>CM060920.1:363102915-365602915 GCA_030737875.1 Allium sativum
TACAAGCAAGGTCACGTTAAAACCTATGGGAAACAGTTGCAGTCATTTCATTTTGAGTATAGTTAAATATTCGTCTATGGGAGGATAGTGGTAACATTTGTTTTGACTTCATAAGTGACGGTAGTTGCAGCATGGAGAGGACAAGATCAACACAGTGCGTACGGGGGCTTCTCGTTTGGGAATTGGGGTGTAGGAGCGGATCACGGTGAAGCTTGCAAACAGCAGGTGGGGAATCAGTGAGCATTTTCGTTGGAGTGGGACTGTAGCAGACTGTTCAAATGTACAAAGGAGGCCGTCGAAGTTTGAAATAATACTGGATGCAAATATCGATTACGTTGGAATTGTATGGGAGCTGGCTACGCTATAAAGTTGGTTTAGAGCAAGGTAAAATAAATCGACAGATCAGATCTTCCGAACAAACGCAAATCGTTATTTAACGGTTAACGCGCCAAGGTGAGTAAATTCACTAACTCTATTTAAAATATTTTAATTATATTTTAAAATAATGGTTGAATGCTGTGTGATGGTTGATTAGGTAAATTATGGTTAAATTGGTTGAATTATTATATATCGTTGCATATGTACACATCACCGGTTGGATACTGATTCCATCGATTATAATATTCCCTAGTATGGAATCAGTGATAGTTGTTGGACTAACATCTGTGAATGCGGAAACCGGTTGGAGGAATCCAACCGGATTTCTCAATACTTATATGAACTGTTTGTTTTGTGCATGCACTGTTTGAATCATGTGAATGGAAATTCAATGTTATGTTGATTTAATAAATAGGCGGTATCGATTAAGAAGAAACTGAGATAAGTTGATAAATTAACGGATGGTTGAGGTTGACTAAACCCATTATTTGGTCGAGGATTAGTAGTTAGTTAATTGGTTTTCAATGATAATAACTTAAGAGTTCATTGTTTAAATTAATTAGATTTCTAAATCCTTAATTACCTTTTTAATGAAGATAAAAGGATTATTGAACTAATAAAATAGTTATTGTTCATTAAGTATGCAACCATTCTATTTTAAATTAATAAGGAAGAAAAATATTTTACTTCAGCAATGATGAAGTAAATTATTATTTAATTATTTTAATTAAATAATTGTTTTCTTAAACAGATTCCATTTAAGATGTTATCGAGTTGGGAAAGAAATGTCAAGCTTTTTGTAACGGAACTAAAAGCCAAGATTTTTGTAACGGGAATAAATGCCAAGATTTTTGTAACGAAAAGAGATATCAAGATCTTTGTAATGAAAAGAAATATCAAGATTTTTGGTAATGAAAAGAGATGTCAAGAATTTGTAACGGAAAAAGGTGTTGAGATTAATTATAAAGTGGAATATAGTAGCATATTGCAAGTCTCAGAACTATAGCAGTAAAGTAACGCTGTTGACTAGGCTTAAGCGTGACTGTTATGTCAAGATTAGTTATAAAGGGATATAGCAGCGTATAGCAAGTTTGAACTGTAACGATAAATGAAACGCTGTTAACCAAACTTAAGCGTGATGTTTATATACAGTAGCACTTCCTAGGGAAGGAAAACAGCTTGTTTTGAAATTCACTTATTCAAAAGTAATAAGTAATGACGTTTGTCCAAAGAAATATAAGAACGAATGTTAAATAAAAAGTGCCTGTGATTTGTGTGATATTGGTTGTACATTGAATGGATGTTGTTTTTACTTCGATAGTTAAACAACCGACTATCGAAGTATTTTGACCATCGTTGTCAATTCGGGGAGACCGGTTGGATATATTATCCGAAACCACTCCGTATAGGCATAAGCGCTGCGAGTTGATTATGCTGAAGAAAGTTGAAGACGGAGTGAAATGCAAGGGTCGTCAGGTTCCAGAATGGTGCTTTCTGTTTGTCCAGTCCCAGGACAACTTGTATGGACGAATGTCTGACAGAGTATTCCTAATGGTCACACAAGACGTTCTTTTCAAGATAATACGTCTGGTGGCGGAGAAATTCGTTTCTCTTGGCTTTTATACCCGTAATATTTTGGGAAGATCAACTAGTGATTTGACGGGTTTGACGATGTGGCATTCAAAGTGTATGGTGGCCAGATGTTCTAAAAGGTAGACGTAGCCTCAAGCTTCACAGCCGGGAAATGACAAAAATCGGGCAGGCAGCATGGCTATGTGGGTCGCTCCCATTAGGGTGTATAATCACCTATCTAGAGAAATTCCTTTTGTTTCTAAATCTATCGATTCTGCCCATTCGGGAACGGTGGTTTGAGTCCAACCGTTGGTGATATACATTCGATACACTCAAGCGAAATGAGTGGTCGGTCATGTGTGGGCCGGGTTGCAAGACGTTCTTGTTGAACCCAGGTGTATTCGCCTCTAGAGATACATCATCGGAAGGTGGTCCCATACCTTGTCATAGTTGGAATCCAATCTCCAATAAGCGCCCGCGGTTTTGATTATATACTATATATGTGGAGCGTGAGATGCAAGCGTTCCACTAGATTGTTATTTACTTGTATTAAGACATTATTATAATATCAGAAAAGATATTGATTTTAAAAGTGTTTTGGGTTATAGTAAGGTAAAAACCGTCCATGTTTATGTGTGGGTTGGTCTTACTATTATCCTTTTTGTTTCAAAAAGGATTTTCAAAGTTAAGCCATATGGTTGGAATTTACTCACACCAGTCCCATGACTGACCCAGAGTTTATTTTGTTTGTTTCCCTAAACTCTTGGGTGCCCAAATTTGTACGGGCAGTCAAGTGTTTCAGGCTTTTACAGATACGCTTGAAGGAGCTAAAGCAGAAGGCTTCACCGTTAGTATTTAGAGACTATTTCCGCTGTGATATGATGTATTGTACTCTGATAATGGTATGTATATACAATACAGTTTTGTATTTCAAAGTTATGTTATATAATATATTTTATTCGTTCCGCTGTGAGATTCGTGTTTACTCTGATTCTGCTCAGTTGTGTCCTTCTTCTTCTTCTATTCTATTAGTTCTATCTTATCTTTCTCACCCTCTAATTTCTTTCTATTAATGATTCGGTAATTTCGATGTCTGAACAGTCGACGCTGGGTTTTGTGTCGATTTTCGGAGTCGAAAATCCCGGGTCGTTACAGATAGGATGAGAATTTAACATGTTAAGTGCATTAAAACCTGAAATAAAATTATAAGTGCCAAATATATCCTAATAATATGAATAAAATGAATGTATGCATAAGAACCCCATGAGCTAACGTAACTTAACATGTGCACTTGGGACTCATGTTCAAATTTCTTACAGATCTTCGATCTTCAACCGTCCACACCCCTATCAACACATTTTTCTTTCTCGCTTGATTAGCAATATAAAATTGCCCTATTTAATCAAGTATGGCTCACAAGACAATAACAATGTAGTTTATAAAATATATTACAAATACTATTCATTTTTGGAATATGTAATCAGTCTTCCCTCCATGATTTTAGAAATTGGTCATCTAGATAACTTCAGATCAGAAACATAATTTATTCTTGGTAAGCTATCAGTAATACATTCAAAGTTGAAACAATTAACAATGTTTGTGTTGAATAATAAAAGTTGCTATAAATTGCCAGCGGATTACATACACTGTTTCAATGTTATAAATGCATTAAAATTGGAGATACTCTTTATGGCCATCGTCCTTCATTTTTTTACTCGGTTACTGGCAATCTAGGAAAAAACATTCATTGTAGCCTGAGAGTAAAATAAATTGTTTTTTATCTTTATTTCTTAATGTTTATTTATTTATTTATTTTTCTCAAATCTAATAGAATATTGAACAACCAATGTCTTGTCTTGTTGCTAAATTCATAAGTTTTTGCTGATATTGCAAAAACATAGGTTCGGATTCAAACCTAGTACTCAAAAATTTATGCAAAAACAAACAAAATTAGCTGGAATTCCCCTCCAAACTTCCAAACCCAACATGTGTACATCAGCCTTGAACCTTAACATGCGCAGTAATCAGAAATAGCAATAAATATACCAGATCATTCGCAGGCTTTAAATGTTTCTACCCCTCCCACCAGCCAGTCAACACCTACCATCTCTCATGGCCTTAATTCTCCCATGCAACATACACTTATTTCTCCCATGCATTCCCTATATACAAAAAATCCTTTCAAAATTCATTCAGTCACATGCAACTAAGATATGACCATTTTCACCATTTTCCCTTCCCTTAATCTTGAAATTGTATCAGTTCAGCAAGCAACTAATGCTGATATGATGCACTTAAATTCACGGTATTGGCAGCAACTAATTAAATCCAGTGTTTCCTCTACTTCATGCTTATGACTTTCTTGCTGAGATATTACTTCCAACTTCTCAGAAAACAACAAATCAGACAGTTTCCCTTATTTCAATACACATTTCCAAATGATAAAAGATTCATACTGAAGTTTACTGAAATTCATCTCAAAATTCCTATTAAGGTTGGTAACTTTGTTTTTTGTAATGCCAAGCGTCAAAGACTGACAATTTCCGAAATTTTCAGAACAAATTTCAAAATTAAAATCTAGAAATACATTTGGATGTTTAAAGTTGTATTTAGTTTCAAAATTTTATGCCAGAAAGTTCCAAAATCCAGCATTCATTAAGAACGAAGTAGTCACAATCAGGTAATCTTAATCTTCACGAGGAAATCATGTTGTCTGCACCTTCACTAATCTCTCAAAAATTATTAGTTGTAATAAGTTTGGATCATCTTCTCTTTCTTAAAATTTTCCTGTGATTTATTTAAATATTTATGATTTCCTATGTACACGTTTACCTTTTTAAAGCAAAAAATTGGAACTTGGCATAAATCATACCAAAAACAAACATCAACCACAATTTCTAACAGTAGCATTAAGTACCATCACTGGAACCAGCTTCATCAGTGCAATTCTTTAAGTGTGGCTACTTCAGAAAAATAAATCGTTCGCATGCTAATCAATTATAGACTATAGTATAAGACATCAATGAAGTATAAACTCAAGGGGACCAGTAAATAGAATTGACACTATCCAGGCTCTTTTTTTTCCTTCTAATTTGCATTCATGTCTTGATGTTTGAACTTTATCATTTCTCAATTTACAGCCAACATCACTTCCCATGACTATGGATACTGTTAGACCAAAAAATGGTCCTAACACCCAATTGATAATGTTTTGTAGAGAATAATGAGGAATCATGAACAAAAAGCAAGAAAAATCAATCAACACACGGAATTTATAGTGGTTCGGCGTTAACAAGCCTACATCCACTTCATAGCTTCTCAATTCATTCAGAAATTACAAATACAATGAGTATTGACACTCAATTACAATGAATAATACTCTCCGAATTCATTGATTTTATTAAAGAGGATGAAGTTTCTTCGTTGGTAGCCATGGCCGAAATAGATAGAGCTTCCTTGAGGCCAAAAAGTCCCCTTCAATGATGTGTTGTATGTGTATTTATAGGTAGAAATTCGGTTAGGGTTGAGTGGCCACGTGACAGCTTCAGAGTAGATCTCGGAAGTAGTGGAGAACATGGGGAAATGGTCTTTAGCTGCCCAGAATTCGGTTAGGGGCAGAGACCCGATCCGGTTGGCCCGATCCGGATAACCCGATCCGGATGACCCGATCCGGTTTACCAGATCCGAATGACCCGATCCGGTTTACCCGATCCGAATGACCCGATCCGGTTTACCCGATCCGAATGACCCGATCCGGTTTACCCGATCCGGTTTGGTTGGTCAGAAATATTCGCATTAGCTTGATCCGAAATGGTGGAATCCAACCCGAAGCTTATGTGCACAGAAATACGAGTTTTCCCATCCTTCGTTACTTTGTCCAAGCAGATGTCGATCTCTGGCAGTTCATACTCAAGCCCTGAGTGGCCTTCCTGATAGAGTTCTTCGGCTTTGGATAGTCTGGTCACAAAGCAGGCTAACATTTTGCCCCCCAAAGTACATCTTGTTGCAAATAAGATGTGCTTTGAATAAGTCGAGATGAATCTTTTTGGATCTTTTTCTATATAAATGGCTTGTCATATGCCGCATTGCTTCCGTTGATGCTTATCGGGCCAAATTTCATGGGTAGAGTGGTCAAGATGATCAAGTAATCGTTTAGACTTCGTCGAATCAAGAGGTAGAATTCCTTCATCTTAGGTCATGTGGTATGTTTGGCTCCCGTGTGAGATCGTACATGTAAAAGTTGATGCCAAACGACGCCATCTTCCTAAACAAGTCAAGTGCATTACTAAGCTAAGATTTCTTTAATGTATAAGTCAATGTATACAATAGCCGTCCAAGTCATAGTATGGTGTCAGAATCTTCATATCTTAGGCTAGCATCTGGACCGTTCGGATAGAGTGCATCAGAGTCGGCCTATGAATTTGTCATTTTTGCTTGGATTTGGACTATCTCGATATCAGGATATTAATCTAGGACTCCATGATTGCATCTAATCGTAATAATAGTGCATCCGAAAGCCATGATCACTTCATATTGTTTTATAGTCCTGTGATCACATACGAGTCAGTACGAGATGTTGTTGAAAACATACAAGCCAATAGCTGGTAGGATTATCACAATTGTAAGGCAGCAGAGGAGTTCATCATACTCTCCATTTGATGCAGTTGCAGATCAAGTCTTTGAATTCTTGCTTGATCCGTAATTTCGCTCACTTGGATGGTCGGGATGAATCACGTCATATTCTAAAGATATAATGTATATGTTCTGAATCATGCGTTGAGTCAGGGTCATGTTTAAAGTCAATCTGTCGATTGAAGTTGATGTTCCTAGCATTAGTGGAGGATGAGCGAAGTCAGTGCTTATGCCCCCAGCATTGTTGGGGGTTATGATAGGTCAATCGGACATCCAATCTTTTAGCCTTTATACTTTTTTCTGCCGCATCGGGTTAGATATGTAGGTTCAACAATCTTAGTCACCCTGTGTCATTATGTGCACATTCCCAAGTCATCAAGGGTTGGATTTGTATATGCGAATGGTCAAATCACATTCGCGTTGGGGTCAACCCATCTGTTTTGCCAGAAAGCAGTGATCGCCTTATTGAGTATATCAGCAAACTTAGATACTCTCCTCGCATCAGCTGCAGAGTTGAGTAAGCTCGTCAATCTTGCAAGCGAGCGAATGTCGTTAGTGAGTTATTCGAGCTCCTTCGTTCACGCTTTGGCATAATCCGAAATAGCCACCATAGTCTTGTTGAGTCTATCTCCCATGCTTGGTTTCATTAAGCTTGACAATCAAGACCGCGGGCTCGATTAATGACATTGGTCATTTCCAGAATTGTAAATTCCTGTTATTCTTTCCTGGGGCTTTTCTTTTTCCTTTATTATTCAAGAGTCAGATGGTGCTCCATTCTGTCGTGAAGACATTGAGATCATCCATTTCAACATTAGCACACTCTTATTCCACGAATCTGTCTGTCTCAGGATAGGATTTTCCAACGTTTTTAGGAGAATCTCATGGTAGAGAGATACCGAGGTTTGTTTCAGAGGTGAATCCGTCAAGTCCTCTTGGTGGGTCTCGGTGCAAAGAGATTTTGAAGTTTGAGATATCCAGAATACCGGATACTACAGCAATCAACGCTATATATGGTCCAGGTCGATTTACCGATGCCACTGTGGCGTTGAATATTTCAAGGAATGCATGTAGGGTCTCGCCTGATCTCTGTTGAAGCATCAATTAATGTTGCCAATTTGGCCCTCATCTTTGAGAAGTTGTCGCTAATTAGCTAATTTAGTGCTAGTGCCCCCGGTATGAAGTCTTAAATTGGGTGGAAGCCGGTTTCTGGCTTCTTGGTTGTGCATATGTAATAGCAGTCAATCAGGCTTCTGTTTTTTAATTCTGGATGGTGATCCGTACTTGGATGTATGCAGGTTGCTCTTGAGGAGCCATTCTTCTGCTTATAGTCTGGGTTATTGTGAAGCTCAGATAATCGTAAATGTGCCTAAAGCTGGCAGATAGTCAGATGATGATGTTCGAAGCTCTTATCCTGTATTCCCCATCCATGGGGATTTTACTAAACGGTGGTCATCAAATCCACGTATTCTCTGAATTCATACTCCCTCATCGAGCTGTGAGTTAGAGTTTGATAGAAAATGATTTATTCGTGTCCAGCTCATGTTAGTCCTTGGTCTCTCATCCAAGCTTTGAGGTTCGGAGTCGGATGGCAATGAAGTTAGACTATAGCTTTCTCGAATGCTCTCGTCTTCCCCCTACATGGGGAGCCTCATGTTGAGGTTGAGCTGGATTTTAAACATTCCTCCGAATTGGAGCAAAGGTTGGTCGGACTTCGTTTAATTTTTCGGTGGCTCTTGCATATCCAACGTTTTCATCCAAAATGTTACAGTCGGAAGTTGCATGCTACAAATGCCAGGGAGGAGGTTGTTTGCATCTTGTTTGATTAAAGACGACTATGCCAACTTGTCCTAGGGTCTCATATGATCTGGACCATGGAGCAGGGAGTGTTTGAGCTAAGTTCGTTGTCGCTTGAATTTCCATGGTGCTCGCTCCAGCGAGTAAGTCGTAATTACTCGGCCTTCCATCTATCCAAGTAGAAAAGTTATCCATCATTTTCTGTCGTTTCCAGAGAAGTTTGTCTCACCGAGCCATCTGAGTTCTCAAATCAGCGAGGGTACCACATATTTCATATCTAGCTTGACATGCTGAGGGATCATTGCAAGAAGAAATTTGCTGACTTCCTTCGTTCCAAGCGCCTTCTGCGCCAATATCCTCAGCACGGAAGAAATTCCTATCTTCCTTCTTCTTAGCCTTTGAGTTTGAGTGTCAGGCAATTTGCCTCCTCTCAAGTTAGAGGTCAAAGCAACGGCATCTCCCTTTACATGGGGTCTTTCAACTGGGAAGTCGGTCCGGACTAGCAAATGGACATTCACTCTGCATCCATTTCGTGGTCCTCAAGCAGCCTGTCAAGATCGAGGTATAAGTTAGACACAGACATATAACATTTATGAATATTTTCAGCAGTGTGGCCCTAGTCCGGGGGTAATAGAGAAAGGTCGGCAGTTATATCACATCCCTTTTAAATTTAGACGTGGATGCACGGAAGGGAGACATTGTTTTCAAAGCTTATGTGATTGAGTTATCCAAGTGCTCGAGTTATTGCGTTTTCTATTCAATATATTTGCGAGGTGGCACTCGTCGTTGCACTTGGGCTATGGCTAGTCATACATGGGTGTGTATGTTTATTTGATATATCACTCTTAGGGCCTCCTTTCAGTCGTTGCCTTAAGTCGCGTGACACATTATTAAACAGTTCACTTTCAAGGCCTCCTTTCGGTCGTCGCCTTGAGTCGCATGAAAAGTTTAGCATTAGGCATCAGTGTCAGCCTTCTGGTCGTGGCCCTTTGTTTGTTTTCCACCATCCTGCTGTGGTTGTTGCGAGTGCGGCGCTCACATTCTTGTCTTGTTATCTTGTACAAGCCTGCACTCAATAAACAAAGCAAGTCCCTAAGCAATAGGTAATAAATCACATCACAATCAAACATGGGTTCCAATTCAAAAACCCCTGAAATCAAATAATATCTAGCTAATCATATAGAATTTATCTAAAAATGGGGGGTGATGTGTGTCATGAATAAAGGGCCTGGCCAGGGCCTGTTTGGGATTGATTAAGATCGATAGTGCATTGCCCCCATGCCCGGACATGAAGGGTTCGGGCTCAGCTTTCACTCTTGCCCCCGATACTACAGCGGGGTAGGAGCACTTTTATGGCATTTAGTCAACATGTCTTTATACTCTCCCGTCGGATGCCAAGGGTAGAGTGGAATCAGGGCGGTCTTTTAATTGTGGTGCACCTTCACGCCTTGAGGACGTCATCTTCCCGTCCTTTATACTCTCTCTCCAGTCATGAGAGTTAGAGTTACGGACGTCGTCCGTCCTTTATACTCTCTCTCAAGTCATGAGAGTTAGAGTTATGGACGTCGTCTTCCCGTCCTTTATACTCTCTCTCGAGTCATGAGAGTTAGAGTTATGGACGTCATCTTCCCGTCCTTTATACTCTCTCTCGAGTCATGAGAGTTAGAGTTACGGACGTCGTCTTCCTTTATACTCTCTCTCAAGTCATGAGAGTTAGAGTTATGGACGTCGTCTTCCCGTCCTTTATACTCTCTCTCGAGTCATGAGAGTTAGAGTTACGGACGTCGTCTTCCCGTCCTTTATACTCTCTCTCGAGTCATGAGAGTTAGAGTTACGGACGTCATCTTCCCGTCCTTTATACTCTCTCTCGAGTCATGAGAGTTAGAGTTACAGACGTCGTCTTCCTTTATACTCTCTCTCAAGTCATGAGAGTTAGAGTTATGGACGTCGTCTTCCCGTCCTTTATACTCTCTCTCGAGTCATGAGAGTTAGAGTTACGGACGTCGCCTTCCCGTCCTTTATACTCTCTCTCGAATCATGAGAGTTAGAGTTACGGACGTCGTCTTCCCGTCCTTTATACTCTCTCTCGAGTCATGAGAGTTAGAGTTACGGACGTCGTTTTCCTTTATACTCTCTCTCAAGTCATGAGAGTTAGAGTTATGGACGTCGTCTTCCCGTCCTTTATACTCTCTCTCGAGTCATGAGAGTTAGAGTTACGGACGTCGTCTTCCCGTCCTTTATACTCTCTCTCGAGTCATGAGAGTTAGAGTTACGGACGTCGTCTTCCCAATTGTTGTACCATCAAGCAAAGGCATTTATATGCTATAATTTTATTCAAAATTTAAGGTCATCCCAATTGTTGTACAGCTAAAAGCTAGTGATATTGTCTCACATACATGCAAAACACTTGATCAAAAAGGATATTTCAAATTTGCCTATAAATAATAAAGTATGAGCACATAAAAATGTGGTTTGAATTCGTCTGTCTCTTCCATTGTTTGCTGAAATTACAATTCTTCATTTGTTTATTTCTTTTTTGCCTCATTTTTCTTTATTATTATTTTTGTTGTACAGGCTGCAATTTTTTTTTCTGATATGCTGACAGCCAAAATAATAAATGAAACTATCATAACTTTCAATTCAAATAAATCCGTTTTTCTCTAATCAATTCAAGGCCATTAAAATATCAAATAACACAATGAATACCTGATCTTATCGGCCTTGCTTGACGATCTCGAGGCCCTGAAGTTGAATGAAAGACAACTCGTGAGGATCGTTAGGTCCACGAGGTCTTTCAGCAAAGGAGTGACCATTGATTATTAATTGCGGATTGGTTATCTAGGGTTGAAACGTAAGATCGAGGAACCACAAAAGAGAGGAATATCTGGATTTGAAGATGTAGAGATAGTAATTCAATTCTTTTGTGTGAGAAATAAGTGACAGAAATTAATTCAATTCTTTTGTGTGAGAAATAAGTGACAGAAATTGAGTGAGGAAAAAATGGAAGGTCAGCAAACGTCGAAGAAGAACGTATGGAAGAATTTAGGGATTGGAGAACAAATCAAAATGTCAGGGAATCGGGAAATTTGAGAGAAGAACGAAGCCTATGATCTGGGAGTGTAATGGATGCCTTAAAGTTGGAGGAATTTCTACTACCGAAAGAGGAGGCCAAAGAAGGGGGAGAATGAGTAAGGCAAAAAAGGGAGATTTTAGGGGAGAAGAAGTAGACGGGATTCTTGAGAAAAAAATTGTAGAAAATCATGGGAAGATGACGCAGAGTATAATCACATCGCTGTATTCTTGTTGCATGTAAATTGGCATTGACAAATTGATTTTGGCTCTCTCGGAAAGCTTCCTAACGGTCGGTTTGATTACCGTTAGCAATCTGTACGGTTCAAATTAATAGGGATGTGAGGTTATGGATTGCGCTCTATATGTCTTCAAGGTGTCGTAATTTTCCCAGTCCTCAACAAACATAGGAAATTTTCGATGTTTCACTGACGCCATATTTTCCAAGAGAAATTTATAAAATATTAAGGATGATGTCACCAAGACGTAGACAATTATCGACGTATTAGTACTGCCTTAGTGATGTCTTAGTGACGACCAAAATCTTAACGATGCCATGGCGTCCACGCGTCACTATGAGGTCACTAATTGACATCAGAAATCGGCCTTGTTCCTAGTAGTGATCGATTATTAAAAATATGTTCAAGAAAAATCAATTTCTAGAAATACATAACATTCAATGTGTAATTATAAACTATTCATCACAATTGAAAACATATTCAATACTTACTATGTGTGAGAGAAGATAATTACATGTGAAAGCCTGTAAGCGAGAATAGATATAATAACTAGTATGATAATGTTTGCATTCTTTGAATTTCGGAACTCCTTAATATTTATAAAATTTCTTATTATAAAATTTTGAACATTTTACAAAATTTTATATTATTTCAAAACTATGAAAACTTCGAAATTTTATATTTATTTTTAGAAAATACGAAAGTTTTAATTTTTTGAATTAATATGTAATAAACATAATTATCAATTATAATTATCGAATTTCAGATATTAGATAATAAATTTTACTTTTTAATTTTTAAAAATTGCTTATTAGTCATATATTGTTAAAGGTTACTTCTTAATATATTATTCGAATTTTTTTATTAATTATTAAACATGTTAATAATTATAAAAAATAATACTAAAGCATCTTTTACAAAAATAACATAAATATCACTTGCAAATTCATTGGAATTCCGCTGCAAAATACCTTCGAAACATATCCGTCGGTACTCTGTCTCAATTTGCAACGAAAAATAGCGACAGAAAATTTTTGTTGGTAAGTTGACACAATTGGAGCGGATTAGCGAGGGATAACACAAGGCGATGATGATAAATAAAAAGGATAAAAATTTGAAAAAACAAAACATAATCCCTTGTAGAACTCATGGAAATCCGTCGAAAATCAACGACGAAAATTTCCGCTTTTAAAATTTCACGCAAAATCAGTGTTTTCTTGTAGTGGTTTCATTGTCAGATCAAGGACAACTACAGTTCCAGCTCCGTCTCTTCGTATTAGATTTTATGTCACTTAGACGGTTGGGAACAAAACTATCTAATGATAGTCCAAGGAGCCCAGATCTAAGAGTCATTGTCGCTTCAAGGGCCATCGTCGGCGATGTGAATATCCTGGGTCATCGTCACCCTAGGTATATCAAAAAAATGTCCCTGCTCTACCAGCACATATCAGAATCTACAAACACTATGAATCCCTTACCGTATGTTTTCCCATAACAGAGTCCAACTTGGATTGTCCCTGGAGGCTTCCTTCAATGCTATCATAGTCCTTGGATCATCCTAGACCCGTCTTTGGTCTAGAATGTTATCGTCTCCAAAACTCTCCTCCGATAATCCCATTATCTGGACTTAAGGTCCTCATTCTACATCTCGGTGGAAAACCTTCCATCATCGAAGCCATCATTTCCCATCATGAAATCACCATCGTCGAATGACGAATTTCTACATCAAAGCACGACATCCATTCCTCACACCAAAACCAATGATCGAAGAGTCAATATGTCGAAATATCAATCAAAAGAACAATTATATCTTGTTCCTTGAAACTATACATCCATGTCAAATTGGTCAAAATGGCCAACATCAATAATACACTCCATAATAATCGATACCGACACTCTGATTATGTATTTAACTAAACTGATTTAATGCACATCAAGTGAAAACATATTCATCGCGAAATCCAAGCTCGTCACCAAGTCCATCCTTCATCTTTGGATTCGTCGCCAACTCCAGTATTTTTCCGTCTTCTAATTAGTCGCCAACCTCCAGTGTTGCTCCATCGTTGAATCTGAAGTCTTCAAATTAACATATGTGCTCTGATACTGCTTCATGAATCTAGCTTCTTTGTTCGAGTCTATCGTCACACATTCAATCAATATGCACATCATGTGTGTTTGATCGATATACATGAAATACTAGCAGATGAGCTTTTCTTAGTCCTATGTTGCCTACGAATGGCGTTTTCAACCAAACCAAAAATAGGCAACCATATAATTAATAATCATATAATTACCTAAAATAACATACAAACATCTATATTCACATTCATAATATAAATAAAACTTATCTAAGGTGATTAGTTGGATTTAGACGTCAAAATATTAGTTCAAATCCAGTGATAGTGTCAAAGTAGTCGTAATAATATGCAAATTGGTGAAAAGTTTAAACTAATCAAATTGCTTTTTAATTTTTTTATTATTAACAAGGTTAAAATACACTAAAAATTATATTTTGTGATTTTTAATGACTTCAAAATATCAAATTATTTACCTCACCAACAATTACAGTTCAGTAAGAGATAATATCACTGACCTTAGCCAAATCAGTACATGAGAACGCCAAAGTGTAGAGCTCTTCAATACGAGTTCAATGGAAAAAACCGTGTCTAACACAAAATTGTATACAAAAATTACATTAGCTAAAAGTTTGTAAATTTAAACGGATAATAAAATAACATAACATCTCATCATTCAACCATGCACCGCCACATCAGCAATAGGTCCCATATGCCTCTCTCCTGCAACCAACGTGCGCGTGTCATATGACCCGTGCGTATAGAAGAAGCATGATCTTCTTTTTCCCAAATACGTTCATTTATGTATGACATCACCGTATGGATGGGGATCTTGGATTTTTGTAATGACCCGACAAAATTTGGAGAGAAAGCAGTAAAACATTACATTGGGTGTTTAAAATAAACCAATGTGGATATTTTTCTGAAATACATGTAAAAACAAATATTCTAACTATTGACCTACCTTTTTGCAAGGCAGTCACACGTCGAATTTTAACTATCGGAGTACTCAGGACTTAGTACGAACTCAGGAAAGTTTGGAGCATCTGGACGAAGTCGCGATTTTTTAAAAAACTCAGAAATTAGGTTAAGTATCCCGGGACCGGTATTCTTCTGGCAGGGGATTTCATATCCCGCTCTATTAGGTATTTCGTATCCCACTTTGGGCATTCATGATTTCGTATCCCCAACTCGGCTTCTATGGGGATTGACTTTTGGCTATTTCATAATTCCAATATAAAGAAGGGAATATGGCGATGGATTGAAGGCATCAGGGATTGAACTCTGTACTTCGTATCCCTGGATATGAAATGGCAAGGCAATTGGGATGAAGATGCTTCAAAACGAAAGATGGATTTTGCTAAGTATCGGGTTTAGTACTGATCTCTGGATATGAATTTCAAGGATATGAATCATGTATCCCCTACATATATATACACATTCACTTGGATGTTTGGAGGATCTTTTGGTAGCTCATTTTCTAGATATGGAATTCTTGGACTTAGAGCTTTTTAATGTCTTCTTCTTTTTTGGAAAAATTTTTGGACTTGTGAACAAGCACTTGGCATATTGGACCCTTTTGGACTCTCTTGGACATTGAAACACACTTTTAGACCTTGGATTTGATAAAAGGACTTGTTGGCTTTAGGCAAGGATTTTGCTATTGCTAAACACATAACTTTGTAACTAAAAAAATTATATTTTTACAAATATGCAAAGGATCTTCAAAGTGGATGAAGGCATATTAGTCGAACCACTATAAATCTCAGTTTGTATTTGCTTTCTGCATCTCTATGAATGGATTTACTACATAATTCATACAACTTGGGTGTTGGTGTGAAAGGACAAATCTCCCATGTTGACATTTTGGTTACCCAAGAGGAGGGTTAACAACTTTGGATTGCTCGGAACATTAAGAATGGATAAAATGAAACATATCACCTTAACTCGTTCGGAAGGAGCAGGAATAGAAGAAACTCAGGAAGTTTCCTCAATTAGAAATCCCTCGAACTATTTTACTTGAGAGGATATGGATGTCGTGGTTAAGGATTTGACTTCACACCTGGAATGGCAATAAGAACTCTTCCAAAGGCAACGGGATACCATGAATGCTATTATGGCTCAGATGGAAGGATTGGAAGGCCGACAGGCCAAGGAACTCAGACTAGAATGAGTGCATAAGGTGCTTAAGGTTTACCAGACTTGGAGGAAATTCCCCTAACTTGACTCTAAGCCATTCTGAATCATCTCAGGGGCAACTCTCTCAATCTCTATGGAAGTGTGGTTCGTGATGCGTTGGTTGGACAAACTACGAGATCTGGAGTTGGAACTGTGACCAAGCGCCGATGCGCAAGGGTATAGGTGCTGGTGGAACTCCTACAGCTTCGAAGGTTAAGTATGCACCCACGGCAACTCCTTAGGCCTAGGTTGAAGCGGATGTTTAGGTTGGAAATCAGCGGATGGCTTAGGTTGGATTGAACAACAGGGTCAACGGTACGGGATCGGAAGAAATGATAATTGAATCGCAGACATGATTCAATGGCTTACTCGAGGTGGAGCATCGCATTCAGATCTGGACTATGTAACTAGCAGCTCATTCACTCGGTCTATAAGGAATTATCAAAATCCACCGAATTTCAAGTTGGCAGTTTTGGATGCTTTTGACGACAGGAAGGATCCTACTTGATGCGTTATATGCACCACATGGAAGTGTTTTTGGCATCTGTAACGTTATGGAAAAATGCTTTCCACTTTATCTTATGGATATCGCTGCTATATGGTTTCGGTAGTTGGAATCAGAAAGTATCGGTAGTTAAAATATTCTGGTTGAAAAGTTCATTGGATAGTTCAAGGTTCACATTTATCAACCTAAAGACGTGATGACTCATACGGTGATTAAGAAAAGGTCCAGTGAGACTTTGCATAAATTCTTGGAGAGGTTTAATACGGCGGTGGCATCGGTGGATCGATAAGATCCATCCATGGTTCTTATGGCTATTGTTTTTAGTGTTTTGGATAAAATTAATTTCAATATCTCACTTCAATGGGATCCACCATGATACCTTGGTGAATTCTATCTTAAAGAAGATAGATTTCCACGGGAAGAGGATGCTTTAACTTATAAGGAAGTTATCAGGGTTAACATGGTCTAGGGCGAAGGATCGTCCGACTCTAGCAAGAATAAAGGTAATGGGAAATTACCATATCGAAATGATCAGAATACATAATGAAGGGAACTTAAATTCCCTTTGTATGTGGAACTTACTCGCTCTTTGGAAGAAATTTATTTTGAAGTCCACCCACTTGATCCATTTAGAAAGCCTCACGTGAGAGAGTAAATAAAAAAGAAAGGAATATTGGAGAGAATTTTTATTTCATGAGCTTAACGGCCATAATTCAAAAGATTGCACGAATTTTGGGGATATGATCGACCAACGTATCAGACGTGGCAAGTTGACACAATATGTTAGGATTCGACCAGCGGTACTGGAATAAGCATAGCTTCCTGTCCGGCTCGGAACAAGAGCAAGCCAGACGTAGCTCGGGTTGATTGTTCATTGATTGATGTGGCTTTCGGACTTTGATTTTGGTTGTTTGATTTCTGGTTTTCTGGCTCTTCGGCTTTTGCATCTTTGTATTTAGGTTTTCTGGCTTTCGGGTTTCGAATTTTGGTTACTATGATTTTGGCTTTTGGCCTTCCAGCTTTGGATGAACGGGCTTCGGATTTTTCGATATTGTATCTCTAGTTATCTTCCTTTGGATGTAAGTCGGCCTACCCATGCAGGTGATTAGGTCTTAATATTTAGGAGTGCTCTGTACACGACTATAAACCACCCACCTCCTGGTTAATAAAATTCATCGACATTCTGGTTTTCTATCTTAGGTTAGCTAAGTCTGTTTATCCACGTATGGGAGCCAGTGAGATACCTAGGGATGCCCTTTGCAGAGATGAACATCTCCTTCAAATTAAACGAACTTAATAAACTTAAAATCGAAAATGGTTGAATCTGCCTACCCATGTACTGGAACTAACGAGATCCCTATGCATGCTCTTTGCAGACAATAAACAGTTATGTTTTCCTCTGGATTTGTTAAAAATTCTAAACCTTTAAAAACTTTGATAAAATTATTTAGCTTGTAAGGATTTTTCTTGCGAAGTATGAAATCAAGAAATGGAATTGTGAACTTTAAGGACATGTTGAGTAAGGACTTTGCTCGCTAAGTATAAAAATTTGTTCTCAAGTAAGGACTTTGCATGGGAAGGGACGGGCCGTCTTGTCAGGACTTGCCAAGGCCTCCTAGTCTAGTGGCAAGCAAAGATTTTGCATGTCTGGTTCTGGGTTGTTCTTTCAGAACTTGGCAGAAAACTCATTGTTTATCAAGTTAATCTCGGATGGTCTTGTCAAGACTTGACAAGATCATTTTCTCATGGCTTACATATGGACTATACTAGCTCTATGTATTCTAGATTTCGGATTTCTCTGGTTATCTAGTTATTGGTTACTATAATTTTCTAGAATTTGGGTTTTATCGGTTTCAAGGTTCTTAATTATTTTGGTTTCAGGGTTTTCGAACACTCTGTTTTGGGTATTCTCTCGTAATACAGTCTGCAACGATCATGGTATTCCTTAGGTCTTCGGACTGGGTTTCTTTGGTTTCAGTTTTTTGGTTTTCCATTCTAACGCAATCCGACACGATCGCGACCTTGTGGATTTTTGGTTTACTGTTAGCATGATCCGGTGCGATCGTGGTTTTTGGTTTTAGGAATTCGTACTTCTCTCGGATTTATGGACTTTTGGATTATACGAAATACTGCCTTTCAAAAGAAATATATGTTTGGAAAGAACAATTGTTGACCCATATTTTTACAAGGCGATCACTCATCGAATTTTGGCTATAGGATACTCAAGACTTGAGTACAAACTCAGGAAAGTTTGGAGCGATTTGAACGATGTCATGAAGCTTTTAGAAAATTGAAAATTTTGGTTAAGTATCCTGGGTTGGTATTCTCAACTCAACCCTTGAGATTAGTATTCTTCTGGCATGGGATTTTGTATCCCGCTCTACTGACTCTATTAGGGATTCTGTATCTCACTTCAGGCATTCATAATTTTTTATCCCCAACCCGACTTTTATGGGGATCAATTTTTGGATATTTCATGTTCCCAATACGAAGAAGGGAATATGACGATGGAGCAAAGGTATCAAGGATCAGACTTCGTACTTCGTCTCCCCCGATAAGAAATGGCAAGGCAATTGGGATGAAGATGCTTTGCAAAGAAGCGATGGATTTGGCTAAGTACCGAGTTTGGTACCGATTCCTGGGTTGGTACCAATCACGGGAAACTAATCATGTATCCTCTGCCTATATATACACCGTCACTTGGTTGTTTTGTGGACTTTTTGGCTGCTTATTTTCAAGATACAAGATTCTTGGACTTGGAGCTTTTTAGTGGCTTCCTCTATGACTTTTTTCTCTTTGGGAATTTCTTTGAACTGATGAATATGCACTTGGCATTTGGATATTAGTTTTGGACCCACATGGACTCTATTGGACATTGAACCATACTCTTAGACCTTGTATTTGTTAGAAGGACTTGTTGGCTTTGGGCAAGGATTTTTCTATTTCAAAACTAACTAAAAGGATTGTACTTGTATAAATATGCAAAGGATTTTCAAAGTGGATGTAGGAATATTTTCTGAACCGCTATAAATCTCGGTGTTCATTTACTTTATGCATCTCTTTGATTGGATTTACTACATAACTCATATAGCTTGGGTGTTAGTGTGAGAGGACCAATTTCCCATGTCAACACTAACTATGGAAAAAAAAACTAAAATTGAAATCCATAAAGTTAAAAATGCTATCATGGATGATTCTTCTCCTAGGCCAAATGGTTTCAATGCTGAATTCTACAAGACACATTGCATTGAAATTAAAGACTTACTAGATATAGAGAATGATGCTTTTCAGCATGTTCATCAAACTTATATTCATAAGAATCTAAAAGAGGTGGCTATTCAAGATTTTAGACATGTCTGTAGTTTGTCCTCTAAAATCATAACTAAGACTATATATTTTTATGCTAAATTTGTTACATGAAGTATAGGCATTTTAGTTAATTAAAATTATAGGCATGTAAGAATTAAATTAACAAAAAATTTAGGATGTTTATTTATATTTAACATTAAATTGCATTATTAGTGTTTGATATCATATTAATTATTCTTCCTTATTAGTTAAATATTTTTATTATAAGTGTTGAGCTCCTTCAATGTGGCGTTGGTGCTCATGCACTATTTAATAGTATTATTTGTTTTATTCGCGTATTGTAGAGACCAAATGTGCCAATTCCTAAAGTGTGTTTATTGGTATATACTCTTAATACCCTCACCTCACTAATTTTGCATTTCACATTCTACAGTTACTATGTTCTAGATTTTTAGTCTTTGTCCTATCATCAACCTTTGTTTTATCATTGAAGAGATTTATTATTATATTTCTGCTGCGATATCAGTAAATTAAGCAGATTTTTCTTCTTCTTTATTTTTTATCTTTATTAATGCTTTGTCATGAAGTGGATTTAATAAGTTCCATATCAAAATTTTACAGAATCGTTAAGAAGGTCCAACAGTAGAACCTCAATAAGAAACACAAATTTACTAGAAAAACTATATGTTTATGATTAGCAGATGGCATCTCCATCTGTAATATTTGTCATGAACACATTCGAGAGGAAAGAATGGAAAACTATACCTTTTAGAAAACTTCTTTAATTATTCAGATTATAAACTTTTCTTTACCCTAACGAGGCTTGATATGTGTTCAACTATCATTTTACAAGATCATTACGCTACATATTTGGATATATGGACTTCTTAACCATCATCAGATTGATGAACATGTAGCTTGGGATTTGAGGACTGACTAGGGTACATAGGCTGCAAATGAGCAGAGTCGCCTAGATGGGACTATGGAATTGGCTAACTACAAACCCAAACTCAGATGCACTTTGGATTGGGTTCAAATTAGAACATAGAAGCTCACATTTAGACATTAACTTCATCATCTAATAACATAGAAATGACAGGGCATCCAAGGCAACTGAGATCGATAACTTGGATGGACGAAAAGAGGAACACGAGACGACCTAGACTTTCCCGATCCCCAAGGAGACAAAGGAGCCCGGATTGCTTTGAGAATACGATGCATCGGAATGCAAACACGAGAACATTTCATTACTATTACAAAAAAATTCATCAGAGTACAAGAATATATCAGAGTACAAATAAATAATATACAACAGAAAAATAAATATTGGAGATTTACAAATTAAAAAACAGCGGAAATATATACACAAGAATATAATGCATAGTGGGAATACATCGACTAACAGAACTGAAAGAAATACACGGATACAAAACATTTCGAATATAACTCCAGTTGTAATCCAGGATCCTGTTAAATAGAAATCTGCAAAACCAAAACTAGTAGCTACCCGTGTGGAAAATATGGGCACCTAGAGTTTAGGTGGAAACAATAAACTCCAAGTCAGTCATAGGACTGATGTGAGAACTAAAACAGTTGTTAAAACTTTACTTTAAAATATGGTAAATCACGGGACCATGCCGCATGTCACGGAATGGGTTTACCCCCATGAATACCAGTGCCTAAACAATAACCAATAATAGATATATGGATCTACAATGCATCATACAACATGCAATTTTCCAATCTACCCATTTAGGGCTAAACCCCAAATTTAGATTTTTCCAAATCCAATTCACTTTATAGAAATTATTTTTTTGGACTTTATTCTCAAATTCTTATTTTAAATCATTTGAAAAACATATCTAGCTTCTATATCAAAGTAGATTTCACTTCGGGATCTCAAACCAAAATCATTTCGAAATATGAATTCCAAAACAAATACATACAAATAAAATGCAACCAAATATCGGTAGGTATTCAGCCCTCAGACAAGGCGACGGGTTCGCACCTTACCAACTCTATATATATATGTGCACCTCCCACACATGGAGCAGGCTACACCGTACAATGCTCATAAACTTTTAGTTGTCCAGGTTACCCGATTCTTTAGCCACATACTAAATCATTTTTATATCCTGAAGTAGGGAAAATCATTTCACAACATAATAATCACAAGTACTTTCAAACTGTACTTACGGTACTTCACATCAGAAATTTGCACATATGATCGGTCGCTATTAATCACATAACCTTTGAGCTCGTACGTCTCAAAGAAGGGTGTTAAGAAAAAGAATAAATTCTTCGCCACCAAACAGATACATCATCAACACCAACTAATCGGTTACGTGATGAACCACAATGTCAAGCACATAATACTTCTCTAAATCATTTCAGAAACATCGGGTTTTACCCTCGAAATCCTTTCTGTTTTATAAAACATTTTTATAAAACATCCCGGAAAACATTTCTTTTCACTTAAGAAAATCTCCTTTCAAAATCATTCATTAATTTTGAAATAAACAACATCTCTAAGACCTCATAGTCAAATCGTGAAGTGTTTCTGTAACAACTCGGAAAATCAGAACCAATTTAAAACTTTTATTTTGGTTATTTTATTGAATCTTGAATAGATAAAATAATTTATTTTAAATAATAACGATTAAAAATTTATTTAAATCGAAGTTCGAACGAATATATTTGATTTAATTTTAAAAGGAGTTAGAAATAGCGCGGTAGTTTGAAAATTTGAATTTGAAGTTTGACTGATTGTACAGGATTCAAAATAAATCGGATTTTGGTAAAATAAGAAATATTTAAATCTGTTTAATTATATCTTTTCAGAGAATCCAAAAAATTGAAATTTCATAGCGGGAATAAAAAGTTATGGCCAGTTAAATATTCAAAGTAGTCGCTATGGAATATAATATAATATACGGCCCTTATAAATAGCCATTTTGCAAACGACCTCCGTTTTTGACGAAACCACTTTGGTTGGATCCGGAATGTCAAATTATTGTTAGATTCCAATTTTCATAATTTTTGGAATTAATATGTGATCGTGGCAGTAGAAAATGTGTTTTGTCAATTTAAGTCAATTTGGATCGACCAGAAAATGACCATTTTTCAAACGTTCTCCGAATTCGACGAAATTAATTTTGTTGGGACCGTATCATCAAAACATAGCTAGATTTATTTTTCAGGAATTTTTAGAGTCAGTATGTGGCCCCGGAAAATTAAAATGTACGATCAAATTAATTAATTAAATGTTTTTTATTTTAATTTAAAGAAAAGTGGGCTGAAACAATCAAATGGGATGATGAGACCTAGTCCATTGTGTCTGGAATAAGGGTATTTGGCTAGGGGAGATAGTCGCTGGGCTTAATTTGGAGCTAGTACGAGTTAACGGGCCTTTTTGGAAATTAGGGAATTAAATAATTAAAATATTATAAAATAAAAATTTCAAAACCCTAATCCTAAATGGCCAGCCGCCACTCCTTGAAACCAACGATCCAAATCGCTTTACTTTCTCCCCTCCAAATCGCCAAATCCGTTCAATAACTCCACCGATATTCAACACAAAAATTAAAGAACACCTCAAGCTCTTGAACTTCAACGGAAGAGATATAATTTAGTGAACTAAATAGTGTGAATTTCAGCCTCAAAGCTGATACGTTGGGGCGGAATTCTAGGGTATTGGGGGCGTCGGATTTGGTGAAGTCGCTGGTGGGGGTAGAGTAGATTCAGCCGCTCAGGTTGGTGGTCACGGATCGGCAGTCGATCACCTTGTTATGCGTGCGATAGGAGGAAGTTTAGGCGGAGTTTTGGGTTCGTGAATTGTTGTAAGAAGGAGAACGTCGGCCTTGCTTTGGTTAATCAAAAGTGATTAATATTTTAATTGATTATTAATATATAAAAATTTAAAACCGTGTATCTCATTCAAACAAAAACAAAATCAGGCGATTCAAGAAGCGTTGGAATCCTCTTGGAGAACATTGCGCAATAGAGCGAACTGGAATTGATTTGTAGCTTTCTACAATTTTAGAGGAAATAAAAAGCAATGTAAGATTTCTAACCCGAAATTAAATAAATAAAATTATATTAGGTTGTAGACGGAGTTTAGAAACTCCTGACACCGTCGTCCACAGACCATGGACGACTTGATTGTATTGTGATGTGAAATGGGTTGATTTTTGGTGATTGATTGTGGTTGAAACGAAATTGGTTGATATTGGGAAAATATATTATATAAAAAAATGTATTAGGAAATGAAATCCTTGTATTGCCGCGAGGCCTAATTAGCGCGAAGAGCCGTACTAGGGAAGGTGCCGGTTTTGATTTCCCTGCTGTTATGCTGCCGAAATTTTCTGAAATATTTATGTTATTATATAAAGTTGTTTGAATAATATGAAAATTAGATTTTCATTGTATATATATGAATATGAAAATGATCATAGTTGAATAGAAGAATTGTTTAACAATAAAAATACATTTTTATTTTATTTATATAAAATAATCATTATACGTTAATATAAAAATTCACATTTTTATTGTAAGTTAAAAATGGTCATTGGTTGCAATAATAAAAATGTTTTACATGAAAATTTACATTTTTATGTAAATGAATCTTTTAAAAATAGCCATTGTGTAATAAAAATGTGTTTACATTGAGTTCTACATTTTTAATGTAAATAAAACATTAAAAATAAACATTGTTATATAAAATGTTTACTTTGAAATTTACAATTTTATTGTAAATGAAACATTAAAAATGACCATTGTTATATAAAATATGTTTACTTTGAAATTTACATTTTTAATGTAAATAAAACATTAAAAATGACCATCGTTATATAAAATATGTTTACTTTGAGATTTATATTTTTAATGTAAATGAAACATTAAAAATAAACATTGTTATATAAAATATATTTACTTTAAAATTTACATTTTTATTGTAAATGAAACATTAAAAGTGACCATTGCTATATAAAATGTGTTTACTATGAAATTTACATTTTTAATGTAAATGAAACATTAAAAATAAGCATCGATAAATAAAAATGTGTTTACTTTGAAACTTACATTTTTAATGTAAGTGAAACATTAAAAATTACATTTCTTTTGTGAAAGAATAAAAAGATTACATTTTTAGTGTAATAAAAGAATGAATAAAAAGATTTCATTTTTAATGTAATAAAAGAATGAATAAAAAGATTTCATTTTTAATGTAATAAAAGAATGAATAAAAAATATTACATTTTTAATGTAATAAAAGAATGAATAAAAAGATTTCATTTTTAATGTAATAAAAAAATGAATAAAAAGATTTCATTTTTAATGTAATAAAAGAATGAATAAAAAGATTACATTTTTAATGTAATAAAAGAATGAATAAAAAGATTTCATTTTTAATGTAATAAAAGAATGAATAAAAAGATTTCATTTTTAATGTAATAAAAAAATGAATAAAAAGATTACATTTTTAATGTGATAGATGAATGATTAAAAAGTCTACATTTTTTTATGTAAGATAGAATGATTAAAATATTCAAGTTTTGAATAAAATGGTGTCAACATAAAAATCACATCTTCATGTAAGAGTGAAACAATAAAATATTCAAGTTTTGGATAAAACTGTGTTAATATAAAATTTACAGTTTTAATGTAATATATGATTTCATATAAAAGAATCAATGTTGAAATGAAATTGTGTTAAAAATTACATTTTTAATGTAATATATGTTTTCATATAAAAGAATAAATGTTGAAATGAAAATGTGTTTAACATTGAAAACTACATTTTTAATGTAATATATGATTTCATATAAAAGAATCAATGTTGAAATGGAAATGTGATTAAACATTAAAATTTTCATTTTTAATGGAAATATGATTCATTTAAAATAAATCATTGTTTGACAAAAATGATTAACATAGAAAAATACTTTTTTTTAAATGTAAGTATGATTCATTCAAACATTCCTTGTTATGATTAAAATGATGTTAATTATATGTTAGAGAGGAAATGATTTGAAATCGTTGAACGAATTAATTTATATATATATATATATATATTAAAATAAAACGAATCGCGCTGCTGCATTTTACGATTTGGAATCGTGACTTCAAATGATTATACCGAGAGATCCGACCGTCGGGTTTTCCCAAAATTGGAACCGTTGGATTTGCTTTGGAAAGATCTTTCCAACGATATAAAATTTGCTAAGATCCAACGATTAGATTTTGAGAAATATGTAAATCAAATTTTGATGAAAACAGCACCAAGGCTATGTAATGACCTAAAGCTTCATTAATTAAAAATGGCTATTTTTATATAAATAAAAATAGCGATAAATAGTTATAAAATATTATTAACGATATGGAATGAAAAGGAATGATTTAAATCATATATATTCGCGAATTATTTGAAAAGGCTGAGTTAAATCTCATTTCAAATAATTATACGACGATTGGAAGTCGAAGATTTGAAGACGGTGATTGAAGACCGGCGATCTTCATATCGAATGGACGACTACTGATGCCTTTGATTAGAGTTGCTGCCTTGAAAGGGTTACGGTGGTAGTTGTTCGGACGTACTTGTTGATTGTCCGGATATGCGAGAGAGCCTCTTCCATATTGGACATATGGAACGAGGAATAAGGTGTTTCCGGTTTCGTTCAGACCCACTTGTAAATGGATGTATGTCTGACATTGGATTCTATTGTGTGCTGATTGATTTCTACTTAATATATATCTGTTTGGTGGCAGAGAATTTATTCTCTTTCTTAACACCCTTCTCTGAGACGTACGAGCTCAGAGGTGATATATTGGGAGATATCAGTTGCATGGCGTGAATTGTCGGTGTGGCATGCCAAGATGCAAATGATAAAGGCTTATTGTTGAAAAGTAGAGCCTTGTGGTTGATGATCAAAGCACAGCTTTATTTAGCATAGCTTTATGTATAGCATTACTTCGCGAGCCTCACACACCGATATGAACCAGAAACGGGAGAAGGATCCAGGGAGAACATGTGTTTCTTTCTAGCTAGAAGTGGTGCCATGGTATGGAGCCTAGACATTTTTACTTATGTGGATGATGAAAAGAGAGGTACCTCGGATTTGAGTCCTTAGTGGCTCTTTATTTATGCCCCATAGGGCCGAGAAGCGTATTGTTCAGGAGTTATAATCTACTAACGTTTGTTGTGGACCGGCCCTGTGGCTCCTAATTGCTCACCTGAGTCTGAGTCCTGAGGCACGAGCTTGGGTGTCTCGAATTCGGTAAGGACGATCCCTTACCTTGGTTCATGATGGAAATCCAACTTCGAATACTACACCATACGATTTTGATTGTAAACCTATATATGGCGACATAGTATATGGTAGTTATGCCATCTATGATTGATGCATTATGATTTAAGTGTTTTTGAAAACATATATACACTAATAATAATATCAATCCATTTTATCGTATCAAGCATTTTTGACCATTATAAGGTAAAAAACTCTATCCTCCGGTTTGCATTGCATTGTGTGATGGGACTTAAGCTTATAATGGTTTCACTTTTCTAAAAAGCATTGCGTTGTTTGACGATGTACTTTATTTATGCACTGGCAATCTAATGGAGTAAACCCGTTCCGCGTTAGTTGGAGTGGTCCTGTGATTAGACTTATTATTAAATAGGTTAATTAGATTTCTCATACCAGTCCCATGACTGACTCGTAGTTTGTTTCACTTTGCAAACTCGGGTGCCCTCTTTTCCACATGGGCAACCATGTATTTAGGTTTTAGCAGACTCATTCTGGATAGCTATGGAGCTGAAGATGGATCCTATCATTTTTATTATGCTGTTCAGACTACATTTAGTATATTATGTTTGATTCCGCTACAGACATTTTATATTAAGCTGAAACTGTATTATGTACTAAGTATGATCCTATTATGCTGTGTAACGCTGATGCTATATTATTTCCACTGTAATTTGATGTACATTATCTGTTGTAATTCTATATTTCTGTTCTGTTTTTATTGTTTATGTGTTATATTCCAATGATTATACTTGCTTTCGTACTACGGGAGTTTGGGGTCATCACCGTTTCACCAGGTGTTAGCATACAAATAATCCTACCCAACCCAATGCTAAATGTAAAAGCATATTTTGCTCATAAACTGGTCGAGCACAATCCAAACAATCAATCAATCACAATCAATATCAATAACCAAGCATATTTGGTTTATACCACATCTCATGTTTTGGTAAATTTAATCACCATTCATTTTGGAAATTAATCCTGCATTTTCTCCGGTTAGAGAACAAATGTTTTTTAAAACACAATTCACGATAAACCCAAAGTAATATTCCATTCAAATGGAACCTTCACGAAATCATAACAGTATATAATCGATATAAATTTCCGTATCGTATTAATACTATAAACGAAATAACGGCAAGGCCTTTTAAACTCCATAAATAGTAATGGTCTTCCTTCACAGAATCTCGTCCCGATTATCACTAAATCGAATTCCATTTAGTTCCAATTTAATATATTAAAATTGGAAAACTTTACTTTGGATAATTTCCATTAAATCTTAATTAAAAGATTTATTAATTCAAGATGATAACTTCACTGTTAATTGGGTTTAAAGAACAAATGTTATTTAAGACACAGTTCACGACAAACCCAAAATTCAATTCAATGTTAAATACAAGGCTCTAAAAAGAAATCATATCGGCTTATATTTAATATCAATTTTCGAAACCAACAGATACCGTATTGGGAATAACGATATTTATATCTTCCAAATTCCTCAACAATATTCGTATAATCACGTAATCCAATATCGAAATGTTCCGAAGATGATTTCCATTCAAAATCCATTCCAATTTATGAATTGCAAAACTCTGGCTATTTTAAATCTTATTTTTCAATCCAATTTATTATTTCTAAAAATAATTGGACTATTATTCTAATTATTAACTAGTTCATCTAGATAAAAATATCTTTTATCTTTTCGAAACTTGGAATTTTTCATCCAAAATCTTTTCAAATCATTAGTTTTGATTTTACATAATTTTTCCATAATTTTATTAAGGCCTTTACAGTCGGTTTCCAATAACGGCCATTGAACTGCATTCATAGCGACCTTTCCTGAAATTGATTTGGACATATTTCAAAATCCAACCATTCAAATTTAAATCTCTTATATTGATTGGAAAGATCTTTTCGATACAAACCCAACGGTTCTGGTTTTAGGAGAATCCGACGGTCGGATCTCCCGTTACATCAATTTGAAGTTAATGATTGAAATTCGTGAACGGTCGCTACACGGCGCGTTCTATTCAAGCCATTAAATATAAATAATATATTTATCTCGATTTCCATTTAAAACATACCTTATAACTCGTTTATAAATTCATTTTAGAAACGATTCCAACTTACATTTCAATTTTAAATCAAAATTGAATATTCCATATCATTATAATATTAAAATGATAATATTTTCAAAATATCAGATTTTGACATCAATTCTTTTCCATATTCATTAAAAAATGAATAAAATTGACAGAAAAATCCATTTGAGTTAAAATGGCTTATATTTACTTAATTCAGGTTCATATATTCATATTAGTTATGAATATTTCAATATTTTCGTGTCTATCCAAAATCGGACATCACAATCATATTTTGATTCTTTACTGAATATTATTTTAAAATATTCGTTATTTCTGAATTGGAATCAGACTCAATCAATTACCATACAATTTTATTTATATGGATTTCCGTACATCGCGTGTATTCAAAAATAGTGATAAACAACTATTAAGCAATTGATTTACATCCAAAGTGCAATTTACAAATGTATAAGCAATAAATAATTAAATGACGCTGATAACAGTCTGTCTATCAATCGGTTGACATACAATTAAATCCAAGGGAGATGTGAATTAATTATCATCCCCAGACCCGTGTGGGGTTTCAACCAGCAACAATGAATTCAAATTAATCACTAGTTAATAAATTTAACCAATTCTAATTTGATTCGAATTATTTTTCTAATTAACCAATTTTCACTGTTTGAATTACAAACGGATATTTATAATTTAATTCCAACTACCACAATAATATTAACATTATTTTTAATATGTTAAACATCACAATCACGACAAAATACAGTCAATTAAATCATCCATGGTTTTCAAACAACAGTGAAGTAAGCTAACAGGCACCACAACATTTGTGATAATTAAAAACTAATAAATTTCAATATTGGCAGTTCATATATTCAGTTATAAAATAAATAACTGTACAAATAGTTTAGTGAGAGAATTCTCACTTTTGGTTTCCACTCCGTCAGTCTTTATTTGGCGATGGTTTTAATAAAATTAAACCGGACGTTTAATTTTATCAAAAACAACAACAACTTCCATTTCTGTTTTGGTCAGTTCTGAAATGTAGTGCTCGACTCCACGATCGCAACGCACTTCAATTTGTCTGATTCTGACCTCGTACGAATAATATATTGACTTTTATACATTGAATACTTTTTAAATTAAATTAATACAATCAATTATCTAATTAATTTAATTAAGGTTTTTAATTAACCTTAATTATAAAAACTACGCCGCTAATCTCTTCTTCTTCGTCGTTCTTATTTTCCTGGACCGAAGAAAAGCTCGCACGTAGGTTTGTAAATTTCCATCGCCACCTTTGACCGAGGCAAAATCCAAAGCCACGCCGTCGCCGGCCTTGGGGTGCGCCACCATCGCTGGCCTTCCCGTTGAACTCGCATGCCTCAGTCACTAGAAAACCCCATTTGAACGAGCCGACGTTGAGGGTGAAAATCGAGCACCTCAGCTCCTTAAAAATGATCACTAGCGTTCATTTTCAAGACCTAGTTGCCCTCTTCAATTCTGTAATTAGGAGTTCTTCGAATCGATCTTTGGATTTTGTGTTAGAGGGAGAGAGAGCTTCAAAAATTTCTGCCATCGATTTCATATGGAGGCGCTGAAAATAATTTTGGCCATGGAGCTTTGTTTGACTAGGGTTTCCAAATTTAGGATATTTATACCTAATAAATATTAAATAATTCCAATATTAACTGTTTAACGATCCGAACTCCAAACAAACCCCAAAAACTGACTTTCCGAACCTAATACCCCTATTCCAGACATAATGGAAAATGTTTCGTAAGCAAATTTGACTGTTTTGATCAGTTTTTATCAAAATTAAAATATAAATTAATATAATGATCAACATTGAATTTGAACGTACATTTTAATTTATAGGGCCCATATACTAATTCCAAAAATTATGAATTTTGAAATCAAGCTATGTTTTGATGATACGGTCCTAACAAAATTAATTTCATCGAATTTGGAGACCGTTTGAAAAATGGTCTTTTTCTAGTCGATTAAATTTAAACTGAATTTACAAAACATGTTTAAATTTACTACGCTTACATATTAATTCCAAAATTATGAAATTTTAAACCTGACAATAATTTGACATTCCGGATCCAATAAAAGTGGTTTCATCGAAAACGGAGGTCGTTTGCAAAATGGCTATTTTTAAGGGTTATATATAATATTAAAAAATATATAAATTCCATAGCGACTATTCTAAATTTTAAACTGGACATAACATATAATATATAAAGTGAAATCTCAATTTCTAACATTCATTAGAAAACTATAGTTCAAAATATTCCATCGTTTCTGGTTTTACTGAAATCCGATTTATACTGAATTTTGTATATTCAATAGAAGTTTAGAACCAAATTTTCAAACTACCGCTCCATTTCGAATTCGTTTTAATTAAATTTTAAATTTATACGTTCTTATTTTGATTTAAATAAATTTTAAATTGTTAATTCTCAAAGTAAATCATATTAAATTCTTAAAATCCATTAAATCAATTAAAAATAAATTTTTAAATTGACTCAAAAATTATGGGTTGTTACAATCTCCCCCACTTAAAATCTTTTCGTCCTCGAAAAGAAACGGAGCTGAAAGTTGTTTAACTAACCAAATCATCTTTCATTCTGGCTTGAGTTCTTCAATTTTTCAATTTCTAAGAACTTTCAAATTTCTCAAAATTTTGGCTAACAGCCTAAATTTTCGAAAAATTTCGCCATAACCTCCCTTGTACGGGGAGGGTTTGAAAATTTTATTGGGCCGTATTAGGCACCTAATAAATCAATAAAAAGCATACACAATTATTGTGACCTATCTATGCCCAAGGGAGACGTGTAAAAAGTCGAAATCTCATACCTTGCCCCAGTGTTGGAAACAAAATTATCCATGTGCCTTAATTAAAAACAAGAGAGACGTGAATTTTTGTCATCTCCAGACCTGTGTAGGGTTTTTATTAAATCCTGCCCGATCACCTTTATATGTTATTAGGTCCATAATCGGTCTTCTGTTCAACTTGTAGTTCAGTCCTCGCTATACAAGCATTTCTCCTGTTTGGTAATCCAAACCTCGTCATATAAGCACTAAATGCTTATATGAAATATGATATGATATGATGTCTTCATGTATTATGCCATGCAGTGTAGTTCATAATTTATTTGTTGTTATCCTATGGCGTACGTTATATTTCACACAGAGCAACCATCACAGCGCATCCAAATTCATTCACAGTAGTTTATAATAAATAAAATTGCGCAACCAACTCATTAAGGTGCACCTGTTTGTCGGGCACGCAATTTATTTCTTTATTCGACGCGAAACCACTAACCTGCTCAACATATATATATATATATATATATATATATATATATATATATATATATATATATATATATATATATATATATATATATGTGTGTGTGTATATATATATATGTTTACATATCCAATTTTAACTAAACTTGTAATTCAGTTTAACTTAATTAAATAACAAGTGTTTTCGTATATTCAATGCCCAAAATTGCCAAAGATAACGTCTAATTTATTTAAATCGGACGTCATAAGTAATCAAACAAAAATCAATTAATCAATTAATTTCTTATTTATCTTTCTAAAAATATAACATCTATATACTCAAAATATAATTTCTAAGATCGGATTATATAATAATCACAAATACGTTACATATAAATATATCACTCTCAACTCATTCTAGGGCGTTACTAACCCCATCTCTATGAGTTTCTCATTCTAGGATGCTACTGATCCTATCTCTGATGAGTATTCTTAAATAGAATGTTAATAATTCTATCTCTGATGAATTTTCTCGTTCGGTTCTATTGTGTCTTGTACTCGAGTTTGTAAACCAAAGCGCGGATACCAAACTGAGACGACCTAGACTTCCCCGATCCCCGAGGAGACCGAGGAGCCCGGATTGCTTTAAGAACACGACGCATCGGAACGCAAACACGAGAAAATTTCATTGTTATTACAATAATTTACATCAGAGTACAAGAATATATCAGAGTACAAATAAATAATATACAACAGAAAAATAAATATCAGAGATTTACGAATTACAAAATAGCGGAAATATATATACATGAATATAATGCATAGTGGGAATACATCGACTAACAGAACTGAAAGAAATATACGGATACAAAGCATTCCGAATATAGCTCCAACTGTAATCCAGGATCCTGTTAAATAGAAATCTGCAAAACCAAAACTACTAGTTGTCCGCGTGGAAAATATGGGCACCCAGAGTTTAGGCGGAAACTACAAACTCCAAGTCAGTCATGGGACTGGTGTGAGAACTAAAACGGTTGTTAAAACTTTGCTTTAAAATATGGTAAATCACGGGACCACGCCGCATGTCACGGAACGGGTTTACCCTTATGAATACCAGTGCCTTAACAATAACCAATAATAGATATATGGATCTACAATGCATCATACAACATGCAATTTTCCAATCTACCCATTTAGGCTTAAACCCCAAATTTAGATTTTCCCAAATCCAATTCACTTTACAGAAATTGTGTCTTTGGACTTTATTCTCGAATTCTTATTTCAAATCATTTGAAATACATATCTAGCTTCTATATCAAAGTAGATTTCACTTCGGGATCTCAAACCAAAATCATTTGGAAATATGAATTCCAAAACAAATGCATATAAATAACATGCACCAAAATATCGGGAGGTATTCAACCCTCAAACAAGGCGACGGGTTCGCATCTTACCAATTCGATATATATACATGCACCTCCCACACATGGAGCTGGCTACACCGTACAATGCCCATAAACTTTTAGTCGTCCGGGTTACCCGAATCTTTAGACACATACTAAATCATTTTTATATCCCGAAGTAGGGAAAATCATTTCACAACATAATAATCACAAGTACTTTCAAACTACACTTATGTTACTTCACATCAGAAATTCACACATATGATCAATCACTATTAATCACATAACCTTTGATCTCGTACGTCTCAAAGAAGGGTGTTAAGCAAAAGAATAAATTCTCCGCCACCAAACAGATACATCATCAATAGCAACTAATCGGTTACGTGATGAACCACGATGTCAAACACATAATACTTTTCTAAATCATTTCAGAAACATCGGGTTTAGCCCTCGAAATCCTTTCTGTTTTATAAAACATTCCCTGTCCAAAATCGGAAAAACATTTCTTTTCACTTAAGAAAATCTCCTTTCAAAATCATTTATTAATTTTGAAATAAACAACATTGCTAACACCTCATAGTCAAATCGTGAAGTATTTCACCAAGTGTTAGCATACAAATAATTCTACTCAACCCAATGCTAAATGTAAAAGAATATTTTGCTCATAAACTGGTCGAGCACAATCCAAACAATCAATCAATCACAATCAATATCAGTAACTAAGCATATTTGGCTTATACCACATCTCATGTTTTGGTAAATTTAATCACCATTCATTCATTCTGGAAATTAATCCTGCATTTACTTGGGTTAAAGAACAAATGTTATTTAAAACACAACTCACGATAAACCCAAAATCATCTTCCATTCAAATAGAACCTTAAAGGAAATCATAACAGTATATAATCGATATAAATTTCCGTATCGTACCAATACTATAAACAGAATGACGGCAAGGCCTTTTAAACTCCATAAATAGTAATGGTCTTCTTTCACAGAATCTCATCCCGATTATCACTAAATTGAATTCCATTCGGTTCCAATTTAATATATTAAATTGGAAAACTTTACTTTGGACAATTTCCATTAAATCTTAATTAAAAGATTTATTAATTCTAGATGATAACTTCACTGTTCATCGGGTTTAAAGAACAAATGTTATTTAAAACACAGTTCACGACAAACCCAAAATCCAATTCAATATTGAATACAACGCTCTGAATAGAAATCATATCGGCTTATATTTAATATCAAATTCTAAAACCAACAGATATCGTATTGGGAATAATGATATTTATATCTTCCAAATTCATCAACAATATCCGTATAATCACATAATCCAATATCAAAATGTTCCGAAGATTATTTCCATTCAAAATCCATTCCAATTTATGAATTGCAAAACTCTGGTTATTTTAAAATCCATTTTTCAATCCAATTTATTATTTATAAAAATAGTTGGATTATTATTCTAGTTATTAACCAGTTCATCTAGATAAAAATATCTTTTATCTTTTCAAAACTTGGAATTTTTCATCCAAAATATTAATAAATCATTAATTATGAATTTACATAAATTTTTCATATTTTTAATAATTTTATTAAGGCCCTTACGGTTGGTTTCCAATAACGGCCACCGAACTTCATTCATAGCGACCTTTCCTGAAATTGATTTGGACATATTTTAAAATTCAACCGTTCAAATTTAAATGTAATGTCCCGCATTTTTATTGGTTTGACTTTGAATATTTAAATCAGTTTAAATATTAAATTCGTAATATAAATGGATTTATATATATATTAATAAATTAAAACGAAGTTTGTAATGTCCCGTATTTTTCTGGCCATTTTATTGAAATATTTTAATTATTTAAAATATGGGTTTGAATTTAAATAATCGAACGTAATGATTTATTTGGAATATATTATTTAAATAAATAATATTTTAATTTCCAGAATATTTCGGAAAATATAGAATTTGCCATATATTGTGATCGGGCAGTTTAAATTGGTCAAATATTGGTTATATTAAATTTACAACGACGATTTCGTTTATTTAACGATAGTCGAGTGATATGGTTTATAATTTAATTAAATAACGAGCTGCAGCGGCGCGGCAGTTAGCGATTTGGCGTTTTGAACTTCAATTGGTCGTACCGGGTTCAAAATAAGTCGGATTTCCTCGAAATAAGAAACGTCGGGACCGGTTTGACGATATCTTTACAATGGCAGAGAAAAATCCAGTTTTCATCGTGTAGATTTTATTTTATGTCCAAATCAAATTTTGAAAAAAACGCTATGGAATTTCCTATATATATATAGCGCTGTGTTTATATAGAATCGAGGGTTTTTAAATATCGATTTGGTTGGAATTCAACCCGGGATATTTTATTATGGTAGTATACAATATTTTGGTCGTGTATGGCCAATTTCAATATTTTAATATTATTATATTGAGGTATTTTAAAATTGGTTTATTTTATCTGAATTGGCTAGTTATAAAAGGGCCTTTATTCAAACGACCTCAGTTTTCGACGAAACAAATTTTATTGGGACCGCAACAGTAAATTATTGCTAGATTTTCAAACTGCACATCAATCGGTGTTAATTTGTGAGCGTGGAAAAATTAAATGCAATTAAAACGACCATTTGGACGTGAACGAGGGCCATTCGAGCAAATGAACTCGGAATTCGACGAAACAAGTTTCATTATGACCGTATCGTCAAGATATACTATGCCGTCCATTCGCGTCTCGAATTTGTGGTTTGTATGTGAGCGCAGCAGCGAATAAACAACATTTAAAATAGCGATAGGTACGAAATAAAAATCGTTAGTCAACATCGCTTGTCACGTCGATTTAAAATAATAATTTTTACATATATATACACCCCTCCAAAACCAGAAATCTCTGCCCACCTTCATTTTCTTCCATCATTTTTGCAGAAAAGCCCCTATCTACGTTTTAATTTATATTTTCCAATCCGTGAGGAATTCGTGGGGGGTTCCAAAGCGAAAGTGGTAGATCGGGGTGTTATCTACCTACTGGAGAAAGTTGGGGTGGAATGGTGGTCGGAGGTGGCCGGAATCGATGTTAAACCGTGGAAAACCATTTTCGTGTTAGGCCAAAATTGAGGAGTTTGGGTCAATTTTAGGAGAAAGGACCTTGGGGGTTTTGTAGAGGAGAGATAAGGCTCTCCTTTGGCTATGGTCTGAGGTTCAACAGTGGACTGTGGTGGTGGCGGTGGTGAGATGAACTGAGGTGTTGTTTTTGGGTTTTCTTTTCGAAGTGGTGAAGGGTTTCGGCCAAAATCACGGCGCTGGAGGCGGATCTGGGCGGAGGCGATGGTGCTGGTCGGAGCAGGGAGGTGCGGCGGTCCCTCGGTTAGGCGAATTCCCGTGGCCCGTGGTGGCGGCTTGTCGAGGTTGAACGGAATTCGGTTTGGAGCAGTTTTCTAGTGACTGGGGTTGACTGGGGGGTCGTGGGTCTTGATGGCGGGCCGTCGTGGAGGCGTGGTTCCGGCGGTGGCCTCGGCAAGGGTTCCAGCGATCTATGGCATGGGTTGTGGGTGATCGATGGTGGCTTGCTTCCACTGGTTTGAACGAGAAGTATGAAGGATCAGGTTTCTTCAATCTGAAATGGAGAAGACGCGTTTTGCTGAGTCCTAGGATGACGTGGCACTAAATTAATAAGGTAATTAGTAAATTAATGTTTGATTAATTAAATATGTAGTTAGTTAATAATCGAGAAATTATTTAAACCGTATATTTGCGATAACTGTTACGTATGTTAACGAAATTTAACGAAACTGGATCCGTTGGGATCGCAGGGACGAGACCTATCCGATGGCACTGACTAGGAGTCGATCTAACGCAATTGAAATTTCAGCAAATTTTGAACGTCCGTTCAATATTAGACGCAACAAACGCGTCAACCTCCAACCGAAATAAACACTGGTGAGTTAATTCTCACACGTTGTGGAGTCCTTTGATGTGGTAAATCCATAGAAAAATATAATCTACAATTTACAGTATAAATTGGTTGATTGGGTGCGATGGATGCAAATTGGTTGTTATTGTTTGATTGGTTGCAGTTATTTATATTCCATCATTTATTTAATTCGTATATTTCACCCAACTATTATCTGTGATGCAGAGAAGGACAGGATGGAGGGATCCGACCGGATTCCTCAAATAAATTGTATTTTTAACTGTTGTGCATATATGAAGTGTTCAACCGGACTGACACCAAAACCTATTTAAATGTGATGGTTGAATAGATATTCATCATTGTTGTGTTTGAAATCAATCGACAGTGTTGATTTGGAAAATGGCCTAAATGGTATTGTTTAAACGTCGTTCTACTGTCAGGTGGATCGACGCAGTTTTAAAGTTATAAATTTATTTTATAACTAAATTAAAGTTTTCGATTATTTTATGTAAGTAATTAAATTAGAAGTTTTATAAATATGTAGGGATTATCTAAATGGTTTACACCAGCTTTAAAAGCAGAGAAAACCACATATTTTACCTGTGGACTGATGGGAAAATTGTTTTTAAACAACTAAAAGGTGATTTTAAATTAATTGAGTTATTTAATTAATTTAAAAAGGAAATGACAAATGGAATTCATTTAATGGTTAACCGAGGTGTACGGTTGACCAAATCAACCATGTTTAGCTTAAATTGAAAATGAGACTAACTTGAAATGGAATGGAATTAATTGGGTTCTGAATATTCGTCAAATTTGGCGAGAGGTGTTTAATGGTTAGTTAATCTTTGATTAACTATAATTAAGGGAATTCTTGAATTGTTTAGTGTTACTTTTTCGATTAACTAAACCTCAAAATAATTATTAAATTGGTTAGGTTTAATAAAGTAAAGTATTGTTTAATCAACTTTTAAAAGTGATAATTATCATATTTTTGATAAATAGCAAAGTTAACTATTCTTATATAGTTAATGTTGAAGTTATTATTATTATTTTTGACAATTAGAGAAATGACTTTTAAATAGGAATTCAATTAAGAAATGACTTAGGCCTTATGGTTCGACCAAGGCAGTGGGGAAAGTTTATAAAGAGGTTTATAATCCAAGTCAGATGAGGATGGTAAATGGAATCGGTAAGTAAAGGTGGTATTTTATGGATATTTACTTGATCAAACAAGTTACGTAAAGAGAGAATTAAACGAGGATTTCAATATAAGGGATGGTTTTAAGACCAGATTTGAAATCAGAGGAAAAAATGAGATTTTGATGCTAGTGGTTAAACTAATATTATTATGAGTTAAGAATGTCATCGATCAAGGTTTGAGAGGTAACTAAAATACCCCAACTTGATTGGCTTCACAATTATCGAGGAATGGTATTAGTTTGGAGTGAGTAAAGGTGTTGAGGATTGGTTTTACCTGTAGCGAACTGGGATTTTCGACTCCGAAAATCAACATCAAACTACCATGTTGACCATTCAGACATCGAACATTCCAGATCATTAATAGAAAGAATTTAGAGGGTGAGATAAGAAAGAAAGAAATATTAGAATAGAAGAAGAAGAAACAACACCACAGAGTCTCACATCGCAGCGGAACAAAATATAATACAGAAATAACCTTTATTGAAAGCTTTTGAAATACTTACAGTATCAGAGTACACATCTGGACAGTGATACTAATCTGTCCTCATATAACACACAGCGGAATAGTAATATCATACGTCTGGACTCTTCCAGCTCGTCTCTTCACAGCAGTCGATAACCTGAACCTGTACAACCCGGCCTAACCCGAGCATTTACAAAACACCGGGTCAGTCTGGTGAACCAGAGTGAGATAAACTCGCACAGTATTAAGGGTAAATCATCCAATCATGATTTTAAAGTTCAAAAACCTTTCAAAAGAAAAGGATAATCGTAAGACCAAATCCACACATAAATACGGACGGTTTTTACCTTACGATAACCCAAAACAGTTTTGAAAACAATATCTTTTCTGATATTATAATAATGTCTAAATACAAGTAAATAGAATCTAGTGGAACGCTTGCATCTCACGCTCCACATATATAGTATACAATCAAAACCCGCAGGCGCTTATTGGGAATTGGATTCCGACTTGACAAGGTATGGGTCCACCTTCCGATAGTGTATCTCTAGAGACGAATACACTGGGTTCAACAAGAACTTCTTGCAACCCGGCCCTCACATGACCGACCACTCATTTCGCTTGAGTGTATCGAATGTATATCACCGATGGTTGGGATCAGCAACCGTCTGCCCGAAAAGGGACAGCATCGGAACATAGATTTAGAAACAAATAGGATTTCCTCTAGATAGGTGATCATACACCCTAATGGGAGCGACCCACATAGCCATGCTGCCTGCCCGATTTTTGTCATTCCCCGGTTGATGAGGCTTGAGGCCAGAATTACTTCTGATCATCTGGTCACCATTCACTTTGAATGCCACATCGTCAGATCCATCAGATATCACTAATTGACGTCCACAAAAATACTCTAGCTGAAAGCTAGAGAATGGCAATTCCCTGCCAACAACTATCGCACGTTTGAAGAAATCAACGTACGTGATCCTTCGGAAATACTCTGTCAGACATCCGTCCATATACGTCATCCAGGAACAGGATGAACCGAAGGCACTTTCCTACCGCATCCATATAGGAATCACCCCATGGATCAGCAGCGAGAAGTCCTTGCAACCCGTAGATTCCAACCACGACAGAATCACAGCTTATCTCTGCTTGCCAGGCAGAGAATATTAGTGGTTCTTCCGTTTATGAAAATCCATGGTCTTCAATGCTCCATCTCGATCATCTTCTGAGATCTTCACGTATTTGTTGGTCGGAATGGTTTTCGAATAAATTCGATCCCGGTCTTTCCGTACCAACAATCGTATTGGACAGGTTTGATAGTCGGTGTTTTAACTATCAAAATATACAGTGTTTCAATCATGACACTCCAATGAGTTCACTGGTTCAGTATTCAGCATCATTTGGCCTTTAACAAACTAATTTCCTTTTTGTTAAATTGAAACTTCCAATTCTTTAATATTCAAAAATATGATATTTGAATAATTCTAATTGATTAATTAACATTCGTCTTAATTCCATTCGCTTGACTCTAGATCACAGCGATCACAATGGTTACGCCTGATTCCCCCAGGAAACATCCGACCTCCGTAGGCTATCTGCAGCCCTACGAATTACGCTAGCAGTCGTACGAAATGGCAACTCAGCCGTATAATTATGTTTGGCTAATTCTATCTCGAATAACTATATTAAATTTCCCATTTGAAATCTCATTTAAAATTCTCCTTCTTACTAGATCTCGGTTTCAAATAACGTTAATGTAAAATTAACGCCTTAACACTTTGAAACTTACTTAAAACCTCTGGTTTATAATAAACCCTTTTATCGTAATCTCCTTCGACTTAATTCAAATAATTGAGTACGTTTATTACCTTTCACCATTCAATTGGCTTGCATCTCACATTCGGTAACCTTTTTAAATGAATTCCCATTTACAAATATATTCCTAAGTTTATCATTACTTAAAATAATAACTTATTTCAAACATTAACTACTTTAGTAGTTAATCCCTTAATTAACTAAATTAAATATTAAACCCCTTATTTAAATTCAAACAATATTCATTTAACTATTTAGTCAAAACACATTAACTTGATAAACAATTCTAATTCCAAACGGTCGATTTAATTAACTCAAAAACTTGATTATCTCATTAACCGATTTCAACAATCCTCGCTTTAAATTAATTAAAAATATAATTAATTTAGATAGATTCTCATTATTTGTTTTTATTTACAAAACAAATTTTCAAGGTTTAACCATTTCAATTCATTTCTTATTCTTCAATTGTTAAATCTGATTAACATCTTTGCAAAATAACTTCATAACAAATCAAGGTCTTAAACAAATAAAATATTTATTTATTCCTCTTAAATAACTTTTATTCAAATAATATAATTCAAATCTAACTCTGGTTATAAAATAAATTTTATAACCTTAACTCTATCGATTCACCTGTCGGTGAATAATTATTTATAACTCGATTGGTTTTAAAGGCCATACTCTGCCAAACACTTAACCAATATCGCCCATTGGTTTAAACCAAACAGATGTTGAATATCCAGTCAATAATCAACCATCCAATCAATCACACCAACAGATCAGTTCATATATGATAATATGAAAATAAATAATACATTTGAGGAATCCGGTTGGATCCCTCCAACCTGTTCTTCCCTGTAAATCACAATGGTTATCTCAAATCAGACTATTCAGTTTTGTTTAACTGATAAACTAAATAACGACCATTTAACATCAACCATAAGCAATTCAATCAATTCAACCATTTAAACACGTTTATAAATAAACGTGACCAACCAAGGTGAGTCACCTTTATTGGAACCAATCGTTAAAAATAACGATTTGATACTTGACTGAAATTAAACACAGTTTAATTTCATTGGTTAAATCAACAGTTAAATAGATAACTAGCAAAGCAGTCAACCATTGGTAAGCAGAGCACACAAAATAAAAACACCCAATTTATATAAAATATAAAAAGGGTAACTGAGTGAGTTTAACTCACCTTGATTTCGTTCGTTGAACGGTTCAGTTACAGTTAAATTAAACAGTTGTTTAATTTAACTATAAATTCCAATAGTCTCTACTCCTGTCCAGATTGGTCTCAAACATGTAGAGTTCTGCGTTTTGTTTCCGGCGCCCTTTGTTTCGTTCAATTCTGATGATATATGAATAAGTTAAAATATTTATAAGGTATATGAATAAATATATTTTAAATCACTTCTTAATCAGAGTTTTTAACGTTGACTAATTACATTATAAATATTTCTGTCAGCTTCTGTTCATATTCCTCTTGATCGATCGTTCATCAATACCAAATAAGCATTCCTGCATATAAACCAGGCTTACTTTAACACTTAATTAATTATAAAATTTTTAAGTGATAAATTTTAAGTAGATAATTAACTATATAATTTTAATTACACAAGTGGTTACAGAAGAGTCTGCCAATCCTCTTCGTTCCTATCGTTTCCAGTTTGGTCTGTATGCCTGCAACAGATCAGATTTTAGTGTATTAGTCTAATTCTAAATAGCCAATTCCCTAATCAAAGTTTATCATAACTAAATTACGTTTTAAAGTTAAACCGGGGCCAAACCCATTTTAATTCCATGTTCACATTCGTATCTCGTCCAAGTTCAAAGCAGTGAACTGAGTCCCTTCCTCATATTGCCCTTCGGTGTCACGCTGAGAACTCACGCACCCTTCAGATCTCTGATCTAGAACAAAACCAATAATTAGTTGTCATTTGACACTAATTAACACTACTTATTCTCTAATTATAATTAACTTAAAGTTAATTTAAATTAAAACCATTCGCCCAATCCTTGATTGCTTCCCACGCCCCTCATTTCTCGTTCGTCTTTGTGCCTTCCAGGCATCAGCAAGCAACAGAGCTTTTCCCGATAGCCGCCCCTGACGCCGATCATCGGCGCCCAATCTGACACCTCCATACCGACCCTTTTTCCATCGCCTGTCCACGCCGAACGTAGTCTGCCATTCGAAAATCCCTAGCTCCCATAAGAACGTTCGAAGTCCAGTGCCTTTCAGCTGGAATTCCTGGTAGCTCGATCGTTAAACCCTGATCATTGCCATTGGATAAAAAGGTCTTGTCGAGCTCTAGGTTTTTCTTCAGGAAGTTTTCGAAATAAGGGATGGGATCACCAGAAAATGTAGGAGGAAGTCTAGAGCTTTTTACCCATTCGTTTGACAGTGGCGGCTCACTGTGTGGTTGACCAAATATTAGGGTTTCACTGTTTCTAGTATGGTATTTATAATGGAACCAAAACGTGGAAGGCACGGTTCCTAGTTTGGCTTGCAAGGAATCAGTTGTTTGGTAGCCAAGTAAAATGAATTGTTTGGGGAACAAGTAATGTACAGTAGAAAGTAGGGTAGATTTTATTACTATTTTAATACAACGAAACTTCGCAGTGAGAATTCGTATTAAAACCCACCACATATGATTTCTGTCTACTGATAAAAAGGCTGTTCTTGATGTAAAACGATATTCCGGATCCAATGGGACAAGTTTCGTCGCAATCCGAGGTCGTATGAAATTTTTTCCTTTATGAAACCGGAAATGAACACACGTTTAATTTTTCTACGGTCACCAGATAAATCAAATTAACTTGAAACTACGAAGTCTGACAATAACTTTTCGATACGAACCCAACGGCACTAATTTCGTCCTATTCTGAGACTGTTGCCCCGGTAGGCTGTTTTTACCCTGAACCGCCCTACCCTTTTTAACGCCAAATTTCTCGATCTCTAAAAATAACAAACTATATATATATTCTGACTCTAATCGCCGATACGAACTCAACGGAACTGGTTTCGTGGCCTAATTCGATTGTCTGCTCAAGTTATGCCAAATATCCTTTTATTTATTTAATTGCGCGCTATAGAAATTGAACGGGCGTTTACGGCTACCGTGGTCACATACGACATTGTTTTTTCACGCAATTCACCACCGTACAATAATTTAGCGATACGGTTCTAATGAGACTGGTTTTGTCGAAATTTGAGTCCGTTTGCAAAATGGCCATTTTAAAGGCTTATAATTTAATAACGATTTTCCATAGCGACTATTTCAAAATTTGATTTGACCATAACTATCAAATTATAACACGAAATCTAGATTTTTCTCTTTCATATGAAAACTATCGTCAATACGGTCCCAACGTGTCTTGTTTCACAGAAATCCGACTTATATCGAATGCTGTATTCTCAGTTGAAGTTCAAAACCCCAATTTACGAACTGCACGCCATTTTCAAGCTCGATTTATATTATATATAAATATATAACGTTCAACTTCGTTTTAAATAACGAATTCAATATTAAATTCTATTAATATTCCCAATATAATATTTAAAACTAATTTAAATATTCATATTCAAATGGTCGAAAAACACGGGTCGTTACATTCTTCCCCCCTTAAAATAATTTCGTCCTCGAAATTGCTAAGATAAGAAAGAACGTTATAAATTCATTTATTTCAAATCTAATTTTGTTTAAATCAAAATCAATTCAATATTATAAATAAATATTGAAAATTTTCTAACACATTATATTTCCGAAAAATTTCGCCAGCACCTCCTCTGTATGGCTCAATCGTTACAACTCCAACTCGCCTTTCTAGGCCTTCTCCACTTCAAAAGGAAATAAAACAGCCAAGTGGCTTGCCAAATCGGCTCACAAATCTCCAAATCCATGTAAAAATAAACGTGTACCTTTTTGGTCGAGCATATCATTATATCTTCCGTCTGCTACTCTGTCAGCATATACAAATGCATTCCCAAACAAAATTCCAACTTTATCCTCAAAACCAAATCCTTCACGCGTCCAAGCCAAATCCCATTCTTAACTCAATTTCCATCCATTATCAGTTTCAACTCTTAACTTACCAGTCCACACCATTTCAGATTCCTGTCTCCCAATTCCAAATCTGATTCTACTTGATATATATATCTCGATTCAAATTTCCAGTTAATTTGTTTTAATTCAATTCATATTTGCTTGCACAATTTCTATTTAATTTTGTTTTTGTTCAACAACTTTTTCCTGGGAGTTTTTAAACAGTTCAGCACTTTCAAAAATCAAATAATCTTTTTTTTCAGGATTCAAAACAACTCGTTCTTCTCAAAGCAATTCAAACAAGATTTTTGGTAGTAATCCGTCACTTAGAACTCGGAAATGAACACTGATGATGTGGCCAGCATCCTCAGAGTTATTCCCCAGCTACTGAAGTGAGTTCCATACTATATAACTTTTCAAAATCATATTTAAACACTTTCATTTTGAAATCTATTTCAAAATAACATTCACGGTGCTTGTAAACCAAATTTAAAATCTCCCAGGATTTTAAAAATCTCATATATTAAGTCCAATTCCAGTTTAAACACTTATTCAATTTTCCCAAGGTTTTAATTTAAATTCTGATCTAATTCAGATTTAATAATCTGCTTTTATATTATATGAGCTCTAATTGGTTATTTATATAACCATTTCAATTATAATCGACCAACACATCCAATATACCATAATACTTCAAATATATATCATCCTTTATATAAAAATATAATTTGGGTAAAATTATTTCATTTACCCTCTTTCAAAAACATACTGTGTCGAATTATTCTGTTCAAGAGTTTAGAAACACTTATCGACACAGTTTGCATTACTGTATCGACCAGAATTCATAAACTACTCGACAAACCAATCAACACAATATAAACAGTTTTTATAACAATTTACAAATACGCGCTCATATATATACACTCAAACTCAATCTAGGGTATTACTAACCCCATCTCTACTGAGTCACGCCACAGAGCCAAGGTAATTACTTAACCAATAGCTCTGATACCACTGTAGCGAACTGGGATTTTCGACTCCGAAAATCAACATCAAACTACCATGTTGACCATTCAGACATCGAACATTCCAGATCATTAATAGAAAGAATTTAGAGGGTGAGATAAGAAAGAAAGAAATATTAGAATAGAAGAAGAAGAAACAACACCACAGAGTCTCACATCGCAGCGGAACAAAATATAATACAGAAATAACCTTTATTGAAAGCTTTTGAAATACTTACAGTATCAGAGTACACATCTGGACAGTGATACTAATCTGTCCTCATATAACACACAGCGGAATAGTAATATCATACGTCTGGACTCTTCCAGCTCGTCTCTTCACAGCAGTCGATAACCTGAACCTGTACAACCCGGCCTAACCCGAGCATTTACAAAACACCGGGTCAGTCTGGTGAACCAGAGTGAGATAAACTCGCACAGTATTAAGGGTAAATCATCCAATCATGATTTTAAAGTTCAAAAACCTTTCAAAAGAAAAGGATAATCGTAAGACCAAATCCACACATAAATACGGACGGTTTTTACCTTACGATAACCCAAAACAGTTTTGAAAACAATATCTTTTCTGATATTATAATAATGTCTAAATACAAGTAAATAGAATCTAGTGGAACGCTTGCATCTCACGCTCCACATATATAGTATACAATCAAAACCCGCAGGCGCTTATTGGGAATTGGATTCCGACTTGACAAGGTATGGGTCCACCTTCCGATAGTGTATCTCTAGAGACGAATACACTGGGTTCAACAAGAACTTCTTGCAACCCGGCCCTCACATGACCGACCACTCATTTCGCTTGAGTGTATCGAATGTATATCACCGATGGTTGGGATCAGCAACCGTCTGCCCGAAAAGGGACAGCATCGGAACATAGATTTAGAAACAAATAGGATTTCCTCTAGATAGGTGATCATACACCCTAATGGGAGCGACCCACATAGCCATGCTGCCTGCCCGATTTTTGTCATTCCCCGGTTGATGAGGCTTGAGGCCAGAATTACTTCTGATCATCTGGTCACCATTCACTTTGAATGCCACATCGTCAGATCCATCAGATATCACTAATTGACGTCCACAAAAATACTCTAGCTGAAAGCTAGAGAATGGCAATTCCCTGCCAACAACTATCGCACGTTTGAAGAAATCAACGTACGTGATCCTTCGGAAATACTCTGTCAGACATCCGTCCATATACGTCATCCAGGAACAGGATGAACCGAAGGAACTTTCCTACCGCATCCATATAGGAATCACCCCATGGATCAGCAGCGAGAAGTCCTTGCAACCCGTAGATTCCAACCACGACAGAATCACAGCTTATCTCTGCTTGCCAGGCAGAGAATATTAGTGGTTCTTCCGTTTATGAAAATCCATGGTCTTCAATGCTCCATCTCGATCATCTTCTGAGATCTTCACGTATTTGTTGGTCGGAATGGTTTTCGAATAAATTCGATCCCGGTCTTTCCGTACCAACAATCGTATTGGACAGGTTTGATAGTCGGTGTTTTAACTATCAAAATATACAGTGTTTCAATCATGACACTCCAATGAGTTCACTGGTTCAGTATTCAGCATCATTTGGCCTTTAACAAACTAATTTCCTTTTTGTTAAATTGAAACTTCCAATTCTTTAATATTCAAAAATATGATATTTGAATAATTCTAATTGATTAATTAACATTCGTCTTAATTCCATTCGCTTGACTCTAGATCACAGCGATCACAATGGTTACGCCTGATTCCCCCAGGAAACATCCGACCTCCGTAGGCTATCTGCAGCCCTGCGAATTACGCTAGCAGTCGTACGAAATGGCAACTCAGCCGTATAATTATGTTTGGCTAATTCTATCTCGAATAACTATATTAAATTTCCCATTTGAAATCTCATTTAAAATTCTCCTTCTTACTAGATCTCGGTTTCAAATAACGTTAATGTAAAATTAACGCCTTAACACTTTGAAACTTACTTAAAACCTCTGGTTTATAATAAACCCTTTTATCGTAATCTCCTTCGACTTAATTCAAATAATTGAGTACGTTTATTACCTTTCACCATTCAATTGGCTTGCATCTCACATTCGGTAACCTTTTTAAATGAATTCCCATTTACAAATATATTCCTAAGTTTATCATTACTTAAAATAATAACTTATTTCAAACATTAACTACTTTAGTAGTTAATCCCTTAATTAACTAAATTAAATATTAAACCCCTTATTTAAATTCAAACAATATTCATTTAACTATTTAGTCAAAACACATTAACTTGATAAACAATTCTAATTCCAAACGGTCGATTTAATTAACTCAAAAACTTGATTATCTCATTAACCGATTTCAACAATCCTCGCTTTAAATTAATTAAAAATATAATTAATTTAGATAGATTCTCATTATTTGTTTTTATTTACAAAACAAATTTTCAAGGTTTAACCATTTCAATTCATTTCTTATTCTTCAATTGTTAAATCTGATTAACATCTTTGCAAAATAACTTCATAACAAATCAAGGTCTTAAACAAATAAAATATTTATTTATTCCTCTTAAATAACTTTTATTCAAATAATATAATTCAAATCTAACTCTGGTTATAAAATAAATTTTATAACCTTAACTCTATCGATTCACCTGTCGGTGAATAATTATTTATAACTCGATTGGTTTTAAAGGCCATACTCTGCCAAACACTTAACCAATATCGCCCATTGGTTTAAACCAAACAGATGTTGAATATCCAGTCAATAATCAACCATCCAATCAATCACACCAACAGATCAGTTCATATATGATAATATGAAAATAAATAATACATTTGAGGAATCCGGTTGGATCCCTCCAACCTGTTCTTCCCTGTAAATCACAATGGTTATCTCAAATCAGACTATTCAGTTTTGTTTAACTGATAAACTAAATAACGACCATTTAACATCAACCATAAGCAATTCAATCAATTCAACCATTTAAACACGTTTATAAATAAACGTGACCAACCAAGGTGAGTCACCTTTATTGGAACCAATCGTTAAAAATAACGATTTGATACTTGACTGAAATTAAACACAGTTTAATTTCATTGGTTAAATCAACAGTTAAATAGATAACTAGCAAAGCAGTCAACCATTGGTAAGCAGAGCACACAAAATAAAAACACCCAATTTATATAAAATATAAAAAGGGTAACTGAGTGAGTTTAACTCACCTTGATTTCGTTCGTTGAACGGTTCAGTTACAGTTAAATTAAACAGTTGTTTAATTTAACTATAAATTCCAATAGTCTCTACTCCTGTCCAGATTGGTCTCAAACATGTAGAGTTCTGCGTTTTGTTTCCGGCGCCCTTTGTTTCGTTCAATTCTGATGATATATGAATAAGTTAAAATATTTATAAGGTATATGAATAAATATATTTTAAATCACTTCTTAATCAGAGTTTTTAACGTTGACTAATTACATTATAAATATTTCTGTCAGCTTCTGTTCATATTCCTCTTGATCGATCGTTCATCAATACCAAATAAGCATTCCTGCATATAAACCAGGCTTACTTTAACACTTAATTAATTATAAAATTTTTAAGTGATAAATTTTAAGTAGATAATTAACTATATAATTTTAATTACACAAGTGGTTACAGAAGAGTCTGCCAATCCTCTTCGTTCCTATCGTTTCCAGTTTGGTCTGTATGCCTGCAACAGATCAGATTTTAGTGTATTAGTCTAATTCTAAATAGCCAATTCCCTAATCAAAGTTTATCATAACTAAATTACGTTTTAAAGTTAAACCGGGGCCAAACCCATTTTAATTCCATGTTCACATTCGTATCTCGTCCAAGTTCAAAGCAGTGAACTGAGTCCCTTCCTCATATTGCCCTTCGGTGTCACGCTGAGAACTCACGCACCCTTCAGATCTCTGATCTAGAACAAAACCAATAATTAGTTGTCATTTGACACTAATTAACACTACTTATTCTCTAATTATAATTAACTTAAAGTTAATTTAAATTAAAACCATTCGCCCAATCCTTGATTGCTTCCCACGCCCCTCATTTCTCGTTCGTCTTTGTGCCTTCCAGGCATCAGCAAGCAACAGAGCTTTTCCCGATAGCCGCCCCTGACGCCGATCATCGGCGCCCAATCTGACACCTCCATACCGACCCTTTTTCCATCGCCTGTCCACGCCGAACGTAGTCTGCCATTCGAAAATCCCTAGCTCCCATAAGAACGTTCGAAGTCCAGTGCCTTTCAGCTGGAATTACTGGTAGCTCGATCGTTAAACCCTGATCATTGCCATTGGATAAAAAGGTCTTGTCGAGCTCTAGGTTTTTCTTCAGGAAGTTTTCGAAATAAGGGATGGGATCACCAGAAAATGTAGGAGGAAGTCTAGAGCTTTTTACCCATTCGTTTGACAGTGGCGGCTCACTGTGTGGTTGACCAAATATTAGGGTTTCACTGTTTCTAGTATGGTATTTATAATGGAACCAAAACGTGGAAGGCACGGTTCCTAGTTTGGCTTGCAAGGAATCAGTTGTTTGGTAGCCAAGTAAAATGAATTGTTTGGGGAACAAGTAATGTACAGTAGAAAGTAGGGTAGATTTTATTACTATTTTAATACAACGAAACTTCGCAGTGAGAATTCGTATTAAAACCCACCACATATGATTTCTGTCTACTGATAAAAAGGCTGTTCTTGATGTAAAACGATATTCCGGATCCAATGGGACAAGTTTCGTCGCAATCCGAGGTCGTATGAAATTTTTTCCTTTATGAAACCGGAAATGAACACACGTTTAATTTTTCTACGGTCACCAGATAAATCAAATTAACTTGAAACTACGAAGTCTGACAATAACTTTTCGATACGAACCCAACGGCACTAATTTCGTCCTATTCTGAGACTGTTGCCCCGGTAGGCTGTTTTTACCCTGAACCGCCCTACCCTTTTTAACGCCAAATTTCTCGATCTCTAAAAATAACAAACTATATATATATTCTGACTCTAATCGCCGATACGAACTCAACGGAACTGGTTTCGTGGCCTAATTCGATTGTCTGCTCAAGTTATGCCAAATATCCTTTTATTTATTTAATTGCGCGCTATAGAAATTGAACGGGCGTTTACGGCTACCGTGGTCACATACGACATTGTTTTTTCACGCAATTCACCACCGTACAATAATTTAGCGATACGGTTCTAATGAGACTGGTTTTGTCGAAATTTGAGTCCGTTTGCAAAATGGCCATTTTAAAGGCTTATAATTTAATAACGATTTTCCATAGCGACTATTTCAAAATTTGATTTGACCATAACTATCAAATTATAACACGAAATCTAGATTTTTCTCTTTCATATGAAAACTATCGTCAATACGGTCCCAACGTGTCTTGTTTCACAGAAATCCGACTTATATCGAATGCTGTATTCTCAGTTGAAGTTCAAAACCCCAATTTACGAACTGCACGCCATTTTCAAGCTCGATTTATATTATATATAAATATATAACGTTCAACTTCGTTTTAAATAACGAATTCAATATTAAATTCTATTAATATTCCCAATATAATATTTAAAACTAATTTAAATATTCATATTCAAATGGTCGAAAAACACGGGTCGTTACATTACCCTATACGAGGAATATCAAACTCTAATGAAAGGTTTTGGGAAATAAATAATATTGAAATATTAGTTTCAAAAGAAATAAGAATATTCAATTCAAATTTTATTGAATATTTGTTATTCAATTAGAGTTGATTGAATATAGTATTTGAAATAGAGTTAGTCAAACATAGTTATTCAGGAAGAGTTGCCATTGCGTATGACTGCTAGCGTAATTCGTAGGGCTGCAGATAGCCTACGGTGGTCGGATGTTTCCTGAGGGAATCAGGCGTAACCATTGTGATTGCTGCGATTTAGAGTCAAGCGAATGGAGTAAGTCGAATATTAGTTAGTCGATAGGAGTAATCAAGTCAAGTTAGTCCAGTTGAGTTTAATAAGTCAAGTTAGAGTTAATCGGTCAAAGTAAATTAGTCAGAGTCAATCAGAGGAAATTTGGTTTATATCATTAAGTATATATATATATCGAGATGCTAAGTAAGAAAGAAAAAGGGTTTAAAGAAATATGTTGATATTTCCAAAAGGAATGGAAAGCGGGGTATATACTTATATATGCTCGAAAATATTTAAAATAGTTTTTGTTATAATTAAGAATCAATGTAAGGTTTAAATATATTAAAGAATAAGAAAGTGAGTAACCATTTTGTTAAATATATTTCAAAAAGGCCAAGTCATGCCAAGTACCGAATCAGCGAACTCATTGTATTCACACTATTGTTATTTGATAGTTGAAACACCGACTATCAAACAAGACCAATATGATTGTTGGTATGGAAAGACCGGGATCGAATTTATATTCGAAAACCATTCCGACCAGCAAATACGTGAAGTCATCGATTGAAGACGGAGCAAGTGAAGGTCGGGGATCTTCATAAGTGGAAGGATTACTTGACGAATATTCTCTGTGTTGCAATGCAGAGGTATTCTGATGTGATTCGGTCATGGTTGAGATTTGCGGTTTGCAAGGACTACTCGCTACTGATCCATGGGGTGATTCCTATATGAGATGCAGTAGGAGAGTACCTTCGGTTCATCCTGTTCCTGGATGACTTGTATGGACGGATGTCTGACATAGTATTTCCAAAGGAATTACATGCATTGATTTCTCCAAACGTACCATAGTTGATAGCGGAGAAATGGTTATTCTCTAGCCAAATAGACTAGAGTATTTTTGTGGACGTCAATCAGTGTGATCTGGCGGATCTGACGATGTGGCATTCAAAGTGAATGATGACTAGATGTTTTAAAGTTAAGTTCTGGCCTCAAGCCTTATCAACTGGGAAATGACAAAAATCGGGCAGGCAGCATGGCTATGTGGGTCGCTCTATTAGGATGTATGATCACCTATCTAGAGAAATTCTATTTTCTTCTTTAATCTATATTTCGATGCTGATCCCAACCGTCGGTGATATACATTCGATACACTCAAGAGAAATGAGTGGTCGGTCATGTGAGGGCCGGGTTGCAAGACGTTCTTGTTAAACCCGGTGTATTCGCCTCTAGAGATACACGATCGGAAGGTGGTCCTATACCTTGTCAAAGTTGGAATCCAATATCCATTAAGCGCCCGCGGTTTTCGATTGTATACTATATATGTGGAGCGTGAGATGCAAGCGTTCCGCTAGATTCTAAATTACTTGTATTTAGACACTATGATAATATCAGAATAAGCTATGATTTCAAAAATGTTTGGTGTTATAGTAAGGTAAAAACCGTCTGTGTTTATGTGTGGGTTGGTCTTACTATTATCCTTTGATTTCAGAAAGAATTTTCCAAAGTTAAACAAATGTGTGTTATGTGAATTTATCACTGATAGAATTCCAGACTGACCCGGTGTATTTTTCTTTGCTTCAAATGTGCTCGGGTCAGACCGAGTATGTTCCAAGTTAGATTCGCTTGGAGTTTTAAGAGCTGGAAGCGGGCGACTTCACCTCTAGTTATATACAGATATTTTTCCGCTGTGACTGATGTATGATGTACTCTGATAATTGGTATGTATATACAGTTCTTTTATATAAAAAAGATTTGGTATTATATTTTATTCGTTCCGCTGTAAGATTCTGATGTGTTCTTCTTCTTTCTTCTATTCTAATATTTCTTTCTTTTCTCACCCTCTAAATTTTTTCTCATGACAATCCAGTGTTTTCGATGCTTGAATAGTCGACATGGTGGTTTTATGTCGATTTTCGGGGTCGAAAACCGCTGGGTCGTTACGGTAATATCAGAGCTATTGGTTTAGAGATAACTTTGGTTCTGTGGTATGACTCAATAGAGATGGGGTTAGTAATACCCTAGATTGAGTTGAAGGTATATATACGCGAGCGTGTATTTGTAATTTGATATAAAATTATTTTTGAAATTATTTTTACCTAATTTATTTTATAATATAATGAAAGTAATGATTATTATAGTATGGGCAAATTATTTGGATTTGTTGATGTTGATTTTGTGGTATGTTGGGATGGTGTGCTCGATCTCATGGATAAGTCTGAACATGAATCGAGTTGGTTGAAAACCAATATGAAATAAATAATTCGAATAAATCAATCCAGATAAATAAATTTGAATGGATAATTAAAGGAATAAATGAAGTGATTATATATAGTTATAAATCTCATATGGATTGAATTGTGTGTGAATTAGTTGATATGAATTATATGGATGTTTTGAACATAACTGACATTGTTGTGATGACTAATGAATTGGTTTGAGTTAAGAACAGGTGCAGACGAGCCAGTTCAGCTTTAAATCAGTTCAAAGGAGAAATTCTGGAGTTAATCGAATCTAGAGTTGTAGTATGATTAAGCAAGCTTGAATATAAATTATCGCTTATCGCATAATAACGCTCGCCAAAAGGTACGCCTGCGCAAATATGAAATTTTGGTTTTTGTTTGGGATTTAAGTTTGGTTTTTGAATTTCCGACCATGAGAGTCAGTGTATGTATATTTCTTGAATCTGCAATATTGCAGATGGTCCTCCGTACAGGGGAGACTCTGCCGAAATTTTTCCAAAATTTATGGTGTTAGAAAATTTTTGAAATTTTTGGGAAATTCTTTTATTTGAAATAAATTGATTTTAAAACCAATTGGGTCAGTTTGGAAATAAATTCGAGTTTTTTTTTTTTTTTTGAAAAGACAAAAGGGATTTAGCGTTCTTTCTACCTTAGTAATTTCGAGGACGAAATTATTTTAAGGGGGAAGGAATGTAATGTCCCGTATTTTTCTGGCCATTTTATTGAAATATTTTAATTATTTAAAATATGGGTTTGAATTTAAATAATCGATTTTAACGATTTATTTGGAATATATTATTTAAATAAACAATAAAATAATATTTTAATTTCCAAAATATTTGGGAAAATATGGAATTTTCCATATATTGTGATCGAGCAGTTTAAATTGGTCAAATATTGGTTATATTAAATTTAAATGACGATTTTTTTTATTTAACGACGGTCGAATGATATGGTTTATAATTTAATTAAATAACGAGGTGCAGCGGCGCGGCAGTTCGCGATTTGGCGTTTTGAACTTCAATTGGTCGTACCGGTTTCAAAATAAGTCGGATTTCCTCGAAACAAGAAACGTCGGGACCGGTTTGACGATATCTTTACAATGGCAGAGAAAAATCCAGTTTTCATTGTGTAGATTTTATTTTATGTCCAAATCAAATTTTAAAGAAAATGCTATGGAATTTCCTCTATATATATAGCGTTGTGTTTATATAGAATAGAGGGTTTTTAAATATTTTAAATATCGATTTGGCTTGGAATTCAAACCGGGATATTTTATTGTGGTAGTATACGATATTCTGGTCGTGTATGGCCAATTTCAATATTTTAATATTATTATATTGAGGTATTTTAAAATTGGTTTATTTTATCTGAATTGGCTAGTTATAAAAGGGCCTTTATTCAAACGACCTCAGTTTTCGACGAAACAAATTTTATTGGGACCGCAACAGTAAATTATTGCTAGATTTTCAAACTGCACGTCAATTGGTGTTAATTTGTGAGCATGGCAAAATTAAATGCAAATAAAACGACTATTTGGACATGAACGAGGGCCATTCGAGCAAACGAACTCGAAATTCGACGAAACAAGTTTCATTAGGACCGTATCGTCAAGATATACTATGTCGTCCATTCACGTCTCGAACGGGGTTTGTATGTGAGCGCAGCAGCGAACAAACAACGTTTAAAATAGCAATAGGTACGAAATAAAAATCGTTAGTCAACATCGCTCGTCACGTCGACTTAAAATAATAATTTTTACACATATATATACCCCTCCAAAACCAGAAATCTCTGCCCACCTTCATTTTCTTCCGTCTTTTTTGCAAAAAAGCCCCTATCTACATTTTAATTTATATTTTCCAATCCGTGATGAATTCGTGGGGGTTCCAAAGCGAAAGTGGTAGATCGGGTGTTATCTACCTACTGGAGAAAGTTGGGGTGGAATGGTGGTCGAAGGTGGTCGGAATCGGTGTTAAACCGTGGAAAACCATTTTCGTGTTAGGCCAAAATTGAGAAGTTTGGGTCAATTTGAGGAGACGGGACCTTGGGGTTTTTGTAGAGGAGAGATAAGGCTCTCGTTTGGCTGTGGTCTGAGGTTTAACAGTGGACTGTGGTGGTGGTCGTGGTGAGATGAACTGAGGTGTTGTTTTTGGGTTTGCTTTTGAAAGTGGTGAAGGGTTTCGGCCAAAATCACAGCGCTGGAGGCGGATCTGGGAGGAGGCGATGGTGTTGGTCGGAGCAGGGAGGTGCGGCGGTCCCTCTGGTGGTGGTCGGGCGAATTCCGGTGGCCCGTGGTGGCTGCTTGTCGAGGTTGAACGGAATTCTGTTTGGGGCGGTTTTCTAGCGACTGGGGTTGACTGGAGGGCCGTGGCTCTTCGTGGCGGGCCGTCGTAGAGGCGTGGTTCCAGTGGTGGCCTCGGCAAGGGTTCCGACGATCTCTGGCATAGGTTGTGGGTGATCGATGGTGGCTTGCTTCCACTTGTTTGAACGAGAAGTATGAAGGATCGGGTTTCTTCAACTGAAATGGAGAAGACGCATTTTGCTGAGTCCTAGGATGACGTGGCACTAAATTAATAAGGTAATTAGTAAATTAATGTTTAATTAATTAAATATGTAGTTAGTTCACAATCGAGAAATTATTTAAACTGTATATTTGCGATAACTTTTACGTATGTTAACGAAATTTAACGAAACTGGGTCCGTTGGGAACACAGGGACGAGACCTATCCGATGGCACTGACTAGGAGTCGATCTAATGCAGTTGAAATTTCAGCAAATTTTGAACGTCCGTTCAAGATTAGATGCAACAAACGCATCAACCGCCAACCGAAATAAACACTGGTGAGTTAATTCTCACACCTTCTGGAGTCCTGTGATGTGGTAAATCCATAGAAAAATATAATCTACAATTTACAGTATAAATTGGTTGATTGAATGCGATGGATGCAAATTGGTTGTTATTGTTTGATTGGTTGCATTTATTTATATTCCATCATTTATTTAATCTGTATATTTCACCAAACTGTTATCTGTGATGTAGAGAAGGACAGGTTGGAGGGATCCGACCGGATTCCTCAAATAAACTATATTTTTAATTGTTGTGCATATATGAAGTGTTCAACCGGACTGACACCAAAACCTGTTTAAATGTGATGGTTGAATAGATATTCTTCATTGTTGTGTTTGAAATCAATCGACAGTGTTGATTTGGAAAATGGCCTAAATGGTATTGTTTAAACGTCGTTCTACTGTCAGGTAGATCGACGCAGTTTTAAAGTTATAAATTTATTTTATAACTGAATTAAAGTTTTCGATTATTTTATGTAAGTAATTAAATTAGAAGTTTTATAAATATGTAGGGATTATCTAAATGGTTTAGACCAGCTTCAAAAGCAGAGAAAACCACAGATTTTACCTGCGAACTGATGGGAAAATTGTTTTTAAACAACTAAAAGGTGATTTTAAATTAATTGAGTTATTTAATTAATTTAAAAGTGAAATGACAAATGGAATTCAATTAATGGTTAACCGAGGTGTACGGTTGACCAAATCAACCGTGTTTAGCTTAAATTGGAAATGAGACCAACTTGAAATGGAATGGAATTAATTGGGTTCTGAATATTCGTCAAATTTGGCGAGAGGTGTTTAATAATTAGTTAATCTTTGATTAACTATAATTAAGGGAATTCTTGAACTGTTTAGTGTTACTTTTTTTTAGTTAATTTTCGATTAACTAAACCTCAAAATAATTATTAAATTGGTTAGGTTAATAAAGTAAAGTATTGTTTAATCAACTTTTAAAAGTGATAATTATCATATTTTTGATAAATAGCAAAGTTAACTATTCTTATACAGTTAATGTTGAAGTTATTATTATTATTTTTGACAATTAGAGAAATGACTTAAGTGGCCTTATGGTTCGACTAAGGCAGTGGCGAAAGTTTATAAAGAGGTTTATAATCCAAGTCATATGAGGATGGTAAATGGAATCGGTAAGTAAAGGTGGTATTTTATGGATATTTACTTGATCAAACAAGTTATGTAAAGAGAGGATTAAACGAGGATTTCAATATGAGGGATGGTTTTAAGACCAGATTTGAAATCAGAGGAAAATGAGATTTTGATGTTAGTGGTTAAACTAATAATATTCCGAGTTAAGAACGCCGTCGATCAAGGTCTGAGAGGTAACTAAAATACCCCAACTTGATTGGCTTCACAATTATCAAGGAATGGTATTAGTTTGGAGCGAGTAAAGGTGTTGAGGATTGGTTTTACCCTATACGAGGAATATCAAACTCTAATGCAAGGTTTTGGGAAATAAATAATATTGAAATACTAGTTTCAAAAGAAATAAGAATATTGATTTCAAATTTTATTGAATATTTGTTATTCAATTAGAGTTGATCGAATATAGTATTTGAAATAGAGTTAGTCAAACATAGTTATTCAGGAAGAGTTGCCATTGCGTATAACTGCTAGCGCAATTCGCAGGACTGCAGATAGCCTATGGCGGTCGGATGTTTCTTGAGGGAATCAGGCGTAACCATTGTGATTGCTGTGATCTAGAGTCAAGCTAATGGAGTAACTCGAATATTAGTTAGTCGATAGGAGTAATCAAGTCAAGTTAGTCCAGTTGAGTTTAATAAGTCGAGTTAGTCAAGTTAGAGTTAGTCGGTCAAAGTAAATCAGTCAGATTTAATCAAAGGAAATTTGGTTTATATCATTAAGTATATATATATATATCGAGATGCTAAGTAAGAAAGAAAAAGGGAAAAGGGTTTAAAGAAATATATCAATATTTCCAAAAGGAATGGAAAGCGGGGTATATACTTATATATGCTCGAAAGTATTTAAAATAGTTTTTGTTATAATTAAGAATCAATGTAAGGTTTAAATATATTAAAGAATAAGAAAATGAGTAACCATTTTGTTAAATATATTTCAAAAAGGCCAAGTCATGCCAAGTACTGAATCAATGAACTCATTGTATTCACACTATTGTTATTTGATAGTTAAAACACCAACTATCAAACCAGACCAATACAATTGTTGGTACAGAAAGACCGGGATCGGATTTATATTCGAAAACCATTCCAACCAGCAAATACGTGAAGTCGTCGATTGAAGACGGAGCAAGTGAAGGACGAGGATCTTCATAAGCGGAAGGATTACTTGACGAATATTCTCTGTGTTGCAATGTAGAGGTATTCTGACGTGATTCAGTCGTGGTTGAGATTTGCGGTTTGCAAGGACTACTCGCTACTGATCTATGGGGTGATTCCTATATGAGATGCATTAGGAGAGTACCTTCGGTTCATCCTGTTCCTGGATGACTTGTATGGACGGATGTCTGACAGAGTATTTCCAAAGGAATTACATGCGTTGATTTCTCCAAACGTACCATAGTTGATGGCGGAGAAATGGTTATTCTCTAGCCAAATAGACTAGAGTATTTTTGTGGACATCAATCAGTGTGATCTGGCGGATCTGGCGATGTGGCATTCAAAGTGAATAATGGCCAGATGTTTTAAAGTTAAGTTCTGGCTTCAACCCTCATCAACCGGGAAATGACAAAAATCGGGCAGGCAGCAAGGCTATGTGGGTCGCTCCCATTAGGATGTATGATCACTTATCTAGAGAAAATCTATTTGCTTCTTTAATCTATATTTCGATGCTGTTCCTTTTCGGGAGGCAGTTGCTGATCCCAACCGTCGGTGACATACATTCGATACACTCAAGAGAAATGAGTGGTCGGTCATGTGAGGGCCGGGTTGCAAGACGTTCTTGTTGAAACCCGTGTATTCGCCTCTAGAGATACACGATCAGAAGGTGGTCCCATACCTTGTCAAAGTTGTAATCCAATATCCACTAAGCGCCCACGGTTTTCGATTGTATACTATATATGTGGAGCGTGAGATGCAAGCGTTCCGCTAGATTCTAAATTACTTGTATTTAGACACTATGATAATATCAGAATAAGCTACGATTTCAAAAATGTTTGGGGTTATAGTAAGGTAAAAACCGTTCGTGTTTATGTGTCGGCTGGTCTTACTATTATCCTTTGATTTCAGAAAGAATTTTCCAACGTTAAACAAGTGTGTGTTCTGTGAATTTATCACTGATAGTATTCCAGACTTACCCGGTGTATTTTGCTTTGCTTCAAATGTGCTCGGGTCAGACCGAGTATGTTCCAAGTTAGATTCGCTTGGAGTTTCAAGAGTTGGAAGCGGGCGGCCTCACCGCTAGTTATATGCAGATATTTTTCCGCTGTGACTGATATATGTTGTACTCTGATGATTGGTATGTATATACAGTTCTTTTATATAAAAAAGATTTGATATTATATTTTATTCGTTCCGCTGTGAGATTCTGATGTGTTCTTCTTCTTTCTTCTATTCTAATATTTCTTTCTTTTCTCACCCTCTAAATTCTTTCTCATGACAATCCAGTGTTTTCGATGCTTGAATAGTCGACATGGTGGTTTTATGTCGATTTTCGGGGTCAAAAACCGTTGGGTCGTTACAAAGTTGAACGTATAAAAATATATATTAAATATAATCGAGCATGTAATATCCCAACAGTTCGTAATTTAACGTTTTGAACTTCAACTAAGTGTACATGACTCGTTTTAAATCGGATTTTCTGCGAAACAAGAAACGTTGGAATCTGTTAAACTGTATTTTTCTAATGGAGGTGAAAAATCGAATTTCTGAATTATATATTGCAAGATATATCCAAATCAAATATTCAAATAGTCGTTGTAGAATCGTTTATCGACCGTAACGGTTTATTTGATATAACTAGACATCGGTTACGAATTTAGACAAGATTCTTTTGAGACGTAGTGATAATTTAATTTTTAAAATTTTACTGTAATTTTTAAATAATTAAATAAGCAACTTTTTATTTGGAATATTTTGCACCATATATCAATATTTTTGGATTTCAAAATATGAGTTAACCTACCGATGTTATTATATTTTTGGGATCGTGGCACCTCGTTGGACACGACTGTATTTTCATTTCTATCCGTAACAGTCCGTAAGTAAAGGGTGATTTTGTTGTAGTAGGTACGATAAAACTTTCTAACTTAAAACAAACTGAATATTTTATTTTTATCTAAATACACAGCTACCATTTTAACATAACCCTACTACCCTATTTCTGTCGTCCTACTCTTCTTCATATAAAGAGAGGTCCTTCCTCCATTCAATGTCGATGCCCTTCCCCACATATTCCTCATATTTTCAAATAAGAGGCCACGTGATTTTTGCTATGTTTCTCATTCCTGGCTGCGAAGGAAAGTACACATGAAGGAACTGTGCAGCCCTTCTTTCTAATGCAAACAAGAAAACCATGCAAACCTCAAATCAAGCATACACATTTTTTCATGTTTCGAGCAGAGCACCTATAGTCTACAGACGCAGCAGGCTACCATGTGCGAAAACACTGTACCGCCTATACATCCTTTGCCGACTACCTACGCATCCTAGATTATGAAAATCTAAACTAAAACCACATGGCTACCTACGCCTGAAGACAGATCTTTCTACAAACTGCCTTGAACGTTCAAATCAAAGTCCTATCCGATTATATAAGCTCATGAGTTATCACCATCTCAAGCCGACTAAAAGCAGTACCGAAATCCTTGGCAGACAAGGAAATTGTATAGGTTCTTCTGTATTTTCACGCAGGCAATTGTCACCATCCTATATACTATTACTAACAGCAGACCTAGGCACGTACTGTTTTTCTTGGCATGCACGGGTTGGAATTCTATAAATACAGGAGCAAAGAAATTAGTCTTCATTCTTTTTGGTTCAGGAAACCAATAACTGCGATTTCAAAATTCAACAAAAATCATATAACACTCCACAAACCTACTCTAGCCTACACTTCCTATTACTTTACTACCAAGGAATCTTAAGTGTATTTATACACGAACCAGTAGTGTTCGACCCTTTGAGTTTCAGGAGGAATAAAAAACCACCCCTAAAGAAAAACAGAAAACAAAAATATGTGTGTGTTCATAGGGTTAAGTTGAGCTCGTTTAAACTATGAAGGTGGCGTATGCTGTTCAGGCATTGGTTAAGTGGGTCGGTGGGTGATGCAAAGTCTCGAAATGGAGTTTACTGGTAGCGAGTGAAGGTGGCAAGAGTATGGGTCCGACGTCAGTGGAATGGGACTGCATGGATGCGAAAAATGATGGACGTGAGCGTATAAGGTTTGGGTAACTGGAGTTTATGGGTTTCAAAGTTTTACTGGAGTTTCGTTTCGAACTGATGGCAGAAAAGAGGAGCACGCTGATTTAAAAATACTAAAGCGTGGTATAATTCACTGAAGAAAAAAGAAAGGGAGCACAGAGAAGCTGAGCTGTGCGGTTGCGGGGAGTATTCGGCAATGAAGTGTATACCAAGTTGGGTACAAGGGTTTTGGGGAAGAAAATGCATGGGTGGTGATTCCTGTTTGAAAAATGCGTGAAGAACTGCTGAAAAGAGACTGCATACTGGGGATTGAAAGGATCAAAAGATGGAGTATGCAGGGTCATGCGGTGTGGGCTTACATTATGGAAAAGGGCTGGTTTAATAACGTGAAGCCCAAAAAGAAAAAGGGGCAATTGGACGTGAATTAGAAGGTTAGAGGGAGGCATTGAAACATGCATATTAGAGGGAGTATGTACAAATGCACTGTTCATCAGGACCAGTTGAATATAAATGGACCAAGAAAAATCAAAATGAAATTCGAACAGTCTGATTCGTTGGAATCACAGGGACGCATGCTACTTACTGAAATTGGTTCAGAGTGATTTGAAGTATGTTGAATTTATGGCAAAATTGAACGCCTGGTTGAATCAACTAACGTAAATTGTTATTTAACGGTTAACGCGCTAAGGTGAGTAAACTCACTAACTCTGCCTCGTTTATATTTCTATATAAACGAGTTTTAAATTTATTTTATACTGTGTGATGGTTGAAATGGTTGATAAAATTGGTTGAAATAGTTGATATAGGTATATCGTTGATCGATTATCGGTTCTGTTTACTATGATATCTCATATTGATGTGATTAACATCTGTGGATGCAGGAAAACAGGTTGGAGGGGCCCAACTGGGTTCCTCAATGTTTATATTATTGTTTTCATATATTTGCGTTATATGATGTGATATGTATTATATAATTGATTTTGTTGTCACTGGCCCTATAAATTTTAGTATTTAAATACTATAAAATATTTTCGAATATGGGAAAAGGAGTTTGGGATTTAAAAAGAAATTTTATTTCCAAAAATAGAAATTTACTTTCTAATAAAATTGAAAGTATAAATATGTTACATGAATAAAACATGAAGTTGTTTATAAATGAGTTTGTAACTTAAGTGAATTATTTATCATTGGATAAACTGAAATATAAATTCAAATTTGAATTTATAAAAAAGTGGAAAAGGGTTTTGAAACCAATATTTGGGAATGAGATTAAACTTAGCAATTATTAAGGAAATTTAAATGAGATTTTATATGATTGAAATAAAAAGGAAATAAGACTTATATAAATAATTCCGAATTGGAGTTATAAAAATTGAGTTTAAGAGATTTTTATAAGTATGAATCAAATAGTATATAAAGAAATATATTTACGATTAAAGTGAGTAATGGTTTAAAGGAAATATTTTGCAAACGAAATATATATAAAGGAAATTTAGATGATTTGAAATATGAACCCAAACTGGAAATTGAGTTAAAAGGGAAATGGGGAATTGTTAAAAGAAAACGATGAGTTTAGTTCAAGATTCAGAATATAAAATAAATTGTGATAACGTTCATAGATTGGAATGGTTATAAAGGAATTGAAAGAATAAAATCAATGGTGAATTTGAAATTTGAATTTACCTGAAATGGTAAATAAATTCTGAAGTTCAGAATATGAATCGAATATAGAGTATTCGAATGAGAGTTATTTATTGGAATTCGATTATATCGAGTTTAGGGAAGTAGTTATTTTACTTTCCGTTTGAAACAAGTTTAATAACTTAATTATTTATTTATTTACTTATTTACATAAATAAATAAATACAAGTTGCATTTTGATAAACCAAATATTTTTAAATAGCAATTTTAAACGCTGCTGTTATAATAAATGTTCTGGTAAATCTAAATAGCAAATTTTAACGCTGCCATTATAATAACTATTTTGTAACGATCTTAATGCTATTATTATAAGTGTTCTATAATTCTACACAGCGATTGTAACGGTGTTGTTAAAAGCAATGTTTTATAAATCAAATATTTGGAAAACAGCGATTATAAAGCTACCGTTATAATTAATATATTTTTTGTAAAGGAAGTATGTTCTTAGATCGAATCCAAGAGTCGCATAAGCGATGGTTTGTTTAAAGTTATGAGCTTTGACTATTTCAAAGTAGAGAATGTGGTTCAATTAAGGTCTGGGAGGTAATTATACCCCAACTTGATTGACTTCATGATCGATGGAGGAATGGTTAAGGTTCGATGGTGAAACTTGGTTAAGCAATATGGTTAGATAATAAATGATTAGTGGGTTGAGTTATAATAATGATGCTTTATAACATCGCATTAATTTGAAATGTTTTCCCAAATAAAATAAGAGTTATTTTCTATGCGTAGAAAATGAAATGAATTGGTCAACGAGGAATTAAGAAAGGGAATTCGGAAATATTTTCCAATATTAATAATGTATATCTTCTGAATATAGAAAATAAGGATTTGTGAATATTTAGAAATATTTTCTAATTGAAATAAGCGATATTTTCTCGAATAAAGGAATTAAAATATTGAAAATGTTTTTTTTTCAAGGAATCGAGAGGGGAAATCGAGCTTCAAAAGAATACGAAAGATGGGAAATGAGAAATGTAAATGATAATATAATAAGGAATTGATTTAAAGGGGCCAAATGTTGATTTATGATTGATCGATCGAATTCCTACCTGGAAATAAGATCGTTGGTTGCACACTTATTTTTCTTTGATAGTTAAATCACCGACTATCGAAGTTTTTGACCATTTTTCCGTCGTCAATACGGAGAGACTGGGATCAGATCCAGTATCTGAAAACAACTATGTATGGATGTTAGCGTTGCGATCGAATATGGTAAAGAAAATTGAAGACGGAATTATGCAAGGGCTATCATGTTTACGAGATAATACCTTCGGTTTGTCCAGTCCTAGGACAATGTGAATGGACGAATGTCTGACAGAGTATATCTAACGGATCATGTATGTTGATCTCTTCAAACGTACTTACGTTTGGTGGCGGAGGAATTCGTTTCTCTTAGCTTTATACCCGTGGTATTTTTGGGGAAATCAATTTGTGATTTGGCGGGATTTGATATCAAAAATGTTTTTGTTATCGTAAGGTAAAAACCATCCGTGTTTATGTGTGGATCGGTCTTACGATTATCATTTCTTTCGAAAGGATTTTGAAAATTAAACAAATGGTTGGAGTTTACTCACACCAGTCCCATGACTGACCCAGAGTTTATTTTGTTTTGTTTTCCCTAAACTCTTGGGTGCCCAAATTTGTATGGGCAGTCAAATAGTCGGGATGTTACAGATTCACTTGGAGGTGTTCGAAGCAGGAGGCTTCATCAGTTGGCTATAGGCTATCATATTTTTCGATGTGTACTATGTTGTAACTGGAAACAGGAGTTTATAACTGTTCTAGGGATAACTGTTGTGCTTTGATGATGGTATGTATATACAATCACTGATTTGTATTTCAAAAGTTATGTTATATAATATATTTTATTCGTTCCGCTGTGAGTTTGTGATCTTTGTTTTTCTTCTATTCTAATATTTCTTTCTTTCTATTTCTCATCCTCTAAATTCTTTCTAATAATGATTCGTGTTTCTGTACAATTTGGGTTGGACGTGCAGTGTTATTAGTCGACTCAAAGAGTACAGAAATTCGGTCCTTTACATTAAATCTCATATATTCATTGGAAATATCTTTTCGATACAAACCCAATGGTTTCGGTTTTAGGAGAATCCGACGGTTGGATCTCCGGTTACATCAATTTGAAGTTAATGGTTGAAATTCGCGAACGGTCGCTGCGCGGAGCGTTCTATTCAAGCCATTAAATATATATATATATATATATATATATAATATATTTATCGTCATTTTCCATTTAAAATGTACCTTATAACTCGTTTATAAATTCATTTTACAAACGATTCCAACTTACGTTTCAATTTTAAATCAAAATAGAATATTCCATATCATTATAATATTAAAATGATAATATTTCCAAAATATCAGATTTTCAAATCAATTCTTTTCGATATTCATCAAAAAATGAATAAAATCGACAGAAAAATCCGTTTGAGTTAAAATGGCGTATATCTACTTAATTCAACTTCATATTTTCATATCAGTTATGAATATTTCAATATTTTCGTGTCAACCCAAAATCGGACATCAAAATCATATTTTGATTCTTTACTGAATATTATTTTAAAATAATCGTTATTTCCGAATTGGAATCAGACTCAATCAATTACCATATAATTTTATTTATATGGATTCCATACATAGCATGTATTCAAAAATAGTGATAAACAACTATTAAACAGTCGATTCACATCCGTAGTGTCATTTACAACTATATGAGCATTAAATAATTAAATAACACTGATAACAGTCTGTCAATCAATCGGTTGACATACAATTAAATCCAAGGGAGATGTGAATTAAATATCATCCGCAGACCCGTGTGGGGTTTCAACAACCAACAATGAATTCAAATTAATCACTGGTTAATAAATTTAGCCAATTCTAATTTGATTCAAACTATTTTTCTAATTAACCAATTTTCACTGTTAAAATTATAAACGAATATTTATAATTTAATTCCAACTACCACAATAATATTAACATTATTTTTAATATGTTAAACATCACAATCACAACATAATACAGTCAATTAAATCATCCATGGTTTTCAAACAACAGTGAAGTGAGCTAACAGGCACTGTACAACATTTATGATAATTAAAAACTAACAAAAATCACTACTGGCAATTCATATATTCAGTATAAAATAAATAACTATACAAATATTTTGGTGAGAAAATTCTCACTTTTGGTTTCCACTCCGTTAGTCTTTATTTGGCGATGTTCTTAATAAAATTAAACCGGGCATTTAATTTTATCAAAAACTGCAATAGCTTTCGTTACCGTTTTGATCAGTTCTAAAATGTAGTGCTCGACTTCATGATAGCAAGGCACTTCAGTTTGTCCAATTCTGATTTCGTATGGATAAGATATTGACTTTTATACATTGAATACTTTTTAAGTTAAATTAATACAATCAATTATCTAGTTAATTTAATTAAGGTTTTTAATTAACCTTAATTATAAAAATTACACCGCTAATCTCTTCTTCTTCATCATTCTTATTTTCCTGGACCGAAGAAAAGCTCTCACGTCGGTTTGAAAATTTTCATCGCCACATTTGATCGGAGCAAAATCCGAAGCCACGTAGTTACCGGCCTTGGGGTGCGCCACCATCGCTGACCTTCCTGTTGAACTCGCATGCCTCAGTCAGCTGAAAACCCCATTCGAACGAGCCGACGTTGAGGGTGAAAATCGAGCACCTCAGCTCCTTAAAACCAATCACTACCGTTCATTTTCAAGATCTATTTGCCCTCTTCAATTCTGTAATTGGGAGTTCTTCGAATCGATCTTCGGATTTTATGTTAGAGGGAGAGAGAGCTTCGAAAATTTCTGCCATCGAATTCATGTGGAGGCGTTGAAAATAATTTTAGCCATAGGGCTTTGATTGGCTAGGGTTTCCAAATTTAGGATATTTATACCCAATAAATATTAATTAATTCCAATATTAACTGTTTAACGATCCGAACTCCAAATGAACCCCAACGACTGACTTTTCTAACCAAATACCCCTATTCCGGACACAATGGGAAATGTTTCATAAGCAAATTCGACTGTTTTGATTAGTTTATATCAAAATTAAAGTATAAATTAATATAACGGTCAACATTGAATTTGAACGTATATTTTAATTTACCGGGGCCACATACTGACTCCAAAAATTATGAATTTTGAAATCTAGCTATGTTTTTACGATAAGGTCCTAACAAAATTAATTTCGTCAAATTTGGAGACCGTTTGAAAAATGGCCTTTTTCTAGTCGATTAAATTTGAACTGAATATACTAAACACGTTTAAATTTACTACGCTCACATATTAATTCCAAAAATTTTGAAATTTTAAACCTGACAATAATTTGACATTCCGGATCCAACAAAAGTGGTTTCGTCGAAAACGGAGGTCGTTTGTAAAATGGCTATTTTTAAGGGATATATAGTATTAAAATATATAAAAATTCCATGGCGACTATTCTAAATTTTAAACTGGACATAACTTATAATTTATAAAGTGAAATCTCAATTTCTTACATCCGTTAGAAAATTATAGATATTCCAATATTTCTGATTTTATTGAAATCCGATTTATATTGAATTTTGTATATTTAATTGAAGTTTAAAACCAAATTTTCAAACTACCGTGCCATTTCGAATTCGTTTTATTTAAATTTTAAATTTATACATTCTTATTTCAATTTAAATAAATTTTAAATTATTAACTCTCAAAATAAATCATGTTAAATTCTTAAAATCCATTAAAATAGTTAAAAAAAAAATTAAATTGGTTCAGAAATTATGGGTTGTTACAGAACAAGTATTCTAGATCGCACAACACAATTTGACAAAAACTTGAGTTGGGATTGGTACTGATCCAGTTAACTGAGTGTTGAGCGATCCAATTCAGATCTCTGTATTAGGCTCAACTTGGTCTTCTGATTCTTTCGGCAAACTTTGGGTCGATCCAGGTTGATTTCCTGCTATGGAAATTGGAAAGGAAACTTTTTCTGGAAATTCAACGGAAGCTCTTGCACTCTCTAGATTAATTTCATCTTTTGATCTCTTCCTTCTTGAATAAAAGAACTATATTTAATCTTACAGTATAATAAAAAGATTACTTCATAGTGGACGTAGACGGATTGTCGAACCACCATAATATTGTTGTTCTTTTTTACTTTTATGCTTTGTATATGGCCGTGATCTGAGTTCTATTAATGTACATTTCTGATCTACATTTGGATATTTGGAGTTAGTCACGCTATCTAGGGTTTTGGTGCCATTTTTACACCAACATTTTTTGTGCTTCTACTAAGAATGCTAACATTTTCTAGATCGAAATGACTTAAAAGAATCAACCATGACTAAATCTAGTAGAACCATTACTCAAGGAGAGGAAGATGGGCAAAAGGGATGTCAAAAGGCTTACCCTGAAGAAAACACATATGTCCACGTCACAAGAGATTTAATGACAGCAATGGACGATGATATGCAAAGGCGAATGACGAAGAGACAAGATGAAATGGTACAAGACTTCCTCACAAAACTTCTATAGGCACGACATGCCGTAAATCATAATCAGGGTGTTAGACTTGGAACTAGAAGGTAGGAGATGATGGTAGATCATCCATGGTAGCCCTCGATCAATGGCTCCAAATCTGAATCGAACCCGCTCCTTAGTTTCGGTACCAAACCGGTACACATGGAAGGCATACCCTAGGGATTATTGGACTTAGGTGTTGGATTTGCAGGAGTTCAAAATTTGGAGCAGGATAACATTCAAAGAGATAGCTTGGATCGAATGGGCATAGATCCCAATCAAGTAATTCGGATCGACACCGAACCCAACCCTTATATCAGAGTTGATCCGGGTATATTACATAAAGAAGGGCATTTTGGTTTGGGACCTACTGGCACTTGTGTAGCAACAATGATTAAAGGTTATTTTTGGGTAAATACGACAGGTTTGCAGATATTATCAAATAGGCTATGAATCGAGATTTGGTAAATCAAGATGTAGAAAGGTACGCAGGAATCCTTTCACTCCAGATATTAAGACTGTGAGGAATTTACCAGAATTCAAAAGATACTATTGAAAGCGTATAATAGAAGCACATACCCTACCACTCACTTGATAAGATATGCGTGGCATATGGAAGCGACATAGGCATCTGAGAAAGTTAAGACGAAGTGCTTCTTCCTATACTTATTAGATATTGCAACATTATGGTTCTAAAAGCATGAAAATGAATCTTATTTGGGCAGGGCCGATGAAAAGGTGTATGCGGCAGTTTCGAGTCCACAACGTGGATCCCAGAATGTTATGACTTTAAGTACAACAGTGAAGCAAGTGACAGTCGAGACTTCGCGAGCTTCTTAGCTAGGTTTAATGTAGTTATGGAATTAGTGATCGACTAGATCCATCAATGGTTCTCATGGCAGTGGTTTCTAGAATGTTGGATAATACGAATTCAAAAGTACCATTGAAGAAGGATCCTCCAAGGGATCTCGAGGAATTATATCATGATGACTATAGGTTCTCACAGCAGGAGAACATAAGGACGTATCCTAAAGCATTGGAAATCAACTTGTTAAGGGAGGAGGACTACCCGAATCAGATTTAAACAAAGGAAAATGCAAGTGTAAAGATGAGAAATGATATGGGTCTATCTAAAAGGCAGAGGAGAAAGTTGAATTCTTCTTATTTGGATCTGAATATGACTTTGAAAACAATTTATTTGGAAACACAAGATGACCTTTTGTTCCGCAGGTCGAGTAGATGGGATCTCATCGAGCACGAGCGAACATTTGTAAAGCATTGTTTGTTTTATGAAATGGATAGACATAATACAAACGAGTGCAGATATCTCGAAGATATGATTGAGGAAAAGATTAGGAAGAGACCACTGGCACAATATGTTAGGAACCAAGCAAAAGTGATGGAAAAGAGCAATTCCCAACAGCATGGGATCAAAGTAGGCCTAGTTGTTGGGGAGGAATAATCATCAGTTAAAAAGATCAGAATCATGTAATAAAAAAGGTTAGGTAACTTATACATGTGCGAGATCAGGACTTAGTCCGTATGCATGCTCTAAGATGATGATAAACCATGAGATTTGCATATGATTTTTCAAAATGTAAGATAAACTTGTCATAAAATGGCTAATCCACTTACATGAGTACAAGATCAAGATTTGATTTATAAACATTCTCAAAGATGTCGATGAACCATTGGTTTTCCGAATGTAGTAAATACTCTATCTTGGAATTTAATAAAATTGGTTGGCAAGTACGGATTATGCCTTATTAAGCATTCCCAGTTGCGTTTTAATTTTTTAAAACTCATTGGTCTTCATTTATGGACTGCGCTTATCAAGGTTCAGACAGCTTCGCCGGGACTTGAAGTGATGCTTGATTGATCGTCGAACGCAGACGATACTCGGCAAAGGGATTGGTCATCTTGTATGAACTTAACAAAGTCACATATTCAAGTCGTCAAGTGTGGACCACGCTTGATAAGGTTCAATCCACTTCGCCGGGACATGGAAAGACACCTGATCGCTCAAGTATGGATTATGCTTGGGAAGTTCTGGTTGCCTCAACAATAGAGCCACTCGATTAGTCGTCGAGTACGACTACGCTTGGATTACGCTTGACAAGATCTTGGAGAGGCTATTGATCGTCAAATGTGGACTATACTAGGTAGGAGCTCAGAGACGCAAAGGTAATTTAATATCGACTATGCCCAACAATGGTACAAAGAGACCAAGGATTCACCCAGAGAAGTCATTGATTTATATATCAGCTCGAAATAGTTGCAGATTTAAATGGCAATGGATTTAACAAGTGGTCCAGAAATATCGTTAACCTCGATTTAGAGATCGATTTCTGATATGGAATGGGTATGGGTTACATGAGCAATCCGAAGAGATTACAGACATGGATTTGGATAACAGTTATGGACTGGGTTTTAATCTTCGATATTGGTTATGGATTTCGTCTTGACTTTGGTTGGATTGGATTGGATGGCTAGAAAACTCATAGATTATGAACTTCAGACTTATGGCAATACAATACACGTCATCTACAGAAACATATGCTTTGAGGAGCAAGTGCTAACCAACTTTTTAACAAGGATGTTACACTTCGGATTTGGATATTCGAACTGCTTAAGCATCACGACTAGATGGTTTGAAGAGACAATCAAATAGCTCAGGACTCGAGCACGGACATGGATATGGGGTTGTGAATAAGCAAAGCCACCAGGATGGAATCTGAAATCGGCTAAGTTTGAACTTGGACCCGAATGCACTTCTGATCGAATTTGGACTGAAGCACAGAGCAAACATTTGGACTTTAACTTCATCACTCAATAACTTGAAAATAATAAAGAAAAATGACAACCAAGATCGATGTCCCATAGCAAATGGAAAGAGGAACAACCGTGTCGGATTGCACAACACTATTCGATGAAAACCCGGATTGGCACCGAACCAGATTGTGATCAATATCGATCCGTTGTTGAGAGGTAAGCGATTCAGTCCAATTTTTTTGGGCAGACGAATCTAGTCCTCTCGATTCTTCTAAAAAAGATTGGGCCGATCTGGATTTGATTCGCACATACAAATTGATCATCTATGGCACTTGGAAAAAAACAAAATTTGAAAATTTTATTGAAGATCTATTGTTCTCTAAATTAAATTCTATCTTCTAATCTCTTCCTTCTTAAACAAAATAAGTGTATTTGTAACTTTATAGTATGATTAGAAGATCGTCTCACTATTGACGTAGATAGATTGTCGAACCACTGTAAATCTAGTTGCTCGTTGTCACTTTTATGTGGCTTTACATGCGGCTATGATCTAAATTTTATAGATACATTTTAAGTAAATTTATAGAGCTATGTTTTGTTGAACCGTTTATTATTATCATACATGATATTTGTTGAATAAGGACACGTAGAAGAGTCCTTTGTTTAATGTTATGGCTTTTTTTTATGAAATAATAATATGCATAACAAAAAAAGGAGAATCAAGTTATTCTCCAACGGTTCACAAACACATATTATGTAGATAGAGCAGTCTACACAATCTATGCACACACATAAGTAGATACAATGAAAAACAAGAAAGAGAATCTGACAAAAGCAAAAGGACAACCAAAACCAGACAAGTAGAGTCAACCCCAAACGATCCCTCTGATGACTAAAGTCGTCTACAGGAAATACGCCAAAGCCACCGCAAGTCCATAGCAAAGGGGCAGCAAAGGGAAGATCCATAACTATTCTAAGCTAATCCAAGCATCCGAACACTCCTACTTGATGTTATGTAAATATATATATATTTACATAAGGGTATTTTATTGTGAATGACAAACTTCATAACTTTTTCAAGTCCAAGGACGACCCACCAAATATTTATTTTCAAGGACAATACACACGATAAAACTGATACTTAAAAACTAATAATTAAACTATGATACAATACACACCACAAAACTGATATTTAAAAACTGAGTCAAATTCTGATACCGCAGACATTGTAAAACTGATATATAAAATCCAATGCTTTGTCTTTTAAAATAAAATTTCAACAAACCATCCTTACAGCTGAAAAAACCCATAACCTTATTCTTTACGCTATTTTCATGAAAATATATATAACCACTGATAGAAAATAAAGCACTTGCAGAGACGTTCTGACTAAATCACGCCTAATACCAACCCTGAACTCTAAATTTAACTGTAGATACATAATTTCGACGTCGCAATGACAAGGAATATACAATAACCGTGAATAAGATTTGAATTAAGCAAACTAAAAGAGAAAGTGACATATTAATGTTTTCAGATCACCTAACAATTGAGAGATTACCATACGAATTTGAATTTTTCCGTGAGAGATGCGAAGACAGCAATTACAAGAGAGAAGGGTTTTGAATTAGCTTAGCACTTGATTAATTCGACAAATAATGATTGAACGAAAGATCAAAATGGAAAGATAATATGGTACTAGAAAGCATGCAAAATTCAATGAGTTTTATTTTTTTTAATTGCGGTACTAGAAAGAACATATTGGGATGTTAATGCAATTTAATCATTTGTTCGAAAAATTGAAAAACTAGAGCCAACAAGCCTTAACATATCACTAATTTAAAAGCCCTTGAAGATTTTACCCATTACCACTTAACAAAGGGTTAGACAAGGTATTACAGTTTAGAACATAAACGCAATTCACGGCCTACTTCCAATAATTTATTCAAAAGTACAAGTAACAATTACCCAGGTTGATGCTACATCTCAAAAAGTACAAAAAAGCTTTTGGCCTCGAAAAATACACTCAAATTACCAAAATGACTATTTAAAAAAAATAGATTATTCCGTAAATGGTAACTGATAATAACACGTATGATTAAATTAGTAGTCCATGCCACCTATTCCACCCATTCCAGGAGCTGCATCCTTCTCATCTTTGGGTTGCTCTACCACCACGGCTTCTGTAGTCGTCATTAGTGACGAAACACTACAACGCAAAACCATACGCAAGTCAGCATGAGAGAAAAACACTTTCTATTGAAATTGAAAGGCATAATCCACCACATATGAAGCAATGGAATTGTACCTCGCAGCATCCACTAATGCAGTTCTGATCACTTTCAACGGATCGATAATACCAGCCTTTACCATATCAACATATTCACCTACACATGCACAGCATATACAAATATAAGCTAGGGAAGAATAAAAAAGAAGAAGAAAGAATTTATCATAATCAGCAGAATCAAGAACCTTTAGCAGCATCATAACCAACGTCAGCTTGATCCTGCTCCAAAAGCTTGCCAACAACAACCGCACCTTCTACTCCAGCATTAGCAGCAATAATATATGCTGGCATCTGGATCAAGTAAAACATTGGTTTTTTAATCAGTTTTGACTAAATTAGAAAAGGAAGCTTCTGAGTATAAATGTATGGTTATAGAGGTACTTGCACATATGAACTGAGTTTAGTACCTTCAAAGCATTTTGAATGATTTGAACACCAATTTTTTGATCAAAATTAGCCGTCTGCAAATTTGCTAGTTCTTTGGATGCATACAGCAAGGCAACACCACCACCTATTAAGGGCAAGTAGGGTTTAGATAGGTAATTATTACACAGGAATGTATACTGAACATGAGGAACACTCGCATACCAGGCACAATTCCCTCTTCCACAGCAGCTTTAGTTGCATTCAAGGCATCGGTAACTCTATCCTTCTTCTCACTAACTTCAGCTTCGCTCGCTCCTCCAATCTAAGTTATAAACTTAATCAGCTTTACTGAATTATGCGAAGTTTAGGCACTTGCTGATCATGTAAAATGGACAAAGCATTTTAAGCTCTAGCAAGTTCGTTATCAGCTGTGTACATAATTGTCCCATCTTATGAAACTAAATGCTGCCGGTTATAAGAAGACTATGCCAGCCAGCTAAAATATCATATCCAAGCCCTTATCTAAAATAATCAGGGTATTTGTATATCCACGTCTACAAAAGTATGAATACTTAACCATCCACTCATAAATGTTAAACTATAAAGAATAAATGTAACCTTTTAGGTTCAACCCATATAACCATTTCAGCACTTAAGCAGCAAAAGAATTAGAAAATGTGATATAGTTTTGAGCAACTAATATTCATTTATATAGACGTAATATGAATTATTAACCTGATAACATAAAATAGGCTAATTCTATTAACACCCCTCATTTTGCTTTTACCACCCCACTATAGATTCAAAAAATAAAATGACATGTTTACCCTCATTTGTTATTAAACTTGACATGTTCATAATTTCATTTTATTATGCACTTTAATCATAGTGAAATGGAAAAATAAGACGAGAATAATAAAGTTGACTGAAGAAAACAAATATGATTTACAGGAAAATGATATAATATTTTAGATTTGATTTTTTTTTCTTAATATCTTTTTCTCAAGAATTTGATTTAAAGTTCAATCATTTTTTTTAATTAAACTGAAATATAATATTTTAGACCATGCTATTGATGAATATAAAAATAAAAAAGAAATTACGAATTACAATTCTATTGTTTTTTGGATTTTATATCTTCTTTCATTCCATTATTTGTTTTAAATTGTTAGTTTTAAGAATAAAATAAAGGATAGTTTCGGTATATTATGGGGTGAGAAAGGCAAAAGATGGGATGTGATAAATTTTGTTTAAATGGTGGGGTGGCAAAGGCAATAGTTGGGGTGGAAATAGAATTAGCCCATAAAATATTAGTCATTGAATCCACCAAACAGCACATAATATCAACTACTGCTACATTAATTTAAAAAAAAAAGAAAAATCAAACATACAATATCCAAATGTGAACAAATAGTCCCACAAATCTTCATTATTTTATCATTTTTCAAAAATGCATGCAGGAAAAAAAAAAAAAAAAAAACCGTGAGATGTTTTACAAAAGGAAAACCGTGAACTGTTCATATTGCCCACCTCCCAAGAAAGGAGGAATAAACAATCCGTTTCTTTAAGTCCACATAGTTGGGCACGGTAGAAATATGATAAAAGCATATATAGCATAATACGCCCGAACGAGGCTTTCTAGCAAAGCTAATGTCCATACATGGAGGCAAGCATGGATTTAGAAGAGACTAATATATACGTGTACCAAAACCCCCCCTCTCTCTCTCGTACGCATGGTGGGGTGGAAGCAAAGATGATAAAAGCATATATAGCATAATACGCCCGAACGAGGCTTTCTAGCAAAGCTAATGTCCATACATGGAGGCAAGCATGGATTTAGAAGAGACTAATATATACGTGTACCAACACCCCCCCCCCCCCCCCCCTCTCCCTCTCCCGTACGCATGGTGGGGAGGAAGCAAAGATGATGATAAACCAGGTAAGTGCAAAAAAAGACGTACCACTATACACTGAAAAGCAACAGATATAACTATGAGTACAACTTGCAACAGACAATAACGTGATTTTTTGACCTTTTACCATTTCACATTAGAGGGGAAAATCCAATGTAGCTGTAATTATACGTGGTACCACAAGGATATCTAATGTACCTTTAGAACTGCAACACCACCAGATAACTTTGCCAACCGCTCTTGCAGCTTCTCTTTGTCATAGTCCGATGTACTCAAATCAATAGCAGACCTTAGCTGACATAGCGAAGGAATATAAATATAAAAACCAAATTAGCTACAGATCAATAATAATCTCTCACACAAAGGAATCATGTAGACAGTAGATGTTAAAGACTAGGCATACCTGGTCACATCTTTCTTCAATAGCTTTCTTGTCACCGGCACCATCAAGGATAACTGTATCATCTTTTGACACTGTAACCTGCATGATAAAAACAGAAAGCAGCCTTCGTTAAAATTAAGCTTAAACATACCAACTAAAACTTTAAACAAATGTGCTAAAGAAAAAAAAAAAAACATTCACCTTTTTACATGTACCAAGCATCTCTAGCTCCACTTTCTCCAGATTCATACCTAGTTCCTCTGTAATGAGCTGCATACACAAAAGTGGACTGAAATTACATTGCACTACAAAAAAGAAAAGGCGTCAGTTGTATAACATTAAAACAAGTGCTTACTTCACCCCCAGTTAAAGTTGCAAGATCTTGCATGCTGTTCTTCCTATTTTCTCCGAATCCAGGTGCTTTAATGGCACAAACCTACATAACCACCAATTGCAATGCATAAGAACTGAAAGGGTAATTACAGCGCATTATTCACATGTTACAAAATTACAAACCTTTATTCCAGCCCGAAGTTTATTAATGATAAGAGTTGCTAATGCCTCACTTTCGATGTCTTCAGCAACAATAAGTAAAGGCCTTTGTCTCTGGGGAAAAGGATTACACATCAAACATACTTAATGTAATATAAGCAGTAACAGCATGTGTGCGTATAAAATGCTGAATACCTTGAGCGCCAACTCAAGCACTTTAACTATAGCATTCATGCTAGAAATTTTCTTCTCATGGATCAAAATAAGAGGATTATCGAGTTCCTGCAAGGAAAAATGAGAATAAAGCAAATATGGATATACACTATTAGAAAATTTAGGAGTAGATGGATTTTTGGATTGGTAGGTAAGTTCTTACACATTTCTGGTTCTTTGGGTTGGTGATGAAGTAAGGTGATATGTATCCCCTATCAAGTTTCATGCCCTCTACAACTTCTAGTTCATTGTATAGTGTTTTGCCATCTTGAATGGTTATCACACCTTCTTTGCCAACTTTTTCCATGGCTTTCGCAATAAGTTCACCAATTTCTCTATCTCCATTAGCAGATATCGTTCCAACCTGAGCAATCTCTTCTGAGGTGCTGATCATCCTAGTCCTGCTCTTTAAATTGGTAACAACGGAATCAACAGCCATTGTGATTCCTCTTCTTAAATCCATTGCATTCATTCCAGCTGCAACTGACTTACATCCTTCAGAAAATATTGCTTTTGTAAGAACAGTAGCACAAGTTGTACCTGAGATACATAGGTCAAAAGAATTAGTTTGCTTACGTAGCATGAAACTTACTGATTTATTACACACCAATGCCATGTGGTCAACAAATGCAGCATTTCTTACAAAACCTTCTCTGCTTTTATAATACATTTGAAACATGATTAACTGCATTAGATTAGATACAAGTAGTTTACAGATGCAACTATTGTAGCACCTAAAAGACTAAAACTACACTACTATAACCTATAATCTTATTAATCCACTATGTGTTAAATCACCCATAATCCTTTAATATATCCATGTAAACCCAAATTGAATTTCGCACGGAATAAACTAAAAAAAATAAAAAATAAAATTGCACATGACTTCTTCAAAAGACACTCATGGTGGCTAAAAATAAAAAATAAAACATAGTATTTAAAGCTTGAAGCCTAACACCACCCATATTTGAAACAGTGTTTAAAGGTAGAAGCCTGGCATCAAAAAGTTACTCAAAAGATTAAACTGGGTTTTTAGTTGAGAGCATGACTAGCCAAAGTTCATGTGAAGTTATTTATGGAGTCCATATAAAAATGGGATGCTTTAGTACTCACCATCACCAGCAGTGTCGTTGGTTGCATTAGCAACTTGTTTCACAAGACTGGCACCCATGTTCTTCACTCTGTCCTTGAATTCAATGCTTTTTGCAACAGTAACACCATCCTTTGTAACTTTGGGTGCACCAAAGCTTTGCTCAATAACAACATTGCGTCCCTAACAATCATAGAAGCATCCATCTAAGGTACATCTGACTAATAATATGCAGAATGCATGCATGCTAGGTAACAGTTCCCAATATATTGCCATTACAAACATAATATATTGCAGTCTCATCTTATAGTAGAAAAACCAAATAACCTTGGCATGTATGCACGTTCCAGTAATTTTGGAGTTTGATATGTCTTCTACCAGCTCCAAGATTGAAATGTGGATTCGTTTTCTAAGTTTTTAAACGTCAAAAAACAAACCTACGAGACCAATCCCTAACGGCTGTTTTGATCCCTCCATCCTTTTTACTGAAAAAACTGAACAAAACAAGCCCTACTACAGTACACCTAGAAACATCCAAATCAATCACAAAACAAATTTTTAAATAAAAAAGTGTTCATTATTAAAACAAATAAGTTGATAAGTATTATTCAGACAACAATTACATTACCGTTTTACTACATATACACATTTTCCTTTTATGCATATGCATTAAAATGGCAATATGATCACTGCCATTAAAACAACGTATTATTAGCCCTTTCCATCCGTTCAGCATTAAAACGACAATTTCTTTGCCATTTCAACAATCAACATTTCAACTAGTTCACTAGGCACAAGTACTACTTATGGCTAGGCTGGTTTTCTAAAGTGAACACGTCACTTTAGGTTATGCCCTAAGAATTAAGATAATCCCAAAACAATGCATATGCATGCACGCACGCACGCACACACACACACACACACATATATATATATATATATGTGTGTGTGTGTGTATGTACGTACGTATGTGTGTATGTGCACACACACAAAAATATACACGCACAAGTATACACACAAATATATACTTGCACAAATATATACATATATATGCATACGTACATATAATAATTAAGGACACATTCCTCTTCATTAAAGCTATTTGTTTTATATCACTCCCTTAAGAAACCATTCTCTAAATCCCTCTTTTTGGATTTGTTTCCTTTTTTGCTTCTCCCGTTTAAGAATATAAACATCTTGCTATGATGCCTATTGCAGCGGTTATGAATCATTGACGTGACGTATACCCTAATTACCCAAATACCTCTCTAAATCTCAATGTATTTTTTATTAAAAAAACATTGGGATATGATTTATAAAAGAAAACAATGAGGATCTAAGGCTAAATCTAACAATCAGAAGAATGTATTCTAAAATTTCCCTTTATATTTTGCATCAAAATTATGAAACATCAATGCTAATATCTTCACATATCATAAGCTATTTCCTCTACCTAACCTTCTCCATGAGAATCTGGTGGAATCCGTTGAGGACCCCTATACCTTAATAATCCATTCACGTGGCACACGCTACTTGAAGGAAGAGAGAGTCCACCAAACTACTGCCGTCAAACACACCTTGTTTCTAGATAAATGCAGGTCAATAACATAGACAAGCAGGCGACATCTTACTGATGTCCAGTACATGGAGATAACTAACAAGGGAGGGCCAACGTAGATTTGATCATGAGCTGCTCTCCTTGATCAAGATCAGTCAAAAAGAGGGGAAGGTGCATAACTTAGGACAGGTAAAAAATTTAAACTGTGAACTAAATAAATAACAAGTTACACAAGTAGACTAACATGTTTTATTAAGAAAAACTAAAAAAGTTACAGATCATAAAAAGAAAATGGTTGACTAATTTCATTTCACGTTTTCAACCACAAAATTCAACCAATGGTACCTTAAAACATCCAAATACTTCTCATTTTTAGTATTCATTCAAATTACTTATTTTCACACCCAAAGAATTCTAGTACTAAATTTATTGTTATAGTATCATTAGTTTTCTGGTATTCCCCTTGAAGCTCTTTTAGTCATTAGTATTTTTTTATTACAAGCAGTTATGAACCGAAATGGATCCCAGAGTACAAGAACATGAGTATCCCCAAACGGGATTAAATGAAATAAACTCATCTAGAACATACATTCCACGGCACTGCCAAAATAACATTAAGAATCATATTAACATGCTTGATCGCGTGGAACATAAGCCATTATATGAGCAACTAAAAACAAATTGCAATAATTGCTAAATGAGTCATCCAATTTAACCCAAAAACACCGCTAAGTAATGTTTCTAGTCTCCAAACAATTAAAATTGTGGAATGTAACTTAATTGATAATAAGCACCTTTGGACCCATAGTAACTTTGACTGCATCTGCAAGCTCTTCAACTCCTTTAAGCATCAGAGCACGAGCATCAACTCCAAACCTAATATCTTTGGCTGCATAGTTTCTTCTCCAACTAAGACTGCTTCCAACCTAAAATATATGTGTTCTTATTATTAATGTAAATGACTACTTAACACCCCAAAATCCAGTAACAGACATCAATTTAGCAACCCAAAAAAAGGTATTAAAATATGGGGGTTCTTAAAAGGACTCCACATTTTCTTAAGGGAAGGATAATTTTAAGGGGACTCCAACTTAAAAAAAAATGTTAAAGGGAGGTCTGCTTTATTTTATAAAAAAGAAAAAGAGATCTAAATACCCCTGACTCGTGACTTATGTTAAACCCTACTTTACTAAATTCAACGCAAGTAACAAACGTGCAAATTACTAAACATCTCAATTACACAAATTCGATACAACATATTAGATCAAAAAAATTGTTTTGCATTTATTTTAAATTAACCATACAAATTCCAATATAAATTACAATTAATTACCTGATTCGATGTTTTCTGATCACACAAGAAAATTTCTTGTGTCTCTATTACATTAACTATATCCATTTTTTATTTTTATGTGCAACATTAAACTGTAAGCATTAATGAAGGTTTAGGTTTTATGTATTATATTTATGGGATTATGGGGGCTAATATCAGAATTTCATTTTATATGTTTAAGGCGGAGGCTAATTTATTTTGTCCTCCCCATAGCAATTACACAAAAAAATAAAAATTGTTCCTCCTCTTAACCAAATGTGGAGTCCCTTTAACAATCCCCTAAAATATATGATATGAAGAGAATTATTTTTTTCACACCAAATACTGGATCTTGTGATATCTACTAAAAAAAAATCGTTCACCGCAAAACAATAATCTGTCAATTTCAATGAAGTTGTAAAAACAAAGCTAAATATGATTTTTACCTGTTTTCCACTGACGCAAACAGACCTGTAAATGGAAAAGAAGAAAACAAAAGAACGAAACGAGTAAAAAATACAATCATATCAAAACCAAACGAAAACCGTGACAGGCAATAGCTTCGGATCTAACCTGGCTTTCGAAGCGGCGTTCAAAGCTGCGCGATACATAATGACTTGGAATAGTTAATTTGCTGAAAATCGACTAAGATTGCACTTTGATATGATGTTGCAGTATCTTCTTTCCCTCCGCTGGGCTGCTTAAATTGAAAATGAGATGAGGCAGCTTCTAGAAAACTATTCCACTGGAGTCGCTCTAGAAGCGTCTCTAGGGTTTATGGTTTTAACTCTCCTGCACCGCGGGTGAACGAATGTTAAAGTGTTCTGATCACGTGTTCATTTTCTATTAGGCAAATCAATGAGTGTAAAAATCAAAGAGTAAAATATGTATCGGTATGTACACTCCAAAAATGATTAAGGGGGATCATGAATGAAATTCAGCAAGGTTTTACCGAATGTATTCATAAAATTCGACGAGGGTGTCGCTGAGTTTTACCCTCAAATTCGATAAGGGTCCTTTGAAAATGTAAGAAACGAAAAAACGGTGGATGTATATCTTAATTATTTTTGAAGTGTCAATAACAATATTAAGTAAAGATCAATGGGTCTAAAAATCACGGGACAACTTACTTGCTCCAAGAACAGACAGAGGAGATCGAAGCATGAGGCGAGCGTTTCCATGTGAGTTCGCCCAATTAATAGGTTGGATCTAACTCTTTCTCCTCACTGAGTTTGTTAACATTGAAGATGACACTCTCTTACTTCGGTGAATCTTACTATAAACACCCACCAGTTGCACTACTCTCACCCACTAGACCTTACATCCACTAAACTTCTTCCTCTAGACACATGTCCGACTAATCAAAATTTACACCAATTTGTGTTTCCTTTTACATTCAAATTTTCATCTCGAAAAACCCTAACTTCATTTTCCTCTCTCTTCTATAACTGTATCTTCTACGTTAATATCCTGAAAATTGCAACCTCTTCCATTCCATTTAGCTTTAACATCACTGTTAAACACTAATAATGATAACACACCAGACTCTGTAGCACCTACATATAGCGAACAAAATGGAACTCACACTGTCATTTAATGGTCGTTATGCAAAATATTTCAAAAATAATACAAATCACTCAAATAGATTTTGGTAAAAACCCGTGATATTGTAAAAAAATATTGCCAAAACGGTTATGAAAACCATAATAATATGTACAAAATTTAGTTATAAAAAACCATTTAGACCCGAACCATACTTTTCAATTTTAAAAATTAATATCATTTTTTTTAACCAACATTAAATGTTTATCACCGTCCTTCGGAAAATTACAATAAAATTTAGTCGAAAACCAACTTTCAACTTGATGAGCTTAGGACAACATATATAGCTTGCATATTTTGATTCCAATCAATCAGATAGTGATTTATTGGAATGAAGTCGATAGAGATCGTATTTACATCTCTATTTTCGGACTTGTCTGCCACTAACATTGGGAGGTAAAACAGTTAGAGAGTTTCAATGCTAGGGTTCAATTTTACAAAGCTACCTCATTTGGTTATGCAAAATCAGATGACTACTTTTCACCAATTAATTTTTCTCCTAGTTTGAGTGGGTTAGGGATAACATTGGTATGTGGATAGTAAACCCCAATCCAATTGATTGGATCATGACAAAAAAATTGTTAACATCATTATCAACAATCTAATTTGTTCACTTTGCACTCTCTCACGCATCTACGCTGAATGAATAAGCTAATCATGAACCCGCCACAGACCGGTTTAAAAAAAATTAAAACAGTGAAGACTTAGCAATTATGAATTTATTCTTTAATTCAAGCCAACCACTACCATAATCGTTTATCATCTTCCTCTCACCATTCTAATCTAAGAGCACACCTGTAGTGACCCTCCTCCTCGGTCGATCCAAATCGATCGTTAAACCGACTTAAATCGAACCATAAAGGCGGATACGCTAACTTTGGGTGCACAACACATCAGAACAAACAACAGAATGCTTAAAGTATAAACATCATAATAATGTTACATCAGAGTACATAATATCAGAGTATTGAAAGTAATATACAGCGGAAAATAAATTTACAATAAATGTAATACAATGCAACAGAAACAAATAAACTAACACAGCGGAAGATTATCAATGCTCTGGACACAAATTAAAGCTTCGATCTAGAATCCTGCTAAATGAAATAATCTGCAAAACCAAAACTACTAACTGTCCGCGTGGAAAATATGGGCGTCTAGAGTTTAGATAGAAACAATAAACTCCGAGTCAGTCATGAGACTGATGTGAAAACTAAAACAATTATTAACTTTTACTTTAAAATAGGGAAATCATGGGACCACGCCATATAACACGGAATGGGTTTCCCCCCAAAAATACCATAAACAAACTACACCAATAATAGACATATGGATCTACAATGCATCATAGAATATGCAATTTTCCAATCTACCCATTTAGGCTTAAACCCCAAACTTAGATTTTTGAAATCCAATTCTCTTTACAGAAATTATTCCTTTGGACTTTATTCCCCGATTCTTATTTCAAATAATTTGAAATGCATATCTAGCTTTTATATAAAAGTAGATTTCACTTCGGGATCTCAAACCGAAATCTTTGGAAATATGGGTTTCATAATTTTTGGAATTGATGTGTGAGCGTAGTAAATTTAAACATGTTTGGTAATTTCAGTTTGAATTTAATCGATCGAAAAATAGTCATTTTTCAAACGGTCTTCAAATTTGATGAAATTAGTTTTGTTAGAACTATCGTTAAAACACAATTAGATTTATTTTTCTGGAATTTTTTGAGTCAGTATGTGGCCCCGGTAAATTAAAATGTACGTTTAAATTCAATATATATTGATTTATATTTTAATTTTGATTAAAACTGATCAAAACAGTCGAACTAGCTTATGAGACATATCTCATTGTGTCCGGAATGTGGGTATTTGGCTAGGGGTGATAGTCGTTGGGATTCGTTTGGAGTTCAGATCATTAAATTTCACATATAAGAAATAGACGAATAAAATAATATTAATATATAAGTATATATATACCATTAAGTTCAAGAAACCCTAGTTTCCCATTCAGTTTTCTGCTCCTCCACTCTGAATCAACGGCCAAAATGCTCAAAATTTAATGTCCTAATTTCTTACAATCTACGGTGAATTAGTGAACGATTTCAAAAGGGGAAATACAAAGGATTCCGAGATCTACAATTTTGTATGGTTGAGATGGGGGTTACTGTTTCATATCACGCGGATTTAGGGCTCAATGATCAGCCGTTCGAACTGGATTTTTGGGAGTCGGGGGCATGTAAGTTGCACGGTTTTCAAGGCTGGAGGAGGAGAAGCGAAGGCGCCTCGACTGGCTACCTTGGATCAACGTTCGGCATCTCGATTTTTGTGCAAATTCAAACCCTAGGCTAGAATGTTGGGTTCGGTTAGCTGCGTAAAGGAGTGCAGAAGAAGAAGGAAGCGCGGCAGTAAATTTTAATTAAGAAAGGGTTAAGTTAATTTGTAATTAATTTATTTATTTAATTACATCTTAAAATTGTTTAATGTTTAGTAACTCGTAACTTTGTCATACAGAAACGTAATCGAATGATTTCGGATCCGTTGGAATCGCAGAGATCTACAACATGGAACTGATCAGGACAAAAACGGAGTAGATTAGAATTTGAAGCAAGTTCAAACTCAAACCGTATTGAATTCGTCAATTAAAGAATGACGGAGTGGAAACCAATGTGAAAACTCCTTCTCACTAAATTATATTTTATCATGTTATTGTATTCATGTATAAAAATATATAGAATTGCCAATGTAGATTTTTATATGTGTTAATTATCATGAAATTGTATACGGTGCTTGTTAGCTCACCTCCTTGTTGTCCACAGACAATGGATAATTAAATTGACTGTATTGTGCTGTGAAATGAAGTAAATAATATATATATATATATGCGATGTGAATAAAATATATATATGAGATGAGAATAAAATATATATATATGCGATGTGAATAATATATATATATATATATATATATATATATATATATGCGATGTGGATAAAATATATGTATGCGATGTGAATAAAATATATATATATATGAGATGTGAATAAAATATATATATATAAGCGATGTGAATAATATATATATATATATATATGAGATGTGAATAAAATATATATATGAGATGCGAATAAAAAATATATATATGGGATGAGAATAATATATATATATATATGAGATGTGAATAAAATATATATATGCATTGTATAAAATATATATGTGTTGTATAAATCATATATATGTCTTGTACAAGTTATATATATGCGTTGTAGAAAATATATATGAGATATATAAAATTGTCATGTAATGGGATAATTATTGGATTGTTAAAAATATAATTTTTAACATATATATGCACGGTATAGAATTGTCATGTAATGGAATATTCAATTTTGATTTAAAATTGAAAACGAAGTTAAAATCGTTTTAAAATGAATTTATAAACGATTTATAAAATACGTTTTGAATAGAAATCAATGATATATATATTATATATATTTAATGGCTTGAATAGAACCCACCGCGCAGCGACCGTTCGCGAATTTCAACCATTAACTTCCAATTGATGTAATGGGAGATCCGACCGTCGGATCCTCCTAAAACCGGAACCGTTGGATTTGTATCGAAAAGATATTTCCAACGAATATAAAAGATTTAAATTTGAATGGATAGATTTGGAAATATGTCCAAATCAATTTCAGAAAAGGTCGTTATGGATGCAGTTCGGTGGCCATTATTGGAAACCGACTGTAAAGGCCTTAATAAAATTATTAAAAATATGGAAAAATTGTGTAAAATCATAATAAATGATTAGGAAAGATTTTGGTTGAAAAATTCCAAGTTTGGAAAGATAAAAATATATTTTTATCGAAATGAGCTAGTTAATAACTAGAATAATATACTGGATTGAAAAGGGGTTTTTAAAATAACTAGAATTTTCCAATGAATAAATTGGAATGGATATGAATGGAAATAATCTTCGAAATATTTCAATATTGGATTCCGTGATTATACAGATATTGTTGAGGAATTTGGAAGATATAGATATCGTTATTCCCAATACGATACCTGTTTGTTTCAGAATTTGATGTTGAATATAAGTCGATATTAAATCTATTCAGAGCCTTATATTTAATATCAAATGGGATTTCAGGTTTGTCGTGAATAATGTTTTGAATAACAGTCATTTTTTAACCCAATTAATAGTGAAGATATGATTTGGAAATTATAATCATTTAAATAAGATTAATGGAATTTTCCAAAGTAAAGTTTTCCAATTTAAAATATTAAATTGGAATTGAATGGAATTCGATTTGGTAATAATCGGGATGAGCTTCTATAAAGGAAAACTGTTACTATTTATGGAATTTAAAAGGCCTTGCCGCTATTCATTTATAGTATTAGTTTGATACGGAAATTTATATCGATTATATACTGTTATGATTTCCGTGAAGATTCCATTTTGATGGAAGATGATTTTGGGTTTATCGTGAATTGTGTTTTAAATGACATTGGTTCTTTAACTCAATTAAAAGCCGGATTAATTTCCAAAAAGTTGAATAACCATTAAGTAAGGATTTGTGAAATTAAAACTGAACTAGAGTTTTAATAAATCTTTAATTAGATTTGAATGAATGAACGGTGATTAAATTTACCAAAACATGAGATGTGATATAAACCAAATATACTTGGTTATGGATATTGATTGTGATTGATTGATTGTTTGGATTGTGCTCGACTAGTTTATGAGCAAAATATGCTTTTAAATTTAGCATTGGGTTGGATAGAAATATTTGTATGCTAACATCTTGTGAAACACTTCACGATTTGACTATGAGATGTTAAGCGATGTTGTTGAGTTCATTTCAAATTTAATGAATGGTTTTGAAATGGTATTTTCTTAAGTGAAAAGAAACATATTCCCGATTTTGGACAGGGTATGTTTTATAAAAATGTTTTATAAAACAGAAAGGATTTCGAGGGCTAAACCCGATATTTCCAAAATGATTTGGAAAAGTATTATGGTTTACATTGTAGTTCAACACATAGCCGATTAGATGCTATTGATGATATATTTGTTTGGTAGCGGAGAATTTATTCTTTTGCTTAACACCCTTCTTTGAGACGTACGAGCTCAAAGGTTATGTGATTAATAGTGACTGATCATATATGTGAATTGCTAACTTAAAGTACTATATTTTGGAAAGTACTTGTGATTATTATGTTGTGAAATGATTTTCCCTACTTCGAGATATGAAATGATTTGGTATGTGGCCAAAGATTCGGGTAACCCTGGATGACTAAAAGTGTGAGGGTGGTGGATTTTCTCCGAGGGCGTGGGAGGTGCATCGTCAGTGTAGACTGCTCCTTCGTGGGAGGTGCATATATATATATGTATGTATGTATGTATGTATGTATATGTATATTGAGTTGAAGAGGCATGTATAGCCTTATCTGAGGGTCGTGCCCGATATTTGGTTGCATACTGGTTTGTATGCATTGTGATATTTTGGAATTCATATTTCCAAAGATTTTGGTTTGATATCCCGAAGTGAAATCTACTTTGATATAAAAGATAGATATGTATTTCAAATGATTTCAAATAAGAATCGGGAAATAAAGTCCAAAGGAATAATTTCCGTAAAGAGAATTGAATTTCAAAAATCTAAGTTTGGGGTTTAAGCCTAGATGGGTAGATTGGAAAATTGCATGTTGTATGATGCATTGTAGGTCCATATGTCTATTATTGGCATAGTTTGTTTATGGTATTCTTGGAGTGAGCGTGGTCCCATGATGTCCCTATTTTAAAGTAAAAGTTAATAACTGTTTTAGTTCTCACACCAGTCTCATGACTGGCTCGGAGTTTATTGTTTCTACCTAAACTCTGGGTGCCCATATTTTCCACACGGGCAGCTAGTAGTTTTGGTTTTGCAGATTATTTCATTTAGAAGGATTCTGGATCGAAGCTTAAAGCTGTGTCTAGAGCATTGATAGTCTTCCGCTGTGTTAGTTTATTTGTTTCCACTGCATTGTATTACATTTATTTAAAATTTATTTTCCGCTGTATAATATTTTCGATACTCTGATATTTTGTACTCTAATATAACATTATTATGATGTTTATCAAAGTCTTCTGTTGTTTGGTTTGATGTGTTGTGCGCCCAAAGTTAGCGTATCCGCCTTTTTGGTTCGATTTAAGTCGGTTTAACGATCGATTTGGATCGACCGAGAAGGAGCGTCACTACAACACCTTTCCTTCCCCTTTTTTAAAACATTTTTCACTGCCAAACATCCAAACTCGTACGTTGATACACAAATTAAACCTTATTTTTGATATCTACACTCGTAGAAATGTCCAGATTGCTCGAAATTTCACCCAAAAAATAATATGTATGGACAAAGTGATGGTAGCAATGTTATTGTTCATCTTATTGTGCAATATTATGATGAGCATGGAACAGAAAACCTGTTCGAGGCTATCAAAAATCTTGAGAAACAGGGTGAAGGTGGTCATCGGCTCATAAAGGCAGCAGGTGTGGTCGAGCGGGCAGGACACGTGGGGAAGTAGGGTTGTTTTTCGATAGAGTTGCTGAACTCAGGGGTTTTTGAACCTTAGCACCACTACAAAGGCATTTAGTGGTTCTCGATTGCTTCTATAAGGGAAAGTGCACGTCAGCAAACATGTGAATTCGACTGTAAGTAATTTTTATGGTATTCTCAAAGTAAATGATCATTTTAAAGTCATATTTACGAATTATATTAGCTTGAACAATAATGAATATTCATTCCCAGACTCGTTAACTAGCACCGTAAAATACTTCCATAAGAATTTAACAAATATTTCCAAAGTCGTAGCACTTATGTACGTGCTTGGATTCCAGCATGTCCTGGGTAATTTTAATAACTCGTTGAAGTTGAAACAAAAGATCCATTAATTTACTATAATTTAGGTCAACTTGTTATTAAATTTAAAAGTATAGGCATCAGTAATATTATTGATGTTGATGTGCAATTATGTGCTGCTACCGCTCTATGGTGGTATAAAATCATCTGTACATATTATATGCGGTGAGTTAGAAATTACACCATTAGCCTTTTTATGCTCGCTAACATTAGCACTTGTCAAGTATATTTTTCCATATTTAGACACTTCGCTTACGTCACCTCGGACTAGACCTGTCAAATGGGTCGGATCGGGTAATAAATGGATCGGGTAGAATTTGACCCGACTCATTCAAGATACAAACAAACTCGACCCGTTTAGCCCGTTTATTAAATGGGTTGACCCCACCCGATCTAATTATTTAAAGGGTCGGCCCGACCCGACCCATTTAACCATAAAGTGCACTAAAAAAAGAGCTATAAATGAAAAACTGCACCAACCAGCACTGCATCGAGAATCAAAAACTTCAATAGAAACAAAAACCAAACTAATAACACAAAGCATAAAATGTTTGATGGTTCTACAAAGTATGGTCAGAACTTAGAAGCTACAGCATATAGAAACAAATATGATTTAGCATGTATAATTTACATCGACGAAAGCTACACCAAGTAACTGATATATAAAAGCAACATGATTATATACAATTCCTTTAATGCTCCAAGCATCTAGGAATATGATAAGAGAAGTTGGCAAAGAACTAGCAACAGCAGCATGTGCCCTGAATCTTCATACAATTACAATTTGGTCAATATGTAAAGAAAATAAGACAAGTGTTAATGTGAACATGGTAGATTGATATTTATACAATACCTTCTCTGTATACATGTTTATAAGTAATCCAGCCTCTTCGTCCATAGGGTTATCAGGAGTTTAGTCCAATATCCTTCACTAGAATTCTCTCTGTATATAGATTCAGTTGTCATTTTTACAAGAAAGATAAACACATCAATATTTACTTTCTGTTAACTTGTACTCAAAGTAAAAGCTAACTTCAGTTAATATGCCAACTTATGCACAGAAATTACCAAATACAAAACATGTATTTGATAAGGGATATGATGCACAAAACATATATTTGAATGATGACACACAACGTTAATATAAGCTTGGGTATTAAATAGGAAATAACTTCATAATAAACATATCACCAGTTAATATCTTGCTCCCTTTTTTTCCAAAAAAAAAACTAAGAACATGTAGTAATTAGCTATCATAACACAGCTAATTACCTAATTAGCCTTCATAATAAATATATTTGTTAGTGGTATAAGTTAATTGAAATTATAATGTTTTCATACCTGTTAGCCAAAATCTGGTTCTAACATCCAAATGTGATGTGAAGTCCCCACAATCAACAGAGAATAAATGTAGAAAAGCAGTAAATAAAAAGGGACACACGAGGTTTTTATAGTGGTTCGACTCAAACCAAGCCTACGTCCACTTTATCTCTTCTTAAATCCTAAGAAGTTACAAGTACTCTCGATGTATACACGAAATCCTCGTGTTTACAACGGAAAAAAGTAATAAATTAGAAGATTATACATGATATCCTCGTGTTATAATGTGGAATTCGACTTCTATGTTGTGCAATAGCCTTGCGAGGAACAATGGTGGGAGCCGTCAGGAGTTAGAGCCAAAAGATCCTTCAAAATGCCTTCGAATGGTGTATTTATAGCTATATACAACAGGCGGTTCGTAGGCCGCATGGCACGCATCCCAAGAATCTCAAAATAAGGTGGAAAACGTAGAGAAATCCTCTCCAATTCGTGCCATGCCATGTGTAATGAGATCCGGGTTGATAGGAGTGAGATTAGCCATGAGAATAGGTCAAAATAGTGCGTCAGTCCCAGGCGGTTCGTGGTCCATGGGTGTGTCACGAGCGGGCTCGTGATCCAGGGGTGCACCACGAGCTGGGTCATGGTCCGAGGATTCATCACGAGCGGGTTGTAATCTTAGGGTGCACAACGAGCCGAGGGGGGGAGGGCGATCCTTAGGGGGTGAGCCGGTGCCAGGATCCAAGTTTTCGATGCTAATTTACACCCATTCACGGAAATGGGCGTAACTTTCAAACCGTAAGTCCGTTTTGATCAAACTAAAGCTCTACTTGAATCTAACTCGGAGGGCTACATAAGTTATAAGGCAAAGCCTCGTAATTGATGTTTTCGGGCCCAAAAGAGGTCATCTGATAGGAGTTTAGGGCCATTCTTTGTTTGTGATGTGACTTCAACCAAATCACTTCATGTCTTCTGATGATGTTCTCCACGCTTGATCGCATTGCTAACCAGAAATTCCATGTGTGATGGCTTTGAATAAAAAGCGTGTCAATATTTTTCCCCCCAGAACATATCTTATTGGTTGAAGGAAGATGTGTTCTGGATAATCCGTGAAAACCAAGGCCACGTCGGGCCCGCCAACTGCAAGTATAATCCATACCTACAAAGAAGAGAAGGAAAATAGATGTGTTAAATCCTGACAAAACTGATTAACCTTTTCAAGTACAAACCATGTTTAGGCATCCGATTGAGCATAAACCATACTCGAGGGATGTTCGAACCATCCTGCCAAGACCAGACGAGGGACCAAACCTTCTAGGCACAAGCCATACCAATAAGTTCAAACTGGGCATAAGCCGTACTTGAGTTTTATTGAGTTCCTCTACCAGATTCCGACGATATTATTTGTCGTTCTATAGTATATTCCATACTTAAAAATTCAACGGATTGCAATCCATACTCATATCGAAATAGAGCTGCACTTGCCAAAGCCTGACAAGGCGCTTTGTCCCTAGGCATAATCCATACCTAGGGGTCTGAAATAAGTATAATCCATACTTTAATTGAGATTGAGAATCCTTCCACAACCTGACAAGATACTTAAATTTGCCTAACATAATCCATGCTCGAAAATTCCTTCCTTATTCAATTCAAAATACAAATCCAAAGCAAATCCCGATTGGTTTGTCATCGAGTCCAAATCACATTTTGGGGCTAAATCCTAACCCCGTACGTGTGTAATCCGATTTAGCCAACCGGAAAACCTAAATAAAGCAAAAACATATCTTAAATCCTAAGAAATGCTGGAAATGTAGGCTGGTCTCATTCAGATCAGTTAATGATGAGTCGACAAGAGCTCGATCCAGGATCATTCCCACTCTGGTGAGCAGGTGGTGGCAGCGCAGATGCAGGCGCCGTTGGTTGTTTCACATACTCGGGTAACTCTCCACGTCTAACCCGTTCCTTAATCAGATCATGCAAGTGTCTACAATCATTTGTGTCATGACCGTCCATATCATGGAATATGCAATGCTTTCCAGAGTCGCGTTCTCTTTGCGACGGCTCCCTCCTAGGAGGCTTTGGATAGGAGACTATTCCATTGGTGTCCATGTAGATGTCAAATAGTGAAGCACTAAGTTCAGTGTCCTTTTCAAATCTGTGCCCTCTCCGAGGCCGAGTATTGCGGTCATTCTTGACAATAGCTTTTCCCTTGCCTTTTCCATAATCAGACGATTCTCTGTCTTTAAGCATGTTGATATCGAGAACTTTCTTCTCGGAAGTTGCATCTTCTTCCCGTAGAAATCTATCTTCTTCAAGGTAGAATTCACTGAGATTTTATGGTGGATCTCGGTACAAAGATTTTTTGAATTCTGAGTTTTCCAAGACATCGGATACCGCTACCATCAGTACCATCGATGGTTCAGGGCGATCAACTGATGTTGTTGCAACGTTGAATCTTTCCAGAAATGAGCGCAGAGTTTCTCTCCGGCCTCTTCTTGAATGTGGTGAGCAACATTTCGTTCTTGGGTCGAGCGACGTGGACCCGAAACTGCTCGATAAAGCGAGCGATCAACATGTTCCAACTGTTGATTGATTCAGATTCCAGCTGCCAAATCCACATAGTAGCAATATCAGTCAGAAAGAGAGGAAAACACTTTGCCATGATGTTTTTCAACGATGATTGAACTTCCGTATGCCGTTTGTAGCGCATTAGATGCACGGTAGGATCTCTTCTGCCGTTGTATGGCTCTAGAACTGGAAGTTTGAAATCTGGGGGATAACGAGAATTCCTGATTTCTTGAGTGAAAGGAGTGCGGTTGACGTCATCCATGTCATTTTGAGAAGTACGACCTCTCGAGAGGCGTTGCATCGGATATGCTAGTCGATTTTCATCAAAAAGCTGTTGCAAATTGCTGACATCAGAGCTGGTGCCCCCAGCGTTGAATGCATGAGAAGAAGGGAGTTGCTGGTGAACCCCTGCCTGGGGGTCGCGGTTCGTGGCTCGCGGTTCGAGGGGGCAACCCGGTCGTGGGTCGTGCAGGCCGGTTCGTGAGCTAGGGGGCAAGCCGATCAGGTTTTGGAGCCCCATCACGAACTGCTTCCTGTTGTTGAGCGTGAGTTTGTGTTCTTGCGTTCATCTAAACTAGAGCTAAAGTAGGTCGAACCTGACCATTTCCAAGAGTAAGGGGGTTACCCCCGAGTCCATGTGATGCACGAGCCACTTCAATGGCTTCGTTTCCAATGCCTTGAACACTGCTCAGCCTTCCATCCATCTAAGTGAAGAATCCATCGATTATCTCCTGTTATTTTTGGAGGAGATTATCCTGCCTTGCCATTTGAGCTCTCAGTTCACTGAGAACATCGTCCATCTCTTCTCTGGTCAAGTATGCTGATGGGTTTTCATGAGAGGAAGCCTCCCGACTTGCCTCGTTCCTTGCGCCTTCAGTGCCAACATCCTCAGCACGAGAGAAGGTTCTGTCTTTCTTTCATTTTTTCATTTATCCAATAGCCAAGCAAATCGATTCCTTTAAAGCTCGAAATTGAAGTAGTATCGTGTGCCCCTACCTAGCACGCCAAAATGTTAGACCAAAATCTGGTTCTAACACCCAAATGTGGTGTGAAGTCCTCACAATCACATATCACAAAGAATAAATGCAGAAAAACAGTAAACAAAAAGGGACACATAAGGTTCTTATAGTGGTTCGGCTCAAACCAAGCCTACGTCCACTTTATCTCTTCTTAAATCCTAAGAAGTTACAAGTATAATTCTCTCGATTTACACACGAAATCCTCGTGTTTACAATGGAAAGAAGTAATAAATTAGAAGATTATACATGATATCCTCATGTTATAATGTGGAATTTGGCTTCTATTGCGAGGAACAATGGTGGAAGCCGTCAGGAGTTAGAGCCAAAGGATCCTTCAAAATGCCTTCGAATGGTGTACTTATAGCCATTTACAGCAGGCGGTCTATGGACCATGTGAAACGCATCCCAAGAATCTCGAAATGAGGTGGAAAACGTGGAGAAATCCTCTCCAAGTCATGCCATGCCATGTGTAATGTGATCAGGGTTGATAGGAGTGAGATTAGCCATGAGAATAGGTCAAAATTGTGCGTCAGTTCCAGGCGGTTCGTGGTCCATGGGTGTGTAACGAGCGGGCTCGTGATCCAAAGGTGCACCACGAGATGGGTCGTGGTCTGAGGGTTCATCACGAGCAGGTCGTGTTCCTAGGGTGCACCACGAGCTGAGTGAGGGGCTGAGCCCTGGGGGTGAGCCCTCGGGGGCGAGCTGGTGCCAGGATCCAAGTTTTCGATGCTAGCTTACACCCATTCACAGAAATGGGCCTAACTTTCAAACCGTAAGTCCGTTTTGACCAAACAAAAGCTCTACTTGAAGCTAACTCAGAGGGCTACATGAGTTATTGGGCAAAGCCCCATAATTGATGTTTTCGGGCCCAAAAGAGGTCGTCTGATAGGATTTTCGGGCCATTCTTTGTTTGTGATGCGACTTCAACCAAATCGCTTCATGTCTTCTGACGATGTTCTCCACGCTTGATCGCAATGCTAACCAGAAATTCCATATGTGATGAGCGTGTCAATAATAGCTCTAATGTATCTGATTTCTCATCTAATGTATCAAACGCATAAAACTGATATCTTTTGTAGAATAGAGTTTATAAATAAATCACCCCTCTTTAAGAATACTGCAAAGATCTTGTACATCAAGATTTGTATGTACTTTAACCTATAAAAACTTGAATAGAAATCAGCACAAAATTAAAAGTTGCAGTTTTAACTCAATAGAAATAAACATGAAAAATAGCAGAGATTTGAGAACACATGGAAGAGAATAACCATCATATCAGACTCAATATAAACAGTTATAGCATGCGCTGTTAAGAAGAGAAGTTATTTGTGGCATTGGACTGCTGAAATTGGTGCAAATTTTACAAACATGTAATCTCACAAAGGGACTAAGAATATTGGAAAGTGAAGCATAGCCTGATTATACCTGGGTGTTCCAGTTGATCGAGCACGATTTGCTCTAATTTAACATATGATATTTTATTTTATTTAGTAATGAACTCTTTGTCCATGTTTTTCAATGCAAAACATGCCCTGTGTCCTTTTTCTTTGCTCTAATCACCCAAATAGAACCCAAAAAAAAAAATCATGGTTATCATGTATTCAAAAATTAGTGGAAAATCTAGCAGAGGCTAGTGTGTTTTTTATTTTTATTAAATACTCAGTGTAGAAGAAAAAAAACTTGTTGGTTCAATAATAACATGTGTTGTATCAAGACTTGTCAATAACCAATTACATATCATGGAATATTTCTCTTGGCGATGTGTTGTTAAAAAAATAACTTATGGTGATACTTTTATAGAACAAACTATATATTTCTAAGTGTATTATAACCAAGAAAGTAAAGAGAAATGCACCTTTAGCAAGACCCTTTTTGGAAGGAAATACAACATAACACTTACAGATACTTAGTAAAAGTTTAGCAAGTTCAAGACCACCAATATTGTCAAATCAGATAGATAAGGTTTGCTTCCTGTAACAACCCGTATTTTCAATAACCTGTTATAACGTAAATCAAGGCAGAATTTAATTTATAAATCTGAATCAAGGGAAACGGGCTATGCCATTGCGTTCGTCTCGGAAAAATACGCGAAATAGAGTCCGAGTTTTCGAAAATCGGAGTCCGTATGACCCGGTTAAGGCCCAACGAAGTTTTCAGAAAATTTCAAAGTAAAAACAGATTTCAAATTCAAGTTTGAATTTGGGAATTTAGGGCAGTTGGGCGCAGGCGGGAAAATTCCCGCCAGAGTACCCAAGTCGACAGCCCTGTCGACTTGGGTGTCGACTTGGTTGGACCCAAGTCGACAGCCCTGTCGACTTGGCTGTCGACTTGGTCCAGCCGGGCAGTTTTGCCTGGTGCACCATTTTGGGGTTTTGGTTAGGTCTTTGGGCCAGATTCGGTTTTAAGGGCTGAGATTGGAACTAGGGTTTAATCCTAAGGCTAAAACTAGTCCTAATCTCTATAAATAAGCCTCTAACCTAACCCTAAATCATCATTATTCATTCATACAACTAAACTATGGCAAAATCATTCCTCTCATGGCCTCCACTCTCTTCATAAAATTCCTAAGTCATTTCTATGAGAGATTTTCCATGCATACAAGTGTTTTCAAGCTTGTATGAGCATCATTAGCTTGCATTCAAGTGAAGTTTCTATATTTGCATCAAAAAGAAAGAGTTTTGATCATTTTGGCTCAAGGGTTTTTCTATTAGAGCTTGCATTTTGGGTTTAATTGATTGCATAAGGGCTTTGTCATATTTTTGTGTCTTCATAAGCATTGTAAGCCCTTTTCTACTTTCATATTTAAACTCTAAAGTTAATGAATGATGCAAGTTGTGTTTGATCATTATGATATGATATGCAAGTTTATCATGTTATGCAAGTTTGTCATGTTATGATATGCAAGTTAACCATGTTATGTTATGCAAGTTTGCCATGTTATGATATGCAAGTTTATCATGTTATGCAAGTTTGCCATGTTATGATATGCAAGTTAATCATGTTATGTTATGCAAGTTTGCCATGTTATGATATGTAAGTTTATCATGCTATGATATGCAAGTTTATATGCAAGGTTGTCATGTTATGTTATGCAAGTTTGCTATGTTATGATATGCAAGTTTGCCATGTATGTTATGCAAGTTTGGGTTGATCGTTTTACTCATGTTATCATGTTATGCGAGCTTATCTTGAGTATATGAACATAAAGCTTCAATCTTTATGCTAAAGGTTGCATTTTGGCAACATGTAGGATTATCATATCTCTTATGATAACTTGCATGTGAGGCTAAATGCGAACTTATGGCCATTTCTACATGTCATTTATCACCATGTATCACCAATATGCTAAGTTTGGTTTTATGCATGCTTTTGAGGCCTAGAAATGTAATATGCAAGTATATGAGCATATGTACATTTCATATGCCACCATGTTAAACTTGTGGCTTCAACACCTTTATGTCATGATTATGCCAAGTTCCCTCTTTCTATCCTTTATGCGCTATTGCGATATGTAAGCGATGGGATTGCGTTTGGGGTTGGGTAAACTTAAAAGACATAAAAACACAAGATTGGGAATTTACCTATTAAGTTAAGTCTACCCATTGGGAATTTACCTATTAAGTTAGGTCTACCCAATTGCTTGAAAATTTGTAATATGTTTCGGAAACATGATGGACATGACACTTAGAAAAGATAAGTGTGACCAACTCGAGGTTGGGTTGAGTTTGTAGCGTAAACCTACCCGGAACCGACCGGCTTAACTAGTTGCTACAAACAATAGGACTCAATGTGAGAAGTTGGTCATGTGGTACCTTGAACCCGAGGTTAGACCAAGTTGTGGTGTAAAGCTACCCGGAACCGACCGACTTAACTAGTAACCGCAACAAAGTCTAATGTGAGAGGTTAAGGCGCATTAATTAATTAATGCTACATGATAAGGTTAAGTAAATTTGACTTATGACACTTAACCAATCTGAACTCGGTAAATTAACGGGGTTAAGTTAACCTACACTTAACCAATCTGAACTCGGTAATTTAACGGGGTTAAGATGAACTATACTTAACCAAATCAACTCAGTAATTTGGTAAGGCTGAGAACCAATTTGATACCTGGTCTGGATAAACTAACTTGATTGATAAATTAAACGAACCTGTTCTGCGGATCTGTAGGACCCACACTAAGTTAGGCAAGTTTGTAAATCTGTTATCTGATCCGTTAGTCTGAAAACTAATCGTCTGAACTTTGTATGTCTGAACTCTGTTAATAAGTTAATCTGAATCTGATAGTCTGGGGACACAAGGGGGAATACTTGTGTCATTTGTTGTTTGGGACCCATATTAGTCAGTAACCCTTTCTGGTATCAAAACTTTGACCCAACTGTAGGTAGGGTCCGGGCACGCTTACTGAACTAATTATAAGTGGTTCATTCTGATAATGGCGATGGGTGTTGATGGTGCGTTCCAACCGGGTCATGTGCGTGCATGGATCCCGATCTGCCTCTGAGGATGTAAGACGCCGTGACATCTGTAAATATGCCTGTGCCAATTGGTTGCCACTTTAGGGAGTGATACACCCTATCGTGGGGCCGACACAGGGTATTTATGTATTAGGGAGCCGATCGCTTGGGTAGGATTTAGGGTACACTTAGCTCTGTCTGATTCTGTTGGTACCGTCTGTTTTGTTGGGTGGCAACACCCGTCTGTTTCTGCGTGGTACCGTTCTGTTAGGGTGGTAAAGGCCCATTATTGTTAGCATTCCGTTTCTGTACTTTATCTGTTAGGGTGGTTAAGGCCCATTATTGTTAGCATTCCGTTTCTGTACTTTATCTGTTAGGGTGGTAAAGGCCCATTATTGTTAGCATTCCGTTTCTGTACTTTATCTGTTAGGATGGTAAAAGCCCATTTTTTCCAAACTCTATTTCTGTATGGACCATTCTGTTCCGTCCTGTTTCGATGTGAACATTGGGGTAACACCTAATCCTATTATACTAGAATTGGTACCAAGAAGTTGGATCTTGATTTAAGTCAAACACCTGATACTGGGCCAAGTTTAGGCCAAGGGATAAATTCTTGATTATACATGACATGTTAGAATGCTGGTACACCTGTGGTGAAAAACCTTAAACCTGATTATGCGATGACACCTTTATCTACCTTGTTAGTTAATCCTCATGCTAGTATGTTGTTATCCTTATGATCATCCCTGGTTCTCATGCCAGTTAACTTTATCAGTTTACATTGATTGTAGTAGGGCTTACTCAGTCTTTTCGACTGACCTGTTTTTCTTTCGCCTCTTTTCTTCCGTTTCCCCCCCCCCAAGGTTCTCAGGGTGGGAATGTTGGAGCTTAGCTTGGATTTCTGACCGCTTGCTTGTGGGACTTTAGCTCATGTACGGTCTTGACATGAAGCTAGCTATGGTTATCACTTATTTTGGGGATAGTACTTATGTATTCCAGTTTTTCAGTTGATGTTGTTTTTATCTAGACTTGTTTATTTGGAAAGTTATGTTGTACCAGACTTGTTTTGAAATAGTTTGAAATCTTCCACTGTTTTACTTATCTTATTCACTCTGTTTACATATATACATATGTTCTTGTTCTGCCTTGATATATCATTATGCATGTTTACCTGATTCAAACGCCCCTCCAAAGTCAGAGTGCTTGCAAGAGCCACCCTGGCGGAGGTGGGGTGTTACATTTGGTATCAGAGCATATGGTTTACGAGAAGGAACAAAAAGGTTTTTAAAAACTTTTGGAAAACTATTTTCAAAACCAAGTATAAAGTATTTTCCAAAGAAAAGTCTAGTTTATTTTAAAGGCTATTCCCCAAAAAGCCATTAGCAAAATTCCTTCGTTTTTCTCTATTCTGAATCTGTCTTTTACTTCGTTTTCAGTATGGCCGATAACTTTGCTATTCCGGAGGGAGTACACGTACCTGTTTGGTATAGGAGACTTTTGGAGGCTAGGGCGACCGAAGCCGGCCCCGCAGATGTTCCTCCTCCTCCTCCAGTAGTTAATATTCCTCCTCCTCCTGTCGTTAATGTTCCTCCTCCTCCTGTCGTTGAGGTTCCTCTCCCTCCTCCCCCTAAGCATCCTCAAGCTGACTTCGCAAAGACTTGCAAAGATTTCAAAGCAATGGGTGGCAAGAACTTTCAAGGCACTGAGACTTTTGTAGAGGCCAGAAATTGGTTGAAGGAGACCGAGGATTTATTTGCTATCTTTGGGTTAGACGATCAGAGGAAGATCTTGTTGGCGGTTTGGCTTATGAAGGATGAAACCGCTTATTGGTGGGAAGTCACCAATGGTACTAGGCCTGTTGAGACTTGGGCCGATTTCAGGGCAAGGTTCGTGCTTAAGTTTCTATCTTCTGCTGAGGAGAATCTGCAAATGGACAAGTTCATAACTTTGAAACAAGGAGATATGTCTGTCAAAGAATATGTGAACAAGTTCAATCAGTTAGCTCGTTTTGGCTTGGATATGGTGAGTACTACTCAGAAGAAGGCTCTTCATTTTGCTAGAGGATTGAATGAGCCGTTACAGGAGTTAGCTATGTCTCATGTGCCCATGGGGGCCACGTTTGAGAGTTTGGTAGATATGGCCCTACTCAATGAAGATAACAAGAGTGCAAAGAAGGAGGTCAAGGTGAATGAGTCTCAAAACAAGAAAACGGGGCCCAAAAAGGAAATGCAAAAGAAGGAGGAGAAGTCTGAAGATAAGAAGGAAAAGAAGTGCTTTACTTGTGGAAGCTCAACTCATCTAAACAAGGATTGCAGAAAGAGGAAGGGCACTTGCTTTAACTGTGGAGAGATGGGACACTTCACTAGGGACTGCCCGAAGAAGAAAGGGACTACATCGGAAGGAACGGTGAATACTCGCATGGCGGGTGAATAGATTAGGGCTAGAATAATTTGTCTGTAGGATGTTTAATTTTCCTTGTCCGATTTTCAGTTTGAAACTCTTTTTATGGTATTTTGATTCTGTAATGGAAACTCAGTACTTTAATGCTAGTCTTGCTTCTGATCTGGTAATAGTCTCAAACTCCCTGAGAGTTATAACTCATCTGTTTGTGATAAATTGGGATTTGAGAGTATCTGTGTTGGGCATGAGGGTGACTATGACGAATACATTCTGGGTTTCTACCATGCTTAGTTTCCTAAGAATCATTTGGGGAAATCTGATCTGTACTAGTAGTCTGTAAGTATATGTACCAAGTTTTTGTTTTATCTGTACTCGCTTCCATCACTCGACTGTATCTTGTTGAGATAGGAATCCTATGGATGTAAACATGTGTTTGAGACATGTTATGTTTGATGGTTGCAAGTGGATGCAAGTGGTTGCTCGTGGATGCATAAACACACACTAGGCACTAGATCGGCTTGAAATACACTCTCATATTGCATATGGACGTGTGTACATCTTCAATTCTTATGGTTGCAAGATGGTTAATTCAGCACATGGATGTTGCATATGGACGAATGTTTGTGCACACATATAGTATTATATGATTAGGACTATTTGCATACATATGGATTCATTTCACTAACATAATTTGCATTGATGATATCTGCATTAGATAAGTACATATACACACACCTTTGCATATGTTCATACAACATTTAGAATCTTGTAAGGACAATGATTGCTCGTGGATGATGTTTTGAGTAGATGGATGATTGGATGGTAGGATACGGTCTTCCCAACTTGAAGATTTCGGGGACGAAATCCTTTAAGGAGGGGAGAATGTAACAACCCGTATTTTCAATAACCTGTTATAACGTAAATCAAGGCAGAATTTAATTTATAAATCTGAATCAAGGGAAACGGGCTATGCCATTGCGTTCGTCTCAGAAAAATACGCGAAATAGAGTCCGAGTTTTCGAAAATCGGAGTCCGTATGACCCGGTTAAGGCCCAACGAAGTTTTCAGAAAATTTCAAAGTAAAAACAGATTTCAAATTCAAGTTTGAATTTGGGGATTTAGGGCAGTTGGGCGCAGGCGGGAAAATTCCCGCCAGAGTACCCAAGTCGACAGCCCTGTCGACTTGGGTGTCGACTTGGTTGGACCCAAGTCGACAGCCCTGTCGACTTGGCTGTCGACTTGGTCCAGCCGGGCAGTTTTGCTTGGTGCACCATTTTGGGGTTTTGGTTAGGTCTTTGGGCCAGATTCGGTTTTAAGGGCTGAGATTGGAACTAGGGTTTAATCCTAAGGCTAAAACTAGTCCTAATCTCTATAAATAAGCCCCTAACCTAACCCTAAATCATCATTATTCATTCATACAACTAAACTATGGCAAAATCATTCCTCTCATGGCCTCCACTCTCTTCATAAAATTCCTAAGTCATTTCTATGAGAGATTTTCCATGCATACAAGTGTTTTCAAGCTTGTATGAGCATCATTAGCTTGCATTCAAGTCAAGTTTCTATATTTGCATAAAAAAGAAAGAGTTTTGATCATTTTGGCTCAAGGGTTTTTCTATTAGAGCTTGCATTTTGGGTTTAATTGATTGCATAAGGGCTTTGTCATATTTTTGTGTCTTCATAAGCATTGTAAGCCCTTTTCTACTTTCATATTTAAACTCTAAAGTTAATGAATGATGCAAGTTGTGTTTGATCATTATGATATGATATGCAAGTTTATCATGTTATGCAAGTTTGCCATGTTATGATATGCAAGTTAACCATGTTATGTTATGCAAGTTTGCCATGTTATGATATGCAAGTTTATCATGTTATGCAAGTTTGCCATGTTATGATATGCAAGTTAATCATGTTATGTTATGCAAGTTTGCCATGTTATGATATGTAAGTTTATCATGCTATGATCTGCAAGTTTATATGCAAGGTTGCCATGTTATGTTATGCAAGTTTGCTATGTTATGATATGCAAGTTTGCCATGTATGTTATGCAAGTTTGGGTTGATCGTTTTACTCATGTTATCATGTTATGCGAGCTTATCTTGAGTATATGAACATAAAGCTTCAATCTTTATGCTAAAGGTTGCATTTTGGCAACATGTAGGATTATCATATCTCTTATGATAACTTGCATGTGAGGCTAAATGCGAACTTATGGCCATTTCTACATGTCATTTATCACCATGTATCACCAATATGCTAAGTTTGGTTTTATGCATGCTTTTGAGGCCTAGAAATGTAATATGCAAGTATATGAGCATATGTACATTTCATATGCCACCATGTTAAACTTGTGGCTTCAACACCTTTATGTCATGATTATGCCAAGTTCCCTCTTTCTATCCTTTATGCGCTATTGCGATATGTAAGCGATGGGATTGCGTTTGGGGTTGGGTAAACTTAAAAGACATAAAAACACAAGATTGGGAATTTACCTATTAAGTTAGGTCTACCCATTGGGAACTTACCTATTAAGTTAGGTCTACCCAATTGCTTGAAAATTTGTAATATGTTTCGGAAACATGATGGACATGACACTTAGAAAAGATAAGTGTGACCAACTCGAGGTTGGGTTGAGTTTGTAGCGTAAACCTACCCGGAACCGGCCGGCTTAACTAGTTGCTACAAACAATAGGACCCAATGTGAGAAGTTGGTCATGTGGTACCTTGAACCCGAGGTTAGACCAAGTTGTGGTGTAAAGCTACCCGGAACCGACCGGCTTAACTAGTAACCGCAACAAAGTCTAATGTGAGAGGTTAAGGCGCATTAATTAATTAATGCTACATGATAAGGTTAAGTAAATTTGACTTATGACACTTAACCAATCTGAACTCGGTAAATTAACGGGGTTAAGTTAACCTACACTTAACCAATCTGAACTCGGTAATTTAACGGGGTTAAGATGAACTATACTTAACCAAATCAACTCAGTAATTTGGTAAGGCTGAGAACCAATTTGATACCTGGTCTGGATAAACTAACTTGATTGATAAATTAAACGAACCTGTTTTGCGGATCTGTAGGACCCACACTAAGTTAGGCAAGTTTGTAAATCTGTTATCTGATCCGTTAGTCTGAAAACTAATCGTCTGAACTTTGTATGTCTGAACTCTGTTAATAAGTTAATCTGAATCTGATAGTCTGGGGACACAAGGGGGAATACTTGTGTCATTTGTTGTTTGGGACCCATATTAGTCAGTAACCCTTTCTGGTATCAAAACTTTGACCCAACTGTAGGTAGGGTCCGGGCACGCTTACTGAACTAATTATAAGTGGTTCATTCTGATAATGGCGATGGGTGTTGATGGTGCGTTCCAACCGGGTCATGTGCGTGCATGGATCCCGGTCTGCCTCTGAGGATGTAAGACGCCGTGACATCTGTAAATATGCCTATGCCAATTGGTTGCCACTTTAGGGAGTGATACACCCTATCGTGGGGCCGACACAGGGTATTTATGTATTAGGGAGCCGATCGCTTGGGTAGGATTTAGGGTACACTTAGCTCTGTCTGATTCTGTTGGTACCGTCTGTTTTGTTGGGTGGCAACACCCGTCTGTTTCTGCGTGGTACCGTTCTGTTAGGGTGGTAAAGGCCCATTATTGTTAGCATTCCGTTTCTGTACTTTATCTGTTAGGGTGGTTAAGGCCCATTATTGTTAGCATTCCGTTTCTGTACTTTATCTGTTAGGGTGGTAAAGGCCCATTATTGTTAGCATTCCGTTTCTGTACTTTATCTGTTAGGATGGTAAAAGCCCATTTTTCCCAAACTCTATTTCTGTATGGACCATTCTGTTCCGTCCTGTTTCGATGTGAACATTGGGGTAACACCTAATCCTGTTATACTAGAATTGGTACCAAGAAGTTGGATCTTGATTTAAGTCAAACACCTGATACTGGGCCAAGTTTAGGCCAAGGGATAAATTCTTGATTATACATGACATGTTAGAATGCTGGTACACCTGTGGTGAAAAACCTTAAACCTGATTATGCGATGACACCTTTATCTACCTTGTTAGTTAATCCTCATGCTAGTATGTTGTTATCCTTATGATCATCCCTGCTTCTCATGCCAGTTAACTTTATCAGTTTACATTGATTGTAGTAGGGCTTACTCAGTCTTTTCGACTGACCTGTTTTTCTTTCGCCTCTTTTCTTCCGTTTCCCCCCCCCCCAGGTTCTCAGGGTGGGAACGTTGGAGCTTAGCTTGGATTTCTGACCGCTTGCTTATGGGACTTTAGCTCATGTACGGTCTTGACATGAAGCTAGCTATGGTTATCACTTATTTTGGGGATAATACTTATGTATTTCAGTTTTTCAGTTGATGTTGTTTTTATCTAGACTTGTTTATTTGGAAAGTTATGTTGTACCAGACTTGTTTTGAAATAGTTTGAAATCTTCCACTGTTTTACTTATCTTATTCACTCTGTTTACATATATACATATGTTCTTGTTCTGCCTTGATATATCATTGTGCATGTTTACCTGATTCAAATGCCCCTCCAAAGTCAGAGTGCTTGCAAGAGCCACCCTGGCGGAGGTGGGGTGTTACACTTCCCATTAAAAAAACAAGATTGGTTGATCAAAATGTATTCAAGCAAGTAAACTTTTAATAAATAACCATAGTTTTAGCTATATCCATCATTGCTTATCTTCTCGTGCTAAATTAAATGTTCGAAACCAAGTTATTTCATGTATTATGCACAAGATTATCTTTTATATTACGTTGAAGAACAACATACTTTTTGAGTTAAATGGTTTCTGGCGCTCCTAACTTGCATTGCAACATTTTGAATAGCAATGTAAATACACAATACAACATAGGAGATATTATACCACATATTAAAACATAATTGCACTTCGACAGCACAGATAAAACTTAACCAAAATTACGTGACTTTTAGTGGTAGATATTATATCAAACATTAAAACATCAGCCATAAAATTTCAACTTAAATACAAAACCAGTATGTAAAAATTCATACCTTGGAATAAGAACCAACAACATAGATCTTCCCCAACTCAAAATCGGCAACAGAAAATTGCTCTTGAGGTGCTCTAAGCGAAATATTATTAGTATTGTTGGGTTTTTGCTGCAACCTTAGTTTCTCTTTGAAATCTCTCTCCATGTTTTCTCCATTTGCAGCAATTGCCACCACAATGACTTATTTATCTCCTCATTTAAACATAAATTTACTCGCTTTACACAAAGTTTGATGTAATCGAGCTCGGTCAAAAGGGGACCCAAGGAAAAACTGTAGGATTCCTTCTTCCCAATTTGCTTATCAATCCATTTTATCTCATGTTTCTATAAAGGGGTTTCTGTTCTTCCTTCATCTTTAATTTTCCTTTTCCTTTTTTCTTTATATTTTCGTTCAAAAATTTTTAGGGTGCTTGCTGATAAAATAAACTAGGATCGAGGTCCGGTCCTCCTTGTAGCATGCATTAATTGGAACCAATATTAACACTAAAGAATAAAACAAAACCAGTATTAACAACCAACAACAACCACGTAGTTAAAATTGGACAAAATCGCAAGGACTTAATTACCTAGGATTTGCCAATCGGAATGTCGATGAAGCTCACGGTGAAGAAGTCACTCAAAATTGAAGTTAGGGTTGTCGAAGAAATCAACATTTTCTTTAAATTGCGGTTAAAGTCAAAAGTTAGGGTTGCGGAACAAAAGGGAGAGAGACGACCTATTTTTTTTCTATCGTCATTTTAGGGTTATATGGATAAAGTGTGTCGGGTCAATTTTTCAATTTTGGTTGGCATCTTTAAACGGGTTGGGTTACGAAAGATGAAAATACAAATAGGGTAGGTTCGACCCTTCTAATTTTAGGATAAATGGGTTAGGGTCCATTTTGACAGGCCTACCTCGGAATGCTTTCGCTATTAGAGTCGGCGTGATTATAGCTGCCATGGACAACATTTGATAAGGTATTTGTAACACCACGTAAAATATACCTAAAGACATAAATATTAATAATAAATAAAAATAGTCAATTTAATAATAAAATACAAAAAGCAGGAAAATGATATTTTGCATCTTTAAGAATTTGGCTACGAAAATCTTTTATTTGGATTCGTGGCGGAATTCTGAATCGTTTTCATATATAATATGCTGAAAACGGTGAAAGTATAAAGAAGTTACAAGCAAATGAAATTGGATAGTAAAACGCAAATATATATATATATAATCAGATGAGTAATATATATATATATATATCCAAAATATATTAAAATAAATGTGGATGAGTTTGAATTTCAAACAGAAGGTAAGATAGAGGGGATAAAAAATATTGTAAATAAGGCAAGAGATAAAACAAATAAAGTAGCGTAATATATAATTAAACACCTTAGCCCCATATGCATTTATTGGGCACTTCAGCGACCAAGAGGTCGACCGCCCCCTAGAAGGGGGTTTTAACCACCTGGCGACTGAAACGCCAATGAACCTAGGTTTGGTTAGGTCTTTAGGGGGAATATATATATAAATGAATGACCAGGATTATATCTAAATAATACAACGACCTAAGATACACAAGCGACTATATATAGACCCCTGGACCTCACAACTAAACCCTAGCCATTTTTCTCCAGTGTGTCGCCACACTGCCTCTGCCTCCATTGAAATCCATAATTAGGTTTTTCTATCTTCTTCTAATCTATTTCTCCTTCTCTCTAACCTCTTCTAATAGATCTAGATTAGAAATATATTCTGGAATTCATATGATATATATAAGAATCCAATTAATATATTCTTATGTAAATATAGGTTTCTATAGTTGGAAATTTCATTCAAAAGGCACAAAAACGTTTGAATTACACTCTTCAAATCGATATGAGTGGAATATTGTATTTCTTAGGCATATTCTAGTTCTGTAGATTAACATATGATTTGTATGCCTAAGAGGATTTGGCATAACGATAATATCGGTACGAAAACTCCCAAATCCTCTATTTTATGATTTGCACAAGAATTGTCAATTTATTAGGTTTATGGATCTTGGTCTTAATATTGAATTGAGAATAAAAGGGGTGGTGTACTTCTACTTTATGTAATTTATCCTTATGTCTAAATATTTTATTGTAACCTAAAAGGGTTTAGATTTGGTTTGATTCATGATTTGATTAGGTTTGGGTTCTATTTTGAATCCAAACGCATTCATATTTGAAGCCTATCAAATATAAACGTTTTTATTTGCTTTACACCAAAAAGGGGTGAATTAGATAAAGTGGAGCCTATAAATATACATACATACATACATATATATATATATGAATATATGTGTATGTATGTATATTATACTCTATTCTTTATCCATTATTAAAATCATTCCAATAAGCCTAGGATGCAAGTTGAAATTTATACACATGTTGTATTTTCCATTCACGGCTATCTGTTATTATGCTATTATGCCATCATGCCTAAAATGTAGCGGTCAGAATATGGAAATTAACTTATATACCTTTAAACTTAGGACAAGTTGACAATTTTTATTTCATTAGAATGTTCTCTCGTTCATACGAACATTTGCATTATTTAAGCGTTATAATTATTATACTTATAGCGTAATCAACGTAATATTAATGTATTAAATGTGATTAGCACAGAATTCAAATTCGAAATGCCCCAATATATATATTGATTGCTTGTGTGTATATACAATGGCCTTACATATATAAATAGTGACATACAGACAAGAGATTAGTTGCCATTTGTGGTATAAGCCTGCCCGGAACCAACAGGCAAATTTAGCAACCACGAGTAGGCCCAACTAATGTGAGAGGTCTGGTGCCATGAGCCATTCAAACTTAGTATACTATGACACGAGGTTAAACCTATTTGTAGTAGAAGTCTGCCCGGAACCGCCCGACATATCCGACATCTACAGGTACACGGTTTAATGTGAGAGGTTTAGTGTGCATGTGTGTGTATATAACTATATATATAAGTCTATTGTGTGTGAAAATTGGCAGGTTTACTACAGCTTTGAGAGGGTATTGAGTGGCTGACTCTCTTCTTATCTAATTTGGGTCTTAAGTGGTTAGGACTAGGATCCCCTCCGATGGTTTATTCCTTTGAGATGAATCGAAATCATGGGACCCACTCTTATTAGATTTGAAGTAAGTCTATGGGTCCTCCTTCTCTAAAAGTGGTTAGGTATAACCAGTAACGAGTAGGGTAGTGCACGGGGGATGTCCATGTAACATACCGACATTACCGTACCCTTTGAGATGGCAATCACAACTCATGTTCAACCCAAATTGCACCAAAAAACAGATAGTTAATAGAAAGAGATTAGAGGGTGAGATAAGAAAGAAAGAAATATTAAAATAGAAAAAAAAAAGAATAACACAACACAACACAGAGTCTCACATTGCAATGGAACAAAATATAATATAGAAATAAATCTCTATAGAGAGCTTAAAAATATACTTACAATCATCAGAGCACATCAACACATCTAGACAGTTATAATAATCTATCCTTATATACAATCACATAGCGGAATAAACATATATCATACGTCTGGACTCTTCCACCTCGTCTCTTCACTACATCCGATAACATAAACCTATACAGCCCGGTCTAACCCGAGCATTACAAATGCATGGATCGGTCTGGTGAATCAGAGTGAGAAAAACACATTAAGTTTAAGGGTAACATCCAACTTGATTTTAAAGTCAAAATCTCTCTGAAAGAAAGGATAATAGTAAGACCAAATCCACACATAAATGCGGACGGTTTTTACCTTATTATAACCCAAATTGTTCTTAAAATCATATATCGTCTGCTATTATAATAATGTCTAATATCAAGTAAATAACAATCTAGCAGAACGCTTGCATTCACGCTCTACATACATAGTATACAATCAAAACCGCGGGCGCTTATTGGAGAATGGATTTCCAACTATGACAAGGTATGGGACCACCTTCCGACAATATACCTCTGGAGATGAATACATTGGGGATTCAACAAGAACATTTTGCAACCCCGGCTAAAATTGACCGGCCTCTCACTTCGATTGAGAGTATCGAGTATATCATTACCACGGTTGGGGGCCAGCCAACCGAACCGATAGCATACATATAAAAATAAAAGGGACATCCAAAGGCATTTGATTTCACCAGATCAGGTAATGATATATCCTTTTGATGGGTGCGACCCACATAGCCATGCGACCTACCCGATTTTATACCATTTCCCAATTGAAGAGGCTTGAGGTCATAATTAATTAATTAATTTACCTTGATTATTATTTTAGAACATCTGACCACCATTCACTTTGAATGTCACATCGTCAGATCCGCCAGAAAATCAATAATTGACGTACACAAAAATACTCTGGGTGTTTATGCAAAAGGAACGAATTCCTCTGCCACCAACGAAAGTACGTTTGAAGAAATCAATATACATAATCCTTTGGAAATAATCTGTCAGACATTCATCCATACAAGTTGTTCTGGGACTGGACAAACCGAAGGCACTCTCCTACTACATCCTTGAATTACTCTATGGATCAGTAGCAAGAAGTCCTCGCAAATCCGTAAAATCCTATTCACGACCGAATCACATTAGAATACCTTTATGTTGCAACACAGAGAATATTCGATGAGTAATCCTTTCGCTTATGAAGATCCACGGTCTTCCGTTGCTCCATCTTCAATCTTCACATTACGTATTTGCTGGTCGGAATGGTTTTCGAATATAAATTCGATCCTGGTCTTTCCGTACCATCAAGCGTATAGGTCAGGTTTGATAGTCGGTGATTTAACTATCAAATAACAATTGTATAATTAAAACGAGTTCATTGATTCAGCACTTGGCATTACTTGGCCTTTTTTAAAAAAAAAAATTAATGCATGTTAATTTAAAACTCTTTAAATCTTTTGATATTATAAATATAACTTTTCAAATCTTATTTAAATAAGATAAATTATAAAGCTATTTTTATTTTAATGTTTAGGAAGAATTCTATAATCATATCCCATTTTATTGTTTTCAAAACATTTTCTACATCACTTCTCCTTATCTATAATTGGGAAAATTAATTCATCTTATCATTCGTAAAATAACGCTACAAAATCTCTTTTGTTTCATTATTTGAAACAAAAACTAATCCATGTTCTTTTAGAATAAACCCATTTTAATACTTCACTTTTTATTTCCCTTTCACTTGAAAATATCATTATAATTTTACATACCACCTTCCTTATTTCCTTTATTTTGGGGAATTCCTTATATATACATATATTCTCAAATATTTCTACTTCCATTAATTCGGAAATCTCCTCTTATATTCTCAATTCTGTTTATTTCCATTACTTTGGAAATTTCATTATATTCTCAAATCTCGCAATTTACGTTGCGTTATCATTTCTTATCTCGAAATGTTCTTAACCTCTTTTCCATTACAAACTAATATCATCCTCGGATAATCTTGAAGTTATTCAAGTTGGGGTATTTATTTACCTCTCAGACCTTGATTAACAACATTCTTATCTTAAGACAAATATGAATTGTAATTCAAAAACTGATATTTATTCTAATATCAAATCTCATCTAGCCATTTTACTTAAATTATGGTTTATAAAACATCTTACCTTTTTAAAATATCTCTTTTTAAATACAACTTATTTTTACTTAATATGCTGATTAAGTAATTATTTAATAAAATCACTTCTTAATCTTAACTTCTTTCAAAGCATTCATTCTATAACTATAATTTAGTATTACAAAACCCCTTTTTAAATCCTTTACCAAATTCAATTACAAATCCCTTTTAATCGTTTCCCTTTGAAAATCTCATTTGAATTCTAACTATTTTATTTAATTCCATTATTTAGTATTACCAATTCAAATCACGCTTTGACTTCTCATTTACTTCCATAAACTTTGTTTCTAAATCTCTGGTTTAAATAAAACCCTTCTTATATTGATTTCCCTTTTCCTTCGTATTTCAAATATTGAGTAAACATTTTTGTAAACCATCTTATGCGCTTATAATTCCTTTTATAACTTCGTTGTAAAACTCGTTTATAACCTCCTTTCAAAATTCAACCATATTCCATTTCAGAAATGGTTACTTACTTAAATGTTTAAGAAGTAATTACTCATTATTATTAAAATAATAATTTACTTCATTATTAACTTGAATTATGTTAAATTTCTTTTTAAAATCTAATTCAAGTTAAACAACTATATTCTAAATTATTTCATTCCTAATTGGCACAAACTAATTTAATTAAATAATCAGTTGTAATTAAAACAGCTGACTTGGTCAACTCTAAAACAAGATTAACTCGTTGATCAACTTTAACTCGTCTCTTCATTTAAATTAATTAATGAATTAATTTAAATAATCTCATTTACTTCGATTAATATTAAATGAATAATAATATAATCCCATTTTTATTATTTCTCAAGAACAATTAATCTCAGTTATACATTGTTTAATAATTTAGATGAGGCACGTGCTTCGCACATGGCTGGTTTCCTTTTTATAATCTTCATTTTTAAATCATGTATTTAAAACACTGTATTCAGTTATAAAATAAATTTCATAACTTGATTTACCTGACGGTAAATCCATATTTCAAAATGATTGATTTATAGGTCAACTGCTACCAATTACTCAACCAATACTACCCATTGGTTAAAACAAAACAATTTGTTGAATTTCAGATCAACAACCAAATCAATCGTCCAATCAAAACAGTTTATATAATGATAATATAAGAATAATTAATATCTAATATATGTGAGGAATCCAGTTGGATTCCTCCAACCTGTTCTTCTCTGCATTCAAATGGTTACTTCACATGATGTCATTCAATTCGATTTTACTGATTTAATTCTAAAACAGTAAAATAACAGCAATTATCAACCAGTTTTATCTAACACTAACAACAATTCAGAAAATTCATTAAATTAAACATGATTATTTTATAACCGTGACCAACAACGTAAGTTACCTTTATTGGGTCCAATCGTTAAAATAACGAGTTGGTTTCACTAAAATTAAACAACGTTTAATTCCATCAGTTCAATCAATATATGGATATATATATTTAACAGACAGTAAATCATTAGCAGCCATAACAATCATTAGCAACCATAACACACAATTATGAAACCCAACTTACATAAAATATAAGTGGGAAGAACTGAGTGAGTTTAACTCACCGTGATTCTGTTTATTTCTGAACTGTTCGGTTACAATTAAACTAAATAGTCATTTAATTTAATTGTAAATCATGTCGTCTCCATTTCTGTCCAACTCAGTTCCAAAATAAAATGTTCATTTCTGTGGTTCTCACGCAACTCGTTTGGTCCAGTTCTGTTCACATACGCAGTACACAACAAGGTCGTTCCTTCTTCATTGTTTTGTTCCCTTTCTCCACGGCGTCGTTCAAAGTTTTCACTCGGTTTCAAACGACCTGCTATTCCTGTTCAAAGTGATATGAGCACCATTTCAATTAATATAAGTTTAAATTCCTTAATTAAATAAATTCATAAAGTTAATTACTTCTTAAACGGTAACAGCGGATTGAATTTTCTTCAGAGTCTCGTCCCGAAACCACTGTTATTTTCTCATTACAGGTTGTTTTAAATATTCAGTCTGGACCTTTTTCCTCTTCACTTCCCTGGGTTCGATCTTCACACTTCACGTAGACCCTTTTTGTTCATGTTTAAAATAACACTGCTGCATGGCGGTATATGATTTCACTGTCCCTTTTTGCTTGAAGTGAAAACACGGCTTGAACAAGTTCTCTTAGTTTTGCCATTGTATAACGCACGCATCCATCGTCTTCATCCTCAAATCTTTCCAATTTCCGCAAATTATTATTGTTGAGTAGATCGGCATGCTGATAACCCCTTTTCACAAATACTGCTTTTAGTTCTCTTACATTCGGTTGCTTTTGTGACCATGCTCTCCTCTCTAAAACTCAATTTCTCCCTCTTCACCTTCCCCGCGCCATGCTCAGACCACGTGAGCTCCATCAGAAACCCCGCCTCCTTGCCACCTACGTCACAGCCATCATAGTTCCGGCGTAGACCGCCAGAACTCCCCACTTCGCTCTTGTACCTGTGACAATACTCAATACTCAATACATTCGCTCTTGTACCTGTGAAGATAGGGTAGCAGGAGTTGACGTGAAAATACAAAGCAGCTTTAGGTATGCTAGCTTTAATATTGCTGCATACAGTTACAGTTGGCGTGTGGTATTTAGCTAGAGAGAAAGTAGGTCATGTGCGTTAATACAGCGGCGTGTGCATGTTAACATGTTAGGTCTACTTCCTAGTTACTTGAGTATTTAGTTATATATACATCATTTGTTTTTATGCATTTAATAAATTTATACCATTATATTTTATGCTACAATAAACATACGCACTGTTACACATCGATTTCAAACTCAACGAAAATAAATAATCGCTACATCTTGACGTTTCGGTCCCAATGGAATTTATTTCGTTGAAAACCGACTCTGTTTGCATAGTAGCGTTATTTTAATTTATCAGTTCACTTTTTAAATTTCGTCTACCGACAAAACGATTTTGTTTGGCTCCAAACTAGAAATCTAACAATAATAATTTATATGTATTCCAATAAAAATTCGTTTCATCGAAAACAGAGATCATTTGAAAAACGACTATTTTTAATGCTTATATAATATCGAATAAAATATTATATAAATTCTCAAGTAAATCAATTAAACAATAATAAATTATTATTATCGCAATTATCCAAATGAATTTGTCACATGTTTCAAATATAAACCAGCATAGATTATACAACTCAATGTCATCAATTTCGAGTTAAAACCGTATCGAAATTATATTAAAACCCTTTTAAACGTTATATTTTAATAACGATTTCCATAGCGACTATATTAAAACTTAAATTGGACATAACTAACAATCTATAATGCAAAATCCAGATTTTTCTCTTTCATATGAAAATTATTATCAATAAGATTCTAACATTTCTTGTTTCACAGAAATCCGACTTATTTCAGATCCGGTATATCCAGTTAAAGTTCAAGTCGTAAATTTTGAATTACCGCGGCATTTACGAGCTCGATTTATATTTATATATAATTTAACGTTCAAATCTTCGTTTTAAATAAACGAATTTAAATATTAAAAATCCATCAATATTCCAAATATAATATTTAAAATAATAAAATATATTAAATATCTGGCTGCCGAAAATACGGGACATTACTGTCCACTTCCTCTAGAAGCTTATAAGGGCTCAATTAAGGACATGATTGGTATATAAAAGATATATGACCTTAGCATGCTCACCAACTGTCTAAGGGAAGTCTTAAGCGACATAGATGTTTTACCGTAATATCAGTTAAGTAGTAACGTTCGCAATACTACTTCCCATATTACAGTTGAGAATCTAGACTTAAGAACGTTGACATATTAGGACGGGGCCTTAAGAGGCTGGGGTCCGCCTCAGGGTTATAAGAGATCATAAGAATCCACCTTTAATAGGGCATAAGTGACCGAGAATGCCTGCCTCGTTGGGTCTTTAACCTGAAAACACTAATGAGCGATTGACTTGGATATCCATCTCATTGGTTAGATACTTTGTGATTGTGTGAATGTTTGTATGTTGCGTAAACATACCTTGACATATGTAACCTGCTAAAATCTTGGGTATGAACTTTAAGTAAATACTATATTTCAGTCACACAGAACTCTATATTCTGACCCCTCTCCTTAACATATCCAACAGGTCAGTAGGTGGGGTAGAATCCATGGAAGAAATAACGATGGAGGCTAAAGATGAGGACGAAGTCATTATGCTATTATTAGTTGTTAGTGATGCACTTCTTATGGAAATTTTTGAGAATGAATTTATTGATGTACCTATGGAACAAAAGGAATCTTGACAGTTGTGTTGGAATTTTGTGATTTCTAATAAAGTGGTACATCATATTTCAGTATAATATTTTCTTTTTCCGTTGTGTGAGATTAACGAACTATCTATATATTATCTGTGCAAATGTAATTCCTTAAAGGAACTTACAACCAGTTCACAATGGCTTTAAGTTTCGATGGGCCTTTTCTGGGTCGAAATTTAGGCTCATTTTGGGTGGGTTGTTACAATTTGGTATCAGAGCCTAGGTTACCCAATTATAAGGGAGTCACACATATGAGAGGCGTATTTGTAATTAAAAAAAGGATTTTCAAACTATATATATGTATGTATGTATGTATGTATGTATGTATGTATAATGTTTACCCCAATAAGCATACGCATCTATACGAGGCAACTTTATCGTTTTCTTCCCTTTTCAGCTTATATACTATCTCAGGAGTATCCATTAAAGGATCATTCTTTTTCTTTTCAGATAGTAGAATGGCTAATAATCCTACCGAGCAGGGAAACCGGGCAAGGCCCTGATACTTACCAGAATGGTTCCAACAGTATCTCCGTACTATGGAACAAGTCCCTGTTGCTAATCCCGCTCTAGCGGTGCCTACAGCTCCTGCCGTTGAGGTTGCATTTGACTTTTCTTGCTTCTATAAGAGCTCTGCGAACCTCTGAGGAAAAACATTCACTGGAAATGATGGTTTTACTAATGCCCAATCTTAGATAACAGACTGCGAAAGAATTTTCGAAGCTACTGGCTGGCCCGATGAAGTGAAAAGGAGAATTGCGGCCTCGAACTTGAAAGAGGAGTCCCTTGAATGGTGGAATTTAGTACATGGAGAAAACGAGGGCCAGATATTTACATGGACCGAATTCAAAACCCGTTTCGAAGCAAAGTTTTTGCCAAGAGCAGAAATGATGATCTAGTTGGAGAAATTTATCCACTTCAAGCAAGGAAGCTTGAGCTTACATATATAAATAGCGACACACAGGCACCAGGTTAGTTTCCATTTGTGGTATAAGCATGACCGAAACCAACCGACAAATCCAAAAACCACGAGTAGGCCCAACTAATGTGAGAGGTCTGGGTGCCATGGGCCATTCAAACTTAGTACACTATGACACGAGGTTAAACCTACTAGTAGTAGAAGCCTTCCTCGAACCGCCCAGCATATCCAACATCTACAGGTACACGGTTTAATGTAAGAGGTATAGTGTGTATATATATGTCTATTGTATGTGGAAATAGGCAGGTTTACTACACCTTGAGAAGGTCTTAAGTGGCTGACTCTTTTTTATCTAATTTGGGACTTAAATGGTTAATAGTAGGATCCCCTCCGAAGGCTTATTTCTTAGAGAGGAACCAAAGTCATTGGCCACCCTTATTAGATTCGAAGTAAGGTTGTGGGTCCTCCTTCTCTAAAAGTGGTTAGACATAAGCAGTAACATAGTAGGGTAGTGCATGCAGGATGTCCACTTCGTTTAGAAGCTTATAGGGGCTCAACTAGGGAAAAGATTGGTATATAAAAGATATGTGTACATAGCATACTCACCAACTGTCTAAGAGAAGTCTTAAGCGGCATAAGTATTCTACCGTAATATCAGTTAATTAGTAATGTTCATAATACTACTTCTTATATTACAATTGAGAGTATGGACGTAAGAATATTGACATATTAGGATGGGGACTTAAGAGGCTAAGGTCTGCCTCAGGGTTATAAGAGATCATATGATCCACCTTTTATAGGGCTACAAGTGACCGTGAATGCCCACCTTATTGGGTCTTTACCCTTAAAACACTAATGAGCGATTGACTTGGATATCCACCTCATTGGTTAGATACATTGTAATTGTGTGAATGTTTGTGTGTTGCGTAGACATACCTTGACAATTTAACCTGCTAAAATCTAGTGTATGGACTTTAAGTAAATACTATGTTTCATTCACACAAAACTTTATGTTCTAACCCCTCTCCTTAACATATCCAACAAGTCGGTAGGTGGGGTATAATCCATGGACAAAATAATGATGGAGGTCGAAGACGAAGACGTTATGATATTATTAGTTATTATTGTTGTACATCTTATGGAAATTTTTGAGAATGAATTTATTTATGCACTCATGGAACAAATGCAATCTTGACTATCACGTTGGAATTATGTGATTTTTAATAAAGTGGTACATCATATTTATGTATTATATTTTCTCATTCGCTGTGTGAGATCTCCATAACGAACTGTCTATATATTATCTATGCAAATTTAATTCCTTATAGGAACCTAAGACCCTTTTAGAATGGCTCTAAGTTTCGATGGGCCATTTCTAGGTCGAAATTTAGGCCATTCCGGACGGGTTGTTACAATATTCCGTGGAGTGGGATATGAAGCATGCTAGATTGTTTTAATAAAATAGAAGGATTTTGAGTGAATAAAATTCAGGTTTTCATTGGTAAAATCCAAACTTGAGTTATAAAATAAATATGAACATTAGTGGAGTAAACGAATTGATTTTTGAAACAAAAATCAGATATTTAATTATTGAATAAAGTTAACTAATTAGAAAAGTAATTAGTTAATGGAGTTTTGAATCGAACTTAACTTGAGTTAAGTGAATTGGATTATAAATTAAAATTTGAAGTTGGATATGAAACTCGAGTTAGAAATGGAATTTGACTTGTGTATAAGCAAATTAAAATATATTTGAACATGATATGTTCAAACTAAAAGTGGATAAGGCGAAAGAGCTTATTAGAGAAGAAATTAGCGAACTGAGGTAGGAATGATTGGATTGGTTTGAAATAAGTTGGAATTGGATGAATATATGTTAAACAGGTATGCAATGAGGTTATGGAAGATAATAAATTGAATTCCCGACAAAAGAGGTACATATTTAATTCAATATGAGATTTTATGAGCCTATTTGGCAAGTCGCTTGGCTTTTTTATTTTATTTTTTGAATGGAAATGGCCTAGAGAAGCGATTTGCAGTTGTACCGATTAAGCCGTACAAAGGAGACGCTGGCGAATTACCAAGAATTTAAGGACTTAGAAAAATTCTAAGAAAATTTGATAACTAAAATTGATTTATCAATTATATATAGAAATTGGAACCGAATTGGTTTTAAAATTTAAAATGTTGTGATAGGTGTTTTTCATCAAAAATAGAAAATCATGGACTAGAACGTTATTGTTATAGTGAATAATTTCCGAAAAGGAAATGATGTGAGAACGAACATGATATTTAAAGTATAGTTAGTTAAAAGCAGTATTTTGGGTTGTTGTAACGATGTTTTACGCAACAATCGTTAAGTAAATGTGGTTTGAAAACGCTTTACAAATGCAACGAGTAATATTTCCTAAGTATAGAAAAATGAATGAGTTCACGGGAAAATAAGTTGAATGGAAATGTTTTCCCACCATAATAAGGGAATATTTTATGCGCATAGAAAATAAGAATTTGATGGAAATTGGGAAATGTCTTCCAAATATCGTAAGAGGCCAAAGTAGTTTTGAGAAATATATCAATAAGGATATTTGAGATGAATTAGAAAATGAGTTAATTAATGAAATATTAATTAAAAGGACTCGGTGATTGTTTGGTGTTAATCAATACTATTTCCTTTCGGAAATAAGGGCTTTGGATGAATGATTATTTTCTTGGATAGTTAAATAACCGACTATCGAAGTGTTAGCTAGTTTAATGTTACCGTTGTCAATATGGAGAGATCAGTTGGATTTATTGTCTGAAAACTACTCCGTATAGGCATAAGCGTTGCAAATTAGATTATTTTGAAGATAATCGAAGATAGAGTAAAGCGCAAGGGCTTTTTCTTTTAATCCTAGGTAGAAATTGCCTAAAATGGATTAATGGAGATAATTCCTTTGGTTTTGTTCAGTCCCAGAACGAACTTGTATGGACGAAAGTCTGACATGGTATTTCGAATGATTACGTACGTTGTTTTTTACAAATATATCGAGTATGGTGACGAAGAAGATAACTTCTTTAGCTTAACACCCATAGTATATTTGTGCAAATCAATCGGTGATATGAAAAATCTGACAATGTGGCATTCAAAATTGATTGTGTTGTCAATGAAAGGTAAACATAGCCTCATGCCTCATCAACCGGGAAGATGACAAAAATCGAGAAGGAAACATGGCTATGTTGGTCGCACCCATTAGCTTGTATTATCACCCGATCTAGAGAAAATTCAATTGCTTCTTATTCTATCGACATTGTATGCTATCGGAAATGGTTGCTGATCACAACCATTGGTAATGATACATTTGGTACACTCAAGAGAAATGAGTGGTCGGTCATGTGTGGCTGGGTTACAAGGTGTTCTTGTTGAGCCCAGTGTATTCCTCTCTAGAGATACACTATCGGAAAGTGTTTCCAAACCTTGTCATAGTTGGAAATCCATTACCTAATAAGCGCCCACGTGTTTTGACTGTATATTATGTATATGGAGCATAAGATGCAAGCGTTCCACTAGATTGCTATTGATTTGATTAGACACTATTATAATATCAAAATTATGTTGATAAAGAATATTTTGGGTTATCGTAAGGTAAAAACTATCCATGTTTGTGTATGGATTGGTCTTATGATTATATTTTCTTTTGAAAGGATTTCTAAGACTAAATCAAGTTTAGAGTTTGCTCACACCAGTCTTATGACTGACCCAGAGTTTATTTTGTTTTACCTAAACTCTTGGGTGCCCAAATTTGTTCGAGCAGTTAAGTAGTTCAGGTGTTTACAGATACTCTTAGAGAAGCTTGGAGCAAGAGGCTTCATCGTTAGATATTTGCTGTTTATTTCCGCTGTAATATGTTGTGTTGTACTCTGATAATGTACAAAATTCTATATTTAAAACCTATTATATATAATATATTTTATTCCGCTGAGATGTGAGATTTTGTGGTGTTATTTCCGTTTTCTTCTTCTATCTTTATATTCTTTACCCATAATAATTCGTATTTCTGTGCAATTTGGGTTGGACGTGTGATGTATTTAGTTGACTAAAAGAGTATGGATTTGTGGGCCATTACACGAGCATACACACAAATACATATAAATTGTATGTATTATAAAACTGATGCAAAATGACTTTAAACTCATAGCATAGAATTTTTTCCTAATTTACAAAATAATTTTTATAACTATTAAATAATTAAACAATTGATCAAGATTGATAACTAAATTATAAAGGACTATTTTCATGTATTGTTATTGTACAAAATTTTATACTTAATTTCGAATAATATTAAATATATATAAATAAATTCTAATTAAATCAATAGTATATTAATATACAAATATATAATAAAAAAATTCTTTATTGTCGAATTATTATTGTGTAAAAATAAAAAATTTATAAATTGTAAAAAGCTTGTTATAATAATTATTAGGATACAATTTATTAATCAGTTAAAACATCTACAATAATATTTAATTACCAAAAAAAAAATTAGTCCGTGATTTTAATATAAGAGAAAAATAATCATATATATATATAAGCGTTGACATATTCAACCATATAACATGTGATAAAACAGTGATATACTAGATTCTAGATTCGTAATATAATCTAACAATCTACGATATAATGTAGCATTATAACATTAAATGTGTCAATAAACAAAAAACACACCTTTCATCAAATCTTAGGGTTTGCATGTTGAGATACTGAAATTAACTTCTCGAATCTTATCACAATCCAAAAGACACGAGCTTCAATCTATTGACCACCGACTATCGTATGTCTTTGATTTTATTTGATTAAAGCTTTAAAATTTTGGAAGAGAGAGGTATATAATTTTACACTAGCAAGAAGATTAATGGTGGCTGTAAAACTTAATCGTGGAACGAAGGCTACGATCTTTATATAAAGGAGTGGATAAAGATAGAAAATAGAATTTAAATCCTTGTTTTTCTCTTACTCATTGTCTCTCTTTGAATGCATCAAAACATTATCTTTAAGACCATCATATGGCCAGCCACACCTAGTCATTGCTAAATCTCAAACACTATAAGGGCTTTAAATGCCTTTCAAGCCCAAATAATAATAATTGCACTTAAATCCCATTTGAAGTGTATCGATTTCGCATACCGATTAATAAGTTTACAATGATTAAAAACGTATTTATTAGTTTATTCAACACATCAAATAAAATTTTATGATTATTATTTCATAAATATCAATTGATTTTATTATAATGGTTATAAATTAACCGAATCATGTGATCAAAGGAGTGTTTAGTGTTTTGGTTTTGTGATTGGATGTGGATTTGGTCAACGACTGAAATTGAACAAAATGAATATTAACACTCATACACTATTTAGCAGGTAGTATGACTATAAGACCAAATCCACCGCTTACTTGGTTTTGGTAAAATCCAAATTTTCTACATTAAATGCTATCTGAAAGCAACAATTACTTACACCAATCATTTTCATCAAAATTATCACACTAGACTTATGGAATCTATTAATGGTCAAAATTCCAATATTTTCCATGTTCAAATTTATAATCCAAATGTAATAATGTCTTTGATTCTAAGAGAACAATTATTATTAACCTGAATTATGCTGATAATAGATACTAATCCCAAATTGACTTTAAGTGACCGTGATACTAGCTCTGTATAATTGAGAAGACAAATCCTTTTTTGAACAGTGTTTAACTTCTAATACTTCCACTCTACCCACCTATGCTGGACCGATGGATGTCATGTCATGATTTGACTACAGTCAAAGCAAAACTTCACATTGAAAGTCGAAAGCACATTCACTTCGAGAGAACTATGTAAGTTAGTCACATCGATATTTTATGTTTGACCGTAATTATAGTTCACTAATAAAAAACTATCGAGTGAGTCATTCCATAGTTATGCAATTACTACCAATATGTAACCCCTTGGTACCTCATTAATCATGAGTACTACGATGCCCAACATTTAGAAAACGTCGCAAGTTCTAGTCTTAACGAATGCATCAATATCCAGTCTCAATCCCGTCTCGATGCATCTCGACAAGGAATATTTAAAATAATGTTTTGTTATGTTGAGATACAACACCTATAATTAGATCTATTTTTAATTACAATGACAAACACATCATTTATGGATATTTTGTTAAGTATATTTCAATTCAACATTTAATTTCTTATAGCACGTTAGAACAAATATATAACCAAAACAAAAACACCTTTATTACAAATGAGAAATGATTATAAACTTGTTTGATTTACAATAATTTGTAGAATTATCCTAATGACATACCTCTAACCCCATCATCACCAGAGCTTACAAGCTAATGGGAGCAGGCAAAACATGAGCTTCTTTAGAAAGAAGTAAGTAGTTACTGGATCGGTCAATCTCTTGTTGACATAATAAACCAACCGTTGGATATTCCCATCATTTTTGCTTAGAGAGGGGTTAATAACATGATCAAAAAAAGCGTATTGTTATTGAAACTCCATTTTTGGATAAGGGGCGTTCGATTTTAAGAGGACTCCGTAACAAAATAAAATTACTAAGGGGTACCTTACTGTTAAATTATTGATTCCAAAATAGCCCTCGTTATTTACATTTGGTTAAAAAAGCGCATGGTAAAAATTCAAAATTGCACGCGATTAGGATTTCAACATTGCCCACTTTTCGTAGCAAGTGACGTAGTTCGAAAAACCAGTGCTCCATCACCATGGTTCGGTACAGGAAAATGCAGAGGAAGATAACTGAAAGTATATTCAAGGAGTAAAGGTACGTGAATTAATTCGAATTTAGGGTTAATACATTAGGGTTACAATACCGTGTTTTTTTGTTCAATTTGAAAGTCGCTTGTAGATTTTGTACGAATGGATAGCGATCAGGGTTACGAAATGCTTAGTTGGATAAGATGGAAAAAACAGCGTGGGTGGGACGAACAAAGTATAAACACCCAGTTAGCAATTGCCGAAAAAAGGAAAAATTGGTTACATCGTAGAAACGGTAATTGTTTGCTAATTTTTTTGTATTATTTCGGCTTTCACCCACCGATGTATGTTGATAGGATCTAGAACAAAATTTTACATATACATGTTTGAAAACAATGCACTGGATTGAAGACATATACATGTCTGAAACAATGCACTGGATCGACCTGAATCACAAAAAAAAAAATTGTGTCTTCCATTTTCAACATTCTTTACTCTTCTCATTTAACTTGCTCATAAATTATCAAACATAATCTCCATAAATTGCAACATGAATCTTATGAGAAAAAGGCAACATAGTTTCTTCAATTAGGCAAGTTAGACACTGCTCAATCCTTTTTTTTAAATCTAAAGTCAATAAAGTGCTTGTGGGACAGAGAGTCTCACCGATAGAGTATAATAATTGGGCTTAAACTTTTTTGGCCACTATCTTTCAAGCATGACTGAATCAATAATATTTTATGGTAGAGTTGAAAGGCTATTGTGTAACAGGTATATAAGCTAGTAAGCATATATGTGTATGCTGCTTCAAGTGGATGCCTGCGAAATTAATACAAGACAGGAAGGCATATTTAAGGCTCTTCGGTCTAGTATCGTATTATTTAGATTAAATAATATGTTATCTAATGAGACTGACCCAATCTAAAGAGTTACCCATAGTTTCAATTTATATTAACTAATCCTTGTATGTAGTGTTTTAATACTTGTGACTACAGTTTTATCTCATCCACTCATGTACAAAATTTTGGCTAAGATTACTTTTTGATTGAAGCTAGCTACCATTTACATTGTTATGCAAACCATTATTGTTATTCTTGCTATTCTTTCTTATATATGGGTGAATATTGTGAAATGGTATAGGTAATTATTAAAAGGTGTAACATAATATGTCCTCATGTATAAAAAAATTGACGTGTCCTACATGATTTGTTACTTTGATTTTTCTTTCCAGTCTCTTGTATTCAGCGGGCTTTCTATCATAATTAGAATTAATTATCAAATGATATGGCCTACCCTATTTGGATTTTCTTCCTTTTCATGTGTCTATATGATGAAGCCATTATAAAAAAAAATGTTCGTTAGATAACAGAATCCAGTGTCAACCTTTCATTTGATGGTGTGCTTCATGAGATTGCCAAGTGTATGAAATTTTCATATTACATATTTTACAAAATTTCCTTACTTTCATATTTGTTGTTTACTGTGTTTTGAAATTCTAGAATAATTTTCCTTACGTTATCAAGTGTATGAAATAATTTGCATGTTTAGTATATTTGGGTTATCCGATACCTACTTTTCAAAAGAAGACTTATATTACACAACAATGGTTAGCTTTTGCGCAAAAGCAATTATCATTCACTTTTGGCGATTTTTTATACTTCCTATTTGGTGTAAATTTGTGTGTCTCCACCTGTTATCATTCACATTCTTCTGTGGTTTCCTACCTTTTTTATTTTCTTTGGGCACTTTGTAACTAATATATATTTACTTTGCTTTTTTCATACTTGGAGCACATAAGGTGCACCTACGGTTGGTCATGTTCCTCCCACGACATCAAACCAACGGAAATTAGCTTTGGAAAGACAGAAAATGTTGCAACAGTAAAAGGGAAAGATAATAGTAGTAACTGAAATTGAAGATAGTGAGAATGTGGAAAGTTCAAGTTACAGTTATAACGAGGCCGAGGAAAATGTCAACTGCCATGTCGATGAAGACGATGAGGGTAATGTAGGCGAGGCGTGTGATAATGGTGATGAGGAGGATGGTAACAGTGAAGAAGGGGATGATAACGGTGATGATGAGGATGATAATGCTGATGACGAGGAAGATAACGATAATGACAAAGACGATAATGTAGATGAGGAGGAAGATGGAAAAGGAAAACAAAGTAATGAAGATGAATCAGGTGCGGATGAAGAATATATTGTTGAATAGGAAAGATCGAGGAGTAGTAGTAAAAAGAAGTCTAGAAAACAAGCAAATATTGTCAAATTCGAATGCGAAGAGAGTCAAGAAGAGTTGGTGACTGAAGTGGAAGTGAGAAGTAAAAAGAAGACAGTTAAACGAGCGAGGAAGGAAGCATCGCCTCAACCATCGGAAGTTGTCATTATTGTTTGCATTCAAGTCCATATCGCTAGTAAAATCCGGAGCTCGACTGTCAGTTTGCTAAATTTCATATATATATATATACATGAGATATGAAAATATTATGTATGTACATTTATTATTGTACTTGTATCACTTAGAAACCACGGGGAGAAAGTAGAATCGAACAAATTCACAACCATGTTGGTACAAAAAGATTGTGGGACTATAGAAACAAATGTTCATTTGTACAAAATGTGGTAGTTCAGTCAGGATTACATTGACTAGTGTTGCATGCTCATGAAAACTCGTTTAAGTTCTTATAAATGCATTTATGGAAAGGTTCTATCCAGAAACAAACACTTTCCATCTTATACTTGGAGAAATGGGAATAACACTTGATGAAGTTGTGCATATTACCATCCTTCCAACCAAAGGAAGGGCTATCACAGGATTGCTTGGGGGGTCAAGGGGGATTACATATCACGGTGTATATAAGCTATTGGATGAATGTCTAGGGATTGACAAACCTACTGCTATTCTTGTGTTGCGCCGGCGGGTGATAAGAAAATTAGGTTGGAATGGTTACAAACTCAATATGAAGGATTGAAAGGAGTTCGATGATGATAAACGAAAGATACATTGTGCTATAGCTTTCCTTCTTTATACGATTGGTTGTTTAGTTTGCTGCGACAAGTCTGGCAATAAAGTGTCTACTCATTTTCTTCAATTTCTTAAGGATTTAAAAGAAGTCGGCAATTATTCGTGGGCAACCGCATGTTTGAGTTGGTTATTGCATGCTCTAGGTCAAGCTAGTCGGAAAGATGTACACCAAATGACTGGTTGCATGATGTTACTACAAGTACTTACTTAATACAGTCGCAATACATATAAACCGTGTATTATAACCGTTAACATATTCATTTGTATCATTGTTGTAGGTGTGGATATATTAGCGTTTTTCAGTTCTCTGACGACATAATCGTTGTGTTGGTGTAGACGATGGTGAAGTTAGATCGGCTTTCTATTTTGCAAAGGAAATAGGTACGCAGTTAGCTTCAGATTTGGTTACACTTAGAGAGACGATTGATGACCTTTAAATAAGTGATGTTACATGGGATTGTTTTAAAGAGAAGCGACAGTTGTACCCTTTCCAGCAATGTTCGCTTTACAATGGTCCTATTATTTGCTTCAAAACTGAACAATTATATCTCCCCCAATGATTTCTCCATTAATTTTGATTTGTTCAGCGTATACCGACGACTCCATTCATGCTAAACAAGAAGAAGTATAAGTCCTCGTCGCGGGGGTTCAAGGCTGCGTATAATTATGCAGGGGAATTTGGATGGTCTGAATGGCGAAATCACCTCTTAAGAGACAATTTGACTTCAAAATAAGTTGTTCATCCATGGGAGTGCGATGAAACCTACTTGGATGGGTACAAAAATGCATCTCATCCACTTGTTACAAATCCAAAGAATAGAATAACGGTGCCTGTGAATGCAAATGACCATAAATCGCTTCTTATTCGCATTGTAAGTATGATCCTGCTAGTTGTTTACTAATATAGTCTTGGACACATTGCTACTATGTTACATTTTTTTTTTACAGAAATGTCGATTAGGACACATTGCTAATTTTATCCAACCTTGTGCCCCCTATGAGTCACTTGCTCAATTATTAGAACAGGTTGAAAAAATTGAGGAAGCATAACTATTAACGATGTTTGGAGAGAACATGGAAGAAGAACAAGATGATGAAGCTTCGAAAGCGAACACAGGCAGAGGAAAAGGAAGGCGTAGGAAGAAAGTTAAAGTTTACAACAAGCAAGTTGCTAGTAAGAAAAAAAATTGACATAGTGGATGATTTGTTTTGGGATGATATATTAGTGGGATTTGGTTAGATGTTTATTTTGGTACGTTTGACGGTAGTTGATATCGAACTTATGTTGTGTATTTGGTGTTGTAATGCCGTTGTATGCTACAGTATGGAATGATATGGTATTATATTTGATTGTATGGATTATATATATATATATGGTGTTGTAGTGCTATGATACTGAACTCTGTTGTGTTAACTATACTATTTTGGATGATAATATATATATAATTTATCTTATGGGTTTATGATATTGAGCTTTCATGTGGTAACAGACTATGCATTTTGAATAAGCGTCGGAGAGCCACTGAATTTATTGTCAAAAAAAGGTAGACATGGTCGTTTTAGTTTGAAGTTAGCTTCCTCTTCACAGATGGCGACGCAATCCTACCGATACGATTGATATAAACGATAAACCATAGCTAGTTTTGTATGTGTTATGATTTTTGACTGAAAACGGTGGGGGTACGCCATTTTATATATGGGTAAGTGGTGGGCATATGAATGCAAAGTTTCAGGAATATAGTTTGTGCATTTTTTTCCTGCACAGTCGACATAATGATGTCGATTTATTTTATTGAAAATGATACATTTCTGCATTTTGTGTTTGCATCCTTTGAAACTATAGATATTGCTCTAAAGTGTATTACATAAAAATAAAATAAAATTGGATGATGTACTACTATTGATAGTGTGCTGAATTTAAAACATGGAAAGAACTTAAGCAGAAGAGAAACTAAGTATAATATTGCCAGTGTGCTAAACTTATTATGTTGATTTACTACTATTCTCATTGTCCAATGTACATACTTAATTGACATTTGTACTAACATGATAATCAGATGATGTATGCACAAGAACGCTGATATGTTACTTTGGACTTAAAGTGATATATTTATAACGTGATGATATTTGTACATTTCATGTTATCATTTTACTTGATTTTTCTATATATATACATATATATATATATATATATATATATATGCATGTATATGTATGTATGAATATGTATATGTGTATATATATGGAAAAAAATAATTTTATAAAATTAAAATATAAATGTGTATGATGCAAATATCTTGTCAGTTGATTAAAGGTTACTATTTTCGTTTAATGTTGATTTTAACACAAAATTTATGATGTCTTTACTACCACTTTCAGCTTACTTTTCGCATACACGGGAATAAATGATTCTACAAAAGCTGGCAAAGTTCAGAGAATGGGAAAAGGATTCATGGAAGTACTGTCCCAAAAAAGAAGAAGAAGCAAGTGGTAGTAATGAAGACTATTAACCATGTGCATACGCTACGACTAGCCACTTATGTCCTACCTACCACTTGTGCATGTCAAGTTCACATACATTGTGTTTATTTTTACTCTGCTGTCTATACTTAATTTTAGTTTGATTTCAGTTGTCCTTATTGTAATAGAACTATGCATACACACATTTGAATAACTCAGAGTTTAGATTATAAACATATTTTATACCTTTGGGTTGAGTCTGCATCCTCTCTGAAAGAAAATTATACTAGGGTATATGTTAGCAGAATGGGTGCATGGGGTTTAATTTACTTCAAACTTTCAAATGAAAACGGTGGGTATGTGCTGTCTTATATATGTTTAAATGGTGGATATATGAATGAAAAGTTTCAGGAATTGGATGGTTCATTTTCTCCTGCAAAGTCGGCATAATGGTGCCGATTTTATTTAATGAAAACGGTACACATCGGTTGTTTTAAGACATGATGAAACACGGTGTATCTCTCTTCAAAAAACGGCGCAGTCCCACCGATTTATACAATTACAACCGATATGTTTCCACCATTTTTGTACACATTATATTTTGTCATTTTAAACGGTAAGACAATGTCGTTTTTTGAATGTATTGACGGTGGTCCAAGGATTGCAAAGTTGCAAGAAATTGCTGGAGCATTGCCCCCATAAACGGGCGGCATAAGACAGCCGTGTTTTAGTTGTGAAAACGGTATGGTTTGGCCGTTTACAACATTATATAAGAAAATCGCTTATCTTCTATCATTTATAAACTATATAAACGGCAAGATGTATTCAAAATGTTGTAGGAAAAATGTAAATTATTAGTCCAAACTTACAGACGGTAATTCCGCACCATTTTAACTTTGTTATAACGGTATATATTTGTCATTTAACATATTATTCCCCTAGAAAATTGTTTATTTGTCGAAATAATAGATTTTCAAACAGTTTCTGAAAAGTGAGACAATGCAACCAAACATTGGTTTTCAAACAAGTACTAAACTAGACTTTGGTTAATGCATACATAAAGCGACCAAACGTCGATTTTCAAATAAGTATTTCATTAAACTTTGTCAAAATATATAGTAGATATAATACATTAAACAATTAACCATTTACATTGTGCTTAGCTAATTTAAATCTATTGTGCCTTCCTCCTCACGATCTTCTGTCAGGGTTACATACTTCTTTATTCTTTCTACATATGGTATTACCCAGTCTTCTGCATTGATGTTGTACATTGGCCGAATGTACAAAAACTGAGGTATGGGTGGTAAAGGATAGTCAGACTTTAGTTTAATTCCAACAAAATGAGAGTTATTTACGTAACCCATAACTATCATCCTATCATTGTTTAACATGCTCGCCCAGACTATTTGGGTACAAATGTACAACTCATACGCTCATTTAATAAAACTACACAGTGCCAAAAGTTTCCGCAATTATAAATCCAGATTCTGGCATTTGCATCCACTCGCTTAAACCAACTGCATTATCACAAGGTATCCTACCGAGCATTTCATTAAATCCACATTCATCCACATTTTTCTTGTACCTATCCAAATGAAGCAACAAATTGTCAATCATCGACTCCCGTACAAACTTGCATGGAATATCCGGTCTCCAACTATGAAGATTCAGTTGCTTAACCACAACCCAATAACCACAATTTCCATCACTAGGCATGTCTTCTATTTTGATTATGTACGGTCACATTCATTTTTTCATTTTCCACAAATAATTCTCGTCTACTTGATTGGTCATGTTCACCTTAGTTTTGACTCCAAGTTTCTTTAGGTATCGACTAACTGGGGTTAGATTTGAGCTATAAGACAAAAACGCTTCGACATGTTCAAAGTATGAATGTTCTCGTTTAGTTGACTTAACTTTTTCGGAAGGCCTATCTTTTGTATGAGAAGCGATTGGTGGTTCTAAAATAGTTGTTGTATGAGGGAAGACAAGTACTCTTAACTTCTGCTACATTACAATTCGAATGTTATCCGGATATTTATCATACACATCTTTCAAAGCATGTAGTTCGAGCAGGTATAGAACTTCAATAGTGGCACAATGCAACGTTGGTGGAGTGCACGATAATTGCTTCCAACAAGGGTCTATGACATTTAGAGGTATGAAACCATGTGAATGTCTGAAATCTACAAACATATATGCACAAGGTAGTTCATTAACTTGCCATAACATACAACCACAATTTTCTATACTCAAGCCGACATATGAAATGCTTCTCAATTCATTCTGAATTAAGTCTAATGCTTTATGGGAAACAAATCCCAAAAGTTTCTTAAACATTGGTTCCGTTCGAAATCCATGCATTGTCCGTGATGCGCTCGTTTCAGACGCATGTTCTATCACTACTATTCATTCTCATAGCAAAGATGTGCACTTGTGCAACATTATACAAAACTACCTGCAGCGGAGTCAAAGTATAATTTCAAACGATGATGTGCACTTTCAATTATGCTTGTCAACACATTGTCATATTGTTTTATTTTATTTGTCCAAGCCAACATAATCATCACTTTATATTTATTGAGCCATTTTTTCATTACATACACGAATGGTTTCTTTGGCTTCCCAACCTATGCCTCACGAAATGAGTTCAAGTTTCTATGGTATTCTTCTTCGGACAACGAATTTATTACATCAACCTAACCATTCCAAAAAAGTTCATACTCCTTTTTTCCCTTCCTCATCCTCTAGTAACACCTCTTTATCTCCAATCATCACTCGTTTCTTTTTATTAAAATTGGGTTTACAATTTGTTTGAACGTTCTTTGAAATATGCCATGCATAAAGAATGTGTCGAGCCGATGGAAAGATAGAAGACACTACATTTGCAAGAGCACCGACATCTGTGGTGATTACTCTTGGAATTTCTCTATCTTGATAACACTATCTAATGCATTCGAGTGCCCAGATATATGATTCCGTTGTTTCTTGACTGATAACAGCTAAAGCAACTGTAAATGATGCTCCGGTTGATGTTTGAGAGACCATATAAAAGCAAGGTAACTTATATTGATTAGTCTTAAACGTGCAGTCCAAAAACAATATTTGGTGAAAACATTGTGCATGAATAACACATCTAGGGTGACTATAGAATAAGCCGGAAACTTCATTGGTTGTATCATCAACTCTATGGTATACTGAATAATGATGATTAGTAGTCATTTTCATGAACTGCTGCATAACTGATCTACCTTCCGTTTTATGGATTTTGAGCTTTGCTTTCGCGTTGTAAACTGTCCTTATGGTAGATTGGTTCTTCGGACGGTCTATTTTAATAGCTGTTAGAATATTGTGTGGCCTAACACCACTATTTGTCATTGTTTCCACTATCTTAACTTCGACATCTTTCAACCTCGCCACATATGGATGCCATGCTAATACATTAGGGAGCATGCGATTGTGTCGTCCATTATTGACTTTCAACGTCCATCTTCCATCATTACCATAACGCGCGCTTAACTCAAATGGACATACATACTTCCAACTTCCCATTCGTCGCTTTTTTTGTTGTGTCCTTACGATCGATGAACTTTTCACTTCTTTCACATGCTAGCACCATCCATGATCCTTTCCCATAGTTTGCATATTTCTCATTCCTGTTCTTTTAATAACAATAATACAATTTGAACTAATTCCACGACTCATTCACCATTGCCTTAAGGTTTCTTTTGAATCAAACAACTGCATCATCAAACAATAATGTTTAACCGCAACGATCAAGATATTTCGGAACAATTACTATATAATACATATATATCAAAATTTTAAACATAACTTATCAATTGTAGATTGAGAAGTTAAATCGGGGTAATCGCTGAATGGCATGTACGCATTCTCATTTTGATTGTCGTTGTCATCATCGTTTTCGAAATCATTGTAATCACCTTCAACGTTTTTAGCTTCATTGCCACCACATTCAATGTTTTCTGCTTCATTGCCATCACCTTCATCGTTTTAAGTACCGCTGTCATCACCTTCATCAAACCCTAGGCAATAGTCATTTTCATATGTCTGTTTTTTTGATTCAGTCCCTGTAATTTATACAAACAAATATCAAAGAATCCTTCACAACAACAATATAAAACTAGAAAATATTAAAAAAGGCAATAAAAAATCATAATATAATCTACAAAACGACTACTGCAAACTGTTTTTATTGAATTACGTCGGTAAACAATCACCGTTTAGTCCCAACAATAAATTTGTCCCACATTTAACATAATTTGGGCCATAATAAGAGAAAACAACAATAAAAACTGATAATATAATGTACAAAACGGCTATAGGAAATCGTTTTTATTAAATTAAATCGATGAACAATCACTGTTTAGTCCCATCAACATTTGTGCCCCACACATTTAACATAATTTGCGCATGATAAGATAAAACAGCCATATGTTGCTGTTTCAAATTGATACATAACAAACGTGAATTGAATCTACAAAAAAAAAAGTTGTTCAATACAAACCTCGGCAGATATCGATTGAACATACGACACATCGCATTCACTCTCTTGAGTGCAAATCAGATTGTCTACTATCTTCTTTGTAGAATTAGGGTATGATTCCTCCATATATTCAATTAGGGTTTTAATTGTTGTTTACCACAGTAATTAACTAACGGCAAAACATAATAAGGGTACTTTAGTCCTTCTATAATTAAATTTTAAGGGATGACGAATTTTAACAGTTCACCCCTTAACAAAAAAATAAGAAATAATTTTGAAGTCGCCCCTTATCCAAAAACGGAGTGTAGATAATAACACCCCAAAAAAACGAAAATGCCATAATACATGGCGATTTTTTTGTCAAATTTGAGGCAAGAAACCTAAAAAATCAGAGATCCCACCACAATTTCACTTAAAATACCCAATATACCCCCGAATTTCATGAATTACACTGTTTTGTCATTTTAACCGATTTTACACCTGGGTAGTATGGTATGAGTGGTCAGATGATGCTTTAATTCTTCATATTCCTGGGCAAATTCCTCATTCCAATTAAAAAAATTCCTTCTCTCATGGAGGTTGAAGAAAGATAGATATTCACTGGTTGATTTTGACACAAACCGACTTAACGTTGCAACTAATCCATGCAAGCTTTGCAGTTGCTTCATAGTTATGGAAAGCTGCATGTCTTGGATGTTGAAACCGTGCTCTGATACCAAATGTAACACCCCACCTCCGCCAGGGTAACTCTTGCAAGCACTCTGACTTTGGAGGGGCGTTTGAATCAGGTAAACATGCATAATGATATATCAAGGCAGAACAAGAATATATGTATATATGTAAACAGAGTAAATAACATAGATAAAACAGCGGAAGATTTTAAACCATTTCAAAACAAGTCTGGTACAACATAATATCAACTTTCCAAATAAACAAGTCTAGATAAAACAACATCATCTGAAAACTGAAATACATAAGTGCTATCCCCAAATAAATGATAACCATAGCTAGCTTCATGTCAAGACTGTTCATGAGCTAATCCCACAAGCAAGCGATCAGAAATCCAGCTAAGCTCCAATATTCCCTCCCAGAGAACCTGGGGGGAAAACGGAAGAAAAGAGGCGAAAGAAAACAGGTCAGTCAAAAAGACTGAGTAAGCCCTACTACAATCAATGTAAACTGATAAAGTTAACTGGCATGAGCAGCAGGGATGAACATAAGGATAACAACATACTAGCATGATTATTAACTAACAAGGTAGATAAAGGTGTCATCGCATAATCAGGTTTAAGGTTTTGCACCACAGGTGTATCAGCATTCTAACATGTCATGTATAATCAAGAATTTATCCCTTGGCCTAAACTTGGCCTAGTATCAGGTGTTTGACTCAAATCAAGATCCAACTTCTTGGTACCAATCCTAGTATAACAGGATTAGGTGTTACCTCAATGTTCACATCGAAACAGGACGGAACAGAATGGTCCATACAGAAATAGAGCTTGGGAAAAATGGTCTCTTACCATCCCAACAGATAAAGTACAGAAACGGAATGCTAACAATAATGGGCCTTAACCACCCTAACAGATAAAGTACAGAAACGGAATACTAACTATAATGGGCCTTTACCACCCTAACAGAACGGTACCACGCAGAAACAGACGGGTGTTGCCACCCAACAGAACAGACGGTACCAACAGAATCAGACAGAACTAAGTGTACCCTAAATCCTACCCAAGCGATCGGCTCCCTAATACATAAATACCCTGTGTCGGCCCCACGATAGGGTGTATCACCCCCTAAAGTGGCAACCAATTGGCACAGGCATATTTATAGATGTCACGGCGTCTTACATCCTCAGAGGCAGACCGGGATCCATGCACGCACATGACCCGGTTGGAACGCACCATCAACACCCATCGCCATTATCAGAATGAACCACTTATAATTAGTTCAGTAAGCGTGCCCGGACCCTACCTACAGTTGGGTCAAAGTTTTGATACCAGAAAGGGTTACTGACTAATATGGGTCCCAAACAACAGATGACACAAGTATTCCCCCTTGTGTCCCCAGACTATCAGATTCAGATTAACTTATTAACAGAGTTCAGACATACAAAGTTCAGACGATTAGTTTTCAGACTAACGGATCAGATAACAGATTTACAAACCTGCCTAACTTAGTGTGGGTCCTACAGATCCGCAAAGCAGGTTCGTTTAACTTATCAATCAAGTTAGTTTATCCAGACCAGGTATCAAATCGGTTCTCAGCCTTATCAAATTACTGAGTTGGATTGGTATAGTTCAACTTAACCCCGTGAAATTACCGAGTTCAGATTGGTTAAGTGTAGGTTAACTCAACCCCGTTAATCTACCAAGCCCAAATTGGTTAAGTATTAAATGGACCATGACTTAACCCTAATCATGAGGCATTAATTAATTAATGCGCCTTAACCTCTCACATTAGACTTTGTTGTGGTTACTAGTTAGGCCGGGCGGGTCCGGGTAGCTTTACACCACAACTTGGTCTAACCTCGGGTCCAAGGTACAACATGACCAACTTCTCACATTGGGTCCTATCGTTTGTAGCAACTAGTTAGGCCGGTCGGTTCCGGGTAGGTTTACGCTACAAACTCAACCCAACCTCGAGTTGGCCACACCTATCTTTTCTAAGTGTCATGTCCATCATGTTTCCAAAACATGTTACAAATTTTCAAGCAATTGGGTAGACCTAACTTAATAGGTAAATTCCCAATGGGTAGACCTAACTTAATAGGTAAATTCCCAAGCTTATGTTTTTATGTCTTTTAAGTTTACCCAACCCCAAACGCAATCCCATCGCTTACATATCGCAATAGCGCATAAAGGATAGAAAGAGGGAACTTGGCATAATCATGACATAAAAATGTTAAAGCCACAAGTTCAACATGGTGGCATATGAAAGGTTCATGTGTTCATACACTTGCATATTACATTTTTAGGCCCAAAAAGCATGCATAAAACCAAACTTGGCATATTCATGATACATGGTGCTAAATGACATGTAAGAATGGCCATAAGTTCGCATTTAGCCTCACATGTAAGTTATCATAAGTGATATGATAACTTACATGTTGCCAAAATGCAACCTTTGGCATAAAGCTTGAAGCTTTATGTTCACATACTCAAAATAAGCTTGCATAACATGATAACATGAACCATATGACCATCCCCAAACTTGCATAACATACTTGCATATCATATGACACTTGCATAACAAACTTGCATAATAAAACTTGCATAATATATGACAACTTGCATATCAAACTTGCATAAACAAACTTGCATAACATATGACAACTTGCATATCATACTTGCATAAACAAACTTGCATAACATATGACAACTTGCATATCATACTTGCATAAACAAACTTGCATAACATATGATAACTTGCATATCATACTTGCATAAACAAACTTGCATAACATATGATAACTTGCATATCATACATTTAACTTTAGAGTTTAAGTATGAAAGGAATAGGGCTTACAATGCTTATGCGGACTCAAATGAGTATAGCAAATGTAAGAAAACCCTTATGCAACCAATTAAACCCCAAAATGCAAGCAAAATAGATCAAAACTCTCTCTTTATGATGCAAAGATAGAAACTTGACTTGAATGCAAGCTAATGATGATCATACAAGTCTAAAAACACTTGTATGCATGGAAAATCTCATAAGAATTTGTTTAGGAATTTATGAAGAGAGTGGAGGCCATGAGAGGATTGATTTTGCCATAGTTTAGTTGCTAGAATGAATAATGATGATTTAGAGTAGGTTAGGGTCTTATTTATAGATTAGGCAAGTGTTTTAGGCCATAGGATCAACCCTAGATTCAATCCAATCCATCAAAGCATGTCTTGGGGAAGAAGTCAAGTGTAGGAACCATCTAGGGCCTTTAGATTAAAGATGGACCATGAGAACCATTCAAATGCAAAATCTGCATTTGAGCGAATCGGCCCACGGGTTGACAGCCAAACACCCTGGATTAACCCCTAGTCGACCCAGCGAGCTCGGGTCGACCTCAAAAATCGGCCGGTTCGGTTATTCCCCTCTCCCAATTCGCTGTTTTGAACATTTTTGCATATTTATTTATTAAATTTTCAATTATATATATATATATATATCAATATATATATATTTCTCTGCGCAACCCATTTCACTTAATTAAGTATACTTTAATTAGGGAATTTTTCGTGAAACTTCGCGAGGCCATATCTTGGTCATACGGACTCCGATTTTCGAAAACTCGGACTCTATTTCGCGTATTTTTCCGAAACGAACGCAATGGCATAGCCCATTTCCCTTGATTCAGATTTTACAGTTTAATTCTGCCTCCATTTATGTTATAACATGTTATTCAAAAATACGGGTTGTTACATTCCTCCCTCCTTAAAGGATTTCGTCCCCGAAATCTCCAAGTTAGGAAGAACGTATCCTACCATCCAATCATCCATCTACTCAAAACATCACCCACGAGCAATCATTGTCCTTACAAGATTCTAATGCGGTATGAACATATGCAAAAGGTGTGTGTATATGTTCTTATCTAATGCAAAGATCATCAATGCAAAGTATGTCAGTGAAATGAATCCATTATGTATGCAAATAGTCCTAATCATATAATACTATATGTGTGCACAAACATTCATCCATATGCAAAATCCATGTGCCGCATTAACCATCTTGCAACCATAAGAATTGAAAATATACACACGTCCATATGCAATATGAGAGTGTATTTCAAGCCGATCTAGTGCCTAGTGTGTGTTTATGCATCCACGAGCGACCACTAGCATCCACTTGCAACCATCAAACATAACATGTATCAAACACATGTTTACATCCATAGGATTCCTATCTTAACAAGACACAGTCGAGTGATGGAAGCGAGTACAGATAAAACAAAAACTTGGTACATATACTTACAGACTACTAGTACAGATCAGATTTTCCCCAAATGATTCTTAGGAAACTAAGCATGGTAGAAACCCAGAATGTATTCGTCATAGTCACCCTCATGCCCAACACAGATACTCTCAAATCCCAATTTATCACAAACAGATGAGTTATAACTCTCAGGGAGTTTGAGACTATTACCAGATCAGAAGCAAGACTAGCATTAAAGTACTGAGTTTCCATTTCAGAATCAAAATACCAGAAAAAGAGTTTCAAACTGAAAATTAGACAAGGAAAATTAAACATCCTACAGACAAATTATTCTAGCCCTAATCTATTCACCCGCCATGCGAGTATTCACCGTTCCTTCCGATGTAGTCCCTTTCTTCTTCGGGCAGTCCCTAGTGAAGTGTCCCATCTCTCCACAGTTAAAGCAAGTGCCCTTCCTCTTTCTGCAATCCTTGTTTAGATGGGTTGAGCTTCCACAAGTAAAGCACTTCTTTTCCTTCTTATCTTCAGACTTCTCCTCCTTCTTTTGCATTTCCTTTTTGGGCCCCGTTTTCTTGTTTTGAGACTCATTCACCTTGACCTCCTTCTTTGCACTCTTGTTCTCTTCATGGAGTAGGGCCATATCTACCAAACTCTCAAACGTGGCCCCCATGGGCACATGAGACATAGCTAACTCCTGTAACGGCTCATTCAATCCTCTAGCAAAACGAAGAGCCTTCTTCTGAGTAGTACTCACCATATCCAAGCCAAAACGAGCTAACTGATTGAACTTGTTCACATATTCTTTAACAGACATGTCTCCTTGCTTCAAAGCAATAAACCTTTCCATTTGCAAGTTCTCTTCAGTAGAAGACATAAACTTAAGCCCGAATCTTGTCCTGAAATCGACCCATGTCTCAACGGGCCTAGTCGCGGTGGTGATCTCCCACCAATAAGCGGCTTCATCCTTCATAAGCCAAACCGCCAACAAGATCTTTCTCTGATCATCTAATCCAAATGTAACACCCCACCTCTGCCAGGGTAACTCTTGCAAGCACTCTGACTTTGGAGGGGCGTTTGAATCAGGTAAACATGCATAATGATATATCAAGGCAGAACAAGAACATATGTATATATGTAAACAGAGTAAATAACATAGATAAAACAGCGGAAGATTTTAAACCATTTCAAAACAAGTCTGGTACAACATAATATCAACTTTCCAAATAAACAAGTCTAGATAAAACAACATCATCTGAAAACTGAAATACATAAGTGCTATCCCCAAAATAAATGATAACCATAGCTAGCTTCATGTCAAGACTGTACATGAGCTAATCCCACAAGCAAGCGATCAAAAATCCAGCTAAGCTCCAATATTCCCTCCCTGAGAACCTAGGGGGGGAACGGAAGAAAAGAGGCGAAAGAAAACAGGTCAGTCAAAAAGACTGAGTAAGCCCTACTACAATCAATGTAAACTGATAAAGTTAACTGGCATGAGCAGCAGGGATGAACATAAGGATAACAACATACTAGCATGATGATTAACTAACAAGGTAGATAAAGGTGTCATCGCATAATCAGGTTTAAGGTTTTGCACCATAGGTGTATCAGCATTCTAACATGTCATGTATAATCGAGAATTTATCCCTTGGCCTAAACTTGGCCCAGTATCAGGTGTTTGACTCAAATCAAGATCCAACTTCTTGGTACCAATCCTAGTATAACAGGATTAGGTGTTACCCCAATGTTCACATCGAAACAGGACGGAACAGAATGGTCCATACAGAAATAGAGCTTGGGAAAAATGGTCTCTTACCATCCCAACAGATAAAGTACAGAAACGGAATGCTAACAATAATGGGCCTTAACCACCCTAACAGATAAAGTACAGAAACGGAATACTAACTATGATGGGCCTTTACCACCCTAACAGAACGGTACCACGCAGAAACAGACGGGTGTTGCCACCCAACAGAACAGACGGTACCAACAGAATCAGACAGAACTAAGTGTACCCTAAATCCTACCCAAGCGATCGGCTCCCTAATACATAAATACCCTGTGTCGGCCCCACGATAGGGTGTATCACCCCCTAAAGTGGCAACCAATTGGCACAGGCATATTTATAGATGTCACGGCGTTTTACATCCTCAGAGGCAGCCCGGGATCCATGCACGCACATGACCCGGTTGGAACGCACCATCAACACCCATCGCCACTATCAGAATGAACCACTTATAATTAGTTCAGTAAGCGTGCCCGGACCCTACCTACAGTTGGGTCAAAGTTTTGATACCAGAAAGGGTTACTGACTAATATGGGTCCCAAACAACAGATGACACAAGTATTCCCCCTTGTGTCCCCAGACTATCAGATTCAGATTAACTTATTAACAGAGTTCAGACATACAAAGTTCAGACGATTAGTTTTCAGACTAACGGATCAGATAACAGATTTACAAACCTGCCTAACTTAGTGTGGGTCCTACAGATCCGCAAAGCAGGTTCGTTTAACTTATCAATCAAGTTAGTTTATCCAGACCAGGTATCAAATCGGTTCTCAGCCTTATCAAATTACTGAGTTGGATTGGTATAGTTCAACTTAACCCCGTGAAATTACCGAGTTCAGATTGGTTAAGTGTAGGTTAACTCAACCCCGTTAATCTACCAAGCCCAAATTGGTTAAGTATTAAATGGACCATGACTTAACCCTAATCATGAGGCATTAATTAATTAATGCGCCTTAACCTCTCACATTAGACTTTGTTGTGGTTACTAGTTAGGCCGGGCGGGTCCGGGTAGCTTTACACCACAACTTGGTCTAACCTCGGGTCCAAGGTACAACATGAGCAACTTCTCACATTGGGTCCTATCGTTTGTAGCAACTAGTTAGGCCGGTCGGTTCCGGGTAGGTTTACGCTACAAACTCAACCCAACCTCGAGTTGGCCACACCTATCTTTTCTAAGTGTCATGTCCATCATGTTTCCAAAACATGTTACAAATTTTCAAGCAATTGGGTAGACCTAACTTAATAGGTAAATTCCCAAGCTTATGTTTTTATGTCTTTTAAGTTTACCCAACCCCAAACGCAATCCCATCGCTTACATATCGCAATAGCGCATAAAGGATAGAAAGAGGGAACTTGGCATAATCATGACATAAAAATGTTAAAGCCACAAGTTCAACATGGTGGCATATGAAAGGTTCATGTGTTCATACACTTGCATATTACATTTTTAGGCCCAAAAAGCATGCATAAAACCAAACTTGGCATATTCATGATACATGGTGCTAAATGACATGTAAGAATGGCCATAAGTTCGCATTTAGCCTCACATGCAAGTTATCATAAGTGATATGATAACTTACATGTTGCCAAAATGCAACCTTTGGCATAAAGCTTGAAGCTTTATGTTCACATACTCAAAATAAGCTTGCATAACATGATAACATGAACCATATGACCATCCCCAAACTTGCATAACATACTTGCATATCATATGACACTTGCATAACAAACTTGCATAATAAAACTTGCATAATATATGACAACTTGCATATCAAACTTGCATAAACAAACTTGCATAACATATGACAACTTGCATATCATACTTGCATAAACAAACTTGCATAACATATGACAACTTGCATATCATACTTGCATAAACAAACTTGCATAACATATGATAACTTGCATATCATACTTGCATAAACAAACTTGCATAACATATGATAACTTGCATATCATACATTTAACTTTAGAGTTTAAGTATGAAAGGAATAGGGCTTACAATGCTTATGCGGACTCAAATGAGTATAGCAAATGTAAGAAAACCCTTATGCAACCAATTAAACCCCAAAATGCAAGCAAAATAGATCAAAACTCTCTCTTTATGATGCAAAGATAGAAACTTGACTTGAATGCAAGCTAATGATGATCATACAAGTCTAAAAACACTTGTATGCATGGAAAATCTCATAAGAATTTGTTTAGGAATTTATGAAGAGAGTGGAGGCCATGAGAGGATTGATTTTGCCATAGTTTAGTTGCTAGAATGAATAATGATGATTTAGAGTAGGTTAGGGTCTTATTTATAGATTAGGCAAGTGTTTTAGGCCATAGGATTAACCCTAGATTCAATCCAATCCATCAAAGCATGTCTTGGGGAAGAAGTCAAGTGTAGGAACCATCTAGGGCCTTTAGATTAAAGATGGACCATGAGAACCATTCAAATGCAAAATCTGCATTTGAGCGAATCGGCCCACGGGTTGACAGCCAAACACCCTGGATTAACCCCTAGTCGACCCAGCGAGCTCGGGTCGACCTCAAAAATCGGCCGGTTCGGTTATTCCCCTCTCCCAATTCGCTGTTTTGAACATTTTTGCATATTTATTTATTAAATTTTCAATTATATATATATATATATATCAATATATATATATTTCTCTGCGCAACCCATTTCACTTAATTAAGTATACTTTAATTAGGGAATTTTTCGTGAAACTTCGCGAGGCCATATCTTGGTCATACGGACTCCGATTTTCGAAAACTCGGACTCTATTTCGCGTATTTTTCCGAAACGAACGCAATGGCATAGCCCATTTCCCTTGATTCAGATTTTACAGTTTAATTCTGCCTCCATTTATGTTATAACATGTTATTCAAAAATACGGGTTGTTACATTCCTCCCTCCTTAAAGGATTTCGTCCCCGAAATCTCCAAGTTAGGAAGAACGTATCCTACCATCCAATCATCCATCTACTCAAAACATCACCCACGAGCAATCATTGTCCTTACAAGATTCTAATGCGGTATGAACATATGCAAAAGGTGTGTGTATATGTTCTTATCTAATGCAAAGATCATCAATGCAAAGTATGTCAGTGAAATGAATCCATTATGTATGCAAATAGTCCTAATCATATAATACTATATGTGTGCACAAACATTCATCCATATGCAACATCCATGTGCCGCATTAACCATCTTGCAACCATAAGAATTGAAAATATACACACGTCCATATGCAATATGAGAGTGTATTTCAAGCCGATCTAGTGCCTAGTGTGTGTTTATGCATCCACGAGCGACCACTAGCATCCACTTGCAACCATCAAACATAACATGTATCAAACACATGTTTACATCCATAGGATTCCTATCTTAACAAGACACAGTCGAGTGATGGAAGCGAGTACAGATAAAACAAAAACTTGGTACATATACTTACAGACTACTAGTACAGATCAGATTTTCCCCAAATGATTCTTAGGAAACTAAGCATGGTAGAAACCCAGAATGTATTCGTCATAGTCACCCTCATGCCCAACACAGATACTCTCAAATCCCAATTTATCACAAACAGATGAGTTATAACTCTCAGGGAGTTTGAGACTATTACCAGATCAGAAGCAAGACTAGCATTAAAGTACTGAGTTTCCATTTCAGAATCAAAATACCAGAAAAAGAGTTTCAAACTGAAAATTAGACAAGGAAAATTAAACATCCTACAGACAAATTATTCTAGCCCTAATCTATTCACCCGCCATGCGAGTATTCACCGTTCCTTCCGATGTAGTCCCTTTCTTCTTCGGGCAATCCCTAGTGAAGTGTCCCATCTCTCCACAGTTAAAGCAAGTGCCCTTCCTCTTTCTGCAATCCTTGTTTAGATGGGTTGAGCTTCCACAAGTAAAGCACTTCTTTTCCTTCTTATCTTCAGACTTCTCCTCCTTCTTTTGCATTTCCTTTTTGGGCCCCGTTTTCTTGTTTTGAGACTCATTCACCTTGACCTCCTTCTTTGCACTCTTGTTCTCTTCATGGAGTAGGGCCATATCTACCAAACTCTCAAACGTGGCCCCCATGGGCACATGAGACATAGCTAACTCCTGTAACGGCTCATTCAATGCTCTAGCAAAACGAAGAGCCTTCTTCTGAGTAGTACTCACCATATCCAAGCCAAAACGAGCTAACTGATTGAACTTGTTCACATATTCTTTAACAGACATGTCTCCTTGCTTCAAAGCAATAAACCTTTCCATTTGCAAGTTCTCTTCAGTAGAAGACATAAACTTAAGCCCGAATCTTGTCCTGAAATCGACCCATGTCTCAACGGGCCTAGTCGCGGTGGTGATCTCCCACCAATAAGCGGCTTCATCCTTCATAAGCCAAACCGCCAACAAGATCTTTCTCTGATCATCTAATCCAAATGTAACACCCCACCTCTGCCAGGGTAACTCTTGCAAGCACTCTGACTTTGGAGGGGCGTTTGAATCAGGTAAACATGCATAATGATATATCAAGGCAGAACAAGAACATATGTATATATGTAAACAGAGTAAATAACATAGATAAAACAGCGGAAGATTTTAAACCATTTCAAAACAAGTCTGGTACAACATAATATCAACTTTCCAAATAAACAAGTCTAGATAAAACAACATCATCTGAAAACTGAAATACATAAGTGCTATCCCCAAAATAAATGATAACCATAGCTAGCTTCATGTCAAGACTGTACATGAGCTAATCCCACAAGCAAGCGATCAGAAATCCAGCTAAGCTCCAATATTCCCTCCCTGAGAACCTGGGGGGGGGGGGGGGGAAACGGAAGAAAAGAGGCGAAAGAAAACAGGTCAGTCAAAAAGACTGAGTAAGCCCTACTACAATCAATGTAAACTGATAAAGTTAACTGGCATGAGCAGCAGGGATGAACATAAGGATAACAACATACTAGCATGATGATTAACTAACAAGGTAGATAAAGGTGTCATCGCATAATCAGGTTTAAGGTTTTGCACCACAGGTGTATCAGCATTCTAACATGTCATGTATAATCGAGAATTTATCCCTTGGCCTAAACTTGGCCCAGTATCAGGTGTTTGACTCAAATCAAGATCCAACTTCTTGGTACCAATCCTAGTATAACAGGATTAGGTGTTACCCTAATGTTCACATCGAAACAGGACGGAACAGAATGGTCCATACAGAAATAGAGCTTGGGAAAAATGGTCTCTTACCATCCCAACAGATAAAGTACAGAAACAGAATGCTAACAATAATGGGCCTTAACCACCCTAACAGATAAAGTACAGAAACGGAATACTAACTATGATGGGCCTTTACCACCCTAACAGAACGGTACCACGCAGAAACAGACGGGTGTTGCCACCCAACAGAACAGACGGTACCAACAGAATCAGACAGAACTAAGTGTACCCTAAATCCTACCCAAGCGATCGGCTCCCTAATACATAAATACCCTGTGTCGGCCCCACGATAGGGTGTATCACCCCCTAAAGTGGCAACCAATTGGCACAGGCATATTTATAGATGTCACGGCGTCTTACATCCTCAGAGGCAGCCCGGGATCCATGCACGCACATGACCCGGTTGGAACGCACCATCAACACCCATCGCCACTATCAGAATGAACCACTTATAATTAGTTCAGTAAGCGTGCCCGGACCCTACCTACAGTTGGGTCAAAGTTTTGATACCAGAAAGGGTTACTGACTAATATGGGTCCCAAACAACAGATGACACAAGTATTCCCCCTTGTGTCCCCAGACTATCAGATTCAGCTTAACTTATTAACAGAGTTCAGACATACAAAGTTCAGACGATTAGTTTTCAGACTAACGGATCAGATAACAGATTTACAAACCTGCCTAACTTAGTGTGGGTCCTACAGATCCGCAAAGCAGGTTCGTTTAACTTATCAATCAAGTTAGTTTATCCAGACCAGGTATCAAATCGGTTCTCAGCCTTATCAAATTACTGAGTTGGATTGGTATAGTTCAACTTAACCCCGTGAAATTACCGAGTTCAGATTGGTTAAGTGTAGGTTAACTCAACCCCGTTAATCTACCAAGCCCAAATTGGTTAAGTATTAAATGGACCATGACTTAACCCTAATCATGAGGCATTAATTAATTAATGCGCCTTAACCTCTCACATTAGACTTTGTTGTGGTTACTAGTTAAGCCGGGCGGGTCCGGGTAGCTTTACACCACAACTTGGTCTAACCTCGGGTCCAAGGTACAACATGACCAACTTCTCACATTGGGTCCTATTGTTTGTAGCAACTAGTTAGGCCGGTCGGTTCCGGGTAGGTTTACGCTACAAACTCAACCCAACCTCGAGTTGGCCACACTTATCTTTTCTAAGTGTCATGTCCATCATGTTTCCAAAACATGTTACAAATTTTCAAGCAATTGGGTAGACCTAACTTAATAGGTAAATTCCCAATGGGTAGACCTAACTTAGTAGGTAAATTCCCAAGCTCATGTTTTTATGTCTTTTAAGTTTACCCAACCCCAAACGCAATCCCATCGCTTACATATCGCAATAGCGCATAAAGGATAGAAAGAGGGAACTTGGCATAATCATGACATAAAAATGTTAAAGCCACAAGTTCAACATGGTGGCATATGAAAGGTTCATGTGTTCATACACTTGCATATTACATTTTTAGGCCCAAAAAGCATGCATAAAACCAAACTTGGCATATTCATGATACATGGTGCTAAATGACATGTAAGAATGGCCATAAGTTCGCATTTAGCCTCACATGCAAGTTATCATAAGTGATATGATAACTTACATGTTGCCAAAATGCAACCTTTGGCATAAAGCTTGAAGCTTTATGTTCACATACTCAAAATAAGCTTGCATAACATGATAACATGAACCATATGACCATCCCAAACTTGCATAACATACTTGCATATCAAATGACACTTGCATAACAAACTTGCATAATAAAACTTGCATAATATATGACAACTTGCATATCAAACTTGCATAAATAAACTTGCATAACATATGACAACTTGCATATCATACTTGCATAAACAAACTTGCATGACATATGACAACTTGCATATCATACTTGCATAAACAAACTTGCATGACATATGATAACTTGCATATCATACATTTAACTTTAGAGTTTAAGTATGAAAGGAATAGGGCTTACAATGCTTATGCGGACTCAAATGAGTATAGCAAATGTAAGAAACCCCTTATGCAACTAATTAAACCCCAAAAATGCAAGCAAACTTGATCAAAACTCTTCCTTTAAGATGCCAATAGAGAAACAAGACTTGAATGCAAGCTAATGATGATCATACAAGTCTAAAAACACTTGTATGCATGGAAAATCACTTAGGAATTTATTTAGGAATTTTATGAAGAGAGTGGAGGCCATGAGAGGATTGATTTTGCCATAGTTTAGTTGTATGAATGAATAATGATGATTTAGGGTAGGTTAGGGTCTTATTTATAGATTAGGCAAGTGTTTTAGGCCATAGGATTAACCCTAGATTCAATCCAAGCCATCAAAGCATGTCTTGGGGAAGAAGTCAAGTGTAGGAACCATCTAGGGCCTTTAGATTAAAGATGGACCATGAGAACCATTCAAATGCAAAATCTGCATTTGAGCGAATCGGCCCACGGGTTGACAGCCAAACACCCTGGATTAACCCCTAGTCGACCCAGCTGGCTCGGGTCGACCTCAAAAATCGGCCGGTTCGGTTATTCCCCTCTCCCAATTCGCTGTTTTGAACATTTTTGCATATTCATTTAATTTTCAATTATATATATATATATATATATATCAATATATATATTTCTCTGCGCAACCCATTTCACTTAATTAAGTATACTTTAATTTGGGAATTTTTCGTGAAACTTCGCGAGGCCATATCTTGGTCATACGGACTCCGATTTTCGAAAACTCGGACTCTATTTCGCGTATTTTTCCGAGACGAACGCAATGGCATAGCCCGTTTCCCTTGATTCAGATTTTACAGTTTAATTCTGCCTCCATTTATGTTATAACATGTTATTCAAAAATACGGGTTGTTACATTCTTCCCTCCTTAAAGGATTTCGTCCCCGAAATCTCCAAGTTAGGAAGAACGTATCCTACCATCCAACATCCATCTACTCAAAACACCATCCACGAGCAATCATTGTCCTTACTAGATTCTAAATGTTGTATGAACATATGCAAAGGTGTGTGTATATGTACTTATCTAATGCAAATATCATCAATGCAAATTATGTTAGTGAAATGAATCCATATGTATGCAATTCCTAACATAATGTATAGCATCTATATGTGTGCACATAACATACATCCATATGCAACATCCATGTGCCGAATCAACCATCTTGCAACCATAAGAATTGAAAATGTACACACGTCCATATGCAATATGAGAGTGTATTTCAAGCCGATCTAGTGCCTAGTGTGTGTTTATGCATCCACGAGCAACCACTAGCAACCACTTGCATCCACTTGCAACCATCAAACATAACATGTCTCAAACACATGTTTACATCCATAGGATTCCTATCTCAACAAGATACAGTCGAGTGATGGAAGCGAGTACAGATAAAACAAAACTTGGTATATATACTTACAGACTACTAGTACAGATCAGATCTTCCCAAATGATTCTTAGGAAACTAAGCATGGTAGGAACCCAGAATGTATTTGTCATAGTCACAGATACTCTCAAATCCCAATTTATCACAAACAGATGAGTTATAACTCTCAGGGAGTTTGAGACTATTACCAGATCAGAAGCAAGACTAGCATTAAAGTACTGAGTTGCCATTACAGAATCAAGATACCAGAAAAAGAGTTTCAAACTGAAAATCAGACAAGGAAAATTAAACATCCTACAGACAAATTATTCTAGCCCTAATCTATTCACCCGCCATGCGAGTATTCACCGCTCCTTCCGATGTAGTCCCTTTCTTCTTCGGGCAATCCCTAGTGAAGTGTCCCATCTCTCCACAGTTAAAGCAAGTGCCCTTCCTCTTTCTGCAATCCTTGTTTAGATGAGTTGAGCTTCCACAAGTAAAGCACTTCTTTTCCTTCTTATCTTCAGACTTCTCCTCCTTCTTTTGCATTTCCTTTTTGGGACCCGTTTTCTTGTTTTGAGACTCATTCACCTTGACCTCCTTCTTTGCACTCTTGTTCTCTTCATTGAGTAGGGCCATATCTACCAAACTCTCAAACGTGGCCCCCATGGGCACATGAGACATAGCTAACTCCTGTAACGGCTCATTCAATCCTCTAGCAAAACGAAGAGCCTTCTTCTGAGTAGTACTCACCATATCCAAGCCAAAACGAGCTAACTGATTGAACTTGTTCACATATTCTTTAACAGACATGTCTCCTTGCTTCAAAGCAATAAACCTTTCCATTTGCAAATTCTCTTCAGTAGAAGACAGAAACTTAAGCCTGAATCTTGTCCTGAAATCGACCCAAGTCTCCACAGGCCTAGTACCATTGGTGACTTCCCACCAATAAGCGGCTTCATCCTTCATAAGCCAAACCGCCAACAAGAGCTTCCTCTGATCGTCTAACCCAAAGATAGCAAACAAATCCTCGGTCTCTTTCAACCAATTTCTGGCCTCCACAAAAGTCTCAGTGCCTTGAAAGTTCTTGCCACCCATTGCTTTGAAATCTTTGCAAGTCTTTGCGAAGTCCACTTGAGGATGTTGAGGGGGAGGAGGAAGAGGAACCTCAGCGACAGGAGGAGGAGGAACATTAACTACAGGAGGAGGAACATTAACTACTGGAGGAGGAGGAGGAGGGACATCTGCGGGGCCGGCTTCGGTCGCCCTAGCCTCCAAAAGTCTCCTATACCAAACAGGTACGTGCACTCCCTCCGGGATAACAAAGTTATCAGCCATACTGAAAAAGAAAAAGACAGATTCAGAATGGAGAAAAACGAAGGGATTTTGCTAATGGCTTTTTTTTTTTGGGGAATAACCTTTAGAATAAACTAGACTTTTCTTTGGAAAATACTTTATACTTGGTTTTGAAAATAGTTTTCAAAAAGTTTTCTAAAACCTTTTTGCTCCTTCACGTAAACCATATGCTCTGATACCAAATGTAACACCCCACCTCTGCCAGGGTAACTCTTGCAAGCACTCTGACTTTGGAGGGGCGTTTGAATCAGGTAAACATGCATAATGATATATCAAGGCAGAACAAGAACATATGTATATATGTAAACAGAGTAAATAACATAGATAAAACAGCGGAAGATTTTAAACCATTTCAAAACAAGTCTGGTACAACATAATATCAACTTTCCAAATAAACAAGTCTAGATAAAACAACATCATCTGAAAACTGAAATACATAAGTGCTATCCACAAAATAAATGATAACCATAGCTAGCTTCATGTCAAGACTGTACATGAGCTAATCCCACAAGCAAGCGATCAGAAATCCAGCTAAGCTCCAATATTCCCTCCCTGAGAACCTAGGGGGGGGAAACGGAAGAAAAGAGGCGAAAGAAAACAGGTCAGTCAAAAAGACTGAGTAAGCCCTACTACAATCAATGTAAACTGATAAAGTTAACTGGCATGAGCAGCAGGGATGAACATAAGGATAACAACATACTAGCATGATGATTAACTAACAAGGTAGATAAAGGTGTCATCGCATAATCAGGTTTAAGGTTTTGCACCACAGGTGTATCAGCATTCTAACATGTCATGTATAATCGAGAATTTATCCCTTGGCCTAAACTTGGCCCAGTATCAGGTGTTTGACTCAAATCAAGATCCAACTTCTTGGTACCAATCCTAGTATAACAGGATTAGGTGTTACTCCAATGTTCACATCGAAACAGGACGGAACAGAATGGTCCATACAGAAATAGAGCTTGGGAAAAATGGTCTCTTACCATCCCAACAGATAAAGTACAGAAACGGAATGCTAACAATAATGGGCCTTAACCACCCTAACAGATAAAGTACAGAAACGGAATACTAACTATGATGGGCCTTTACCACCCTAACAGAACGGTACCACGCAGAAACAGACGGGTGTTGCCACCCAACAGAACAGACGGTACCAACAGAATCAGACAGAACTAAGTGTACCCTAAATCCTACCCAAGCGATCGGCTCCCTAATACATAAATACCCTGTGTCGGCCCCACGATAGGGTGTATCACCCCCTAAAGTGGCAACCAATTGGCACATGCATATTTATAGATGTCACGGTGTCTTACATCCTCAGAGGCAGCCCGGGATCCATGCACGCACATGACCCGGTTGGAACGCACCATCAACACCCATCGCCACTATCAGAATGAACCACTTATAATTAGTTCAGTAAGCGTGCCCGGACCCTACCTACAGTTGGTTCAAAGTTTTGATACCAGAAAGGGTTACTGACTAATATGGGTCCCAAACAACAGATGACACAAGTATTCCCCCTTGTGTCCCCAGACTATCAGATTCAGCTTAACTTATTAACAGAGTTCAGACATACAAAGTTCAGACGATTAGTTTTCAGACTAACGGATCAGATAACAGATTTACAAACCTGCCTAACTTAGTGTGGGTCCTACAGATCCGCAAAGCAGGTTCGTTTAACTTATCAATCAAGTTAGTTTATCCAGACCAGGTATCAAATCGGTTCTCAGCCTTATCAAATTACTGAGTTGGATTGGTATAGTTCAACTTAACCCCGTGAAATTACCGAGTTCAGATTGGTTAAGTGTAGGTTAACTCAACCCCGTTAATCTACCAAGCCCAAATTGGTTAAGTATTAAATGGACCATGACTTAACCCTAATCATGAGGCATTAATTAATTAATGCGCCTTAACCTCTCACATTAGACTTTGTTGTGGTTACTAGTTAAGCCGGGCGGGTCCGGGTAGCTTTACACCACAACTTGGTCTAACCTCGGGTCCAAGGTACAACATGACCAACTTCTCACATTGGGTCCTATTGTTTGTAGCAACTAGTTAGGCCGGTCGGTTCCAGGTAGGTTTACGCTACAAACTCAACCCAACCTCGAGTTGGCCACACTTATCTTTTCTAAGTGTCATGTCCATCATGTTTCCAAAACATGTTACAAATTTTCAAGCAATTGGGTAGACCTAACTTAATAGGTAAATTCCCAATGGGTAGACCTAACTTAATAGGTAAATTCCCAAGCTCATGTTTTTATGTCTTTTAAGTTTACCCAACCCCAAACGCAATCCCATCGCTTACATATCGCAATAGCGCATAAAGGATAGAAAGAGGGAACTTGGCATAATCATGACATAAAAATGTTAAAGCCACAAGTTCAACATGGTGGCATATGAAAGGTTCATGTGTTCATACACTTGCATATTACATTTTTAGGCCCAAAAAGCATGCATAAAACCAAACTTGGCATATTCATGATACATGGTGCTAAATGACATGTAAGAATGGCCATAAGTTCGCATTTAGCCTCACATGCAAGTTATCATAAGTGATATGATAACTTACATGTTGCCAAAATGCAACCTTTGGCATAAAGCTTGAAGCTTTATGTTCACATACTCAAAATAAGTTTGCATAACATGATAACATGAACCATATGACCATCCCAAACTTGCATAACATACTTGTATATCATATGACACTTGCATAACAAACTTGCATAATAAAACTTGCATAATATATGACAACTTGCATATCAAACTTGCATAAACAAACTTGCATAACATATGACAACTTGCATATCATACTTGCATAAACAAACTTGCATGACATATGACAACTTGCATATCATACTTGCATAAACAAACTTGCATGACATATGATAACTTGCATATCATACATTTAACTTTAGAGTTTAAGTATGAAAGGAATAGGGCTTACAATGCTTATGCGGACTCAAATGAGTATAGCAAATGTAAGAAACCCCTTATGCAACTAATTAAACCCAAAAAATGCAAGCAAACTTGATCAAAACTCTTCCTTTAAGATGCCAATAGAGAAACAAGACTTGAATGCAAGCTAATGATGATCATACAAGTCTAAAAACACTTGTATGCATGGAAAATCACTTAGGAATTTATTTAGGAATTTTATGAAGAGAGTGGAGGCCATGAGAGGATTGATTTTGCCATAGTTTAGTTGTATGAATGAATAATGATGATTTAGGGTAGGTTAGGGTCTTATTTATAGATTAGGCAAGTGTTTTAGGCCATAGGATTAACCCTAGATTCAATCCAAGCCATCAAAGCATGTCTTGGGGAAGAAGTCAAGTGTAGGAACCATCTAGGGCCTTTAGATTAAAGATGGACCATGAGAACCATTCAAATGCAAAATCTGCATTTGAGCGAATCGGCCCACGGGTTGACAGCCAAACACCCTGGATTAACCCCTAGTCGACCCATCGGGCTCGGGTCGACCTCAAAAATCGGCCGGTTCGGTTATTCCCCTCTCCCAATTCGCTGTTTTGAACATTTTTGCATATTTATTTAATTTTCAATTATATATATATATATATATATATCAATATATATATATTTCTCTGCGCAACCCATTTCACTTAATTAAGTATACTTTAATTTGGGAATTTTTCGTGAAACTTCGCGAGGCCATATCTTGGTCATACGGACTCCGATTTTCGAAAACTCGGACTCTATTTCGCGTATATTTCCGAGACGAACGCAATGGCATAGCCCGTTTCCCTTGATTCAGATTTTACAGTTTAATTCTGCCTCCATTTATGTTATAACATGTTATTCAAAAATACGGGTTGTTACACAAACCGACTTAACGTTGCAACTAATCCATGCAAGCTTTGCAGTTGCTTCATAGTTATGGAAAGCTGCATGTCTTGGATGTTGAAACCGTTTGCTAGCAGCCTTTTCACATCAGTGTAAATGCCCTAACGAAGATGTTTTTCTCTGTTGGAAGAACCTGACTAGTGCGTTGAGCTTGTGATGGTTTGGACAATCTTATTAGAGGAACCATCGAGAATGTTGTCGGTTATTTGGTGCTTATTGGAGGTTGTTCCCTTCAAAGGTGGGGGATTAGCAAAGATAACAACTTATACCAGCTCTTGCTGAGTAGATAAGTAAGGGAAAATGTTAGCGTTTAGGGGAAGTACTCCTGCAGATGCCAAAATTTTGACTAGTTTTTCAACCATTCTTAGAATGACACAAATTCGGTGTGAAAAATGAAGATTGATTGCTTATCACTGGGCTTGTTGAATATTTTAACAAGAAAGAAAGAGGGAGAGAATATAAAAAAGAAAACTTATATTTTAAAACTTTTCTTTATTGATGCTTATTTCATGCTTGATGTCATTGCTTAATACAAATGAGAGAGCACATTGCTATTTATAACATAATAGAGATTCTAGACTATCATTCTCTAGATTTTCCTTTCATCCTCTAATTTCTAGACTTTCCTTAACAAATCGTTCTCTAGAATTCTCTATTACATATTTGATAACTCTAAAATTTGTTATCATTTATTTTGGTCTTTCCTAAATACAAGAATTGGATTTATTACCTCATTAAAATTTCCTTATAAAAGAAAGTTTATTTTCAATGGGGCTTAAAAATGTCAAAAAGTGAGGGACTAAATACAAAAACAAAAGGTAAATAACATAAGATGTATGGTGGTTTAGCAAACTATCTACGTTAACCATGAAGATATTTTATTTTATTTTTTTTACAATAAGAAAATAAAGAAAGGGTTTGGGATTAACAAAGCTTGTAAGGACCTATGTGATAACAAGAGTGTTGACTTTGTATGTAGTATTTAGAATTCCTGAATGTTTCAACTAGATTTCAACCACTTTGATCTGCAAAGTAAGGGTAGTTTATAGTAACTAAAGTGGATGGTAGATGGTTGAGACTGTGTTGTAAAGTTTGAAGGAAAAGTGCTTAACCATTGACCTGATTGTAGAGGTGAACGGTCATCGGCTATAAAGTGTGCTAAAAGATGGACGGTAGATGAAAAAAATACTCATTGTCTCCTTGTACCAGTAGAGGGCTTGCATCAGTTGACATTATATGCTTATAGACAACTACATCAGCTAAGTCTCCCGTCTATGTTGTCCAAATGGATGGGCGAATGGTTGTTATTGTGTTGGCTGAGTTGGTCGAAATGGAAAGGAATTGAAATCATGTTAAGGACCATGTCGTGAAGATGGATAAATGATTGAGCGAGAGATGACTGAAAGGAAGGCATCATGTTGATTGGAGTTGGTCATACTAATGCCATTCTGAAAGATGTGTCGTGCTTGGGTCAATCTTACCTGATGTGTTGCTTGCTAGGGCATGCTTGGATAGGAGCTTAGCTTCGTCTAATTTGTTGCAGAGTGAACTGTATTGGTTTTTAGCTGCCGTTGAAAGTTTAATATACGAGAATTGGTTAGGAAAGAGCCAGACCCTGTCTATATATTGAGTTTGAAGGTCGCTTTAAGCTAAAATGGCTGAGCATCATCTTGGTGCCTTTTTGGGTAAAAAGGCTAGTTTAAGACCACGGACTTGGGTCGGCCTTCTCGGACCATTGTGAATTAATTGGACTAGTTTTGATTGGACCAAGTTTCTTTTAATTGACATGTAACAATCGCCTATAAATCCCACAATTAACAAGAGGAATAATGCACTGAAAGGTGTGTCAGGCAGCTATGAACGATCATCAAGTTAATATAAACACAAGTGGAACTTGTCGTATAACTCAAAACGCAGAGATAAAGTATAATAAAACATATACAAGACGCATATAATTGTGAAGCATATTTGAGCAGAACTTAAACTTTCATATTAATTAGAAAGATCCATACATCACTGGAGTACATCATAAGAGTCGGTACAAAATGCCTCACTACAATCACTCAGAGAACACTCAACAAGCATAACAACGGAAACAACAAATAGTATGCATAGTAGAAAGTAATACGTAATCCTCCTGCTCGTTATCGCTCTACAACATCGTCTCATCAAGATCTATCACCTGCTACCTTGTCTACCCATCCAAACACAATGGATGAACAATCTAAGGTAATAAGAGGCAACATAAGACCTTAAGTCAGACAAAAGTCTAAATGAGCAATAAAGCAGCTATCTAATATCATCAATAAAGTATATAAAAAATAGGTAGATCAACCATCTAATCTACCAACATCAATAGAGAAGAACTCAAACCTGTCTCCCCCACATCTGACAGTGATAGCCTTTACAAACAACCAAAGAGAAAACATAGCAGACATGGAAACAAGTTATCTAGCGTAGACCATTATAATTGATATCAACATCCCCCAATTACAAGCCCCGAAGGCCTAAACCAACATCAAACAAGCACCCAAGAGATATCTCCTTCAATGTCGGACAATCTACACAAGACGCTAGAAGCAAAGCAACAAACATCCATGACTCTGGCTATCACCGCCAATCCTGTTGTGAAACCATCGTTAATCATATGACCAACTCAACATCACATCGTCCTTCAAGGGCTAATGGTAACCCTGGTTCTAGCAAAACTCCATATGCCATCATGACTCGTATCTCTAGGCCCATCATGATTGCCAGGGTACTCGACCAGCTCCCCCCAGTCCTTTAGGCATCTCTATTGTAATCCTATTTTGAGCTCGCTAGAACCTACGACAACGATAATCCCTCATCCTTCATTATCTCTAGTCGTCATCGCCGACGACTATCCATAGCTCAAGCGCCTTCTCGAGTGACATTATCTAGGAACTCAACACCTTTGAGTCATCTTCAAATTTGTTGCATTACGACGATCAACGAACACTTCAAAACACTTTGAACATTCCTCCTTGAATTCACGTCAAAGCCATGACCATCATCGACCCAGGAACATACATTGTTTGGTCGATATTCAATCCACCAAATATACTTCCCTGATCCAATGTCCAGATTATCCCCGGTCCATGGTGAAAAACACTCCCGATCCATGGTGAAAAACATGCCCGATCCATGGTGAAAAAGACGGCCGATCCATCCAGAAAAATACGCCCGATCCATCCAGAAAACAAGTCGGGTCCATCCAGAAAATATGTCTGGTCCATCCAGAAAACATACCCAGTCCATCTAGTAAAACATGTTCGGTCCATCTAGAAAATATGCCTGGTCCATATTTCGAAAACCGTCCGATCCATTGGAGCATTTATGCCCGATCCATACGAGAATTTATCCCCGATCCACTTGAAAATTGGTCGATCTATTCATGTTTGCACACCAAAAATGATCAAAACCCAAAACGAACATATACATGGTCCAAAACCCAATTTCACCAAACCAATTCAACCAATCAAACAACAAGCATTAATGCAACAATTATTCATCATTCAAACATAAGAAAATCACCAATTTCAAAATAAACAAAAAACGAATTAAACAAATGGATCTAACTTGCAATAACACATGAATTAATACGGAGTTTTACAATTTTAAGTTGCTAGATTATATCCTATGGTGATTCAAAATGAAAACATAATTACATTGGTTAGATCTAGGTGAAAACAACTTGAAATGAAGAAAACAATATCAACAACCCATATACTCGATGGAATCCGTGTGAGAGATGTTTATCACTCAACAAATCTTCAAATTAGCTTTAAAACGATGATCTACAAATCCGGACAGCGAAGAACGGTCTTCAAATCTCTCAACTTGATCGATATACTCTATCTGGATGCAGATCTAGCCTTCCTTGATGTTGGCCTTCAATCTTCTAATGTAGATCTAAGATTTTAATGAAGGGGAGGTGTATTTGATTGGAGTAGCAGTAGGGAGAATCTCAAACCACAACCAAATGAGAAATGAAGAAAGTAAACCATTCTCCTTGCCTCTACCCCCTATTTATAGCCATCTAACCAGCCCACTAATGGGCCTCACCAAATCAGCCCACTAATGACTAATTAATCTGTCCAAAAATTATGTAGCACTAAAACAGCGATTCCTGTCAAATCGCTGAACCAAATCTTTAATGTGATCACTCTATGCAATTGGAAACACCATTTCATTTCCAATGAAATCAATCTCAGCACCTGATTCGATCCCAATCAAAAGTTATCCCCTATACAAAACTAAAAGGGGCAAAATGGTCACAAACAAAATTGATAAAAATTATGGACATGTCTCACATCACCATAATCAGCATATCAAAATATGAGAATGATCCGACCCTCAGGGAATTAAATAAAAATATTTTACGATCCTCCGATACGTAAAATGCAGATCGTTACATTCCCCCTCCCCACTACGAATTTCGCCCACAAAATTCAAGTAAACACAAGAAACCAATACAATTCTGCATGCCTATCACCCATAAGCAACAATCTATCATCCAACTAGCATCCATTAATCCAGGCATCCATAGCCTTAACCTAGTACATGGAATTGTAATGACAATAATACAATCTACGATGGTGTAAGAGTGATATGACATTTATGGGTCATACCAAAGAAGAGTTCTGGATGAACCGCCTTCATTCTCTCTTCCATTTCCACGTACAATTGTCAGCATTCTAACTCCATTGTACCTTGACTAGCTTAACAGTCTTCCTCCTAAGTTGTTTCGTGTCATTCCCCACAACGCTAAGTGCTTATAAGGCTTCGAAACTACGGACTCGACTTCTAGGTATTTATAGTAATCTGGAGATATCACCACATTCGAATCGTGCACATACTTATGTAGACAAGACACATGAAAAACATTGTGCACGTTTGACATCTTCTCGGTTAAATCCAATCTATATGCGAGCTTTCCAATCCTCTCGACTATCGGAGACGGTCCAACAAACCTTGAGGCTAACTTTCATTTATTTCCGAAACGAACAACATTCTTTAAAGGAGAAATCTTCACGAAAAATATATTGCCAACGTCGAATTCCAAATCCTTACGACGCTTATCGGCATAACTCTTCTGACGATCTTGGGCTGCCTTCATTCATTGCCAAACATTCTCGATACAATCTGATGTTTCTCTCATCATCTTTGGCCCAACTATCAACCTATCTCCAGTTTCTAATCAACATGATGGAGAATTACACATTTTACCATACAACTCCTCGTATGGTTCCATCCCAATGCTCGATCGGTAGCTATTATTGTATGCGAACTCATCCAAATGTAGATGTCTTCCCATGATCCCCCATAATCCAATACAAAAGATCTAAGGAGATCTTCCAAAACTCGGTTAACCCTCGCGGTCTGACCATCAATCTGGGGATGATAAGTCGTACTCAAACACGGCTCGGTTCCCAAAGTCTCTTACAAACTCTTCCAAAATCCACTCGTGAACAAAGGACCTCGATCACTTACTATACTCTTTGGGATACCATGGAATCGAACTATCCATTTAATATATAGCTCAACCAAATTCGAGCTGTCCTAGTCGATTTAACGAGAATAAACCACACGCTTTTGGTCAAGCAATCTACTATGACCCAACTCCCTTCATTTCCTGCCCTGGTTCTAGGTACTCCATTGATATTTGCTCCCACTTCCACGTAAGAACTTCCAAAGGCTGAAGCAATCCACTTGGATTTTTCTGTTGAACTTTCACCAACTGACAGTTTATACATTTGAAAATAAACTTTCCCACATCCCTCTTCATCCCTTCTTGGTAGTAAGCTCGCTTCGTGCCCCAATACATCTTATTACCACCAAGATGAATTGTCAACTTCGAGTGATGGCATTCCCTCATAGCCTCATTTCTCAATCCATCAATATCGGGAACAACCAGTCGTCCTTTCTTATGAAGCCAACCATTTCGATTGACTTTGAAATTCTCATCCTCTGGTTCCAACTTCTGTATAATCTCGACAAGCTTTCCATCACGCTTTTGGCTTTCTCCAATTCTTTTGATGAGAGTAGGTCTTATCGATAAGCTTGCCAACATTTCAGGTTCCAACTCACACCATGGTCTGAAGTCAAATCCTGCCAAGTACTCAAGGTGCTTCCATTCCGAAAACATAGTTCCCAATCCTACACGTCTTCGACTCAATGCATCTGCGTTACCTTTACCAGTAGTATAGGCAATACCAAAATCATAAGACGCCAAAAAATCTAACCACCACTGCTGTCGAAGATTCAAATCCTTTTGGGAGAAAAGATACTTCAACGACTTCTGATCCGTAAACAACTCAAATCCGACTCCCAATAGATAATGTCTCCACATCTTTAGAGAAAACACGACCGCCGCTAACTCTAAATCATGAGTCAGATAATTTCATTCATGCGGCGTCAGTTGTTGACTCGCATATGCCACGAATTTGTCCTTCTGCATCAGCACTACTAGAAGTCCAGTACCACATGCATCAATATATACCACCATAACTTCATTCCCACTTGGAATGGTTAAAACGGGAGCACTCGTCGGTCTCTCCTTCAGGATCCCAAAAGCTTTCTCGCACTTCGCGTCCCATGTGAACACTTGGTTCTTCTTCGTCAATCATGTTAATGGTGCAACTATCTTGGAGAAATCCTTGATAAATCTTCGATAACAACCTGCCAACCCAAGAAAACTCCTCACGTCCTTTGCGTTCTTAAATCTATCCCAGTCCTAGACTATTGCCACCTTAGCGGGATCCACCGCTATTGTAACACCCAGAAATTTAACAAGCTTAAAGATTATAAATTGAGAATAACTTAATTAAATATTCAAAATTAAGTGAAACTGGCATTTCCGTTGCGTTTATCTCAGAATTTTAGTTTAAACAGACCCCAAGTTTGCGTAAAACGGATAACAGTAAAAGTTTGTATACACATAAGGGTTTCATATATAAATATAATTCAAAATTCAAACCAGAATAATAAACGTCAAAATCAACGCATGATGATTGCAACATGGGGCGACCCATGTCCTGATTGGGTCAACCCTAGGTCGGCCTAGGGGCTTGTGAGTCCACCCATGGGTCGACCCACCCCAGGTCCGGGCAGATTTCTACGAAGTATTTGGAGCGTTTTGTGTCTATGTTCATGATGACTCAACATGACATGTACGGTTCAGATTTAAAACCTGGATCTAAGGGTTAATGTTGGCTCTTCAACTCTATAAATAAACGTCTTCCCTCATTGTGAAATTCACACAAAATCTTCACTTCTTTCTCTGCCTCTAAATTATTCTGAGAGTTATATACGTGTAATGTGGAAATGCTGCTAAAGACTGGATCAAACAGAAGCAACTTCAATCAATACCTACATACGTACAACTTGGAATTGATTTGGACATTCTGTGACCTAGTGTTATACATATTTATCTTCACCAAGACTCACTGTGAGTTTCAATTTTTTACAGATCTGATTTCTTAGGCCTTGAACATGACAGTTAAATAAAACTAGTTAGGATCTACAGTGATAGTAAAATAAAAGTTACACATGTTAATTAACTATGCCGTTAGAGTCAGTTATATATATGTATATGCCTGTGGTGTTGGAAAAATAACAAGTTGTACATATGCCTATGATATTGATACATTTGTCTGGGATGTTGATACATATGCATGTGATATTGATAATTGAACAAGTATGCGTGTAATGTTGGAAAGAATAAAAAATTATATGTATCTATCTTCCATTTCCCATTTTTAATGTTTATTTCCAGTCTTTCCTATATACATATTGTGATACCCCACGTCTGTTAATGTCACTCACCAAGGGAATACATTAATTTTCATGAAATATTACAAGATAGATATAAAATGACAACGGAATTAAAAACTTTATTAATCATAAAGCATCGTGGTTCAAAAACATCATATGTATGAAATACACAAAAAAACCATTACATCATAAAAACTACTGTCTTGTACTTTAAAACATCAGAGTACATAAAAGAAGCAAAATTCCCTAAATAAAATATTGCCTAGTAGCAAGGATAGAAGTTTGAGCCATACATCTAAGCAGCTCCAGCAAAACAAAAGCAGAATCATGGTCAAGCCTGAGTATTCCCACCCTAAGAACCTGGGGAGGGGGGGACAGAAGAAAGAAGAGGAAACAAAAAGGGCCAGATATAAAGTCTGGCGAGTCCAGTTACTTTTAGCAAGTAAATAAGTAAAAGTAGCATGACATGCATATAAAGTGGACAAGAAAGATAACACCATAAAAGGTAGGTATGACAAGGTAAACATGATAGAATGTATACACTTCTCTAATGATTAATCTGCACTGTTACTAGTTTAACTAGAATGAGATGATCCCAATAACTATAAGATGGTAGACTTAACCATACGTCCCGATGTATCCTAACCACTACCCTAATCGATCGGCTCCCTACTCCGCGTAGATACTATGTTCCGGCCCCACCATAGGATGTATCACGTCCTATAGTGGAAACTCTTCGCTGATATGCACAGCCATATCTACAGGTGTCACGGTCATCTTAGCCCCCTCTGCCCGACCCATGCACACACATGTCCCCGGTCGGTTTGCGCCGCCCACACTGTCCGCCTCATTTGGATCTCTTACAATCAGCCCAGTAAGCGTGCCCCAACTTCGACCTAGTTCGGAGTACTCGTTTGATACCTATTAAGGGTAACTGACTGGAATGGGTCCCACACAATATGATACAAGCACCCCTCCCTTGTCTTGTATCCCTACCAGGATTTCCATCGGTTACGTATACCACTAGGTGTCTTTAATTACATAACCCTATCATTTTTACAAGTTATGCTTACCTAAAAGGTGTCTTTAATTACATAACTCCGACATTTCCACAGGTTATGCTGACCACTAGGTGTCTTTAATTACATAACCTTATCAGGTTAAGTTTGTGAGCCTATATATAAATATTACCCACCCACTGTCTAAATAAATTTACTTAACCCCTACTCAAGTTCATGTCCATACAATCCCAACGAATTCCACTAGGTTAAGTATTCGAGTTTATTACCATGTATTCAATTATGGTTACAGTATGCTAGACCTCCCACATTAAGCCTACAATTTGTGGATACTAGACATGCCAGGTGGGTCCTTGCAGGCTTATTCCACAAATCAGGCCTAACCTCGTGTCTTAGCACATCTCGTATTTGTGCACTTAGGCTTCTCACATTCGATTCACCACTTGTGGTCGCTTTATATGCCGGTCGGTTCCGGGCAGACTTCCACCACAAGTGCAATCTAACCTCGTTCCTAAGCGCAATTTACAATTTCAAGTTACTGTAATTCTTGGCATTTCCATGATTAGCTAATCTTTTTACCTATGTCGTTATAGGTTATAGGTTTTATGCCCCTTTTACCCCCAATTATATGCATAGTGAAATATATGTCCAAATTCATATGCATATACATTATTAAAATTATGCCGATTTCACCTTTTTACCAATTATGCCCCATAATCTGAATTCACAAGATATGCTCAATCCCTTCATTTCCAAACTAATGTAATCGCATAATTTAGCAGCATGCCTAGGCTTGGACATAGCCTGGATATATAAAATAAAAGGAAAAGGGGTGAAGGGAATAAGACAGAGATGATTATTCTAACAGAGTTGACATAAACTTTTCATGGCATAATGTTAAGATGAACATATAAGAACAGATCGATGAACTTGTGATAATAAATGGTTTCTAACATAGTAGGGATGTCATAATAGGCATGATGAAATCTAAACTAGGATTTAGATGTCCAACACTTGACATATCCAAATTAACCACAACATAATCAATACAAGATGATCTAAATATTGAATTAGATCTATAATCAAAAGTAGATATGACATGATAAAGGTTAAGATCCAAGTCATAGTATGCCAAAATATCACAGATTCACAAGTTATTACAGATATGAAGTGATTCAAGGATCAACATGCATAGATCCAAGTTACAGTCCTATCATGTTTACTTTTTATTTATTTAAATCTAAAAGCAACTTGAAACTCACAATGTTTGGATCTAGAAAGGTAGAAGAAGAACAAATATACACTTGAATCTCTAACTTTGGTTGCAGAAGAAGAAAGAGTTTTGATTCAGTCCAGGCACCGGCAGCACTTAGGCCTCCTTTGATTTTCATTGAAGAAAACAAGAGAAATGAAGCCGTATATATAAGTCCAGTACCTCTGGGGTGGGAGATTTGCCGCCTCTAAACTTTTGATTTTTGAACGCTTTTCTGATTTCTGATTTAACTATATATATATAATTACCTTACGCGTATACAGACTTCAAACCCTTATAATTTCTTCATACGGTGTCTGTTTTATGCAAACCAAATGTATATCTTGACCAGAATTTCAAGACGGATGCAATGGCACAGTCCGTTTTCTTTAATTATGAATATTAAATTGATTATAATTTAACTTATCCTCTTTTATGTTGTTAAAATACGGGGTGTTACATTCTCCCCTACTTAAAGGATTTCGTCCCGAAATCTCCAAGTTAAGAAGAATGCATATCCTACAATCCACATCCATCTACTTATCCACCAATCACAGGCATCTATTGTCCTTAAAAGATTTTTAATGCTTATATGAACATATGCAAAGGTGTGTGTATATGTCCCAACACTAATGCGAAGATCAGGCGGTCTACTGATTTAGTCGACCTCCTTAATGTAATGTATGTTAGTGCCATGAGTCCAACATGTATGCAAATAACCCTATTATAACATGTAAGTTCTATATGGTGCACAATCATCCATCCAAATGAAACATTCATATGATGATACATCCATTTTAATGCTTAAAAGAAAAAGAAAAAAATGCACACACATCCATATGCAGTATGAAAGTGATTGAGCCGATCTAGTGCCTAATGTGTGTGCATATGCATCCACTGGCAACCACTAGCAAATACTTGCATCCACTTGCATCCATCAAACATAACATGTCTCAAACACATGTTTACATCCATGAGGATTTCTACTTAAAGGTCGAAGGTTCGATTGATACGATACACTTAAATGATAGAAACAAGCATAAATAAAAGCTTTGGAAAAGGAGTTAAGAACATACCTCAAAAAGAAAAGGGTATGAAGCACAAATCTTATCTTTGGTCTCCCAAGTTGCATCCTCTGGGTTATCTCCCTATTGAACCTTTATCAGCTTGACTTCTCTATTGTGTAGCTTCTTAATTACTGATCCAAGGATACGGGAAGGAACTCGTCTGACTGTCGCCTCCCGTTCCACCTCTACTTCTTCCAATACACTCGGCTCAACTTCTTCCACGGTATCATGCAAACACTTCCACAAGTGAGAAACATGGAAAACATCATGCACACCAGATAATCTCTTGGGTAACTTCACTCTATAGTCCATTTGTCCAATTCTTTCTATTATGGGAAATGGCCCTACAAATCTTAGTGCCAACTTCCCTACAGATCCGAAGCGAGCCACATTCCTCAAAGGTGACACTTTAATGAAGACTATATCTCCTACTTCAAATTCGATGTCATTCCTTCTCTTGTCTGCATAGGATTTCTTCCTATCTTGAGCGTTCTTCATTCGTCGTCTAATGAGATCAATCTTCTCGGACGTTTCTCTGACCATATCTGGTCCAAGTAATAGTCTTTCTGCAGATTCCCACCAACAAGTCGGTGATCTACAGGGTCGTTCGTATGATGCTTTGAAGGGTGCCATGTCAATGCTTGCTTGAAAACTGTTGTTGTAGGCAAACTCCACTAAAGGAAGATGCTCTTCCCAAGTCCCTCTGAAGTCTAGGATATACAACCTTAAAAGATCCTCAAGTATTATGTTCACCCTCTCCGTTTGTCCATCAGTCTGAGGATGATAAGCGGTGCTCAAACATAACTGTGTACCTAATGCTTCTCCGAAACTCCTCCAAAACTTACTAGTGAAGATGGGGTCACGATCGCTTACGATGCTGGAAGGTACTCCATGAAGACGAACTATCTCACGAACATAAAGAGCTGCCAACCATGTTGTCGTCCTCTTGCTCTTAACTGGAATGAAGTGAGCGCTCTTAGTAAGTCTATCTACTATAACCCAAATACTGGTGTTGCCTTTCTTTGATCTAGGCAAACCATCTATGAAATCCATAGAGACGCCCTCCTACTTCCACTGTGGAACCTCCAAAGGATGAAGTAAACCACTGGGCTTCTTTTGTTCAGCTTTGACTTGCTGACAAACTAAACATTGAGAAATGACCTCTGCCACATCTTTCTTCATCCCAGCCCAAAAGAAAATCCTTTTCATGTCCTTATACATGTTATCACCGCCTGGATGAGTAGTCATCTTAGAATGATGGGCTTCCTTTAGGACTTCCTTTAACAAACTTCCAGTTTGAGGAACACAAAGCCTTCCATCTCGTCGCAACCACCCTTTATCGTCAATGGAATATCTGTTGAGGTGACTAGAAGTCTCCCCTTTACCAAGCCTTTCCAAGATGTCTGAAATCTGTAGATCATCTCGCTGCGAAGTTCTTATCTGATTTATAAGAGTAGGTTGTATCTCTAGCGATGCAAACAAACCAGGCAATAACTCGATGGAGGGTCTAAAATCAAAAGTCGATATGAACTCCAAACTTTTCCTTTCCACAAACAGAGGACTTAAGGCCACCCTCTGTCTATTCAGTGCATTTGCCACCACATTACCCTTGCCAGGGTATAAGCAATCTCGAAATCATAAGAAGCTAGAAACTCCATCCACCTTTGTTGCCTTAAATTAAGATCTTTCTACGAGAACAAATACTTAAGAGATTTATGATCAGTGTACAACTCGAACCTCTCTCCAAGCAAATAATGATGCCACATCTTAAGCGCAACTACTATGGCAGCCATCTCTAAATCATAGGTAGGTTAGTTCTTCTCATGGACTCTTGGTTGTCTACCCCCATAACACAGTACCTTCCCTTCTTGCATCAGAACCGCACCAAGCCCTGTACCACATGCATCAATGTAAACTGTAAACTGTAAACGCTTTATTTCCATCAGGCAAGGTCAAGACCGGGCTGTTGTTGGAGCCTTCTTCAATCATTGGAAAGCAACATCACAAACTATATCTCATAAAAACGCCAAATTCTTCTTCGTCAGCCTGGTGAGTGGGGCTGATATCTTCGCGAAGTCCTTAATGAACTTCCTATAATAGCCTGCCAATCCAAGAAAGCTTCTCACCTCTGTTGCATTTTCCAGAACTTGCCAATCTTAAATTGCAACCACCTTTGCGGGATCTACTGCTACCCCTTCTTTAAAAACCACATGCCCTAGGAATCTCACCTCTTTTCTCCAAAAATGGCATTTGGAGAAATTTGCCTTAAGCTGATGCACATAGAGAGTTTTCAAAACTTCTCTCAAATGTTGGGCATGCTCTTCCTCACTCTTTGAGAAGATCAAGATATCATCAACAAAGACCATGACGAATTTATTTACAAACTCCCGAAACACCCTGCTTATTAGATCGACAAAATAGGCCATTCGTCAACCCAAAAGGAATAACTAGCAATTCAAAGAAACCATCTGGAGTACTAAAAGCGGTCTTATCTATACTGTCTTCAGCCACCCTCAACTGATGAAACCCTGTGGTTGAGTCTAACTGAGAAAATACCGAGGCACCAATAAGTTGGTCGAACAAGTCATCTATCCTTGGAAGTGGGTGCCTGTTCTTCTTAGTGAGTTTGTTCAACTCTCTATAGTCCACACATAAACGAAGCGAACCATCCACCTTAGTCGCGAATACTACTGGAGCACCCAATTCAGATATGCTTCTCTTGATAAACCCTTTCTCAAGTAGTTCCCCTACTTGCTTGTTGATCTCCCTCCTTTCCCTTGGAGCTATATGGCGCACTGGTAATGCAACAGGCTTTGCATTGTCCACAAGATATATACGAAAATCGATCTCATATCTTGGAGGTAAGCCCCGTACTTCATCAAAAACATCATAATAATCTCGAACTACTGGAATAGATTGCAGGTCATCGATAGATGCATCAATAAACTCTAGGAAACTAAGCATAAAAGACCCTTATGGGTCACAAGAAATCTTGAGGGTGCTCCCATGGCAAGTCAGCAGTCTAACGACCCTCCTCTCACAATCCAGAATGACACCATACATGGTTAGCCAATCCATCCCTAAAATCAAACTGTGGCCCATAAAACCTAGCATATATGCGTCGCATTCAAATTCGACGCCTAAGATAGATATTCTCAAACCCCGACAAATCATAGACAAATGAGCCGAACCACCAATGGGGTTTGAGACAGCTACGGGATCCACTACCATACTAGTATTTATGTGCAGAGATACAACCACAGAACTAGATATAATTGAATGTGAAGCGCCAGAATAAAAAAGAGTTCCAATAAGATGATTGGAAAGAGAAATCAAACCTTCCACGGAAATTTTCCTATCTCTATCCGGAACACTGAACGCGAGAGCATGCACCTGCCCTCCAGAAGCTCCTGCCCTCTGGCCTTGCCCCTGTGGTCCCTGTTTCTTCGGGTACTCCCTAGCAAAGTGTCCAACCTCTCCACAATTGAAGCAAGTATTCTTCCTTCTTTTGCAGTCCTTGACCAAGTGACCCTCTCGTCCACAACTGTGGCACTTCCTATTATCCTTAGCCTTGTCATTCTTTCTGCCTTTCCTTTGTTGCTGTTGTTGCTGCCCTTTCTTAGGCCATACGTTCTTGTTTTGCGTTTTTTCCTCAGCTTTACTTCCTTCTTTTCTCCCTTGTCTTCCTCATGCATTAAGGCCACATCAACCAGCCTTTCAAAATTAGTTCCCATTGGAATATGGGACATGGCTAACCCATGAAGGGGTTCATTCAGCCTTTTAGCAATCCGCAAAACTTTCTTATGCGGAGTATCTACCAATTCCAATCCAAATCTTGCTAGCTGGTTGAATTTGTTCACATACACTTTAATAGTCATGTTTCCTTATTTGAGCGCCAAGAACCTCTCCATTTGCATGCTTTTCTCAGCTTGGGAAAGAAACTACATTGTAAACCTTTTCCTAAAATCATCCCATGTCTCCACCAGACGTCCATCTTGGGTTACTTCCCACCAGAACGAAGCTTCATCTTTCAGTAGCCAGGAAGCTAACTGGATCTTCCTTCGATCTTCTACTTCAAATATTACAAACAAGTCCACAGTCGCCTTGATCCAATTCCTTGCCTTTACGAATGTTTCGATTCCACGGAATGGCTTCCCTCCCATGGAGCATAAATCTTTGCAGATCTTAGAGAAACTATCTGCTCTTGGAGGAGGAGGAGGAACGACGGGTACAGATGGGGAGGAACGTCAGCTTGACCTCCGGCAGGTGCCGTGGCCTCTAGATACCTGCGGAACCAACCTGGTACCGTAACGCCCTCAGGAATATTAGGTTCTCGAGACATGCTGAAATGAAAAGGAAAGAGATTTAGACAAAGGATCGAAGGACATTACATATGGCTTTGGGGAATACGTTTTTCAAAACAGACTTTTCTTTTTGAAACTTGCTTTCTTTTAAAACCTTTTGGAAAATAGTTTTCAAAAACTTTTATCTAATCTAGTAACCTTCAGCTCTGATACCAAGTGTGACACCCCTACGTCCGTTGATGTCACTCACAAAGGGAATGCATTAAGTTTCGTGAAGCGTTATAGGTAAACAGAAACAGAAATATTACAAGTCAGATATAAAATAACAGGGAATTAAAAACTTTATTTATCATAAAGCATCATGGTTCAAAAACATCATATGTCTGAGATACACAAAAAAACCATTACATCATAAAAACTACTGTCTTGTACTTTAAAACATCAGAGTACATAAAAGAAGCAAAATTCCCCAAATAAAATATAGCCATAGTAGCAAGGATAGGAGCTTGAGCCATACATCTAAGCAGCTCTAGCAGAACGAAAGCAGAGTCACGGTCAAGCCTGAGTATTCCCACCCTGAGAACCTTAGGGGGGGGACGGAAGAGAGAAGAGGAAACAAAAAGGGTCAGACATAAAGTCTGGCGAGTCCAGTTACTTTTAGCAAGTAAATAAGTAAAAGTAGCATGACAGGCATATAAAGTGGACAAGAAAGATAACACCATAAAAGGTAGGTATGACAAGGTAAACGTGATATAGTGTATACACTTCTCTTATGATTACTCTGCACTGTTACTAGTATAACCAGAATGAGATGATCCCAACAACTATAAGATGGTAGACTTAGGCATACGTTTCGATGTATCCTAACCACTACCTTAATCAATCGGCTCCCTACTCCGTGTAGATACTCTGTGCCGGCCCCACCATAGGATGTATCACGTCCTATAGTGGCAACCCTTCGCTGATATACACAACCATATCTACAGGTGTCACGGTCATCTTAGCCCCCTCTGCCCGACCCATGCACGCACATGTCCCCGGTCGGTTTGCGCCGCCCACACCTCCCTCCTCGTTTGGATCTCTTACAATCAGCCCAGCAAGCATGCCCCAACTCTGACCTAGTTCGGAGTGCTCGTTTGATACCTGCTAAGGGTTACTGACTGAAATGGGTCCCACACAATATGATACAAGCTCCCCTCCCTTGTATTATATCCCCACAAGGATTTCCATTGGTTATTTATACCATTAGGTGTCTTTAGTTACATAACCCTATCATTTTTACAAGATATGCTTACCTAAAAGGTGTATTTAATTACATAACTCCGACATTTCCACAGGTTATGTTTACCTCTAGATGTCTTTAATTACATAACCTTATCAGGTTAAGTTTGTGGGCCTATATATAAATATTACTCACCCCATCAGATTTACTTAACCCATCCATTATCCAAATAAATTTACTTAGCCCCTACTCAAGTTCACGTTCATACAATCCCTATGGATTCCACTAGGTTAAGTATTCAAGTTTGTTACCATGTATTCAATTATGGTTACAATATGCTAGACCTCCCACATTAAGTGAAGCGACCCAAACTTCCCTGTGAAGGGAAGAACGGATTGAATTGAGGACAAGATGAATCAGAACACAAACAGAAGAACATTTCATTGCTTATTACAACAATTTCCATCAAAATATAAGAATATACAAAGTATGAATAAATATTACGCATTTACTAAATATCAGAGATTTAAGTTTCATTACATAGCAGCGGAAAAATGGTACAAGACATAATTGAAAGAGATATAAGGATATAGAGCTTTCCGGATATCGTTCCAGATGTAAACCCGGTTCCTGTGAATATAAATCTGCAAAACTAAAACTGCTAGCTGCCCATGTGGAAAATAGGGGCACCCACAGTTTAGGTTAAAACAATAAATTCCACGTCAGCCATGTGACTGGTGTGAGAACTAAAACAGTTATTTAAAACTTTACTTTAAAAGAGAGTAATTCAAGGGACCATGCCGTATAACACGGAACGGGTTTCCTCCCAAGAATACTTGTGCATAAAATAAACAATGCAATGCTTTTTGAAAAAATGAAGCTATTTTAGGACCCACGTCCCATCACACAATGCAACACAACCCGAAGGATAGGGTTTTACCTTATAATAGCAAAATAATGTTTGACACGTTTAAAACAAATCATTTGATACTATTATAAGTGCATAGTGTATAAAACAACTTCAAATATAAATGTATCAATCCTAGACGACATGGGTACCATATATCATGTCGCCAATACTAGGCTCTACAATCAAAACTGCAAATGTCACGTAATGGAAGTTGGATTTCCATCTGTGAACCAAGGTAAGGGATCGTCCTTACCGCTTCGAGACTCTCAAGCCCGAGCCTCAGGATCAGAACGCATTGACCCTTGGATCGTCGGGGCTGGTCCACTCGATGTGGATTAAAATGCCTGAACACTACGTTTCCCCGCCCTATGGGGGCGTAAATGAGCCAAATGACTCCATCGGCCCCGGATCGATCGATATAACTGAGGCGCCTCGCTATCCATCATCCACATAAGTAAAATGTCAGGGCGTGCTAAACGCTGACACCACTCCTAACTAGAAGGAAACGCATGCCCTCCCTGAAGTCCTCTCTCATTTCTGGTCCACACCGGGGTGTGAGGCTCGCGAATTAACGCTACACAAAGCTACGCTATATTAAAGCCATGCTTTGATCATCAACCACAAGACCCTGCTTTTCAACAGAAGCCTTGATCATTTGCATCTCAGCATGCCACACAAGCAATTCACGCTATGCAACCGATGTCTGTCAATCACACAGAATGAATTCCGATGTCAGACACACATCCATTTACAAGTTCGTTCTGGGTCTGAACGAAACTGGAGGCATCTTATTCCTCCCCCATATGTCCAATACAGGGGAGAGGCCCTCGCATATCCGGTCGATCTCCAAGTACGTCTGGACGATCATCACTTATTACCTCGCCTTGGGTGTACAACCCAATCAAGACATCAGTAATCATCCAAACGATGTGAAGACCTCCGGTCTTCAACCACCGTCTTTATCCTCGACACATCGTCGAATCAATTATTCAGAATGGGATAAACCCAGTCTTTCTGAATAACTCGCGTATATAATAAACAAGTGCTGTAAAAACACAACATACGCCTCATTCCAATCCAGAATATTTCTTTATCCAAATATTCATATACTTTAGGAAAGGTTCCCATTAATTTATCAAAGATAAATTCTTTAAATTTATTCTTTAATCTTCCTTTGGACATTATTTCAATCTAATTAAAGATTCATTAAAACTCCACTTGGTTTTAATCTTCCCAAAAATCAATATTTTTGATTGTTTAATCTTAGGAAATCATATCATGTCTTTAACTGGGTTAAAGAACCAATGTCATTTAAAACACGGTTCGCGATAAACCCAAAATCACATTCCATTCCATCAGCCTTTAACCGTAAATTAGCAAGTGAACAATTCCCTAAGTATTAACCCCGAAGGCCGAAACCAACATCAGATCAATACCTAGGAAACCATTCAACTTAACTAATCTCCAGTTAGTTTCTGATTTTCTTAACTCCGTTGGGTCTAAGAATAGTATTATTAAAGATACCATTCACGACAACCCAAAATCACATTCCATTAACAATGGAATCTTCACGGAAAAACAAATCAGTATGTAATCGATATCAATTTCCATACCCGACCAATAATATAATTGGAATAACGGCGACGCCTCTTAAATTCCATTTGTATTAACAATCTTCCTCCATAGAAGTTTATTTCGATTATTATCAAATCGAACTCCATTCAATTCCAATTTAACATATTAAATTGGAAAACGTTACCTTGGAAAATTCCCGTTAAATCTAAATAAAAAGATTTATAAATCCCAAATCACATTTCATTGTAAATCGGGTTAAAGAACGAATGTCGTTAAAAACACAGCTCACAATAAACCTAATTCACATTAGCCTCTAACCATAAATTAGTAAGAGAACAATCCCCTAAGTATTAACCCCGAAGGCCGAAACTAACATCAGATCAATACCCACGAAACCATTCAACTTGACTAATCTCCAGTTAGTTTCTAATTTTCTTAACTCCATTCGGTTCAAGAACAGTATTATTAAAGATACCATTCACGACGAACCCAAAATCTAATTTGATATTAAATACAAGGCTCTAAATAGAAAATATATCGGCTTATATTCAATATCAAATTCTAAAACCAATAATATCATATTGGAATAACGATATATATATCTTCCAAATTCCTCCACAATCTCCGTATAACCACGAAATCCAAAATCGAAATATTCCGAGCTTAATTTCGATTCAAATCCATTCCAATTCATATATTGGAAATCCTGGTTATTTTTAAAACCATTTCAAATCCAATTTATTTATTTTAAAAATATTGGATTTATTATTCTAATTCAAAACTAGTTCATTTCAATAAAAAATCTATTTTTATCTTTTCAAATATGGAAATTTTCATCCCATTTCTTTCCAAATCATTTCTAATGATTTTACACTAATTATTTATATTTTTAATAATTTTATCAAGGCCAGTACAGTCAATTTCCATGAATGGCCATCGAACTGCACTTACAACGACCTTTTTCAAATTCGATTTGGATATAATTCCAAATCCAACTGTTAGATTTCAAATCTCTAATATTCGTTAGAAAGCTCTTTTCGGTACGAACCCAACAGTTCCGGTTTTAGGAGAATCCGACGGTCGGATTTCCCGTAATGTTCGTTTGAAGTCAACGGTCGAAATTTGCGAACTGCCGCAGCGCGGTGCGTTCTATTCAGGCCATTATATATATATATATATTATATTTCGTCGATTTCCATTTAAAACGTATTTTATAAATCGTTTTAAATTCATTTTCAAAATGATTTCAACTTCATATTCAATTTCAAATCAAAATTGAATATTCCATATCATATATATATATATATATATGACAATATTTTCAAAACATTAGATTTTGAAATCAATTCTTTCTCGATATTCATTATAAAAATGAATAAAATCGATATAAATACCGTTCACGTCAAAATGGCGTTAATCTAATCAACACGCCTTTATATAATTAAATATATTCGTGTCCATTCCAAATCGGACATCAAAATCATATTTTGATTCTTTTCTGAATATTATTTTAAAATATTCGTTATTTTAAAATAATCGTTATTTTAAAACATTCATTCTTTCTGAACTGGAATCAGACACAATTAATTTTCATCTAATTTGATTATATGGATTTCATACAATACATATGATAAACAATCAAGCAACATCCAGAGTGCATTCTACACTGCATAAGCATCAAATATAAATATTTAATGCTTACACAGCTTGACAAGCAATCGATTGACATACAACTAATTATTGGGATTAGTGTATGTCCAATATTATCCCAATACCCGTGTGGAGTTTCAAACAATCAAACACAGGTTTTATTTGTGCAGTTGGGCATTGTGTAAAATTTATCGTCCCAATCAATATCAGTCAAATGTGTGCATATAAACATATCGTCCGATTTGTTTATAAATATTTATTTTATTCATATACATGTTAAAACTTATATTCTTAACTATAAAATATTTATTCCATTCCACATCACACAATAAATTTTCACAACACAAACAAACAAGCATACAAGTCGTCCATGGTCTGTGGACGACGGGTGTCGGGTGATGCTAAGCACCGTCTGCATCCTAGTATATATTTCAACTAGAAAATAAAATAAAAGTGAGAAGTTCTCACCTTGGGTTTCCACTCCGCCGTTCCTTATTTCTGAACGGTTTAAATTTGTCCTAAATTCCAATGCGACCTTTTCCCACTATTTACATTAAAAATCACATTTTTATAATGGCATTTCAAATATAAAAATCATATATTTTTACAACGCTTCTCCCTATATAAAAATTATATTTTTATATTTCTGCCTCTTATATAAAGATCGAATTTTTGTTTCGCTGCAACATATATAAAAATACCGCCTTTCTATAAATAAAAATATCGACTTTCTGTAGTTAAAAATATCATCTTTACTATGATAAAAACATAAACTTTACTATGATAAAAATATAAACTTTATGCAAATAAAAATATAAACTTTACTATGATAAAAATATAAACTTTATGCGAATAACAATCTAAAGCTATCTATATGAAAACCATACTTTTATAATGTCATATGTATTTTAAAAAGCTAATCTTTTCATATACAAAGATCTAATCTTTACACATAGAAAAATCTAATCTCTTCTAGTCCAAAAATCAAGTCTTTTATTTTTCAAAAATCTGAAAATAACAATGCTTTTTAAAAAATAAACTATGTGGTTTTACCTAAAAAAAAACTGAAATCAAACAATGTTTTATATGGATAAAAACTGAAATTAAATCAAATGTAAATCAAAATAAAAACTTACAGGGGTTTAATTGTTGATGGGGGTGGAGAGAAGGGGACAGTGGCGGCGCTGGTGCTTAGAGGTGGCCGGCGTTGGGTTGTGGGGCTCGGGGTTCAGCGGGTTCACAAGGGATAGGGGGGTTTGTGGGGGGAGGGGCTCGCGATGGATTGGAGAAGGGGGGGGGGGGGCTCGTGCACCTAGCGCGGCGGCAGCGGTCACAACGCCACTGCTGCGGCGTTGGAGGAGGCCATGCGCCCCTCCGTTCTTCCTTTTCTTTTTTCTTTTTAATTGTTGACTTCTGCAGGGAGAGAGAGGCAGAGAATATATATATTAATATATATTTAATTAATTTAATTTTCAAAAAGCAACTTTTTATTTTGAACTCGAAATCTAACCCACCAACTGTCGCCCTTAGCTAATTACCCCCATTCCGAACACAATGGGACATGTATCGTAAGCTAGTATGGTTGTTTCGATCGGTTTCCATCAAAATCAAAATATAAATCTATATGAATGCACATTACCGAGGCCACATATGGACTCTAAAAATTCCCAAAATATATTTTCTAGCTTCGTATTGACGATACGATTCTAATAAAACTAATTTCGTCAAATTTGGAGACCGTTCGAAAAATGGCCATTTTCTGGTCGATCCAAATTGACTAAAACTGTCAAAACACGTTTTACCTCGCCACGCTCACATATTGATTTCAAAAATTATGAATTTTGGAATCTAGCAATAACTTGACTCCCCGGATCCAACAAAATTGGTTTCGTCGAAAACGGAGGTCGTTTGCAAAATTTCCATTTTAAGGGCCAAAATTCCATAGCTACTATTCTGAATTTTCAATTGGGCATAACTTTTTATTCCCACTATGAAATTTTGATTTTTCGAATTTTTTGGAAAGATATTCTCAAATCAATTCTAATGTTTTTGGTTTCGCTAAAATCCGGTTTATTTTGAATCCTGTACATTCATTTGAAATTTGAAATCAAATTTTCAAACTACCGCGCCATTTTCAGTTCTTTTTAAAATCAAAAATAAATATTTGTATTCTAACGTCGATTCAAATAAATATATACGTTCTAATTCTATTCGAAATAAATTTCTCGTTGTTATTATTTAAAATAATCCATTTTAAATATCAAAATTCATTAAAATTGCCAAAATAATTTTTTTAAATTAGCTCAGATTTTCCGGTTTGTTACATTAAGCCTACAATTTGTGGATGTTGGACATGTCGGTGGGTCAGGATAGGCTTATTCCACAAATCGGGCCTAAGCTCGTGTCTTAGCACATCTTGTATTTGTGCACTTAGGCCTTCCACATTAGATTCACCACTTGTGGTCGCTGGATATGCCGGTCAGTTCCGAGCAGATTTTTACCACAAGTGCAATCTAACCTCGTGCCTAAGCGCGATTTACAATTTCAAGTTATTGTAATTCTAGGCATTTCCATGATTAGCCAATCTTTACCTATGTCGTTATAGGTTTCATGCCCCTTTTACCTCCAATTATGTTCATAGCGAAATATATGTCCAAATTCATATACATATACTGTGACGGCCCACCCCACACCAGCCGACATTTCTCTGAAATGCGTTGTACCAATGCCCAACCAGCACGGGACGACTGCCGGAAGGAAAGGGTTTAAGATGAAGAACTAACAATAGGAATGTAGTTTATCTCACAGCGCATGGAATAAAATATAATAATAACATAACTTGGCATAAAACATGCGAGACAGTGCATAAGCTTAAAACTAAACCATAACCATCATAGCAGTGGAATCCAAAATACAGCCTATGATCCAAAATCAATTATTACAACTTTCAAAATACTGTCTCTAAAGCAAAATAGAAAAGGTGCACTACTAATGCCTAAAGCAGCGAACATCAACAACACATGGAGAATATATGTAAATAGTACGTAGAAGCCTCCTGCTCGTCTCCAGGAAGCTACTCGTGCATAACCACCTAACCTGTCTTTAGTCTGCTCATTTAGGAGCACCTAGAGTAATAAGAAGAGACATAAAACTCTGGGTCAGACAAAAGTCTGGTATGAGCGATAGCAACAACATAAGCAATAACATGTATAAGTAAATCATACCTAAACTTGGACCTGCAACCAAAGAGTTAGCACAACAAGATGTACAATACTCTAAGGTAACACTAATATATAGTGTGAAAATGGGAGTGTGCGTGCCATGGTAATAGCAAACATCGAACATAGCAATCATCCTCACATCTCTCACTTAGTGTGTAATGCATATGATATCCACCGCTTTGATCACCAAATCTATTGGGCTATGACGGAGTCCAACCCCGTACAACTATTCCGCTAATACCACCGCACTGGTCTAGAGCCTATAATCCATCTCTCAGTGGTGAACTAAGGTTGCAGATAACCCCTTTGCACACGTCCCACAGCGAAGTCCAACCATGAAGTTAGCTCGTTGGTTCCCATCTAAATCCTGAGTTCTAACTTCCTATTTGGACTTCCTTTGCATCTCGGGTTTTAGTCTTCTTCAATTCACTGTTCAGTTTCCATTCAGCTCGTAATACACAACAACTCACGGTTCGAAGTACGCTCGGCTCGTGACTCCAACTCCGGGTCGGCTCATGGCCCATGGCTCGTGGCTCGCCTCCTTGTACGCTCGCAGTTCAGTCTTCCACTCCACTTCCTATTCGGTTCGTGATCATAGGTGCGAGCGGTTCGGGTCGTGGTGAAGCAACCAGTTCGTGCCATGCTTGTGGTGCCTTCTCCGATTCGTGACACCTGCTCCTGGACGTGGTCTCCATTCGTGGTCAAGCACCCTGCTTGGTTCGTGGGTCTGGGTCGTGGTGCTTCGTTCGTGGCATCCATTCATGGCACATCTGGTTCGGGTCGTGACATGTACTCCAATGATTCGGGCTCGTGGTCAAGATTCACGATCGGGTCGTGATCAAGCTTCACGAGTGCGGGCCGGGTCGTGAACATGCTTCATGATCAGCGGTTTGACCAATTTCCTACAACTTTCCAAGCGAGCTATTTACGCCATACGACGGCGTTTTCGACCATTCTAACTCTACTATACAGCCACAAAACATACCAAACAGCAGTAGCAACATATAGAATCCACCATAAACACCAAAACAACAATATAACATGTTAATGTGGATCAAACATACCCAAAACCCATGTTTTCCCCTTAATCATGTTTAGTCATGTCTAACAATAGGATTAACAAACTTAACTCAATTATCCCAAATTTCTATCAGAGGCATAAAATAATATTTAAGAATTTCTACATATTTTTCCATATTTTTCTGAGGTGTAATTTCGCTAATTATCACTAATCATCCCTAATTAGCTGTAATTAGTGTAAAACAATGCTAATCACTTACCTTAGCCACAAAATAATCTCAGATCTGAAACTCTAACTGATTAGATTCGAATCCCGATGTATTCCTTCCAGCCCTTCCAGCCCTTATATAGCCCTAATCCTGAAATCCCTAACGGGCCTAGCTGCTAATTACCCTATTGAGCCCGTTTAAGTAGTTTTTCACCTTCTAAACCTTATTTAAGCCATATCTCTCAAACATTAAGTCCGTTTGATTAATGTGACCACTCTACGGAAAGGTAAACCATCATCCGAATCCAATGAAAGTTGCTTTAGGTCAAAACTCCTCACCAATCAAAAGTTATAGCCGAAACAATATCTGCCAAGGGTAAATTGGTCATTTAAAAATTGGCAAAAATCATGAACATGGGAAATGACCCCAATAGCCGTTCCCCAAAGTTACACGACCATGCGACTTCGTATGAAAATAAATAAATATTCTACGATCTTCCAATACGTAGAATGCGGGTCGTTACACTCGCCACCCCTTAAGAAATTTTGCCCCCGAAATTCCTTAATCACGAAAACAACCAAAAGGTCCCGCATGCCTGTCAACCATTTACAATCAATCAAACATACATAACAAATACAACAAGCCTATCCTAGCATGCGGTTTATTAACGAGGGAATAACGATATTGCGATTAAACCTTTCCAGACAAAGTGTCCTGGATATGACTTCCTTATGCTCTCCTGTGTTTCCCAAGTATAGTAATTCTCATTATCGCCCCACTAGACCTTGTCTTGTTCCACCGTCTTCCTTCAAAGTTGTTTCATATCGTGTCCGACAATACGAATCATCCTGCGGCTCCCAACTGCCTCGGATTTTACCTCGATATCTTCCAACTGATCTGGTGAAATATTCATATCAGAATCGTACACGAAATTCCTTAACTGGAAAACATGAAATACGTCATGAACTCCCGCCATCTTGTCAGGCAATCCAACTTTATACGCTAAATTCCCAACTTTTTCGAGAATGAGGAATGGACCAATAAATCTTGGTGCTAATTTACCTCTCCTACCAAATCGAATTACATTCTTCAATGGAGAAATCTTGACGAATACCAAATCGCCTACAAAGAATTTCAAATCTCTTCGCCTTTTATCAGCATAACTCTTCTGCCTATCTTGGGCAGCCTTCATTCGCTGTTGGATAACCTTGATTTTATCTGAAGTTTCTCTTATTACATCCGGTCCAAGCACAAATTTCTCACTGGTTTCCAACCAACATGATGGTGAGTTGCACGGTCTTCCGTACAAAGATTCAAATAGAGCCATACCAATACTGGACTGATAACTATTATCATATGCGAACTCAACCAGATGCAAATGGTAATCCCATGACCCACCAAAATCTAATATACGAGCTCTCCAGGGATCCTCTAAGACACGATTCACCCAAATACTATCATGACCCGATTTAGTCCTTGGTAAACCATCAATGAAATCCATTGAGACTTGTTCCCATTTCCATTCGGGATTTTCCAATGGTTGTAACAAACCACTAGCCTTCTTTTGCTTGGCTTTAGCTAATTGGAAGTTCATGCGCTCCGTCTCTCAATCCATTAACATTGGGTACAACTATCTTAGTGAGCGATAAAACATCTAACTAACAACATCAATAAAGTATATGAGAATAGGCAGATTAACCATCAATCTACCAATCGCATTACTAGAGAAGAACTACAAGTCCAATTCCCCACATTCGGCAGTGACAACCTTTATAACAAAACATTTCAACCGTACATCATGATGAAACTAGAATGGCCCATTTAATCCTGGCAATAAAAAGCAACCAAACAATAGCACTCATAACATTCAATTTGTACATCTCATGTGAACCATCCTAACTGAATTCAACATCCCTCAAGTACAAGCCTCAGAGGCTTAAACCAATATCAGACAAGCACCCAAGAAGCGTCTCCTTCAACATTGGACAATATACGTGAGACAGTTCAACAAAGCAACCAATCACTCATAACCGACTTTGGCTATCACTGCTAATCCTGCTTTGGAACCATCGTATGACTGGCCATGTCACCATGCCATCCGTCAAGGGCTAATGATAACCCCAGTTCTAATCAAGCTACTGCACGTCCAACGTACATTTGCCTCCCGAAGACAATTAGGCCCATCCAATAGGTCTAGGGTATTCGACTAGTCCAACTAGCCTTCTATGTGCCCCATTATACCCTTGCTTTGAGCCCGTTAGAACTTACGACAATGATAATCCTTTCATAACTCTAGTCGGTATCACCTGCAACTATCCACAAATTCAGACCCAGCCTCGAGTATCCCCACAAACTCAAGTCCAACATGAGTTGTCTCCCTACTCGTTGCATCTCCAAGATCAACGAACAACCATTATTTACGAGTTCAAGTCCAACTTTAATCGTTCTAACCTTCATTACATCTCCATGATCAGCAAACACATCTTATCACTTCGAGATTTCCCCATTGAATTCACTCCGAAGTTATTACCATTCTTGAGCCAAAGAGAACATCAACATAAGGTCCTAAACAGTCCATAACATTCATTAAACAAGTCCTATCTATCACCTGCTAAAACCATGAATACGTCGATACCCATATGACTGGCCCAACCAATCTCAAGGGCTAATGGAAGCTCCGGCTCCAAACGGAATACCACACGTCCAACGTACGTTTATCCTCTGAGGATAACTAGACTGCATCCAATGAATCCAAGGTAAATGGGCATCCCTAGATACCCCTGCTTCGATTCCGCTTAGAACGCTCCGAACTATCGAGGATTCCTTGGCACTCTCATCAGAAGAGCTATCCTCAACTCCATCTTCAATTTGAGTCCTCATAGAAGCGAAGGGAACCATCAGCCTTAATGTCAAATACAACCGGTGCTCCCCACTCGGAAACACTTCTTCAGATAAATCCCTTCTTCAAAAGATTGATTACTCGCACTTCGAGCTTTCGCTGCTCCGTCGGTGCTATACGACGAAGCGGCATCACTATAGGTTTGGTATCTTCCTTTAAATCAATCCGAAACTTGATCTCTTGGTATAGTGGAAGTCCGATCACTTCCCCGAAGATGTCCAGATACTCGCTAGCAATAGGCACATCTGTCAACTCATCATGCGGGATGTCGAGGGAATTTAGAAAACTAGCCATCACCCATCACTAGATAGGCTACCAAACAGTACCCTCCGCCCATCATCCATTCTAATGGTCACCAAAGACCCCTCACAGTCCACCACCACCCCATACCTTTGGAGCTAATTGACCCCCAAAATAATGACATACACAATAAAGCCCAAAATAAAGCAATCACAAGCAAACATACTTCCATGACTCGATAAGACTACACCATGGCAAATCATACTAAGGCTAGTCGAACCACCGGTTGGGTTCGTCACAACTAAAGGTCTATTGACAATCTCGAGTTCCAATTCCAACCTATCTACCAGGTCACTAGATATGAAGGAATGGGATGCCCCGGTACCAAACAAAACTTGAACAGAAACATCATAAATAGAAAGCATACCTTGAATAATGACACTCTTTCCTTTCTTCGCTGCAGTTGGGGCATTCGACAAAGAAGGAATAGCGTTGATAGCATATGCTTTCATGATCTGCTTCTCTTTAGGAGGTTTTGGGCATCTATCTTTGTGATGTCCCGCCTGGCCGCAATCGAAGCACTTCCTTTCCCCAGGCTTTTCTTGACAATCTCTGGCATAGTGGCCCTTCTTGCCACAGCTAAAGCACTCGTCCTTCTTCTTATTCTTCTTTTTTTGACCATACTTAGCTGGATTCTGCTTCCTCTTATTCTAAGACTCCTTGCTTCCGACGCTTGCCTGCGGTTTTGCTCCTCTACGGATGCAATAACAACCTTGGTCTTTGACTTAGGGTAAAGGCTCTCTGATCTCAATGCTTTCCCCACAATGGATTCGAAAGTCTCGTCAATGTGGTTTAGAAGTCTTTCCCCTAAGTACTCATCTAAGCCAGTTACAAACCTCTCTTCTCGGCAGTATCAATAAGAGATAATCCATATTTCGATAAGGTATCGAACTCATCAATATATTCCGAGACCACCCTACCATTCTGCTTAAGCTCCAAAAACTTCCTAAACAATTCTGATTTCTGAGCAGCTGGAATAAATTTTCACTAAAGCGAGTCTTAAACTGATTCCAAGTAACTTGATCCTCTGGAGTAGCTACTTTAATAGGATTCTACCAATTCATAGCCCGTCCTTGAAGCTGACGCGATGATAACCTTCTCTTCATTGCATCATCGAACCCCAAAACCTCGAAGATGCGCTCACAACTATCCAACCAATCTTGAACATCCATAGCCGATTCTGTTCCATGGAACGGCTTCCCACCAAGACTAGTATAATCCTTGTTAAGCTTGGCGAAATCGGCTTTAGGCTCCTACGCTGCTGCATCACCACCATTAGCAGCATTAGGAACGGCTCCCTGAACATCCCTAAGAATTTATCTCATGAAGGTAGTAAACATCGTCCTCATATCAGGGGCATTCCTATTATTGGCCCCTGAACCCGTACTCCTCATATATCAGCTCATCGTTCAATCTGTAAAGAGAAACGATGAACCATCTCCTTAGTGGTGCCAATGCAGTGCGACTTCATCCTTAGTTATACTAATAGTATGTATATATATCTAGCTTTTTAAAACTAAAATATCACAAATAAGTGCTTTACTATCTCTCCCTGATGTCTTCCCCTAGGTTAACTATGCAACCTAGGCTCTGATACTAAGTGTGACGGCCCTCCCTGCACCAGCCGACATTTCTCCGAAATGCGCTGTATCAATGCCCAACCAGCACGGGACGGTCGCTAGAAGGAAAGGGTTTAAGATGAAGAACTAACAAAGAACTTGTAGTATATCTCATAACGCAAGGAATAAAGTATAGTAATAACATAACTTGTATAAAACAGGCGAGACAATGCATAAGCTTAAAACTAAACCATAACTATCATAGTAGCGGAATCCAAAATACAACTTATGATCCAAAACCAATTATTACAACTTTCAAAATACCGTCTCTACAAGGTGCACTACTAATGCCTAAAGCAGCGACCATCAACAACGAAGGGAGAATACATGTAAATAGTACGTAGAAGCCTCCTGCCCGTCTCCGGAAAGCTACTCGTGCATAACCACCTAACCTGTCTTTAGTCTGCTCATTTAGGAGCACCTAGAGTAATAAGAAGAGACATAAAACTCTGGGTCGGACAAAAGTCTGGTATGAGCGATAACAACAACATAAGCAATAACAGGTATAAGTAAATCATACCTGAAACTGGACCTGCAACCAAAGAGTTAGCACAATAAGATGTACAATACTCTAAGGTAACACTAACATATAGCGTGAAAAAGGGAGTGTGTGTCATGGTGATAGAAAACATCAAACATAGAAATCATCATCACATCTCTCACTTAGTGCGTAAAGCATACGATATCCATCGCTTTGATCACCAAATCTATTGGGCCATGACGGAGTCCAACCCCGTACAACTATTCCGCTGACCCCATTGCACTGGTCTAGAGCCCATAATCCATCTTTCAGTGGTGAACTAAGGTTGCGGATACCAATAACCCCTTTGCACACATCCCGCAGCAAAGTCCAATCATGAAGTTAACTCATTAGTTCCCATCTGGATCCTGAGTTTTAACTTCCTATTTGGACTTCCTTTGCATCTCCGGTTTTGGTCTTCTTCAATTCACGGTTCAGTTTCCATTCAGCTCGCGATACACAACAGCTTGTGGTTCGAAGTACGCTCGGCTCGTGACTCCAACTCTGGGTCAGCTCGTGGCCCATGGCTCGTGGCTCGCCTCCTTGTACGATCACGGTTCATTCCTCCACTCCACTTCCTATTCGGTTCGTGATCATAAGGTACGAGCGGTTCGGGTCATGGTGAAGCAACCGGTTCGTGACATGCTTGTGGTGCCTTCTCCGATTCGTGACACCTGTTCCTGGACGTGGTCTCCATTCGTGGTCAAGCACCCTGCTTGGTTCATAGGTCTGGGTCGTGGTGCTTCATTAGTGGCATCCATTCATGGCACATCTAGTTCGGGTCATGACATGTACTCCAACGGTTCGGGCTCGTGGTCAAGCTTCACGATCGGGTCGTGATCAAGCTTCATGAGTGGGGGTCGGGTCGTGAACATGCTTCACGATCGGGGGTCTGACCAATTTCCTACAACTTTTCTAGCGAGCTATTTACGCTATACGATGACGTATTCAACCATTCTAACTTTACTATACAACCAGAAAGCAAACCAAACAGTAGTAGAAACATATAGAATGGACCATAAACACCAAAACAACAATATAACATGTTACTGTGGATCAAACATACCCAAAACCCATGTTTTCCCCTTAATCATGTTCATGTCTAACAATAGGATTAACAAAATTAACCCAAATTAACCCAAATTTCTAATAGAGGTATAAAATAAAATTTAAGAATTTCTACATATTTTTCCATATTTTTCTGAGGTGTAATTTCGCTAATTATCACTAATTATCCATAATTAGTGTAAAACTATGTTAATCACTCACCTTAGCCACAAAATAATCTCAGATCTAAAAAGCTAACTGATTTGATTCGAATCCCAATGTATTCCAGCAGCTCTATCTTGATTTCTATGCTAATCCGCCTTAATTTGATGCAGGTTTAGCTAATATTGGATTAGAATGTGATTAAGAGGTGATTTATAAGGTGGAAGCCCTTGGTAGGGTTGAAGAGAGGTAAGTGGCGGCTGTTAAATGACAAAGAAGGGTTTCTCTAACCCCTTATATAACCCTAATCCCGAAATCTCTAATGGGCCTAACTGCTAATTACCCTATTGAGCCCGTTTAAGTAGTTTTTCACCTTCTAAACCCTATTTCAGCCATATCTCCCAAACGTTAAGTCCGTTTGATTAATGTGACCACTCCGTAAACCATTATCCGAATACAATGGAAGTGGTTTCAAGTCAAAACTCCTCACCAATCAAAAGTTATAGGCGAAATAAGATTCGGCAGAGGTAGAACAGTCATTTAAAAATCGACAAAAATCATGAACATGGGAATAACCCCAATAGTCGTTCCCCAAAGTTACACGACCATAAGACTTCATATGAAAATAAAATAAATATTCTATGATCCTCCGATACGTAGAATGTGGGTCGTTATATATACATTATTCAAATTATGCCAATTTCACCTTTTTACCAACTATGCCACAAATTACCAATTCACAAGATATGCCCAATTTCAATGTTTTTCCCTTCGTTCCCAAACTAACGTAATCGCATAATTTAGCGGCATGCTAGGCTCAGACGTAGCCTGGCTATATAAAATAAAAGGAAAAGGGTTGAAGGGAAGATGACGGAGATGGGTATTCTAACAGAGTTGACATAAACTTTTCATGGCATAATGTTAAAAAAAACATATAAGAACAAACCGGTGAACTTGTGATAATAAATGGGTTCTAACATAGTAGGGATGTCATAATAGGCATGATGAAATCTAAACTAGGATTTAAATGTCCGACACTTAACAGATCCAAATTAACCACAACATAATAGGTACAAGATGATTTAAATATTGAATTAGATCTGTAATCAAAAGTTGATCTGACATGATAAAGGTTAAGATCCAAGTCATAGTATGCCAAAATATCACTGATTCACAAATTATTACAGATCTAAAGTGATTCAAGGATTAACATGCATAGATCCAAATTATAGTCCTATCATGTTTACTTTTTATTTATTTAAATCTAAAAGCAACTTGAAACTCACAGTGTTCGGATCTAGAAAGGTAGAAGAAGAACATATCTACACTTGAATCTCTAACTTTGATTGCAAAAAAAGAAAGAGTTTTGATTCAGTCCAGGCACCGGCAGCACTTAGGCCTCCATTGATTTTCAGTGAAGAAAACAAGAGAAATGAAGCCGTATATATAGCTATTAGCCCCCAAAATTTGACTGCCACCTCAGCCATATGGGGTCGACCCATGGGTCGAGACCCTCCTTGAAGGGTCGACACCCCCCTTAAGGGGTCGACTCCCCTGGGGCGGGAGATTGCCTCCTCTAAACTTTTGATTTTCGAACGCTTTTCTGATTTAATTATATATATACACACACGTGCGCGCATATACAAACTTCAAAACCTCATAATTTCTTTATATGGTGTCCGTTTTACGCAAACCAAATGTCTATCTTGACCAGAATTTCGAGACGGACGCAATGGCGCAGTCCGTTTTCTTTAATTCTGAATATTAAATTAATTATTATTTAATTTGTCCTCTTTTATGTTGTTAAAATACGGGGTGTTACACATACGTGATTTGATTCTATTCCTCTCCCTCTGTGTAACAACCCGAATTCCGATAGACCGATTTTTTTTCAAAATTCCAATTTATCGAAACCCGGATTGGTTTGCTCTGGTATCCTACAGAAAAGACAGAGACATAAAATATGTCAGAGCTCAAAAAATATCTCACAGCGGAATGGACAAAATATAATATAATCAAAGTATATCCTTACCATATTAATAATGCTGCCTAACCATTATCCAAAGCTATAGTGTCTCATGTCTGTGCCACAAATCTAACCTGCGAGTATGTTATGAGGAGGAGGGTCAGAACACAAGTTCCCGTGACTGGATTTAAATTATTCACTTTGGATAATCCTACATATATCATTCAATCATATTTTCTTCTTTATTACGTTACTTGGGTTAACAGCACTCAACGCTTACACACACGTCGTACTCATTTACTTCCCAGTGGATTAACTTAATATAGTATATATGTAGCTACCCCTCAATACTGAGGTACACCCCGTGGTACCCCAATCGTACAGATCCCTACATAACAATGTTACATTCCGCATATATCTGTCATTACTACGCTACGTAAGCTTACGGACTGCCATCGTCGATCGAACCGGATTCCATACTAGAATAATGCCCTCAAGTCTACGATACACCACCTAAAGCCGACATGTATGTATCTAGATTGTCCCATATATGTATCATCAATTGTAGCTCGATGCCTTAATCGCACGCCCTCTAATGTGCACCGAGTCTCGTGGCAGGGCGATACAAGAAACATGAAACTCGGTCGGTAGCTTTTCCATATCTGTACATGACCGTCTTTAAGAGCCTCTCTATATATAGATATGCCTAGGGTCTGGTTTCACGGTGGCTATGTCCCCACCCTGGCCCCTCCCTCAACTAGTAAAGACTACAAGAGCTAAACAACTGCCCCTAAAGAAAACAATCTAAACATCCATTTGGCGTCTTCCCTCAACCACCATACCCCGATAGTAAGGGTGAATGGTATATTGGTTTTAGTTTTAGTCTTTCTGCATTCTACTGGTTGCCAATGACCAGTATCCGGCGATCTACTATCCTTGTTGGTCGTGACCCTTCGCCTCCCCGTTGAGGCAACCGCCTAATCACCCTAGTGTTACTGCGTCATCGCATTCTGACTGCATAGCTACTTTTGTAGTCAAGGCCCATCCACCTAGTAGTTATGCGCAGACCCAACCCCTGTGAGCACAACCTAAGCATCTGCCACCGCACAGAGGACAACTAGGAGCACCTTACGTATCTCAGGAAGCCGCGTGCTTCCCCTTCCAGTCCTTCGGAGTCGTCAGAACAATCAGATGAATGTACGCTTCCCTCGTGTCTTATAACACTACGATGATCTACCCTATTGGGTTATTCACCGTCAAACGTGCGGACTGGTCCAAGCGCCTCCCTTTAATATGTTGTTAGACCCTACGCCTAAACTTTCTTTTACACGCTTGCCTTACCTCATCAGGTTTCCATTTAACTTGGTTATTCTCATTCATACTGAATTCTTAATCAAGTTACCAAGTTCCTCTTGCTTATTAATTTCAGTTATATAACTTAGCCCATTTAAGTTTATTAATAAGCCCACAACATGTTATTCTCTAGATTATGGTCCAAGGACTGTAATCCACTATCCCTTTTATATTCTTGTTTGATTTCAAGGTTACAATAACATGTTATACTTAATATGTTATTAAGTATGTCTCAATTCACATGTTTTCTAATTAACATGTCACTTACCATTTATGATTAAATATAACTTATTTCATTTTATAAGTTTTCCTCATCCTTTTTCATTTAATCATAATCCCATTTTACACCATTACTACAACTTATCGTTGTTTACTTATTAACTTAGTTTCCTTAACTAAGGCCCACTAATAAGTTTCTCTACCCATTTATTATAACCTATGTCATAATTTCCTCTTGTCTTAGGACAAATCCAAACATGTTATTCTTATCAGCGGGTTTTAGACTTCCAAGTTTTCAAATTACTTAATTTATTATTAAGTACAGCTTCTCATCTTTCATATATTTTCCCCCTTTTCTCAACAGGTTTTCGGCTTTCCCCATTTACTAATTACTTAATTTACAATTGAGTGTCCCTTATCTCATTTCACCAGTTATCCATTTCCTTACTAGTTTATTATAATCTAAGTTATAATCTTCACTTGTCTCTAGGACAAGTCTACCTATTATACAACATTTTCATTAATGTTAATTATTTATAATAGGCGATTATCATTACCCATTTAAATCATTTTCTTTTACTATTGTATTCCAGTATTTTTCATTCACTGTAATATATGTTCCTTATTTTAGTTAAGGAAAACACTTCATGCACCTTATCAGTTTAATGTACAGAAGGAATCAGTGATTTATTTTCATAACGTATTCCCATCTAAATTCGTGGTGGCAAGTAATTTCTTTCCTCTTTCTTACTTTATTCATTATGGCTTACTTGCAACCATGTTTTCAGAAATAGGTCATTTAGGGAAATACATCACTTTTCCTTCGCATCACACTAACTCAGCCCATTTCATCCCTTCCTTTCTTATTTTCTGAGTTAGACATTTAATTACCATCATTGCCATTTGTTTATATCTTGTTATATATATATATATGTATGCACTGGACCTCTCATATTAAGCCTACACTTGTGAATGCTGGATTTGTCGGGTGGGGCCGACAGACTTCTACCACAAGTTGACTTAACCTCATGTCTTAGTACCATTTCATGTTTTAATTATGCACTTAGACCCCTCACATTAGATTTGCCACTTGTGAATGCTGGATATGCCGGGCGGTTCCGGGCAGACTTCTATCACAAGTGCAGTATAACCTCGTGTCTAAGAGCGTTACAATGTCAAATTACTGCGAATCTAGGCATGTTCGTTCTTTAAAAATTATTCCTATTTCATGTAAATTTTAGGCATATTCTCCTTTTCATATGTTTACTGTAATCCAATTTACATGTCGCCAAATTATGCCTATATTTTGTCGCATGTCCATTTTAACATATGTTTAATTCTATTTTGACATGTAAGCATTCAATCGGGTAATTATTCAAATCCAACTTGTTAAACATGTCAATTACTCAATAATATGCCACAAGTGAATCATATAATTATAATAACAGTAGTCATTGCCCATATTCTAACAAGTTTGTTCAACATGTCATCATTCCAACACTTTAACTAATTCAACGTATGAATTATTCATATTAACATCTCAACTTGTTATAACAATAATTTATAATTAATTTGGCACTTTCACAATTAATAAAAAGGGGAATGATAAATGATAAAATATTATTATCTAAAGGCTACAGCTTAAACCCACTCACCTCGTACGCTTTCCCAATTTTAGATCTGATCCAGTTTTAACATCCATGGTTTTTTCCCCTTAATCGGATTCACAACCTAACGACCATGGATTTATCATTTTCATTCAAAGAGAAAGGAAAGGAAGAGGAATAAATCAGATCTAGAAAGTTACCTTACTTCGTTAAGAGATCTGAACACCTATTTACAAGCATATGTTACTTTCCTCCAGATTTGGATTCAGAATTTTTCCTAATTAATAATTTATATTTTCTGAAGAAATCTTTAAGGGAGGAGAAACAGCAGAGCTTTGGCGTAGCCTCAGAAATATGAGGTTTAGGGTTAGCTCTAGGGTCTTATTTATAGGTGTATCAGAGAAGCCAGGACCCTCAGATCTGAATTAAAAATATCCAAACCGACCACGTTAGGGAGAACTTTCCAGATCCACGGGTGGGTCAACCCCTAGGTTGACCCCCTGTTGGTAGGTCGACCCCCAACGGTCCATTTTCCCTCTGAACTTTCCCGCTCGCGATTTTGTTTTTCTGGATAAGTTTTTATTTAATATATATATACATTAAGCTCCTTATATGTATACAAACTTCTAACACTCATAACTTCTTCATATGGTGTCCGTTTTAACGCAAACCAGGTGTCTATTTTGACCAGAATTTCGAGACGAACATAATAGCTCAGTCCGTTTCAGTTAATTCTGAATATTTAATTAGGTTATTCTTATTTTATTATCTTAAAAATGCGGGGGGTTACACTCTGTTTCCCTTTTTATTGTACGCCAAGCCTAGGCCTTTAGAAGCCCAGGCTATACCCAATTAGAATGGGCATACAGTTGGGAACAAAATGAATAATTTGAAAGAGGAATTTAGGCGTGTTATTTACTTGGACTATATTAATTATAATTTGGTAAAAAGGATAAATATACATGTATAGACTTGATGTAGATACTTGCTATAAATGGACATTATGCATACCCGCTATCATTTAATAAATGTAATTATGCATACCTACTGTCATCTAAGAAATCTAATTATGCATACCTACTGTCATTAAAAAAATGTAATAATGCATACCTGTAGTCATTAAGAAATGTAATTATACATACATGATGTCATTTAAGAAATGTAATTATGCATACCCGCTATCATTTATGAAATGTAATTAAGCATACCTGCTGTCATTAAGAAATGTAATTATGCATACTGCTATCATTAAGAAATGTAATTATGCATACCTGTTGTCTTTAAGAAACGTAATTATGCATACCTGCTGTCATTAAGAAACGTAATTATGCATACCTGCTGTCATTAAGAAACGTAATTATGCATACCTGCTGTCATTTAAGAAACGTAATTATGCATATTTGCTGTCATTTAAGAAGTGTAATTATGCATACCTGCTGTCATTTAAGAAATATGAGAACATGCTTACCTACTGTAATTTGAAATATGGTAATATGCATACTGATCGACGCTAATCTATGAATTAGAAAAGCGCGACATTTGTAATAAATTCTGCAAGCATACAGGTGTGTAGCATACAGGTCGAACACAGGGAGGAAAGTTAAATTTTATTATTTATATGTTTCGTGGGCGTGTTAGACGAACTTTGGAGGTTGATTTTGAAAACAAAACAAAACAAAATTTAAACTGTAATTTGATTCAGAACAGATCTAACTGAACCGACGATCAGATCACAATTTCAATGGAAAAGAAATAAAACTATGAATTAGATTTGAATCTAATCAAATCCAATTTGACCTAAGAAAATAATAAAAGCAGAAATTGAAATTGCAGAAATTGAAATAACAAACAAGAATTAAAATTAGGATTTCCGCTGAATCTAATCAGACGGTAAATCACTAATGCAAATAAGTGCAAAATACAAATAGTGTTCTACCGAATCTAATCGTATAGACAACACTAGTTGCTAAGAAAACAAAAAAATGCAGAAAATAAAAGAGAAAGAAGAACTTTTATTAGAACAATGGAATAAGAGATGAGATGAGATATGGTGGCTACAAGGTTATTACAAGGGTATATATAGGGTAGATAGCCAAACCCTAACCCTAACCCTAATGGTAAATGGGCCTGGTCATTACAACACTAATTAGTTACAATGAGAAACATAAATGGGCCTTAGATAAATAAAGCAATTTTGGGCCTTTTCTCTTTTTCCTCTTGCTTCCTTGACATTTCTTCATTGATTTGTGATGTTCAAAGCCTTTTTATCAATCCTTTTCTTGTCCAACAGCAACTAGATGTGATGTCTTCATCTACAATTCTTCAAAATGCAAATACACAGCAAATTGAACTCTATTTCTCTACATTTCTGGTTGCATGTGGGCTGGGTTGGAATATCTGTAAAAATAACAAAACAATACCCAAGTAATATTTATTTATATACAAAAGACAAGATATAAGAGCATAAAATAAACACATTTCTATGTCAATCAAATACCCCCACACTTATCTTTTACTCGTCCTCGAGTAAAACAAGAAATGAAAAACTAAACTAGATAGGTCACACTTTCGTAGGAGACACGATTGCATTGAGCGTATGCAACAAGCCGTTAAACCTCTAGGTGTCCCTAGTAGGACGAGTGGTGTCTCGTGAGGGTTTTCAGCGGATACTACCCACAAAATCCAAATGCAGTATGCTATGATTCTAATGAAACTACATGAATGCAATGGACATATGCAAATAAAAACGAAAAATGACAACACGACTTATTTCAGGAAGGTGGTACAACAAATTAAGTTAACAATTTCTAGTCAGTTGATTTTATTTTAGATACCTCGACTTGTCACAATTTTCAATATAAATCAAGTTTTCAAATGTTAAATTCTAGTTTGGCCAGTTGGTTCGGTCGATAACATAGTGCAGCCATGAAATAGATTCTTCGTTTGCTTGGCACAGTTTGCAAAGTGGTATTCTAATTTTCTCATGTATGGCTAGTCAAATCAATAAGGTCAAGAAGTGTTTGGGTATCATCGCTTATTCTTTATTCTATAAAATTTTAAGATTTATGATTAAGTACATACACCTAACTAAAAGGACCAAGGTTTACCACCCATGCACTGCCTCGCGGACTAACGGAGAGTGGGTAAAGAGCTTGGCGGATTGTGCAGGCCGACTTTGACTTTGTCAACAACGTGTCGGTAATCCTTAGGTGTCCAATCTCATAAAATGAGACCAAGATATTCCAACTTTGACTTTGTCAACAACGTGTCGGATAGAGCTTGGCGGGTTTGCACACCAACGCTCGATATACAAGCAATGTTGGATACCCTTGGAATACTATTATTATTATTATCGAAAATATAAGCACAAAAGAGAGTAACGCGAATTCAACTTAACACAACTTAGTTTTAAAGATTTGAAAAGCCAATATAAGTGCTTTAAGTCCTCCACTTATTTAAACAAAGTCTACAATATAGAATAGATTTCATGGCCATCACCTAAGAATCTCCCTATGTACCGGTTACACTATTATCCCTCAAAATTAAACTTTTCATTATATTTCTTATTCGATCTAAGTTGAGAGAAAAAAATACTATCAACTGGCTAAAAATTGTAAACTTATTTTGCTGTATCAATTGAAAATGAGTCGTATTTCAAAGAAAAGAAAAAAAAATTATGGTATGTCACTACAATCTAAAATGGCTGAAAGTAAAAAGAAATAAAAACAAAGAAAAATGAAAATGGATGAAATGCAGACTCCCCCCCACACTAGAACTATACAGTGTCCACACTGTAAACGTTTCCTAAATTTGAAAGAGAAAACCCATAGATGGATTAGATGCAAAATGATTTGAAGAATGAAATGGAGTTTAACCACATGTAAGAACGGATCATATGTATAATGATATATGTGTTTACGATGCATGCGATGCAAAGAGTTCCACCAACTTTTCCCCCCACACTTGGTTCTTGCCCTATGAGTCCCATTCGCACTATGTCTAGGCATGTTTTCAAGTAAGCAAAGGTTTTTGAAAACCATCTCATCTTTATACCTAGATTTGTAGTTCAGTAAATGAATGTCCAAGGTCATCCTAATCCGAAGTTTTTCAACCAAGAAAACATTCCAAAAATGATTCATGTGTTCAACAAATTTATCAGTGTAATTGTTCAAAAATTTGTGATCATATATAAATTCAGTGAAATTTGAATTCTGAGTGTTGTTCAAGACTATGTGATCACATTTCTCTACTTTATTATTTGACAACGTATTTCCGACACTGACAATTTCAAGTTCGTTTGAAACCTCAAAATCAATTTCAAATTCATGACGTGAATCTACTTCATCCTCATTTGGCAACTCATCCTCATACAATCCAAAAAATTCATGTTCATTAAAATCCTTTTCCAAATTTGAATTGAAAAATTCAACATTTTCGTTTTGTTCATTTTCAAAAATTTCAACTTTCTCATAGCCTGAAAGGGGAAGATCAAAATCTGAGCTTAAATCTTTTTCCTGAAAAGAGTTGAAGTCCAAATCATTTGTTGAATTTTGAAAAGCTTCCTCAAGATGATTATTCTCAATTTCCAAAGTCGTTATTTGAAAATTTTCAATGTAAGTAGAAATTGGATTATTTTCTGATTCAACGCCCATTTGATTTTGTTGCTCTTGTTGCTCTTTCAAAGATGTCAGTAAACAAAGAAGTTCGTCTGCCCTCTCTTTAAGAATTTTAAGATGATATTCTTCAGAATCGTCGAATTGAGAGCTATCGTTTTGGATTCCTTGATTCTCAAAAATCTTTGAATTTTCAGAAAGATGATAATGATGTTGGAAATCATTTTGATTTTGAAAATTAGGTTCGTAACCAAAGCTGTCGAAATTCGAGGGAAAATTGCGATTTTGGTCATATTCAAGATGTGGATATGGGTTGTAATTTTGAAAATTCTGATCGAATTGAAAATCATTTTCAAAATTATTTTCGAATTGGTTTCCAACCCCATATTGTTGTGGATCAAAGCTATATTGGGATTCAAAATCGTTTTGATGTGGGTGTGGTCCATAATCGAAATTATTGAAATTTGAATTGAAATCGCAATTTCGATCGTTTCTATGACTTTGAAAATGTTGGTCAATTGGAAAATTTTGAAAATTTGCATTAGGCTCACGAAATTTTGGAAAATTCTGCCTCATGAGTTGTAATTCATACTCATACTCTTCAAGAGGACGTCTACTCAGGTTATGATTCCACATTTCTCTCAAGGATTTTTTTGAATTAGACATTTGAATGAAGTCAGGGTAAGACATATATTATTCTCACTTCAAAATAGTATAAAAGAACGAGTTGTGCTCTATTAATTAACTGACTCAATTAGAAGGGGGAAGAGGGTCTTATGGCCGTTCACGTATAGTGTAAACACTAAGGGATACGACCAATGTTTTACGGGTAGTATGCAACCTCTTTTGCTAATAGTTCAATAAATTGAACTACTATATATCCGCGATCTAATTAGACGAGACAGTCAACTTCACAAAGCACTACTTTTCAGTTATATTATTTTGAAAATCAAAATCACGTGTTAAACTTGAAAATCGATGAGAGTTATTAGTTATGGAAAACCGTTCCTCACCACAAATTCAGAAATATCAGTCACAGAACAGACACAGAAATATAAATTGCAGAATTAAAATTTACATTCAAGCCGCTGCCCCTGCAGAAATTTTTTTACAACAATTGTCTATATATATTTTTCTTTTTCCTTTTGCAGCAGAGCACCTGTAGAGTTTTAAAAGTTTTCACCTTGATCGGCAGTCCTCCAGTGAATTTGGGAAGCGCTAGCGCGTTCACACCCCACTTGGTGTGCAACCGCTCCAACCCATCTGAATCGTCCGCTGCTTTCTGTTGTTGTCCCCTTCTATTAATTGCTTGACTGCGCTGCGGCACGGGTTCGGGCTAGGAGTCCGAAAAAAAATTTTTTAGACCTTTTTTAAAATTTCAGCTGTACCTGCTTTGAAAAGTTCTCCGTTTTTTTTTTTTGAATGATGGAGAGAGCAAATAATAATAAAAAAGAAAGAAAGAAAAAAATCTAAATCAAAATTAAAAAAGACTAAACAAACTGACTAGACTAGGAATTAAATGGTAACTATAAAAAGCTAACTAGACTCCAAGCATGTGCACTCAACTCATGCCACAGACGGGATCAAAACAATAAAAAAAAGGAACTTCCTAGAGGAATTCACGCCCCTGACTCCTCTAATTTTATTTGTTTCTCAAATTAACCAGAACAAAATCAAGCAATGAAATATTTCTCTAACTATACAGCGATGCAACCCAGTCAATCAATGTCAATGAAAATCAGTTTTCCTCTTCCCAATTCGATGAAAATCGGAAATAAGCTAAATTGGACTGGCGATTGTGTTTCGAGCTCAAGTTGAGACAGCGGCTCCGAGTTAGGTGCAGGGTTGTACGGCTGTTGTGGGTATCGCTTTTGCGATTGGAGGAATTTGGATTTGAATGTTCGAACGGTGGCGGTGCGTGTATGTCGAATTTGTGGAGATGGAAGACTGTAATCGAAAATCGTGGAATTTTTTGATGTCCTTGGTGGTTCGTCTTTGGTAGAGGAGTTAGGGTTTTGAGTTGCGACAGGAGATGGAGGGATTTGAGGCTACGAGTTCTGGAGGTTTGGACGGAGGGCGTCTGGGTTGAGTTGGTATCAGTAAGGTGATTTTAGGGGTTCGATCTTGACTATGGGGAGGATTCGGCGAATTGTTAATTGAGTGTATGGAGATTGGAGCTTGCTGTGGAGGTGATAATGTAGGGGGTTCGGTGAGTTGATGAGTTGCTGGGTGTGTGGTTTTCTGGAAGTGCTGAAGTGAAGTTGCAGTATTGGTATGTTGATTGGTGGGTTGTTTAGCAGTGGAGTTGCTATGTGAAATGAAGTGTGAGATGGTTTATGTGATAGAAGCAGGCTGATAAGTGGTTTGTTTGAAGTAGTTTGGTTGGGAACTTGTTTGAAGGATTGTTTTATGTTGTTGGCAAGGCAATGATGTTTGAGGAGGCGATGGACCAATGGTATGGTGTTGGTGATTTTTGAACTTGAAGTGATGATGGACTGTTGATCGTGATTATCTGATGGTGATGAAGGAAATGGAAGGTGGAAGGAAAGTTTGGTAGAAAAATATATAGAAAGAGGAAAGAAAAGTTGGAAAGATTTTTTTATTTTTTTATTTTTTTGGACTTGTGTATAAAGGAAAAGCTATGTACTGAAATTAGGAAAGACGGTGAAAGAAGGAAAGGAATAGAAGGGAAGAAATTACAGAAAATTTGGCAAGAATTCTTTTTCTCTTGACTTAGAGATTATAGTATCAATACTTAATACCAAATCCACTAAACAAGATTTTTTTTTCTTCTATATATACATGAAAAATAAAACAAGCAAAAATAAAAAAAACTAACACGAATCAGAAACTAAATAAATAATAAAATTCAATGTTTACCTCCCCGGCAACGGCGCCAAAAACTTGATCGACACTAATCTATGAATTAGAAAAGCGCGACATTTGTAATAAATTCTGCAAGCATACAGGTGTGTAGCATACAGGTCGAACACAGGGAGGAAAGTTAAATTTTATTATTTATATGTTTCGTGGGCGTGTTAGACGAACTTTGGAGGTTGATTTTGAAAACAAAACAAAACAAAATTTAAACTGTAATTTGATTCAGAACAGATCTAACTGAACCGACGATCAGATCACAATTTCAATGGAAAAGAAATAAAACTATGAATTAGATTTGAATCTAATCAAATCCAATTTGACCTAAGAAAATAATAAAAGCAGAAATTGAAATTGCAGAAATTGAAATAACAAACAAGAATTAAAATTAGGATTTCCGCTGAATCTAATCAGACGGTAAATCACTAATGCAAATAAGTGCAAAATACAAATAGTGTTCTACCGAATCTAATCGTATAGACAACACTAGTTGCTAAGAAAACAAAAAAATGCAGAAAATAAAAGAGAAAGAAGAACTTTTATTAGAACAATGGAATAAGAGATGAGATGAGATATGGTGGCTACAAGGTTATTACAAGGGTATATATAGGGTAGATAGCCAAACCCTAACCCTAACCCTAATGGTAAATGGGCCTGGTCATTACAACACTAATTAGTTACAATGAGAAACATAAATGGGCCTTAGATAAATAAAGCAATTTTGGGCCTTTTCTCTTTTTCCTCTTGCTTCCTTGACATTTCTTCATTGATTTGTGATGTTCAAAGCCTTTTTATCAATCCTTTTCTTGTCCAACAGCAACTAGATGTGATGTCTTCATCTACAATTCTTCAAAATGCAAATACACAGCAAATTGAACTCTATTTCTCTACATTTCTGGTTGCATGTGGGCTGGGTTGGAATATCTGTAAAAATAACAAAACAATACCCAAGTAATATTTATTTATATACAAAAGACAAGATATAAGAGCATAAAATAAACACATTTCTATGTCAATCACATACCTGCTGTAATTTGGAACATGATAATACGCATATCTATTGCAATTTGGTATATGTCAAATTGCATGCCTACCGTGATTTGAAATATGATAATATGCATGCCTGCTATAATTTGAAATATAATGCATGCCTGCTGTAATGATATGCATAAACCTGCATATGCTGTAATTTTGGGGAAATAACTGATGAATAATATGCATATATGTCAACATGTTAGATTAGACTTAATACAGACATTGAGTAAATGACATGTTATGAAAAGATAAGTACCAAGTGTAGGCTTAGTACATAATTACTATATTATACATGTACATCTGGGCAGGTGATTGATTTGGAGAAAATGGTTGTATACTAATAACATTTACAGATAAATATTACAACCACGCTTATTAATGAACCTAAATCTGCTAGGTTAAAACCTGATTATTAATAAGCTAAGAGATCCCTCGTTCTGTTGTTGTATTAGGTTTTGGGGACTCTTAAATCCTAGTTTTGGGGGAACAAGCTTAGGGGGCTTGGCTTGTGTCAATCTGCTATTTGGAACCCATATCAGTTAGTATATCCCTGTTAGTATCTCGGTAGGGGCCTCGCACTAGGTAGAGGCCAGGGCACGTTTTACTAATCTGGATAGTAAGAGGTTCAAAAGTTTTGGGGGTGTTAGGGAAGCGTTTCCGATGGAGTCATTAGCGTGCATGGATCCGGCTACGGGACCTAAGATGTCAAAACACCTACGGATATTGCTGGGTTAGAGAGTGATGCACCCTACTACCGGGGATGACACAGGGTATTCGGGTAATAGGGAGCCGATCGCATGTGTAGTAATTAGGGTACATCTAATCCTGCTATTATGTAATTAGGGTAACACCTAATCCTGTTATGTAATTAGGATACACCAAATCCTGTTGTTAATCCTATTGTTAGTCCTGGTTTAATCCTACTATTATGTAATTAGGGTAATACCTAATTCTGTTAATCCTGTTATACTAGTATTAGTGCAGACATACCTGTTTTAGGATATAAATGTGAAGCATTACCCGATCATAAGTTTGTTCCTGTTATTTCTGTCCATCATGTTATTCAGTTTAGTTTATCTTTATGACACTATATCTATCATTTAGTCTTATTTACCTGTCCTGTCATTTCTGATTTATGCATATTTGTAAATCACTGGAACTCGCCATACTTTATGTTTTACTCTTTTTCTTTCGCTTTTTTCTTCCTTTCACCCCTAGATCATCAGAGTGGAAGCACTCACCAGTGACTAGGACTTTCTGTACAGCTTGGAATTAGCTTGGATTCCTTGAGATGTATCTCTCTGACCATATTCCATCATGGCTTGTGGCAAGGATATGGTTTTGTTTTATGGCATTATATTATTTTGTTTTAAGAAAATAGATTTGAAGTACTTTCTAAGTGGTTGATGTAACTGGTTTTAAGAAGTACGTTTTATTTTAGAAATAAAGTTAAAAGTTTTTCCGCTGCTTATTTATACATGCTCTGTAAATTTCTGTAGTGTTACCTATTGCGCTTCATGAAACTTAATGCATTCTCTTATGAGTGACATTAATGGACGTGGGGTGTCACAGCTATTCCATTTCTAGAAACAACATGACCTAAGAACCACACTTCACTCTTCCAGAAGTGACACTTCGTAAACTTAGCTCTCAACTGATGTTTTCACAAGATTTCCAAAACAACTCGCAAGTGTGTCTTACACTCTTTCTCATTCCGGGAGTAAACCAGAATATCGTTCACGAACACAAGCACCCCTATTCATAAGATCCACAAAATACGTTGGCGCGTTGGTCAAACCAAACGGCATTACCAGCCACTCAAAAAACCAGATGGTGTCGTAAAAGCTGTCTTCGACACACTATCATTTGCCACTTTCAACTGGTGAAATATCGTTGCCAAATCCATTTGTGAAAACACTTTGGCTTCGTTAAACTAATCGAATAAGTCATCTATCCTCGGCAATGGATACTTGTTCTTCTTGGTCACTTTTTTCAGCTCACAATAATCCGCACACAATCTCAAAGATCCGTCAACCTTGGTTGCAAACACAACTAGTGCACCCCATTTGGATACACATCTCTGAATGAATCCTTTCTCAAAAAGGTCACGAATCTGCACCTCTAACTCTCGCTATTCCTTAGGCGCCATCCACCTTATAGGCATAACGATAGGTCTAACACCCTCGACTAAATCGATCTTGAACTCAATCTCGCGATGCGGCGACAACCTTTGACCTCGTCAAAGAAATCATTAAACTCACTAGCGATCGGCATAGATGACAAGTATTCCTGTGGAATCACAAGCGAATACAAAAACCTTACGAAGACCCCGTCTTTGGGCTTACATCGAATCACCACCACTCGCCCTTCCACATTCCTGACTGTTACCTCGAGCTTTTCACAATCCACTTTTTTCGCATACCCCTTGAGCAAATCCATGCCCAAAATGATCCCAAACCCAGCAAGTTCAAAAAAAAGAAATCTCACACAAAAGAGCAACCATGACTCTGTTGGGGAATGCAAAAGGCGGATCTTAAGGCAAAACAAACACTAGAGCTAGGTGAATAGTGTTTTCGAAAAATATATGAAAATCTTGAACTTATATGATTTACTATATAAATCACACACAACAGAGATGATTACAGACACTGAATCGTACGCAAACAAATAAAAATAGAATGTAGAAAAAGGAATGAACACGCCAGATTTTATACTGGTTCGGGTTACTCCTACGTTCAGTCCCACACAATGCTGGATTGCTAAGAGTTTTATTATTATCAATATCCAAGTACAATCCCCTTGATTTCACGGCTATAAGGTTAACACCGCTCCAACCACCCTTGGTTCTATGGTTAACACTGCTTCCTTTCCTTGATTTCAGGGCTACAAGAAACACACCCTTTTCGAAACACTTCCTAAATGATTACAACAACCCGACAACTCTTAAATAACACTTCAATTCAGAAAGTAGCAGATAGAGAGTGAGAAAAGAAGAAGTTTTAAGTAATTAGAGTAGAGATCGGCAAAGTAAAAGTGCAGAAATCAGTGAAATGATTAAGAATAATGGTGGGATGAAGAGGGGGAAGATAAAGAAGAAGATGTATGAAAAAATTCGAAATCAGCTCCAATTCATAGGATTTGAAAGGTTGCAATGTTTCCAGAACGTTACAAATAGTGAAAAGACACTTCCTTTGAAAATTGGATTTCTAACAGTTGTATGTCGATATGACCATATACGTATGTCGACACATATACATATATATATAAATTTTATTTTTAAAACCTATTTTTCAAGTGTTTAATCATATATATTATTCTGGAAATTCTTAAATTAGGACTTAATGATATAAATGAGTATTCTAAAGTGTAAAATCATATGAAATCATAATAATATAGTATATAAACATATTTGTAAAGTTTTAAGGTTAAAAATTATAAAACCATAAAACTATATATATAACTATAAACTTATATAAAATTATATATATTAAAACTTTAAAACTTATATGTTTGAAATCATAAGTAAGATAAAATAATATTGAAATCAGAATTTGAAATTTGAAAATCAGAATTTGAATTTGAACCAGGAGTGCTATTCAGAGTCTTACATATAAACTAGACTCTATTACTATTTTTTCTTGAACTATTGAAAATTTGATTACACATGAGTCTTGAATTTCCTCTGAATCTTGAATTTCCTCTGAATCCTGAATCTCTAAAACTGTACAGTCTTCAGTATTTAAGTCCTGTATACAAATCTTGCGTATATATATGTGTGTATGTGTGTGTGTGTATTCTAGATAGAGATGTTACTATATATTTTATATTCAATAAGGCTGTTGTCTCCAACAGACTCGATAACACTAGACCATGACAAAGCATACACAAACTGGACGAACCCCCGATCGAATTAGTCACAATCAATGGTCTATCACAAATTTCGGGTTCCGAACCCAAGCGGCACACAAGCTCATTACAAATAAAAGAATGCAATATTCCAGTATAAAAAAACACTCGAACTAAAACTCCTCTGATAAAAAGAGTAACTTGAATGACGATACTCTTCCCTTTCTCCTCTACCGCAGGAGCCCTCGAAGAAGACGAGATAGCTTCCAAAGCATATGCCTTCACTATCTGCTTACCTTAGCTGGTTCCGGACAATCCTATTTGAAGTGCCCAGGCTTGGCACAGTTGTGATACTTTCTCTCAACCTTCGGATTCTTACACACTTTGGAGTAATGAACCTTCTGTTGGAAGTTAAAGCAAAAGACCTCGCTTTTCGGTTTCTTCTAGCCATTCTTTCCTCTTTTCTATTGTAGCTTCCTCTTCTTGTTACTACCACCCTGCCGTGGTTTCGGTTCCTCCTGGGCTGCAACAACAACAACTTCTTCTTTGGGAAACAAAATCTCGTGTCGAACAGCTTTCTCCATGATCTTCTCATACAGGTCATCCAGATGATCAACCAAAGGCCTTGCAATATAGGCATCCAAACCCATAACAAACTTCTCGTTCTTCTGATAAAGTATGTCAATATATGAAAGGGCATACTTGGACAAGACTTCAAAATTAGAAACATAATCCAACACTGGTCGACCATTCTGCTTTAGCTCAACAAATCTCTTGAACAGAACTGACTTCCGAGCAGTTGAAATGAACTTCGTCTCGAACTTGACTCGAAACTGATCCCACATGATATCATCTTAGGGGATTTCGAGAGTGACAGAGTTCCACCAATCCATAGCTCTGCCCTATAGTTGTCTCGATGCAAGATTCCGCTTAGTCGCATCATCATTACCCAAGTCTCCAAAAATCTGAATGCAAGTATCAAGCCACCCTTGAATCTCTGTAGTTAGCTCTATCCCTTTAAAGGATTTCCACCAAGAGCAGTGAAGTTCTTACATAGCTTCGCGAAGTCTACAACCCTTGGTACCTGCACCTGAACCCCAACATCTACCGCTGATGCTCCTAGAGCAGGTACCCTCCTCATGATAGCTTCCATCATGGCCTCGAACATAGCAGGGTAATCTGGTATACCACCATCACCCCATCCAAGAACAGTCTCCTCCCTAGCAGTGTGTATCGACGATCAACGATTCATTCTAAATTCAAAAAATAGAATGATTAGTCCACATTCGAGAAAAACTGCAATGGAGTTCAAGCGTTATTATACTATAGACTAATATACAGTATATATCCATCAGAATCTACAAATACGTCTCTTATACGTTATTATGCCCTTTAACTTTGGCTAAAATTGATTAACCAGAGCTTTGATACCAAATGTGACGAATGCCCATTACTCCCGCACTTAACAAGAGGAATAACGCGCTGAAAGGTGTTCCAGGCAGCTATGGACGATCATCAAGGTAAGATAAACTCAAGCAGAATCTGTCATATAACTCACAGAGCAGAGATAAAGTATAATAGAACATATACAACAGGCATATAATACTGAAGCATATTTGAGTAGAAACTTAAACTTTCGTATCAACTAGAAAGATCCATACATCACTGGAGTACATCATAATGTTTGTACAAAATGCCTCACTACAATCACTCACTCAACAAGCATAACAGCGGAAACAACAACTAGTGTGTGTAGTAGAAAATAATACGTAAGCCTCATACTCTTCATCGCTCTGCATCATTGTCTCATCTTGATGTATCACCTGTCACCTGCTACCTAGTCTTCCCATCCAAACACAATGGATGAACAACCCAAGGTAATAAGAGGAAACATAAAACCTTGAGTCAAACAATAGTCTTAATGAGCGATGAAACAACTATCTAACATCTTTAATACAATACATGAGAAATAGGTAGATCAATTATCTAATCTACCAACATCAACAGAGAAGAACTCAAATCTGTATCCCCAACATCTGATAGTGATAGCCTTTACGAACAACCAAAGAGAAAACATAGCAAACAATTATCCAGCGTAGACCGTCCTAATCAAGATCAACATCCCCCAAGTACAAGCCCCAAAGGCCTAAACCAACATCATGCAAGCACTCAAGAGATGTCTCCTTCGATGTCGGACAATCTACACAAGATGGTATAAGCAAAGCAACAAACAACCATGACTCTGGCTATCACCGCCAATCCTACTGTGAAACCATCGTTAATCATATGACCGACTCAACATCATGTCGTCTGTCAAGGGCTAATGGTAACCCTGGTTCTAGCAAAACTCCATACGCCATCGTGACTCGTATCTCTAGGCCCATCATGACTGCCCAGGGTACTCGACCAGATCCCCTCAGTCTTTTAGGCATCCCTATTGTACCCCTGTTTTGAGCACGCTAGAACCTACGACAATGATAATCCCTCAACCTTCATTATCTCTAGTCGTCATCGCCGGTCGATAACTATCCATAGCTCAAGCGCCTTCTCGAGCGACCGTTATCTACGAACTCAACACCCTTGAGTCGTCTACACATTCGTTGCATTACGACAATCAACGAAGACTTCAAAATACTTCAAACATTCCTCCTTGAATTCACATCGAAGCCATGACCATTGTCAACCCAAAAACATACATCGTTTGGTCGATATTCAATCCACTAAATAAACTTTCCGGTCCAATGTCCAGATCATGCCCGATTCATGGTGAAAAACACGCCTGATCCATGGTGAAAAACATGCCTGATCCATGGCGAAAACACGACGTATCCATCCAGAAAAACACACCCGATCCATGCCCGATCCATCTAGATAACATGTCTAGTCCATCTAGAAAACTTATCTGGTCCATCCAGAAAACATGTCCGGTACATCCAGGAAGACATGTCTGATTCATGCAGAAAACATGTCCGGTCCATCCAGAAAAACATGTCCCGTCCATCCAGAAAAACATGTCCGGTCCATCTAGAAAATATATTCGGTCCATCCTGAAAAACATGTCCGGTCCATACTTCGAAAACCTGCCCGATCCACTAGAGCATTTGTGCCCGATCCATATGAGAATGTGTGCCCAGTCCACTTGAAAATTGGCCATCCATTCATGTTTCCGCACCAAAAATGATCAAAACCTGAAACGAACATATACTCGATCCAAAAACTCAATTCCACCAAATTAATCCAACCAATCAGTCAACAAGCATTAACGCAATGATTATTCATCATTCAAGTGTAAGAAATTCACCAATTTCAAAAAAAAAACGAGTTAAACAAATGGATCAAATGAATTAACATGGAGTTTTACCATTTTAAATTGTTAGATTAGATCATATGGTTATTCGAACATTAATTAGATCTAGGTGAAAACAACTTGAAATGAAGAAAATAAGACCAAACAATCCATACCTCGAATGAATCCGCGTGAGAGCTGCTTATCACTCACCAAATCTTCAAATTAGCTTTAAAATGATGATTTACAAATCCAGACAGTGAAGAATGATCTTCTAATCTCTTAACTTGATGCGAACTACTCTCTCTTGATGTAGATCTAGCTTACATTGATGTGGATCTTCAATCTTCTAATGTAGATTAAGATTTTAATGGAGGTGAGATGTATTTGATTAGAGTAGGGAGAATCTCAAACCCAAACCAAATAAGAACTGAAGAAAGTAAACCATTCTCCTTGTCTTCACCCCCTATTTACAGCCATCTAACCAGCCCACTAATGGGCCTTACCAAATCAGCCCACTAATGACTAGTTAACTTGTCCAAAAATTGTGTAACACTAAAACAACGATTCCTCCTAAACTGCTGAACCAAATTTTTAATGTGACCAATCTACGGAATTGGCAACTCCATTTCCTTTCCGATGAAATCGATTTCAGCACCTGATTCGATCCCAATCAAAAGTTATACCCCGTACAAAACTGACAAGGGAAAAATGGTCGCAAACAAAATTAATAAAAATTATGGACTTGTCCCACATCCTCATAATTAACATATCAAAATATGAGAATGGTCCGACCCTCAGAGAATTAAATAAAAATATTTTACGATCCTTAGGTACGTAAAATGCGAGTCGTTACATGGCATGTTAGCTACTTTGGAAAAAATTTGAGCAACACATGGATTCATGGATCCAAGGAGATATTAAGCTACCAAACTTTTAGACAATGATGAAACCTAACAAACCAATTTTGGAGTGAATAAGTACATATGACAAATCGAGTTTGGAGCGAATGAGTAAACCTATCAAAGCATGCTCACTTGAAACATGATTAGCATAAAGATTTCTACTAGCAATATTATGTACATGGTTACCTTCGAACAAAGGATCATCTGTGATAACATGTTAAATCAACTCTTGCAGGGAAGAAAAGCGTGGAAAAATGCTAACATTTAGGGAAAGTTCTCCTTCAGATGTCAAAATTTTGACTAGTTTTTCAACTAATATAATGTACTATGAAAAATGAAGATTACTTGTTAATTATTGGGCTTAAACAGGAATAAAAATGAGGGATTAAGTAAATAAATGAAAGGTAAATAACAAACGATGTAGGCCGATTCTATTGACATCCTAATTGTTGTCTTTCTCACCATATTGGAAACTTTAAAAAATAAGATGACAATACCTTTGTATATTGTTCAAGTTATCTTATTCACTTTTCCATTTTATTATACACTTTATTAACTAAAAATTACAACGATATTGATGTATTTTGAAAAGATAATTGATTCTGAGGAAAAATAATATTTTTTTAAAGAAAATGATGTTAATTTCAAATTTGCTCTTTTCATTTTTACGTCTTTTTCCTTTAACTTTATTTGATTTTAGGATTTTTAGTATAATATGTCGTTTAATTATTTTTAAATTGAGATGAAATATAACATTTTTTATTGGCTACAAGAAGTACGAATAAATAAATATAGATTACAACTTTTTCGTTTTTGGATCTCATATGTTATTTCTTTTTATTGTTAACGTAATGGTATTTGTTTTTTTGAATAAATAAAGGATAGTTCCAATATCTTTTGGGGCGAGAAAAGCAAAAAGTGCGGTATACTTTTTTGTTTAAATAATAGGGTGAGAAAGACAAAAGGTGTGGTGCAAACAGATTTAGCCAAGATGTAAAGTGTTTTTTTACTCATATTTTTCTTACAATTAGAGGGAATTATCAGAGAATAACTAATATTGTTATCTTAAGGACTTATGTGATGACACAAGCATTGAGTTGTGTAGTATTCATAATTCTTAAATGTTCCAACTAGAGTTCAACCACATTGAAGCTGCAAAGCAGAGGTATGACGACCCAAACTTCCCAGTAAAGGAAAGGCTGGATTGCTTTGAAAACAATACACATCGGAACACAAACTGAAGAACATTTTACTACTGATAACAACAATTACATCAGAGTACAAGAAAATCACAGAGTATGAATACTTATTACACAATAGAAATACAATAATATCAGAGATTTAAATTACATTTAAATAGCAGCGGAAAAACATTAGAAATATACAACTGAAAGGAATACACGGATACAGAGCTTTCCGAATACCGCTTCAGCTGTAAACCAGGATCCTGTAAACATATCTGCAAAAAGCTACTCGACTGCCCGTGTGGAAAATAAGGGCACCCGAGTTTTCCAGTGAAACAAACTACAGGTCAGTCATGGGACTGGTATGAGAAACCTTAACTTAACTATCTAATAATAAGGCTAATCACAGGACCACGCCGCTAACGCGGAACGGGTTTACTCCATTGGATTGCTAGTGCATAAAATAAAGTAAATCGTTTAAACAACGCAATGCTTTTTAGAAAAATGAAATCATTATAAGACCCAAGTCCCATCACACAATGCAACGCAAACCGGAGGATAGGGTTTTACCTTATAATGGTCAAAAGATGCTTGATACGATAAAACGAATTTAATATTAGTGTGTATATATATGGGTATATATATTTCAAAAACATTTCAATCATAATGTATCAATCATAGACGGCATAGTACCCCATCCTACTATGTCGCTATACTAGTTCTACAATCAAAACCGCAAGGTCGTATCGGAAATTGGATTTCCATCATGAGTCGAGGCTAGGGGCAAGCTCCTCTTCGATTCGAGACACTCTATCAAATGCCTCAGGACCCCCCGCAGTGAACCCTTGGAGCGGTAGGGCCGGTCCCCGCCTATCGGCAGTGGATTGGTTATGCCTGAACACACGTTTCCCGGTTCCTTTGAACCTATAGTATGACCACTAACGGCCTATAAAAATCCGAGGCGCCTCAAAATCCATCATCCACATAAGTAAAATGCCAGCTAGTTTAAGCATGACACCACTTCTAGCTAGAAAGAAACGTGTGCACTCCCTACGGTCCATATCCCGTTTTTGACTCATACCGAGGTGTGAGGCTCGCGAAGTCACGATATACACAAAGTTATGCCGTAATAGGCTATACTTTGATAATCCCACAAGGCCCTGCCTTTCAACAAAAGCCTTGATCAATTGCATCTTGGCGTGCCACATTGACAATTCACGCCATGCGATCAATCACTATTAATATATACCAGGGTGTTAAGCAGAGAATAAATCCTCCACCACCAAACAGACATACATTAACAGAAATCGATTTAATTCACATGGAACGAAATCCAATGTCAGACACGCATCCATTTACTAGCTTATGCTCTGGGTCTGAGTGAAAACCAAATCCGAACCATCAACAATAGTCCGGACGGTCACCACTGAGGCCCCTTCAAGGTAGCTACTCCCATCAAGGGTCTCTGTAGCAACACATCCATTCGATGTGAAGATCGTCGGTCTTCAAGTACTGTCTTCATCTTCGACTCTTCATCGTCGTAGTAATTATTCGGAATGGGTTAAACCCGGTCTTTCCGAATAACTCACGTATTTTATAATTAAAAATCAAGTACTATAAAAACACATCCAACGCCTCATTCCAATTCAAAATATTCCTTTAATCAAAATATTCACCTTATTTTATCAAAGATAGATTCTTCAAATTATTCTTAAATCTTTCTTTTAAAGATTTATTAAAGCCCCAATTTGGTTTTAAATATCAAAAATCATTATTCAATGATTATTCAAGTTTAAGAAATTAATCTTATTCTTAACTGGGTTAGAGAACTAATGTCATTTAAAACATAGTTCACGGTAAACCCAAAATCGTCTTCCATAAACTATGGAATCTTCACGGAAATCAAATCAAAATATAATCATTACAAATTTCTGTATCCGACCAATAATATAAATGGAATAACGGCAAAGCCTCTTAAATTCCATATGTAGTATCGGTTTTCTTTATTAGAAGCTTATATCGGTTATAATTAATTCGAATTCTATTCAATTCCAATCTATTATATTAAACTGGAAAACTTTACTTGGAAAATTCCCATTTAAATCTTAATAAAAGATTCATAAATTCCAAATCCTATTTTCATTGTCAGTTGAGTTAAAGAACACATGTCACTTAAAAACACGGTTCACAAATAACCCAACTCACATTTCATCTTATTTCAATTACTAAATATAATTGAAAACTATAATAATCTAAATTAAAAGATTATTCCTTTCATACGGGGTTTAAGAACAGTGTTACTTAAGACACTATTCACGACAAACCCAAAATTCAAATTATTTAATTTAACTTCAATTAAATATTAGCAAATTGGAAACTTCATTAAATTTAAATTTAATGATTTATTCTAGTTAATAACAAGTTCATTTCAATAAAAATATATTTTTCTAAAATATATTCTTTTTCTATAAAATATATTCTTTTTTTCTATAAAATATATTCTTTTTCCTAATATATTTTCTAGAATATTCTTTATTGGAATGTGACTCAATCAACAACCATAAATTGTATGTGATCAACAATCATGATAAGTAATTATTAAACATCCAAATGATGACCAGAGTGGAATTTATAGCTGTGTGAGCATTAAAGTAAATAACTAACGCTCATCACAGAATGTCAATCCATCGATTGACAGATAACTAAATATTGGGATTAGTGTGTATCCAATATCATCCCAATACCCGTGTGGGGTTTCATCCATCAACCAAATAATAAATCATTTGTGCACTTGGGCAATGTGTGAAAATTATCGTCCCAATCACATAGACAAGTCGGGTAACTTGTAAATGGAAGTGTGATATTCAATTTGAATATACTAACAATATATTTAACACATCAAACATTTCAACATCACAGACATATATTTCAATTCTTTTATTGTGAACAAGTGACAATAAATATTTAGCCTTTTATTCCCATTCTTTTTTTATAGTTAACAAATGACAATAAAATCTAATCTTTAATATCTTTGTGTAATCTTTTTAAATAACCAAAAATGTAGATTTTGGTGTAATCCCCTTAAATAACCAAAAATGGAGATTTTGATTTCATACATTTTTAAATGACAAAAATGAATGTTTTTGTCTTATTCCCTTTTACATGATAAAATGACTATAATTTAATCTCATTCTTTTCACATGATAAAATGAATGCTTTACTTCATTCTTTTAAAAATGACAAAAATGCTTCTTTTATTTTAATTCTTTTAAAGTGACAAAAATTGTAATTTTGCCTAATTCCTTTTAATGTACAAAATACGATACTTTTGTCTAATCCTTCAATGCAACAAAATATGATAGTTTCGTTTAATCTTTTCAATGCAACAAAATATGATAATTTTGCTTAATCCTTTCAATGCAACAAAATATGATTATTTTGCTTAATCTTTTCAATGTAACAAAATATGATTATTTTACTTAATCTTTTCAATGTAACAAAATATGATTATTTTGCTTAATCTTTTCAATGTAACAAAATATGATTATTTTGCTTAATCTTTTCAATGTAACAAAATATGATTATTTTGCTTAATCTTTTTAACTTCATTTATTTCAAAGTGACAAAAAAAATGTCCTTTTAAATTTCATACATAGATTCTAATGTATGTATCGACTATAAAAATGGTTCTTATGTTAACGTACCGATTCTAGTGTACGTTATGATGGTAAAAATGATTATTAATTAACATACCAATTCTAATGTATGTTAATGACAATAAAAATGATTCCTTTTGTATTTTACACAAAAAACCCCTTGTTTAAATGTAACAAATAACATGATATTTTGATTTCAACAAAAGTGACATTTTATATTTTGTTGGTTCTAAATAATTTTGCTTAATTCTTTCAATGCAACAAAATATGATTATTTTGCTTAATCTTTTCAGTGTAACAAAATATGATTATTTTGCTTAATCTTTTCAATGAAACAAAATATGATTTTTTTTAAATCTTTTCAATGTAACAAAATATGATTATTTTGCTTAATCTTTTCAATGTAACAAAATATGATTATTTTTCTTAATCTTTTTAACTTCATTTATTTCAAAGTGACAAAAAAATGTCCTTTTAAATTTCATACATAGATTCTAATGTATGTATCGACTATAAAAATGGTTCTTATGTTAACGTACGGATTCTAGTGTACGTTATGATGGTAAAAATTATTATTAATTAACATACCAATTCTAATGTATGTTAATGACAATAAAAATGATTCCTTTTGTATTGTACACAAAACCCCCCTTGTTTAAATGTAACAAATAACATGATATTTTGATTTCAACAAAAGTGACATTTTATATTTTGTTGGTTCTGAATAATTTTGCTTAATCCTTTCAATGCAACAAAATATGATTATTTTGCTTAATCTTTTCAATGTAACAAAATATGATTATTTTGCTTAATCTTTTTAACTTCATTTATTTCAAAGTGACAAAAAAAAATGTCCTTTTAAATTTCATACATAGATTCTAATGTATGTATCGACTATAAAAATGGTTCTTATGTTAACGTACAGATTTTAGTGTACGTTATGATGGTAAAAATGATTATTAATTAACATACCAATTTTAATGTATGTTAATGACAGTAAAAATGATTCCTTTTGTATTGTACACAAAACCCCCCTTGTTTAAATGTAACAAATAACATGATATTTTGATTTCAACAAAAGTGACATTTTATATTTTGTTGGTTCTGATTCAACAAAATGAACATTTATGTTTTTATTGGTTCTAATTCGATAAAAACTACAACTCTATAATTTGTTGATTCTAATTCACTTAAATGATAAGAATAGTTCTTTTCATTTATTTATTTTTGTTTAATGTTCTAATTCAACCAAACGATAAAAATAGTGTCTTTCAATTTTGTTGCACTCATTTTATTTCAATCAAAAATGGTCGATGTGTTCTAACAATTTTCTTATAAAAAGGATAGACTTATTTCGAAAATTTTATTATAACACCATATCACCAAATCAACAGATCTATACAACACATCAATCATAGAATCAAATCACGTCTCACCACAAACAGAATTTTACAGTGTATCGGTGATAACACAATCATAAATAAATTTAATTATTTAAGAAGAAATAAAAGAGAATTTCTCATCGATAGCTTTTTACTTCTGAACAACTCAGATCTGGATTTTGACCAAAATCCAATATGCTTTTTTCAACTCTAGTCTGCCCATAAGGTAGTGTTTTCTGATACGAATCCAACGCGACTGATTTCGTTCGATTCTGATATTGTATGAAGGAGTTATGTATGTTTAAATGTTAATGACATTATTAAAATAATTAATAAAATAATTAAGGGGTTAATTACAACTCATCACTTAACAGGCCATTGATCCTTCTATTTCTCCTTCGTCATCGTCTTCTACAGAAAAAGGAACCCAACTCATTGCCTCCCTTACATCGAAACGCGCACCCCCTGCCTCATCCTGACGCCCATCAGAGTACCTCACCTCAAAGCCCTTCGAGCCACCTCCCATCGCCGCCACCCATGGCGCACTCGACCCCACCTTGACACCGGAATTCGCCCCAAATTTGACGGGCCTGAGCCCCCTTTTCTCGAAAACGACACAGTGAATTTCGATCTAAACCGTATAGAACTGTAGTGCTCGCGAATCTCTTCAACGCTGATGTAGAAGTCATAGGTTAATTGTTTTTAATTTGAACGTGATTAAGGGTTGAATTTGGGAACGCCATGGCCATTGATTTAAGAGGATACGGCGGCTGTATTTTCTGAATTAGGGCTAGCGTATTTCCACTGTATTTATACTGTATTTTATCCTATTTATTTATTCTGATTCAAGAAAATGTTTGTTCATTGATACAAACTCCGAATCGAACCCAACGAATGTTGCCCCTAGCCAGATACCCCCGTCCAGACACAATGGAACACGTTTCGTAACCCAATTCTGCTGTTACGATATGTTTTCCTTTAAATTAAATTATAAATCACTTAATTATTAAATTTGAACGTACATTTTAAATTACCGGGGCCACATACAAACTCTAAAAATTACAGAAAAATTATTTCTGGTTATGTTTTGACGGTACGGTTCTAACAAGACTAATTTCGTCGAATTCCGATACCGTTAGAAAAATGGCCATTTTCAAGTCGATTAAATTTGATTGAAATGGTCAAAACACAATTTCACTTGCCACGCTCACATATTACTTCGAAAAATTATGAAAATTGAAACTTAGCAATAATTTGACATTCCGGTTCCAACAAAAGTGGTTTCGTCGAAAACCGAGGTCGTTTGCAAAATGGCTATTTTCAAGGCCAATATATTTAATTAATATATATAAATTCTACAGCGACTTTTCTAACTTTTAAACTGGACATAACTTTTGATTTTTAAAACGAAATTTCAGTTTTTCAGATTCGTTAGAAAGATATGACTAAACAGATTTAAATATTTCTTGTTTCGTTCAATTCTGATTTAAAACGAATCCTGTACAGTCAGTCAAAGTTCAAATTCAAATTTTCAAACTGCAGCGCTGTTTTAAACTCCTTTTATAATTAAATTGAATTTATTCGTTTTAAAATAAATTTTTAGTCGTTATTAGTTAAAATAAATTATTTTAAATATATAAAATCCATTAAAATTTCTAAATTAAAAATTTTAAATTGGCCCCAAAATTCTGGGTCGTTACAATCGCCCCCACTTAAAATCTTTTCGTCCTCGAAAAGGAACGAAGCTAAAAGTTGTTTAATTAACTAGCTCAACTTTAGTTTTATTTGTTTAATTAATTATCACTCTAATATTCTAATTAGTGAAACTAATTATCAGTCATCACAACCAGCAATCAATTAGGTGATTAACTTTTCAAATATATTACTTTTATATATAGTTAAAAATCAAATTTTTAGTGCAAATCACAGCAATGTGTCCTAACTAAGTTTTGCTTCTCATACCAGTCAATGGAAATATATAGAATTCCCACTTTCGATACTCGAACATAAATACTGGTGATGGTGCACCGATCATCAGAATTATCTCCGGGCGACTAGAGTGTGATTCTATATCTATCCAATATATTAAAACTTCGAATATCCGTTAATTACTCGTATATTCGAAATTTTTATATACTCGATTGTCCACATTAAAAATATAATATACTCAAATACGTATATTTAGATAAAATTTTCAAAACTAAATTTTATTTCCATTTTTATTTTAAAGAAAATAAAACTCCTCACACTCGTTCTAGGATGCTACTGATCCCATCTCTAACGAGTTATTCTCATTGGATATTACTAATCCAATCTCTGATGAATTCCTTCATTCGGTTCTAATGTGTCTTGTTCTCGAGCTCTGTAAACCAAAGCTCTGATACCAAATGTGACGACCCAAACTTCCCAGTAAAGGAAAGGCTGGATTGCTTTGAGAACAATACACATCGGAACACAAACTGAAGAACATTTTACTGCTGATAACAACAATTACATCAGAGTACAAGAAAATCACAGAGTATGAATACTTATTACACAATAGAAATACAATAGTATCAGAGATTTAAATTACATTTAAATAGCAGCGGAAAAACATTAGAAATATACAACTGAAAGGAATACACAGATACAGAGCTTTCCGAATACCGCTTCAGCTGTAAACCAGGATCCTGTAAACATATCTGCAAAAATTTACTCAACTGCCCGTGTGGAAAATAAGGGCACCCGAGTTTGCCAGTGAAACAAACTACAAGTCAGTCATGGGACTGGTATGAGAAATCTTAACTTAACTATCTAATAATAAGGCTAATCACAGGACCACGCCGCTAACGCGGAACGGGTTTACTCCATTGGATTGCCAGTGCATAAAATAAAGTAAATCGTTTAAACAACACAATGCTTTTTAGAAAAATGAAATCATTATAAGACCCAAGTCCTATCACACAATGCAATGCAAACCGGAGGATAGTTTTTACCTTATAATGGTCAAAAGATGCTTGATACGATAAAACGAATTTAATATTAGTGTGTATATATATATGGGTATATATAATTCAAAAACATTTCTATCAATCATAGACGGCATAGTACCCTATCCTACTATGTTGCCATACTAGTTCTACAATCAAAACCGCAAGGTCGTATCGGAAATAGGATTTCCACATGAGTCGAGGCTAGGGGCAAGCTCCTCTCCAATTCGAGACACTCTAGCAAATGCCTCAGGATCCCCCATAGTGAACCCTTGGAGCGGTAGGGCCGGTCCCCGCTTATCGGCAGTGGATTGGTTATGCCTGAACACACGTTTCCCGGTTCTTTTGAACCTATAGTATGACCACTAATGGCCTATAAAAATCTGAGACGCCCCAAAATCCATCATCCACATAAGTAAAATGCCAACCATTTTAAGCACTGAGACCACTTCTAGCTAGAAAGAAACGTGTGCACTCCCTACGGTCCATATCCCGTTTTTGACTCATACCGAGGTGTGAGGCTCGCGAAGTCACGATATACACAAAGTTATGCCGTAATAGGCTATAATTTGATAATCCCACAAGGCCCTGCTTTTCAACAAAAGCCTTGATCAATTGCATCTTGGCGTGCCACATTGACAATTCACGCCATGCGATCAATCACTATTAATATATACCAGGGTGTTAAGCAGAGAATAAATCCTCCACCACCAAACAGACATACATTAACAGAAATCGATTTAATTCACATGGAATGAAATCCAATGTCAGACACGCATCCATTTACTAGCTTATGCTCTGGGTCTGAGCGAAAACCAAATCTGAACCATCAACAATAGTCTGGACGGTCACCGCTGAGGCTCCTTCAAAGTAGCTACTCCCATCAAGGGTCTCTGTAGCAACACATCCATTCGATGTGAAGATCGTCGGTCTTCAACCACTGTCTTCATCTTCGACTCTTCATCGTCGTAGTAATTATTCGGAATGGGTTAAACCCGGTCTTTTCGAATAACTCACGTATTTTATAATTAAAAATCAAGTACTATAAAAACACATCCAACGCCTCATTCCAATTCAAAATATTCCTTTAATTAAAATATTCACCTTATTTTATCAAAGATAGATTCTTCAAATTATTCTTAAATCTTTCTTTTAAAGATTTATTAAAACCCCAATTTGGTTTTAAATATCAAAAATCATTATTCAATGATTATTCAAGTTTAAGAAATTAATCTTATTCTTAACTGGGTTAGAGAACTAATGTCATTTAAAACATAGTTCACGGTAAACCCAAAATCGTCTTCCATAAATTATGGAATCTTCATGGAAATCAAATCAAAATATAATCGTTATAAATTTCTGTATCCGATCAATAATATAAATGGAATAACGACAAAGCCTCTTAAATTCCATATGTAGTATCGGTTTTCTTTTACAGAAGCTTATCTCGGTTATAATTAATTCGAATTCTATTCAATTCCAATCTAATATATTAAACTAGAAAACTTTACTTGGAAAATTCCCATTTAAATCTTAATAAAAGATTCATAAATTCCAAACCAATTTTCACTGTCAGATGAGTTAAAGAACACATGTCACTTAAAAACACGGTTCACAAATAACCCAACTCACATTTCATCTTATTTCAATTACTAAATATAATTGAAAACTTTAATAATCTAAATTAAAAGATTATTCCTTTCATACGGGGTTTAAGAACAATGTTACTTAAGACACTATTCACGACAAACCCAAAATCCAAATTATTTAATTTAACTTCAATTAAATATTAGCAAATTGGAAAACTTCATTAAATCTAAATTTAATGATTTATTCTAGTTAATAACTAGTTCATTTCAATAAAAATATATTTTTCTAAAGTATGTTCTTTTTCTATAAAATTATTCTTTTTTTCTATAAAATATATTCTTTTTCCTAATATATTTTCTAAAATATTATTTTCTAAAATATTCTTTATTGGAATGTGACTCAATCAACAACCATAAATTGTATGTGATCAACAATCATGATAAGTAATTATTAAACATCCAAATGACGACCAGAGTGGAATTTATAGCTGTGTGAGCATTAAAGTAAATAACTAACGCTCATCACAGACTATCAATCCATCGATTGACAGATAACTAAATATTGGGATTAGTGTGTATCCAATATCATCCCAATACCCGTGTGGGGTTTCATCCATCAACCAAATAATAAATTATTTGTGCACTTGGGTGATGTGTGAAAATTATCATCCCAATCACATAGACAAGTCGGGTAACTTGTAAATGGAAGTGTGATATTCAATTTGAATATACTAACAATATATTTAACACATCAAACATTTCAACATCACAGACATATGTTTCAATTCTTTTATTGTGAACAAGTGACAATAAATATCTAGCCTTTTATTCCCATTCTTTTTTTATAGTTAACAAATGACAATAAAATCTAATCTTTCATATCTTTGTGTAATCTTTTTAAATAACCAAAAATGTAGATTTTGGTGTAATCCCCTTAAATAACCAAAAATGAAGATTTTGATTTCATACATTTTTAAATGACAAAAATGAATGTTTTTGTCTTATTCCCTTTTACATGATAAAATGACTATATTTTAATCTCATTCTTTTCACATGATAAAATGAATGCTTTACTTCATTCTTTTAAAAATGACAAAAATGTCTCTTTTATTTTAATTCTTTTAAAGTGACAAAAATTGTAATTTTGCCTAATTCCTTTTAATGTACAAAATATGATACTTTTGTCTAATCCTTCAATGCAACAAAATATGATAGTTTCGTTTAATCTTTTCAATGCAACAAAATATGATTATTATGCTTAATCTTTTCAATGTAACAAAATATGATTATTTTGCTTAATCTTTTCAATGTAACAAAATATGATTATTTTGCTTAATCTTTTTAACTTCATTTATTTCAAAGTGACAAATAAAATGTCCTTTTAAATTTCATACATAGATTCTAATGTATGTATCGACTATAAAAATGGTTCTTATGTTAACGTACAGATTCTAGTGTACGTTATGATGGTAAAAATGGTTATTAATTAACATACCAATTCTAATGTATGTTAATGACAATAAAAATGATTCCTTTTATATTGTACACAAAAACCCCCCTTGTTTAAATGTAACAAATAACATGATATTTTGATTTCAACAAAAGTGACATTTTATATTTTGTTGGTTCTGAATAATTTTGCTTAATCCTTTCAATGCAACAAAATATGATTATTTTGCTTAATCTTTTCAATGTAACAAAATATGATTATTTTGCTTAATCTTTTCAATGTAACAAAATATGATTATTTTGCTTAATCTTTTCAATGTAACAAAATATGATTATTTTGCTTAATCTTTTTAACTTCATTTATTTCAAAGTGACAAAAAATGTCCTTTTAAATTTCATACATAGTTTCTAATGTATGTATCGACTATGAAAATGGTTCTTATGTTAACGTACAGATTCTAGTGTACTTTATGATGGTAAAAATGATTATTAATTAACATACCACTAATGTATGTTAATGACAATAAAAATGATTCCTTTTGTATTGTACACAAAACCCGCCTTGTTTAAATGTAACAAATAACATGATATTTTGATTTCAACAAAAGTGACATTTTATATTTTGTTGGTTCTGAATAATTTTGCTTAATCCTTTCAATGCAATAAAATATGATTATTTTGCTTATTCATTTCAATGTAACAAAATATGATTATTTTGCTTAATCTTTTTAACTTCATTTATTTCAAAGTGACAAAAAAATGTCCTTTTAAATTTCATACATAGATTCTAATGTATGTATCGACTATAAAAATGTTCTTATGTTAACGTACAGATTCTAGTGTACGTTATGATGGTAAAAATGATTATTAATTAACATACCAATTCTAATGTATGTTAATGCCAATAAAAATGATTCCTTTTGTATTGTACACAAAACCCCCCTTGTTTAAATGTAACAAATAACATGATATTTTGATTTCAACAAAAGTGACATTTTATATTTTGTTGGTTCTGATTCAACAAAATGAACATTTATGTTTTTATTGGTTCTAATTCGATAAAAACTACAACTCTATAATTTGTTGATTCTAATTCACTAAAATGATAAGAATAGTTCTTTTCATTTATTTATTTTTCTTTAATGTTCTAATTCAACCAAACGATAAAAATAGTGTCTTTCAATTTTGTTGCACTCATTTTATTTCAATCAAAAATGGTCGATGTGTTCTAACAATTTTCTTATAAAAAGGATAGACTTGTTTCGAATTTTTTTTTATAACACCAAATCAACTGATCTATACAACACATCAATCATAGAATCAAATCACGTCTCACCACAAACAGAATTTTACAGTGTATCGGTGATAACACAATCATAAATAAATTTAATTATTTAAGAAGAAATAAAAGAGAATTTCTCACCGATAGCTTTTTACTTCTGAACAACTCAGATCTGGATTTTGACCAAAATCCAATATGCTCTGTTTCAACTCTAGTCTGCCCATAAGGTAGTGTTTTCTGATACGAATCCAACGCAACTGATTTCGTTCGATTCTGATATTGTATGAAGGAGTTATGTATATTTAAATGTTAATGACATTATTAAAATAATTAAGGGGTTAATTGCATCTCATCACTTAACTTGCCATTGATCCTTCTATTTCTCCTTCGTCATCGTCTTCTACAGAAAAAGGAACCCAACTCATCGCCTCCCTTACATCGAAACGCACCCCCTACCTCATCCTGACGCCCACCGGAGTACCTCACCTCAAAGCCCTTCGAGCCACCTCCCATCGCCGCCACCCATGGCGCACTCGACCCCCCCTTGACACCAGAATTCGCCCCAAAGTCGATGGGCCTGAGCCCCCTTTTCTCGAAACGACACAGTGAATTTCGATTTAAACCGTATAGAACTGTAGTGCTCGCGAATCTCTTCAATGCTGATGTAGAAGTCATAGGTTAATTGTTTTTGATTTGAACGTGATTAAGAGTTGAATTTGGGAACGCCATGGCCATTAATTTAAGAGGATACAGCGGCTGTATTTTCTGAATTAGGGCTAGCGTATTTCCACCGTATTTATACTGTATTTTATACTATTTATTTATTCTGATTCAAGAAAATGTTTGTTCATTGATACAAACTCCGAATCGAACCCAACGAATATCGCCCCTAGCCAAATACCCCCGTCCCGGACACAATGGGACACGTTTCGTAACCCAATTCGGCTGTTACGATATATTTTCCTTTAAATTAAATTATAAATCACTTAATTATTAAATTTGAACGTACATTTTAAATTACTGGGGCCACATACAAACTCTAAAAATTACAGAAAAATTATTTCTGGTTATGTTTTGACGATACGGTTCTAACAAGACTAATTTCGTCGAATTCCGAGACCGTTGGAAAAAATGGCCATTTTCAAGTCGATTAAATTTGACTGAAATGGTCAAAACACAATTTCACTTGCCACGCTCACATATTACTTCGAAAAATTATGAAAATTGTAACTTAGCAATAATTTGACATTCCGGTTCCAATAAAAGTGGTTTCGTCGAAAATCGAGGTCGTTTGAAAAATGACTATTTTCAAGGCCAATATATTTAATTAAAATATATATAAATTCTACAGCGACTTTTCTAACTTTTAAACTGGACATAACTTTTGATTTTTAAAACGAAATTTCAGTTTTTCAGATTCGTTAGAAAGATATGATTAAACAGATTTAAATATTTCTTGTTTCGTTCAATTCTGATATAAAATGAATCCTGTACAGTCAGTCAAAGTTCAAATTTTCAAACTGCAGCGCTGTTTTAAACTCCTTTTATAATTAAATTGAATTTATTCGTTTTAAAATAAATTTTTAGTTGTTATTAGTTAAAATAAATTATTTTAAATATATAAAATCCATTAAAATTTCTAAATTAAAAATTTTAAATTGGCCCCAAAATTCCGAGTCATTACAATAGGTTATTTATAATAGCTAAAGTGGATGGTATACGGTTGAGATTGCATTGTAAAGTTTGCATGAAAAGTTCTTAACCGTTGATTTGATTGTAGAAGTGAATGATCAATAGCTGTAAAGCATATTAGAAAATAGATGGTAGATGAAAAAAAAACTCATTTGCCTCCTTGTACCAGGTGTGAGCTTGCATCAAATGCACATTTTATGCTGATGGTCAGCCGCATTAGCTTAGCCGCCTAACTATAGTGATCCCAACATGGAAAAAAATGGAATACTTGTCGAGGACATTGTGGTGAAGTTGAATGAATGAATGGGTGAGTCATGATCGAAAGGAAGGCCTGCCAGTGCCTACCGGAGTTGGTCGTACTAATTGTTGGAATTCGTAAGTATTGAATGAAATATACTTTTTCTATTAAGCGAACATGTGCGATTGTTAAGTGAAAGGATGTGACAATTAGAAGCATGCTTTTCTGTGAAAAGACACTTCATGAAAAGACACTTCGCGAAAAGACACTTCGCGAAAAGACACTTCCTTTCGCCAACGGTCATATTTCCCAACGTCATATCTCAGCGAAAAGACACTTCGCGAAAAGATACTTCACGAAAAGACACTTCGCAAAAAGGCACTTCATTTCGCCAAACGGTTACATTTCAGCGAAAAGACACTTCGCGAAAAGACACTTCCTTTCATAGAAAGAGATGCGTCTGTACAAAGAGGTACGAGTACGACCGTTCGAAAGAGATACAATTGTACGAAGAGGTACAGGTGCGACCGTTCGAAGGGATGCAGATAAACTATAAATAAGGAGGAAACCTGATCACTTTCCTAAGTTATTCCAATCCGAACTTCCATCTCTCTTCTCTAATACTCTTATATATAATCACAGAGTGACATACTCATTACAATCTCGTGCAAAATACGTCTGTTGTATCTTGGGAGAATTTTGAAATAAAATTCTTAAGGAAATTGTTACGACAAGCCTTAGACATCATTCGATTAGATTTTTATTTTGTATATTTATATACATTATTTCATAATTTTTCCATTCTTTAAGTTGTGCTATTTCTTAAAATAGTATAACGTAGTTGTTGTAAATTAATTACAACATATTGATTGCTATCATTAGCTAATATTGAATTCCAAAGTAGTGGAAATTCAAGTTATAAACTTGTGTGACGAGTTTATAATTCTCTGTTTTGGTATACTAGATATATAACATCTTAAGAATTTTATTGTTTTCTTACTAAAACAGAGATGGCAACAATAGAACTTTCAAAGACTACTACTCACAACAGACCTGATCTATTCAAGGGAGATGGTGACGATTTTTTAACATGGCAGAATCAGATGTTATTCTATCTCACCACACTTGGTCTGCAAAAATATCTCGAGGATAAGGAACCGACTGGCAAAGAGTCAGAGGCTAATTTGTGGAAGCATTCTGATTTTTTATACAGAAACTATATTTTGAACTATCTCAATAAGGTGCTATACAAAGTATATCAACCTATAAAGAGAGCTAAAGCTCTCTGGAATGCACTTGCCACAAAGTATAAGACGCAGAATACCAGTCTTAAGAAATTCATTGTAGACAAATTCATTGACTACAAGATGGTCGATTCCAAACCAGTGACTTCTCAATTACATGAACTACAAATTATCATTCATGAACTCGAAGCGGAAGGTCACAAGGTTGGAAAATCGTTTTTGGTTGAAGCCATCACGGGAAAACTGCCACCGTCATTGAGAGATTACTGCAACTATTTGAAACATAAAAAGAAGGAAATCTCTCTACAGGATCTTATAGTCTAACTAAAAATTGAAGCAGATAACCGTGGAATTACGAAACAAAACGAGGAGGCACTTGTTACTGAAGGGGCCAAGACCAAAAACAAAAAGAAGAATTTCCAGAAGAAAAGGAAAGTTGCAGATACCAAACCAAAAGATGACAAGCGAGCCAAGAAGTTCAATGGCGACTGCTGGGTTTGTGGAAAAGCGGGACATGCCGCTAGATAAAAACTGCAAATGTGAGACATGTGTAGAAGCAAAAATGGTAAAATGACCATTTCATACAGTTGATAGAAGCATTGAACCACTAGGTTTGGTACATACTGATTTATGTGATTTCAAATCAATACCTACAAGAGGTGGGAAAAAGTATTTTATCACATTTATCGATGATTGTACACGATATTGCTATGTATATCTTTTAAATAGTAAGAATGAAGCAATTACATCGTTCATAAAGTATAAAACTGAGGTAGAAAATCAGTTAAACAAAAAGATCAAGATATTGAGATCTGATCGAGGTGGAGAGTATGAATCACCGTTTGAACAATTCTGTGCAGAAAATGGAATAATACATCAAAGAACAGCACCATATTCACCACAACAAAATGGTATAGCCAAGAGAAAAAATAGAACATTAAAAGATATGATAAATGCAATGCTTTTAACTTCTGGTTTACCGACTAGCTTGTGGGGGGAAGCCTTAAATATGGCTAATCAAATTTTAAATAAAGTTCCACACAATAAAGCGAAAACAATTCCATATGAGATATGAAAAGGACATAAACCAAGCTTTAAATACCTCAAAGTGTAGGGGTGCTTGGCAAATGTTCCAGTTCCACCTCCTAAGAAAGTCAAACTTGGACCAAAAATTGTAGACTGTTACTATCTAGGGCTATCCAAAATAGTAGTGCCTACAGATTTTTGATATTCAAGTCTGATATACCTGATATTCATGTAAGTACAATTATGGAATCAAGAGATGCCTCATTCTTCAAAGACGTGTTTCCACACAAAAGGAATGAAGGAAATAGTGCCCCTAAGAGGACAAGAGAAGAATCAAATAAATCACATGAAGATGTAATTTCTCATGAGATTGAGGAAATTAAGCCCAGAAGAAGCATAAGGGCTAGGACTTCCAAGACATTCGGTCCGGAGTTTTTAACATATATGTTAGAAACGAACCACAAACGTATAAGGAAGCGATGTCATCTTCTGAATCTGCATGTTGGAAAGAAGCAATCCAAAGTGAGATTGATTCAATTCTAAGTAACAAAACTTGGGAAATTGTAGATATTCCACCTGGAATAAAACCAATTGGCCGCAAATGGATTTTCAAGAAGATAATGAAACCCGATGGCTCTATCGATAAATATAAAGCCAGATTAGTAGCCAAAGGATATCGTCAAAAAGAAGGTGTAGACTTCTTTGATACTTATTCATCGGTTACACGAATAACCTCAATAAGAATGCTAATAGCAATTGCATCCATTTATAATCTAGAGATTCATCAAATGGATGTAAAGACAACATTCTTAAATGGCGATCTCGATCAAGAGATCTACATGGAGCAACCAGAAGGTTTCATTTCAAAAGGAAATGAAAACAAAGTCTGTAGATTAGTAAAATCATTATATGGACTAAAACAAGCTCCAAAATAATGGCACGCAAAATTTGTTAGTGTCATGATGAAAAATGGTTTTCGTATAAATGAATGTGATAAGTGTGTTTATTATAAACAAGTTGGACAATCATATGTAATAATTTGTCTATATGTAGACGATATGTTAATATTTGGTCTGAATACCCAAGTAATAGAGTCCATAAAGAAAATGTTAATTAACAATTTCAATATGAAAGACTTAGGAGTTGCAGATGTTATTTTGGGAATTAAAATAATGAGAACACCTAATGGAATTGAATTTTCTCAGTCACACTATGCAGACAAAGTGATTGAAAGATTCAAAAACTTTGGGATTAAAGAAGTACTGACACCTTTTAATCCATCAGAAGTACAGCATAAAAATACTAATGAGAGTGTGATGTAACTGGAATACTCTCGTGTAATAGGATGTCTCATGAATTGCACAAGACCAGATATAGCTTATGCAGTAAGTCGATTAAGCATGTATACAAGCAATCCAGGCAAGGAACACTGGAAAGCACTAATGAGAGTGGTAGGATATTTGAAAAATACTACAAACTATTCCTTACACTATGGAAAATATCCATCCGTATTAGAGGGATATAGTGATGCAAACTGGATTGCTGATTCAGAGGAATCAAAATCAATGAGTGGTTATGTATTTACCTTAGCAGGGGCAGCAGTGTCTTGGAAATCTTCTAAACAGACATGCATAGCTCGATCCACTATGGAATCAGAGTTCATAGCACTAGATAAAGCAGGCGACAAAGCAGAATGACTTCGTCATTTTTTAGAAGATATCCCATTCTGGCCTAAACCTGTACCGGCCATATGCATACACTGCGATAACCAAGCAGCGCTAAGTAGAGCGCATAATTTTGTGTATAATGGAAAGTCACGACATATTCGTAGATGCCATAACACAGTTCGGCAGTTACTCTCAAATGGAACTATTTCCATAGATTATGTGAGAACAAATGATAACCTAGAAGATCCGTTTACTAAAGGTTTATCAAGAGAAAAAATTAACAACGCATCGAGGGGAATGAGTTTAAAAGCCTAAACAAACAAGAGTTACCTTTTATGGAAACCTATCCTACCGACTGGAGATCCCACGGACTAGGATCAATAGGCAAACTAGTTATGATTAACTCAAGACGTAATGCATTTGTTTGGACATAGTCCTATTCCATTCTTATGGTGCACAACATAAATGCATGCCTACAGAAGAATTGATAGGTTAAAACTATGTTTTTTAATGATGGCCATATCTTGTAAATAACAAGTGGAGTATATGTAGGATACTCTTAATGGTTGCGATCACCTATGTTAGTGTGAGCTGGGTCGGCTTTATGAGAATATTCAAGGCTTTTATTCTCTATAACACTCGCAGAACCAAGTAAGTGTTCGGGACCAAAAGGAACACAACCAAGAGATTGGATGAGATGGGAATCAATGCTTCGTAAAACTTATTGTCTGGATATACAATAACGACTGACGGTTTAAGATGAAATAATTCACCGATTAGCCAAGTAGATCCGATAAGTTTTAACTAGGGAAAGTTCAAAGTGAAATATCTACTTATCCACGATAAAGCATTATTCCATATGTACTCTGTGATATTTCGCTTTGTGTGGGGGAAAAGAATATTATCATTCATGTGGGGGATTGTTGGAATTCTTAAGTATTGAATGAAATTTACTTTTCCTATTAAGCGAACAAGTGCGACTGTTAAGTGAAAGGATGTGACTATTAGAAGCATGCTTTTCCGTAAAAAGACACTTTACGAAAAGACACTTCGCGAAAAGACACTTCGCGAAAAGACACTTCCTTTCACCAATGGTCATATTTCCCAACGGTCATATCTCAGCGAAAGGACACTTCACGAAAAGACACTTCGCGAAAAGGCACTTCATTTCGCCAAACGGTTACATTTCAGCGAAAAGACACTTCGCGAAAAGACACTTCCTTTCATAAAAAGAGATGTGTCTGTACGAAGAGGTACGAGTACGACCGTTCAAAAGAGATACAATCATACGAAGAGGTACGGGTGCGACCGTTCAGAAGAGATGCGACCGTACGAAGAAGTACGGGTGCGACTATAACAACCCATATTTTTGCCCGATTTTTCGCCGGTAATTAAACCAACTTGAATCATTCATAAAGACGAATTGTTATGGGTACAGACATCTATTGAACAAGTAATAGAACTTTTATTGCATAACACAATAATTACATCAGAGTTACATCGAATATCAGAGTTACAACATATGCAGCGGAAGAAAAGTAAATATACTCTCAGCGGAAGAAATCATATGATATGGCGGATGCTCCAAATCCTAGCTTGAACTCAAACCTCAGAAAGCGCTCCAAGTCCAGCTCTAACGATATATAACTGTAAACTAAACTCTAACTACCCGAGTAAAAATTTGTGGGCACGCAGAGTTTAGGAAGTAACAATAAACTCCAGGTCAGTCATGGGACTGGTGTGAGAACATGAAACAGTTGTTTATAGGTTTTATTTAAAGTTGGGAAATTCACCGGACCACGCCGCTAATGCGGAACGGGTTTACTCCAAGTGACTTCCCGTGCATGTAAATTCGTAATGACTTTGAGAAAATGAAGCTATCATAAGCTCGTCCCACATCACACAATGCAAGTGCACACCAGATGGGCGAGTTTATTTTATGATAACCAAACATGTTTTCATACGTAAAATCCTCTTTTCAATATTTAATATAGTGTGGAAAACCATTTCGCAATTAAATCTATTAATCCTAGACGGCATAATACCCACACTATTATGTCGCCATATGTATATATACAAACCGAAATCGTATGGCTCGTATTGGAGATTTGGGTTTCCAACTTGATGATTCCTGGCACGAAAGATCAATCGGAACACAAACGAGATGTAATCGTGGGTTTTTCATCCAGACGCGGACACCAATACAAATCGCGAGGTAGTTCAATGGTTTTCGACCAGACACGACCCCCCGAACATACCCTATTCCATAAGTCATAAGTGGTTTCCCACTGCTGCAGCTGTAACACCCCGAATTTTCTATTAACACTAAAGTTGCTAAAATATTAATAAGTGTGTAAGAGAGGGGATGTATCTAATATGAATATAAAAATATTAATAAGTGTGTAAGAGAGGGGATGTATCTAATATGAATATAAAAATATTAATAAGTGTGTAAGAGAGGGGATGTATCTAATATGAATATAAAAATATTAATAAGTGTGTAAGAGAGGGGATGTATCTAATATGTATATAAAAACAATAATAAGTAAAGGGGGATGTATCTAATATGTACATTGTAGAAAATATATATATATTTATGACATGAATAGAAGTTTATTAATATGCTGAGTGTTTGCTGAGTCACTTCTGACTCATTGCTGAGTCAACAAGATAAACCCCATCTTGTCTGAACGGCTGCGGTTATTTCTAGGTTAAATCTAATGGCCTAAATGCATTCTAAAATCTATAAATAAGTGGGTAGACCCTAAACCTAAATCACTTGTAAAATTAGAGAAGCTACCGTCATGCTGCTGCCATGGAGTTCAGCGTAGCCGTCACAAACTAAGAAGAGGAAGCCTAATCATCTACAACTAAATCTACACAAATCAAATCAAAAGATCTCTCTTTCTCTAATTCTTTTCTTTTGTTGGTGAGTATGATGATTCTCACAAGACTATTACAAACTAATTTGACTCAGTTATGAATGGATCACAAGAAAGTGATGTGATTTGTAATTGTAAATTCTATATATTGTGGATCTCTTATTATGTTATTATGTTGTCGTATGATGTAAATTATATATGCTATGTCATGCTATGTTGTAAATTCTCTTATGCTATGTCGTGCTATGTTGAGAATCATGTCAAGCTATGTTATACTATCATACTATGCCATGTTATAAATCATGCTATATTATGTTGAAAAATCATGATGTTGTTGGATCATGCTTAAAGTTATGTTTTTTTTTTCTTAATTTAAATGGATCTTTTTTATGGGAATTTGCCTATTAGGTTAGGTGTACCCATAAACTTGAAACTATAATTAAATAAGACTTGATTATGGGAATTTGCCTATTGAGTTAGGTGTACCCATATAAAACCATGTTGTTAAAAAATTAGATGATGTTGATTCACACATGTTCATATGTAAGTTTATGAAAATTGATTGAGATTGTATTAGGTGAATTTTGAACAAGTTGACACCTTTAGGTCCATGACATGTATAATCTATGCAAGTTGGACATATGCAAGTTTCACCCCTTATTATGATTCATTTGGTCACATATACATGTTGTTATTATGATAATCTCTTTTATGCTATGAGTTAGGCTATTCGAGTCTAACATATATTTTGCGAATAAACGTTCAAACGTGGGGTAGGGGTAATATTAGGAATTAATAAATTGGGTGCAATTTTGTAAGATTTTGCATACCATGAATGGATGTCCATAATTGAGTCAATTATGGACATTGTTAAAAATTGGAAGTAATTAATAATTCAAGTAGGGAATTATTAAAATTGGGGGAAAGTGGATTATTATTAATAATCAATGCTTAGGACACGAGGTTGGACCCGTTTGTGATGTAAACCTGCCCGGACCCGCCCGGCAAATCCAGTAGTCACAAATGTCGGCCCAATGTGAGAGGTCCTAGGCCCAAACTAAAGCATAACAGTTGTAAAGACACGAGGTTAGACTCTTTTATGGTGTAAGACTGCCCGGACCCGCCCGGCAAATCCAGCTGCCATAAATGCCAGTCTAATGTGAGAGGTCTTTATGAGGTTATGGCCTTAATGAACTAAGAAATACTTAACCAGATAATCATGTAAGGTGGGACATGGGGGTTAAGTAGGTGCCTTGGGTGGCATGAGGAATCTGGTGGTTGCCTTTAGAGGCATTTGAAATACAATTAGACTTAACCAAACACACATACATGTAAATGAACATGACTAAGTGGGTTAAGTGGGATGGACTAATGGGGACAAGCTTAGGTGGAATGCTTGTGGTAAATAGTGGGGGCCCATTTCAACCAGTATCCCAAAACGTATCTTTGTGGGCTCGACCCAAGTCGAGGACGGGACACGCATACTGGGTTTGACTATAAGAGGCCAAAACAGGGAGCGGTGGCAACGCAAGTCCAACGGGTTTCATATGCGTGTGTGGACCCGGGCTGGTAGGTAAGACGTTGTTGCATCGTGTAGGTATAAGCCGTGCATGTCCGTTGTATCAGGTTGCCACTTTAGGGGAGTGATACACCCCACTGTGGGGCCAGCACGGGTATCTACGAGTTAGGGAGCCGATCGAATAATGGGAAGTAGGGTACACCTAGTGGAGATAGGGGCAGGCGGCACCTATGTAGTCAGCTAGGGGTACGTAAAGCCATTGGGAAAGTTTCTAAGTGAAGCTAAGTGGGATGAATCTTTAGGGTGACTGGTGTGGTGCAGTATAGTGTTTATCCTTTAGTATTTAGGAGCGCCTATAACGTTGCCTTTAGCGATTGTCTATGTCCTTAATCTGCTCTTCATAGACATTTTCTTGTTTTCCAGCTTATGCCTTAGTCCAGTTATTTTGGTAATAGTATTGTAGAATTATCATATTCACCAGACTTTATGTCTGACCCCCTCTTTTCCATCCTTTTTCTCCCTTCAGGTCCGCAGGTTGGGCCAAGTTCTAGTGGAGTCTAGTTGGATTGCTTATCTCTTTTGGGAAAGCTTGGACTGCTGAAGTAAAGTCCAGCTTGTTATCTTTTGTTTAATGGCTATTTATGATGATGGGATTATGTATTTTGTTTTATCAAGATGGATATTGTACTTGACTCTAATTTATGGTATTATGATGTAATCAAACATGTTTTGACTTCTGCTGCAATGAAATAAAGTTTTAAATTTCCAAGTACTATTTTATATCTGTCTTGTTGTAATTTTACTGTTCTATACTCACTTAAAACCTCCATGGAAGTTAATGCATTCCCTTTGTGAGTGACATTAATGGACGTGGGGTGTTACACGTGGTATCAGAGCATAAGGTTACCAGAACAGATAAAAAAATTTTTTTAGAAAAATATTTTTTTTTTCTAAAGTATTTTTGGAAGAAGTGCTTTCAAAAAAAAAAAACATGTTATTTAAAGAGAGTTTTTATGAAAAACATAATCCCATATAGCCACATCCTTATCTTTATCTTTCGAATTCTCCATTTTGAATCTTTCCTTTTTTCGCTTCAGCATGGCTGAAGATCTTAATCTCCTAGAAGGTGTGACGATTCCAGGGTGGTTTAGGAAATACTTGGAGGCTAGGGCCACCACTGCAGGCCCAGCGGATACTCCTCCACCCCTAGTTGCACCCATTCCTCCTCCTCCTCCTCCTCCTCCTCGTGTTGACACTTTTGCAAAGACGTGCAAGGAATTCAAGGCTATGGGAGGAAAAACTTTTCAAGGGACTGAGACGTTTGTGGAGGCCAGAGATTGGCTTAAGGAGACTGAGGAATTGTTGGATATCTTTGAAGTGGAAGATGGGAGGAAAGTCCGTTTAGCTGCTTGGTTAATGAAGGGAGAGGCCTCGTTTTGGTGGGAGGTCACTAACGGGGAACGTCCAGTTGATTCATGGGCGGATTTCAGACGAAGGTTTGAGGCAAAGTTTCTTTCAAGGGCAGAGGAGAACTTAAATATGGAAAAATTCCTGGCACTAAAGCAAGGGAGCTCATCAGTAAAGGAATATGTCAATAAATTTAATCAGTTAACAAGGTTTGGCTTGGAGTTGGTGAACACGCCAGAGAAGAAAGCTTTGAGGTTCGTTAGAGGCTTGAATGAACCATTGAAAGGGTTGGCTATGACCCACATCCCTATGGGAGCCACCTTTGAAAAGGTAGTAGAAATGGCACTTATGCATGAGGATAAGGCAGTTGAAAAGAAAGGGGATCAGAAGAAACCCCAACAGCAAAATAAGAAGGGTGGTAAAAACAATAATGGCAAAGGGAAGAAGAAATGCTTCAATTGTGGGACGCCTGGCCATCTCAGCAAAGATTGTAGAAAGAAAAAGAAGACTGGTTGTTTTCATTGTGGAGATGCGGGACATTTAGTGAAGGACTGTCCAAAGAAGGGGCAGAGGGCAGGGTCTACCTCGGGAGGACAGGTGCAGGCTCTTATGGCACCAGGGCAGGCAAGGGGGCAAGTTCAGGCTATTGCGGCCCCACCGCTGCAAGAAAGAGGTAGAACAATTTCTGTTGAAAGCTTAGTTTTTCTGTTTGATCATCCTGTCCGTACCTTATTCGATTCTGGCGCATCTCATTCGTTTATCTCTGCATCATTAGTTGAATCACTGCACTTGAACACCAGTTTAGTAGAGGATCCCTTGGTCGTTTCAAATCCAATTGGGGGTTCGGCTCATTTGACCATGATATGTTTGGATTTGAAAATCTCTATACTTAGCATTGAATTTAGATGTGATGCTTATGTATTGGGCTTCACGGGCTATGGGCTAATTTTAGGAATGGATTGGTTGTCTAGAAATAGGGCCATTCTTGATTGTGAAAGGAGAGTAGTTAGGCTTGTGACTCGCCTTGGTAATGCTCTCGACATCTTTTGTAATCCCATAAATTCCGTTATGCTAAGTTATCTTGAATCGCTTGACGCGTCTGTAGAGAACCTGCGATCGGTAGAAGTGGTCCGGGAATATCCGGATGTGTTTGAGGAGGTGAAGTGCTTACCTCCAAAGCGGGAGATAGACTTTCGAATTTATCTTGTGGACAATGCAAAACCCGTATCTTTGCCAGTGCGCCACATGGCTCCTCGTGAAAGGAGGGAACTCAATAAGCAAGTAAAGGAGTTGCTTGAGAAGGGGTTCATAAGATGTAGTATATCGGAGTGGGGTGCTCCAGTAGTTTTTGCCACAAAGGCGGATGGGTCTCTTAGACTTTGTATGGACTATAGAGAACTAAACAAGCTTACTAAAAAGAACCGACACCCACTGCCGAGGATTGACGATCTCTTTGATCAGTTAGTTGGCGCCTCAGTGTTTTCGCAGTTGGACTTAGCCACTGGCTTCCATCAACTGAGAGTGGCTGAGGATAGTATAGATAAGACTGCTTTTAGGACTCCTGACGGATTCTATGAATGGCTAGTGATGCCCTTTGGTTTGACAAACGCCCCTGCATATTTTGTTGATTTGATGAGTAGGGTGTTTAGGGAATAACTTAACAAATTCGTGGTAGTCTTTGTAGATGACATCTTAGTCCTTTCTAAGAATAAAGATGAGCACTCCCTACATCTTAGGGAAGTGTTGGAAACCCTTCGAGCGCATAACCTTAAGGCAAAATTTTCTAAGTGTCACTCCTGGAGGAAGGAAGTACGGTTCTTAGGGCACGTGGTTTCCAAAGAAGGGATAGCAGTGGATCCCGCAAAGGTGGTGGCCATCCAAGATTGGAAGGTCCCTAAAAATGCAACCGAAGTAAGAAGTTTCTTGGGGTTGGCTGGCTATTATAGGAAGTTTATCAAAGACTTCGCAAAAATATCAGCTCCATTAACACGGTTAAATAAGAAGAACCTGGTTTTTACGTGGGACAAAGATTGCGATGATGCGTTCCAACGTTTAAAGAGAGCCTTAACTTCATCCCCAGTCTTAGTGCTGCCAGACGGGAATAAACCGTTTACCATCTATACTGATGCTTGTGGGACGGGACTTGGCGCGGTCCTCATGCAAGAGGGAAGAGTAATAGCCTATGGTGGAAGGCAGTTGAGGGTTCATGAAAAGAATTACCCCACGCATGACTTAGAGCTAGCCGCAATTGTTTTCGCGCTTAAGTCTTGGCGTCACTATCTTCTTGGTGAGAAATTCGAACTGTTCACTGACCACAAATCATTAAAATACTTATTCTCTCAGAAGGATTTGAATTTAAGGCAGCAACGGTGGATGGAATTCTTAGCCTCCTACGATTTTGAAATAGCATATACCCCGGGCAAGGGTAACGTGGTGGCAGACGCCTTAAGTAGGAAAAGGTTGTCCTTGAGTCCGTTGTTTGTTGAACGACAAAGCTTAGAATTCATCTCTATGTTTGACTTTAGACCCTCCATTGACTTAGTACCCGGTCTGTTAGCATCCTTGGAGGTTAGACCTACACTTCTAGGACGGGTTGGTGAGGCACAGCGAGACGACCCACAGTTGGTTGAGATAGTAGAAAAGCTCAAAGGGGGGGGGAGTCGTCAAGCCATCTTCGTAGGTATACCCTAGACGATAAGGGTTGGTTACGAAGGGATAATAGACTTTGTGTACCATAAGACGAAGACTTAAGGAAGGCCATTCTTGATGATGCTCATCGCTCAAAAATGACCATTCATCCCGGCGGGGATAAGATGTACAAAGATATGAAGCGGGTTTTCTTTTGGGCCGGTATGAAAAAGGATGTGGCCGAGTACGTCACTAGATGCTTGGTGTGCCAACGTGTTAAAGCAGAACAAAAGAAACCCGGTGGGTTGCTTCACCCATTAGAAGTTCCACTATGGAAATGGGAAAGCATCTCAATGGATTTTGTGGATGGATTACCAAGATCAAGGAAGGGTAACACGGGGATTTGGGTTATAGTAGATAGACTTACTAAAAGCGCCCATTTTATTCCCGTGAAAAGTAAGAGGACTGCTCCGTGGTTGGCTTCTGTATACATTAAGGAGATAGTTCGTTTGCACGGTATTCCTTCTAGTATAGTAAGCGACCGTGACCCCATCTTTACTAGCGAATTTTGGAAGAGTTTACAAGAGGCGGTAGGGACTCAGCTATGTTTGAGCACCGCATATCATCCTCAGACAGACGGCCAGACCGAGAGGGTGAATCGCATTCTAGAGGATCTTTTAAGGCTTTGTATCCTAGACTTTGGGGGTACATGGGAAGAGCACCTTCCGTTAGTAGAATTCGCATATAATAATAGCTTTCAGTCTAGTATTGGCATGGCACCTTTCGAAGCTCTTTATGGAAGGCCTTGCCGTTCGCCTACATGTTGGTGGGAATCTACCGATAAAATCCTACTTGGGCCCGATATGGTTAGGGAAACCTCGGAGAAGATTGAGTTGATTCGAAGGAGGATGAAAGCAGCACAAGATAGGCAGAAATCGTATGCTGATAAGAGGAGGACAGATCTTGAGTTTGACATTGGGGACATGGTTTTTATCAAAGTATCTCCGTTACAGAATGTTGTTCGCTTTGGGTCCGTGGGGAAATTAGCACCAAGGTTTGTAGGGCCGTTTCCTGTAAAAAACAGGATTGGGAAGATGGCATATAGGGTGGAGTTGCCTGAGAAACTTAGTGGAGTACACGACGTATTCCATGTATCACATTTGAGGAAGTGTTTGCACAAGACCGCGGAGGTGGTAGAGCCGAGCTTGCTTAAAGAGGTGGAAATAGAGCGTGATGCAACAATTAGACGAGCTCCTACACGCATTCTTGGGTCGGAGATCAAAAAGTTGAGGAATCGAGAGGTCAGACTGGTTAAAGTGCAATGGGGAGATGATGAGAGCAACGCAACTTGGGAGACAGAAGAGAAGATGCGTTCGTTGTACCCTTTTCTTTTTGAGGGTATGTCTTTTAATTTCTCCTTTATCGCTTAGCTTATCTTATCTTATCTTTAGTATGTCCTCTCATTAGTATCTTTGACCTTTAGTTAGGATAATCCTATGGTTGAAACATGTGTTTGAGACATGTTATGTATGATGGATGCAAAATGGATGCAAGTGTTTGCTAGTGGTTGCTCGTGGATGCATATATACACACACTTTAGGCACTAGATCGGCTCAGTCACTACATATTGCATATTGCATATATATGGATGTATTTAGTAAAATGGATGAACGATGGTTGTATTATCATGTGGATGCTGCATTCAGATGATGGTTGTGCACGCATATAGAAGTATTATGTAGCATTAAGAATCTTTTGCATACATAATGGATGCATGGCACGATCATAGTTGCATTAAGGAGGTCAACTGAATCAGTGGACCGCCTGATTTTGCATTAGATACGGACATATACACACACTTTGCATATGATCATAAAGCATTAGAAGTCTTTTAAGGACAATGGATGCCTGTGTATGATGGATGAGTAGATGGACGTTTGGATGGTAGGATATACATTCTTCCAAACTTGAAGATTTCGGGGACGAAATCCTAAAAGGAGGGGAGAATGTAACACCCCGAATTTTCTATTAACACTAAAGTTGCTAAAATATTAATAAGTGTGTAAGAGAGGGGATGTATCTAATATGAATATAAAAATATTAATAAGTGTGTAAGAGAGGGGATGTATCTAATATGAATATAAAAATATTAATAAGTGTGTAAGAGAGGGGATGTATCTAATATGAATATAAAAATATTAATAAGTGTGTAAGAGAGGGGATGTATCTAATATGTATATAAAAACAATAATAAGTAAAGGGGGATGTATCTAATATGTACATTGTAGAAAATATATATATATTTATGACATGAATAGAAGTTTATTAATATGCTGAGTGTTTGCTGAGTCACTTCTGACTCATTGCTGAGTCAACAAGATAAACCCCATCTTGTCTGAACGGCTGCGGTTATTTCTAGGTTAAATCTAATGGCCTAAATGCATTCTAAAATCTATAAATAAGTGGGTAGACCCTAAACCTAAATCACTTGTAAAATTAGAGAAGCTACCGTCATGCTGCTGCCATGGAGTTCAGCGTAGCCGTCACAAACTAAGAAGAGGAAGCCTAATCATCTACAACTAAATCTACACAAATCAAATCAAAAGATCTCTCTTTCTCTAATTCTTTTCTTTTGTTGGTGAGTATGATGATTCTCACAAGACTATTACAAACTAATTTGACTCAGTTATGAATGGATCACAAGAAAGTGATGTGATTTGTAATTGTAAATTCTATATATTGTGGATCTCTTATTATGTTATTATGTTGTCGTATGATGTAAATTATATATGCTATGTCATGCTATGTTGTAAATTCTCTTATGCTATGTCGTGCTATGTTGAGAATCATGTCAAGCTATGTTATACTATCATACTATGCCATGTTATAAATCATGCTATATTATGTTGAAAAATCATGATGTTGTTGGATCATGCTTAAAGTTATGTTTTTTTTTTCTTAATTTAAATGGATCTTGTTTATGGGAATTTTCCTATTAGGTTAGGTGTACCCATAAACTTGAAACTATAATTAAATAAGACTTGATTATGGGAATTTGCCTATTGAGTTAGGTGTACCCATATAAAACCATGTTGTTAAAAAATTAGATGATGTTGATTCACACATGTTCATATGTAAGTTTATGAAAATTGATTGAGATTATATTAGGTGAATTTTGAACAAGTTGACACCTTTAGGTCCATGACATGTATAATCTATGCAAGTTGGACATATGAAAGTTTCACCCCTTATTATGATTCATTTGGTCACATATACATGTTGTTATTATGATAATCTCTTTTATGCTATGAGTTAGGCTATTCGAGTCTAACATATATTTTGCGAATAAACGTTCAAACGTGGGGTAGGGGTAATATTAGGAATTAATAAATTGGGTGCAATTTTGTAAGATTTTGCATACCATGAATGGATGTCCATAATTGAGTCAATTATGGACATTGTTAAAAATTGGAAGTAATTAATAATTCAAGTAGGGAATTATTAAAATAGGGGGAAAGTGGATTATTATTAATAATCAATGCTTAGGACACGAGGTTGGACCCGTTTGTGATGTAAACCTGCCCGGACCCGCCCGGCAAATCCAGTAGTCACAAATGTCGGCCCAATGTGAGAGGTCCTAGGCCCAAACTAAAGCATAACAGTTGTAAAGACACGAGGTTAGACTCTTTTATGGTGTAAGACTGCCCGGACCCGCCCGGCAAATCCAGCTGCCATAAATGCCAGTCTAATGTGAGAGGTCTTTATGAGGTTATGGCCTTAATGAACTAAGAAATACTTAACCAGATAATCATGTAAGGTGGGACATGGGGGTTAAGTAGGTGCCTTGGGTGGCATGAGGAATCTGGTGGTTGCCTTTAGAGGCATTTGAAATACAATTAGACTTAACCAAACACACATACATGTAAATGAACATGACTAAGTGGGTTAAGTGGGATGGACTAATGGGGACAAGCTTAGGTGGAATGCTTGTGGTAAATAGTGGGGGCCCATTTCAACCAGTATCCCAAAACGTATCTTTGTGGGCTCGACCCAAGTCGAGGACGGGACACGCATACTGGGTTTGACTATAAGAGGCCAAAACAGGGAGCGGTGGCAACGCAAGTCCAACGGGTTTCATATGCGTGTGTGGACCCGGGCTGGTAGGTAAGACGTTGTTGCATCGTGTAGGTATAAGCCGTGCATGTCCGTTGTATCAGGTTGCCACTTTAGGGGAGTGATACACCCCACTGTGGGGCCAGCACGGGTATCTACGAGTTAGGGAGCCGATCGAATAATGGGAAGTAGGGTACACCTAGTGGAGATAGGGGCAGGCGGCACCTATGTAGTCAGCTAGGGGTACGTAAAGCCATTGGGAAAGTTTCTAAGTGAAGCTAAGTGGGATGAATCTTTAGGGTGACTGGTGTGGTGCAGTATAGTGTTTATCCTTTAGTATTTAGGAGCGCCTATAACGTTGCCTTTAGCGATTGTCTATGTCCTTAATCTGCTCTTCATAGACATTTTCTTGTTTTCCAGCTTATGCCTTAGTCCAGTTATTTTGGTAATAGTATTGTAGAATTATCATATTCACCAGACTTTATGTCTGACCCCCTCTTTTCCATCCTTTTTCTCCCTTCAGGTCCGCAGGTTGGGCCAAGTTCTAGTGGAGTCTAGTTGGATTGCTTATCTCTTTTGGGAAAGCTTGGACTGCTGAAGTAAAGTCCAGCTTGTTATCTTTTGTTTAATGGCTATTTATGATGATGGGATTATGTATTTTGTTTTATCAAGATGGATATTGTACTTGACTCTAATTTATGGTATTATGATGTAATCAAACATGTTTTGACTTCTGCTGCAATGAAATAAAGTTTTAAATTTCCAAGTACTATTTTATATCTGTCTTGTTGTAATTTTACTGTTCTATACTCACTTAAAACCTCCATGGAAGTTAATGCATTCCCTTTGTGAGTGACATTAATGGACGTGGGGTGTTACAGCAGCGGTCATCATCGATTCATAAATATATACACAACCAAACCGCCAGTTTCTCATCATCTGGGGTGTGAGGTTTGTCGATGTCACGTCATACACAAAGCATGCTTAGATAAGCAATGCCCTAATCATACAAGCTCATTTCATATCTTAAGTATGTCACATTGTCCATTCACAACATGACCACTAATTTCCATCATTACATAACCATTTGAGCTCTTACGTCACAACCAGTAACATATCAACGGAAATCAGTGTTCTGCCGTCAATTACAATGTCAGACATACAATCCATACAAGTCCATTCTGGGTTTGAACGGAACAAAATCCGAAAATCTCCAAATACGCTCAGACCTCATGCCACCAATAGCCTCGTATTGGGTGATCGGCCTAATCGAGACATTGGCGGCCATCAATCCAAGCGATTTCGAAAATCGTCGGTCTTCATTCGTCGTTTGACCAAGTCTCTAACAATGTTGTATTATTACTTGGAACGGTCTTCGAACATGTATATTCGATCCCGGTCTTCCCAAGTAATAAGCGTGGTTTAAAACAATAGTTATGAATTATGCGTGGTTCCGATTCAAACTTCCTTCCATACCATTATCAATTCTTCTATCATCGAGGTTAGGTCATATTTCATAACTTGTTATCGCCTTACCATTCTTTGAAACAAAATACACTTGAAGTCTTATATCTTCAAACAAAAATGTTTCATCGTTGTCATCCTTTCATAACTTTCCATTTTTTATCAAATTTAAATTGGTTTAGCTTTCATTCAAAATGGTTCCTCCAACTTATGTTTTAGTAGACTTCAACGATTTATTATCCAACCTCGCTCCTTAACGTAGGAAAGTATCAGATTACCTTGAAATCAAATATTAGATTAAATATAACCAAGCTCATTTTGTTCTTACATTTCCTAACTTAAACCAATAATATTCGTAAATATTATACAGAAATGACTTTTAAATCTTTAAGATATTTAACAAGCTCTTCCCTAAATCTAACAAACTTCAAGTGTATAACTTCTACGTACTCAAATCATTCATAACAACGTTAAATGTTACTGAAAGTGCTGCAGTGGTTAATTAGATGAAATAGATCCAAAATATTTCAAAAATTCGAGTAGTTCAAGTTACATAAAAAAAATGATTTATCAGTTTCCATATAACGCTCAAATGAAATGCCTCGTCATTTTCATAATAAATTCAATCTTTATAACTTAACTTTTTAAACCATTTTCCGAATATTTTATATTTCTATTCGAATACAAATAATTTACAAAAATCATCAATTTAACTTCCTAAATGTTTCAAATTACCATGAAAAATTTAAATAAAAAATTTTCCACATCCCGAAAATTCATGGTTAAATCAAGGGAAGGAGGGTTAAATTGATTTCTCCACATAAATCCATAACCGTGGTGAGTGCATTTTATACAATCCAATTCGATAATATCAGACGATCATACAATAGACATGCATCATTTATTTCAACACAATAATCAAATTTCGTGTAAGCGTTACGTTCCATAACGCTCACAAAATTTCACTTCATGTCATCCACTTCATGCAAACAACAAATTCATAAATACGCGTTGAGTCACTAACGCGCTTTGATATGATTTTTTTTTCCTTTTTATATTGATAACTATAGCAATATTATCTCGATTTCATGGTATCATTTTCAAAACTTGCAACCCAACAATTCATGCAACCAATACCATATATTATCACAACCATCAAATGTAAGCAGCATGTCATGAAATTAAATAAAAAAAATTAAATTTACGTGTTCTCACCTTCATTGCTTTCCGTTTTGTTTTCATAGCTTCGTATCATCCACGTACAACTCACGGACTACGCTAGCTATACGCGTGCAAATGTGAAACCCGTATCAACTGCGAACTACCCTTGCATGCGTCAATATACCCTTTTATAACGCTGCGAACACACACAGTCTTTATTTATTAACATGCATATGTATATAAATAATACTTACTTAACATACATATATATGCTTAATATATGATACTTACTTATCTCAATTCTTTAACTAGGAAAAGCCTTGCGGATTTAGTGACACAACAGGTAAAGAAGGAGAGTGTTTGTTCAGGTAGGTGCAGATTGTTTTAAGGAACCAACAAACCCCTTTTTTTTTCTTCTTGAACTGTTTTTTTTTCTTTTTTTTTCTTTAATACTTGCGCATGCAGGTCACCCAGCAAGATGACAGCAACACGGAGATGAACCAAAAGCAAGGAGGTAGAGCTCGACTTGGACAGACGGTGGCCGAAGCTGGCGTGGGGTTTAAATTGGAAGTGTGGTAACAACTGGAAGCGCAAAACAGTGGTGGAGGGTGGCAAACTGTCTGACGAAGTGGTGGTGATGCTTGTCTGAGGAGCGGATGTTGGCTGTTGAGGCTTGAAAGGGAAAGGCGGAACAAACTTGCATGTGGAAAATGAGAAGGTGGTTGACAGAAGAGGAGCGGAGCTGTTTGAATGGGACGGTGCAGATTTAGAGGAGGAGAAGACTGAGACGCGGAAAAAGGTTGGTGGATGGCAGAACGGAGTGGTGAAGGCTGATGGAGTGGGCGAAGTTTGAGAGACAAGAAGGAGGAGGACGGAAGTGGGAAAGGTGGTGGGTGCGAGAGTGAACGGTTACAAGGAATGGCAGAGGGTGAAGAAGCGAAGTGGCCGAATGAAAAATGAGGGAGAAGGAAAGTTGGTAGTGGTGAAAGAAAGTGGGCGAATGAAATAAATGGTAAAGAAATGTTGGACGGAAACAAATGAAGGGTGACAGCTTTTTATAAAGGCTACTTGCATTTAAAGAGATTGCTTTACATTTCCAAAGAAGGTAATGATAACCCGAAAAAGATGAAATGCTGATGGGTAAAAGATGTATACGTCTCCTTCTATATTATAAATCTACCATAATATATGCCCAAGCAAGGACACTTGGCATCTTAACTTCATGCAATGAGGACAAATATACCTACATTTATTTTTATTCAAATTCCCTCCAATGTATGTCTTACAAATAAAGGTTTTATTTATTTCTAAAATATTTTGATTTTTAGCTACACTTTTATAACATAAATATGTGTAACTAATTATCTACATGAATGTATACATTTACAAATAAAATCACATTATACAATATAATGTATATATTTTCAAATATTGAAATTATAATATTACAAACGCAACAAAAATATATAATTAACCAAAGTAAAATTTTAAATACTTAATCCATCTTTATAAAGTTGCCAGAAATCCATATTTCACCAATTTATCATATTATTTAAAGTTATATATTTATGTTATCAAATAAAATTCAAAATAGAAATTTAAATATTTATAGAAGTCCATATCTTGAAATAATCTTTCTGTATGAAGATATAACATCTTTGTACCTTAAAACAAATCATATCCCTATATAAACACTAGTATAGGTTATCAAAAATTAGATAAGATCTGTACAAAATAAATTTTATAATCAAACATATCCTTAAGATAAATTTTCTTTTATCAAAACTATATTTATAAACAAGGGCAAGTATTTATTAACCCAAATACAAAACTTATTAAATCAAAATTTATAAAATATAAAATTATTCTTAACTATAAAATTTATTGTCAACATAACTAAAATAAACTTCTTATCCAATTATAAAACAAGACCAATTACTTAACAAATCAAAATATAAAGCTTATAGAAATCCGTACTTAAATCTTTAAAATTTAATTTTATACATAGATAACTCAGATCATACCATTGAAATTCTATTCAACTCAGTTAAAAATCTTGGGTTGTTACATTCACCCCCCTTACGACTTTTCGTCCTCGAAAAGGGAAATGAAACTTTTAAACCTATATGTTTTAAATCAAAACCCTTATACAGTTTGGAAACATATACCAAGGTACAAGAATAACAGACTAATATTGCTACATAAACATACATATCATAACCATCCAATAGATCATACAATCAAGTCAACATACAAAAGGTGTAACTATCCCTACCTGAGTACGTGTCACGTACTTGAGGTAGTCCAAAACATATAGTCACAAAAGGTATACCTACCTAGGTACTAGCCCTTCAAAACCTTACTAGCCCCAAAATATCCTAGTGCGCCTAAGCACTTAAGATAACATACCTACCATATATACAAGGTCAATATCCATCACCTTTCTAATCATCAGACGTATCCAATCCATCATCCGATGGACCAGGCAAACTAATCTCTTCGGGCTCCTCATCTGCGAAAGGCTCCTCCCAATCCACGAATTCTTCCTCGTCTTCAACCATAAAATCATCATCCTCAAATTCTTCTTCATCATCTGCTATAAAGTCACCCTCCTCAACCACAAAACCTCTCTCAGCCTCATCTATGGGCTGCTCAACCAACTCTAAAACCTCATCAACTGGAAAACCATCGTCGTCATCCACTATCATATCATCTCCAGCTTCCATGTTCACCTCGCTGGCTACCACTTCATCCACGTGTAGAGGCTTCTCCACCTCCTCTGCAACTTCGCCATGTCCCTCAGCCCCTGCCTCTTGTAGTGGTTCGTTCTCGACTATAATCCCCGGCTACTCTGCATCCTCTGCAACATCGTTGAGCTCATCATCTCCTGCCTCAGGGACTCCTGGCAGTAATGCGTAAAGCATCTCCTCGAATCTCTCAACTAATTTCGGGTCCAACACTAAACCAAAGAGATCGGGTACCGTTTCATGGCCTGTCAGTTGCTGGTCTCTCAAGTTGAGGATCTGCTGCCATATAGCCTCTACTGTAGTTTCATCAATCCCTGGTGGAACGTTAACTCCGAAATAATCTACGGCCTCAGCACCTTTCATCTGGTCTACAATCAATGGGCCTGGAATACTTGCCAATCTCTTCAAATACTCCTTCTGATGTGGATCTAACTCAAGGCCGCTCGAGCTACTGGAACTATCTGAGTCAGACTCTGAACTGCTACTGCTGCCATTGTAATTACTAGACTGAAACTGCCTTATCCTAAGAAATCGGCCACCCTAGACAAAAGAAAATCTAAGCTTAGAAAACATCCAAATTCATTATTAAATAAAAATTATATAGGTTTCTATATGCCATTCCTATTTATTATAAATCAAAGGATCATTGCCATACCAACGGTTCTTAGGTTCAAATTTAAATCCTACACCCAAATTTTCCAATTATTCAAACATGTTAAGGATTCTATTCATTATCGTCCAAAATCATTATCATTTCTGATTAGTTAATATCCTTTACCTACGTTTCAGTGCAAATCTAACAATTCCAATTTATCCTATTAAAGTTTGTCATATGTTCACACACGTTTATTCACACATCACCAATTTAAGAATCATATTAAAAAAAATCCAATTAATTTTGAAATATCCAACCATTATGAGTTAATAAAATTCACGTAGAAACAAAATTAATCTTGCGCTTGCACTAAATTCTATGCCATTCAAAACTTTTACAAATTTTAAGGTTCCATAGAATCGCTTCTATTTCATAATCCTCTTAACGCATTTAGATCGAATTGATTAAGGTTGTTTCAATGTTTCAAAACTTTAAATTCACGTTTCACATTACCCAAGAAATTATATCGACTACCCTTTAGGATCTATCTGAAAGTCAGACGCATTAAATTTTAGAGAGAACAACTAACAACCAAGATTCCAATTAATGCAAGCATTCGTACATTCATTCATTCCCGATTATCGGTCTTAATACATTCACTCCTTAACCTTGTACTATTCTTAGAACTAACCCTATGGATTGAATAATTTACTTCCTTGCGCTATGGTCTGTGACGATGCTACTACTCCCTTCTTTACTGGACAATTCCGAACTACATGTCCTACCATCCTGCATCTATGGCACTTCTTTTCCGTTGCAGGTTCCTTGGTTTCTTTCTTTTTCTTAGGACAATTGTTCCTAAAATGTCCAATTCTCTTACACTTGAAACAACGTATATTCTTCCGAATGACTTTCTCCTTCTTCTTAGACTTATTCGGGCAGTTGACTGCAAAATGACCATCTCTAAAGCAATTATAACACTGGACATTTCTAAGCTTCCTCAGTGTTTCTATCTCTTCTTCTTCCCTTCGAGCCAATGCCCTCTTTGCTTGCTTCTGTGTCATCCAGAATTCCACTGTGCTTTTAGGGGTAACCTAAGATTTCAAGAGGTTATATGATTTCTTGTTTACTCAACTAGCTTATAATCGCATATTTATTCACTAGATATTCATAACCATACACATTATTTATTATTTGCAAACATTTGTTGAAATAGTATTTTCCCGACGTCTCGATTGGAATCATATAGTCATCCCACTTCCACAACTCGGAATGAATACCGATGATGCTGCAGACATCAACGGGATCATCCTCGAGCACTAGAGCGTGATTTTATATCTATCTAGTACATACAAGATTTCATATATACACTGGCCATGCATATATTTGAACTCTTCATATATACCAGTAGCCCAACCGCAACGTCGAATAACTACTAGAAAATTTACCTTAAAAGTTATATTTCGAAACAGTTGTTCTAAAGTCATTTACTTAGTTCAAAATAATCTATTTTCACGGTACGCTCTCTCAACAAAATATTCCAAAATCTCGTTCTAGGGAATTTCTAATCCTATCTCTAACAAGATATTATAACTCTGATGAGTGCTACCTTTCATTCAAAATATGTCGTACCCCATAGCTTTGTATAACCAAAGCTCTGATACCACTTATAACGACCCATCTTTTTGCCCGATTTTTCGCCGGTAATTAAACCAACTTGAATCGTTCATAAAGACGAATTGTTATGGGTACAGACATTTATCGAACAAATAATAGAACTTTTATTGCATAACACAATAATTACATCAGAGTTACATCGAATATAGAAGTTACAACATATGCAGCGGAAGAAAAGTAAATATACTCTCAGCGGAAGAAATCATATGATATGGCGGAAGCTCCAAATCCTAGCTTGAACTGAAACCTCAGAAAGCGCTCCTAGTCCAGCTCTAATGATATATAACTGTAAACTAAACTCTAACTGCCCGAGTAAAAATTTGTGGGCATCCAGAGTTTAGGAAGTAACAATAAACTCCAGGTCAGTCATGGGACTGGTGTGAGAGCATAAAACAGTTGTTTATAGGTTTTATTTAAAGTTGGGAAATTCACCGGACCATGCCGCTAATGCAGAACGGGTTTACTCCAAGTGACTTCCCATGCATGTAAATTCGTAATGACTTTGAGAAAATGAAGCTATCACAAGCTCATCCCACATCACACAATGCAAGCGCACACCAGATGGGCGAGTTTATTTTATGATAACCAAACATGTTTTCATACGTAAAATCCTCTTTTCAATATTTAATATAGTGTGGAAAACCATTTCGCAATTAAATGTATTAATCCTAGACGGCATAATACCCATAATATTATGTCGCCATATGTATATATACAAACCGAAATCGTATGGCTCGTATTGGAGATTTGGGTTTCCAACTTGATGATTCCTGGCACGAAAGATCAATCAGAACACAAACGAGATGTAATCGCGGGTTTTTCATCCAGACGCGGACACCAATACAAATCGCGAGGTAGATCAACGGTTTTCGACAAGACACGGCCCCCCGAACATACCCTATTCCATAAGTCATAAGTGGTTTCCCACTACTGCAGTGGTCATCATCGATTCATAAATATATACACAACCAAACCGCCAGTTTCTCATCATCCGGGGTGTGAGGTTTGTCGATGTCACGTCATACACAAAGCATGCTTAGATAAGCAATGCCCTAATCATACAAGCTCATTTCATATCTTAAGTATGTCACATTGTCCATTCACAACATGACCACTAATTTCCATCATTACATAACCATTTGAGCTCTTACGTCACAACCAGTAACATATCAACGGAAATCAGTGTTCTGCCGTCAATTACAATGTCAGGCATACAATCCATACAAGTCCATTCTGGGTTTAAACGGAACAAAATCCGAAAATCTCCAAATACGCTCAGACCTCATGCCACCAATAGCCTCGTATTGGGTGATCGGCCCAATCGAGACAACGGCGGCCATCAATCCAAGCGATTTCGAAAATCGTCGGTCTTCATTCGTCGTTTTACCAAGTCTCGAACAACGTTGTATTATTACTTGGAATGGTCTTCGAACTTGTATATTCGATCCCGGTCTTCCCAAGTAATAAGCGTGGTTTAAAACAATAGTTATGAATTATGCGTGGTTCCGATTCAAACTTCCTTCCATACCACTATCAATTCTTCTATCATCGAGGTTAGGTCATATTTCATAACTTGTTATCGCCTTACCATTCTTTGAAACAAAATACACTTGAAGTCTTATATCTTCAAACAAAAATGTTTAATCGTTGTCATCCTTTCATAAGTTTCCATTTTTTATCAAATTTAAATTGGTTTAGCTTTCATTCAAAATGGTTCCTCCAACTTATGTTTCAATAGACTTCAACGATTTATTATCCAACCTCGCTCCTTAACGTAGGAAAGTATCAGATTGCCTTGAAATCAAATATTAGATTAAATATAACCAAGCTCATTTTGTTCTTACATTTCCTAACTTAAAACCAATAATATTTGTAAATATTATACAGAAATGACTTTTAAATCTTTAAGATATTTAACTAGCTCTTCCCTAAATCTAACAAACTTCAAGTGTATAACTTCTCCGTACTCAAATCATTCATAACAACGTTAAATGTTATTGAAAGTGCTGCAGTGGTTAATTAGATGAAATAGATCCAAAATATTTCAAAAATTCGAGTAGTTCAAGTTACATAAAAAAAAATGATTTATCAGTTTCCATATAATGCTCAACTGAAACGCCTCGTCATTTTCATAATAAATTCAATCTTTATAACTTAACTTTTTAAACCATTTTCCGAATGTTTTATATTTCTATTCGAATACAAATAATTTCCAAAAATCATCAATTTAACTTCCTAAATGTTTCAAATTACCATGAAAATTTTAAATAATAAAATTTTCCACATCCCGAAAATTCATGGTTAAATCAAGGGAAGGAGGGTTAAATTGATTTCTCCACATAAATCCATACCGTGGTGAGTGCATTTCATACAATCCAATTCGATAATATCAGACGATCATACAACAGACATGCATCATTTATTTCAACACAACAATCAAATTTCGTGTAAGCGTTACGTTCCATAACGCTCACAAAATTTCACTTCATGTCATCCACTTCATGCAAACAACAAATTCATAAATACGCGTTGAGTCACTAACGTGCTTTGATATGATTTTTTTTCCTTTTTATATTGATAACTATAGCAATATTATCTCGATTTCATGGTATCATTTCCAAAACTTGCAACCCAATAATTCGTGCAACCAATACCATATATTATCACAACCATCAAATGTAAGCAGCATGTCATGAAATTAAATAAAAAAAATTAAATTTACGTGTTCTCCTCTTCATTGCTTTCCGTTTTGTTTTCATAGCTTCGTATCAGCCACGTACAACTCACGGACTACGCTAGCTATACGCGTGCAAATGTGAAACCCGTATCAACTGCGAACTACCCTTGCATGCGTCAAAATACCCTTTTATAACGCTGCGAACACACACAGTCTTTCTTTATTAACATGCATATGTATATAAATAATACTTACTTAACATACATATATATGCTTAGTATATGATACTTACTTATCTCAATTCTTTAACTAGGAAAAGCCTTGCGGGTTTAGTGACACAACAGGTAAAGAAGGAGAGTGTTTGTTCAGGTACGTGCGGACTGTTTTAAGGAACCAACAGACCCCTTTTTTTTCTTCTTCTTGGACTGTTTTGTTTTCTTCTTTTTTTTCCTTTAATACTTGCGCATGCAGGTCACCAAGCAAGATGACAGCAACACGGAGATGAACCGAAAGGAAGGAGGTAGAGCTCGACTTGGAAAGACGGTGGCCGAAGCTGGTGTGGGGTTTAAATTGGAAGTGGGGTAACAATTGGAAGCGCAAAACAGTGGTGGAGGGTGGCAAACTGTCTGACGAAGTGGTGGCGATGCTTGTCTGAGGAGCGGATGTTGGCTGTTGAGGCTTGAAAGGGAAAGGCGGAACAATCTTGCAGGTGGAAAATGAGAAGGTGGTTGACAGAAGAGGAGCGGAGCTGTTTGAATGGGACGGTGCAGATTTAGAGGAGGAGAAGACTGAGACGCGGAAAAAGGTTGGTGGATGGTAGAATGGGGTGGTGAAGGCTGATGGAGTGGGCGGAGTTTGAGAGACAAGAAGGAGGAGGACAGAAGTGGGAAATGTGGTGCGTGCGAGAGCTTAAATGGAGTGAACGGTTACAAGAAATGGCGGAGGGTGAAGAAGCGAAGTGGTCGAATGAAAAATGAGGGAGAAGGAAAGTTGGTAGTGGTGAAAGAAAGTGGGCGAATGAAATAAATGGTAAAGAAATGTTGGACGGAAACAAATGAAGGGTGACAGCTTTTTATAAAGGCTACTTGCGTTTAAAGAGATTGCTTTACATTTCCAAAGAAGGTAATGATAACCCGAAAAAGGTGAAATGCTGATGGGTAAAAGATGTATACGTCTCCTTCTATATTATAAATCTACGGTAATATATGCCCAAGCAAGGACACTTGGCATCTTAACTTCATGCAATGAGGACAAATATACCTATATTTATTTTTATTCAAATTCCCTCCAATGTATGTCTTACAAATAAAGGTTTTATTTATTTCTAAAATATTTTGATTTTTAGCTACATTTTTATAACATAAATATGTGTAACTAATTATCTACATGAATGTATACATTTACAAATAAAATCACATTATACAATATAATGTATATATTTTCAAATATTGAAATTATAATATTACAAACGCTACAAAAATATATAATTAACCAAAGTAAAATTTTAAATACTTAATCCATCTTTATAAAGTTGCCAGAAATCCATATTTCACCAATTTATCGTATTATTTAAAATTATATATTTATGTTATCAAATAAAATTCAAAATAGAAATTTAAATATTTATAAAAGTCCATATCTTGAAATAATCTTTCTGTACGAAGATATAACATCTTTGTACCTTAAAACAAATCATATCCCTATATTAACACTAGTATAGGTTATCAAAAATTAGATAAGATCCGTACAAAATAAATTTTATAATCAAACATATCCTTAAGATAAATTTTCTTTTATCAAAACTATATTTATAAACAAGGGGAAGTATTTATTAACCCAAATACAAAACTTATTAAATCAAAATTTATAAAATATAAAAATATTCTTAACTATAAAATTTATTGTCAACATAACTAAAATAAACTTCTTATCCAATTATAAAACAAGACCAATTACTTAACAAATCAAAATATAAAGCTTATAGAAATCCGTACTTAAATCTTTAAAATTTTATTTTTATACATAGATAACTCATATCATACCATTGAAATTCTATTCAACTCAGTTAAAAATCTTGGGTTGTTACAGCGACCGTTCGAAGGGATGCAGATAAACTATAAATAAGGAGGAAACATGATCACTTTTTTAAGTTATTCAAATCCGAACTTCCTTCTCTCTTCTCTAATACTCTTATATATATAATCACAGAGTAACATACTCATTACAATCTCGCGCAGAATACGTCTGTTGTATCTTGGGAGAATTTTGAAATAAAATTCTTAAGGAAATTGTTACGACAAGCCTCAGACATCATTCGGTTAGATTTTTATTTTGTATATTTATATACATTATTTCATAATCTTTCCATTCTTTAAGTTGTGCTATTTCTTAAAATAGTATAACATAGTTGTTGAAAATTAATTACAACATATTGATTACTATCATTAGCTAATATTGAATTCCAGAGTAGTGGAAATTCAAGTCATAAACTTGTGTGATGAGTTTATAATTCTCTGTTTTGGTATACTAGATATATAACACTAACGCCATGCTTAAAGACTTGCGATGCTTAGGTCATCCTTGCCTAATGCGCTGCTTGTTACAAGGCGTGCATGGATAGGAGCTGATCATCAGCTAATATACTGCAAAGTGAATTGTATTGGTTTTTAGCTACTTTTAAAAGTTTGATATATGGGAACTGATCGAGATAGAGTCGGACCAGCTGCAGATCTTGTCAAGCTTGAAGGTCGGTTTAAGCTGAAATGGTTAGGCCTCATTTTGGTGCGTTTCTAAGTAGAAAAGTTGGTTTGAGATCATGGACTTGGTACGACCTTCTCAGACCAACGGTGATCAAATTTCTTTTAGTTGGCGTACTAGCCAGTGGCGAAACATCTAAGTAGTACGTAGATTGATGAACTAGAATAGAACTAACTGTCTATAAGTAAATAATTTAAGCTACCAAGCTTTTAGACATTGATGATTGAAACCTAACAAACCAATCTTAGAGTGAACAATTAAACATGGCGAATCATTTCGAATGAGTAAACCAATGAAGCATGCTCACTTAAAACATGGTTAACATAAATTTCCATTATATATACTGTGTACATGCTTCCTAGCGTGGTTTTATACAGAACATCACTGAGGTTTCTACAAAACTACGTCTGCATAGAAAAAATTATCGTGTAAAATTTGAAAAAGTATGGTTAGTTATGAAATAAAATGAGGGGTTAACAAAGAAAATTAGAAGTGAGCATTTATTGGTTAAAACCAAATAAACTAACCAAATCAGTTAAATTTGGTCACTTAAGTTTGGTTTATATAGTTAGTTTGTTTATTCTGGTTTTTTTTTTCAAATTATTTTGGTTTATTGGTTGGTTTTGGTTTTTAAATATTGAAAACCAAAACTAACCAATTAAACCAAATATAAAAATTAATTCATTTTAAAGTCAAAAAATTACTACTAGCAATACTATTATTCACAATATAATAATAATAATTTTTTTCAATTGATAATATTTTTCAATAATAAGTTTATTTTGGGAAATATTAGTGTCATATTACTCAATTAATTGCATTAATCTTATATTATCTCTACATCTAAAAAATCAAACTAATTTAAGGTAAACCAGACAAACCAAACCAAATATTATCAGTTTGATTGGTTTCAGTTTTACTTTTTTATTATTTGGTTTGTGATTTTTAAATGGTTATTTTAGTTTCAAATTTTTTGATTGGTTCAAAGCAAGCCAACCATTTGCTAACCCCTAAAGAATTAATAGTGGACCATTAATTTTTTTTCCAAATAAACTTAATGTGTAAAGCTAACTTTGAAATGCTAATAAAGCCAATTGATTAACATGAAAATGTGTTTATTTTGTACTCTTACATCTTATTTTTTGTATGTAAATAAATATTATTTGGGTATTATTTTGTCACTTTTACAGATATGCCAACTAAACCACATGCTGTCAGAAAAACAGAAAAATAAAGATCAAAATGTTGTGTATATACATATGAAGATTTGCAGATGAAGACTTAGCATTGTGTTGCTTTGTAGTTTAAGATATGTTCATGTTAGGCTGAATAAATCTTAAGAAATCTTATCTCCCATTAATTAGTCACATGCCAAACAAGGAAGAGATGGGAGGAATAAATTACTTGTAATAACCCGGAAATCTGAGCCAATTTAAAAATTTTATTTTGGCAAATCTATTGAATTTTGAATATTTAAAATGAATTATTTTAAATAATAACGATAAGAAATTTATTTTGAATAGAATTAGAACGTATATATTTATTTTAAATTATAAAAGGAATTGAAAATGGTGCGGTAGTTCGATAATTCGATTTCAAAGTTCAAATGAATGTACAAGATTCAAAATAAACCGGATTTTAGCGAAACCAAAAATATTAGAATCTATTTGAGAATATCTTTCCAACAAATCTGAAAAATTGAAATTTCAAAGCTGGAATAAAACGTTATGTCCAGTTGAAAATTCAGAATAGTCGCTATGGAATTTTGGCCCTTAAAAATGGAAATTTTGCAAACGACATCGGTTTTCGACGAAACCACTTTTGTTGGATCCTTGATGTCGAATTATTGCTAGATTCAAAAATTCATAATTTTTCGACTCAATATGTGAGCGTGGCGAAGTAAAACATGTTTTGTTAATTCCGATCGACCAAAAAATGGCCATTTTTCAAACTGTCTCGGAATTCAACGAAATTAATTTTATTAGGACTGTGTTGTCAATATGAAGCTAGAAAATATTTTTCGGGAACTTTTAGAGTCCGTATGTGGCCCCAGTAAATTGAATTGTGCGCTCAAATTCAATATATAGATTTATATTTTGACTTGGGACGGAAACCGATCGAAACGATCGAACCAGCTTATGATACATATCTCATTGTGTTCGGAATGGGGGTAATTAGCTATGAACGACAGGCGGTGGGTCTCGATTGGAGATCGAATTTAGAAGTTTCTTTTTAGAATTAATTTAATAATAAAATATATATAATTATATAAAGCCCCCTCAATCCTTTCTCTCCCTTTCAGATTTCATAAAAAAACCGTTGACCGCTCAACCCACCTCCCCTTCATCGCCAGCGCGCGCTCCACCATCGTACCCCCCTTCTCCTCTATCGCCGGCGAGCCTCCCCCCATTCCTCCGATCCCTCTTCCCTTCGAAAATGTGAACCCCTGGAACCCTAAACCCCCAAATCGTTCAGCGCCACCCTCCCAGCAGAAACCGCACCACCTCCGACGCCTTCTGATGAACCTCGGCGTCCCCTCCAGCAGCTCCTCCCTCCTCCTTCCTCTACAACATGAAATCAGCCCCCTCTCTTCACATTTCAACTATAAGTTTTATCCCCCTTTTTATTTTGACTTCTTTTCTTTATTAGATTATGCATTTTCTTTATATATAAAAGTTCAAATTTTTATAATTAAAAAGTTTTGATAATCTTTATGGAAAACGAATCGTTGTAAAAATATAATCTTTAGTGTATGTGAAGCGGTGATAAAAATACGATTTTTATTATATGAATAAAGCAAAAAGAACGGATTTTTATATATAGGAATGAAAAAATCGGATTTTTATTATGTACGAAGATTAAAAATATGATTTTAATATTATAGAAAGAATAAAAATATGATTTTTATATAGTAGAGATTATAAAAATGTGATTTTTGTTACAGTGAAATAAAAATATGATCTTTATATTAAGAATAAAAATATAATTTTTATATTATAGAGATAATAAAAATACGTTTTTTATGCTAGTATAAAGTTATGATTTTTAAACATATATTTTAGCAAAGTAAAAATATAATCTTTACAATGTATAGAGCGATGTAAAAATATAATTTTTATCCATTGAGTGATAATATAAAAGTGTGATTTTTATATATGTAGCGAACACGGACGACGAAAGTGACAAAAGGTGAGCAGCGAAGATCTTCTACATATGAAGAGTCATGGCATTTGGTTTAGCTTATCGATGAGAACTCCTCACTTTTATTTTATTTTCTAGTTGAAATATATACTAGGATGCAGACGGTGCTTAGCAGCACCCGACACCTATCGTCCACAGATCAAGGATGACTTGTTTGTTTGATTGTTGTGTTGTGATATTTGACTGTTGATTGTGATGTGTGAAATATATATTCATGTGTTGAAAGAAAATATATACTCATGTGTTGAAAGAAAATATATATTCATGTGTTGAAATAAAATATATATTTATGTGTTGAAGTAAAATATATATTCATGTGTTGAAAGAAAATATATATTCATGTGTTGAAAGAAAATATATGTTCATGTGTTGAAATAAATATATATTCATGTGTTGAAGTAAAACAAATATTCATTTACAAATCGAACGATTTGTTTATGTACACCGATTCGACTGATATTGATTGGGATGATAAATTTTACACATCGCCCAACTGCACAAATAAATTATGTGTTTGATTGATTGAAACCCCACACGGGTATTGGGACGATATTTGACGTACACTAATCCCGATCATTTAGTTGTATGTCAATCGATGGGTTGACAGACGGTGTAAGCGTTAATTATTAATATTTAATGCTTATGCAGTTGAGTGGTGCACTCTGGGCGATGGTTGATGATTTATCGTTGCTATAAACTATATATTCATGTGTTGAATAGAATTATATATTCATGTGTTGAAGTAAAATATATATTCATGTGTTGAAATAAACTATATATTCATGTGTTGAAGAAAATATTCATTTGTTGAATAGAATAACGAAGTTATTGAAATATATAGAGCCGTGTTGATTAGATATGCGCCATTTTGACACGAACGTTATTTATATCGATTATATTCGTTTTTAGAATGAATATAGAAAAGGAAATAATTTCAAAATATAATGTTTGAAAATATTATCATTTATATATCAATGATGTGGAATATTCAATTTTGATTAAAAATTGAATATGAAATTGAAATCATTTTGAAAACGAATTTAAAACGATTTATATAATACGTTTTAAAAGGAAATCGATGAAATACATATAATATATATATTATATATATATATAATGGCCTAAATAGAACACGCCGCTTCGCGGCAGTTCGTGAATTTCGACCATTGACTTCGAATGGATATTACGGGAGATCCGACCGTCGGATTCTCCTAAAACCGGGTCCGTTGGGTTCGTATCGAAAAGAGCTTTCTAACGAAATTAGTATTTAGAAATATAATGGTTGGATTTGGAATTATGTCCAAATCAAATTTGGAAAAGGTCGTTGTAAGTGCAGTTCGATGACCGTTGATGGAAATCGACTGTACGGGCCTTGATAAAATTATTAAAAATAGTAATAATTTGTGTATAATCATAATAAATGATTTGTGAAGAATTGAGATGAAAAATTCCAAAATTGAAAACATAAAAATAGTTTTTTATCGAAATGAACTAGTTCTGAACTAGAATAATAATTTATTTATTTTTGAAATAAATAAATTGGATTTGAAAGGGGTTTTAAAAGTAACCCGAAGTTTCAATAATTGAATTGGAATGGAATGTGATTTTGGGTTTATAGTGAACGGTGTTTTAAATGACATTGGTTCTTAAACCCAGTTAAAGACAGGATGTGATTTTCCAAGTTAAACAATCATTAATATTGATTTTTGGGAAAATTAAAACCAAGTGGAGTTTTAATAAATCTTTAATTAGATTGAAATGATCGAGAATGGAGTATCACCAGTTTTGCTCCGAGCGATGGTTAAATCTTTAATTAGATTTGAACGTGAAATGGTAATTGAATTTACCGATAACACCGTGGTGTTAGATATGAAGTATTACCAGTTTTACTTCATAGGGTAAATAGGTTGGGATTGGGAAATAAAATAAATGATTACTTCGATGTGGTTCGCTAATCCCGATATATTTGAATTGATATTCAAAAGAAGATTAAAAAATAAATTTAAAGAATTTATCTTTGATAAAATTAATGGGAACCTTTCCCAAAGTATAAGAATATTTGAATAAAAGAATATTCTGAATTGGAATGAGGTGTATGTTGTGTTTGTGTAACACTTGTTTATTATATACGCGAGTTATTCAGAAAGACCGGGTTTATCCCATTCTGAATAACTGATTCGACGTGGTGTCGAGGATGAAGACGGTGGTAGAAGACCGGAGGTCTTCACATCGTTTGGGTGATTACTGATGATCTTGATTGGGCTGTACACCCAAGAGGAGGGAATCAGTTGGTGATCGTCCAGACGTACTTGGAGATCGATGGATATGCGAGGTACAAGGTAACTCCGGTTTCGTTCAGACCCAGAACGAACTTGTAAATGGACTGTGTGTCTGACATTGGATTTTATTCTGTGTGATTGATTTCTATTAAATATATATCTGTTTGGTGGAGGAGAATTTATTCTCTTGCTTAACGCCCTTCTCTGAGACGTACGAGCTCAGGGGTTATATATTGATGGATATCAATCGCATGGAGTGAATTGCCTGTGTGGCATGCCTAAGTGGCAATTGATCAAGGCTTCTGTTGAAAAGCAAAGTCTTGTGGTTGATGATCAAAGCACCGCCTGTGTGGCATAGCTTTGTGTAGCGTTGATTCGCGAGCTTCACACCCCGATTGTGAACTAGAAACGGGAGAGGACTTCAGGGAGGGCACGCGTTTCCTTCTAGCTAGAAGTGGCGTCAGTGGTTTTACACGCCCTGATGAGTTTGACTTATGTGGTTGTTGCTGTTGCGAGGCGCCTCAGATATATCGGTGACTGTGTGGAGCCGATGGAGTCATTGGCCTTCCCCAAAGGGCGGGGAAACGCAGTGTTCGGGGTTTAAGTTTAATCCACATCGGTGGAGCGACCCTGACGATCCAAGGGCTCACCTGTGACTGGGTCCTGAGACATGAGCTAGATTGTCTCGAATCGGTGAGGACTATCTTTTGCCTCGGTTCACAGATGGAAATCCAACTTCCAATACGTGACTTTGCGGTTTTGATTGTAGAGCCTATATATGGCGACATAGTGGGACGGGGCACTTATGCCGTCTATGATTGATACTTATGATTGAAATTGTTTTAATACTATGCACTTATAGTAATAATAAAAGATGAAATTTGGCGTATCAAGCATCCTTTGGCTATTATAAGGTAAAACCCTATCCCCCGGCTTGTGTTGCATTGTGTGATGGGACCTGGGTCTTATAGTAGCTTCATTGTTCTTTACTTAGCATTGCGCTGTTGTTTTATGCACCGGTATTCTTGGGAGGAAACTCGTTCCGTGCTATACGGCGTGGTCCCTTGATTTACCTAACATTAAAATAAAGATTAATAACTGTTTTAGTTCTCACACCAGTCACATGACTGACCTGGAGTTTATTGTTTTAACCTAAACTCTGGGTGCCCTTATTTTGACATGGGCAGCTAGTAGTTTTGGTTTTGTAGATTTATATTCACAGGATCCTGATTTATATTCATACTCTGTATATTCTTGTATTCTGATGGAATTGTTGTAATAAGTAATGAAATGTTCTTATGTTTGCGTTTCGATCTGTCTTGTCCTCAAAGTATCCGCTCTTTCCTTACCGAGGAAGTTACGGGTCCTTACAGTGGTATCAGAGCTTTGGTTTACAAAGCTCAAAGAATAAGGCATATTAGAACCATACGAAAGAATTCATCAGAGATTGGATTAGTAATATCCAATGAGAATTACTCATTAGAAATAGGATCAGTTGTATCCTAGAACGAGTGTGGAGTATATTTTAAAAATGAAAACAATTTTGTTTTGAAAATTCAAACTTTATTCAACGTATTTGAATATTTATTTTAAATTAATTTGGACTCCAATATATAAAGATTTTGCATATACGCCTTGCAAACGTGCATTCAAAGTTTTAATATACTGGATAGATATAGAATCACACTCTAGTCGCCTGTGGATAATTTTGATGATGCGGCCGCATCAGTATTTATATTCGAGTGCCGAAAGTGTGATATTTATATATTTCCATAGACTGGGGTGAGAACCAAAACTAGATAGGGCTTAGTGTCGTGATTTGGCATCAAAAATCTGATTTTTGGACTATGTATCAAAGTTATGAATTTGAAACGTTAATCAACTAATTGATTGCTGATTGTGTTGTTTGATTATTGTTTGTTTAATTAAAATTTGAATCATTTAGCCAAATTGTACCAAAAAGCGAATTGTATTGAAAATTTGTCGCATTTGCTTGCATATACATGTACTTACATTGAACAGGTCATAGCAAGGAGGCTAGAGCAGAGGAATAAAATTGTTTTCCCGACAAATAGGTACATGTTTATTTTATTTCTTGGGTTTTTGATGATTTTTATGAGCCGATTGGCTAGCCGCTTGGCTGTTTCTTTTCTTTTTGGATTGATGAGGGCCATGGGAGGCTATTTGAAATCCCCGGTGCAGGGGAGGTTATGGCGAAATTTTTCAAAAATTTACGGCGTTAGCCAAATTTTTGAAAAATTTGAAAAGTTCTTAGAAACTGAAAGGTTGAAGAACTTAAGCGGTAATGAAAATACTAAAAGTTGAGTTGGTGTGTAAAACAACTTTCGGCTTCGTTCCTTTTCGGGGACGAAAAGTTTTAAGTGGAGGTAAATGTAATAACCCGGAAATCTGAGCCAATTTTAAATTTTTATTTTGGCAATTCTAGTGAATTTTGAATATTTAAAATGAATTATTTTAAATAATAACGACGAGAAATTTATTTTGAATAGAATTAGAACGTATATATTTATTTGAATCGTCGTTAGAATATAAATATTTATTTTAAATTATAAGAGGAATCGAAAATGGCATGGTAGTTCGATAATTCGATTTCAAAGTTCAAATGAATGTACAGGATTCAAATAAACCAGATTTTAGCAAAACCAAAAATGTAAGAATCTATTTGAGAATATCTTTCCAACGAATCCGAAAAATTAAAATTTCATAGCGGGGATAAAAAGTTATGTCCAGTTGAAAATTCAAAATAGTCGCTATGGAATTTTGGCCCTTAAAAATGGAAATTTTGCAAACGACCTTGGTTTTCGACGAAACCACTTTTTTTGGATCCGTGATGTCGAATTATTGCTAGATTCCAAAATTCATAATTTTTCGAATCAATATGTGAGTGTGGCGAAGTAAAACGTGTTTTGTCAACTTCGATCAACCAGAAAATGGCCATTTTTCAAACGGTCTCGGAATTCGACGAAATTAGTTTTGTTAGGACTGTGTCATCAATACGAAGCTAGAAAATATTTTTTGGGAATTTTTAGAGTCCATATGTGGCCCCGGTAAATTGAAATGTGCGTTCAAATTCAATATATAGATTTATATTTTGATTTAAAATGGAAACTGATCGAAACGATCGAATCTGCTTACGATACATATCCCATTGTGTTCAGAATGGGGGTAATTAGCTATGAACGACAGGCGATGGGTCTCGATTGGAGATCGAATTTAGAAGTTTCTTTTTAGAATTAATTTAATAATAATATATATATAATTATATAAAGCCCCCTCAATCCTTTTTCTCCCTTTCAGATTTCATAAAAAAACCGTTGACTACTCAACCCACCTCCCCCTCCTCGCCAGTGCGCGCTCCACCACCGTACCCCCTTCTCCTCTATCGCCGGCGAGCCTCCCCCCTATTCCTCCGATCCCTCTTCCCTTCGAAAACGTGAACCCCTAGAACCCTAAACCCCCAAATCATTCAGCGCCACCCTCCCAGCAGAAACCGCACCATCTCCGATGCCTTCTGATGAACCCCGGCGTCCCCTCCAGCAGCTCTCCCTCCTCCTTCCTCTACAACCCGAAATCAGCCCCCTCTCTTCACATTTCAACTGTAAGTTTTATCCCCCTTTTTATTTTGACTTCTTTTCTTTAAAAGATTATGCATTTTCTTTATAAAAGTTCTGATTTTTGTAATTAAAAAGTTTTGATAATCTTTATGGAAAAGGAATCGTTGTAAAAATATAATCTTTAGTGTATGTGAAGCGATGATAAAAATACGATTTGTATTATATGAATAAAGCAAAAAGAACGGATTTTTATATATAGGAATGAAGTATAAAAATCCGATTTTATTATATGTGAAAATTAAAAATATGATTTTTATATTATAGAAAGAATAAAAATATGATTTTTATTTAGTAGAGATTATAAAAATGTGATTTTTATAGCAGTGAAATACAAATATGATTTTTTATATTGTAGAAAGAATAAAAATATGATTTTTATATTATAGAGATAATAAAAATACGATTTTTATGGCATAAAGTTATGATTTATATATATATATATATATATTTTAGCAAAGTAAAAATATAATCTTTACAATGTATAGAGCGATATAAAAATATAATTTTTTATCCATGGAGTGATAATATAAAAATATGATTTTTATATATGTAGCGAACACGTACAACGAAAGTGACAAAAGGCAAGCAGCAAAGATCTTCTACATATGAAGAGTCGTGGCGTTTGGTTTAGCTTATCGGTTAGAACTCCTCACTTTTATTTTATTTTCTAGTTGAAATATATACTAGGATGCAGACGGTGCTTAGCAGCACCCGACACGCGTCGTCCACAGACCATGGATGACTTGTTTGTTTGATTGTTGTGTTGTGAAATTTGACTGTTGATTGTGATGTGTGAAATATATATTCATGTGTTGAATGAAAATATATATTCATGTGTTGAAATAAAATATATGTTCATGTGTTGAAAGAAAATATATATTCATGTGTTGAAATAAAATATATATTCATGTGTTGAAGTAAAATATATATTCATGTGTTGAAAGAAAATATTCATGTGTTGAAAGAAAATATATGTTCATGTGTTGAAATAAATATATATATTCATGTGTTGAAGTAAAATAAATATTCATTTACAAATCGAACGATTTGTTTATGTACACCGATTCGACTGATATTGATTGGGACGATAAATTTTATACATCGCCCAACTGCACAAATAAAATATGTGTTTGATTGATTGAAACCCCACACGGGTATTGGGATGATATTTGACGTACACTAATCCCGATCGTTTAGTTGTATGTCAATCGATGGGTTGACAGACTGTGTAAGCGTTAATTATTAATATTTAATGCTTATGCAGTTGTGTGGTGCACTCTGGATGATGGTTGATGGTTTATCGTTGCTATTATATACATGTGTTGTAGGGAATCCATATAATTAACGTTATATGGCAATTTATTGGGTCTCATTACAATTTGGAAAATAAGGAATATTAAAAGAAAATTTATGTGTTGAATAAAAAAGAAAATTCATGTGTTGAATAGAAAGAAAATTCATGTGTTGAATAGAAAGAAAATTCATGTGTTGAATAGAATAAAATATTCATGTGTTGAATAGAAATATATATTCATGTGTTGAAGTAAAATATATATTCATGTGTTGAATAGAAATATATATTCATGTGTTGAAGTAAAATATATATTCATGTGTTGAAATAAACTATATATTCATGTGTTGAAGAAAATATTCATTTGTTGAATAGAATAACGAAGTTATTGAAATATATAAAGCCATGTTGATTAGATATGCGCCATTTTGACGCGAACGATATTTATATCGATTATATTCGTTTTTAGAATGAATATAGAAAAGGAAATAATTTCAAAATACAGCGTTTGAAAATATTATCATTTATATATCGATGATGTGGAATATTCAATTTTGATTAGAAATTGAATATGAAGTTGAAATAGTTTTGAAAACGAATTTTAAATGATTTATAAAATACATTTTAAAAGGAAATCGATGAAATATATATAATATATATATTATATATATAATGGCCTGAAAAGAACGCACCGCGGCAGTTCGTGAATTTCGACCATTGACTTCGAATGGATATTACGGGAGATCCGACCGTCGGATTCTCCTAAAACCGGGATCGTTGGGTTCGTATCGAAAAGACTTTCTAAAGAATATTAGAAATCTAACGGTTGGATTTGGAATTATGTCCAAATCAAATTTGAAAAAGGTCGCTGTAAGTGCAGTTTGATGACCGTTGATGGAAATCAACTGTACGGGCCTTGATAAAATTATTAAAAATAGTAATAATTTGTGTAAAATCATAATAAATGATTTGTGAAGAATTGAGATGAAAAATTCCAAATTTGAAAACATAAAAATAGTTTTTTTATCGAAATGAACTAGTTTTGAACTAGAATAATAATTTATTTAGTTTTTAAATAAATAAATTGGATTTGAAAGGGGTTTTAAAAGTAACCCGAAATTTCAAAATTGAATTGGAGTGGAATGTGATTTTGGGTTTATAGTGAACGATGTTTTAAATGACATTGGTTCTTAAACCCAGTTAAAGACGGGATGTGATTTCCCAAGATAAACAATCATTGATATTGATTTTTGGGAAGATTAAAACCAAGTGGAGTTTTAATGAATCTTTAATCAGATTGAACTGATCGAGAATGGAGTATCACCAGTTTTTCTCTAGGCGATAGTTAAATCTTTAATTAGATTTGAACGTTAAATGGTAATTGAATTTACCGATAACACCGTGGTGTTAGATATGAAGTATTATCAGTTTTACTTTATGGGATGAATAGGTTGGGATTGGGAAATAAAATAAATGATTACTTCGGTGTGGTTCGCTAATCCCGGCTAATTTGAATTGATATTCAAAAGAAGATTGAAGAATAAATTTAAAGAATTTATCTTTGATAAAATTAATGGGAACCTTTCCCAAAGTATAAGAATATTTGAATAAAAGAATATTCTGAATTGGAATGAGGCGTATGTTGTATTTGTGCAACACTTGTTTATTATATACGCGAGTTATTAAGAAAGACCGGGTTTATCCCATTCTGAATAACCGATTTGACGTGGTGTCGAGGATGAAGAAGGTGGTTGAAGACCGAAGGTCTTCACATCGTTTGGGTGATTACTGATGATCTTGATTGGGCTGTACACCCAAGAGGAGGGAATCAGTTGGTGATCGTCCAGACATACTTGGAGATTGATGGATATGCGAGGTACAAGGTGCCTCCGGTTTCGTTCAGACCCAGAACGAACTTATAAATGGACTATGTGTCTGACATTGGATTTTATTCTGTGTGATTTATTTCTATTAAATATACATCTGTTTGGAGGCGGAGAATTTATTCTCTTGCTTAACGCCCTTCTCTGAGACGTACGAGCTCAGGGGTTATATATTGATGGATATCAGTCGCATGGAGTGAATTGCCTGTGTGGCATGCCTAAGTGGCAATTGATCAAGGCTTCTGTTGAAAAGCAAAGTCTTGTGGTTGATGATCAAAGCACCACCTGTGTGGCATAGCTTTGTGCTGCGTTGATTCGCGAGCCTCATACCCCGGTTGTGAACCAGAAACGGGAGAGGACTTCAGGGAGGGCATGCGTTTCCTTCTAGCTAGAAGTGGCGTCAGTGGTTTTACACGCCCTGACGAGTTTGACTTATGTGGTTGTTGCTGTTGCGAGGCGCCTCCGATATATCGGTGACTGTGTGGAGCCGATGGAGTCATTGAGCTCATTTACGCCCCAAAGGGCGGGGAAATGCAGTGTCCAGGGTTTAAGTTTAATCCACGTCGGTGGGCCGACCCTGACGATCCAAGGGCTCGACTGTGTCTGGGTGTTGAGACATGGGATAGATTGTCTTGAATCGTTGAGTACTATCTTTTGGCTTGGTTCACAAATGGAAATCCAATTTCCAATACGTGACTTTGCGGTTTTGATTGTAGAGCCTATATATGGCGACATAGTGGGATGGGGCACTTATGCCGTTTATGATTGATACTTATGATTGAAATTGTTTTAATACTATGCACTTATAGTAATAATAAAAGATGAAATTTGGCGTATCAAGCAGTCTTTCGCTATTATAAGGCAAAACCCTATCCTCCGGCTTGTGTTGCATTGTGTGATGGGACAAGGGTCTTATAATAGCTTCATTGTTCTTTATTTAGCATTGCGCTGTTGTTTTATGCACTGGTATTCTTAGGAGAAAACCCGTTCTGTGCTATACGGTGTGGTCCCTTGATTTACCTAACTTTAAAATAAAGATTAATAACTGTTTTAGTTCTCACACCAGTCACATGACTGACCTGGAGTTTATTGTTTTAACCTAAACTGTGGGTGCCCTTATTTTGACACGGGCAGCTAGTAATTTTCGTTTTGTAAATTTATATTCACAGGATCCTGATATACAGCTGGAACGATACTCGGAAAGCTCTGTATCCGTGTATTACTTCTAGTTGTGTTTTGTATTATTCCGCTGCGATGTATTTAAATGTAATTTAAATTTATGATATTTTCTATGTAATATTTATTCATACTCTGTATATTCTTGTATTCTGATGTAATTGTTGTAATAAGCAATGAAATGTTCTTCTGTTTGCGTTCCGATCTATATTGTCCTCGAAGTATCCGCTCTTTCCTTACCGAGGAAGTTACGGGTCCTTACAGTGGTATCAGAGCTTTGGTTTACAAAGCTCAGAGAACAAGGCACATTAGAACCATACGAAAGAATCATCAGAGATTGAACTAGTAATATCCAATGAGAATTACTCGTTAGAGATAGGATCAGTAGTATCCTAGAACGAGTGTGAAGAATATATTTTAAAAATGAAAACAATTTTGTTTTGAAAATTTAAACTTAATTCAACGTATTTGAATATTTTTTTCAAATTAATTTGGACTATCCAATATATAAAGATTTTGCATATACGCCTTGCAAACGTGTATTCGAAGTTTTAATATACTGGATAGATATAGAATCACACTCTAGTCGCCCATGGATAATTCTGATGATGCGGCCTTATCATCTATACTTATATTCGAGTGCCGAAAGTGTGATATTTATATATTTCCATAGACTGGTGTGAGAACCAAAACTAGATATGGCTTATTGTTGTGATTTGGCATCAAAAATCTGATTTTTGGACTATGTATCAAAGTTATGAATTTGAAAAGTTAATCAACTAATTGATTGCTGATTGTGTTGTTTGAATAATTAAAATTTGGACCATTTAGCCAAATTGTACCAAAAAGTGAATTGTATTGAAAATTTGTCGCATTAGCATGTATATACATGTACTTACATTGAACAGGTCATAGCAAGGAGGCTAGAGCAAAGGAATAAAATTGTTTGCCCTACAAATAGGTACATGTTTATTTTATTTCTTGGGTTTTTGATGATTTTTATGAGCCGCTTGGCTGTTTATTTTCCTTTTGGATTGATGAGGGCCATGGGAGGCTATTTGAAATATCCCGAAGTCCCCGGTGCAGGGGAGGTTATGGCGAAATTTTTCAAAAATTTAGGGTGTTAGCCACATTTTTGAAAAATTTGAAAAGTTCTTAGAAACTGAAAGGTTGAAGAACTTAAGCCGCAATGAAAATACTGAAAGTTGAGTTGGTGTGTAAAACAACTTTCAGCTTCGTTCCTTTTCGGGGATGAAAAGTTTTAAGTGGGGGAGAATGTAATAACCCGGAAATTTGAGCCAATTTAAATTTTTCATTTTGGCAATTCTAGTGAATTTTGAATATTTAAAATGAATTATTTTAAATAATAACGACGAGAAATTTATTTTGAATAGAATTAGAACGTATATATTTATTTGAATCGTCGTTAGAATATAAATATTTATTTTAAATTATAAATGGAATTGAAAATGGCGTGGTAGTTCGATAATTCGATTTCAAAGTTCAAATGAATGTACATGATTCAAAATAAACCGGATTTTAGCGAAACCAAAAATATTAGAATCTATTTGAGAATATCTTTCCAACGAATCCGAAAAATTGAAATTTCATAGCGGGAATAAAAAGTTATGCCCAGTTGAAAATTCAGAATAGTCGCTATGGAATTTTAGCCCTTAAAAATGGAAATTTTGCAAACGACCTCGGTTTCCGATGAAACCACTTTTGTTGGATCCGTGATATCGAATTATTGCTAGATTCCAAAATTCATAATTTTTCGAATCAATATGTGAGTGTGGCGAAGTAAAACATGTTTTGTCAATTTCGATCGACCAGAAAATGGCCATTTTTCAAACCGTCTCGGAATTCGACGAAAATAGTTTTGTTAGGACCGTGTCGTCAATACGAAGCTAGAAAATATTTTTCGGGAATTTTTAGAGTCCATATGTGGCCCCGGTAAATTGAAATGTGCGTTCAAATTCAATATATAGATTTATATTTTGATTCGACTGATCGAAACTATCGAATCAGCTTACGATACATATCCCATTGTGTTCGGAATGAGGGTATTTAGCTAAGAATGACAGGCGGTGGGTCTCAATTGGAGATCGAATTTAGAAGTTTCTTTTTAGAATTAATTTAATAATAAAACATATATAATTATATAAAGCCCCCTCAATCCTTTCTCTCCCTTTCAGATTTCATAAAAGAAATAAAAACCCGTTGACCGCTCAACCCACCTCCCCCCTCGCCAGCGCGCACTCCACCGCCGTACCCCTCTTCTCCTCTATCGCCGGCGAGCCTCCCCCCTTCCTCCGATCCCTCTTCCCTTCGAAAACGTGAACCCCTAGAACCCTAAACCCCAAAATCGTTCAGCGCCACCCTCCCAGTAGAAACTGCACCACCTCCGACGCCTTCTGATGAACCCCGGCGTCCCCTCCGGTAGCTTCTCCCTCCTCCTTCCTCTATAACCCGAAATCAGCCCCCTCTCTTCACATTTCAACTGTAAGTTTTGTTCCCCTTTATATTTTGACTTCTTTTCTTTAAAAGATTATGCATTTTCTTTATAAAAGTTCTAATTTTTATAATTAAAAAGTTTTGATAATCTTTATGGAAAAGGAATCGTTGTAAAAATATAATCTTTAGTGTATGTGAAGTCGTGATAAAATACGATTTTTATTATATGAATAAAGCAAAAAGAACGGATTTTTATATATAGGAATGAAGTATAAAAATCGGATTTTTATTATATGTGAAGATTAAAAATATGATTTTTATATTATAGAAAGAATAAAAATATGATTTTTATATAGTAGAGATTATAAAAATGTGATTTTTATAACAGTGAAATAAAAATATGATCTTTATATTATAAAAAGAATAAAAATATGATTTTTATATTATAGAGATAATAAAAATACGATTTTTATGCTAGTATAAAGTTATGATTTTTTTATATATATGTATTTTAGCAAAGTAAAAATATAATCTTTACAATGTATAAAGCGATATAAAAATATAATTTTTTTCCACGGAGTGATAATATAAAAATGTGATTTTTATATATGTAGCGAACACGGACGATGAAAGTGACAAAAGGCGAGCAGCGAAGATTTTCTACATATGAAGAGTCGTGGCGTTTGGTTTAGCTTATCGTGAGAACTCCACACTTTTATTTTATTTTCTAGTTGAAATATATACTAGGATGCAGACGGTGCTTAGCAACACCTGACACCCGTCGTCCACAGACCATGGATGACTTGTTTGTTTGATTACTGTGTTGTGAAATTTGACTGTTGATTGTGATGTGTGAAATATATATTCATGTGTTGAAAGAAAATATATATTCATGTGTTGAAATTAAATATATATTCATGTGTTGAAAGAAAATATATATTCATGTGTTGAAATAAAATATATATTCATGTGTTGAAGTAAAATATATATTCATGTGTTGAAAGAAAATATATATTCATGTGTTGAAAGAAAATATATGTTCATGTGTTGAAATAAAATATATATTCGTGTGTTGAAGTAAAATAAATATTCATTTACAAATCGAACGATTTGTTTATGTACACCGATTTGACTGATATTGATTGGGACGATAAATTTTACACATCGCCCAATTGCACAAATAAAATATGTGTTTAATTGATTGAAACCCCACACGGGTATTGGGATGATATTTGACGTACACTAATCCCGATCGTTTAGTTGTATGTCAATCGATGGGTTGACAGACTGTGTAAGCGTTAATTATTAATATTTAATGCTTATGCAGTTGTGTGGTGCACTCTGGATGATGATTGATGATTTATCGTTGCTATTATATACATGTGTTTAGGGAATCCATATAATTAACGTTATAAGGTAATTGATTGGGCCTCATTCCAATTTGGAAAATAAGGAATATTAAAAGAAAATTCAAGTGTTGAATAAAAAATAAAATTCATGTGTTGAATAGAAAGAAAATTCATGTGTTGAATGGAAATAAAATTCATGTGCTGAATAGAATAAAATATTCATGTGTTGAATAGAAATATATATTCATGTGTTGAAGTAAAATATATATTCATGTGTTGAATAGAAATATATATTCATGTGTTGAAGTAAAATATATATTCATGTGTTGAAATAAACTATATATTCATGTGCTGAAGAAAATATTCATTTGTTGAATAGAATAACGAAGTTATTGAAATATATAAAGCTGTGTTGATTAGATATGCGCCATTTTGACGCGAACGATATTTATATCGATTATATTCGTTTTTAGAATGAATGTAGAAAAGGAAATAATTTCAAAATATAACGTTTGAAAATATTATCATTTATATATCAAAGATGTGGAATATTAAATTTTGATTAGAAATTGAATATGAAGTTGAAATCGTTTTGAAAACGAATTTAAAACGATTTATAAAATAAGTTTTAAAAGGAAATCGATGAAATATAAATAATATATATATAATATAATGGCCTGAATAGAACGCGCCGCGCCACGGTAGTTCGTGAATTTCGACCATTGACTTCGAATGGATATTACGTGAGATCCGACCGTCGGATTCTCCTAAAACCGGGACCGTTGGGTTCGTATCGAAAAGAGCTCTCTAAGAATATTAAAAATTAGAAATCTAACGGTTGGATTTGGAATTATGTCCAAATCAAATTTGGAAAAGGTCGCTGTAAGTGCAGTTCAATGACCGTCGATGGAAATCGACTGTACGGGCCTTGATAAAATTATTAAAATAGTAATAATTTGTGTAAAATCATAATAAATGATTTGTGAAGAATTGAGATGAAAAATTCCAAATTTGAAAAGATAAAAATAGTTTTTTTAGCAAAATGAACTAGTTTTGAACTAGAATAATAATTTATTTATTTTTGAAATAAATAAATTGGATTTGAAAGGGGTTTTAAAAGTAACCCGAAGTTTCAATAATTGAATTGGAATGGAATGTGATTTTGGGTTTATAGTGAACGGTGTTTTAAATGACATTGGTTCTTAAACCCAGTTAAAGGCAGGATGTGATTTCCCAAGTTAAACAATCATTGATATTGACTTTTGGGAAGATTAAAACCAAGTGGAGTTTTAATGAATCTTTAATTAGATTGAAATGATCGAGAATGGAGTATCACCAGTTTTGCTCCAGGCGATAGTTAAATCTTTAATTAGATTTGAACGTGAAATGGTAATTGAATTTACCAATGACACCGTGGTGTTAGATATGAAGTATTACCAGTTTTACTTCATGGGATGAATAGGTTGGTATTGGGAAATAAAATAAATGATTACTTCGGTGTGGTTCGCTAATCCCGACTAACTTGAATTGATATTCAAAAGAAGATTAAAGAATACATTTAAAGAATTTATCTTTGATAAAATTAATGGGAACCTTTCCCAAAGTATATGAATATTTGAATAAAAGAATATTCTGAATTGGAATGAGGCGTATGTTGTGTTTGTGTAACACTTGTTTATTATATACGCGAGTTATTCAGAAAGACCGGGTTTATCCCATTCTGAATAACTGATTCGACGTGGTGTCGAGGATGAAGACGGTGGTTGAAGACCGGAGGTCTTCACATCGTTTGGGTGATTACTGATGATCTTGATTAGGTTGTACACCCAAGAGGAGGGAATCAGTTGGTGATCGTCCAGACGTACTTGGAGATCGATGGATATGCGAGGTACAAGGTGCCTACGGTTTCGTTCAGACCCATAACGAACTTGTAAATGGACTGTGTGTCTGACATTGGATTTTATTCTGTGTGATTGATTTCTATTAAATATATATCTGTTTGGCGGTGGAGGATTTATTCTCTTGCTTAACGCCCTTCTCTGAGACGTACGAGCTCAGGGGTTATATATTGATGGATATCAATCGCGTGGAGTGAATTGCCTGTGTGGCATGCCTAAGTGGCAATTGATCAAGGCTTCTGTTTAAAAGCAAAGTCTTGTTGTTGATGATCAAAGCACCGCCTGTGTGGCATAGCTTTGTGTAGCTTGATTCGCGAGCCTCACGCCCCAGTTGTGAACCAGAAACGGGAGAGGACTTCAGGGAGGGAATGTGTTTCCTTCTAGATAGAAGTGGCGTCAGTGGTTTTACACGCCCTGACGAGTTTGACTTATGTGGTTGTTGTTGTTCCGAGGCGCCTCAGATATATCAGTGACTGTGTGGAGCCGATGGAGTCATTGGGCTCATTTACGCCCCAAAGGGCGGGGAAACGCAGTGTCCAGGGTTTATGTTTAATCCACATCGTTGGACCGACCCTGATGATCCAAGGGCTCACCTGTGTCTGTGTAACACCCCACGTCCATTAATGTCACTCACAAAGGGAATGCATTAACTTCCATTGAGCATTTTAAGTGTGTATAGAACAGAAAATTAACAACAAGACAGATATACACAGTACTAAAACTTTAAAACTATATTTCAGTGCAGCGGAAAATACATAAGTTTGATTACATCATCAAAACCAGAGTCAAAGTACGTAATATCCATCTTGACCAACCCAAAGTACATAAATTGAACGACATAATCCCGAATACAAAATAGCCATAAATAAAATAGAGGTTGAACTTTACTTCAGCAATCCAAGCAATCTTCTAATAGCAAGAAGCACAGCTGTCCAAAATCAAGCTCCATTGGTGTTACTTCCAACCTGAGCACCTGGGGGGGGGGGGGGAGGAAGAAAAGAGGAGGAAACAAAGGGGGGTCAGACGTAAGGTCTGGCGAGTGCGATAACTTAGACAATATAATTACCAAAGTAACTAGGCTTAGGCATAAGTTGGAAAATCAGGAGATGACCATGAACCATTGAGTATGGCAGAGTAAACAAGGAAACAAGATGAACAACGATATCGTTAAAGCGCACCTAAACCACTATAAGATAATTACTAAACTACACCAACACTATACGATAATTGCTATACTACACCACCACTAGTCACCCTAAGGTTGATCCCGCCTACAGAATTAATAATGATATTGGTAGTTTCGTGCACCCCTAGCTGCCTTCATAGGTGCCGCCTTCCCCTATCTCCACTAGGTGTACCCATAACCCCCCAAGCGATCGACTCCCTAATTCGTAGATACCCATGCTGGCCCCACAATGGGGTGTATCACTCCTCAAAGTGGCAACCCGATACCACAAATAATGCACGGCTTATGCCTACACGACGCAACAACGTCTTACCTACCAGCCCGGGTCCACACACGCATATGAACCCGTTGGACTATCGTTGCCACCGCTAACCCATTTTGGCCTCTTACAGTCAAGCCCAGTATGCGTGTCCCGCCTCGACTTGGGTCGAGCCCACAAAGGTAGGTATGGGTTACTGGTTGAAACGTTCCCCCATTACTTGACACAAGCTATCCACCTAAGCTTGGTCCCCTCTAGTACATCCCACTTATCCCTCTTCTTATTCATGTTTCAATTACATGTTTCAATTTTGGTTAACTGTTTCTAATCATATTTCAAATGCCACCCAAGGCACCCACTATATTCCACATGCCATCCAAGGCACCCACTTAACCCCCTCATGTCCCACTACATGTTTATTTGGTTAAGTGTTACTTAATTCATTAAGACCGTAACCTCATAAAGATCTCTCACATTAGACTGGCATTTGTGGCAGATTGATTTGTCGGGCGGGTCCGGACAGTCTTACACCACAAAAGAGCCTAATCTTCTGTCTTTACAATTGTTACGTATTTAATTTATGCCTAAGACCTCCCACATTAGACTGACATTTGTGACAAATGGATTTGCCGGGCGGGTCCGGGCAGTCTTACACTACAAAAGAGCCTAACCTCGTGTCTTAGATGATTAATTACTCCTAATTAATCATTCCCCAATTTGAATTACTTTCCCTATTCAAATTATCAATTAATTCCAAATTTAACTATGGCCATAATTGACTCAATTATGTCCATATATTTATGGTATGTAAAATCATACCAATTTTCATCACAATTTATTTTATGCCTTTTAAGGCATCTATGCCAATTAAATCTTTTAATATTATCCCATTTTTCCCCACGTTGTACGTTTATTCGTTTAACGTAAAATATACGTTAGACTCGAATAGTCTAACTCATGGAATAAAGAAAAAACATCACAACATACATATAATTAAAACTAGATCTAAACATAAGGGGTGAACTTGCATGTGTGAATGATGTTCTACATCTAAAACTTGCATAGGCCAAAGTTACAACTTGCATAAGACTACATATGTCATAGACCCAAAATCTAAAGGTGTGAACTTGTTGGGATAATGGTCACAAACTTGCATAAATCATGTATGTCATAGATCTACATCTAAAGGTGTAAACTTGCAAAGGCGGTAACCACAAACTTGCATAACATGATTCATATTCAAACACATGTATTCATATAAACTTACATATGTGATTTATGCAACATAACAATGGTATAAACTTACATCTAAACATGTAAACTAGCATGTAGAATTTGGCATATAACTCACACATGTCATAGCCTAACTTTAGATCTAAAATAGATGTCATGAAGCAATAAGGTTGTACATATAATTTTTCCCAACTTGCATATGATTCATGTCTTGATAAAAATCTAAACTTGCATACATACTTATAATTTATCGTATGAATCAACATACCCAAACTAGCATATGAACAACATGGTGATTCGATTATACATAAGCCAATCATAAAATTACAACATAGATGATCACAACTTCACAAGATAGCATTATAGAATTTACAACATAAACATCACAATTTTACTACATGAATAATACATGCGGTCAATAATTCACATCATTTCCAAATAGTCCACATCATAACTCAATCCAATTAATTTGCTAATTATTTTATTAAAATTATCGAACTCACAATTCAGAGAAGTTCTTGAATTCTAAATTCTGAAGTTGTAATAGCTTTCCTTTGAAGAAGATTCGTTGTTTAAGTTGAAAAGAATTGAATTAGATTAGCTTTCTTCCTCTCTAATTGGTGGCGGCTATGCTGAGTTGCTAGGTGACGGCATGGAGGCCATGAATCTAATTTTTGTTTTGATTTTAGGTTTTGAGTCTATAGGTGTTTTTATAGAGTTTAGGATTAGTTTAAGCCGTTCGATCAACCCAGAATTAATCCCAGCAAATCAAAGCATATCAGAAACCCTATTGAGTCAGCATCTAGTCATCAACAGGTCATAAAACAAATCTGCCCAGGGGGGCAGGTCGACCCCCAGGTTGACCCTATGGTTGACCTGGTCAAGGCAGGTCGACCCTATGGTTGACCTGGTCAAGGCAGGTCGACCCTATGGTCGACCTGGTCAAGGTAGGTCGACCCTATGGTCGACCTGGCCCTGGCGGGAATTTTCCCGCCTAGCCTGTCTGACTCCAAAATTTGAATTTTCTGAAATATGTTTTGAATTTTCTGAAACTTCCGATGGCCATAAATTCTTCATACGGAGTCCAATTTACGCAAACTCGGACTCTATCTCAACCAGAATTCCAAGACGAACACAATGGCGCAACACATTTCCCTTTATTCTCATGTCTGAGATTAGTTATTCTTTAACTTGTGAACATTAGTGTTAATAGAAATACGGGGTGTTACAGTCTGGGTCCTGAGACATGGGCTAGATTGTCTCGATTCGGTGAGGACTATCTTTTGCCTCGGTTCACAGATGGAAATCCAACTTCCAATACATGACTTTACAGTTTTGATTGTAGAGCCTATATATGGCGACATAGTGGGATGGGGCACTTATGCCGTCTATGATTGATACTTATGATTGAAATTGTTTTAATACTATGCACTTATAGTAATAATAAAAGATGAAATTTGGCGTATCAAGCATTCTTTGGTTATTATAAGGTAAAATCCTATCCTCCAGCTTGTGTTGCATTGTGTGATGGCACCTGGGTCTTATAATAGCTTCATTGTTCTTTATTTAGCATTGCATTGTTGTTTTATGCACTGGTATTCTTGGGAGGAAACCCGTTCCGTGCTATACGGCGTGGTCCCTTGATTTACCTAACTTTAAAATAAAGATTAATAACTGTTTTAGTTCTCACACCAGTCACATGACTGATCTGGTGTTTATTGTTTTAACCTAAACTTTGGGTGCCCTTATTTTGACATGGGCAGCTAGTAGTTTTGGTTTTGCAGATTTATATTCACAGGATCCTGATTTACAACTGGAATGATACTCGGAAGGCTCTGTATCCGTGTATTACTTCTAGTTGTGTTTTGTATTATTTTCCGCTGCAATGTATTTAAATGTAATTTAAACCTCTAATATTTTCTGTGTAATACTTACTCATACCCTGTATATTCTTGTATTCTGATGGAATTGTTGTAATAAGCAATGAAATGTTCTTCTGTTTGCATTCCGATCTGTCTTGTACTCAAAGTATTCGCTCTTTCCTTACCGGGGAAGTTACGGGTCCTTACATTACTAATTAATATGGGAGGAATAATTGCCAATTAATTGGCCTATATATGCACATATTGAATTAGGGTTTTAGATTGGCTATCTCCTATAAATATCCGTGTAATCTCATTGTAAAAATCATCCTGGAATTAATAAAGCCTTCTTCTCTTTTTTGCATTCTTTTATTTTCTTAGCAATTAGTGTTGCCTACACAATTAGATTTGGTAGAACACTATTTGTCTTTTTCATTTATTTTTCATTAGTGATTAACCGTCTGGTTAGATTTAGCGGTAATCCTAATTTTATTTCCTGATTGTCATTTTAATTTATGCAATTTCAATTTCTGTTCTTTTTACTGCTTCCTTAGGTCAATTGGATTGAATGCAGGTTTGATTTGATTCAGATCTGATTCAATTCAATAATAGTTTAATTGCAGTTTTAATTTCGTTTGCTTTCAAAACCAACCTCAAAGATTTATCTAACTCGCCCAAGAAATTTTATAAATAATTTAATTTAATTTACCTCCCTATGATTCTACCTGTATACTACACGATCTGTACGCTTGCAGTATTTATTTAATAAATTGCGTTTTTCTATTTCATAGGAAAGCGACGATCAAGATTTTGGAACCGTTGCCGTGTAATATTTTCTAAACTCTACAGGTGCATTGCTGCAAAGAAAAAAATATAGAAATTGTGTGTAAAAATCTTCTGCGGGCAGTTGTAATGACCCGTATTTTTGGCCGTCAAATATTTAATTTAATTTATTACTTTAAATATTATACCTGGGGTATTAATGAATTTTAATATTTAATTCATTATCAAAAAGGATATTTGAACGTTAAATTTATATTTAATTTAAATCGAGTTCGAAACGGCGCTGCAGTTCGTAATATTGAATTTTGAACTTTAATTGAATGTACACGGTCCGATATGAGTCGGATCTCTGTGAAACGAGAAACGATGGAACCGTGTTGATGATAGTTTTCATACGAAAGAGAAAATCCAAATTTCGTTTTATAATTTGTCAGTTATGGCCAAATCAAATTTTAAAATATTCGCTGTGGAAATCGTTATTTAAAATATAGGCCTTTAAAATAGCCATTTTGCAAACGGACTCAGATTTCGACGAAATTAGTTTCATTAGAACCGTATCGTTAGATTATTGTACAGTGTTGAATGGCATGGCAAACCGATGTCGTATGTGACCACGGCAACCACAAACGCTCGTTCAATTTCTATAGCGCGTAATTAATTTAATAAAGGGATAATTGGGCATAACTTGAACAGACGGTTGAATTAAGCCACGAAATCAATTCCGTTGAGTTCGTATCATCGATTAGAGTCAGGGTAGGTATATAGTTTGTTATTCTTAGAGACCGGATAATTTGGCGTCCAAAATGGCATCGCGGTGCGTATAAAAATAGCCTACCGGGGACACAGTCTCTGAATGCGACGAAACTAGTACCGTTGGGTTCGTATTGATTAATTATTATGGGATTGCATGGTTTCAAGTTGATTTGATTTATTTGGTGATCATGAAAAATTTAAACGCGTGTTTATTTTTGGTTTTATAAAGGAAATTTTTCCATACGACCTCGGAATTCGATGAAACTTGTTCCATTGGGTCCGGAATACCTTTTTACACCAAGATTAGCCTTTTTATCAGTAAACAGAAATCATTTGTGGTGGTTTTTATCAACTACTTCACAGATAAGTTTCGTTTTTAATAAATTAATATAAGCAAATCATACAAAACCTTTTGGCACGTCAAAACTACATATTTACTTAATCTGTACACATCCTTTCAAATCCTACCCTATAACCTCTGTACAAGAACGTACATGAGCAGCCATGGATACTCGTCTTCAGTCAACATCGATATTCTTTTCAAAGTAAATCTCAAGACATATAGATCAAAATATCCCTGCCATATGAAATTGAAAACTCACGAAAACACGGCCACCCTAAACTGGAAATTGCACAGCTACCTCAAACCTATTGAGTGATGTTGTTTTGATCCTTTTCTCGTCTATATATTGGTGCTCGTCTTTCTATCTTCGTTTTATTCAGCAAGGAAACCCATAAACCCCAACGCAAGCAACCAGCATAATCAAACCTCTCTTCAATTTAAAACGCAAACACCCTTCTTCAAACCAAAATGAGAAACATGAAACAGAGAAAAGGGACTGGAAAAAAACACTTGAAAGTGAGGCAGGACGTGAAAGCTTGGGGTAAGGACATATGAGGCACGCGTAAGGAAAGCTTGAGGTTACTGTACAAGCAAGGGAAGAAAGATTGTTACGCGGCGGGGTGGTTTCCTATTGAAAACGCAAGGGAGAATGACGGTGGAAGGACACTTGCATGGGCATGTAAATATTCCATGAGAAATACTGTATGGGGTAGGGACAGAAGTTTCAGAAACAAAGCATGGAAGAGGGAAGTAGTGAAGTACGGTAGAGGAACTAAAAGTAGTGGGGGAAGGGCGGTTCAGTTTTGTTCGGGTATCGTGAGAAGGAACAAGTGGTGAAAGGGAAGTTTGGGTGGTGGAGTATTTGCGTACTGGAAGGATGGGGCGAGACAAATGTAAATATGGCCTATTGTGTATAGAAGGAGAGCCGTATGGGGTAAAGGACTGTAAACGAAGTGGTTCACCATTTCGTGTGGGAAGTTGAAGATTACTGTTTGGAGGAAATAAAATAAAATAAATAGAACTGAGCGTGAACAATGGAGAGAGATCGGGCACAAAAATCTTTCGTGTAGAAGATTATATACGGAACGAAGGAGAGGATTCAGGGTATTTCGAAAAACCAACGGTAATTAAGATTTATTAATTACATTAAAAGTTAGTTAATATATATATATATATATTTAAAACATTGATTCATTTAAACGTTTATAACTCCTGTAAATATGCACAGAATTGGGTCAAACAAATTTCAACGGAATCTGATGATGAATACAACACTGTGGAACTGTCTTGGACAAAGCTGGAAATAATGGGGATTTTTCGTTAAATCTAACGCCGTTTAATTTAACTGAGAACCGAATTGATCGAAACAAGGAAAACAAGGTGAGTTAAACTCGCTCAGTTTCCCATTTATATTTTATATAAATTGGGGTTTTATTTTGTGTGCTCTGATTGCTGATGGTTGACTGATTGCTAGTCATATAATTATTGGTTGATTTAACTGATGAAATTAAACTGTCATTTAGTTTCAATGAGATACCAAATTGTTATTCTAACAATTGGTTCCAATAAAGGTAACTTACCTTATTGGTCACATTTATAAATAAACGTGTTTAATGGTTGGGATTGTTTGATCTGTTTGAAATTTTTTAAACTGTGTGGAGATAACTGTTTGTATACAGGGAAGAACAGGTTGGAGGGATCCAACCGGATTCCTCAAATATATTATTTATTTTCATATTATCATATATGAACTGTCGTGATTGGGTTATTGATTTTAGTATGATCATTGGCTGAAAGGTCAACATGTGTTGTGGTTTAACCAATGGGCTATGTTGGTTGAGTAATCGGCAGTAAATGGCCTAAAAGTAAATCGTTTTGTTTATATTGATTCATCGTCAGGTGAGTCGATAGAGATAAAGTTATAAAATTTATTTTATAACTAAAGATAGAATTTTTAATATATTATTTTGAATAAAACTTTATTAAAAAGAAATAAACATTATTTTTATAATTTATTATAAAAATTGATTTTTACAAAGTAAATTCTGAAATTAACCAGATTTATAAATATGGGAATAGAAATTAACCTTAACGGTTAAAATTTGGAGAATTGGTTATTGAGAATTAATTAAATGGAATTATTTAATTTAATTATATTATTAATTAATTTAAAGTGAGAACGAATTGGAATGGGTTAACGAGGTAACCATGCCTTGGTTTGACTAAGTCAACCATTGTAATTGAAATTGATTTTTAATTTGGTTTGATTTGAATTAATCTAATAAAATAGTAGTGAATATTGTTTTAAGTTAAATAAGACCTTTAAAAAGGGAATTTATATTTATAATAGTAAATAAAGAAATTAACTATGGAAGTAGTTAACTATCAAAGTAAATTATTATTTTAATTAATAATAATTTAGAGAATTACTTTTTAATTGAAATTCATTTAAAAGTTAATCGAAGATGGAAGAAATCCAATTGATAGGTGAAAGGAGTTTATGAATAGGTTTTATTTTAAAACCTGAGGGTTATAACGAAATGATAAAGAGGATTTTAAGCGAACATGACAGCTTAAAATAAATGTTAGTTAATTAATTGAATTAAGTAAAAGGAGATTTAAGATAAAAGGGTTTTATAATAAACCAAAGTTATAAAAAGGGAAAAAGTTAGAAAGTGGTGTTTTTATAAAGAAATTGCTAATTATTGAATTAAGAAAGATGGTTAAATCCGAGAAAGAGAATTTCAAAATAATAAGAAGGGTTTTGAAATCATATTTTTGAATATAATAGTTAATTGGAATTTGACTTGAGATTGGAATGAAGTATTGGTTTTGGATTGCAACTTATATATATCTTAAGGTATGAACGTTGTTGATGAAGGTCTGAGAGGTAACTAAAATACCCCAACTTGAACGACTTCGGGATTATCTGAGGACGATATAAGTTGTAAAGGTAAAAGAGATTAGTAAAGTTTTTTATTTCATTATAGAAATAATAACGCAACATTAGTAATGAAGATTTGGAAAATATATAGTGAGAATTCCCAAGTGAAAAGAGAAATAAAATTGGGTTGTGTAACGGTATCTTCGAGTTAGAAAGGAGACGTAAAGTTGAGTTTTATTCTATAAAAATAAGCGTGGGTTAATGAAATAGAAGATATTTCGTAATGTTATTTTACGAGAAATAAGTTGAAATGATTTCCATATATCATATAATAATATGGCTAATGTGTTGAAAGTGAAATGTGAAAACTGAATATAATATAAGATTATCCTAAGTAATGTAATGAGTTGTTTAAAGAATAATATTATGTAAAATAAGAAGCGAGAAAGCTGTATTTATAATATCGAGATTTTAGGAGTTTTAAGTTTACATTTATTTTAATAAAAAGGCCAAGTGGTGCTGAATACTGAACCAATGAACTCACTGGATTGTCATGATTGAAACACTGTTTAATTTGATAATTAAATCACCGACTATCAAATCTGTCTAATACGATTGTTGGTATGGAAAAACCGAGATCGAATTTATATTCGAAAACCATTCTGACCAACAAATACGTGGAGATATCAAGAGATGATCGAGATGGAGCATTGAAGACTGTAGATCTTCATTAAACGGAAGAACCGCTAATAATCTTTGGTAAGCTCCCAGAGATAAGCTGTGGTTCTGTCATGGTTAGAATCTATGGGTTGCAAGGACTACTCGCTACTGATCCATAGGGTGATTCCTAGGATGTGGTAGGAGGGTACCTTCGGTTCATCCTGTTCCTGGATGACTTGTATGGACGAGTGTCTGACAAAATATTTCCAAAGGACCACGTACGTTGACTTCTTTAAATGTATCATAGTTGGTTAGCTCCTAACTAGTGTATTTTTGTGGTTGTCAATTAGTGATATCTGATGGATCTGACGATGTGACATTCAAAGTGAATGGTGGCGAGATGTTCTAAAAGGGATTTAAACGTCAAGCCTTATCAACCGGGAAATGACAAAAATCGGGCAAGCAGCATGGCTATGTAGGTCACTCCCATTAGGGTGCAGAATCACCTATGTAGAAAAATTCCTTTTGTTTCTTTAATCTATCGATGCTGTCCCTTTTCGGGAAACAATGGCTAGCTACCAGATATACAATCGATACACTCAAGCAAAATTAGTGGTCGGTCATGTGAGGGCCGGGTTGCAAGACGTTCTTGTTGAACCCAGTGTATTTGCCTCTAGAGATACACTATCGGCAGGTGGTCCCATACCTTGTCATAGTTGGCATCCAATTTCCAATAAGCACCCGCGGTTTTGATTGTATACTATATATGTGGAGCGTGAGATGCAAGCATTCCACTATATTTCTATTTACTTGTATTAGACACTATTATAATATCAGAAAAGATATTGGTTTCAAAACTGTTTTGGGTTATCGTAAGGTAAAACCCGTCCGTATTTATGTGTGGATTTGGTCTTACGATTATCCTTTTCTTTCAAAAATAATTTAACTTTAAAATTAAGTTGTGTGATATCCTAAATAGTGTGCGAGTTTTTTTCTCACTCTGGTTCACCAGACTGACCCGGTGTTTTGTAAATGCTCGGGTTAGCCCGGGGTGTACAGGTTCAAGTTATCGAATGCTGTAAAGAGACGCGCTGGAGGTGTTCAGACATATGATGTCATATCGCTATTATTCCGTTGTGTGTTGTATATGAGGACAGGTTATTATAACTGTCCAGATGTGTGATGTGCTCTGATGATTGTAAGTATTGTTAAAGCTCTCAATAAAGATTTATTTCTGTATTATATTTTATTCCGCTACGATGTGAGACTCTGATTCTGTGTTGTGTTGGTTCTTCTTCTCCTTCTATTCTAATATTTCTTTCTTTCTTATCTCACCCTCTAATTTCTTTCTAATAACGTTCCAGCGTTTTTAGTGTTTGGAAGGTCGGCATGAGTTACGGTAAAGGGTATTTATGTCGATTTTCAGGGCCGAAAATCCTTGGGTCGTTACAGTGGTATCAGAGCTGGTTGCTTAATTGGTACAGATGATAGGGGGTTCTCGCTTCGCGTTTGGTGGCGAACGGGAGACTCTTACCCCTACATCTCCCGACAATGTGGGTTGGTCGAGTCGAGAGGCTGGCCGAAAAAGCAGTTCTGAGGTATCTCTGTAAGCCACAGTGGGAGGTTAGCCCACTGCCTTGGGTCGTTACAGTGGTATCAGAGCTATTGGTTTAGTGATAACCTTGGCTCTGTGGCGTAACTCGATAGAGATGGGGTTAGTAATACCTTAGATTGAGTTTGTTATATATAAGAGGGCACATATTTGTAATTCGATATACAATTATTTTTGAAATTATTTCTGTCTAGATTATTTTATAATAAAATAATGGTTTTCTCAATTTATTATAATATGGGAAATCGATTGATTTGTTAATGTTGATTTGGATTATATGTTTGGATTGTGTTGTTGATTGCTTGAATATAAATATGAAAAATGATAGACTTGGTTTACAACCTATATGAATAAATAAGTTGGATAAATCAATCCAGATTAATAAACTTGAATGGATAATTAAAGAAATAAATGAAGTGATTATAAATAATTATAATCTCATGTGGATTAGATTGTGTGTAGAACTGGTTGGATAGTATGATATGGATATTTGAAACTAATCGATGTTGTTTTGGGGACTAATGAAATTTATTTGAGTTGAGAACAAGTGCGGAAGTGCCAATTCAGCTTTAAAATCCATCCAAGAGAAAATTCTGGAGTTAATTGAATCCAGTTTGAATAAAGCCGCATAATAACTAAGCAAGCTTGAATATAAAATATTGCTTACCGACTAATAACGCTCGCAAAAAGGTATGCCTATGCAGAATATGAAATTTTGGTTTTTATGGGTTTTGAGTTTGGTTTTTGAATTTTTCCGACCCTATAGGTCGATGGATATATATTTCTTGAACCTGCGATTTTGCAGATGTCCTCCATACAGGGGAGACTCTGCCAAAAATTTTCCAAAATTTAAGGAGTTAGAATTTTATTTTAAGATTTTTGGAAAATTATTTTATTTGGAATAAATAGGTTTTTAAAAACCAATTAGATTACTTTTGAAAATAAAAATTGAGTTTTAAATTTATTTTTGTAAAGATAATAGGTTTGTGACGTTCTTTCCTACCTTAGCAATTTCGAGGACGAAATTATTTTAAGGGGGGAAGAATGTAACAACCCACATTTTTGGCCGTCAAATATTTAATTTAATTTACTATTTTAAATATTATACCTGGGGTATTAATGAAATTTAATATTTAATTCGTTATCAAAAACAATATTTGAACGTCAAATTTATATTTAATATAAATCGAGTTCGAAACGGCGCTGCAGTTCGTAATATTGAATTTTGAACTTTAATTGAATGTACAGGGTCCGATATGAGTCGGATCTCTGTGAAACGATAAACGATGGAACTGTGTTGATGATAGTTTTCATATGAAAGAGAAAATCCAAATTTCGTTTTATAGTTTGTTAGTTATGGCCAAATCAAATTTTAAAATAATCGCAGTGGAAATCGTTATTTAAAATATAGGCCTTTAAAATAGCCATTTTGCAAACGGACTCAGATTTCGATGAAATTAGTTTCATTAGAACCGTATCGTTAAATTATTGTACGGTGTTGAATGGCATGGCAAACCGATGTCGTATGTGACCATGGCAGCCACAAACGCCCGTTCAATTTCTATAGCGCGTAATTAATTTAATAAAGGGATAATTGGGCATAACTTGAATAGACGGTTGAATTAAGCCACGAAATCGATTCCGTTGAGTTCGTATCATCGATTAGAGTCAGGATAGGTATATAGTTTGTTATTTTTGGAGACCAGGTAATTTGGCGTCCAAAATGGCATCGCGGTGCGCATAAAAATAGCCTACCAGGGACACAGTCTCAGAATGCGACGAAACTAGTACCGTTGGGTTTGTATTGATTAATTATTATAGGATTGCAAGGTTTCAAGTTGATTCGATTTATCTGGTAATCGTGAAAAAATTAAACACGTGTTTATTTCTGGTTTTATAAAGGAAAATTTTCCATACGACCTCAGAATTCGACGAAACTTGTTCCATTGGGTCCGGAATACCTTTTTACACTAATATTAGCCTTTTTATCAGTAAATAGAAATCATTTGTGGTGGTTTTTATCAACTACTTCACAGATAAGTTTCGTTTTTAATAAATTAATATAAACAAATCATACAAAATCTTTTGGCACGTCAAAACTGCATATTTACCGAATCTGTACACATCCTTTCAAATCCTACCCTATAACCTCTGTACAAGAACGTACATGAGTAGCCATGGATACTCCTCTTCAGTCAATATCGATATTCTTTTCAAAGGAAATCTCAAGACATACAGATCAAAATATCCCTGCCATATGAAATTGAAAACTCACGAAAACACGGCCACCCTAAACTGGAAGTTGCACAGCTACCTCAAACCTATTGAGTGACATTGTTTTGATCCTTTTCTCGTCTATGTATAGGTGCTCGTCTTTCTATCTTCGTTTTATTCAGCAAGGAAACCCATAAACCCCAACGCAAGCAACCAGCATAATCAAACCTCTCTTCAATTAAAAATGCAAACACCCTTCTTCAAACCAAAATGAGAAACATGAAACAAAGAAAAGGGACTGGAAACAAACAATTGAAAGTGAGGCAGGACGTGAAAGCTTGGGGTAAGGACATGCGAGGCATGCGTAACGAAAGCTTGAGGTTACTGTACAAGCAAGGGAAGAAAGATTGTTACGCGGCGGGGTGGTTTCCTGTTGAAAACGCAAGGGAGAATGATGGTGGAAGGAGACTTGCGTGGACATGTAAATATTCCATGAGAAATAATGTATGGGGTAGGGACAGAAGTTTCAGAAACAAAGCATGGAAGAGGGATGTAGTGAAGTACGGTAGAGGAACTAAAAGTAGTGGGGGAAGGGCGGTTCAGTTTTGTTCGGGTATCATGAGAAGGAAGAAGCGGTGAAAGGGAAGTTTGGGTGGTGGAGTATTTGCGTACTGGAAGGAGGGGGCGAGACAAATGTAAATATGGCCTGTTGTGTACAGAAGGAGAGCCATATGGGGTAAAGGACTGTAAACGAAGTGGTTTACCATTTCATGTGGGAAGTTGAAGATTACAGTTTGGAGGAAAAAAATAAAATAAATAGAACTGAGCGTGAACAATGAAGAGAAATCGGGCACAAGAGTCTTTCGTGTAGAAGATTATATATGGGACGAAGGAGAGGATTCAGGGTATTTTGAAAACCAACGGTAATTAAGATTTATTAATTACATTAAAAGTTAGTTAATATATATATTTAAAAGTGTGATTCATTTAAACGTTTATAACTCCCGTAAATATGCACATAATTGGGTCAAACAAATTTCAATGGAACCATGATGATGAATACAACACCGTGGAACTGTCTTTGGATAAAGCTGGAAATAACGGGGATTTTTCGTTAAATCTAACGTCGTTTAATTTAACCGAGAACTGAATCGATCGAAACAAGGAAAACAAGGTGAGTTAAACTCACGCAGTTTCCCATTTATATTTTATATAAATTGAGGTTTTATTTTGTGCGCTCTGATTGCTGATGGTTGACTGATTGCTAATCATATAATTATTGGTTGATTTAACTGATGAAATTAAACCGTCGTCTAATTTCAGTGAGATACCAAATTGTTATTCTAACAATTGGTTCCAATAAAGGTAACTTACCTTATTGGTCACGTTTATAAATAAACGTGTTTAATGATTGGAATTGTTTGATCTGTTTGAACTGTTTTAAACTGTGTGGAGATGACTGTTTGTATACAGGGAAGAACATGTTGGAGGGATCCAACCGGATTCCTCAAATATATTATTTATTTTCATATTATCATATATGAACTGTCATGATTGGATTATTGATTTTAGTAGTGATCATTGGCTGAAAGGTCAACATGTGTTGTGTTTTAACTAGTGGGCTATGTTGGTTGAGTAATCGGTAGTAAATGACCTTAAAGTAAATCGTTTTGTTTATCATCGTCAAGTGAGTCGATTGAGATAAAGTTATAAAAATTATTTTATAACTAGAGATAAAATTTTGAATATATTATTTTGAATAAAACTTTATTAAAAAGAAATAAACATTATTTTTATAATTTATTATAAAAATTGATTTTTACAAAGTAAATTCTGAGATTAACCAGATTTATAAATATAGGAATAGAAATTAACCTTAACGGTTAAAATTTGGAGAATTGGTTATTGAGAATTAATTAAATGGAATTATTTAATTTAATTATATTATTAATTAATTTAAAGTGAGAACGAATTGGAATGGGTTAACGAGGTAACCGTGCCTTGGTTTGACTAAGTCAACCATTGTAATTGAAATTGATTTTTAATTTGGTTTGATTTGAATTAATCTAATAAAATAGTAGTGAATATTGTTTTAAGTTAAATAAGACCTTTAAAAAGGGAATTTATATTTATTATAGTAAATAAAGAAAGTAACTATGGAAGTAGTTAACTATCAAAGTAAATTATTATTTTAATTAATAATAATTTAGAGAATTACTTTTTAATTGAAATTCATTTAAAAGGTAATCGAAGATGGAAGAAATCCAATTGATAGGTGAAAGGAGTTTATGAACAGGTTTTATTTTAAAACCCGAGGGTTATAACGAAATGATAAAGAGGATTTTAAGCGAACATGACATCTTAAAATAAATGTTACTTAATTAATTGAATTAAGTAAAAGGAGATTTAAGATAAAAGGGTTTTATAATAAACCAAAGTTATAAAAAGGGAAAAAGTTAAAAAGTGGTGTTTTTATAAAGAAGTTGCTAATTATTGAATTAAGAAAGATGGTTAAATCCGAGAAATCGAATTTCAAAATAATAAGAAGGGTTTTGAAATCGTATTTTTGAATATAATAGTTAATTGGAATTTGACTAGAGATTGGAATGAAGTATTGATTTTGGAATACAACTTATATATATCTTAAGGTATGAACATTGTTGATCAAGGTCTGAGAGGTAACTAAAATACCCCAACTTGAACGACTTCAGGATTATCTGAGGACGATATAAGTTGTAATGGTAAAAGAGATTAGTAAAGTTTATCATTTCATTATAGAAATAATAAAGCAACATTAGTAATGAAGATTTGGAAAATATATAGTGAGAATTCCCAAGTGAAAATAGAAATAAAAAGGGGTTGTTTAACGGTATCTTCAAATTAGAAAGGAGACGTAAAGTTGAGTTTTATTCTATAAAAGTAAGCGTGGGTTAATGAAATAGAAGATATTTCGTAATGTTATTTTACGAGAAATAAGTTGAAATGATTTTCAAATATCATATAATAATATGGCTAATGTTTTGAAAGTGAAATGTGAAAACTGAATATAATATAGGATTATCCTAAGTAATGTAATGAGTTATTTAAAGAATAATATTATGTAAAATTAGAAGCGAGAAAGCTCTATTTATAATATCGAGATTTTAAGAGTTTTAAGTTTACATTTGTTTTAATAAAAAGGCCAAGTGGTGCTGAATACTGAACCAATGAACTCACTGGATTGTCATGATTGAAACACTGTTTAATTTGATAGTTAAATCACCGATTATCAAATCTGTCCAATACGATTGTTGGTATGGAAAGACCGGGATCAAATTTATAGTCGAAAACCATTCCGACCAACAAATACGTGGAGATATCAAGAGATGATCGAGAATGAGCATTGAAGACCGTAGATCTTCATTAAACAGAAGAACCGCTAATAATCTTTGGTCAGCTCCCAAAGATAAGCTGTGTTTCTGTCATGGTTGGAATCTACGGGTTGCAAGGACTACTCGCTACTGATCCATAGGGTGATTCCTAGGATGTGGTAGGAGGGTACCTTCGGTTCATCCTGTTCCTGGATGACTTGTATGGACGAGTGTCTGACAAAGTATTTCCAAAGGACCACGTACGTTGACTTCTTCAAACGTATCATAGTTGGTTAGCTCCCAACTAGGGTATTTCTGTGGTCGTCAATTAGTGATATCTAATGGATCTGACGATGTGACATTCAAGTGAATGGTGGCGAGATGTTCTAAAAGGAATTTAAACCTCAAGCCTTATCAACCGGTAAATGACAAAAATCGGGCAGGCAGCATGGCTATGTGGGTCGCTCCCTTTAGGGTGTAGAATCACCTATCTAGAGAAATTCCATTTGTTTCTTGAATCTATTGATGATGTCCCTTTTCGGGAAACGGTGGCTAGATACCACCGTTGGTGATATACATTCGATACACTCAAGCGAAATGAGTGGTCGGTCATGTGAGGGCCGGGTTGCAAGACGTTCTTGTTGAACCCAGTGTATTCGCCTCTAGAGGTACACCATCGGCAGGTGGTCCCATACCTTGTCATAGTTGGCATCCAATTTCCAATAAGCGCCCGCGGTTTTGATTGTACACTACATCTGTGGAGCGTGAGATGCAAGTGTTCCACTAGATTTCTATTTACTTCTATTAGACACTATTATAATATCAGAAAAGTTATTGGTTTCAAAACTGTTTTGGGTTATCGTAAGGTAAAACCCATCCGTATTTATGTGTGGATTTGGTCTTACGATTATCCTTTTCTTTCAAAAAGAATTTAACTTTAAAATCAAGTTGTGTGATATCCTAAATACTGTGCGAGTTTTTTTCTCACTCTGGTTCACCAGACTGACCCGGTGTTTTGTAAATGCTCAGGTTACGCCGGGGTGTACAGGTTCAAGTTATCGAATGCTGTGAAGAGACGCGCTGGAGGTGTTCAGACATATGATGTCATATCGCTATTATTCCGTTGTGTGTTGTATATGAGGACAGGTTATTATAACTATCTAGATGTGTGTTGTACTCTGATGATTGTAAGTATTTTTAAAGCTCTCAATAAAGATTTATTTCTGTATTATATTTTATTCCGCTGCGATGTGAGACTCTGATTCTATGTTGTGTTGGTTCTTCTTCTTCTATTCTAATATTTCTTTCTTATCTCACCCTCTAATTTCTTTCTAATAACTTTCCATTGTTTTCGGTGTTTGGAAGGTCGGCATGAGTTACGGTAAAGGGTATTTATGTCGATTTTCAGGGCCGAAAATCCTTGGGTCGTTACAGCAGCGGCTTGCTTGTACAATATTTTAAATTTCTGAAGTTGTTATTGTCTGATTGTTATGGTTGGATGATATCTTCATAACTGAAATCTACATTCTCATTGTTTCCAATAATAAAAATAGACATTGCAAAATAATATAATTAAAAAGTGATGCTTTGTGAAATTAATTGTCTCGTATAATTGGATCGCGGATATATAGTAGTTCAATTTGTTGAACTATTAGCAAAAGAGGTTGCATACTACCCGTAAAACATTGGCTGTATCCCTTAGTATTTATACTATACGTGAACGGCCATAAGACCCTCTTCCCCCTTCTAATTGAGTCAGTTAATTAATAGAGCATAACTTAGTATTTTATACTATTTTGAAGTGAGAATAATTTCTGTCTTGCCGTGACTTCTTTGAAATGTCCGATTCAAAAAAATCATTGAGAGAAATATGGGATAATAATCAGAGTAGACGACCTCTTGAAGAGTACGAGTATGAATTACAACTCATGAGGCAATATTTTACAAAATTTCATGGGCCCAATATCAACAATTTCCAAAATTTTACAAATGACCAACATTTTCAAAATCATAGATATAATCGAAATGACGACTTCAACTCAAATTTCAATAATTTCGATTATGGGCCACATCCACATCAAAATAGCTTTGAATCCTAATATAGCTCTGATCCACATCAATATGGGGTTGTAAACCAAAATTTTCAAAGTTATTGCCCATATCAACATCTTGAAAATAACCAAAATTGCAATTTTCACTCGAATTTTAACAGTTTTGGTTATGAACAAAATTTTTATGATCAAAATGATTTCCAATATCATTGTCATTTTTCTGAAAATTCAAACAATCACCACATTGGAAATAATTTTGATCGTGAAATTGATGTGGACTATAATTTGGAAAATCAAGAAATCCAAAACGAGAGCTCTCAAATCAATGATTTTGAAGAATATCATCTTAACATTCTTAGAGAGAGGGTAGAAAAGCAAGATAGACCGCTTAATGAAAAAGATACACAGCTTGATGAACTTCTTTCTTTAATGACATCTTTTAAAGAACAACTCGAGCAACAAAATCAAATTCAAACATGCGATGATTCAGAAAATAATCCATTCTTTATTGATAGTGAAAATTTTCAAACAACAACTTTCAAAATTGAGAATAACAATCTAAATGAAGTTGTTCAAAATTCAACAATTGATTTAGACTTCGATTCTTTTCAAGAAAATGATGTAAGCTCAGATTTTGATCTTCCTCTTTCAAGCTGTGAGAAACTTGAAATTCTAGAAATTGAACAAAATAAAATTGTTGAATTTTTCAATTCAAATTTGGAGAAGGATTTTAATGAACATGAATTTTTTGGATTGTATGAGGATGAGTTGCCAAATGAGGATGAAGTGTATTCAAGTCACAAGTTCGAAAATTTTAATTTTGAGAAAACTTCCAATGAACTTGAAATTGTCAGTGTCGAAAATACGTTGTCAATTAATGAAATTAAGAAATGTGATCACATAGTCTTGAACAACACTCAGAATTTAAATTTCATGATTGTAACTGAGTTTATATACGGTCACAAATTTTTGAACAGTTACACTGATAAATATTTGGAACACATGAATTATTTTTGAAATGCTGGCTTGGTTGAAAAACTTCATGTTAGGATGACCCTGGACATTTATCTACTGGACTATAAATCTAGGTATAAAGATGAGATGGTTTTCAAAACCCTTTGCTTATTAGAAAACATGCCAAGACATAGTGGGAATGGGACTCATCGGGCTAGAACCAAGTGTGGGGGGGGGGGAGGGAAAGTTGGTGGCATTCTTTGCATCGCATGCATCGTAAACACATATATCATTGTACATATGATCCATTCTTACATATAATTAGGCTGCATTTCATTCTGCAAATTATTTTGCATCTAATCCATCTATGGGTTTTATCATTCAAATTTAGGAAGGTGCTACAGTGTGGACACTGTTTTGTCCAAGTGTGGGGGAGTCTTTATTTCATTCATTTTTGTTTTTTCTTTATTTTTCTTTCTTTTCATTTTCAGCCATTTAAATAGGACCATCACACATTTTAGATTGTAGTAACATGCCATTTTTTTTGAAACATGACTCATTTTAGATTGATACAACAAAATAAGTTAAGGATTGTTAATCAGTTGATAGTATTTTTTTCTCTTAGCTAAGATCGAATATGAAATATAATGAAAAGTTGAATTTTGAGGGATAATAGTGTAACCGATACATAGGGAGATTCTTAGGTGATGGTCATGAAATCTATTCTATATTGTAGTCTTTGTTTAATTAGTGGAGGACTTAAAACACTTATATTGGCTTTTCGAATCATTAAAACTAAGTTGTGTTAAGCTGAATCCGCGTAACGCTCTTTTGTGCTTATATTATCAATAATAATAATAGTAATCCAAGGGTATCCAACATTACTTGTATATCTAGCGTTGGTGTGCAAACACGCCAAGCTCTATCCGACATGTTGTTGACAAAGTCAGCGTTGGAATATCTTGGTCTCATTTTATGAGATTGGACACCTAAGGATTACGGACATGTTGCTGACAAAGTCAGTGTCGGTCTGCACAATCCGCCACCGCAAGGCAGTGTATGGGTGGTATACCTTGGTCTTTTAAGTTGGGTGTATGTAATTAATCATAAATTTTAACTTTTATAAGAAAGAGAATAAGCGATGCTGCCCAAACATTTCTTGACTTGTTGATTTGACTAGCCATACACAAGAAAATTAGAATACCACTTTGCGAACTGTGACAAGCAACTAAGAATTTATTTCATGGCTGCACTATGTTATCGACTGAACCAACTGGTCAAACTGGAATTTAACATTTGAAAACTTGAGTTGTGTTGAAAATTTGTGACAAGTTGAGGTATCTAAAATAAAATCAACTGGCTAGAAATTATCAAGTTAATTTGTTGTACCATTTTCCTGAAATAAATCGTGTTTTCATATTTTTTTTCATTCGCATATATCTGTTGCATTCATATAGTTGCATTAAAATCATTGCACACCGCATTTGGATTTTGTGGGTAGTATCCGCTGAAAACCCTCATGAGACACCACTCATCCTACGAGGGACACCTAGAGGTTTAACGGCTTGTTGCATACGCTCAATGCAATTGTGTTTCCTACGAAAGTGTGACCTATCTAGTTAGTTTTTAAATTTTGTTTTACTCGAGGACGAGTAAAAGATAAGTGTGGGGGTATTTGATTAACATGAAAATGTGTTTATTTTGTACTCTTATATCTTATCTTTTGTATGTAAATAAATATTACTTGGGTATTATTTTGTCAATTTGACGGATATGCCAATTAAGCCACATGCTGTCAGAAAAACAGAAAAATAAAGATCAAAATGCTGTGTATATACATATGAAGATTTGCAGATGAAGACTTAGCATTGTGTTGCTTTGGAGTTTAAGATATGTTTATGTTTGACTGAATAAATCTTATGAAATCTTATCTCCCATTAATTAGTCACATGCCAAACAAGGAAGAGATGGGAGGAATAAATTGCTAATTAATAATGGAGGAATAATTGCTAATTAATTGGCCCATATATGCATAGATTGGATTAGGGTTTTAGATTGGTTATCTATCTCCTATAAATATCCATGTAATCTCATTGTAAAAATCATCCTGGAATTAATAAAGTCTTCTTCTCTTTTCTGCATTTTTTTATTTTCTTAGCAACTAGTGTTGTCTACACAATTAGATTTGGTAGAACACTATTTGTCTTTTTTATTTATTTTTCATTAGTGATTAACCGTCTGATTAGATTCAGCGGTAATTCTAATTTTATTTCCTGTTTGTTATTTTAATTTCTGCAATTTCAATTTTTGTTCTTTTTACTGCTTCCTTAGGTCAATTGGATTGAATACAGATTTGATTAGATTCAGATCTGATTCAATAATAGTTTAATTGCAGTTTCAATTTCGTTTGCTTTCAAAACCAACCTCGAAGATTTGTCTAACTTGCCCAAGAAATTTTATAAATAATTTAATTTAATTTACCTCCATGTGATTCGACCTGCATACTACACGATCTGTATGCTTGCAGCATTTATTTCATATATTGTGCTTTTCTATTTCATAGGAAAGCAACGACCACTAACCATTTTATATACTACATTGGGTTTCCCTTTAAAATTTGATTATTTAAAGTGGCTAGGCATTTTTTTTGTGCCATTAGGGAAGGGGATCAGAGGTGCTTGGGGTTGGAGCCGCAAACCAACTCAGACAAATATGCCATGCTTTTGTAATTCCTCATTTCCAAGGAACCAAGGTCATTTTTACCTGATGGAAATACCAAGGATAACTCATTCCAATAAATGACATCAAAATTTAAGTCCAAAATACACATAATAGAATAAATTTATAATTCATGCTATAAACTTTTGGATGACTTATGTTGTATTATTAAACAATATATGTTCACTCCTACTTACATCTATCACTATTTTTTTCATTTAATAACCTTTTTGCGCTAATTTGAGAAACGAGACTTCAACCAGTAAATTCTGATTGAAATTACAAATAGTATAGAACACTCAGATACTGCATTTTATATACGAAAATTGTAGTTCTTCATGATGTCTAACGACTGTACTTAGAAAGTAATATATTACACTCTCATATTTGGACTTCATCTAGGCATAAATCCGCTATTTTTTATTCAACTCGCAGAAACGTCTTCATATTGTCGGATGAAGTTTTGACAGATTAATTTTTACTTAAATTACAAACAGTATAAAATACTTAGATATTTGTTTTATGAATGAATATGGTAGTTCTTCATTGCGATTAATGGTTGTAATTTGAAAATAACATGCTATATTGTCATATTTAAACTTAGCTTAGGTAACAAACGGCTATCTTGTGATCGCATGTTTGTAGTTCTCCACAAAGATAATGCTAACACTTAGTATTTTTAAACATTTAAATGGATTAAACAGATAACATGCTTATTAGGTGGATTGGAATGTTGGATCGGATGAACCATTGTATTTAAGTATGTCGAAATAAATAGATAGGATTAAAATTTACACGATCCATTTGATACCCTATCGTATCCTTTTAACACCTCTACTCTTACATTTTCTATGCTCTTGCAAGAAGCTCCAAAAAAAATCATTGTATGGGAATATATATAGGATGATCCATTATCTCAATACCACTTCTCATTTGCAATGGAGTATTTTCCAATATCGACTGACTTGAAACTAATTGAGGGATGCATTTAGCCTGTATAAAACGCACACTTGCACGTCTGGAATGTATTTGTAACGGTCAAAAAAATTCGATGCTCGAATTTTCAACGATAATACATAATCCCGTGTAACTTGTCTAAAATCCAAGTATCGAAAACCTAGACTGTTAATAGAAAGAAACTAGAGGATGAGAAAAGAAAGAAAGAAATATTAGAATAGAAGAAAGAAGAAGAACACATCAGAATCTCATAGCGGAATGAATATAATATAATATATCAAATCTCTTTATAGAAGAAAACTATATATATACACATACCATTTATCAAAGTACAACATACATCAATCACAACGGAAATAAACTTTTTATAACTAACGGTAAATCCCCTTGCTTCCAGCTCCTGAAACTCCAAGCGAAACCTAACCTGGAAATATACCCGGTCTGACCCGAGCACATTTGAAGGAAAGCAAAATTCACCCGGATCAGTCTGGAATACTTTCAGTGATAAATTCACAGCACAAACAACTTGTTTTAACTTTGAAAAAACCTTTTTCAGAGAAAAGGATAATAGTAAGAGCAGTCCACACACAAACACGGACAATTTTTATCTTACTATAACCCAAAACACTTTTGAAATCAATATCTTTTCTAATATTATAATAGTGTCCAAATACAAATAAATATCAATCTACCAGAACGCTTGCATCACATGCTCTACATATGTAGTATACAATCAAAACCGCAAGCGCTTATTGGAAAATGGATTCCTGGCAAGGTATAGGACCACCTGCCGACAATGTATCTCCGGATATGAATACATTTGGGTTAAACAATAACATCTTGCAACCTGGCTACACATGACCGACCCTCATTTCGCTTGAGAGTACCGAATATATCATTACCATGGTTGGGGGCCAACCAACCGAACCGGTAGCATACATATAAAAATAAAAGGGACAATCGAAGGCATTGGATTTCTCCAGATCAGGTAATGGCACGCCCTTTTAATGGGTGCGACCCACATAGCCATGCTGCCTACCCGATTTTTTTGCCATTTCCTGGTTGATGAGGCTTGAGGTTACGTTCATCTTTTAGCACATCTCCATTCACTTTGAATGCCACATCGTCAGATTCATCAAATCACTAATTGATGTCCACAAATACACTCTGGGTGTTAAGCAAGAGAATTTCTCCGCCACCAAGCTCGGTATATTTGTAAAAATCAACGTACATGATTTTTAGAGGAATATTCTGTCAAACATTCGTCGATACAAGTCATCCAGGAACAGGATGAACCAAGGCACCCTCCTACCGTGTCCTATATAGGAATCACCCCAAGGATCAATAGCGAGAAGTTCGTATAAACTCGTGGATTTCAATTACGACAGAATCACAATCAAAAGATCTCTGGTTGCAACACACTGAAATTTATCAGGCGGTTCTTCCGCTCATGAAGATCAACGGTCTTCAATGCTCCATCTTTAAAGTTGCATGTTATTCGCGTCGGCACAGTTGATTCGAAGTGGTTTTGGGTCTAGTCCCCATCCCGGTCTCTTCGAAACAATACATCAAAAGGTCCAGTAAATAATTCATTTGATAGTCGTTTGTTTAACTAACAAATCATAATAATAAACTAAGTTGATTGGAAGCTCAGGTCCTTTATAAAAATATTTCACTTAACCATTTCATCGATTCTTGTAATTGATTCCATAAATTTTATCTTATCAAAACTCTTCGGGTTTTGTTACCTTGAAAACATTACTCAATACTCTTTTTCCCAACTTCTCTTTTTATTTCCTTTGTCTGGAAATATTACCATATTTTATAAAACATCTGTAATAGCGCGGTAGTTCGATAATTCGATTTCAAAGTTCAAATGAATGTACAGGATTCAAAATAAATCGGATTTTAGCAAAACTAAAAATATTAGAATCTAATTGAGAATATCTTTCCAACGAATCCGAAAAATCAAAATTTCATAGCGGGAATCAAAAGATATGTCCAGCTGAAAATTCTGAATAGTCGCTATGGAATTCAGGCCCTTAAAAATAGCCATTTTGCAAACGACCTTGGATTTCGACGAAACCACTTTTGTTGGATCCATAATGTAAAGTTATTACTAGATTCCAATTTTCATAATTTTTCGAATCAATATGTGAGCGTGGCATAGGAAAACGCGTTTGACCAGTTTTAGTTGATTTTAATCGACTGGAAAATGGCCATTTTTCAGGCGGTCTCGGAATTTGACGAAATTAGTTTTGTTAGGACGGTATCATTAATATAAAGCTAGAAAATATTTTTTTGGAATTTTTCTAGTTAGTATGTGGCTCCGGTAAATTGAAATGTGCGTTCAAATTCAATATATAGAGTTATATTTTGATTTTGACGAAAACTGATCATAACAGCCGAACTAGCTTACGATATATGTCCCATTGTGTTCGGAATGGGGGTAATACGCTAGGGACGACAGTCGGTGGGTTCGATTCCGAGGTCGAAACAAAAAGTTGCTTTTTAAAGTTAAAATAATAATATTATATAATATATAAATTAGGTGGCCCTCCCCTTATCTCTCTCCTCTTCCCCCGTTAGTTCAGAACCAAATAAAAAAAAGAGAAAGGGCGGGAGCCCTAGTCGATCGACGTCCCCCTCGTTCCGACGACGGTGCCCCCCAAGTCCTCCGCAACCTCTCTCCTCCCTCCATTCCCCTCTTCTCCTTCCTCCAGTCGCTCCCGCCCTCCACTGTAGCCCTAGCCACCGCACCAACCGATTCCGCCACCCACAGCCTCAACGCGCTGCCCTCCTCCACCTAATCCCCCTCAAATCGTGAGCCACCCCTCGACCATCCTCCTCTCGCCACTTCTCTCCTCTTTCTCCAGTTCTAATCGCAAACCCCCAAATCCGAAACGAATGCCTCCGCCACCCGCAAGGCCACACTACCCTTCAGTGAAACCCCCAGCAGCGAGCATTCCCCCCCCTCTTGACCACGGTAAGTTTTCGATTGATTTTATGTAATTACTTTTTATTTTATTTTATTTTTATATATATATAAAGCTAATTAAAAATGTTATCTTTATATAGTTAGTAGCTAATTAAAAATGCCATCTTTATATAGTTAGTAGCAAATTAGAAATATAATCTTTGATTATAAGAAGATATGAATTTTAATCGAATAAAAATATAATTTTTATATAATAGAAGTTGTGATTTTTATAATGGAAGTGAATTGAGAAAGACAAGATTTTTATCGTATATTTAAAAATACGATTTTTATATTTTAAAAAGAATAAAAATTCCATTTTTAATTTGAAGATATAAAGGTATGATTTTTATAAGATAGAGTATATAAAAATTCGATTTTTATATGAGTGGCAAAGTAAAAATATTAACTTTATATATGTAATGAAATAAAAATACGATTTTTTATTGTAGCATTGAAATAAAAATGTGATTTTTAATATAAACATCGTGTGAAACAGACTACGATGGAACGGATTGGAATCAAAAAGGAATTCAAACGGTTCAGAAATGCAGAAATGAAATGGCGGAGTGGAACCCCAAGGTGAGAACTCTTCACTTTTAAATTTATTTCTAGTTAAAATATATACTAGGATGCAGACGGTGTTTAGTAGCACCCGACACCCGTGTCCACAGACCATGGACGGCTTGTATGCTTGTTTGTTTGATTTTGATGTGTGGTCGATTGTGTGATGTGATGCGAAATGAAATAAAATATTTATATAGTTAAAATATTTTATAGTTGAAAATAGAATTTTTTATGTGTATTTGAAATGAAATAAATATAAACAAATTGGACAATTTGTTTATATACACACATTTGACTGATATTGATTGGGACGATAAATTTTACACATCGCCCAACAGCAAAAATAAAATCTGTGCTTGATTGTTTGAAAACCCCACACGGGTATTGGGGTGATATATGACATACATTAATCCCAATAATTAGTTGTATGTCAATCGATTGATTGACAGACTGTTATAAGCGTTGAATATTTATATTTGATGCTTATACAGTGTAGAATGCACTTTGGATGATGGTTGATTATTTGTCATTGTTGGTATATGCATGCGCTGTATGGAAATCCATAGAAATAAAATCTATGGTAATTGATTGGGCCTCATTCCAGTTTTGAAAAGAAATATTTGAATAGAATATTTGAAAATAGAAATATATGAAGCCATGTTGATTAGATTGACACCATTTTGACATGAGCGTTATTTATATCGATTTTATTCATTCTATAATGTATATCGAAAGTGATTTCAAAATCTGATATTTTGAAAAGAAATGAATTCCAATTGAAATTGAAAAGAAATGAATTCGAATTGAAATTGAATAGAAATGAATTCGAATTGAAATTGAATAGAAATGAATTCGAATTAAAATTGAATAGAAATGAATTCGAATTGAAATTGAATAGAAATGAATTCGAGTTGAAATTGAATAGAAATGAATTCGAATTGAAATTGAATAGAAATGAATTCGAATTGAAATTGAATAGAAATGAATTCGAATTGAAATTGAATAGAAATGAATTCGAATTGAAATTGAATAGAAATGAATTCGAATTGAAATTGAATTGAATTGAAAATGAACTGAAATTGAATTAGAAATCAATTTGAATTGAAATCAATTTGAATTGAAATCAATTTGAAATGAATTTAAAACGAATTTATATGAAAAAATTCAATTTTGATTTGAATTTGAAAAGAAGTTGAAATCGTTTTGAAAACGAATTTAAAACGATTTATAAAATACGTTTTAAAAGGAAATTGACGAAGTATATATTATATATATAATATAATGGCCTGAATAGAAAGCGCCGCGCTGCGGTAGTTCATGAATTTCGACCATTGACTTCGAATGGATATCGCGGGAGATCCGACCGTCGGATCCTCCTAAAACCGGAACCGTTAGGTTCGTACTGAAAAAATCTTTCTAAGAATATTATAAATTTGAAATCTAACGGTTGGATTTGGAATTATGTCTATGTCAAATTTGAAGGTGCAGTTCGATGGCCGTTGATGGAAATCGACTGTACGGGCCTTGATAAAATTATTAAAAATAGTAATAATTCATGTAAAATCATAAGAAATGATTTGGGAAGAATTGAGATGAAAAACTCCATATTTGAAAAGATAAAAATAGTTTTTTATCGAAATGAACTAGTTTTGAACTAGAATTATAATTCCATTTATTTTAAAAAAAATAAATAGATTGGATTTGAAATGGTTTTGAAAATAACCAGGAATTCCAATAATTGAATTGGTATTGATTTTTGGGTTTATCATGAACAGTGTTTTAAATGACACTGATTCTTTAAACCAGTTAAAGATTAAAACTAAGTTGAGTTTTAATGAATCTTTAATTAGATTGAAATAATCGAGAATGGAATATCACCAGTTTTACTCCAGGCGATAGTTCAATCTTTAGTCTGATTTGAACGTGAAATGGTAATTGAATTTACCGATAACATCATGGTGTTAGATATGAAGTATTACCAGTTTTACTTCATGGGATGAATAGGTTGGGATTGGGCAAATAAAATAAATGATTACTTCGGTGTGGTTCGCTAATCCCGACTAGTTTGAATTGATATTCAAAAGAAGATTAAAGAATAAATTTAAAGAATTCATCTTTGATAAAATTAATGGGAACCTTTCCCAAAGTATAAGAATATTTGAATAAAGGAATATTCTGAATTGGAAAGAGGCGTATGTTGTGTTTGTGTATCACTTGTTTATTATATACGCGAGTTATTCGGAAAGACCGGGTTTATCCCATTCTGAATAACTGATTCGACATGGTGTCGAAGATGAAGACGGTGGTCGAAGACCGGAGGTCTTCATGTCGTTCGGGTGATTACTGATGATCTTGATTGGGCCGTACACCCAAGAGGAGGGAATCCGTTAGTGATCTCCAGACATGCTTGGAGATCGATGGATATGCGAGGTACTAGGTGCCTCCGGTTTCGTTCAGACCCAGAATGGATTTGTAAATGGACTGTGTGTCTGACATTGGATTTTAGTCTATGTGATTGATTTCTATTAAATATATATCTGTTTGGCGGTGGAGAATTTATTCTCTTGCTTAACGCCCTTCTCTGAGACGTACGAGCTCAGGGGTTATATATTGATGGATATCAAACGCATGGAGTGAATTGCCTGTGTGGCATGCCTAAGTGGCAAATGATCAAGGCTTCTGTTGAAAAGCAAAGTCATGTGGTTGATGATCAAAGCACGGCCTTTGTGGCGTAGCTTTGTGTAGCATTGATTCGCGAGCCTCACATCCCGGTTGTGAACCAGAAACGGGAGAAGGACCTCAGGGAGGACATGCATTTCTTTCTAGTTAGAAGTGGCGTCAGTGGTTTTACACGCCCTGACGAGTTTGACTTATGTGGTTGTTGCTATTGCGAGGCGCCTCAGATATATCGGTGACTATGTGTAGCCGATGGAGTCATTCGTTGGCTCATTGACACCCCAAAGGGTGGGGAAACGCAGTGTTCAGGCATTTTAATCCACATCGGTGGACCGGCCCTGACGATCCAAGGGCCCACCTGAGTCTGGGTCCTGCAGGGCGGGCTAGAGCGTCTCGAATTGGTAGAGGACTATCTTTTGCCTCGGTTCACAGATGGAAATCCAATTTCCAAATACGTGACTTTGTGGTTTTATTTGTAGAGCCTAGTATTGGCGACATGATATATGGTACCCATGCCGCCTATGATTGATACTTATGGTTTGAAGTTGTTTTATACACTATGCACTATCAAATGATTTTTTTTAAACGTACTAAGCATATTTGGCTATTATAAGGGAAAATCCTATCCCCCGGCTTGCGTTGCATTGTGTGATAGGACCTGGGTCTTATAATAGCTTCATTTTTCCAAAAAGCATTGTGTTGTTTTGTTATATGCACTGGTATTCTTGGGAGGAAACCCGTTCCGTGTCATACGGCGTGGTCCCTTGATATATCTGATTTAAAAAAAAAGATTAATAACTGTTTTAGTTCTCACACCAGTCACATGACTGACCTGGAGTTTATTGTTTTAACCTAAACTCTGGGTGCCCTTATTTTGACACGGGCAGATAGCAGTTTTGGTTTTGCAGATTTATATTCACAGGATCCTGATTTACAGCTGGGACGATACTCGGAAAGCTCTGTATCCGTGTATTACTTCTAGTTGTGTATTGTATTATTTTTCCGCTGCGATGTATTTAAATGTAATTTAAATCTCTGATATTTTCTGTGAAATATTGATTCATGCTCTGTGTATTCTTGTATTCTGATGGAATTGTTGTAATATAAAATGAAATGTTCTTCCGTCTGCGTTCTTTTGTGTGTTGTTCTCAAAGTATCCGCTCTTTCCTTAACGAGGAAGTTATGGGTCCTCTCAACATCTTTTATCTCCGTATCTCAGAAGCGTCGTTTATATATTCTCAAAACCTGTTTCATAATTTCTTATGTTAAAAATTATCGCTATAGCTTCATAAACTCACCTTCCATTTCCTTTATCATTTGGGAAGATCATTATATTTCTGTTTAGTCAAATGGCATATGATTAATTTCCAGAATCCTTTCCTTATTTTAATTAAACCATTTCACTTAATTCAGTTTCTAGGTGAACACTTATTTTTAAAATCATCGTCTCTGGCAAAATCCTTTTTACAAACTTTGTTAGTATGATTTGAATTAACTTCAAATACTTTTTATACTACTCCATTCCATAATTTTTATTTCTTTCAAAAAGGGAATTCCAATTGTAAAGCACTCATTTTAGTTATTATTAAATAAAAGTAGTTATCTTTCCGATTAACTAAAACTAGCCTGGTTAATCCATTTTAAATGGTTATAAAAAAGGATGAATTTTGTTAATCATAAATAACTCGATAATCACTTTCCTACCCCCATTACAAACTAATACTACCTCTCGATGATACTGAAGTCGTTCAAGTTGGGGTATTCTAATTACCTCTCAGACCTTGATCGACAACGTTCTTATCTTAAGATTACTCAAGTTTGCAATACCCAGATCTGATACATCCTTCCCATTTCCATTTAGTATGGTTTTATAAACCATTTTCTTTTCTTTGAATACCCACTTTTTCGTGCTAATTCCTTTTACTTCATTATGTAACTTTCCAATCTTATTTACAATTCAATTTGATTTTTATAAACCATATCTTATATTGGTAATTGCCCTATAATTTCGTTATTAAACGATTTAATATCCTTTTGCACGAATCCATTTAACCATCTTCTTTACTATAAGACTTTTTAACTTACATTTTATTCCCAAAAATCCATTTACCATTATTGTATATATTTTCCTTTGCATTTGAAATCCTTATTTCAATTACAGTGTTCCGCTTAATTCAATTCTTTAACATTTAAAGTTATCATTTTGGTTTAAAAACCCATTTTTAAACCTCATTTGGATTTCTTCCACAACATTTATACTAACCCGTTTAGCATCTTCTAACAACAGCTTAGATTTTATTCTAAATCCATTACCATATCTAAGCCTATTACTAATCTATTAATCATCTCCCTTAACAATTTTATTTCAGCTGAATCCACTTTACTTAATTTAACTATTAAGTAAAATCTTATTTAAATTTCCGCATTCGCTTAAAATTCCATTTACAAATCTCGTTTGAACACTTGGATTATAAATCCCTATATACAACTCTTATTTCCCTTAATCGCTTCTTGATTGAATTTCAATTAAAAAGTAATCACGTTAATTATTATTAATTACAATAATAATTAACTACATTAAAAATAGTTAATTTCATTATTAATTAAAGATAGGGTAATTAAATCATTTCAAAAAGGTTATTAATAATAATTAATTTAATTAATAATTAACAATTTGAAAATTACTTTAAAATATAGTTAATCGAAGATTAACTAATTGTTAATCAACATTCGTTAAGTTTAACGAAAATTTGGAAAACTATTGATTTGACTAATTTAAATCAAATTAATTCATTCGCCATTTTCAATTCAAAGCAGTCGATTTTGCCAACTGTAAGCATTAGTTAAATCGTTAACCGATTTTCATTCCTTTTTCCCCTTAAATTAAATAATTTAATTAATTTAAAAACATTATTTAATTGTTTTATAAAAACAATTATTCAAATTTACTAACCAGTGTGTTAGTTTCTGGTTCTGTTTATAAACGATATAAGAATTAGTTATATAACCATTTAAATAAATTCTTTAATAAAACATAACTGTAAATATACATTTGTAAAACTTCTATTTTCATTAGCCTATACAAAATAAATCTTAAAACTCCAATTTAGTTATAAAATAAATTTTATAACTATAAACTACGTAAATTCGCCTTATGGCAAAATGACGTCATGAAAACAATAGATTTTAGGCCATCACTGCCAACCACCTAATCAATACTGCCGATTGATTAAGATCACAACAACAATCACATCCATTCAACAATCAATAATCAAACAGGTTTCAATGTCATTTGGGGTGGGCAATTCATATCAATGATATGAACAACAAATAATATATAATTTATTTGAATAATCCGATTGGATTCCTCCAACCCGTTCTTCCCTACATCACAGATTATTACAACATTTCATGATAGCATACAATTTCAAATAAATAAATTAATGATGATAATATAATTAACATTACCATTAAATCAACCATAAGCATTCAAATCACCCAATCAACCAATATATATTATTAATGGTGTTTTAATTATATGAATTTACCACATCATAGCAGTCCAGAAAAGTGTGAGAGTTAACTCACCTTAATTTCAATGAACGATTTCAGCGATGCCTTATATATTTTTAAACTAGCGTTTAAAAATATATAAAATTCTCGTTGCTTCTGTTACCAACTATTTATGCTTGACTGCATAGTCTTCTTTAATACGATCCCAACGATGCTTGTTTCGCAGGTTGCAAATAACATGGGAAGAAGATGTCTTCGTTATAAGTGTGTGTATATAATACGATTATGAAATTTGATTTTTACTTTAATTATATTACTAATTACCCTTTTATTATATTATTTACCAGATCCAACTTTTTTTTTCAAGACTGGAAAGCGCGATTATACCCGAGAGTCCAGGTGAAACGTCCCAAACTCGCCCTTATGGGAAAGCCCGGATTGAGTTGTGAACACGACAAATCAAAATACAAACAGAAGAACATTTTATTGCTATTACAAAAATTATATTAGAGTACAAGATATCAGAGTATAAATGAATAATATATAGCAGAAAAACATCAGAGATTTAAAATTACAGTGCAGCGGAAAATAATACATAACACAACTAAAAGAAATATACGGATACAGAGCTTTCCGAATATCGCTCCAGCTGTAAACCAAAATCCTATGAAAATAAATCTGTAAAACCAAAACTACTAGTTGCCCATGTGGAAAAAGAGGGGCACCCAGGGTTTAGGCTAAAACAATAAACTCCAGGTCAGTCATGTGACTGGTGTGAGAACTAAAACAATTATTTAAAACTTTACCTTAAACTTAGGTAAACCAAGGGACCATGCCGTATAACACGGAACGGGTTTTCTCCCAAGAATACCAGTGCATAAACAAACAACGCAATGCTTTTTGAAAAATGAAGCCATTATAAGACTCAGGTCCCATCACATAATGTAACGCAAGCCGGAGGATAGAGTTTTACCTTATAATAGCCAAACATGCTTGGTACGTTTTAAAACAAATCATTTTAATAGTGTTTAAAAACAACTTCAAATATAAATGTATCAATCATAGACGGCATGAGTACCATATATCATGTCGCCATACTAGTTCTACAATTAAAACCGCACAATGTCGCATTGGAAGTTGGATTTCCGTCTATGAACCAAGGCAAGCGATCATTCTTATCGATTGGAGACTCTCTAGCCCGAGCCTCAGGATACAGCCACAACTGCACCTGCAGTTAGTCGTATGGTCGGTCACACGTCGAAGATTAGTAATACCATAAACTATATGTTAGCCTGCCCTATAGGGCATAAAATTTTATCAGTATATCGACCATAACATCCATCGATCCCGTAGTGACCGATATATCCATCGATCCCATAGTGATCGATATATCCGAGGTACCTCGCTTCCCTTCAAGTAATAATAAGCAACATCCACATGAGTAAACAGGCTGGGCTCCATACAGTGACGTCACTCCTAGCTAGAAACTAACATATGTCCATTTCCATACGTTCCTCATCCTTTTTAGGTTCATACCGGGATTTGAAGCTCGCGAATTAACGCTACACAAAGCTATGCTAATTAAAGATGTGCTTTGATCATCAACCACAAGACTTTTATTTTCAACAAAGCCTTTATTGTTTGCATCTCAGTATGCCACACTGACAATTCATGCCATGCGACTGATATCTATCGATATATAACCTCTAAGCTCGTACATCTTAGAGAAGGGTGTTAAGCAAGAGAATAAATTCTCCACCACCAAACAGATATGTATTTAATAGAAATCAATCAACACTGAATAAAATTCAATGTCATACACACATCCATTTACAATTCCGTTCTGGGTATGAACGAAACCGGAGGCACCTTATTCCTCGTCCCATAGTCCAACATAGGAGAGAGGCCATCGCATATCCGGTCTATCTCCAAGTACGTCTGGATGATCACCACTTATTACCTTGTCTTGGGTGTACAGCCCAATCAAGACGTCAGTAATCACCCAAACGATGTGAAGACCTTCGGTCTTCAACCACCGTCTTCATCATCGACTTATCGTCGAATCAGTTATTCAGAATGGGTAAACCCGGTCTTTCCGAATAACTCGTGTATCTTATAAACAAGTGCTATAAAAACACAACATACGCCTTCTTCCAATCCAGAATATTCTTTTATTCAGATATTCTTTTCACAAAGTAAACCAAATTAAGGTTTCCCAAACTAGTCGGGATTAGCGAACCTTACCGAAGTAATCATTTATTTTATTTCTCATTCCCAACCTATTCATCCTATGGAGCAAAACTGGTAATACTCCATACCTCATACCCACTGTGTAATCGGTAAAATTAATTATCATTTCCTGTTCAAATCTAATTAAAGATTTAACTATCGCTTGGAGCAAAATTGGTAATACTCCATTCTCGATCATTTCCCAAATTTGATAATTTAAATTATCTCATTCACATTTCAATCTAATTAAAGATTCATTAAAACTCCACTTAGTTTTAACCTTCCTAAACATCGATATTAATGATTATTTAACTTTGGGAAATCAAACATGCCACATCGACAATCTACACCGTATCATTGATTTATGCCGATATATAACCTCTAAGCTCGTACGTCTTAGAGAAGGGTGTTAAGAAAGAGAATAAATTCTCCGCCACCAAACAGATATATATTTAATAGAGATCAACAATACAGTTCGAAATACAGTCCTAGACATGTAATCCTGTCTTTAACTGGGTCAAATAACCAATGTCATTTAAAACACATTTCATGATAAACCTAAAATCACATTCCATTAATTATGGAATCTTCATAGAAAACATATCAATATATAAATTGATATAAACTTCCATATCCGACCAATAATATAAATGGAATAACGGCAAAGCCTTTTTAATTCCATATATAGTAACAGTCTTCCTCCATAGAAGTTCACTTCGATTATTACCAAATTGAATTCCATTTCATTCCAATTCATTTTATTAAATTGGAAAACTTTACTTTGGAAATTTTCCTTAAATCTTAATAAAAAGATTTATAAATTCCAAATCACGTTTCACTGCTAATCGGGTTAAAAAACGAATGTCGTTAAAACACAGTTCACAATAAACCCATTCACATTCCATTTATTCCAATTACTAAATATAATTGGAAACTCTAATAGTCTTAATTAAAAGATTTATTCTTTTCACACTGGGTTTAAGAACAGTGTTACTAAAGACACCATTCATGACAAACCCAAAATCCAATTCTTTTATTCAATTTCCAATTAAATATTAATAAATTGGAAAAGTTCACTAAATCTTGATTAAAAGATTTATTCTTTTCTCAACTGGGTTTAAGAACAGTGTTATTTAAGACATCGTTCATGACAGACCCCAAATCCAATTTGATATTAAATACAAGGCTATGAATAGAAATTATATTGGCTTATATTCAATATCGAATTATGAGACCAACGGATATCGTATTAGGAATAACGATCTCTGTATCTTCCAAATTCCTATAACAATATCCGTATAACCACGGAATTCAATATCGAAATACTCCGAAGATTATTTCCATTTCAATCCATTCCAATTTATTCATTGGAAAATTTTGGTTATTTTTAAAACCATTTCAATCCAATTTATTTAATTTAAAAATTATTTGATTTCAAATCTAGTTAATAAATAGTTCATTTTGATAAAAATATATTTTTATCTTTACAAACCTGGAATTTTTCATCCAAATTCTTTTCAAATCATTTATTATGATTTTACACAAATTATTGATATTTTTAATAATTTTATCAAGGTCGTATAGTCGGTTTCCAATAACGGCCACCGAACTGCACTTACAGCGACATTTTCCAAATTTGATTTGGACTTATCTCCAAATCCAGCTGTTAGATTTCAAATCTCTTATATTCGTTGGAAGGCTTTTTTCAATATTAACCCAAGGATTCCATTTTTAAGAGAATCTAGCGGTCGGATCTCCCGTAATGTCAGTTCGAAGTCAATGGTCGAAATTCACGATCGGTCCCGGCGCGTTCTTTCAGGCCATTAAATATATATAATATATATTATATATATTTCATCGATTAACATTTAAAACATATTTTATAAATTATTATAAATTCTTTTTAAAAACGATTCCAACTTCATTTCGATTTTAAATCAAAACCGAATATTTCTTTACAAATTAGTTTTAAATTCATTTTAAAACGATTTCAATTTCGTTTCAATTTTCAAATAAAATTTAAATATTCCTTAATAAATTCGTTTTAAAACGATTATTCCTTAATAAATTTGTTTTAAATTCATTTTAAAACGATTTCAAATTCATTTCAAATCAAATTTGAATATTCCTTACCGTTATAATATTAAAATGATAATATTTTCGAAATATCAAATTTTGATTATACATTGGATATTATTTAAAAATATTCGTTAATTCTGAATTGGAATCAGACTCAATCAATTACCATATAATTTCAGTTATATGGATTTCAACATCACATGTATACAACAATAATGACAAACAATCATTAATAATTCATACAACATCCAGAGTGCATTTTACAACTATGTACGCATTAAAATAAATAAATAACGCTTATACAGTCCGTCAACCCATCGATTGACATACAACTAAACAATTGGGATTAGTGTACATCAAACATCATCCCAATACCCGTTTGGGGTTTTCAAACAACAAATACTGGTTATTATTTGTGCAGTTGGCCAATGTGTAAAATTTATCGTCCCAATCAATATCAGAAAAATACATGTACATAAACAAACTGCCTGATTTGTAAATGAATATTTATTTTCATTTCAGAAGAATTTTATGCCGTTCATATATATGCGTTAAAAATTACATTTTTAACAATAAAATATTTATTTCAACACATGAATATTTTATATTGTTCATTCATTCAATAAACACAATACAGTCAATTCGATCCAAACAAACAACCATGGTTTGTACAATAAATGATGTTGGAGGCTATTAAGCCCCGTCATCATCCTAGTATATATTTAACTGTAAAATAATTTGAGTGAGAAAGAGTTCTCACTGTCGGTTTCCACTCAGTCATCCTTTATTTGGCGATTTTAGCACTGTTTGGGTTTGTATTTGTCCCAAATTCAAGCAAGCTCCAAATTGAACCCAGTCGGTTTTCTTGTGAAGCTCTCGTCCCCACGATCGCAACAGATCCAGTTTCGTTGAATTCCGATAAAGTATGTGAAAGTTATGATTATTATAAGATCGAATACATATATACATAAGTACGTAATTAATTAATTAATTAATTAAATTAAGCTTAATTATACCCAAATCGTCTTAGTCCACATCAGCACTCCCCCTAACCTTCTTCTTCCTCAAACATACCGCATGTACTAGAATAATTTCATGGCCTTTTGTACAATTTTCTACGCCAATATCTCCTCCTACATTCCATTAAATCCAAAACTAAAATAAACATTGGACTTCCCTTCAATCCCTCTTCCATTCTATCACAAGCCAACTCATCTTGCACACACTATTGATATTGCCTCTCCAGGTAGCGTGCCCCCCATGGTACAGGGTTCGAACTTTTTTGGGCCAGAAATCCACAAAAAATTGCAAACACATGTCATTCGATCACACAAACACGTATACATCAACCAAAATCCCATTCAATGATCTAAATCTTCAAAATGCCGAACCTTAGAAATTCTGAACCCATGCTGTAATTTCCTCCAATAACAGTGGACACCAAATGACCGAACCGTATGAAACTCATCCAGGAATGTAGAGCAGCTCACGCTGATCAAAAATATATCTATCTCATGATTTTAGGATTATCATTGGATTTGTTTTTGATTTTTCTAAGTCTAATCTTTCACGGTTTTCATTTTTACTGGAGGCGGCTTAAAGCATGGACCACGCATAAGAATGATTAACCCCTTTTCTAGGGTTGTTGACCACTATACCATTTTTATTTTAATAAAATTTAATTCTATTTATCACTTAAATGTGGATTTTATCGATCCGAACTCCAAACCAAACCCAATGACAGTCACCCTAGCCAAATACTCCCATTTCGAACACAATGGGATATGTTTCGCAAGCCAATTTGACTATTTCAATCAGTTTTCATCAAAATTAAAATATAAACTATTATAACATTCAAAATTGATTTCAACGTACATTTTAATTTACCAGGGCCACATACTGACTCCAAAAATTGCAAAAAAATAAATCTAGCTATGTTTTGACGATATGGTCCTAACAAAAGTAATTTCATCGAATTTGGAGACCGTTTGAAAAACGGTCATTTTCCAGTCGATTAAATTCAAACTGAAATTACCAAACACGTTTAAATTCACTGCGCTCACATATTAATTTCAAAAATTATGAAAATTGGAATCTAGCAATAATTTGATCCAACAAAAGTGGTTCCGTAAAAAACGGAGGTCGTTTGCAAAATAGCTATTTTTAAGGCTATATATTACATAAAATATATATAAATTCCATAGCGACTATTCTAAATTTTAAACTGGACATAACTTTTTATTCCCCTGATGAAATCTGAATTTTTCACATTCTTTAGAAAGATATTTTTAAACAAATTCAAATATTTCTGGTTTTACTGAAATCCAATTTATTTTGAATCATGTACATTCATTTGAAATTTGAAATCCAGTTTTCAAACTACTGCGCTATTTCAGGCTCGTTATACAATTAAAATAAATTTATTCGTTTTAACTTCGATTAAAATAATTTTTTAGTCGTTATTATTTAAAATAAATCATTTTAAATATTCAAAATCCATCAAAATAGCTAAAATAAAATTTTTAAATTGGTTCTGAAAACCTGGGTCGTTACAATCTCCTCCACTTAAAATCTTTTCGTCCTCGAAAAGGAACGGAGCTAAAAGTTGTTTAACTAACCAACACAACTTTCATTCTGGATTTTATTCCTCAACTTTTCAGTTTCTAAGAATTTTCAAATTCTTCAAAAATTAGGCAACCACCCTAAATTTTCGAAAAATTTCGCCATAACCTCCTTTGTGCGGGGAGACCTTTAAAACCGCAACTTGCCTCATAGGGCCCTCACCAATCCAAAGAAAAAGAAAAAGTCAATCGGCTCATAAAATCATAAAACCCAAGGAAATGGAAAACTTTACCTATTTGTCGGGCAACCAATTTTATTCCTCTTCTTAGCTTCTATGCTATGACTAGTTCACACATATGTATGTACATGTATGCAATTCCTAGCTATTTCGATAAATTTCAATTTAGTTCAATAATTTGATTCAATTTGGCTTAATTTTACCTTACATTCACATATGGGTTTCAACAATTTTATTAATTAAACTAAGAACCAAAACAACACAACCAGCAATCAGTTAGTTGATTAGATTTTCAAACATATACTTTTATACATATTCAAAAATCATATTTCCAGTGTCAAATTACAATAATGAATTTTAACTATGTTTTGGTTCTCACACCAGCCAATTGGAAATATATAGATGTAACACCCCACCTCCGCTAGGGTCACTCACAAAGGGAATGCACTAGCTTTGGTGGAGCATTATCTAGGTAAACATACAGAAATATTACAAGACAGAACATATAAAACAGCAGAAGAAGAACCAAATTTTATTGCTTTAAAAATTTAGAAAGGTCTAAAGCCATTTTACATCAAAATGCCATTAAATCCATTACATCGAAATCTGTCTTGCAACAGTAAAAAAGCATAAAACCATAGTTATAAATTACTCCCAAAAAAAGCAGCAAAGCAAGCCATAGCCAAGAGTAATCCAAGCCTTCATGAAATAGCCTTGGAGCTCGATATGATCCGAACTAAGCTGTATTCCCACCCTGTGAACCGGGGGGGACGAAAGAAAAAGAGGCAAAACAAACTGGGTCAGTCATAAAGACTGAGTAAGTCCGAGTGGCTTTCAGCATAAAAACAGGTGAAGATAATATGGCATGAATAAACTGAAAGTAAACATAAGCATGATGACAAGGTAAGCTACAGGCACGATGAATTAAATATAACATTGCAAGGTTTATATTAAGTATAACATTGCAAGATTTCTAAGCTTCACCATTCCACAATTTTCTTTGATTTCCTATATTCTCTACACCAACTGTACTAGTATCCCAACCTGTATCATCCTTTCCATGTATATGTACAGTCCCTTGCCGTATATCGTACGGGTTTCATCACGTATTTCTATACTACTTCAACGTAGTGCCACTATTCTTGAAATCGTTTGGACTGCCCCCTTGTTCTGGCTAGGTTTCCTTATCATGAACTATCGCGTGCTCAACTAGGATTTATGCCACCTAGGACCACTAGGGATTATGCTACCTATTGAACGTTTTCAAGATTCGATTAGGGTTTATGCCACCTAGGACCACTAGGGATTATGCTACCTAACGAATTCCACGTAACGATCTATTAGTCGATCGGCTCTCTACAAGTCCTAGCTCGTTCATTTGTCTGTGTCATATGGCCCAATCATGAAATGTAGTCACCTTTGCTTGGTCCACCATAGGGTGTATCAAGCCCTATGGTGCCAACCATCAACACGAATCAAGAACGCACAGATAAACCTACTGATGCCCAATGCCTGCTTTTTCTGCTCCGGAGTGTGTGCACGTCCGCACTCCGTTAGAACCTACACTGGCGCACCCAACACAGCCGTCGTTCTGGTCGCTTACAATAAGCCCAGTAATTGTGCCCAACCCTGCCTAGTTCCAGGGTACCATGATACATCTAGTGGGTTACTGCTGAAACGGACTGCGTAACTAAGGTTTCCGTCTAGTAGGTTAAGTGTTGTCATTTAAATTCGAGACTTAACCCCATCGGTCTAGCATGTCAAGTTGGTTAAGTGTTGTCATTCAAGTTCGTGACTTAACCCGTCTACGTGTCATGTCAAATTGGCTAAGTGTTGTCGTTTAAGTTCATGACTTAGCCCTACGAATCATGTGTCAAGTTGGTTAAGTATATTCAAGCGGTTCATGACTTAACCCTATCAAATCATCGTGTCCAATTGGTTAAGTATATTCAAGTGGTTCATGACTTAACCCTATCAAATCATCGTGTCCAATTGGTTAAGTATATTCAAGCGGTTCATGACTTAACCCTATCAAATCATCGTGTCCAATTGGTTAAGTATTTCAAGTAATTCATGGCTTAACCCGCCCACGTATCATGTAAAGTTGGTTAATTATTATCTATATGTTCAAGTTGACTTAACCCTGCCACGTGTCATGTTATATTGGTTAAGTGTCATTAGTCTAGTCATATTACTTAACCCACCCATTGGTCTGATTAACTATTACGTTGGTTAAGCCTACACTTGTAAGTTTTACATGTTCTTAACTCATACCGGTTAGGTCCACTTTTACATGTCAAATTTCCATGTTATCCCACCTAACCCTCTAACCATACCCACGTCTTATTATGGTTAGTATTCCTTAATTCATTCATTATTACGAACGAATCATGACCTCTCACATTAGACCGTGCACTTTGTGGCCACTGGATTTGCCGGGCGGTTCCGGGTAGATTTACACCACAAACTGAGTCTAACCTCGTGTCATAAATCGTTACGCCTACAATTCAACCTTTGACCTCTCACATTAGACTAACACTTTGTGGCTACTGGATTTGCCGGGCGGTTTTGGGAAGATTTACACCATAAACTGAGTCTAACCTCGTGTCAAAGGTTCATTAATGGTCGTATTACTCCCAAAACCCCAATGTCAGTTCACGTGTTTAACATATAGAAATGTTCATGTTCGTGTTCAAGTCAATTATCCAATACACAGTCATTTTCATGTTTCAAATTCCCAACTTTACATATTAATAAACATATGCCCAAGTTCCAAAATTACATGCCAATTTATATATATATATATGGATATTTATACCCAATTCTAGTCAGTTTACATATGTCCAATTCTTGCCTATTTACATGTATGCCAAGTTTATGCTATTTCACCCATGTCGAGTTCTAGCCAAAATTGCATGTATCATGCCCAAATAAACCCAAATCATGAGTCATGATGTAGTTATCCCAAATTGTAATCTTTTTATTACAACACATGCCAACTACCCAAGTTCATAATACATATTTATGCCAATTATCAAATTTACAATCGCTTTTATATTCAAATCCCCAATTCTACATATGCCCAATCGTAAACCAAATTTTTTGATTTAATTTACATAGGCCCAAACTCGTGGTTTAATTTACATGCCAAATTACATACATGTTATATATACCAAACCTCATGTTACATTACATAGATCCTATTTGTGCCAAATTCCATGTATATAATATTTATGCAAATTTGTTCATAACAAGATTATACCAAAATTTACAGATCAAGCTCAAACTTGCAAATACAATGATAATATCCAATTTCATGTTTCCAATTATTACATCATGTTTATAAAGGCAATAATCCCATAATTCCCCCGTATACATATCGTAGGCAAATCGCGATTTTAGGCCAAGGTCCGAAATTGACCAAGGTTCATGAAAAGAAAATAAATTGGGGGAGATAGAAATTGAATAAAAAAATGAGATCAGAGGAAAACATCATAATACGCATAAATATTACAACTTGATGATAACGTCATCACAAATCAAGAAAACTGCTGAATAGATCATAAACTTGTCATGAACATAAAGATAGACAAGTCCCAAAACAGAAGATTCAAGGAGCAACAGAAATAGATCAGAATTGATAAACATACTTAGATCCAATTCCACTTTATTTCATGTCCATATTATATATAATTAAATGTTTAAATCTAAAAACAACTAGAACTTACAGAGCACGGCTAGTGAATTAGGAAGTGAAATTGTCATATAACGTTGTAGTAGTGTTGATTTATTGTCTTGAATCATTGTACAAGCGTTAATCTTCAAATTGGATTGAGTTTGAATGCTTGTTCTTTAATTTGGGGGCGGCGGCCATGGTTCAAGAGGGAGTTCAGCAGTATAATAGTGTAAGAAGGATTTGATATGAATTAGGTTAGGTCTAAGGGTGTTTTTATAGGTGTATCAACTAGTTTAGACCCTTAGATTGACCCTAGAATCAATCCGGACCGTCAAAACACGTCTCAGGCTTCAAAATGAGTTTTGGGTCAAACCAGGCCGACCAATAAGGTGGGGGGGTCGACACTATGGTCGACCTGGGGGGTAGGTCGACCCTATGGTCGACCCCCTGGTCCAGTCCTGCCTGAAAACTGCTGAAACTTGTACATGCCATAACTTCTTCATCTGGACTCCGATTTTCGAAAACTCGGACTCTATTTCATGTAAAATTTTGAGACGAACGCAAAGGCGTAACCTGTTTCCCCTGATTCTGATTTTAAAATTTAATTCTGCCTTGATTTCTTGTTTTAACATGTTATAAAAATACGGGTTGTTATATTCTCCCCTCCTTAAAGGATTTCGTCCCCGATATCTTCAAGTTCAGAAGAATGTGTCCTACCATCCAATCATCCATCTACTCAATCATCAATCACAGGCATCCATTGTCCTTAAGAGATTTCTAATGCTGTATGAATATATGTAGAAAGTGTGTGTATATGTTCCTTATCTAATGCAAATGATCAGGCCTGATTGATCTTTTTAAATGCAAAATATGTTTAGTGCCAAGAATCCAATATGTATGCAAATAGTCCTAGTCATATAAACACTATATGTGTGCACAAACATCCATCCTTATGCAACATCTACATGATAACACATTCAATTCCATCCATAAACAAGTATAAACACTCATGCATATGCAATACAAAAATGTGTCTGAGCCGATCTAGTGCCTAATGTGTGTTATGCAACCACGAGCAACCACTTGCGACCACTTGCAACCATCAATCATAACATGTCTCAAACACATGTTTCACCCAATTGTTCCTACCTAAAGATATAGCCGAATGATTTAAGCAAGTAAAAACTTTGTGCCCATCAGGCAATGTCAAAGCTGGAAATCTACGTCACATATATACTGAATAGGAGAACAACTCCCTAAGCACTAGTCCATATCCTATAAGACCCAAAAAGTTTAGTCAACCCAACGGACAACCTCAAGCCCCAACATGTATTACTAACAGATAAGTCATACCCCCTATGGGGTTTGCAACAAAAATAGGATTGAGAATAGGACCGAGAGGATATACTTGAAAGATAGTATGCAAGTAAGCTCTACAGGAAAAGAGGGATCAAGGATATACTCTTAAAAAGAGATATGGTGCGCGTATCTAGTCTTCAATCTTCTAAGTCGCATTTCCTTGAGCTTAACTCCATTGTGCTTTGGCCATTTTAACTTTACAATTTCGTAGCTTCTTAATTCTTGTTTCCAAAATATGAGTTGGAACTCATTTCACTGTCGCCTCTCATTACACTTTCCCTTATTATTATTTTCTAGTATACTCAGCTTAAACATAACTACGTACTCATGGTTTCATGCAAGCTCTCCAAAATTAACTAGCGAATCTTGAATCTCATTCACTTACTAGAAGGTATTCCACGCAGAAGAATTATCTCTTGAAAACAGACAAATGTCAACCATGTTGCCAAATGTACTTACTAAGGTGATTTTCTATAACTCATGCATAAGCGAAATGAACCATCCGCCTTAGTGGCGAACACTACTCGAGCGGATTGATAAATGTATCAAGAACGGATCGATAAATGTATCAAGAGATTCTAGGTAACTAAACATGGCAAAACCCTAAGGGTTACACTAGACTTCGAGGGCATTACCAAGGCAAGTCGAGCGTCTAACTACCATCTTTTCATACTCGAGAATGGTACCATTTCTGGACAACCACTCCATCCCTAGAATCAACCCATAGCTCAAAAACATAAGCTTTACTTCTAAACTCAACACTTAGCATAGACATTCTCAAATCCAAACAAGTCATGAATAAATGAGCCGATTCCCCAACAGGATTTGAGACAAAAATGGGATCCTCTACTATGCTAGTACTAAGGTGCAGAGACTCAACTATCGAAGCAGAAATAAAAAGGATGCGATGTACCATAATCAAAAAGGGTACGAACATGATAGAAAGATAAACTAGACTTTCCTACAGAAATATTTCTACCTTCTTGTTCTGAGCCTCATTCGCCTTAACCACTCTTATTCCCTCTTAAATAACGTGTTAACAGGTCTCTCAAGAACTACCTCCATCGCACGGAAACCCTACAAAGCCTGAAATAAGATTAGTCGCAGATGGAACTAATGTGACTACGGATGGAGGAAAGAAAGGAAAAGGGATTCAAACAAGGAAACAAAGGATAATGCTAATGGCCTTCGGGGAATAGCCTTTAAAAATAAAAAATTTCTTGAAAAATGCTTCTTTGTAAATGGTTTTGAAAATAATTTCAAAAGGTTTTAAAAACTTTTGCCCAGTCTGGTAACCTTCAGCTCTGATACCAAATGTAACAACCCCCCTCCGCTAGGGTCACTCACAAAGGGAATGCACTAGCTTTGGTGGAGCATTATCTAGGTAAACATACAGAAATATTACAAGACAGAACATACAAAATAGCGGAAGAAGAACCAAATTTTATTGCTTTAAAAATCTAGAAAGGTCTAAAGCCATTTTACATCAAAATGCCATTAAATCCATTAAATCGAAATCTGTCTTGCAACAGTAAAGAAGCATAAAACCATAGTTATAAATTATTCCCCAAAAAAAGCAGCAAAGCAAGCCATAGCCAAGAGTAATCCAAGCCTTCATGAAATAGCCTTGGAGCTCGATAAGATCCGAACTAAGCTGTATTCCCACCCTGTGAACCTAGGGGGGTGGGGAACGAAAGAAAAAGAGGCGAAACAAACTGGGTCAGTCATAAAGACTGAGTAAGTCCGAGTGGCTTTCAGCATAAAAACAGGTGAAGATAATATGGCATGAATAAACTGAAAGTAAACATAAGCATGATGACAAGGTAAGCTACAGGCACGATGAATCAAGTATAACATTGCAAGGTTTATATTAAGTATAACATTGCAAGATTTCTAAGCTTCACCATTCCACTATTTTCTTTGATTTCCTATATTCTCTGCACCAACTGTACTAGTATCCCAACCTGTATCATCCTTTCCATGTATATGTATAGTCCCTTGCCGTATATCGTGCGGGTTTCATCACGTATTTCTATACTACTTCAACGTAGTGCCACTATTCTTGAAATCGTTTGGACTGCCATCCTTGTTCTGGCTAGGTTTCCTTATTATGAACTATCGCGTGTTCAACTAGGATTTATGCCACCTAGGACCACTAGGGATTATGCTACCTATTGAACGTTTTCTAGATTCGATTAGGGTTTATGCCACCTAGGACCACTAGGGATTATGCTACCTAACGAATTCCACGTAACGATCTATTAGTCGATCAGCTCCCTACAAGTCCCAGCTCGATCATGTGTCTGTGTCATACGGCCCAATCATGAAATGTAGTCACCTGTGCTAGGTCCACCATAGGGTGTATCAAGCCCTATGGTGCCAACCATCGACACGAATCAAGCACGCACAGATAAACCTACTAATGCCCAATGCCTGCTTTTTCTGCTCCGGAGTGTGTGCACGCCCGCACTCCGTTAGAACCTACACTGGCCCACCCAACACAGCCATCGTTCTGGTCGCTTACAATCAGCCCAGTAATCGTGCCCCACCCTGCCTAGTTCCAGGGTACCATGATACATCTAGTGGGTTACTGCTGAAACAGACTGCGTAACTAGGGTTTCCGTCTAATAGGTTAAGTGTTGTGATTTAAATTCGAGACTTAACACCATCGGTCTAGCATGTCAAGTTGGTTAAGTGTTGTCATTCAAGTTCGTGACTTAACCCGTCTACGTGTCATGTCAAATTGGCTAAGTGTTGTCGTTTAAGTTCATGACTTAGCCCTACGAATCATGTGTCAAGTTGGTTAAGTATATTCAAGCGGTTCATGACTTAACCCTATCAAATCATCGTGTCCAATTGGTTAAGTATTTCAAGTAATTCATGGCTTAACCCGCCTACGTATCATGTAAAGTTGGTTAAGTATTATCTATATGTTCCAGTTGACTTAACCCTGCCACGTGTCATGTTATATTGGTTAAGTGTCATTAGTCTAGTCATATTACTTAACCCCACCCATTGGTCTGACTAACTATTACGTTGGTTAAGAATACACTTGTAAGTTTTACATGTTCTTAACTCATACCGGTTAGGTCCACATTTACATGTCAAATTTCCATGTTATCCCACCTAACCCTCTAACCATACTCACGTCTTATTATGGTTAGTATTCCTTAATTCATTCATTATGACGAACGAATCATGACCTCTCACATTAGACCGTGCACTTTGTGGCCACTGGATTTGCCGGGCGGTTCCGGGCAGATTTACACCACAAACTGAGTCTAACCTCGTGTCATAAATCGTTACGCCTACAATTTGACCTTTGACCTCTCACATTAGACTGACACTTTGTGGCTACTGGATTTGCCGGGCGGTTCCGGGCAGATTTACACCACAAACTGAGTCTAACCTCATGTCAAAGGTTCATTAATGGTCGTATTACCCCCAAAACCCCAATGTTAGTTCACGTGTTTAACATATAGAAATGTTCATGTTCGTGTTCAAGTCAATTATCCAATACACAGCCATTTTCATGTTTCAAATTCCCAACTTTACATATTAATAAACATATGCCCAAGTTCCAAAATTACATGCCAATATATATATATATATATATATGGAAATATATATATACCCAATTCTAGTCAGTTTACATATGTCTAATTCTTGCTTATTTACATGTATGCCAAGTTTATACTATTTCACCCATATCGAGTTCTAGCCAAAATTGCATGTATCATGCCCAAATAAACCCAAATCATGAGTCATGATGTAGTTATCCCAAATTGTAATATTTTTATTACAACACACGCCAACTACCCAAGTTCATAATACATATTTATGCCAATTATCAAATTTACAATCGCTTTTATATTCAAATCCCCAATTCTACATATGCCCAATCGTAAACCAAATCTTTTGATTTAATTTACATAGGCCCGAACTCGTGGTTTAATTTACATGCCAAATTACATATATGTTATATATACCAAACCTCATGTTACATTACATAGATCCTATTTGTGCCAAATTCCATGTATATAATATTTATGCAAATTTGTTCATAACAAGATTATACCAAAATTTACAGATCAAGCCCAAACTTGCAAATACAATGATAATATCCAATTTCATGTTTCCAATTATTACATCATGTTCATAAAGGCAATAATCCCATAATTCCCCCGTATACATATCGTACGCAAATCGCGATTTTAGGCCAAGGTCCGAAATTGACCAAGGTTCATGAAAAGAAAATAAATTGGGGGAGATAGAAATTGAATAAAAAAATGAGATCAGAGGAAAACATCATAATACGCATAAATATTACAACTTGATGATAACGTCATCAAAAATCAATAAAACTGCTGAATATATCATAAACTTGTCATGAACATAAAGATAGACAAGTCCCAAAACAGAAGATTCCAGGAGCAACAGAAATAGATCAGAATTGATAAACATACTTAGATCCAATTCCACTTTATTTCATGTCCATATTATAATTAAATGTTTAAATCTAAAAACAAATAGAACTTACAGAGCATGGCTAGTGAATTAGGAAGTGAAATTGTCATATAACGTTGTAGTAGTGTTGATTTATTGTCTTGAATCATTGTACAAGCTTTAATCTTCGAATTGGATTGAGTTTGAATGCTTGTTCTGTAATTTGGGGGTGACGGCCATGGTTCAAGAGGGAGTTCAGCAGCATAATAGCGTAAGAATGATTTGATATCAATTAGGTTAGGTCTAAGGGTGTTTCTATAGGTGTAGCAAGTAGTTTAGGACCTTAGCTTAACCCTAGAATCAATCTGGACCGTCAAAACACGTCTCAGGCTTCAAAAATGAGTTTTGGGTCAAACCAGGCCGACCAGGTCGACCTGTAAGGTGGGGGGGTCGACATTATGGTCGACCTGGGGGTAGGTCGACCCCAGGTCGACCCTATGGTCGAACTGGGGGGGGGGGGGGGGAGGTAGGTCGACCCTTGGTCCAGTCCTGCCTGAAAACTACTGAAACTTGTACAGGCCATAAATTCTTCATCCGTACTCCGATTTTCGAAAACTCGGACTCTATTTCATGTAAAATTTCGAGACGAACGCAATGGCGTAACCCATTTCCCCTGATTCTGATTTTAAAATTTAATTCTGCCTTGATTTCTTGTTTTAACATGTTATAAAAATACGGGTTGTTATAATAGATATCCCACTTTCGACACCTGAAAATAAATACTAATGATAATATATCAATCATCAGAATTATCTTGGGGTGACTAGAGTGTGAATCTGCATCCATCCAGTATATTTAAGACTTTGTATACACGCTAGCTAGGCGTATATGCAAAATTTTCATATACCCAATAGTCCAAATTCAAAATAAAATAAATATTCAAATACGTATAATAAGATTTAATTTTTTAAAACAATTTTTTTTCAATTTTACTTTTAAAAATAATACTCTTTACACTCGTTCTAGGATACTACTGATCCCATCTCCAACGAGTCATTCTCATTGGATATTACTAATCCAATCTCTGATGAATTCTTTTGTTGGGTTCTAATGTGCCTTGTTCTCAAGCGCTGTAAAACAAAGCTCTGATACCAAATGAAACGTCCCAAACTCGCCCTTACGGGAAAGCCTGGATTAAGTTGAGAACACGACAAATCAGAACACAAACAGAAGAACATTTCATTTCTATTACAACAATTACATCAGAGTACAAGATATCAGAGTATAAATGAATAATATACAGCAAAAGACATCAGAGACTTAAAATTATAGTGCATCGTAAAATAATACATAACACAATTGAAAGAAATACACGGATACAGAGCTTTCCGAATATCGCTCCAGCTGTAAACCAGGATCCTATGAAAATAAATCTACAAAACCAAAACTACTAACTGCCCATGTGGAAAATAGGGGCACCCAGAGTTTAGGTTAAAACAGTAAACCCCAGGTCAATCGTATGACTGGTGTGCGAACTAAAACAGTTATTTAAAACTTTACTTAAAGTTAGGTAAATTAAGGGACCACGCCGTATAACATAGTTTCTCCCAAGAATACCAGTGCATAAACAAATAGCGCAATGCTTTTTGAAAAATACAGCTACCATAAACTCAGGTCCCATCACAAAATGCAACACAAGACGGAGGATAGAGTTTTACCTTATAATAGCCAAACATGCTTGGTACGTTTTAAAACAAATCATTTTGATACTATTACAAGTGCATAATGTTTAAAAACAACTTCAAATATAAATGTATCAATCATAGACGGCATGGGTACCATATATTATATCGCCATACTAGTTCTACAATTAAAACTGCACAATGTCGTTTTGGATGTCGGATTTCCATCTATGAACCAAGGCAAACGATCATCCTTACCGATTCGAGACACTCTAGCCCGAGTCTCAGGATACAGCTGCAACTTCACCCGCGGTTAGCCGTATGGCCGGTCATTCGTCGATGATTAGTAATACCATAAACTATATGTTAGCCTGCCCTATAGGGTATAAAATCTGGTCAGTATATCGACCATAACATCCATCGATCCCGTAGTGATCGATATATTCATCGATCTCGTAGTGACCGATATATCCGAGGTACCTTGCTTCCCATCAAGTTATATTAAGCAACATCCACATGAGCAAACAGTCTGGGCTCCGTACCATGATGTTACTCCTAGCTAGAAACTAACATATGTCCATTTCCGTACGTTCCTCATCCATTTTAGGTTCATATCGGGATGTGAAGCTCGCGAATTAACGCTACACGAAGCTATGCTAATTAAAGCTGTGCTTTGATCATCAACCACAAGATTTTGCTTTTCAACAAAAGCCTTTATCATTTGCATCTCAACATGCCACACTTGACAATTCACGCCATGCGACTGATATCTATCGATATATAACCTCTAAGCTCGTACGTCTTAAAGAAGAGTGTTAAGCAAGAGAATAAATTCTCCACCACCAAATAGATATATATTTAATAGAAATCAATCAACATAGAATAAATTCCAATGTTAGACACACATCCATTTACAAGTCCGTTCTGAGTCTGAATGAAACCGGAGGCACCTTATTCCTCGTCCCATATGTCCAATATAAGAGAGTGGCCCTCGCATATCCGGTCGATCTCCAAGTACGTCTGGACGATCACCACTTATTACCTTGTCTTGGGTGTACAGCCAAATCAAGATATCAGTAATCATCCAAACGATGTGAAGAACTTCGGTCTTCAACCACCATCTTCATCGTCGACTTATCGTCAAATCAGTTATTCAGAATGGGCATAAACCCGGTCTTTCCAAATAACTCGCGTATCTTATAAACAAGTGCTATAAAAACACAACATACGCCTTATTCCAATCCAGAATATTATTTTATTCAAATATTCTTTTCACAAAGTAAGCCAAATTAAGGTTTTCCAAACTAGTCGGGATTAGCGAACCTTACCGAAGTAATCATTTATTTTATTTCCCAATCCCATCCTATTGATCCCATGGAGCCAAACTTGTAATACTCCATACCTAATACCCACTGTGTTATAGGTAAAATTAATTACCATTTCCTATTCAAATCTAATTAAAGATTTAACTATCGCTTGGAGAAAAGCTGGTAAATTCTCAATCATTTCCCAAATATGATAATTTAAATTATCTCATTCACATTTAATCTAATTAAAGATTCATTAAAACTCCACTTAGTTTTAACCTTCCCAAAAATCAGTTTTAATGATTATTTAACTTTGGGAAATCAAACATGTCGCATCAACAATCTACACCGTACCATTGATTTCTGCCGATATATAACCTCTAAACTTGTACGTCTTAGAGAAGGGTATTAAGCAAGAGAATGAATTCTCAGCCATCAAACAGATATATATTTTAGCAGAGATCAACAATACAGTTCAAAATACAACGCTAGACATTTTATCCTGTCTTTAATTCGGTTAAAGAACCAATGTCATTTAAAACACAGTTCACGATAAACCCAAAATCACATTCCATTCATTATGGAAACTTCACGGAAAACAGATCAATATATAAATCGAAATAAACTTCTGTATCCAACCAATAATATAAATGGAATAACGGCAAAGCCTTTTAAATTCCATATACAGTAACAGTCTTCCTCTACAGAAGTTCACTTCGATTATTACCAAATCGAATTCCATTTCATTCCAATTCATTTAATTAAACTGGAAAACTTTTCTTTGGAAAATTTACTTAAATCTTAATAAAAATATTTATAAATTCCAAATCATATTTCACTGTTAATCGGGTTAAAGAACGAATGTCGTTAAAACACAGTTCACAATAAACCCAATACACATTCCACTTATTCTAGTTACTAGATAGAATTGGAAACTCTAATAAACTTAATTAGAAGATTTATTCTTTTCACACGGGGTTAAGAACAGTGTTACTGAAGACACCATTCACGACAAACCCAAAATCCAATTCTTTTATTCAGTTTCCAATTAAATATTAATCAATTGGAAAACTTCACTAAATGTTGATTAAAAGATTTATTCTTTTCTCAACTGGATTTAAGAACAGTGTTATTTAAGACACTGTTCACAACAAACCCCAAATCCAATTTGATATTAAATACAAGGCTCTGAATAGAAATTATATCGGCTTATATTCAATATCAAATTTTGAGACCAACGGATATCGTATTGGGAGTAACGATATCTGTATCATCCAAATTCCTATAACAATATCTGTAAAACCACGAAATCAAATATCGAAATACTCCGAAGATTATTTCCAATCCATTCGAATTTATTTATTGGAAAATTCTGGTTATTTTTAAGACCATTTCAATCCAATTTATTTAATTTAAAATTTATTTGATTTCAAATCTAGTTAATAATTAGTTCATTTGGATAAAAAAATATTTTTATCTTTACAAACCTGGAATTTTTCATCCAAATTATTTATTATGATTTTACACAAATTATAGATAATTTAAATAATTTTATCAAGGCTCGTACAGTCGATTTACAATAACGGTCACCGAACTGCACTTACGGCGACCTTTTCCAAATTTGGTTTGGACATATCTCCAAATCCAACCATTAAATTTCAAATCTCTTATATTCATTAGATGGCTCTTTTCGGTACTAACCCAACGGTTCCGGTTTTAGGAGAATCCGACGGTCGTATCTCCCGTAATGTCAATTTGAAGTCAATGGTCGAAATTCGCGAACGTTCGCGGCGCGGCGCGTTCTATTCAGACCATTAAATATATATAATATATATATTATATGTAATACCCCGTATTTTATATGCACATCAAAGTAATAAGTTAAAGTATACTTAATTTTTAAGAGAAGAATTAAGGGAAACGGGTTATGCCATTGCGTTCGTCTTGGAATTCTGCTTAAGATAGAGTCCGAGTTTGCGTAAATCGGACTCCTTATGAAAAAGTTATGGCACTTAGAAATTTCAAGAATAAAAAACCAGACCGAATTCAAATTTAAAGTTTCGAAATTCACATCACACACCCAGGATGGGTGGGAAATTTCCCGCCCAGGACCCAGGTCGACCAAGGGATCAACCTGGGGGTCGACCTAGATAGAACAGGTTGACCATGGGATCAACCTGGGGGTTGACCTCCCCTCCTTTTCCAGATCCGTGGACAGATTCATTTTTCTGCATTTAGACGCCCGTTCTGACCAGATTCGTTGCTCCTAAGCTATTTAAACACCCTCAAACCTCACTTTCTCACCACACAACTTCATTACGCCTATTCTCTACCCTAATTCATATCAAAATAAATCAAAGACGGGGTTATGTTGCTCAAGATCTCCGTAGAAATCAAGTTTAGAATTCAAGTAGAGATTCAAAGGCTAATTCAACGACTTTAACAACTATTTCTAAGAATCCAATCTAAAGTAGAAGAACAAATAGTCTACTTCAAGGGAGAGCTATCTAGTTTCAGAATACAGATCCCAGAATTCAAGACCGTTCTGTAATTTTTAAGTTCACGTTACTTTCAGAAATAAAAGTTAATTGTGATTCTGACATTGTAATAAATCTGCATCTGAGATTATGCCTGTCTTTCTATATCCTTTGGATCTATCTCGTTGATAATATTATGTCCATTCTTGGTCTCTTCTTTCCTTCTTCCCTTTTTGTTTTTTAGCCAGGCTACTGCGAGCCTGTGCCAGATCTCATAAGAGATGAACGTACGTTGGAAATAAAATTGGGCATAAAATATGATTTGGACATGACCAACGCTAAAATTTGGGAAAAAGTATTAAATTGTGTATAATTGGGCATAATTGAGTTGTAACTGATTTGAGGACATAACACATGTTGTATTCAAAACATAAAGTGTATCGAACATATGACTTGGGATTTGAAGCATAAAGTATTGGACATATGACTTGAGATTTAAGGTATAAAGTATTGGACATATGACTTGAGATTTGAGGCATAAAGTATTGGACATATGACTTGGGACTTGGGGCATAAATTGAACTGTAAATATAAGGCATAGTACATGTTGTGGTTTAGGATCTAAAATTGGACATATATATGTATAATAGTTTATGATTTGGAAAAAGAAGATTAGTGTCTATAGTGATGTATGGCTTAGGCATGAAAACAAGATTTGCCTTTGTTTTGTTACTTTTTAGATATGAACACCTAAATCTAATTGTGACATGTAATAAAATGGATATGAGAATATGCCTGATGTAAGCTATCCTTTCATTGAAGTCTGCGCTTGAGTATATATATCTTTGGGAATCATTTTTGACTATGAAACTGATCCAATCTTATTTATCCTTGTTGTATATCGGAATTTTAATCCTTTTAAAGTTCATGATATAATTCTCATCATATCTATATGCCTGCGATGTATTCCTTGCAAAACTTGTCTCTTTAGTACGTCAAGTTTATTGGACCAGTAGTTCTTATCATCATATGACTATGCCTATTCTTACGATGTTCCATCTTGCTTCTCCCCTTATATTATGAATCTTGAGTTGAATCTCGAAATACGTACGTTATGAATGCGGGGGAATTGGGTATAACATGAAACTGACATTATTTGGCATAATTTGGAACATGTAACATGGCATAATTGTTAAGATGCAATTTGACATGAATATGTAATTTGACATATTGAACCTAGAATTGGCATGAACGACAAAGTAGGAAGTTGGCATATAAATCAAGTTTTGGGCAAAATTGTTATTGTTGCGAATTTGGGGAAACTTGAGCATTAAATCTACATTGGGTGAAAAATGTAACATGACTAGTTTTGGTGAATTTGGTAATTAGCATGTAAAATCTAGATTTGGGTATATATGGTAAATGTGTAGATTAAAGATGAACATGCCTAACCCGAGGTTAGATTGAGTTGTGGTGTAAAACTGCCCGGAACCGCCCGGCACATCCAGTAACCACAACAACACCTATCTAATGTGAGAGGTTAGTGCTTTCATGCCCAAGAAAAGTCCGAGGTTAGATTGAGTTGTGGTGTAAAACTGCTCGGAACCGCCCGACACATCCAGTAACCGCAACAAGACATATCTAATGTGAGATGTTGGTGCATTAGTAAATCAATTAATGCTAATGAACAAAATGAACGAGTAGGGTTAAGTTCATAGGAACACTTAACCAATATAACATGGATGACTAGGGTTAAGTAATGAGAAACACCTAACCAATATGACAAGATAGATGACTAGGGTTAAGTTAATAGGAAACCCTTAACCGGTATAGCATGATAAATGGAAAGGGTTAAGTTAACACTTAACCAATATAACTTGATTTGTGGTAGGGTTAAGTTGACACAAGAAGGCAACATTTAACCAAAGTAACATGACTAGTAGGTGGGTTAAGTTAACTTGAATTGATTGATGACACTTAACCAATACAACATGATGAACACGTGGGGTTAAGTTAACGAGGAAATACTTAACCAATATAACTTGATGAACGAACGGGGTTAAGTTAATAAGGAACACTTAACCAACATGACATGATGAATGGGTGGGTTAAGTTAACATAAATGGACAACACTTAACCAATATGACATAATGTGCGGGAGGGTTAAGTACATATCGGGTTGGTGGGTAATATTAGTAAATATAGGCCCCCAAACTTAACCGTTAAATAAACATGCTTGAATCGATGGAAGGGTTAAGTACATCTCGTGTAGGTGGGTAATATTAATACATATAGGCCCACAAACTTAACTGTTAAATAAACATGCTTGAATTGATGCGAAGGTTAAGTACATCTCGTGTAGGTGGGTAATATTAATACATATAGGCCCACAAACTTAACAGTTAAGAAAACATGCTAGAATCGGTGGGAGGGTTAAGTACATCTCGTGTAGGGGGGTAATATTTGTATATATGGGCCCACAAACTTAACCAGTAGGAAACCCTAGTAACGGGGACCCATTTCAGCAGTAACCCACATAGATGTATCATGATACCCTGAAACTAGGCAGGGTGGGGCACGATTACTGGGCTGAGCGGTCAGAACAGCGGCAAGGGGTAAGTCATTGTAGTTTCTGACGGTTTACGGGCGTGCACGTACTCCGGAGTGGGAAAAAGCAGGCACTGGGTACCAGTAGTTATACACTGTGCATGTTGAATCGTGTCGGGTTGTTATCATAAGGATTGATACACCTTATGGTGGGACCAACACAGGATATCTACACGCAAGAGAAGGCCGATTGACACATACACAAGAGAAATTAATACAAGTAGGGTGAAGATCGATAGGGTAGTAAGGGTACATTTAACATGTTCATGGCAATTAGGCTGATTGAGATGGAATCCTCACAATGGATGTACACCTGAAGGCTACCACCATTTGCGGGGAATGGGATCACATTGTAATATTATCATTTTGTACAGCTTACTAGGTTGGACACTAGTTAGGTGATGCAGAGATGCATATAAAAACCAGAATAACAAAGTAGTAGCGAGGCAGAGAAAAAGTAGAAGCGCATTCAGTTTATCTTGCCTTATCATATCTTATGCTTATCCTATGTTATCTTGTTATCCCTATTATCACGGTATTGTCTTATATTCAGTTTATTCATGTCATGATGCTTTTGCCTGTTTATATGCTGAAAGTCATTGGACTTACCAGACTCATGTCTGACCTAGTTTTGTTTCGCCTCTTTTCTTCCATCCCCCCCCAAGTTTCACAGGGAGGAAATGTTATCACTTAGCTCAGTTTTCCTTCCAAGCTCGAAGATAGTCGATGTATTGTATTGGACTCTCTCTTCCACTGCTATGGCTAGTTCATGCTTCATTGGGGAATATCATTGTTATTTTTATGCTTCTTTTATACTTGGAAGTTTTCAAATCAAGACAGAATTTCTATGTATTACTTTTAAGTATGATTGAGCCAATTGTTGTAAAAGCTTGACTGAATTAAGTTGTTTATAAAATGACTTTATTTTCCACTGCTTTATTTGTTTGTCTTGTAATTTATCTGCATCTTTTACCTGTAATGCTCCACCGAAGTTAAGGCATTCCCTTTGTGAGTGACCTTAATGGAGGTGGGTTGTTTCACTTAGTATCAGAGCTGAAGGTTACCGGATTAGATAAAAGAATTGAAAAATTATTTTCAAAACGATTTTAAAAGAAGCATTTTCAAAAGTAAGGTTTTGTTTTAAAGGCATATTCCCCAAAGCCATATGCACTATCTGTTTAATCCTCTGTTTGAATCCTTGTTTACTTCTTTCCTGAGTCTCCGGGGCTCCTGGCTTTCTGGGAGGTAACCTCATCACGACATGGTTCCGTAGGCTTGATGAGACTACGACACATGTCAAAGGGAGAAGAAGTGCCCAACTTCCATCTATATTCGCTGTAGTTTCACCTACGGCTAATTTTCTTATGAGCTTTGTAGGATTTTCCGTGCGATGGAGGCTGCTTTCGAGAGACTTGTCAACGTGTTACCTAAGGATAGTAAAGATGAGACTGAGGGAGTTTTGCTAAGGAGCACAACCCAAGGATGAGGATCTCATGGACATGGACTTGGTTCACAAAGGAGGTAAAAAGAAAGAGGTGTAAGTGGAAGAATCACAGGACAAGAGGGGAGGAAAGAATAGTAAAACCTAAGACAAGAGGAAGTATCTTTATCATGGTATAACGGGACAAAGGCAAGAACAAATGGCAGGATTTTCAGGAGGGCAAATGCATGCTCTTACCACCAGCATACCTGAGAGAGAGGTAGTAGAGCTTCTACTGAAAAAGTTTAGTTTTTCTTCTTGATCATCCTATTAGTCCTCTTTTTGATTTTAGCACTTCATATTCGTTTATATCTGCTTCCGTAATTGAGTCTCTGCACCTTAGTACTTGTACAGTAAAAGATCCCATTATTGTCTCAAATCCAATTTGTGGTTCGCTCATTTAACTTTGGTTTGTAAGGATTTGAGATGCTTATGTTTCCGGGTTTCATGGGCTATGGGTTGATTCTAGGCATGGATTGGTTAGCTAGTAATTGTGAAAGGAGTGTAGTTAGACTTTCGACTTGCCTCGGGAATACCCTCGAGATTTCGTGCGATCCCAATGGGTCAGTTTGTCTTAGCTACCTAGAATCACTTTATATATCTATCGACAGTTTTCGATCCGTTGGAGTATTCCATGAGTACGCAGATGTTTTTGATTAAGGTTAGGGGTTTGTCTCCTAAAACGTGGGGTAGACTTCCGCATATATCTAGTTGACAATGCAAAGCCAGTTATGCGATCAACGATAGTTTTGGAATGAGATTGGCGAGGATAGCCAGAGTCGGTTAAGTGCTCAGTTGTTTGGTTGTTTTGCTAGTATCAACTCACATAAATCATCCGAATTCGGAGGAGGTATTCCATGGTTGCTTGTCTGATATTTGTTTAGGCCTTTGGGGCTTGTACTTGAGGAATGCCGAGTTCGACTAGGATGGTTTGCATGATAAATAGATGGTTGTGGTAGGCGCCCTAATTAAGACTGACCTTAAGAGAGGTAAAAAGTGCATAACAACCTCTAGCTTTAGACCCTCAGATTTGTGACATGATGGATAAGCTAAGTAGAAGAGAGACCTATAATCATCTTAGTATATACACTTGGTATCATGGTTAATATATGTTTATCTTGGAAAGATAGTTCAACTACATTGGATACCCTCTAGCATGGTAAGTGATCGAGGTCCTATCTTTACTAGTGGGTTTCGGAAATGGAGTTCAAGAAGCTTCGCAATGGTGAAGTTAAATTAGTTAAGGTACAGTGGAGTGAAGCTCAAGAAGATGCGACTTAGAAGACTGAAGACTAGATACGCGCATCGTACCCTTTTTTTTGAGGGTATATCCTTGATTCCTCTTTTTCTGTAAAGTTTATTTGCATACTAGTCTTTATCTTTTAAGTATATCCTCTCGGTCCTATTCTCGATCCTTAGGTAGAAGCCAATGGATGTAAACATGTGTTTGAGACATGTTATGTTTGGTGGATGCAAGTGGTTGCAAGTATTTGCTAGTGGTTGCTCGTGGATGCATATACACACACATTAAGCACTAGATCGGCTCATTCACTTTTATATCGCATATGTATATGAATGTATTTGTATATGGATAGAAACTTGATGTGTTATCATATGGATGTTGCATATGGATGAGTGAATATGCACATATATAGTATTTATATGATTAGGGATATTTGCATACATATTGGACGCATGACACTCTCATGATTCGCATTTAAGGAGGTCAACTGGATCAGTAGACCACCTGATTTGGATTAGATAACAGACATATACACACACCCTACATATGTTCATACAACATTAGAAACCTTTTAAGGAAAATGGATGCCTATGATTGAATGGTTGAGTAGATGGATGTTGGATGTTAGGATATGCATTCTTCTTAACTTGAAGATTTCAGGGACAAAATCCTTTAAGGAGGGGAGAATGTAACACCCCATATTTTCTATGAACGACAAAGTAACATGTTAAAGTATACTTAATTTTTAAGATAAGAATTAAGGGAAACGGGATACGCCATTGCGTTCGTCTCGGAATTCTTCTTGAAATAGAGTCCGAGTTTGCGTAAATCAGACTCCGTATGAAGAAGTTATGGCTCTTAGAAGTTTCAGGAACAAAAAAACCAGCCCGAATTCAAATTTAAAGTTTCGAAATTCAAATCACACACCCGGGCTGCGCGGGAAATTTCCCGCCCAGGACCCAGGTCGACCAGGGGTTGACCTGGGGGTCGACCTCCCCCCTTTTCCAGATCCGTGGGCAGATTCGTTTTTCTGCATTTAGAGGCCCGTTCTTACCAGATTCGTGTCTCCTAAGCTATTTAAACACCCACAAACCTCACTTTCTCTCCACACAACTTCATTACGCCTATTCTCTACCCTAATTCATATCAAAATAAATCAAATACGGGGTTATGCTGCTCAAGCTCTTCGTAGAAATCAAGTTTAGAATTCAAGTAGAGATTCAAAGGCTAATTCAACGACTTCAACAACTATTTCTAAGAATCAAATCAAATCTAAATTAGAAGAATAAATAGTCTACTTCAAGGGAGAGCTATTCAGTTTCAGAATACAAATCCCATAATTCAAGACCATTCTGTAATTTTTAAGTTCACGTTACTTTCAGAAATAAAAGTTAATTGTGATTCTGACATTGTAATAAATCTGGATCTGAGATTATGCATGTCTTTCTATATCCTTTGAATCTATCTCGTTGATAATATTATGTCCATTCTTGGTCTCTTCTTTCCTTCTTCCCTTTTTGTTTTATAGTCAGGCTACTGCGAGCCTGTGCCAGATCTCATAAGAGATGAACGTACTTTGGAAATAAAATTGGGCATAAAATATGATTTGGACATGACCAGCGCTAAAATTTGAGAAAAAGTATTAAATTGTGTATAGTTGTACATAATTGAGTTGTAACTGATTTAAGGACATAACACATGCTGTATTCAAAATATAAAGTGTATCGAACATATGACTTGGGATTTGAGGCAATTGGACATATGGCTTGAGATTTGAGGCATGAAGTATTGGATATATAACTTGAGATTTGAGTCATAAAGTATTAGACATATGACTTGGGATTTGGGGCGTAAATTGAACTGTAAATATAAGGCATAGTACATGTGGTCTAGGATCTAAAATTGGGACATATATATATATATATGATTGTTTATGATTTGGAAAAAGAAGATTAGGGTGTATAGTGAGTGATGTATGGCTTAGGCATGAAAACAAGATTTGCCTTTGTTTTGTTACTTTTTATATTTGAACACCTAAATCTAATTGTGACATGTAATAAAATGGATATGAGAATATGCTTGATGTAAGCTATCCTTTCATTGAAATCTGCGCTTGAGTATATATATCTTTGGGAATCATTTTTGACTATGAAACTGGTCCAGTCATATCTATCCTTGTTGTATATCGGAAATGTAATCCTTTTTAAGTTCATGATATAATTCTCATCATATCTATATGCATGCGATGTATTCCTTGCAAAACTTGTCTCTTTAGTACATCAAGTTTATTGGACCAGTAGTTCTTATCATCATTTGACTATGCCTATTCTTACGATGTTCCATCTTGCTTCTCCCCTTATATTATGAATATTGAGTTGAATCTCGAAATACGTAGATTATAATGCGGGGGAAATTGAGTATAACATGAAATTGACATTATTTGGCATAATTTGGAACATGTAACATGGAATAACTGTTAACATGCAATTTGACATGAATATGTAATTTGACATTTTGAACCTAGAATTGGCATGAACGACAAAGTAGGAAGTTGGCATATAAATCAAGTTTTGGGCAAAATTGTTATTGTTGTGAATTTGGGGAAACTTGAGCATTAAATCTAGATTGGGTGGAAAATGTAACATGACTAGTTTTGGTGAATTTGGTAATTAGCATGTAAAATCTAGATTTGGGTATATAGGGTAAATGTGTAGATTAAAGATGAACATGCCTAACCCGAGGTTAGATTGAGTTGTGGTGTAAAACTACCCGGAACCGCCCGGCACATCCAGTAACCACAACAACACCTATCTAATGTGAGAGGTTAGTGCATCATGCCCAAGAAAAACCCTAGGTTAGATTGAGTTGTGGTTTAAAATTGCCCGGAACTGCCCGGCACATCCAGTAACCTCAACAACACATATCTAATGTGAGAGGTTGGTGCATTAATAAATCAATTAATGCTAATGAACAAGATGAATGAGTAGGGTTAAGTTCGTAGGAACACTTAACCAATATAACATGGATGACTAGGGTTAAGTAATGAGAAACACTTAACCGATATGACAAGATGGATGACTAGGGTTAAGTTAATAGGAAACACTTAAACGTGATAGCATGATAAACGTAAAGGGTTAAGTTAACAATTAACCAATATAACTTGATTTGTTGTAGGGTTAAGTTGACACAAGAAGGCAACACTTAACCAAAGTAACATGACAAGTAGGTGGGTTAACTTAACTTGAATTGTTTGATGACACTTAACCCATACAACATGATGAACACATGGGGTTAAGTTAACGAGGAAACGCTTAACCAATATAACTTGATGAACGAACGGGGTTAAGTTAATAAGGAACACTTAACCAACATGACATGATGAATGGGTGGGTTAAGTTAACATGAATGGACAACACTTAACCAATATGACATAATGTGCGGGGGGGGGGGTTAAGTACATATCGGGTTCGTGGGTAATATTAGTAAATGTAGGCCCACAAACTTAACCGTTAAATAAACATGCTTGAATCGATGGAAGGGTTAAGTACATCTTATGTAGGTGGGTAATATTAATACATATAGGCCCACAAACTTAACCGTTAAGAAAACATGCTAGAATCGATGGGAGGGTTAAGTACATCTCGTGTAGGTGGGTAATATTTGTATATATAGGCCCACAAACTTAACTAGTAGGAAACCCTAGTAACGGGGACCCATTTCAGTAGTAGGCCGCATAGATGTATCATGGCACCCTGAAACTAGGCAGGGTGGGGCACAATTACTGGGCTGATTATAAGCGGTCAAAACAGCGGCAGGGGTTACGTCAGTGTAGGTTCCGACGGTTTACGTGCGTGCACGTACTCCGAAGTGGGAAAAGAAAGAACTGGGTACCAGTAGTTATACACTGTGCATCTTGAATCGTGTCGGGTTGCTATCATAAGGATTGATACACCTTATGGTGGGACCAGCACAGGGTATCTACACGCAAGAGAGGGCCGATTGACACAGACACAAGAGAAATTAATACAAGTAGGGAGCCGATCGATAGGGTAGTAAGGGTACATCTAACATGTTCATGGAAATTTGGATGATTGAGGTGGAATCCTCATGATAGATATACACCTGAAGGCTACCACCATTTGCGGGGATTGGGATCACGTTGTAATATTATCATTTTATACAGCTTACTAGTTGGGACACTAGTTAGGTGGTGCAGAGATGTATATAAAAATGAGAATAACAAAGTAGTAGCGAACCAGAGAAAGAGCAGAAGCGCATTTAGTTTATCTTGCCTTATCATACCTTATGATTATCCTATGTTATCTTGTTATCCCTGTTATCACGGTATTGTCTTATATTCAGTTTATTCATGTCATGATGCTTATGCCTGTTTATATGCTGAAAGTCACTGGACTTACCAGACTCATGTCTGACCTAGTTTTGTTTCGCCTTTTTTCTTCCATTCCCCCCTCCCCCCAGGTTCACAGGGAGAAAATGTTATCACTTAGCTCATTTTTCCTTCCAAGCTCGAAGATAGTCGATGTATTGTTTTGGACTCTCTCTTCCACTACTATGGCTGGTTCATGCTTCATTGGGGAATATCATTGTTATTTTTATGCTTCTTTTATATTTGGAAGTTTTCGAATCAAGACAGAATTTCTATGTATTACTTTTAAGTATGATTGAGCCAATTGTTGTAAAAGCTTGACTGAATTAAGCTGTTTATAAAATGACTTTATTTTCCGCTGCTTTATTTGTCTGTCTTGTAATTTATCTACATCTTTTACCTATAATGCTCCACTGAAGTTAAGGCATTCCCTTTGTGAGTGACCTTAACGGAGGTGGGGTGTTTCATTATATATATTTCGTCGATTTCCATTTAAAAGGTATTTTATATATCGTTTTAAATTCGTTTTAAAAACGATTCTAACTTCATTTCAATTTTAAATCAAAACCGAATATTTCTTTATAAATTCGTTTTAAATTCATTTTAAAACGATTTCAATTTCATTTCAATTTTCAAATCAAATTTGAATATTCCTTGATAAATTCATTTTAAAACGATTTCTATTCCATCTCAAATTTCAAATCAAATTTGAATATTCCTTAATAAATTCGTTTTGAATTCATTTTAAAAAGATTTCAATTTCATTTCAAATTTAAAATCAAATTTGAATATTCCTTAATAAATTCGTTTTAAATTCATTTTAAAACGATTTCAATTTCATTTCAAATTTCAAAACAAATTTGAATATTCCTTATCATTATAATATTAAAATGATAATATTATCAAAATATCAGATTTTGATTATACACCGGATATTATTTAAAAATATTCGTTAATTCTGAATTGGAATCTGACTCAATCAATTACCATATAATTTCAGTTATACGGGTTTCAACATCACATGTATACAACAATAATGATAAACAATCATTGAAAATTCATACATCATCCAAAGTGCATTTTACAACTGTATAAGCATTAAAATAAATAAATAATGCTTATACAGTCTATCAACCCATCGATTGACATACAACTAAACAATTGGGATTAATGTACGTCAAATATCATCCCTAATACCTGTGTGGGGTTTTCATACAACAAATACTGATTATTATTTATGCAGTTGGGCGATGTGTAAAATTTATCGTCTCAATCAATATCAGAAAAAATGGGTATACATAAACAAACCTTCTGATTTGTAAATGAATATTTATTTTAATTTCAGAAGAATTTTATGTTGTTAATATATACGTTAAAATTACATTTTTAATGATAAAATATTTATTTCAAACATGAATATAAATACTGTACATTAATTCAATAAACACAATACAATCAATTTAATCCAAACAAACAACCATGGTTTGTACAATAAATGGTGCCGGGGGCTACTAAGCCCCGTCTTCATATATATTTAACTGTAAAACAATTTGAGTGAGAAAGAGTTCTCACTGTCGGTTTCCACTCCGTCATTCTTTATTTGGCAATTTTAGCACTATTTGGGTTTGTATTTGTCCCAAATTCAAGCAAGCTCCAAATTGAACTCAGTCAGTTTTCTTGTGAAGCTCTCGTCCCTACGATCGCAATGGATTCAGTTTCGCTGAATTCCGAAAGTATGTGAAAGTTATGATTATTATATGATCGAATACATGTATACATCATTACGTAAATAATTAATTAAATTAAGCTTAATTATACCCTAATCATCTTAGTCCACATCAGCACTTCCCCTAACCTTCTTCTTCCTCAAACATACCACACGCTCCAGAATAATTTCATGGCCTTTGTGCAATTTTCTACTCTAATTTCTCCTCCAACATTCCATTAAATCCAAATCTAAAATAACCATTGGACTTCCCTTCAATCCCTCTTCCGTTCTATCACAAGCCAATTCATCTTGCACGCACTACTGATATTGCCTCTCCAGGTAGCGTGCCTCCCCATGGTACAGGGTTCGAACTTTTTTGGGCCAAAAATCCACAAAAATTTGCAAACTCATGTCATTCGATCACACAAACACATGTACGTCAACCAAAATCCCATTCAATGCTCTAAATCATCAAAATCCTGAACCTATTCTGTAAAATTTCCGCCAATAACAGTGGATACCGTACCGTATGAAACTCATCCAGGAATGTAGAGCAGCTCATGTTGATTACAAATGTATTTATCTCATGACTTTAGGATTATCATTGAGTTTGTTTTTGATTTTTCTAAATCTAATTTTTCACTTTTTTCCTTTTTACTGGAGGCTGCTTAAAGCATGGACCATGCAGAAGAATGATTGTCCCCTTTTCTAGGGTTGTTGACCAATTGAATGACATAAATACCATTTTTATTTTAATAATATTTAATACTATTTATCACTTAAATGTGGACTTTATCGATCCAAACTCCAAACCAAACCTAACGACCATCGTTCCTAGCTAAATACCCCCATTTCGGACACAATGGGATATGTTTCATAAGCCAATTCGACTGTTTCGACCGTTTTCATCAAAATTAAAATATAAATTAATATAACATTCGAAATTGATTTCAACGTACATTTTACTTTTTCAAGGCCACATACTGGCTCCAAAAATACCAGAAAAATAAATCTAGCTATGTTTTGATGATGCGGTCCTAACAAAACTAATTTCATCGAATTTGGAGACCGTTTGAAAAACTGTCATTTTCCAGTCGATTAAATTCAAACTGAAATTACCAAACACGTTTAAAATTCACTGCGCTCACATGTTAATTCCAAAAATTATGAAAATTGGAATCTAGCAATAATTTGGCATTCTGGATCCAACAGAAGTGGTTTCGTCGAAAACGGATGTTGTTTGCAAAATGGCTATTTTTAAGGGCTATATATTATATAAAATATATATAAATTCCATAGCGACTGTTCTAAATTTCAAACTGGACATAACTTTTTATTCCCGATCTGAATTTTTACATTTGTTAGAAAGATATTTTTAAACAGATTCAAATATTTCTGGTTTGACTGAAATTCGATTTATTTTGAATCCTATACATTCATTTGAAATTTGAAATCGAATTTTCAACCTACCACGCCATTTCAGACTCTTTATATAATTAAAATAAATTTATTCATTGTAACTTTGATTAAAATAATTTTTTAGTCGTTATCATTTAAAATAAATCATTTTAAATATTCAAAATCCATCAAAATAGCTAAAATAAATTTTTTAAATTGGTTTTGAAAATCCGGGTTGTTACACCAGACCACTTTTTGCTTACCCTGTCATAATTTAGACATTATACGTTATTTAATATTAAATATAATTAATTGTTTTAAATCATGAAATTAGTTAACTTATTATTTGTAATCACCCTCAACTAGACCACATCTCCAATGGTTCAGCCGCCCCAACAAAGGTGCTCACCCTCCCACGCAATCAGCCAACATCCGATTTCTCCTTTCTTTCCCTTTCATAAATCCGCTTGAAAACCTCGCCAACATTCTTTTCTTTACGGAAACAACCATCCGCATACCACAATTTAACACTCGTTACCTCCTTTTTTTTCTCGGTTTCAGGTAAAACTTCGCGGCAACAGGGAAAACCGCACCTTTCCGACGTCGTTCATCACCATGTATATCTCCAGTGGAAAAGGAAACTCCGCTGCCCTACAAACTGCCGAAACCCGTCAGCTATCCCCCCATGCGAGTTGCTCCTGTTCATTTGCTTCTCATGTAACTAACTACTTGTCTCTATTTGTTGAACCCATGTCGGCTTCAACTCCACTGTTTCGTCGTCCTAACCGAACCCACGGCGCCATGTTACCCTCCCCATGCACGCAAGCTTTACACACCCCCATGCACAGTATTGTGGAGCCATTCTCTAAAACACGCACTACCAGCAACTGAAATGAAAGCTATCTCCTTCACGGCGCTTTGAGTTTCCAAAACACCGCCATCTCCCCACTTTTCAAAAACTGCTGCTCAAACTATAAGCATACCCAACATCTCTCCAGCTACATGTCCGAGCGCCATCTCATCAGACTCCACCGTGGCAGCCATTACCAAACGATGCCTATCAACGAGGAACAGAGCCTTTGCGAGTTCAGCGGATCGACCAATTTATATTGGATTTTGTAAATATAGCTTTAAAGTTTTTGATATATAAAAAGGGTATTGTGTTTTAATGTTAAGCAAGAAGGATGGGTTTGCTGTTTCGAATGAGATGGAGTATGTTGTGCTGTGTTTATATAGGGAAGAAAGTATCGCTTTCAAACATGTTTACCTGAGGACAGACAATATTTATTATTTTCTAATGTTTGCAGCGCACAGTCACATGTGATGTTTCAAATGAAAAGAAAGGAATAGGGCGGAAAGTAAAATTCTCACATGGGATCGCTTTTCCTTTTTAGAAATACATCTCTTTTGGTTGGTAGGTGCAGAACGTGGCAAGATTTTGTATTTAAAGCTCATGAGCCAACCTATATCTTTTTATAGGGTAACACGCGGTCTGATGGTATTGCTGGCAGGTCTTTTTTTCTCTTCTTATTAGATTGAACATGAGTCACAGAGAAGTCCAAGGAAACGCACAGGTCATGTGGAGCAACAGACTGTTTTTAATTTAGGTGACAACATAATATTTCAGAAATGACCGGCTTGTTTTATAATTAAATTACAAATTGAACGTTCAACCGTCATTTAATAAAAATGAAATCGTTAATATAATTCAATATAAGCCAATATTAAACCTTTTTAAATTGTCCGTTCACATTATATAGCAAAATCAACATTTTCCAAATATTTTGGAATTAAAATATTATTACACTATTTATATTAATAACATTTTCAAAATAAATTGGTTAAATTCAATTATTTAAATTCGAATCAATATTTTAAATAATAAATTAATTTATGTAACTGGCTAGAAAATACAGGACGTTACATTTCTTCCCCCTTAAAAGAATTTCATCCCCGAAATTACTATCGCAGAAAGAACGCTACAACCCAGTATCTTTATAAAAATATTTAGTTAAAACTTAGTTTTATTTTAAAAGCTAACTCAATTGGTTTTAGAACCAATTTATTTCAAATAATGAAAATTTCAAAAAATCTTCAAAAAATTCCTTATACCTTAAATTTTGGAAATTTTTTGGCAGCGTCTCCCCTGTACGGAGGGACGTCTGCAATATTACAGGTTCAACAAAAATATATACCTCGACCCTTATGAGCGTTATTATGCAGTAAGCAATAAATTATACACGGGCTTGTTTAATTAGCATGCCAAACTGGATTCAATTTGCTCCAGAACTCTCTTGGATGAATTTTAAAGTTGAATTAGCTCTTCTGCACCTGTTCTCAACTCCAATGAACTTCATAAGTTTCCAAAACAATGTCAATTGGGTTTTAGTATCCATATCATCTATTCCAACCAATTCCATACATTATCTGATTCTCATGGATTTAATTATAACCAAGTCTTAGCAATCCATTTATTTATTAAATATCCATTCAGTTTCATTAACCTTGGATTAATTTATTCAACTTGATTATTTTAGATTGGTTTTCAACCAATATCTATTCATTTTTAGGTTTATATCCATGCAATAAACCACATAATTAAACACATCATTCAAACCACATCAACAAATTTTACTGATTGCCATATTATAATAATTTGAGGAAATCATTATTTCTTTACAAAATATACTGGGGAAAATAATTTAAAAATATTTATATCAAATTACAAATACGCGCAACTTTGGTCGTCTGATTTTGTCATGCGTGAGCGTTCCCTACCCTAATCTCATCATCTTCTTTTAATCGATTTCTACATCGCAACTTTCAACGAATTCATTTTCGTTGATAAGCCACATTGTTTATTTCATTCTATTTCCACAAATTCAATTCAGATCTGCTTTCACAAAATGCGAATGTGCCAATATTTCAATAGTGTTTTTTAGACAGTCCTTCTAGATCTACGCAATTCCTATTAAGATGTCGCAGATCTACGCATCGCTGCATATAACTGCAGATGTATCCAACCTCCGATCAGATGCGAATTTGTTTTCATCATTTTCGTGTTTTGATCTCCTTCCGATTTTATTCATAAAGCCATCTAAATACCTTGTCAGACCCCAGATCTTTGCTCTCAAATATTTTTCGCAAGATTGATTTTATTCGGATGTCAATGTTGTTCGAAAACAGAAGCTGCTGGTCTTCTTCTTTACAGAGGCCTGGTAAGAAATTTAAGTTTGGGTGAATTTGTGTTTCAGTTGAATGAAGAATTGCGTTTCGGTTCGGGGTCCAACATGCGTTATACTGGAGTAATACTGTGTTTGGATGGTTTTCAATATTGTTTGTTATCAGGAAGGTTCGGATCTAGAGTCAAAATTTCAGTGTATACATGAATCTGTTTTTTCGAGGATATCTTGAATCTGTGGATCTGCTTTTTTAAATTCCCGATTTGTTGTTTTTATTTCACCAGATCGCGGAGATGTATAGACTAATTGCAGCAGATTTATTGATTGAATGGGTTTGATATAGGATTTTGTTTGGAACTTTAAGTCTGGAATTTTTCCATGGTATTAAATATGTTAGCTACTTACATCAGAGGGAAATTTTCACTTTTGCTGTTTCTGATTTCTTATAATTGGTTTTGATAATTTTCGGCAAGGAGTTATACATGTAATTATCAGTTGTTTTTTGGTAGATGTTTACATTGGGTTTCAGGTCGGAATTCTACAAGTTTGTCATCAGTAATTCTTATGGTTTCTTTCTGCAAATTCAGTAACTTGGTTAATGTAAGTCATTTGATATCACACTTCATTGACCATTTTCGCCGTTTTCTTGGAGATAATGTGTTTATGGTTTCACATGGACACGTGAATTATGATCAATGAGCCTTTCTATGAAAATCAGTTGTTGTAGACTTGTTTGCTAGACTTTGAAGTAAAACTTATTTAGGGAGATTTGGAAATGGATGAACTAAGTCTTTGTGGTGCCAAGTATGCTTGAACTAATGGGCAATTCTTCATCTGTTTTTCCAGAAAGATACTTCTTGTGCTATTGGATGCAAGTGTAGTGAGTATGCTGAGTGGAGCATTTGGCTCGGGTAGTGCAGCGAGTGATGGCCTCATCGTGGGCCGGTTTTATTTTAGTTAGTTTAGATTTACTTGTATTTTCATGTTTTTTTACGCAATTATTTTAGTTTGTAACGGTTAGTATGCTAACTTGCCTTTTGTATTGCAATTCCTTAGATAATAAAAGTGAACCAATTTTCAAAAAAAAATTACAAATACGCGCTCTCATATATGTACTCAAACTCAATCTAGGGTATTACTAACCCCATCTCTATTGAGTTATGCCATAAAGCCAAGGTTATCACTAAACCAATTGCTCCGATACCAACTGTAATGGCCAAGAAAAATTCAACGCTTGAATTTTCAACGATAATACATAATCTTGTATTACTTGTCAAAAATCCAAGTATCGAAAACCCGGACTGTTAATAGAAAGAAATTAGAGGATGAGAAAAGAAAGAAAAAATATTAGAATAGAAGAACGAAGAAGAACACATCAGAATCTCACAGCAGAACGAATAAAATATAATATATAAGATCTCTTTTTAAAAGAAAACTATATATATACACACACACATATATACACATACCATTTATCAGAGTACAACATACATAAATCACAGCAGAAATAAACTTTGTATAACTAATGGTGAAGCCCCCGCTTCCAGCTCCTGAAACTCCAAGCGAAACCTAACCTGGAAATATACTCGGTCTGACCCGAGCACATTTAAAGGAAAGCAAAATTCACCCGGATCAGTCTGGAATACTTTCAGTGAAAAATTCACAGCACAAACAACTTGTTTTAACTTTGAAAAATCCTTTTTGAAAGAAAAGAATAATAGTAAGACCAATCCACACACAAACACAAATGGTTTTTTATATTACTATAACCCAAAACACTTTTGAAATCAATATCTTTTATGATATCATAATAGTGCCTAAATACAAATAAATATCAATCTAGCAGAACGCTTGCATCTCACGCTCTACATATATAGTATACAATCAAAACTCAGGCGCTTATTGGAGAATGGATTTCTTGGCAAGCTATGGGATCACCTGTCGACATTGTATCTCCGGAGATGAATACATTGGGGTTCAACAAGAACATCTTGCAACTCGACTACACATAACCGACCCCTCATTTCACTTGAGAGTACCAAATGTATCATTAACACGGTTGGGGGCCAGCCAACCAAACCGATAACATACTTATAAAAATAAAAGGGGAAATCAAAGGCATTTGATTTCTCTAGATCAGATAATGACATACCTTTTTAATGGTTGCAACCCATATAGCCATGTTGCCTACCCGATTATTGTGCCATTTCATGGTTGATGAGGCTTGAGGTTACGCTCATCTTTTAGCACATCTCCATTCACTTTGAATGCCACATCGTCAGATCCATCAAATCACTAATTGACGTCCACAAATACACTCTAGGTGTTAAGAAAGAGAATTTCTCTGCCATCGAGCTCGGTATATTTGTAAAAATCAACGTACATGATTTTTAAGGGAATACTCTGTCAGACATTCGTCCATACAAGTCATCCAGGAACAGGATGAACCGAAGGCACCCTCCTACCATATCCTATATAGGAATCACTCCAAGGATCGATAGCGAGAAGTCCTTGCAAACCCGTGGATTTCAATTACTGCAGAATCACAATCAAAAGATCTCTGGTTGCAACACAGAGAAATTTATCAAGTGGATCTTCCGCTCATGAAGATCAATAGTCTTCAATGCTCCATCTTTAAAGCTGCATGTTAGTCGCGTCAGCACAGTTGATTTGAAGTGGTTTTCGGTCTAGTCCCCATCCCAGTCTCTTCGAAACAACACGTCAAAAGGTCCAGTAAATAATTCATTTGATAGTCGGTTGTTTAACTATCAAATCATAACAGTAAACTAAGTAGATTGGCAGCTCAGGTCCTTTATATAAATAATTCATTTAACCATTTCCTCGATTCTTGTAATTGATTTCATAAATTTTACCTTATCAAAACTCTTCTAGTTTTGTTATCTTGAAAACATAACTCACACTCTTTTTCCCAACTTCTCTTTTTATTTCCTTTGTCTGGAAATATTACCATATTTTCTAAAACAACTTTTATCTCCGTATCTCGGAAGCGTCGTTTATATATTCTAAAAACCTTTTTCATAATTTCTTACGTTAAAAATTATCGCTATAGCTTCATAAACTCACCTTCCATTTCCTTTATCATTTGGGAAGATCGTTATATTTTTGTTTAGTCAAATGGCATATTATTAATTTCCAAAATCCTTTCCTTATTTTAATTAAACCATTTCACCTAATTCAGTTCCTAGGTGAACGCTTATTTTTAAAATCATCGTCTCGGATAAAATCCTTTTTACAAACTTTGTTAGTATGATGGGGAATTAACTTCAAATACTTTTCATACTACTCCATTCCATAATTTTTATTTTGTTTAAAAAGGGAATTCAAATTGTAAAGTTCTCGTTTTAGATATTATTAAAAAAAAGTAGTTATATTTCCGATTAACTAAAACTAGCCTAGTTAATCCATTTTAGAAGGTTATAAAAAATGATAAATTTTTTTAATCATAAATAACTCGATAATCACTTTCCTACCCATTACAAACTAATACTACCACTCGATAATAGTGAAGTCATTCAAGTTGGGGTATTCTAGTTACCTCTCAGACCTTGATCGACAACGTTCTTATCTTAAGATAATACAAGTTTGCAATACCCAGATCTGATACATCCTTCCCATTTCCATTTAGTATGGTTTTATAAACCATTTTCTTTTATTTGAAAACCCACTTTTCGTGCTAATTCCTTTTACCTCATTAAATAACTTTCCAACCTTATTTACAATTCGATTTCTATATTGTAACAACCCGGAAAATCTGAACCAATTCAAAATTTTTAAATTGGCTATTTTAGTGGATTTTAAATATTTAAACGACGAAAAGCAAGTTTTAATCGACGTTTGAAAATAAATATAATTATTTCTAATTATAAACAAGGCCTGAAATGGCGCGGTAGTTTCAAAATTTGAATTCAAACTTTGGCTAACTATACCGGGTGCAAATTAAAACGGATTTTAGTGAAACCAAAAATATTTAAATCTGTTAGTGAATATCTTTCTAGCGAATCTGAAAAATCGAAGTTTCATAGCGGGAAGCAAAATTTATGGCCAAATGAATTTTCAGAAAGGCCGCTATAGAGTTTATATAGCCCGTGAAAATAGCCATTTTGCAAACGGCCTTAGAATTTGACGAAACCACTTTTGTTGGATCCGGGATGTTAAATTATTGCTAGGTTTCAAATTTCATAAATTTTGAAGCTAGTATGTGAGTGTGGCAAAGGAAAATGTGTTTGGTAAATTTCTATTAAATTGGATCGACCAGAAAAGGGCCATTTTTCAAACGGTCTTAGAATTCGATGAAACTAGTTTTGTTGTTACCGTATCGTCAAAAAATAGCTAGATTTATTTTTCGGGAATTTTTAGAATCAATATGTGGCCCGGGCAAATTGAAATGTACATTCAAATTAAATATTGAATATTTTATATTTTAGTTTGAAGGAAAACTGACTGAAACAGTCGAATGGGCCTTCGAAACATATCTCATTTTGTTCAGAATGGGGGTATTTGGCTAGGGACGACAGTCGTTGGGTTTGGATTGGAGTTCGTATGAGATAAGGAGTATTTTTGGATTTTTAAAATTTATAAATATAAAAAAAACCTATTGGTCAATGCACACTCTCTCCCCCCTCTTTCTCTCTCTCCCTCACCCGAACGCACGACGGAAATAGCTCGAAACTTCCTAGGCCGATTTCTTCCAATCCGCTCCACTAAACACCTCGACCCAGTTGAGGATTTTGAAAAGCTCGGCGAGAGCTTCAAATCCATAGCAACCTCGACCTCCCCCGTGCTGTATTCCGTCATATCCGTCGCCTCGAAGGTTCACCGTCGCGAGGCAAATTTCTCCCCACTCCGACGATCGGATGACGTGCAGTTGGCACCCCCTGGAGCGGTTTTCGAAGCCCGACATCGTGGTTCACTCTGATCTTCATCTCGCTTCACGATTTCACGAAATCACGTGACCTAGTTTCGAACAAAACAGTGGAGGTACGGCTTTAGTTATATTAAACTATTTAATAGCACTTTGAAGCGCTAAGGTTTTTGATTTCACTGTAAAAATCATATCTTTTTCGTTTCTTGACGAAATTCAGCGAAACAAGAGACAGTGGACTCGTGTGGACGTCTTCTACATTCTAGAAGAGACTGCATATTTTTCTGAGCCTTCTGCTATTTTTGGTGGAGTGGAACCCAGTGTGAGATTTCTGAATTATAAACGATATGGAAAATGACGATGTATAAATTATATAGTCGGTGTATGAGTTATATAAGCATTATACACCTCATGTATAAGCGTTGTATAAATTGTATGTTCGATGTATAAGTTATATATGCGTTGTAAAAATTATATATGTGTTGAAATAGAAGTGAAATATACTTATATATATATATATATATACACGCCCCTCGTCCACAAACCATGGACGGTATTTATTGGTTGTGATTGGTGTGAAAATTGGTTGATAGCGAATGGTTGATTAGAATTGTTTGTGGTTGAAATTGATTGACTGTGGTTGAAAAATACCTATTTATGGTTGAGAATTATTTGGTTGAAACCACATAGGATTAGTTTGTGGAAATGAAAGAAAAAAAAATATACATGCCGCCTACGTGCGAACTAGATGCATGAAATCCCCATGGTCAAAAGCTGAGAGGCTTTAAGGAAGAGCGAGGAGCCGTACTTGGGACGACCCCGGTTTTAACTACTCTGCCGTTCTGCCGAAATTTTGAATAATATTCATGTGTTAGAATTATTTTCATGTGTTGAAACTATATTTGTGTGTTGAATAGAAGTTCATGTGTTGAATAGAAATTCATGTGTTGAATGACATTCATGTTTTGAAATAAATTGTTTTATAATAAAAATCATATTTTTATCATCCATATGAAACTATATAAAATAGTCATGTTTTGAAATAAATTGTTTTATAATAAAAAAATCATATTTTTATCAACTATATGAAACTATATAAAATAGTCATGTTTTGAAGTAAATTGTTTTATAATAAAAATCATATTTTTATCATCTATATGAAACTATATAAAATAGTCGTGTTTTGAAATAAATTGTTTTATAATAAAAATCATATTTTTATCGTCTATATGAAACTATATAAAATAGTCATGTTTTGAAACAAATTGTTTTACAATAAAAACCACATTTTCGTTATATACATGAAGTGTTAAAAATAGTGAAGTGTCGAAATAAATGTCTATTAGATAAAAATATCATTTTTATCAAATGTATGAAAAGAATATGGTTTTGAAATCGAAGAATCGATTATATTTATATATATATATATATGATTAAATTAAATCGAATAACGACGTTGAAGTTCGTATTTTCAAATCGAAACTTCAAACGAGTGAATCGGGAGATCCGACCGTCGGATTTTCCCGAAACCATAACCGTTGGGTTCGTTTTGGAAATATATTTCCAACGATACCCACTTTGTGAAAATCCAACGGTTGGATTGCCTGGAATGTTTAATTCCAATCTGAAGAAAAATAGCGCTAGAATCGATTATATTTATATATATATAAATAATTAAATTAAATCGAATAACGACGCTACAGTTCGTATTTTGAAATCGAAACTTCAAGCGAGTGTACCGGGAGATCCGACCGTCAGATTTTCCCAAAACTGAAACTGTTGGATTCGTTTTGAAAAGATCTTTCTAATGTATAAAATTTGTGAAGATCCAACGGTTAGATTTTCAGATACGTGTAAATCAAATCTAAAGAAAAATAGCGCCACGGCCGCGTTACGACCTGAAGCATCGTTTGAATAAATTGGCTATTTTTAAATAAATAAAAATAGAGATAAATTGTTTTAAAATATTATAAATGATATGGAATGTGAAATTTAGAAACTAACTGAAGGTTAGCTAAGTCGAATGGTTCCCTGGGTTTTGATCTGATGTTGGTTTCGGCTTTTGGGTTTAACACTTAGGAAATCGTTCTCTTACTAATTTACGGTTAGTGACTGATGAATTGGAATGAGGCGAATGTTGTGTTTGTGTAGCAGTTGTTTATTATATACGCGAGTTGCTCAGAAAGACCGGGTTTATCCCATTCTGAATAACTGAATCGACGATAAGAAGTCGAAGATGAAGACGGTGGTTGAAGACCGAAGATCTTCACCTCGTTTGGATGGTAACTGATGTCCTGATTGGGAGGCATCCCGAAATATGGATAATGAGTGGTGATCGTCCAGACGTACGTGGAGATCGATGGATATGCGAGGTATATAGTGCTTCCGGTTTCGTTCAGACCCAGAACAGACTTGTAAATGGACTGTGTCTGACATTGGAATTCATTCTGTGTGATTGATAGCCATCAGTTGCATGGTGTGAATTGCCTGTGTGGCATGCTAAGATGCAGTGATCAAGGCTTCTGTTGAAAAGCAAAGTCTTGTAGTTGATGATCAAATCACCTTCTGTTTGGCGTAGCTTTGTGTATAACGTGAATTCGCGAGCCTCACACCCCGGTATGAACCAGAAACGGGAGAGGACCTCTGTGAGGGCATGCGTTTCCTTCTAGCTAGAGGTGGTGTCAGCGCTTAAACTGGTTGACATATATATTATTTTCACCTGTGTGGTTGTTACTATTGCGAGGCGCCTCAGATATATCGGTGACTATGTGAAGCCGATGGAGCCATTCGTTGGCTCATTGACGCCCCAAAGGGCGGGGAAACGCAGTGTTCAGGCATTTTAATCCACATCGATGGACTGGCCCTGTCGCTCCTAGGGTCACTCGAGCTCTGATCCTGAGACATGGGCTAGAGCGTCTCAAAGTCGGTAAGGACTATCTTTAGCCTTGGTTCATGATGGAAATCCAATTTCCAAATACGACACCGTGCGGTTTTGATTGTACATATATATATATATATATATATATATATATGTATATATGTATATATGGCGACATGATATATGGTACCCATACCGTCTATGATTGATATTTATGATTGTTTTATAAAATTAGAAACTAACTGGAAACGAGCTAAGATGGGTGGTTTCCTGGGTATTGGTCTGATGTTGGTTTCGGCCTTCGGGGTTAATACTTAGGGAATCGTTCTCTTGCTAATTTACAGTTGGAGTATAATTAAGAATTAAACGACAAAACATACATTTTAAGTGTTTTATTCGTATCAAGCATATTTTGGCCATTATAAGGTAAAACTCTATCCTTCGGTTTGCGATGCATTGTGTGATGGTAACTGAGTCTTATAATGGCTTCATTTTTATAAAAAGCATTGCGATGTTTAAAGTTTTAAACCACTGACAATCCAATGGAGTAAACCCGTTCCGCGAAAGTGGCGTGGTCCTTTGATTAGCCAAATTATATAATATGTTAAGTAGATTTCTCTTACCAGTCCTTGTTGTTGGTCTTGTGAGGCTGGGTACGCATGATAGGGGGTTCTCGCTTCGCGGTTTGGTGGCAAACGAGAGAATCTTACCCCTACATGTCCCTGTTGAGGGTTGGTTCAGCAGTGGCCGGCAGACTCGAGAGGGTCGCCGTAAAACAAGGGACTGGGGGACCATTGTGAGCCGCAGTGGGTTTTACCTGCTGTACCGGAGGATGAAGGGATGGTTGCAAAGCCTACCGGATTTCGCGGTAACGCCAAAACGTGGTATCAGAGCTTTGGTTAAGCTTAGTTCTGGAATATAACATATTAACGAATTCGTCAGAAATAGAACCAGTAGTGTTCTAGGACGAATAACTCATTACAGATAGGATCAGTAATATCCTGGTATGAGTATAGCAGAAAGAAATACACCTCGATAGATACATTTACACTCAAGTATATGTTTCTATGCTTTATAATATCTTTTCTTTGACCTGACACTTGATCTGCTATTTGCAAAAGTACTAGAAAATGAGTGTCAAAAACAGAAGGAATGCAGAACCAGGTCTAGAGGCTCTATTTAAGAGATATCGGAATTTGGGCGGAGCACAATTCTCGGTTAATGAATCGATTATTCAAACTCAAGCTTGGATGAGCTCTGCGGAAAGAATTTTAGAGCATTTCCAGCTGAGAGATGATCAGAAAAGATTAGTAGCATCTTGGGCACTCAAAGAAGAAGCTTTAATTTGGTGGGAAACAATCATCAAAGATAATCCAGATGGTGATATCACCTGGGATAGGTTCAAAGAGATTTTCCTAGAAAGATTTACTCCGCCTGAAGCAACTGAGCGATTATGTGATGAATTCTCTTATCTGATACAAGGAGATATGACCATTCCAGAATATCATAGGAAATTCAATGAACTTTCTCACTTTGCCCCTCATCTAATTTAAAATCCAAAGAGGAAGAATCTGAGGTTTATTCATGGCCTACAAAGAAAATACCAAACTAAAGTTACGGGGCATGTGAAGCTTCCTTTTTCAGAAATGATATACATGGCTTATCAGTATTAAGATCTCCATAAGAAAGTTATGTTGCACGACGAAGAGGAAGTCAGTTCTAGTAACAAAGGGGAGTCTGAGACTGATAATCCAGAGGCCAGTACGATGCCTGAGGGCTGTAAGAATCCCAAAGCCAAGCGGAAACGGGTTAAATCTGAGAAAGGACCAGTAACGACTGCCATATGCAGTAACTGCAAGAAGCCAGGGCATTTGGTGATAAACTGCGGACCCTTAAAGAAGCGATTAAAAGGTGGACTTCAATCTAAGAAGGGATTTCATGAGAATAGAAAGTGCAGTCAATGCCATCAGGCCGGTCATCTTTCAAAGGCCCGCCCGCCATTCAGAAAACCTGAAGCAGTACATGTAAATGAAGTGGCAGAAGTGCCTGCATCTTCGTCTGCTCAGGAAAGGTCTGATGTTTTGGAAGGCACGCTTAATGTCAAAAATATTCCAGTTAAAGTACTGTTTGATACAGGCGCCTCATGAAGCTTTATTGCAAAGAATCCAGTTAAGAAGCTAGATTTGAATTTGAAAAGGCTCAAAGAACTCATCACTGTCCATAACCCGGTTGGAGATTCTCTCGATCTTAGCTGGATTTGTGCAGTGCCTGTCTCTTTTTCCTGTTATAAGTTCCCAACCATCTCTATCGTCATGAATTATACTGAATTCGATCTTATTTTGGGATTGGATTGGTTTACCAAATATGAGGCAGAGGTTAGATGCGCCGAGAGAGTTGTAAAGGCAAAGGCCCAATCAGGGAATTATATAACCATACCATGCGAATGTCCGAATTCAAATAGAAAAGACTTCTGGGCAGCTTTGGACGTTTCTTCTGCTCAAATAGAAAATATCCCTGTAGTCATAGAGAATATTCTGGACCTCATAAAAGATATTCTTGTCGTAAAGAATTATGAAGATGTGTTTGAAGAAGTTGTTAGTCTACCTCCGCAGAGAGAAATTGATTTCAAGATCGCTTTAATTCCGAACGCAGGCCAGTAGTGCACGCTATTCGGAGAATGACTCTAAAGGAGAAAGAAGAACTAGACAATCAAACTCGACAGCTTGTATGGAAGGGTCTGATCAAGCCTAGTTTCTCTGATTAGGGAGCAGCAGTGGTGTTTGTCCCAAAGTCAGACGGTACTCTGCGACTATGTGTGGACTATCGGGACTTGAATAAGCAGACAATAAAGAATAAATATCCATTGTCGCGAATCGATGATTTATTAGATCGTATGAATGGAGCACAAGTATTTTCAAGGATGGACCTAGCTACAGGCTTCCATCAGCTTCGTATTGCCGAAGAGTGTGTTCCTATGACATCATTCAGAGGTCCAGACTTATTCTATGAGTGGTTAGTAATGCCGTTCGGCTTATGTAATGCTCCAGCTTACTTCATCGATTTAATGAGTAGAGTGTTCAGAGGGGTCCTGAATAAGTTTGTTCTGGTTTTTATTGATGATATTCTAATCTTCTCTAAGTCAAAGGCCGAACATGAAAAACATTTGGAGCAAGTTCTAGAAATTCTGAGAAGGAATGTATTGAAAGCTAAACTTTCCAAATGTATATTCTGGCAAGATGAGGTGAAGTTTCTTGGCCACGTCGTATCAAAAGAGGGAATTGCTGTGGATCCAAGTAAAATCACAGCTATTCAAAATTGGAAACAGCCTAGTACTCCCACAGAAGTCCGAAGTTTTCTTGGATTGGCTAGTTATTACCGGAAGTTCGTTAAAGAATTTTCGAAGATATCTAGTCACTTAACAAATCTTACAAAGAAGCACTCAAAATTCAAGTGGACTCCCGAATGTGAGGAGGCATTTCAGAAGCTAAAAGTCAGGTTAACAACGGCTCCAGTGCTCACAATTATTGACGGCAATCAGGATTTAAAAGTCTGGACAGATGCCTCTAGAGAAGGCCTTGGTGCAGTATTAATGCAAAGAGGTCAAGTGGTTGCTTATGCTAACCGTCAGCTGAAACCGCATGAGAAAAACTATTTTACTCATGATCTTGAGTTGTTGGCTATCGTATTCGCTTTGAAAATTTAGAGACACTATCTTTTGGGTGAGAAATTCGAACTGTTTATAGATCATTAGTCGTTAAAGTATCTGTTCACCCAGAAAGACTTGAATCTGAGGCAGCAACGTTGGCTAGAGTTCCTTGCAGCATACGATTTTGAGATTCAGTACACTCCAGCGAAAGCCAATGTCGTGGCGATGCGCTAAGTAGAAAGAATGTAATGATCGCAAGTTTTATTATTACGACTTCATTGATTGATAAAATCTCTGCTCTTCAGAAGGATGATCACTTCATTCAAAGGATCAGAGAAAGAATACGGAAAGGCGAACACTTGAGTTTCCAAATTGATGACCAAGGGATTCTAAAGCTAAAGGGTCAAATTTGTGTTCCTAACATTTCAGAGCTCCGAAAGGAAGTGCTGGATGAATGCGACAAGTCAAAACTTAGTATCCATCCAGGAGTGAGCAAAATGTATAATGAAATCAAATGCACTTTCTGGTGGAGGTCGATGAAGAGAGACATTTCTTTATAAGTTAGCTGATGCTCTACTTGCCAACTTGTCAAAAGCGACCAACAGAAACTGGCTGGATTGTTTGCAACCGCTGGACATTCCAGGTTGGAAGTGGGAACATATTTCCATGGACTTCATAGATGGTTTGCCCAGAACCAGGAAAGGAAATGATAGTATTTGGGTGATCGTAGATCGCTTCACGAAGATCGCCCATTTCATACCTGTCAGATCGAACAGGACTGCTCAGAGTCTGGCGCAGATATATTTCAAGGAAATTGTTAGGCTACATGGAATGCCGCTCAGTATAGTTGGTGATAGAGATCCAATATTTACTAGCAAATTCTGGGAGGCATTTCAAATAGAACTGGGAACGAAGCTGAACTTGAGCACCGCTTATCATCCTCAGACAGATGGTCAAACTGAGAGGGTGAATCGTATACTAGAAGATTTATTACGGGCTTGTGTTCTTGACTTTGGTGGATCATGGGAAGACCATTTGCATTTGGCTGAGTTCTCATATAACAACAGCTACCAAGCGAGCCTAACAATGTCACCATTCGAAGCATTGTATGGTAGACCGTGCCGATCCCCTGCTTGTTGGGTCGAACCTAGTAATAGGCTTGTATTTGGACCTGATATGGTTCGTGAAGCTGCAGACAAAGTCGATTTCATTAAGAAACGATTACTTGCCGCTCAAAGCCGACAGAAGAGCTATGCTGATTCTAGAAGAAGAGATTTGGCTTTTTCTGTTGGTGATTATGTGTATCTAAGGGTTTCTCCGATGAGAGGAGTGATTCGATTTGGCAAAACTGGGAAGTTGGCGCCCAGATTTATTTGTCCATTCCCTATACTTGAACGGATCGGAACCCTCACTTACAAAATTCAATTACCGGATTGGTTGCCCGGAGCGCATGATGTATTTCACGTATCTCAACTTCAAAAGCATGTCCATGACCCAGACTTGGTTGTGGAAGAGGCCTCACAACAGGATATTGAAATTACTCCAGAATTGGCTGTGAGAAGAGAGCCGCTAAATATTATTGGCAAAGAAACCAAAGAACTGAGGAACAAGAAGGTTCACTTAGTCATAGTGCAATGGAGTGGAGATCCGCGAGATTGTACTTGGAAAACAGAGGAAAGCATTAAGAAAGCCTATCCTAAGTGCAGGGTGGATATCTCTGATTGACTCCGGTGCAAGGTACATTTACCATACTTCACATTACCATTTGTTCTTTACTTTGCTATTGTATTCTTTGCATTGATGTAAACTTTCTAATTATATAGTCTGAATGTTTTCAAAAGAGTATATGAATCGATTAGTATATTTTTGAAAAGTTAAAAAGAAATTGATTGTTATTTGTGTTGTGTGATAGTGGCTATGATTAATTAAATTATTAGAACGATAGTTAATTTAATCAATAAGAGAATGAATGGTAGAATTTATTCGATTAAATCACACATTGAACTGAGTTAGAGATAGATAGAAATATATACATGTGCATTATATATGTTTCAACAGGTAAATGGATTAGCTGTTGAGTAAAGAATTTATTTGCGTGCCCGACAAATAGGTGAACCTTAATGAGTTGGTTGCGCGATTTTATTATTATATCAACTACTGTGAATGCCATTGGATGCAGAGTGCTGGTTGTTCAGTGTGTAATAATAAACGTCGTCATAGGCTAGTAACAATTAATTTTGAACTACATTACATGGCATACTTCTGAAGATAGGCATACTTCATCATATACCACATAAGCATTTGGAGCTTGTGTGACGAGGCTGAAGATTTACCGTACGAGCGAGAGGTTTGTATGGCGATGACTGTATATTACAGGTTGAACTAATGACTGATATAGACCATATAAAATGTAAAGGTAAATTCCCAGATTAATAAAAACCCCACACGGGTCTGGAGATGACAATAAACACGTCCCTTTGGTCATTAAGGCACAAAAACCATTTATAGGGTGATGAGAATTTATTCTCTGGAGTTATGATCTATACACACTCCCCTGTGGACACCGGAATATATCATTATAAATATGTGCATGCTTATTAGGATTTATTAGGTACCTAATATGGCCCAATAAATTTCCAAACCCCTCCCTGTACAAAGGAGGTTATGGCGAATTTTTTCGAAAATTTAGGGTGTTAGCCAAATTTTTGAAGAAATAGAAAATTCTCAGAAACTAAAAAGTTGGAGAATGGAAGCCAGATTGAAGGAGAGTTGATTAATCAAACCACTTTCGACTTTGTTCCTTTTCGGGGACAAAAAGTTTTATGTGGGGGAGATTGTAACAAGCCGGAAAATCTGAACCAATTTAAAAATTTTAAATTGGCTATTTTAGTGGATTTTAAATACTTAAAATAAATATTTTAAATAATAACGATGAAAAGTAAGTTTGAATCAACCTTTGAAAATAAATATAATTATTTCTAATTATAAACAAGGCCTGAAATGGCGCGGTAGTTTCAGAATTTGAATTCAAACTTTGACTGACTGTACCGGGTGCAAATTAAATCGGATTTTAGTGAAACCAAAAATATTTAAATCTGTTAGTGAATATCTTTCTAGCGAATCTGAAAAATCGAAGTTTCATAGCGGGAAGCAAAAGTTATGGCCAAATGAATTTTTAGAAAGGTCGCTATAGAGTTTATATAGCCCGTGAAAATAGCCATTTTGCAAACGACCTCAGAATTCGACGAAACCACTTTTATTGGATCCAGGATGTCAAATTATTGCTAGTTTCAAATTTCATAATTTTTGAAGCTAGTATGTGAGCGTGGCAAAGGAAAATGTGTTTGGTCGATTTCTATTAAATTGGATCGACCAGAAAAGGGCCATTTTTCAAACGGTCTCAGAATTCGATGAAACTAGTTTTGTTGGGGCCGTATCGTCAAAACATAGCAAGATTTATTTTTTGGGAATTTTTAGAATCAATATGTGGCCCTGGAAAATTGAAATGTACGTTCAAATTAAATATTGAATGTTTTATATTTTAGTTTGAAGAAAAACTGACTGAAACAGTCGAATGGGCCTTTAAAACATATCCTATTGTGTTCGGAATAGGGGTATTTGGCTAGGGACGACAGTCGTTGGGTTTGGATTGGGGTTCGTATGAGATAAGGAGTATTTTTGGATTTTTAAAATTTACAAATATAAAAAAAAACTATTGGTCAATGCACACTCTCTCTCCCCGCTTTCTCTCTCTCCCTCACCCGAACGCACGACAGAAACAACTCGAAACTTCCCAGGCCGATTTCTTCCAATCCGCTCAACTAAACACCTCGACCCAGTTGAGAATTTTGAAGAGCTCGGCAAGAGCTTCAAATCCATAGCAACCTCGACCTCCCATGTGCTGTATTCCGTTAGATCCGTCGCCTCGAAGGTTCGCCGTCGCGAGGCGAATTGCTCCCCCCTCCGATGATCGGACGGCGTGCGGTTGGCACCCCCTAGAGCAGTTTTTGAAGCCCGACATCATGGTACACTCTGAACTTCATCTCGCTTCACGGATTTCATGAAATCGCATGACCTAGTTTCGAACAAAACAGTGGAGGTACGGCTTTAATTATATTAAACTATTTAATAGCACTTTAAAGCGCTACGATTTTTGATTTCACAGTAAAAATCATATCTTTTTTGGTTTCTTGACGAAATTCAGTGAAACAAGAGACAGTGGACTCGTATGGACGTCTTCTACATTCTAGAAGAGACCGCATATTTTTTTGAGACTTCTGCTATTTTTGGTGGAGTGGAACCCAATGTGAGATTTCTGAATTATAAAAGATATGGAAAACGACGATGTATAAATTATATAGTCGATGTATGATTTATATAAGCGTTGTACACCTCATGTATAAGCATTGTATAAGTTGTACGTTCAATGTATAAGTTATATATGCGTTGTAAAAATTATATATGTGTTGAAATAGAAGTGAAATATACTTATATAAATATATATATATATATATATATATATATACACGCCTCTCATCCACAAACCATGGACGATATTTATTGGTTGTGATTGGTGTGAAAATTGGTTGATAGCGAATGGTTGATTAGAATTGTTTGTGGTTGAAATTGATTGATTGTGGTTGAAAAATACCCGTTTGTAGTTGAGAATTATTTGGTTGAAACCACATAGGATTAGTTTGTGGAAATGAAAGAAAAAAATATATACATGCCGCATGAAATCCCCATTGTCAAAAGCTGCGAGGCTTTAAGGTAGAGCGAGGAGCCGTACTAGGGACGACCCCGGTTTTAACTACCCTGCCGTTATGTTGCCGAAATTTTGAATAATATTCATGTGTTAGAATTATTTTCATATGTTGAAACTATATTCGTGTGTTGAATAGAAATTCATGTGTTGAATAGAAATTCATGTGTTGAATAGAAATTCATGTGTTGAACGACATTCATGTTTTGAAATAAATTGTTTTATAATAAAAATCATATTTTTATCATCTATATGAAACTATATAAAATAGTCATGTTTTGAAATAAATTGTTTTATAATAAAAAAAATCATATTTTTATCATCTATATGAAACTATATAAAATAATCGTGTTTTGAAATAAATTGTTTTATAATAAAAATCATATTTTTATCATCTATATGAAACTATATAAAATAGTCGTGTTTTGAAATAAACTGTTTTATAATAAAAATCATATTTTTATCATCTATATGAAACTATATAAAATAGTCGTGTTTTGAAACAAATTGTTTTACAATAAAAATCACATTTTCATTATATACATGAAGTGTTAAAAATAGTGAAGTGTCGAAATAAATGTCTGTTGGATAAACATATCATTTTTATCAAATGTATGAAAAGAATATGGTTTTGAAATCGAAGAATCAATTATGTATATATATATATAATTAAATTAAATCGAATAACGACACTGCAGTTCGTATTTTGAAATCGAAACTTCAAACGAGTGTACCACGAGATCCGACCGTCGGATTTTCCCGAAACCATAACCGTTGGGTTCGTTTTGGAAATATCTTTCCAACGATACCCACATTGTGAAAATCCAACAGTTGGATTGCCTGGAATGTTTAATTCCAATCTGAAGAAAAACAGCGCCAGAATCGATTATATATATATATATATATAAATATAAATGCAATTAAATTAAATCGAATAACGACGCTACAGTTCGTATTTTGAAATCGAAACTTCAAACGAGTGTACCGGGAGATCCGACTGTCGGATCTTCCCAAAACTGAAACCGTTGGATTCGTTTTGAAATGATCTTTCTAATGATATAAAATTTGTGAAGATACAACGGTTAGATTTCCAGATATGTGTAAATCAAATCTGAAGAAAACAAGCGCCACGTCCGCGTTATGGCCTGAAGCGTCGTTTGAATAAATTGGCTATTTTTAAATAAATAAAAATAGAGATAAATCGTTTTAAAATATTATAAACGATATGGAACGTGAAATTTGGAAACTAACTGAAGGTTAGCTAAGTCGAATGGTTTCCTGGGTTTTGATCTGATGTTGGTTTCGGCCTTCGGGGTTAACACTTGGGAAATCGTTCTCTTACTGATTTACGGTTAGTGACTGATGAATTGGAATGAGGCGTATGTTGTGTTTGTGTACCACTTGTTTATTATATACGCGAATTGCTCAGAAAGACCGCGTTTATCCCATTCTGAATAACTGAATCGACGATAAGAAGTCGAAGATGAAGACGGTGGTTGAAGACCGGAGATCTTCACCTCATTTGGATGGTAACTGATGTCCTGATTGGGAAGCATCCCGAAATATGGATAATGAGTGGTGATCGTCCAGACGTACATGGAGATCGATGGATATGCGAGGTATATAGTGCCTCCGGTTTCGTTCAGACCCAAACGGACTTGTAAATGGACCGTGTGTCTGACATTGGAATTCATTCTGTGTGATTGATAGCCATCAGTTGCATGGTGTGAATTGCCTGTGTGGCATGCTAAGATGCAGTGATCAAGGCTTCTGTTGAAAAACAAAGTCTTGTAGTTGATGATCAAAGCACCGCCTGTGTGGCGTAGCTTTGTGTATAACGTGAATTCGCGAGCCTCACACCCCAGTATAAACCAGAAACGGGAGAGGACCTCAGGGAGGGCATGCGTTTCCTTCTAGCTAGAGGTGGTGTCGGCGCTTAAACTGGCTGACATATATATTATTTTCACCTATGTGGTTGTTGCTGTTGCGAGGCGCCTCGGATATATCAATGACTATATGAAGCCGATGGAGCCATTCGTTGGCTCATTGACGCCCCAAAGGGCGGGGAAACGCAGTGTTCAGGCATTTTAATCCACATCGGTGAACCAGCCCTGTCGCTCCTAGGGTCACTCGAGCTCTGATCCTGAGACACGGCCTAGAGCATCTCGAAGTCGGTAAGGACTATCTTTTACCTTGGTTCATGATGGAAATCCAATTTTCAAATACGACACCTTGCGGTTTTGATTGTATATATATAGCGACATGATATATGGTACCCATGCCGTCTATGATTGATATTTATGATTGTTTTATAAAATTAGAAACTAACTGGAAACGAGCTAAGATGGGTGGTTTCCTGGGTATTGGTCTAATATTGGTTTCAGCCTTCGGGGTTAATACTTAGGGAATCATTCTCTTACTAATTTACAGCTGGAGTCTAATTAAGAATTAAACGACAAAACTTACATTTTAAGTGTTTTATTCGTATCAAGCATTTGGCCACTATAAGGTAAAACTCTATCCTTTGGTTTGCGTTGCATTGTGTGATGGGAACTGAGTCTTTTCATGGCTTCATTTTTATAAAAAGCATTTCGATGTTTAAAGGATTTAATTGTTTTAAAGCATAGGCAATCCAATGGAGTAAACCTGTTCCGCGAAAGTGGCGTGATCCTGTGATTAGCCAAATTATATAATGTGTTAAGTAGATTTCTCATACCAGTCCCATGACTGACTCGTAGTTTGTTTCGCTTGCAAACTCGGGTACCCCTCTTTCTACACGGGCAGCCTTGTATTCAAGTTTTAGCAGGCTCTTTCTGGATAGCTGGAGCTGAAGATGGATTCTATCATTTATCTCTTTTTATGTTGTTCAGCTCCTATTGTACATATTATGTTTATTTTCCGCTGTAGACATTTATGTATAGCTGAACTGTATTTGTACTAAGTATGATCCTGTATACTGTGTAACTCTGATGATTATGTTTATCCAGTGTATTATTTGGTGTATTTATTTATTTCTGTTCTGCTATTATCTGTTTATGTGTTATATTCCAAATATTACCCTTGCCGCCGTGGATACGGGGCTTGGGGTCGTCACAAATATGATTTTTATAAACCATATCTTATATTGGTAATTGCCTTATAATTTCGTTATTAAACGATTTAATATCCTTTTGCACGAATCCATTCAACCAGCTTCTTTACTATAAGACTTTCTAACTTGGATTTTATTCCTAAAAATCCATTTACATTATTGTATGTATCTTCCTTTGCATTTGAAATCCTTATTTCAATTACAGTTTTTTGCTTAATTCAATTCTTTAACATTTAAAGTTATTATTTTGGTTTAAAACCCCTTTTTAAACCTCATTTGGATTTCTTCCAAAGAATTTATACTAACTCGTTTAACATCTTCTAACAACAGCTTAGATTTTATTCTAAATCCATTAACATATCTAAGTCTATTACTAATCTATTAATCATCTCCCTTAACAATTTTATTTCAACTGAATCCACTTTACTTAATTTAACCATTAAGTAAAATCTTATTTAAATTTCCGCATTCACTTAAAACTCCATTTACAAATCTCGTTTGAACACTTGGATTATAAATCCCTTTATACAACTCTTATTTCCCTTAATCGCTTCTTGGTTGAATTCCAATTAAAAAGTAACCATATTAATTATTATTAATTACAATAATAATTAACTACATTAAAAATAGTTAATTTCGTTATTAATTAAAGATAGGGTAATTAAATCATTTCTCAACGGTTATGAATAATAATTAATTTAATTAATAATAAACAATTCGAAAATTACTTTAAAATATAGTTAATCAAAGATTAACTAATTGTTAATCAACATTCGTTGAGTTTAACGAATATTAGGAAAACTGTTGATTTAACTAATTTTTAATTAATCCATTTGCCATTTTCAATTCAAAACAGTCGATTTTGCCAACTGTAAGCATCAGTTAAATCGTTAACTAATTTCCATTCCTTTTTCTCATTAAATAAATAATTTACTTAATTTAAAAAACATTATTTAATTGTTTTATTAAAACAATTATTCAAATTTACTAACCCGTACGTTAGTTTCTGATTCTATTTATAAATAATATAAGAATTCGTTATATAACCATTTAAATATATTCTTTAGTAAAACATGATTGTAAATATACATTTATAAAACTTGTATTTTCATTAGCCTATATAAAATAAATCTTAAAACTCCAATTCAGTTATAAAATAAATTTTATAACTTTAAACTACGTAAATTCGCCTAATAGAAAAATGACGTCATGAAAACGATATATTTTAGGCCATCACTGCAAACCACCTAATCAATACTGCCGATTGATTAAAATCACAACAACAATCACATCCATCCAACAATCAACAATCAAACAGGTTCCAATGTCATTTGGGGTGAGCAATTCATATCAATGATATGAACAACAAATAATATATAATTTATTTGAGGAATCCGGTTGGATTCCTCCAACCTGTTCTTCCATGCATCATAGATTATTATAACATTTCATGATAGCATACAATTTTAAATAAATAAATAAATAAACGACGATAAAATAATTAACACAGCTATTAAATCAACCATAAGCATTCAAAGCACCCAATCAACCAATGTATATTATTAATGGTGTTTTAATTATATGAATTTACCACATTATAGTAGTCTAGAAAAGTGTGAGAGTTAACTCACCTTAATTTCGATGAACGATTTCAGTGATGTCTCATATATTTTTAAATAAGCGTTTAAAATTATATAAAATTCCTGTTGCTTCTATCACCAACTATTTATGCTTGACTGCGTAGTTTTCTCCGATACGATCCCAACGATACTTGTTTCGCGAGTTGCTAATAACATAGGAAGAAAATATCTTCATTATAAGTTTGTATATATAATACGATTATGAAATTTGATTTTAAATTTAATTATATTACTAATTACCCTTTTTATTATATTATTTACCAGATCCAACTTCTTTTTTTCCAAGACTGAAAAGCGTGATTATACCCGAGAGTCCAGGCCAATTTTTGCTTACCCTGTGTTAATTTAGACATTATACGTTATTTAATATTATATATAATTAATTTTTTTAAATCACGAAATTAGTTAACTTATTATTTGTAATTACTCTTAGCTAGACAACGTCTCTAATGGTTCAGCCGCCCCAACAAAGCTGTTCCCCCTCCCACGCAGTCAGCCCACTTCCGATTTCTCCTTTCTTTCCCTTTCATGATTCCACCTGAAAACCTAGCCAACACTCTTTTCTTCACGGAAACAACCATCTGCATACCACTATGTCACACTCGTTACCTCCTTTCTTTTCTCGGCTTCCGGGACAACTTCGCGGCAACAGGGAAAATTGCACCTTTCCGACACCATTCATCACCATGTATATCTCCAGTGGAAAAGGAAACTCCACTGCCCTACAAACTGCCAAAACCCATCAGCTATCCCCCTACGCGAGTAGCACCTGTTCATTTGCTTCTCACGTAACTAACTGCTTGTCTCTATTTCTTGAACCCGTGTCGGCTTCAACTCCACTGCTTCGTCTTCCTAACCGAACCCACGGCGCCATGTTATCCTCCCCATGCACGCAAGCTTTACACACCCCACGCGCAGTATTGTGGTGCCATTCTCTAAAACACGCACTACCAGCAACTGAAATGAAAACTATCCCCTTCACGGCGCTTTGAGTTTCCAAAACACCACCGTCTCCCCACTTTTCAAAAACTTCTGCTCAAACTATAAGCATACCCAGCATCTCTCATGTTACACGTCCGAGCGCCATCTCATCAGACTCCACCGTGGCAGCCATTACCAAGCGATGCCTATCAATGAGGAACGGATCCTTTGTGAGTTCAGCGGATCAACCAATTTATATTGGATTTTGTAAATTTAGTTTTGAAGTTTTTGATATGTAAAAAGGGTGTTGTGTTTTAATGTTAAGCGAGAAGGATGGGTTTACTATTTCGAATGGGATGGAGTACGTTGTGTCGTGTTTATATAGGGGAGAAACTATCGCTTTCAAACATGTTTACCTAGGGACAGACAATATTTATTATTTTGTAATGTTTGCAGTGCATGGTCACATGTGATGTTTCGAATGAAAAGAAAGGATTGGGGCAGAAAGTAAAATTCTCACATGGGATCTCTTTTCCTGTTCAGAAATACATCTCTTTTGGTTGGTAGGTGCATAACATGGCAAGATTTTTATTTAAAGCTGATGAGCCAACATATATCTTTATATAGGGTAACACGCAGTCTAATGGTATAGCTGGCAGGTCTTTTTTTCTCTTCTTATCAAATTGAACATGAGTCACAAAGAAGTCTGAGGAAACGCACAAGTTATGTGGAGCAACAGACTGTTTTTAATTTAGGTGACATCATAATATTTCAGAAATGACCGACAACATTTCTGGTGTATAACGGGCATCGTTCACGGTTCGTATGAACCCATACGAATGCTGATTGTAACGAAATTGTGAATCACACAATAATTAAATGTTTCGAACACAATGGAATTAATTTTAAACTTCATAATTTTAAATTCTAAATTAAAATGATATTCAGTTTATTAAAAATTCTTTATTATAATAAATAAATCGTTATAGTTTATTAATGATTCCATAGCGACTATTTAAAATTTTGATTTGGATATAAAACAAAATGTACAATATGAAAACCCGGTTTTTCTCTTCTAGTAGAAAATATTATTAGATAGATTCAGACGTTTCTTGTTTCGAGGAAATCCGACTTATATTGGATCCTGTATAACCAATTAAAGTTCAAAACGCTATATTACGAACTACTGCGCCGCTGCAGCTTGTTTTATAGTCAAATTATAAACTGAACGTTCAACCATCGTTTAATAAAAAAATCGTTAATTTAATTCAATATAAGCCAATATTAAACCAGTTTAAATTGTCTGTCCACATTATACAGCAAATTCAACATTTTCCAAATATTTTCGAATTAAAATATTATTACACTATTTATATTAATAACAAATTCAAAATAAAATGGTTAAATTCAATTATTTAAATTCAAATCAATATTTTAAATAATAAAATAATTTAAATGACAGGCCAGAAAATACAGGATGTTACAGTATTGTGTTGTAGCATTAAAAAGGGTATTCTATAACCTCAGTTCCTTTACAGGACTGAGTACCAGTGAGAACAAGTCCATTGTTTACTTCAGCAAAGGCTGTAATCATGAAATGGAGATTACCGAATACTTGGGTATTTGACTCCACTACTCCAGTTTTCTGTCCATTTGATATCCTATACTACCTTTGTCAAAAAAAGGACCTTAGTGATAGCGTCCCACTACAACAAAAGAGATCTATTACAACAGGCAATGCCCATTGTAATAGGGGTTTTACAACGACCAGCCCGCCCGCTGTATTAGGTTGTTGTAATATGTCCTCTTTTACAATAGGCAATGAACGTGGTAATATCCGGTTGTAATAGACTTTTTACAAGGGTCTTATGTTGTTGTTTTATGTTCTTTCAATAGAATCAACCCGCTGTAATATTTTTTGCAACATGTATTGACTGTTGTAATATCTTCTATAACAACAATTATTGCCCATTGTAAAATGTTGAAAGTTGCAATGGATTTGAATATTACACGTAATATTGATAATATTTACAAGAATTGAATATTTAATTCAAATATTATTTTTAAACAAATATTCATTCAAATAATTATTTATTACACTTTCGAATAGTACACATAGCGTTACCCCTCTATTTACACAATCACTTGTACGTACACTTTCTCACTACATTTCACTCGTATACATTGACTCCTCACTACATACTTATTCACTCATATACACGTACAGTCACTCACACTCTCAATATAATTTTAGTCTTCAACTTCTAGCTTCAGAGTTTATACAAGATATAAACACTAGAACATACTCTTTAACTAATAATTAACTTGGCATCTAAACCACAAAATAAGAGAAAATCTCTGATTACTTAAGATCAGAATATCTACTTTCATTCGGTTCTGTTTGAACTTGCTTGATTCCAGTTGGATTCTTGGTCTGATTTTAAAATATAAACCTATGGATGTACATAAAATAAGGCACAAAAATTGTAAGCCAAAATAAGTACAAAATTCAAACTGAAACTAATAAAGCTTTGACTTGATAACATGACGAACAATGCTACGAACTCAGTATGAAGGAATTGCTTTACACCAGGTGAAAATGTTTACACCAGATGAAAATATTTATCAAGTAAAATCTTTCTATTTGAACTGCCTTCTAAAACAGCAGTCTTAAGAATGGAGGCTCCATAGCCAACCTCATTATTCCATGGTGGAAACCATTGACCTAAAATCATATTAGTACACAATTACAAGGTGTGTAATTAAATTGAATTTTATCCATGATATATTACCATTCCTTTAAAATCATTTACTTTTGCTCCTCTTAATATGCTATCTGATACTTTAGTGACATCGGCAAAAAGCAGCTCCTAAGAAGGCAGGCTCCATAGCCAACCTCATTAGTCCATGGTGGAAACCATTAACCTAAAATCATATTGGTACACAATTACAAGATGTGCAATTAAATTGAATTTTATCCGTGATATATTAGCATTCCTTTAAAACCATCTACTTCTGATCCTCTTAATATGCTATCTGATACTTCAGTGACAACGGCAAAAAGAGCATTTGAAACTGTTGTCTTTATCTATAGGCAAGAGAAGGGGGATCAAACACCTCGACCTTTAGCAATGGGACCCAAGTTTTGTGAAAGATATTTAAAATGTTATGGTAGTAAAATTATTGTTTTTCCAAGATCACCAAAATAGCGCTTAGTCCCAAAGGAACCATTTCAACTGATGCACTTGCTAATGGACTTGAACATTCCTGTGAACACCATTGATATCATAATTAATAGTAAACATGCATTCATCTGTTGCTACAAACAAGAATATAAACAAAGATTATAGATAAGTCTGGACAAAATAGATATTTTAACACCAAACTTGAATACATAAACCACATTCAATCATGCCAAAAGTGATGAAATATTAGCGCATAATAATTGAGGTGCTAAAATACTTCACCGTGAAACTTATCAACCTCAAGATATCAATGAGTCACACAGTTGAACAATTTTAAGCATGGGTGGGGTCATAAAGTATATGTAAGCGTACATGCATCTAGAAGTTGAATTAAAAAATAATCTACAGTTCAACACTATTTATTGAAACATGAAACCTGATTATATGTTTCCAAGTGGAATATTGGCATGTTTCTAGAGGTTTGTTACCTAATGAAACTCCTAGTAAACTGATGAAGCCATCGGAAGGATCAAAGAAGATATCAAGTGAAGATGATGCAGTATCATCAAAAATGATGCAAAGAAAATATCCATGGGAAATAATCACGCAAACCAACTGTTTCACCATTGAAATGGTTTCACAGAGTCCCAGAACAAGATCTCTAGAGAACCTAATGAGGCATAAGAAGAAACACATACGTGAAGGCTCCCGATCCACAAGCAACAACCAAGGCCCGAGGATGGAGAAGAAAAAAAAATAGCACAGAGATCCAATAATGGGATACAGTCAAAACCATAGTTAGAAATCCATATATCACATTGAAACAGGACAAGAAACCGTAACTTCACCAAATCCAGGGCTGAACATCAAGAGCATAGACCTGAGAACCAGTACACCGACCACCCTCAAAACCATATCAGATCTAAATTCCTCAACATCTAGACTGTTAGACTCTCCAAACAACCATCTCGAGAGAATCAATGGCTGACAACAACAGATCTGAAAAGAGACATCAACGACAGAAGCCTAGATTCCGAGAATCACAATAGGAGGAAGCGGGGATATGCAAAGTTTGGACTTGGAAAGTGAAGAGAAGGGAGAATAACGTAATTAAAAATTGACTGGTTTTATGTAACACCCCGCAATTTTAATATAATTAAAAATAATATAAAATATATGAAAATATGCTTAGATAGATAAATAATGGTGATGTATAATGAGAATTAATTAATACATAGAAGAGAAGAAAAATAAATTTGATAACAGTGTGTGTAACGGAGAAGATAGTAAAATAAGGATAATTAATCAAATATCAGGAATTAGGGAAAATAGACATCACGATTGCATTCCTCTCAAAATTTTATATGAAATAGAGTCCGAGTTTTCGAAAATCGGAGTCCGTATGAAGGAGTTATGGCCTTCGGAAGATTCAGAGAAAAATCAGAAATCAACCAACCCAGCCCAAAAAAAAAGGCCATGTCGACCATAGTGTCGACCCCCTCCCCCCCCCCCCCCCCCACTTAGGGAGGTCGACCTATAGCGACCTGGGGTGGGAATTTTGGTCCAGAAGCAGGAAATTCGCCCCAGAAGCTGGCCATGTTCATTTTTCAGCACCTGGATGAGTTTTTGGGCCTGGTACGTTGGTCCAACACCTATATAAACCCCCTAGGCTCATTGTAAACTCCACTACAATTTATGGCAAGCCATGGCTCTCTTCTAACTTGATTTCTTCTTCCTTAAGCTATTGATCTAAATAAATTTTAGATCTATTCTTCTCTCTTTTCTCTACCACATCTATTCTTAAAATTAAAAGAATAAGATTTAGAACAATGAATGAAATAGAAGAGAGATTCAAATCTAAAGAGAAGATAATGGATTCAGATTCATAAATTTATGCCGCAAAGAGAAATCAAAATTTTATCAAAAGGGGAAATCAATCAAATCAAATCGCAATGATCTTCAACAACAATCAATTAAGAAGGCTAATCAACTCCAAATCAGCGAATTGTTCAACTCTCCAATCCAATCAAGGTGAGTGGATTTATAATGCACTTTTAGTATAAGATTATTATACATCGTTCAGTCATTCCCTATGTAAACAAATAATTGTGAATAATTGGATCTTAAATGTTTAATTTTATGCCTATGATTAAATTCCTCCTTTTATTCTTTCCCTTTTTATTTTTATAGCTAGGCTATCTCGAGCCTAGGTCTATCATGAAATAAATACGATTAAATGATTATTGCGGATAAAAAGGGAAACACTTGATTTGAGGATTATAATTAGAGTTGGAGTATTTGAATATAAATTACCATGAGTTTGGGCATAATATAATATTGGCAAGATTTGAATGTATAAACCAAGTTGGGAATTGTAAGTCCGGACATGGTTTGGGGTTTGGCATAGAATTGACATCATTGAAACATGAATTTGCTTATAAAATTGTTAATGGGCACATGGAACTTGAATAAGACATGAATTTAACTTGGACATGGATAGGAAAATGAAATTTACAGTTAAAACTTGGCTTGGAGTTTACCTCTAGAACTTAATATGGAATTTATGTAAGTGCAGCATAATTAAATTTGATTATGGAATTGGCATAATTAATGACGTGTAAATTTGATAATATGGATTGGTGAAAGTTAATTGTGACTTGACAAATAAGCCAAAAAGATGAATTAAATTATATGCAGGAATGTGGGAACATTGGGAAAATAATGGTTATATGAGATTGGGTATAATTAGATTACATGGGAAATTGGCATAATTGGGTATGAATTACATGGAATTGATGCATTTCCCAATAATTGGAAAATATGTGGGATTGGTTAATTAATATTAGTATAGTTAATGATAAATAGGCATAATTATGAACATAATTATATGTTGAATTAGAATCACTTGACATGAACTTGGGGTTGGGTGAAATATGATTTTAATGAGCCTTTGACACGAGGTTAGGCGCAATTGTGATGTAAGACTGCCCGGAACCGCCCGACAAATCCAGCAGTCACAATTGGACGTCTAATGTGAGAGGTCAAAGGAAGTAATTTGAGCGTAACAGTTTATGACACGAGGTTAGACTCGAGTTGTGGTATAAGTCTGCCCGGAACCGCCCGGCACATCCAGCAGCCACAAAGGGTTAGTCTAATGTGGGAGGTCATACATCGTTATGGCATAATAAATAAATTAAGGAATACTAACCATAATAAGACATGTGGGTGACATAGGTAGGGTTAGAGGGTTAAGTGGGTGACATGTAAATATAGACTTAACCGTAGTAAGATAAGATATGTAAAACATGTAAATATGGACTTAACTGTAGTAAGACATGTGTAAGACATGGAAACAATAATAAAAAGAGTTATGTGGGACACGGGTGATATGTGAAACAAAATTTAGATATGCTTAACCAAATGGGACCCGTAACGGTATCATAAATTATTTGAATTGGATAAAGTTTAAGTAACGGGTTAAATAAATGGAAAGGGTTAAGTAAATCTAAGTCAATGACAGAATATGGGGAATGATAAATAACCTATTATAAATGAATTTGAATAAGAAAAGGGAGGGTAACAGATTAGACTTGTCCTAGGGACAAGTGGAAAGTGTAACTTATGAGATAAGGTAAGTTATAAGAAACGATAGAGAATAATAAGATAGCTTATATGTGAAGATATACTTAATTTTAAATTAAGCGGTTTAGAAAGGAGAAGTGGGAAATGGAAGATAATATAAATTGTATATGGAAAAGAAGAATCATATATGTTGGTTGGGATGAGTAATTCTCCGGGTGCTAGTCTGATGTTGATTTCGGTCTTCGGGGCTAGTGTTTAGGGAGTTATTCTCCTAATCAGTATATATGTGGGATAAGACATACTTAACTATGAATTAAATATAACATGTTGTTGTGACCCAAAAAGGGAATAATTTATGAAATTGGAAGATAACATGTTATAAGGCTTATTAATGGACTTAAATGAGTTAATTATAAATTTAATTAATAAGCGAGGGTAACTTGGTAAACTTGAAAAGGAAGTTAAATTGAATAACCAAGTTAAAGATGGAAACTGATGAGGTGACACAAGCGCATAATAAATGGTTAGACGTAGGGTCTAATGACATATAAAACTAAGGTGCTTAGGGCAGTCCGTACGTTGTAGGATGAATAACCACACGAGGTAGATCATCACGGTGTCATAAGGCACGAGGAGGAGCGGACGTCTGACTGATCATATAGAAAGCTCCAATGGACTGGGATACGAAGCACGCAGCTTCGGGGGACGTGAGGGTACTCTTGGTATCCCTCTGTGAGATGCCAGATGATACGCCTGGGCTCACAGAGGTTAAGGTCTGTGGTAGAAGAACCAAGAGTATGCCTTGGTTGCAATATAGGGCAACCTAAAGACTAGGGTGGACCAGAGTGAGTCGTCGATAACTTGTTTAGCACTGGGATAGCATCTCATCGATAACCTACCATCTTTAGTCAATCGTAGTACGCATGCGGAAAGGCGGAGAACTCCAACAGACCATAATATGCTATCTAACTTATGGGTGAGGGTGGCCAGTAGAAGTGGGGCATAGATAGGGCCGGGGTACAGTTCTCATTCTTAGGTGCCTTTCGTTAGTTGAGGGAGGGGTCATGTGGGACCAATAGCCACAGTCAGAAAAACAGACCTTGACATCTGCATCGGCAGATAACTTAAAGCTCCTGACCAAGTTCCTTATATCTTGATTAGCCCTGACACCGGAACTCGGGTAGCACATATAGAGTACATGTGCATCTAGACATCGAAAATGATCCACGATACATACACGGAGAAAGTATAGGAACATATATCACTCTGGGTAGTGTGTCTTAGACTAGAGGGCATTATTCGTTAGGTAGCATAATCCCTAGTACCCCTAGGTGGCGTAAACCCTAATCGAATTAAGGAAACGTGGCAGTCCAAACGATTACGAGAATGGTCGCACTACGCTGAGGTAGTATATAGTTACGTAATGAAGTCCGTACGATAAATGGAAAGGGATTATACACATACATGGAAAGGATAATACGAGTTGGGGGTATCTACATATACTATGTATTAGGTTAATATACTAGTATGTGAACGAGAACGACATGAGTTTAGCCTTGAGTGCTAATGACGTGATTAACCTAATAAATAAGAAAATATACTGAATGGTATATGTAGGATTATACAGAAGTTTATTATAAGTCCAGTCACACAGAACTTATGTTCTGACCCCCTCCTCATTACATACTTCCAGGTTAGGTTCAGGACAGAGATGGTATAGCTTTGGATACTGGTTTAGCAATATTGTTAACAAGGTAAAGCTATGTTTTGACTATATTATATTTTAATCCTTCCGCTGTGAGATGCTTACGAGTTCTGACATGTTTCTTTATCTCTTTCTTTTTCTGCAGGATACCAGAGAACCCAAAACGGGTCTCGATGGATTGGATTTTGAAAAAAAAAATTGGTCTGTCGAAATCCGGGTTACATCTGGTATCAGAGCTTCAGTTTAGTGGTCTTAGGGAGATATGAGTGAACGTATTTGTATTTTCTAAAATATAAATATATCATATATATATAACTAGATCCATAGAGTAACCCACTAGATATGGAAAGCGTTGGGATATTGGTTTGTACACTAATGGCATGGACATAGAAACTCTGAAACCATTAGGTGGTTGGGAAAAGTGTACAATATAACTTGGAGCTACAGAAAGGAAGTATCCCATAAGACGGAAACTAAAATGATAGTATTTCATAGTAGTGTGTCTGGAAGTAAACCTTAGAGAATAGAAAAAGGTTCTAATGTAAAAATGGATTAGGAATATATATAGTCGAGAAAATTTAATTTGTATAAGTGCCTAGGGAAGCCTAGTTAAGTGAAAGACCCGCTTTGAGTCTAACCCAATAACAAACTTTTAAGAACTTGAATATGTAAAAGAGTTTGTGGTATTTTCCGAGTTTTGATCTTAAAAGTATTTTGGTTTTTGAAAAATGCATGTTGGGTTTTAAAGTAAAGTGGGGTATATTTCGTAAAATAATGTTTTCTTGTTTTAAAAGAATTCTATCATGAAAAGGTGCATATTATGGAGCACATACATAGCTCACTAGTTTTCATATATGAAAAGGTTGGAAGGAAAATGTTGCATTTTGAAAAAGAAGTTTTTGAAATCTCTATTCTATTAAATTTTGATTATTGTTTTAAAATTTTGTTGGGTAAAACAAAATAAGCGGTAGAGCGTAAGAATAGAGTAGATATTTGCACCTTAGAAGTCAAAATTAACATAGTAAGCAGAAACATTTAACCCATTAGTTGTCCTTGTCTACTCCAGTTTTGTGATTTGAGAAAAAGAAAATGTTTTACATTTTATCTTGTGATATGTTTTTATGGTTTGGAAAAAAAGTCAATTTTTGAGAAAAGAATAAAAGTTTTAACACTTTTAATTTTTGGAATAAAGATTAAATGAAAAAAAAAACGAGACCAGACCATGTTTTAGAAAGGATGGAGTAGGTAAGGATTAGGGCCTAGAAAGAACGAGATAAAGTTAAAGCTATTACGACCAACTGGAAATTGGCTGAGTTGGGTAATTCTCTGAGTGTCAATCTGATGTTGATTTCGGTCTTCGGAATTGATACTTAGGGAGTTATTTTCTTGCCAATTTCCAGTTAGGGATTAGATAATACTGAACTAATGGAAAATTCCCGTAGAATGCACAAGCATAGTGAGATCTAGACGTGTTGCTTGGAAAAGAGAAGTATAGGCTAGTAATACACAGCAGGGACTAGTAGTAACTACTAGGTAGAGAAGGGCAAGTAAGTGTATAGATCATGGTGGGTTGACTCGCGATTGTCAGAGGTGATATAGTCCCAAGATTCTTGGCCCATAGTTGTATCTGTGTAGGATATTGTTTGACTGGAAAACGGAAAAGCTTATTTGAAAAATAAACTTGAGAAACTGGACTAAGTCAAATAAGTCAAGAAAGAGAATAGCCTAACTAACGAGAAAACAACAAATTCAGTAAAGCAACAAAACAAGACGGGGAAAAGAAAATGAAAATCTTAAGAAAAAGATGAGTAAATATGAAAATTATTCTAAGATAAAATTAAAATACGAGAAAGAAATTTTCTTATGTGGTTGTGCTTGGATAGGAAAGTAGGAAACCTTCATATAATAGTTATGTAAAAATCCAAGTACAATTAGAAAAGAAAAACGGAGGATGTAAAATTTTCCGTTTTATACCTTTTCGTAACATAAGAAATCGAATTTGGAAAATTAGACTTTTCTAAATTCCGAATTTAATAATGGTTGATAGGGTTTTGGATGCGAAAATTGGATGAAGTATGCTCTTATTCTATAAGAGTATGGGAAAATTTGGATGAAAATGTTTTGATTTTTCAAAAATATTGCATTTATATAGAATTGCAAGTATATTTAGGATGTGAGCATCATGTTTTGAAAAAAAATATATTAAAGCTTGCATACATATAGGTGGATCCAAATTAGGCATACATGCTTTACTATAATGTATTTCACTTTGCACGTGTGCACTATGTTGCAACAATTGGATGAACACTAATTGGATGTTGCGAGGGATTATCTATTTACTCTTATCGAATTTCGAGGACGAAATTCTTTAAGGGTAGGAGAATGTAACACCCCGCATTTTTAATATAATTAAAAATAAAATAAAATATATGAAAATATGCTTATATAGGTAAATAATGGTGATGTATAATGAGAATTAATTAATACATGGAAGAGAAGAAAAATAATTTCGATAACAGTGTATGTAACGGAGAAGATAGTAAAATAAGGATAATTAATTTAAATATCAGGAATTATGGAAAATGGACATCACCATTGCGTTCCTCTCAAAATTTTACATGAAATAGAGTCCGAGTTTTCGAAAATCGGAGTTCGTATGAAGGAGTTATGGCCTTCAGAAGATTCAGCGAAAAATCAGAAATCAACCAGCCCAGCCCAGCCCAGAAAAAAGGCCAGGTCGACCATATTGTCGACCTACAGTGTCCCCCCCCCACCCCCCCGGGAAGAGCGACTTGGAGCGGGAATTTTGGTCCAGAAGCGGGAAATTCGCCGCAGAAGCTGGCCAGGTTCATTTTTGAGCACCTGGATGAGTTTTTGGGCCTGGTACGTTGGTCTAACACCTATATAAACCCCCTAGGCTCATTGTAAACTCCACTACAATTCGTGGAAAGGCCATGACTCTCTTCTAACTTGATTTCTTCTTCCTTAAGCTATTGATCTAAATAAATTTTAGATCTATTCTTCTCTCTTTTCTCTACCACATCTATTCTTAAAATTAAAAGAATAAGATTTAGAACAACGAATGAAATAGAAGAGAGATTTAAATCTAAACAGAAGATAATGGATTCAGATTCACAAATTTATGCCGCAAAGAGAAATCAAAATTGTATCAAAAGGGGAAATCAATCAAATCAAATAGTAATGATCTTTAACAACAATCAATTAAGAAGGCTAATCAACTCCAAATTAGCGAATTGTTCAACTCTCCAATCCAATCAAGGTGAGTGGATTTATAATGCACTTTTAGTATAAGATTATTATCTATCGTTCAATCATTCCCTATGTAAACAAATTATTTTGAATAATTGGATCTTAAATGTTTAATTTTTATGCCTACGATTGAATTCCTCCTTTTATTCTTTCCCTTTTTACTTTTATAGCTAGGCTATCTCGAGCCTAGGTCTATCATGAAATAAATACGATTGAATGGTTATTGCGGATGAAAAGGGAAACGCTTGATCTGGGGATTATAATTAGAGTTGGAGGATTTGAATATAAATTACCATGAGTTTGGGCATAATATAATATTGGCAAGATTTGAATGTATAAACCAAGTTGGGAATTGTAAGTATGGACATGGTTTGGGGTTTGGCATAGAATTGACATCATTGAAACATGAATTTGCTTATAAAATTGTTAATGGGCACATGACACTTGAATAAGACATGAATTTAACTTGGACATGGATAGGAACATGAAATTTACAGTTAAAACTTGGCTTGGAATTTACCTCTAGAACTGTAATACCCCACCTCCGCCAGGGTGACTCTTGTAAGCACTCTGACTTTGGAGGGGCGTTTGAATCCGGTAAGCATGCATAATGATATATCAGGGCAGAACAAGAACATATGTATATATGTAAACAGAGTAAATAACATAGATAAAACAGCGGAAGATTTTCAAACCATTTCAAAACAAGTCTGGTACAACATAGCTTTCCAAATAAACAGGTCTAGATAAAAACAACATCAACAGAAAAACTGAAATACATAAGTACTATCCCCAAATAAGTGATAACCATAGCTAGCTTCATGTCGAAACCGTACATGAGCTGAAATCCCACGAGCAAGCTATCAGAAATCCAAGCTAAGCTCCAGTATTCCCTCCCTGAGAACCTGGGGGGGGGGGGAAACGGAAGAAAAGAGGCGAAAGAAAACAGGTCAGTCAAAAAGACTGAGTAAGCCCTACTACAATCAATGTAAACTGATAAAGTTAACTGGCATGAGCAGCAGGGATGAACATAAGGATAACAACATACTAGCATGATGATTAACTAACAAGGTAGATAAAGGTGTCATCGCATAATCAGGATTAAGGTTTTTGCACCACAGGTGTACTAGCAAACTAACATGACTTGAATAAACAAGTATTGATCCCTTGGCCCGAGCTTTGGCCCAATAACATGAAGTGACCCTCATACGAGGTCCAACCAAACGGTCTAGTCGATCGGCTCCCTAAGCCTAACTCGTCACGTGTTGGTGTCAATACGGCCCAAACATAATTGTAGTCGAATTGTGCCGGGTCCACCCTTCGGGTGTATCAAGCCCTAGGGTGTCAACCCCTGGACACCATGAACATGAGTGCACAGTCTCGATCTACTGGTACCCGTGCATGTTTTCTCCGGCTACGGACTATGTGCACGACCAGAGTCCGCCCGGAACTACACCGGCGTACCACCCTGCCGTCGTTTATTGGTCGCTTACCTCCAGCCCAGTAATCGTGCCCCCACCCTAGCCTAGTCCCTAGGGTCATGATGATACAAACTAGGGATTACCGCTGGAGTGGACCCCCATTGCTAGGATTTTTCTAGTGGGTTAAGTACGGTTTAACCCCTTTACTAATCATGGATTAACTTGGTTAAGTGTAACGATGAGTTCACAACTTAACCCCGATTAATCTACCAAGCCCAAATTGGTTAAGTAATAAATGGGCCATGACTTAACCCTAATCATGAGGCATTAATTAATTAATGCGCCTTAACCTCTCACATTAGACTTTGTTGTGGTTACTAGTTAAGACGGGCGGGTCTGGGTAGCTTTACACCACAACTTGGTCTAACCTCGGGTCCAAGGTACAACATGGCCAACTTCTGACATTGGGTCCTATTGTTTGTAGCAACTAGTTAAGCCGGTCGGTTCCGGGTAGGTTTACGCTACAAGTATTGATCCTGAATCCGGTAAGCATGCATAATGATATATCAAGGCAAAACAAGAACATATGTATATATGTAAACAGAGTAAATAACATAGATAAAACAGCGGAAGATTTTCAAACCATTTCAAAACAAGTCTGGTACAACATAGCTTTCCAAATAAACAGGTCTAGATAAAAACAACATCAACAGAAAAACTGAAATACATAAGTACTATCCCCAAATAAGTGATAACCATAGCTAGCTTCATGTCGAAACCGTACATGAGCTGAAATCCCACGAGCAAGCTATCAGAAATCCAAGCTAAGCTCCAGTATTCCCTCCCTGAGAACCTGGGGGGGGGGGAACGGAAGAAAAGAGGCGAAAGAAAACAGGTCAGTCAAAAAGACTGAGTAAGCCCTACTACAATCAATGTAAACTGATAAAGTTAACTGGCATGAGCAGCAGGGATGAACATAAGGATAACAACATACTAGCATGATGATTAACTAACAAGGTAGATAAAGGTGTCATCGCATAATCAGGATTAAGGTTTTTGCACCACAGGTGTACTAGCAAACTAACATGACTTGAATAAACAAGTATTGATCCCTTGGCCCGAGCTTTGGCCCAATAACATGAAGTGACCCTCATACGAGGTCCAACCAAACGGTCTAGTCGATCGGCTCCCTAAGCCTAACTCGTCACGTGTTGGTGTCAATACGGCCCAAACATAATTGTAGTCGAACTGTGCCGGGTCCACCCTTCGGGTGTATCAAGCCCTAGGGTGTCAACCCCTGGACACCATGAACATGAGTGCACAGTCTCGATCTACTGGTACCCGTGCATGTTTTCTCCGGCTACGGACTATGTGCACGACCAGAGTCCGCCCGGAACTACACCGGCGTACCACCCTGCCGTCGTTTATTGGTCGCTTACCTCCAGCCCAGTAATCGTGCCCCCACCCTAGCCTAGTCCCTAGGGTCATGATGATACAAACTAGGGATTACCGCTGGAGTGGACCCCCATTGCTAGGATTTTTCTAGTGGGTTAAGTACGGTTTAACCCCTTTACTAATCATGGATTAACTTGGTTAAGTGTAACGATGAGTTCACGACTTAACCCCGATTAATCTACCAAGCCCAAATTGGTTAAGTAATAAATGGGCCATGACTTAACCCTAATCATGAGGCATTAATTAATTACTGCGCCCAACCTCTCACATTAGACTTTGTTGTGGTTACTAGTTAAGCCGGGCGGGTCCGGGTAGCTTTACACCACAACTTGGTCTAACCTCGGGTCCAAGGTACAACATGGCCAACTTCTGACATTGGGTCCTATTGTTTGTAGCAACTAGTTAAGCCGGTCGGTTCCGGGTAGGTTTACGCTACAAACTCAACCCAACCTCGAGTTGGTCACACTTATCTTTTCTAAGTGTCATGTCCATCATGTTTCCAAAACACATTACAAGTTTTCAAGCAATTGGGTAGACCTAACTTAATAGGTAAATTCCCAATGGGTAGACCTAACTTAATAGGTAAATTCCCAAGCTTATGTTTTTATGTCTTTTAAGTTTACCCAACCCCAAACGCAATCCCATCGCTTACATATCGCAATAGCGCATAAAGGATAGAAAGAGGGAACTTGGCATAATCATGACATAAAGGTGTTGAAGCCACAAGTTCAACATGGTGGCATATGAAACGTACATATGTTCATATACTTGCATTAGGCCTCAAAAGCATGCATAAAACCAAACTTATCATATTGGTGATACATGGTGATAAATGACATGTAAAAATGGCCATAAGTTCGCATCTAGCCTCACATGCAAGTTATCATAAGAGATATGATAACTTACATGTTGCCAAAATGCAACCTTTGGCATAAAGCTTGAAGCTTTATGTTCATAAGCCCAAGATAAGCTTGCATAACATGATAACATGAGCCAAATGATCAACCCAAACTTGCATAACATAACTTACATATCATATGGCAACTTGCATATCAAACTTGCATAACATAACTTGATGAACTAGCATATCACATCATAGTAAACTTGCATAACACATCATAATAAACTTGCATATCATGGCAAACTTGCATATCATACATTTAACTTTAGAGTTTAAGTATGAAAGTAGAATAGGGCTTACAATGCTTATGAGGACTCAAATGAGTATAGCAAATATAAGAAAGCCCTTATGCAACCAATTAAACCCCAAAATGCAAGCTTTAAATCACTAAAAACCCTTGAGCCAAAATGATCAAAACTCTTTCTTTATGATGCAAATATAGAAACTTGACTTGAATGCAAGCTAATGATGATCATACAAGTTTAAAAACACTTGTATGCATGGAAAATCTCATAAGAATTTGTTTAGGAATTTTATGAAGAGAGTGGAGGCCATGAGAGGATTGATTTTGCCATAGTTTAGTTGCTAGAATGAATAATGATGATTTAGGGTAGGTTAGGGTCTTATTTATAGATTAGGCAAGTGTTTTAGGCCATAGGATTAAACCCTAGTTCCAATCTCAGCCCTCAAAACCGAATCTGGTCCCCAAGCTCAACACAAACCCAAGATGGTGCACCAGGCTAAACAGTCCGGCTGAGCCAAGTCGACAGCCAAGTCGACAGGGCTGTCGACTTGGTCCAACCAAGTCGACTCCCAAGTCGACAGGGCTGTCGACTTGGGTGCTCTGGCGGGAATTCTCCCGCCTGGCCCAATCTGACCTATTTTCCAAGTTTCAAATTTGAATTTGAAATCTGTTTTTACTTTGAATTTTTCTGAAAACTTCATTGGGCCTTAATCGGGTCATACGGACTCCGATTTTCGAAAACTCGGACTCTATTTTGCGTATTTTTCCGAGACGAACGCAATGGCATAGCCCGTTTCCCTTGATTCAGATTTATAAATTAAATTCTGCCTCGATTTACATTGTTACAGGTTATTGAAAATACGGGTTGTTACATTCTCCCCTCCTTAAAGGATTTCGTCCCCGAAATCTTCAAGTTAGGAAGAACGTATCCTACCATCCAATCATCCATCTACTCAAAACATCATCCACGAGCAATCATTGTCCTTACAAGATTCTAAATATTGTATGAACATATGCAAAGGTGTGTATATGTACTTATCTAATGCAAATATCATCAATGCAAATTATGTTAGTGAAATGAATCCATATGTATGCAATTCCTAACATAATGTATAGCATCTATATGTGTGCACATAACATACATCCATATGCAACATCCATGTGATAACACAAAAATTTTCATCCATGAATAAGCGTAAAAACTCATGCATATGCAATATGAGGAGTGTGTGAGCCGATCTAGTGCCTAACGTGAATAATGCATCCACGAGTAACCACTTGCAACCATCAAGCATAACATGTTTCAAACACATGTTTCATCCAAAGGGTTTCTACCTAAGGTTCTCATGACAAGATTAACACGATAAACTAGATAAACATGGATAGCAAAGAGAAAGATATGCTAACAAAGAAAAGAGATTGAGAGTGTACCCTCAAAAAGGAATGGATAAAGCCCACGCATCTTCTCCTCAGTTTCCCAAGTTGCGTCTTCTTCGGCTTCACCCCATTGAACCTTCACCAACTTGACCTCTCGATTCCTTAGCTTCTTGGTCTCCGTCCCCAAGATACGACTCGGAGCTCTCCTCAAGGTAGCCTCTTTCTCCACTTCCACATCTTTCAGAACACTTGGCTCAACAACCTCTGCTGATTCATGTAAACACTTCCGGAGATGCGAGACATGAAAAACATCGTGTACTCCGTCAAGCTTCTCGGGCAACTTCACTCTATAAGCCATCTGCCCGATCCTCTCTATAATAGGGAATGGTCCAACAAACCTCGGTGCTAACTTCCCAACGGCTCCAAATCGGACCACATTCCGCAAAGGAGAAACCTTCACGAAAACCATATCCCCAACATCAAACTCCAAATCAGTTCTTCGCTTATCAGCATAGGATTTCTGTCGGTCTTGGGCCGCTTTCATCCGTCTCCGAATCAACTCGACCTTCTCGGATGTATCTCTGATCATATCAGGCCCAAGTATAAGCTTATCTGTAGTCTCCCACCAACATGTAGGCGACTTGCACGACCTCCCATATAAAGCTTCAAATGGTGCCATCCCTATGCTTGCCTGATAACTGTTATTATATGCAAACTCAACAAGAGGAAGATGGTCTTCCCAAGTACCACCAAAATCCAGAATACAAAGCCTCAACAGATCCTCGAGTACCCTATTCACCCTTTCGGTTTGACCGTCCGTCTGTCGGTGATAAGCAGTACTTAGATTCAGCCTCGTGCCCATAGCTTCTTGCAAGCTATTCCAGAATTGACTTGTAAAGATTGGGTCACGGTCACTGACAATACTAGAAGGGACTCCATAAAGTCTCACAATCTCACGAAGATATACAGACGCTAGCCAAGATGCGGTTCTCTTGCTCTTCACCGGAATGAAATGAGCACTCTTCGTAAGTCTATCCACAATAACCCAAATGCTCGTATTCCCTTTCCTTGACCTTGGTAGCCCATCGATAAAATCCATGGAAATACTTTCCCACTTCCATAGTGGAACATCTAGAGGATGCAATAGCCCACCGGGCTTCTTCGACTCGGCCTTAACTTGCTGGCAAATGATACATCTAGAGACAAACTCTGCCACATCCTTCTTCATCCCAGGCCAAAAGAAAATGCGCTTCATATCTTTATACATCTTATCTCCGCCCGGATGTATAGTCAACTTAGAGCGATGCGCTTCCTCAAGAACTTTTCTTACTAAATCTTCTACCATTGGAACACATAACCTTCCGTCTCTCCTCAGCCAACCCTTGTTATCAATAGAATATCGAGCGAGATGACTAGACGCCTCTCCTCGAATCAGCTTATCCATAATCTCAACTATCTGAGGGTCTTCTCTTTGCGAAGCCCCGACTTGATCAAGAAGGGTAGGTCTGAGTTCCAGAGATGCTAAAGAACCGGTCATCGACTCAATTGCCAAAGAGAAATCAAAGGTTGCCACATACTCTAAATTCTTCATCTCAACGAATAGAGGACTCAGAGTCAACCTTTTTCTACTCAATGCATTTGCTACTACATTCCCCTTGCCAGGGGTATAAGCTATCTCAAAATCATAGGACGCCAAGAATTCCATCCATCTTTGTTGCCTCAGATTCAGATCCTTCTGAGAAAAGAGATACTTCAATGACTTGTGATCGGTATAAAGCTCAAATCTTTCTCCCAGAAGATAATGGCGCCAAGCCTTGAGTGCATATACTATTGCTGCCAACTCTAAGTCATGAGTGGGATAATTCTTCTCATGCACTTTGAGTTGTCTACCGCCAAAGCATATCACTCTTCCCTCTTGCATCAGAACAGCTCCTAACCCCGTGCCACATGCATCGGTGTATACTGTAAATAACTTCCCTCCATCGGGCAAAGCTAGAACAGGTGCTGATGTGAGGGCTCTCTTGAGCTTCTGAAAAGCAAGCTCACATTCTATGCTCCAAGCAAAAACTAAATTCTTCTTCGTCAATTTAGTAAGAGGAGCGGATATCTTCGCGAAGTCCTTGATGAACTTCCGGTAAAAACCCGCAAGACCTAGAAAACTTCTCACTTTGGTTGCATTCCTTGGAGTCTTCCAATCCTGAACTGCAACTACCTTAGCGGGATCCACCGCTAAGCCTTGCTTAGACACTATATGCCCAAGGAATCTAACTTCCCTTCTCCAAAAGTGACACTTGGAGAACTTGGCCTTCAACTGATGCGCTCTAAGCGTATCCATCACCTCCACGAGATGCCTTGCGTGCTCTTCCTCATCCTTAGAGAAGATCAGAATATCATCTACGAAGACCACGACAAACTTGTTCAAGAACTCCCTGAGCACCCTACTCATCAAGTCCACGAAATATGCGGGTGCATTAGTCAAGCCGAACGGCATGACAAGCCATTCGAAGAATCCATCTGGAGTTCTGAACGCAGTCTTGTCTATACTATCCTCAGCTACCCTGAGCTGATGGAATCCAGTAGCAAGATCAAGCTGAGAGAAAACAGAAGCACCGACAAGCTGGTCAAAGAGATCATCAATCCTCGGTAACGGGTGTCTGTTCTTTTTAGTCAGCTTATTCAACTCTCGATAATCAACACAAAGTCGGAGAGAACCATCTGCCTTGGTAGTAAATACCACAGGCGCTCCCCATTTAGATATACTTCGTCTAATGAAGTTCTTCTCAAGCAACTCCTTCACTTGCTTACTTAGCTCCCGCCTTTCACGCGGAGCCATGTGCCGAACGGGCAAAGAAACCGGCTTTGCATTATCCACCAGATAAATGCGGAAATCAATCTCTCGCTTAGGGGGCAACCCCCTAACTTCATCAAAAACATCCGGATACTCTCGAACCACTCTCACAGACTGAAGAGTTTCCATTGACGAGTCGAGTGATTCAAGATAGCACAACATGACGGGACCTCTCGGATCACAAGAAATCTCTAGGGTGTTTCCGAGGCGAGTCACGAGCCTCACAACCCTATGCTCACAATTAAGGATGGCTCCATATCTGGACAACCAATCCATGCCCAATATCAATCCGTATCCCCTGAAACCAAGAACATAAGCACTACACAAGAACTCTACACTCAGTATAGAGATCCTCAAATCCCCACATATCATAGACAAATGGGCGGAACCCCCAATAGGATTTGAGACACAGACGGGATCATCTACTAAGCTAGTACTAAGGTGCAAACTATCAACAAGATCAGATGAGATAAAGCTATGCGATGCACCAGAATCAAACAAGGTACGAACTGGAAAATCAGAAATATATACAAGGCTCTCAACAGAAATACTACCTCGATCGGGAACTGGAGCGGTATTGAGAGCATGAACTTGCCCTCCTGAAGGTCCAGCACGTTGAGTCTGACCCTGGCCTTGCCCCTGCTTCTTCGGGCAATCCTTGCTGAAATGTCCAGTCTCACCGCAGAAAAAGCATTCACCATTCTTCCTTTTCCTCTTCTTACAATCCTTGACAAGATGCCCAACTGAACCACAATAATGGCACTTCCCCTTGGTGTTCTTGCCCTTGTTGTTGTTCCCCTTGTTGCCTTGACTCTTATTCTTGCTCTGATTGCCTTGACTGCTTTGACCACTTGGATTACCCTGATTTCCTTTTCCCTGGGAATCAGTCTTCTTGACTTGAGTATCATTTTTCTTGACATCTCCCTGAAGTAACGCCATATCAACCAAGCTCTCAAACGTGGCCCCATGGGGAATATGTGACATAGCCAATCCCTGCAACGGCTCATTCAATCCTCTAGCAAAACGAAGAGCCTTCTTCTGAGGAGTATTCACCATATCCAGGCCAAAACGAGCTAACTGATTAAACTTGTTCACATATTCTTTGACAGACATATCTCCTTGTTTCAAAGTTATGAACCTCTCCATTTGCAGATTCTCCTCAGCAGAAGATAGAAACTTAAGCATGAACCTTGCCCTGAAATCGGCCCAAGTCTCAACAGGTCTAGTACCATTGGTGACTTCCCACCAATAAGCGGCTTCATCCTTCATAAGCCAAACCGCCAACAAGATCTTCCTCTGATCGTCTAACCCAAAGATAGCAAATAAATCCTCGGTCTCTTTCAACCAATTTCTGGCCTCTACAAAAGTCTCAGTGCCTTGAAAATTCTTGCCACCCATTGCTTTGAAATCTTTGCAAGTCTTTGCGAAGTCAGCTTGAGGATGCTGAGGGGGAGGAGGAAGAGGAACCTCAGCGACAGGAGGAGGAGGAACATTAACTACTGGAGGAGGAGGAGGAACATCTGCGGGGCCGGCTTCGGTCGCCCTAGCCTCCAAAAGTCTCCTATACCAAACAGGTACGTGTACTCCCTCCGGAATAGCAAAGTTATCGGCCATACTGAAAAAGAAAAAGACAGATTCAGAATAGAGAAAAATGAAGGGATTTTGCTAATGGCTTTTTGGGGAATAGCCTTTTAAAATAAACTAGACTTTTCTTTGGAAAATACTTTATACTTGGTTTTGAAAATAGTTTTCCAAAAGTTTTCTAAAAACCTTTTTGTTCCTTCTCGTAAACCATATGCTCTGATACCAAATGTAACACCCCACCTCCGCCAGGGTGACTCTTGCAAGCACTCTGACTTTGGAGGGGCGTTTGAATCCGGTAAGCATGCATAATGATATATCAAGGCAGAACAAGAACATATGTATATATGTAAACAGAGTAAATAACATAGATAAAACAGCGGAAGATTTTCAAACCATTTCAAAACAAGTCTGGTACAACATAGCTTTCCAAATAAACAGGTCTAGATAAAAACAACATCAACAGAAAAACTGAAATACATAAGTACTATCCCCAAATAAGTGATAACCATAGCTAGCTTCATGTCGAAACAGTACATGAGCTGAAATCCCACGAGCAAGCTATCAGAAATCCAAGCTAAGCTCCAGTATTCCCTCCCTGAGAACCTGGGAGGGGGGGAATGGAAGAAAAGAGGCGAAAGAAAACAGGTCAGTCAAAAAGACTGAGTAAGCCCTACTACAATCAATGTAAACTGATAAAGTTAACTGGCATGAGCAGCAGGGATGAACATAAGGATAATAACATACTAGCATGATGATTAACTAACAAGGTAGATAAAGGTGTCATCGCCTAATCAGGATTAAGGTTTTTGCACCACAGGTGTACTAGCAAACTAACATGACTTGAATAAACAAGTATTGATCCCTTGGCCCGAGCTTTGGCCCAATAACATGAAGTGACCCTCATACGAGGTCCAACCAAACGGTTTAGTCGATCGGCTCCCTAAGCCTAACTCGTCACGTGTTGGTGTCAATACGGCCCAAACATAATTGTAGTCGAACTGTGCCGGGTCCACCCTTCGGGTGTATCAAGCCCTAGGGTGTCAACTCCTGGACACCATGAACATGAGTGCACAGTCTCGATCTACTGGTACCCGTGCATGTTTTCTCCGGCTACGGACTATGTGCACGACCAGAGTCCGCCCGGAACTACACCGGCGTACCACCCTGCCGTCGTTTATTGGTCGCTTACCTCCAGCCCAGTAATCGTGCCCCCACCCTGGCCTAGTCCCTAGGGTCATGATGATACAAACTAGGGACTACCGCTGGAGTGGACCCCCATTGCTAGGATTTTTCTAGTGGGTTAAGTACGGTTTAACCCCTTTACTAATCATGGATTAACTTGGTTAAGTGTAACGATGAGTTCACGACTTAACCCCGATTAATCTACCAAGCCCAAATTGGTTAAGTAATAAATGGGCCATGACTTAACCCTAATCATGAGGCATTAATTAATTAATGCACCTTAACCTCTCACATTAGACTTTGTTGTGGTTACTAGTTAAGCCGGGCGGGTCCGGGTAGCTTTACACCACAACTTGGTCTAACCTCGGGTCCAAGGTACAACATGGCCAACTTCTCACATTGGGTCCTATTGTTTGTAGCAACTAGTTAAGCCGGTCGGTTCCGGGTAGGTTTACGCTACAAACTCAACCCAACCTCGAGTTGGTCACACTTATCTTTTCTAAGTGTCATGTCCATCATGTTTCCAAAACACATTACAAGTTTTCAAGCAATTGGGTAGACCTAACTTAATAGGTAAATTCCCAATGGGTAGACCTAACTTAATAGGTAAATTCCCAAACTTATGTTTTTATGTCTTTTAAGTTTACCCAACCCCAAACGCAATCCCATCGCTTACATATCGCAATAGCGCATAAAGGATAGAAAGAGGGAACTTGGCATAATCATGACATAAAGGTGTTGAAGCCACAAGTTCAACATGGTGGCATATGAAACGTACATATGTTCATATACTTGCATTAGGCCTCAAAAGCATGCATAAAACCAAACTTATCATATTGGTGATACATGGTGATAAATGACATGTAAAAATGGCCATAAGTTCGCATCTAGCCTCACATGCAAGTTATCATAAGAGATATGATAACTTACATGTTGCCAAAATGCAACCTTTGGCATAAAGCTTGAAGCTTTATGTTCATAAGCCCAAGATAAGCTTGTATAACATGATAACATGAGCCAAATGATCAACCCAAACTTGCATAACATAACTTACATATCATATGGCAACTTGCATATCAAACTTGCATAACATAACTTGATGAACTAGCATATCACATCATAGTAAACTTGCATAACACATCATAATAAACTTGCATATCATGGCAAACTTGCATATCATACATTTAACTTTAGAGTTTAAGTATGAAAGTAGAATAGGGCTTACAATGCTTATGAGGACTCAAATGAGTATAGAAAATATAAGAAAGCCCTTATGCAACCAATTAAACCCCAAAATGCAAGCTTTAAATCACTAAAAACCCTTGAGCCAAAATGATCAAAACTCTTTCTTTATGATGCAAATATAGAAACTTGACTTGAATGCAAGCTAATGATGATCATACAAGTTTAAAAACACTTGTATGCATGGAAAATCTCATAAGAATTTGTTTAGGAATTTTATGAAGAGAGTGGAGGCCATGAGAGGATTGATTTTGCCATAGTTTAGTTGCTAGAATGAATAATGATGATTTAGGGTAGGTTAGGGTCTTATTTATAGATTAGGCAAGTGTTTTAGGCCATAGGATTAAACCCTAGTTCCAATCTCAGCCCTCAAAACCGAATCTGGCCCCCAAGCTCAACACAAACCCAAGATGGTGCACCAGGCTAAACAGCCCGGCTGAGCCAAGTCGACAGCCAAGTCGACAGGGCTGTCGACTTGGTCCAACCAAGTCGACTCCCAAGTCGACAGGGCTGTCGACTTGGGTGCTCTGGCGGGAATTCTCCCGCCTGGCCCAATCTGACCTATTTTCCAAGTTTCAAATTTGAATTTGAAATCTGTTTTTACTTTGAATTTTTCTGAAAACTTCATTGGGCCTTAATCGGGTCATACAGACTCCGATTTTCGAAAACTCGGACTCTATTTTGCGTATTTTTCCGAGACGAACGCAATGGCATAGCCCGTTTCCCTTGATTCAGATTTATAAATTAAATTCTGCCTCGATTTACATTGTTACAGGTTATTGAAAATACGGGTTGTTACAAGAACTTAATATGGAATTTATGTAAGTGCGGCATAATTAAATTTGATTATGGAATTGGCATAATTAATGACGTGTAAATTTGATAATATGGATTGGTGAAAGTTAACTTGACAAATAAGCCGAAAAGATGAATTAAATTATATACAGGAACATGGGAACATTGGGAAAATAATGTTTATACGAGATTGGGTATAATTAGAATATATGGGAAATTGGCATAATTGGGTATGAATTACATGGAATTGATGAATTTGCCTATAATTGGATAATATGTTGGATTGTCTAATTAATATTAGTATAGTTAATGACAAATAGGCATAATTATGAACATAATTATATGTTGAATTAGAATCACTTAACATGAACTTAGGGTTGGGTGAAATATGATTTTAATGAACCTTTAACACGAGGTTAGGCGCAATTGTGATGTAAGACTGCCCGGAACCGCCCGGCAAATCCAGCAGTCACAATTGGACGTCTAATGTGAGAGGTCAAAGGAAGTAATTTGAGCGTAACGGTTTATGACACGAGGTTAGACTCGAGTTGTGGTATAAGTCTGCCCGGAATCGCCCGGCACATCCAGTAGCCACAAAGGGTTAGTCTAATGTGGGAGGACATACATCGTTATGGAATAATAAATGAATTAAGGAATACAAACCATAATAAGACATGTGGGTGACTTGGGTAGGGTTAGAGGGTTAAGTGGGTGACATGTAAATATAGACTTAACCGTAGTAAGATAAGACATGTAAAAATGTAAATATGGACTTAACTATAGTAAGACATGTGTAAGACATGGAAACAATAATAAAAGAGTTAAGTGGGACACGGGTGATATGTGAAACAAAATTTAGATATGCTTAACCAAATGGGACCCGTAACGGTATCATAAATTATTTGAATTGGATAAAGTTTAAGTAACGGGTTAAATAAATGGAAAGGGTTAAGTAAATCTAAGTCAATGACAAAATATAGGGAATGATAAATAACCTATTATAGATGAATTTGAATAAGAAAAGGGAGGGTAATAGGTTAGACTTGTCCTAGGGACAAGTGGAAAGTGTAACTTATGAGATAAGGTAAGTTATAAGAAACGATAGAGAAGAATAAGATAGCTTATATGTGAAGATATACTTAATTTTAAATTAAGCAGTTTAGAAAGGAGAAGTGGGAAATGGAAGATAATATAAGTTATATATGGAAAAGAAGAATCATATATGTTGGTTGGGATGAGTAATTCTCCGGATGCTAGTCTGATGTTGATTTCGGTCTTCGGGCCTAGTGTTTAGGGAGTTATTCTCCTAATCAGTATATATGTGGGATAAGACATACTTAACTATGAATTAAATATAACATGTAGTTGTGACCCAAAAAGGGAATAATTTATGAAATTGGAAGATAACATGTTATAAGGCTTATTAATGGACTTAAATGAGTTAATTATAAATTTAATTAATAAGCGAGCGTAACTTGGTAAACTTGAAAAAGGAAGTTAAATTGAATAACCAAGTTAAAGATGGAAACTGATGAGGTGACACAAGCACATAATAAATGGTTAGACGTAGGGTCTAATGACATATAAAACTAAGGTGCTTGGGGCAGTCCGTACATTGTAGGATGAATAACCACACGAGGTAGATCATCACGGTGTCATAGGGCACGAGGAGGAGCGAACGTCCGACTGATCATATAGAAAGTTCCAACGGACTGGGATACGAAGCATGCAGCTTCGGGGGACATGAGGGTACTCTTGGTATCCCTCTGTAAGATGCCAGATGATACGCCTGGGCTTACAGAGGTTAAGGTCTGCGGTAGAAGAACCAAAAGTATGCCTTGTTGCAATATAGGGCAACCTAAGGACTAGGGTGGACCAGAGTGAGTCGTCGATAACTTGTTTAGCCTTGGGATAGCATCTCGTCGATTACCTACCATCTTCAGTCAATCGTAGTACGCATGCGGAAAGGCGGAGAACTCCAACAGACCATAATATGCTATCTAACTTATGGGTGAGGGTGGCCAGTAGAAGTGGGGCATAGATAGGGCCGGGGTACAGTTCTCATTCTTAGATGCCTTTCATTAGTTGAGGGAGGGGTCATGTGGGACCAATAGCCACAGTTAGAAAAACAGACCTTGACATCTGCATCGACAGATAAATTAAAGCTCCCAAACGAGTTCCATATATCTTGTTAGCCCTGACAATGGAACTCGTGTAGCACATATAGAGTACATGTGCATCTAGACATCGAAAACGGTCCACGATACATACACGGGGAAAGTCTAGGAACATATATCACTCTGGGTAGTGTGTCCTAAACTAGAGGGCATTATTCGTTAGGTAGCATAATCCCTAGTAGCCCTAGGTGGCGTAAACCCTAATCAAATTAAGGAGACGTGGCAGTCCAAACGATTACGAGAATGGTGGCACTACGTTGAGGTAGTATATAGTTACATAATAAAGTCCATACGTTAAATGGAAAGGGACTGTACACACACATGGAAAGGATAATACGGGTTGGGGGTATCTACATATACGATGTATTAGGTTAATATACTAGTATTTGAACGAGAACGACATGAGTTTAGCCTTGAGTGCTAATGACGTGATTAACCTAATAAATAAGAAAATATACTGAATGGTATATGTAGGATTATACATAAGTTTATTATAAGTCCAATCACACAGAACTTATGTTCTGACACCCTCCTCATTACATACTTCCAGGTTAGGTTCAGGATAGAGATGGTATAGCTTTGGATACTGGTTTAGCAATATTGTTAACAAGGTAAAGCTATGTTTTGACTATATTATATTTTAATCCTTCCGCTGTGAGATGCTTACGAGTTCTGACATGTTTCTTTATCTCTGTCTTTTTCTGCAGGATACCAGGGCACCCAACTCGGGTCTCGATGGATTGGATTTTGAAAAAAAAAAATCGGTCTGTCGAAATCCAGGTTGTTACATTTTATGTTTTGAGAGCGAGAATGAACAAATTGGGAAATAGCGGCAGAAGCAACGATTAGGGTTAAGAAAAAGACAGGTTAGATTTCAAATAGCAGGGGATACGGGTTTAGAATAGAAGTGGATTTGGGTCAGCAAAACGAGCGTACCAGGTTAAAAAATTTAAATATTTACTCTTTGTTTCTAAATTTTATCAGATTTTCAAATTATTGTTCAAAATTTTATGAATATATGAAAATTTATTACAGAATTTTTTTTGAATATTAACTGTTAAATGTATCTAGTAATTATTAATTTAAAAATTACAAGTTCTAACTTTTTCATTAATAAATTATAAATATAAATAAGTCCATTAATAAGTTGATATATATAATTATTAATTACAAATAATATTTACAAATGATTATGTAATTATTAATAATTTGTTATTAGTTATTAAATAATGCTACCATTTATCAATTTTTAAGTGTTAAATTACTAAAGAATTAAGTCATATTATTTTTTTATTATTACTTAATACTTATCATCTCTTGCAAATCTGTTTGAATTCTACTACAAAATAGCTTTGATAAATATTCGTTGGTATTCTGCCTGGATTTGCAGCGGAAAATAGTGGTAAAAAATTTCTGTCGGTAATTTAACCCAATTTGCAATGGCTTAGTGAGGGACGACAGAAGACCACAACAATAAATAAATATTTGTAATTAATAACTATTACAATATTAAATAGCGATTTATTTATAAATTATAAATTATTAATTACTAATTAGATATTTAATATTAATTTATTTATTTATTATTGATTATTTATTTATTAACTAATTAATTACTCAATATTACTTACTAATAAGTGGAAAGTAAAATTAAACTTGTCGGGATATTGATTATATATAATAATTAGAGATTATTTACTAATAATCATTAATCATTATAAGTTATAAATGACTAATATTATGTTATTAATTTGATTACTTATCAAATATTAATAAATAATATAATATTACCAACGATTAAACTATTACAATGGATATTTTGTGAACGTTGACATCTATTACAACCGGCATGAAATGACTGTTGTAATAACATTATATTACAACGGGCAGTCATTACATGTTGTAAAAAAAAGCATTGTAAAGGATATCTGTTACAACTGTCAAGAGACGATCATTGTAATAGGATTCTATTACAACGGGATATGATTCTATTACAACGGGATGTCTATGCCCGTTGTAAAAAGGGTGTTGTACAGGAATCTATTACAACGGTCAGAAAAATGACCGTTGTAATAACATTCTATTACAACGGGAAGCCATTGCCCGTTGTAAAATTTATGTTGTAATAGGGTAATTTGTTGTAGCATACAACCGTGGATTGGTTTTTGTGGTTGGTGGAAATAAAAAAAATTGAGAGTTCAAAAGGAAATAAATTTATTTAAGAAAATTAATAGTTTCTAAGTATAGATATGTGTTGCAAAGAGAAAAAAATATAAATATTACCTCTGGTTTAGATCGAGAGTAGCCAAAAAGTTTAGATATGACACAGGATATATGTTTGTGGCTTCTCTCTCCTTCTGCCTTCAAACTGAATCTAGTATTATTCCTCTTAATTATCTATAGTCTTAAACTTGCTATGTATACTAATAGCACAAAGAATAAGCATTATCTTCTACTGGGTCTGTTTTGGTTCTGTATTCGCTAGTCGAAAGATTTCATTGATCTCTTCACCCATTGTTTATCAAACACATACTTACTATTATCAAACCACCCGTTAGTAATATTTCTTTTCCTGTAAGGGCATGTTTTTTTAATAAATTTAATATTATACAAAAAATAAAAAAATATCAATAATATATTTTGGTAAAACATATGCAACAAATATTTTTATGCATTTGACCAAAAAGCCATAATCAAATATAATATCATAAGTATAGAATTTCAAGCACAATAATTTTCAAATCCAAAATAATAAAACATTACTAATAAACTAGAAATCTGCTTCGGAAAATTTATTTTCCAAATCAATGTTTGCATCATTAGATTCATAAGCTTCAGCATCTTACTCATCTGTATCATTTAGACTTGTTTCTTCTTCGTGAATATGTAAAGGAGCTAAAGCAGGTGCGGGAAAACCTCTCGACGTGAATGTTCTTCTACATGAATATATCTAACTTCCTCCACTTCTGCTGCTCTTACAGCAACACCCCAAGTCAAGTCATCATCAAATACAATCCCATCTTCAGTATTGGATGCATCATCCATATTTCTCGTTTACCATTCATTACAATCATTAATATCGTTCTAAGATATTGGATTAATCGGTAATTGTGTCACGACACTGGAAAGTTGGATGTGTCATCTAGCATTCTTGTTTGGTAGCAGATGCATCGAGCTATGCTATGCAACTTCTACATGTCAAGTTTGGATGTCACCATCGTATGCTTGTGACCATACCATGTCATAACCAAGTGGTGTACTTTTGTTGTTTCACTGTGTGGATGACCATACCATCGTACTGTAGCGACATTATTTTTTCAATATTGAATGGTATTAATAGTATGTTTTTTTGTTATATTGACTCAAGTATAACTATGTAATTTTCACTACTTTGTATTATGTAATGTCCTTTGTAATGCTCCCATGCATGGAGGTTATTGATATAATTCATAGTCTAGAAAGAGTGTCTAGCAGCGGTCTTGTAATCTAGTATAGATATGGTGGATGAAATGTTATGAACACTGCGCCTTTGCGGAAGCACCAGGATCTTCTTCACCCAATTACTTAAAGATGATTTCTATGAAAACAAACACAGATGTGAAATCACATGCACAAATACAAGATATTCCACCCAACCACCCTCTTTATTGATTCACAAAAACAAATTTTGTTTACACTCACTGGTTCAACAACCAATAATAAACAAATTACAAGAATCGATAACCTTATTGAGAAAGGGAAAGAATATCTAAATGACTAACACTCTTGTTGGAGGAGGAGAACAATTAAGAACGACGGCTAACCCTTGGATTAATTATTTTGGTCTCAATCCTATGCTTTTAATCCAACCCTAGATGCTGATTTTATAGGAGAATAGAAGGACAAGAAAAATACCCAATTTACCCCTTCATTACTTGCAGAATAAGTTACAGAAGGACCAAGTCAAATAGCAGAAAATACCAGCTCAGACGTCTGACCAATATCCGTTAGACGTCTGTCCAAGCTCTCGAGTTCCAAACCCTGACAACTCAGATGTCTGACCCAGATTGGTCAGACGTCTGTCCACACTCTCGGGTTTCAAAACCCTGTAGGCACAGACGTCTGACCAAGATCCCTCAGACATCTGTGCTGAAACACAGCATAAAACTGCTCCTCCTTGCCTTCTTTCTACTGCTGCACCATCTTCTCTATTGCCTAGCACATCCACGCCTCATCTCCATCAACATATGTGATTTTATGTCACAAATCACAACACTCCACCTTGATACGAAATCGCATCACATAAAATGATCTTCCAACACACAAGTCATCTAGCTCTTTCAACGACACCTACTCTCAATTAAACCATTACAAGCACAACCCACCGCCTGCCAAAGATGCATTTTCCTCTCGAGATGCACCACGCAACACTAACGGTCTAAAAATGCTTGTAATACCACAAGGATCTCTACCTTGTGGATTTTCAGCATCGACGCCCGTCTACCACTTGATCTGAGCTCCTTCCTTGATCAACCCGGATCCTTCGAGCATCATCAACATGAAGACCCCTGTCTAACACATCAGCAGTGACCAAATTAACCTCTCCACCTTGCTGTGGACTAGGTTCTTCAACCGTCACTCGCCTTCCACAGTCAACCACAGAACCAACCAATCTATACAGGTTTCCCGCCTCTAAGACACCTCTCATCACAACACGACCACCCTTCTTCACTCTAAAAACTCCACCTCGAGTATCATAAGTGCAACCACGGCGATCCAACTGGACGAGAGAAATGAGGTTATGCGAACTAGCGGGCACATATCTAACTTCAGAGACTTCCCTCACCACGCCATCATGCATACGAAACTGGATATCCAATACCACAAACTGGTAGCTATACTCCATTGGTTGTTCTAATCACGTCAACATTCTTCTCATAAGAAGAAAAACATTTCACATCCTTACAAATATGAAAATTGGCACATGGATCCATCTTCCAAGGATTAACTTCACTGAACAGGACATCACCAGAAGTATCGCTAATGGAACTTGCAGCAAGATCTGCCTGTGCCTCATCGCTTCAATCACCATTTGCAACCTTCTTCTTATCCCTCTGATAAGCGTAACAATCCTTGCGTATGTGACCTTGCTTACCACAATAATAACAAGCACCTTTACCATTATCCCCTTTCTTCTTCCTTCTTGTATCTTTCCCCGAGTCCCTTGCTACCATAGCCACACCTTGAACTGATTTCAAACCGGACCCTTTTCTCCTTAGTTCCTCATTCAAAAGGCTGCTTCGAACAGTTTCAAAAGAGATGGCTCCACCAGCACTGGAGTTACTCAATGAAACAACCAAAGTTTCCTAACTTTCTGAAAGCGAACTCATCAGCAAAAGAGCCTGCAATTCATCATCAAAATTGACCTTCTGATTTGCCAATTGATTGATCACATCTTAAAATTCATTCATGTGCTCTGCAATAGACTTCTCCTCTCCCAATCTAAGCGGAACAAGATTTCGAACCAGAAAAACCTTACTTGTAGCACTCCTCGACTCATACAAAGATACCAACTTGTTCCACAAATCCTTCGCAGATTCACAACTAGCCACATGATGGAATACTGAATCATCAAGGTACTGCCGAATCAAGGCAATCGCCTTTTTATCCATCTTCTTCCACGTTCCCTCATTCACAACTGAAGGCTTCTCCGCATCTCCAACAATCGTATCATGAAGATCATTGAGGTAAGGGACATCCTCCATCTTAGGCTTCCAAATACCCCAATTTCTTCCATCAAAAACAGTCATCTTCGGAAACGCCATCATATCTGACATAAAAAAAATCAATTTTTCCAATCCAAAATCACTCTAAGCTTTGTGATGACCTGACTCTGATACCAACTGTTATGAACACTACGCCTTTGCGGAAGCGACCAGGATCTTCTTCATCCAATTACTTAAAAATGATTTCTATGGAAACAAACACAGATATGAAATCACATGCACAAACACAAGATATTCCACCCAACCACCCTCTTTATTGATTCACAAAAACAAATTTTGTTTACACTCACTGGTTCAACAACCAACAATAAACAAATTACAAGAATCAATAACCTTATTGAGAAAAGGGAAAGAATATCTAGATGACTAACACTCTTGTTGGAGGAGAACAATGAAGAACGATGGCTAACCCTTGGATTAATTATTTCGGTCTCAATCCCATGCTTTTAATCCAACCCTAGATGCTGCTTTTATAGGAGAATAGAAGGCCTAGGCAAATACCCAATTTACCCCTTCATTACTTATAGAATAAGTCACAGAAGGACCAAGTCAAATAGCAGAAAAACCCACTCAGACGTCTGACCAATATCTGTCAGACATCTGTCCAAGCTATCGGGTTCCAAACCCTGACAACTCAGATGTATGAACCAAATTGGTCAGACGTCTGTCCACACTCTCGGGTTTCAAAACCCTGTAGGCACAGACATCTGAACAAGATCCCTCAGACGTTTGTGCTAAAACATAGCACAAAACTGCTTCTCCTTGCCTTCTTTCTACTGCTGCACCATCTCCACTATCACCTAGTGTGACGGCCCGCCCCGCACCAACCAGCATTTCCTCCGAAAGTACGCTGTACACATGCTCGATTAGCATGGAACGGTCACCAAAGAAAGAAAAGAAGAGAATGAACTAATCGAAAACCTGTAGAATGTCTCACAGCGCATGAAACAAAATATAATAATAATGTACTTGACATAAAACAGGTGAGACAGTGCATAAGCTGATAACTATAACCAACATCAATATCATCATCAGAGTAGTGGAAATCCAAATACAGCTTATTACAACTTTCCAAATTACTATCTCTAAACAAAAGAAAGAAAGGTACACCACTAATGCCCAAAGTAGTGACCGCAACAACACAGGGAGAATGTCTATACATATATATATATATATATATATCATACGTAGAAGCCTCCTGCTCGTCTCCGGTACAACTACTCGTGCATACCACTTAACCTGTCTCTAGTATTCTCGTGAGAGCACCTAGAGTAATAAGAAGAGACATAAAACTCTGGGTCAGACAAAAAGTCTGGAATGAGCGATAAGCAGCTAAACAGAAAAATAACAGGTATACTAAACCATACCTGAACCTGGACCTGCAACCAAAGAGTTAGCACTACATACTGTACAATACTCTAAGGTGCCACTAACACATGGTATAAAGAATACGGGGGTGGGGGTGTGCATGTCATAGTGATGGCAAACAAATCAAACCTAGCAACCATCTTCACATCTCCCACTCAGTGCATAAAGCATACGATATCTACCGCTTCGATCACTAGACCCATCGAAGTAGTGACGAAGTTCAACTTGTACAACTACTGCTACTACCAAGCTTACCACATGGAGTCATGACCAAATCTTTACAAATGACCCCACTTCATTGGTCTATAGCTCTTTGGTCGTACCTAGGCCACTGTGGCCCTGAATCCGTTCACGTACTCCCTACACATAGTGATCCAAAGTTATAGACATCGATAATCCCTTAGCACACACCCCGCAGCAAAGTCTAATCATGAAGTGAACTCGTTGGTTCCCAACTAGATCCTGAGCTCTAACTTCCTATTTGGACTACCCTTGCATCTCGGTTTTTTTTTGTCATCACTGGATCGGTTCGGGTCTCTCCCTAGTCATCGGTTCGGTTCGGGTTGCCCCAGTCACTGGCCATCATCTCGGTTCGGATCCTCCACATCGCATTGATTCGGTTCGAATATACATGCTTTGGTTCGGTTCGGTGTACACTTGATCCATTGGTTCGGTTCGGGTTCCTGGTCACGGTCTGATCCACTTCCCCATTCTCTTCCGCTCTGATCCCCCTCATTTCCCTTCAAGTCAATCTGGTTCCCCCTTCGTTAGCTTGATCCGATCCCAGTTCAACCATAGTGGCTTTCATTTTTTCCATACTCTCTCTTGTGCCAAGCCTCGGTTCGGTTCGGTGATCTCTTGCCCAGTCCACTATCCGGTCCGAGCCCATCCAGCCGATCCGATCCGAAAACCTGCACCAATTTCCTACAACTTTTCCAGCGAGTGTTTTACGCCATTCGACGGCGTTTTCGACCATTCTAACTATCATAAACAATCATAATTCATACCAAATAGTCATAGCAACAAGTAGAAGTGACCCCAAAACACCAAAACATCAATATGATAGGTTAAAATAGATCAAACATAGCCAAAACCCCATATTTCCCCTAAGCATGTTCTAGCATAGTTAATGATAGTATTATCAAAACTTAACCAAATTAACCCAAGTTTCTAACAAAGGTCTAAAACATCATTTAAGAATTTATAAATATTTTTCTAGATTTTTAACATGTATAAATTCGCTAATTATCACTAATTACTCTTAATTAACCATAATTAGTGAGGAACTATGCAAATCACTCACCTTGGCCACGAATAAAATACCAAATCTGAAATGATTCTCTGTTTGGCGCTGTTCTTAACGCAACACAGCAGCTCTAACCTTGCTTTGGTGCTTTCTCTCCTTAATTTGATGTAGTTTAAGCCAAAACTTGATTAAGAAGTGATTAGAGGTGTTTTAGATGTTGGAGGCCATTGTTAGGTTGAAGAGAGGGTTTGTGGCGGCTGGAAAATGAGTGAAAAACCGAAATCCTAATCCTAGCAGTCCTTAAATACCTCTAATCCCGAAATCCCCCATTGGACCTAGCTGTTAATCACCCGGTTAAGCCCAAATAAGCTGTTTTTCACTATCTGAAACTTGTTTCAGCCATATCTCCCAAACGGTTAGTCCGTTTGGCTAATGTGACCACTCTACGGAATTGTAAACCGTCATCCGGAGTCAATGGAAGTGGATTCAGGTCAAAATTCATTTCCAATCAAAAGTTATGGCCAAAATAATATTAGCTAGGGGCAAAACGGTCATTTAAAATCGGCAAAAATCATGAACATGGGAAATGACCCCAATAGTTGTCTCCCAAAGTAACATGACCATATGACTTAGTATGTGAAAGAAATAAATATTCTACGATCCTATGATGCGTAGAATGCGGGTCGTTGCACTCTCCCCTCCTTAAGAAATTTCATCCCCAAAATTCCTTAACCCAAAACACACAAAGGATCCCGCATGCCTAACAGCCATATACAACAATCAATCATGCAAAACAAACAAAACAAACCTATCCTAGCATTCGGAAAGACTAAATCGAAACTGAAATCTTACCAGACGAAGAGTTCTGGATACGTCTTCATAATGCTCTCCTCTGTCTCCCAAGTACAGTCATTCTCATCCTCGCCCTACTGATCTTTGACTAGATTCACTGCTTTCCTTCGAAGTTGTTTCGTATCGTTCCCAACAATACGCATAGGATTGCGGTTCCCAATCGCCTCGGGTTCAACCTCGATATCATCCAACTGATCAGGTGGAATAGTCACATCTGGGTCGTGTATGAACTTCCTTAACTGGAAAACATGAAATACGTTGTGAACTCCTACCATCTTCTCTGGTAATTCAACTTTATATGCCAAATTCCCAATTTGCTCAAGAACTGGGAATGGACCAACAAATCTTGGTGCTAACTTGCCTCTCCTGCCAAATCGTATCACGCTCTTCAGCGGAGAAATTTTGATAAACACAAAGTTGCCACTGGAGAACTTTAATTCTCTTCTCCTCTTATCAGCATAACTCTTCTGCCTATCTTGGGCAGCCTTCATTCGCTGTTGGATAATCTTAATCTTAGCTGAAGTTTCTCTTATCACATCGGGTCCAAGTACAAACTTCTCACCAGTTTCTACCCAACATGACGGTGAGTTGCACGGTCTTCTGTACAAAGCTTCAAACGGAGCCATACCGATACTGGATTGATAACTATTATTATATGCAAACTCTACTAGATGCAAATGGTCATCCCATGATCCACCAAAATCCAATACACAGGCTCTCAAGAGGTCTTCTAATATACGATTCACCCTCTCTGTTTGACCATCGGTTTGAGAATGATACGCGGTACTGAGATATAGTTCTGATCCTAACGCCTCTTGTATGCTCTTCCAAAATCCACTAGCGAACAACGAATCTCGGTCACTCACAATGCCTTTGGGTATTCCATGAAATCTCACTACCCACTTCACATATAGTTCAGCTAACTTAGTTGCCGTCCTGTTTGACTTGACGAGTATAAACCTTGCACTCTTAGTCAATCGATCCACAATCACCCAAATGCTATCATGGCCCGATCTAATCCTTGGTAACCCATCAATGAAATCCATTGACACTTGTTCCTATTTCCACTTTGGAATTTCTAATGGTTGTAACAAACCACTAGGTTTCTTTTGCTCGACTTTAACTAGCTGGCAGTACATGCATTTGGATATAAATTTCCCAATGTTTCTTTTCATCCCTTCCCAGTAGTAGGTCTGCTTCATGTCTCGATACATCTTGTTACCACCGGGGTGTATAGTCAGTTTTGATTGATGACATTCTCTAAGCACTTCATCTCTCAATCCACTTACATTGGGTACAACTAGTCTTCCATTCTTTCTAAGCCATCAATCTCGATCAAGCCCATACTTGTTCATCTCTCTGTTGATTCCCATCTCTAACTTTGAGGTGATTTCCAATAAGTTAGGATCGTTCCTCTGACTAGAACCAATCCGTTCAATCAAAGTGGGTCTGATCGTCAAACTTGCTAACATTTCTGGATCCAATTCACACTTTGGTCTGAAATCATACCCAGCGATGTAATCCAGTTGCTTCCATTCTAGAAACATAGCCCCTAGACTGGCATGTCTTCTACTTAATGCGTCAGCTACCACATTGCCCTTTCCTGGTGTGTATGCGATATCGAAATCATAGGAAGCACAGAATTCTAACCATCTTTGCTGTCGGAGATTTAGATCCTTTTGAGAGAAAAGATACTTTAACGAAATTATGATCGGTAAACAACTCGAATCTTTCTCCCAAGTGATAATGTCTCCACATCTTCAAGCAAATACGATCGCAGCCAATTCCAAGTCATCGGTAGGGTATCTTTTCTCATGCGGTTTCAGTTACCGACTTGCATAAGCTACAACCCTACCTCCTTGCATCAATACAGCACCTAGTCCGGTACCACATGCATCCGTATATACCGTCATCTCTTCATTCCCCTTAGGAATGACTAACACTGGTGCACATGTCAACTTTTCCTTTAGGCTCTTGAATGAATTATCGCACCTTTCGTCCCAGACGAAGGCTTGATTCTTCTTGGTCAACTGAGTCAACGGTGCTGCTATCTTGGAGAAGTCTTGGATAAACATACGATAATATCCAGCTAATCCCAAGAAACTTCTTATGTCCGTTGCATTCTTGGGCGTAAACCAATCTTGTACCATAGCCACCTTCGCAGGGTCCACGACAATACCATTCTCTGAAACAACATGGCCTAAGAATCTTACTTCCCTCCTCCAGAAGTGACACTTAGAGAATTTTGCTTTCAACTGGTGTTTTCTCAACACCTCCATCACTATCCTCAAATGTTCCTTGTGTTCTTCCTCCGTCCTCGAATAGACCAAAATATCATCCACGAACACCAGGACAAACTTATTCAACTGATCTCTGAATACCCTATTCATAAGATCCACAAAGTATGCTGGGGCATTGGTCAGCCCAAAAGGCATGACCAACCACTCATAAAATCCAGACGGCGTCCGAAATGTCGTTTTAGCTATACTCTCAGCTTCCACTCTAAGCAGATGAAAACCTGTCGCGAGATCCAACTGAGAGAATACTCTCGCGCCACTCAACTGATCAAACAAATCATCTATCCGCGGTAGAGGATACTTGTTCTTCCTCGTCACTTTATTCAACTCGCGGTAGTCTACGCACAAACAAAGGGAACCATCCGCCTTGGTGCAAATACAATTGGTGCTCCCCATTCAGAAACACTCCTTCTGATAAATCCCTTTTTCAAAAGATCGTTGACTTGCACCCCGAGCCCTCGCTGTTCCCTTGGTGCCATACGACGAAGTGGCATCACTATAGGTCTGGCATCTTTCACTAAATCAATACGGAACTCAATCTCTCGGTGTTGTGGAAGCCCGGTCACTTCCTCGAAGACGTCCGGATACTGGCCAACCACGGGCAAACATGACAACTCACCTTGCGGGATGTCGAGGGAATTTAGAAAACTAGCCATTACCCCATCACTAGATAGACCACCAAACACTACCCTCCTCCCATCATCCGCTCTAGCTGTCACCAAAAAGCCCTCACAATCTACCACCACCCCGTATCTTTGGAGCCAATCGACTCCCAAAATAATGCCAAACCCAGTAAAGCCCAAAACAAAGCAATCACAAACAAACATGCATCCATGACTCGATAAGACCACATTACGACAAATCATGCTAAGGATAGTTGAACCACCAATCGGGTTCGTCACTACTAAAGGTCTATCGACAATCTCGGGCTCCAATCCCAACATATCTACCAGGTCACTAGATATGAAAGAACTGGAAGCTCCGATATCAAACAAAACTCTAATAGGAACATCATAAACAGAAAGCATACCTTGAATAACGACATTCTTTCCCTTCTCCGCCGCAGTTGGGGCATTCGACAAAGAAGGAACAACACTAATAGCATATGCTTTCACGATCTGCTTCTCTTTAGGGGTTTGCGGACACTTGTCCTTGTGATGTCCCACTTGGCCACAGTTGAAGCACTTCCTATCCGCTGGCTTGACCCGACAATTACTAGCATAATGGCCCTTCTTACCACAGCTGAAGCACTCAACATCTTTCTTATTCTTTTTCTTTTGGTCATCCTTGGTCAGATTCTACTTTCTCTTATTCTGAGAACCATTCTTGCCTCCACTGCTTGCTTGCGGCTTTGACTCCTCTGCAGATGCGACCTCAGTCTTCGACTTAGGGTAAAGACTCTCTGCCCTCAATGCTTTCCCCACAATCGATTCAAACGTCTCATCGTTGTGGTTAATGAGATTTTCCCCCAAGTAGTGATCCAAACCTGTTATAAATTTCTCATTCTTCTTCTCGGGAGTGTCAATGAGGGATAACCCATATTTCGACAAAATATTGAATTCAGCAATATACTCCGAGACAGTTCAACCATTTTGCTTAAGCTCCAAGAACTTCTTAAACAACACTGATTTCTGAGCAGCCGGAATGAACTTACCGCTGAAGCGAGCTTTAAACTGATCCCAAGTAATCTGATCCTCGGGAGTAGCTGCCATTATAGCATTCCACCAATTCATTGCCCGTCCTTGCAGCCGACGGGATGCTAGCCTTCACTTCATCGCATCCTCGATACCCAAGTCTTCGAAGATACGCTCGCAGCTATCCAACCAATCCTGAACATCCGTAGCCGATTCCGTTCCGTGGAACGGCTTCCCACCAAGACTAGTATAACCTTATTCAGCTTGGCGAAATCGGCCCTAGGCGCCTGCACTATTGGACCACCACCATTACCAGTATTGGGAGCTGCTCTCTGAACATCTCTTGGCATCTCTCTCATGAGGTCAGTAAACATCGTCCTCATATCAGCAACATTCCCATTATTGGCTCCTCTACCGGTACCCCTTGCGTATCGTCTCATCGTTCAATCTGTAAAGAGAAAACAATTAACCATCCTCTTTGTGGTGTTAGTGCAGTGCGACTTCATCCTTAGATATACTAATAGTATATATGTAGCTTTTGAAAACCAAAATAATCACAAATACGCGCTCTCATATACGTATACTATCTCTCCCTGATGACTTCCCTAGGTTAACTACGCAACCTAGAGCAATGATACCAAGTGTGACGGTCCGCCCCGCACCAGCCGACATTTCCTCCGAAAGTGCGATGTACACATGCCCGACTAGCACGGAACGGTCGCAAAGAAAGGAAAGAAGAGAATGAACTAATCGAAAACCTGTAGAATGTCTCACAGCGCATGGAACAAAATATAATAATAATGTACTTGACATAAAACAGGTGAGACAGTGCATAAGATGATAACTAAAACCAACATCAACATCATCATCAGAGTAGCAAAAATCCAAAAACATCTTATTACAACTTTCCAAATTACTGTTTCTAAACAAAAGAAAGAAAGGTACACCACTAATGCCCAAAGTAGTGACCGCAACAACACAGGGAGAATGTCTATACATATATATCATACGTGGAAGCCTCCTGCTTGTCTCCGGTACAACTACTCGTGCATACCACCTAACATGTCTCTAGTCTGCTCGTGAGAGCACCCAGAGTAATAAGAAGAGCCATAAAACTTTGGGTCAGACAAAAAGTCTGGTATGAGCGATAAGCAGCTAAACAGAACAATAACAGGTATACTAAACCATACCTGAACCTAGACCTGCAACCAAAGAGTTAGCACTACATATTGTACGATACTCTAAGGTGCCACTAACACATGGTATAAAGAATACAGGGGTGGGGGTGTGCATGTCATAGTGATGGCAAACAAATCAAACCTAGCAACCATCCTCACATCTCTCACTCAGTGCGTAAAGCATACGATATCTACCGCTTCGATCACTAGACCCATCGAAGTAGTGACGGAGTTCAACTTGTACAACTACTGCTACTACCAAGCTTACCACATGGAGTCATGACCAAATCTTTACAAATGACCCCACTTCATTGGTCTATAGCTCTTTGGTCGTACCTAGGCCACTGTGGCCCTGAATCCATTCACGTACTCCCTACACATAGTGATCCAAAGTTATAGACATCGATAACCCCTTAGCACACGTCCCGCAGCAAAGTCTAATCATGAAGTGAACTCGTTGGTTCCCAACTGGATCCTGAGCTCTAACTTCCTATTTGGACTACCCTTGCATCTCGGTTTTTTTTTGTCATCACTGGATCGGTTCGGGTCTCTCCCTAGTCATCGGTTCGGTTCGGGTTGCCCCAGTCACTTGCCATCATCTCGGTTCGGATCCTCCACATCGCATTGATTCGGTTCGGATATACATGCTTCGGTTCGGTTCTGTGTACCCTTACTCCATCGGTTCGGTTCGGGTTCCTGGTCACGGTCCGATCCACTACCCCATTATCTTCCGCTCTGATCCCCCTCACTTCCCTTCAAGTCAATCCGGTTCCCCCTTCCTTAGCTCGATCCAATCCCAATTCAACCATAGTGGCTTTCCTTTTTGCCATACTCTCTCTTGTGCCGAGCCTCGGTTCGGTGATCTCTTGCCCAGTCCACTATCCGGTCCGAGCCCATCCAGCCGATCCGATCCGAAAACCTGCACCAATTTCCTGCAACTTTTCCAGCTAGTGTTTTACGCCATTCGACGGCGTTTTCGACCATTCTAATTGTTCTAAACAATCACAAGTCATACCAAACAGTCATAGCAACAAGTAGAAGTGACCCCAAACACCAAAACATCAATATGATAGGTTAAAATGGATCAAACATAGCCAAAACCCCATGTTTCCCTTAAGCATGTTCTAGCATAGTTAATGATAGGGTTATCAAAACTTAACCAAATTAACCCAAGTTTCTAACAGAGGTCTAAAACATCATTTAAAAATTTATAAATATTTTTCCAGATTTTTAACATATATAAATTCGTTAATTATCACTAATTACTCTTAATTAACCATAATTAGTGAGGAACTATGCAAATCACTCACCTTGGCCACAAATAAAATACCGAATCTGAAATGATTCTCTGTTTGGCGCTGTTCCTAACGCAACACAGCAGCTCTAACCTTGCTTTGGTGCTTTCTCTTCTTAATTTGATGTAGTTTAAGCCAAAACTTGATTAAGAAGTGATTAGAGGTGTTTTTAGATGTTGGAGGCCATTGTTAGGTTGAAGAGAGGGTTTGTGGCGGCTGGAAAATGAGTGAAAAACCGAAATCCTAACCCTAGCAGCCCTTAAATACCTCTAATCCCGAAATCCCCCATTGGGTCTAGCTATTAATCACCCGGTTAAGCCAATTAAGCTGTTTTTCACTATCTGAAACTTGTTTCAGCCATATCTCCCAAATGATTTTTCCGTTTGGCTAATATGACCACTCTACGGAATTGTAAACCATCATCTGGAGCCAGTGGAAGTGGTTTTAGGTCAAAAATCCTTTCCAATCAAATGTTATGGCCAAAACAGTATCAGTTAGGGGCAAAACGGTCATTTAAAAATCGGCAAAAATCATGAACATGGGAAATGACCCCAATAGTCGTCTCCCAAAGTAACATGACCATACGACTTTGTATGTAAAAGAAATAAATATTCTACGATCCTATGATGCGTAGAATGCGGGTCGTTAGCACATCCACGCCTCGTCTTCATCAACATATGTGATTTCATGTCATAAATCACAACACGAAACACCTTAAACTCCGATAGTATTAGACGGTTCATTTTAAAAACCAAACTAGCAGATTGACAAGTTGCTAATCTTCTGTAATATTGTAATTATTATTTGTCATAATAATAAGTGTTCGTACTCACTTTAAAAACCAGTCGGTTTTGCCAAAAAAAAAAGATATTGGATTAATTATGTCATGGATATTATACCATATTTTTAATGCTCGATTATATTTAACAAATATCAAAGCATAAAATATTTTTATGTTTCAAACAAATCGTAAAAAGATATTGGACATATTCACACAAATGCAAAAATATTTCTATCAAGTTTATGTTTCAGAGCTGCCTGAATGTTTATTTTCTGAGAATGCTTTCTCTTCCTTCAAATTTGCTTCTCTTGATTTATCTTTCACAGATTCTCTGCCTCGTTCATTTTCTTTTGCATCTATGCTAGGCAATATTTTATGATCTTTTGTACATTACATTATATACTTTAGACAATAATAAAATAAATCTAAATGGTTGGATAATAAAACATATGTCACTTGTAAATGTCGGCATGTTAAGCTCACAGGGCCAACCCTTAATATAATGTGGCCCTACGCAAAAAAAATTCCATATGGCCCTTGATTTGGATGGAAAACAGCAGGATAAAATTAAGTATTTGTGGGAGAACACATAAGAACTATGCAACAATGGAACTGCCGAGATTTGAACTAAGCTTCGCATTATTCAAGAGCAAGACTACCTCCCACTCAGCCATAAGTACTTCACATGCCAAAAGTAGATACCCATATTAGCTAGAAAGTTCTTAAAATTGACGCCTCCACCACCTTCTTCCTCATCCTCCCTAATCGAAGGTCCTTGGGCGGCCACCTACACTACAACAAAAACACCATGTAACAACTTTAATTTTACAACGGTGGTAAAAGCACTGTTGTAATAAATGTTTTTTACAACTTTTTTCCCGAAAAGTTGTAATAAACTTATTTTTAACAACTGTGTTATTTTGACAGTTGTAATAAAAGCCTTTCACAACTTTTAATTTTTGCCTGTTGTAATATATTACTATATTTTAATATAATTAACAACTAATAATTAATATTCAATACACTTATATTAATTATTTATAATTAATAACTAATAATTACTATTAGTAATCAATTAGGAAGTAATAATCAATAATCAATCTGTAATATTTAATACTTAGCAATTAAGAAGAATAATTAAAAAATATAGTTAATATTACATAATTACTATTAAATAGTTAATAATTAAAATATAATAAGTAATGCTAATCATGAACAATCAATGATTGATATTAATAATTAAGAAGTGGAGATTAATAATTAAGAAGAAGAGATTAATAACTAAGATTATATTTAATAATTAATTTATAATAATGAACGATTAATAAGAAATCTTTAATAATTAAAAAGTAATACTTAGTATTAGTATTTAATAGTTATAGGTAATAATTATATTTAACATCCAATATTTCAAAAAAAAAGTTTAAATTTTTCTATACAAAACTTATAATATATTGAAATTTTCACAAATTAATTTTGAAAAACAACCAATGAACTAGGATTTCTATAAAATATCCAAAATTTTGAAAAAAAGTCAATGAACTAGAATTTTTGATTGGTTACATAATAATTTCTTTTAATTTTCGCATCATTCCTTGATAATGTGTATGTGTTGTTTATTTGAGTCTTTCTTTAACCTTGATTATCAAACATATGGTTAAATATGAAAACAAAATCAAGGTATCTGCGTTTGGCTCTACAATTGAATTTTTGGCTCCAAACGCAAAAATTTCCCTCCAAAGCAAGTTTTTCTGGTTTTGAAATCTAACCTTTTGTACTTCGAACCAACCAAATTTTTTGTCACAGCTGTTTCCAGAATATTATTTCTCACTATCACGTTTCCTCTTCCTTCGGCAATAAAGAAAGAGCCACTCCCCCAACCGCCTTCTTTTCTCTCATCTTCGTTCTCGTCTATTATTGCTCCCCATGTTATGCATCAGATAAAAACAATCTCGTGTTCTCGATAGTCATGGCGGCTAGGGCTTCTTCGACTCTTCCAGCCGCCTTCTAATCCTCTTCGTTTCCCTTCACTTTGAGGCTCCGCTTCCCCCTTCCTCTTCAGATCTACTTCGCTCCTCCTAGCTTTCGTTCTTGCCGCGAGTTCCGAGCTGTTTGTCATCTTTCTCCTATCACTTCAAAGCCCTAGTTTTTGTGGCCCATCTCTGTTCTTCGTACGGATCCGGTGGTTATTTGCATTGTCTAGTGGTGAGGTCACCTAAACCCTATCAGTTTCAACTATTTAAGTTGTCAGACTCCCAGATCTGGAAGCTTTCTTGCCATTGGATGCTTAGACATTTTGTACACTTTGGACTTGCTCCTGCCTTTATGCAATTGTTGAATCTAAAAGCAGTTGAGCTTAACGTGCTAGTTTATGATGTAAGTTTGATTTTTAGTTGCTTTGTGCCAAGTTTGTTTGTTATGTGTAGATGTGCACTCCATTATATGTCTTTATATGTCTTTTATTACTTGAAACAACACCAGTTTCCTGGATTCCAAAACCGGGTTGCCTGTTTACTTAAATTGGTGGAACTCTTATTGGATGGCGATTGCTAATTCAGCTGAATCCGTTAGGGAAATGATGAGGAGAGGGAGTGCTATGGGTATCAGCGTTTGCAGAACATGGGCTTTCAATGATGGTGGTCGGAATGCACTGCAGCTTTCGCCTGGGGTTTTTGATGAGAGGATTTTGCAGGTATTATTTTGTTTTATTTTCAGGTATGTCGGTAGGTACATATTTGATCGGATTTTGTGGTATTGATTAGTAAACTTGAAGTAACATAGTTACTTATATGTTAGATGGGTGTAAACCAAACTACTTTGATGTTTTGGAGTTGTTGTGGTAGTGAACGTTTGAGTTGTCATTAGTGGTATTTAATTGGTGAATACATACACTTTAAATCTACTAGTTGTTAGCAGACTTTGTGATCATTCAAAGGCATATGCTCTGTCAAAGCTACCTTCTTTATTCCATACAAAAGAACTGACAAAAAGAATGATTTTTATACTATTTTGCATCAAACTTGAATAATATGATGTATATATAGATGTATCATTTCAGAAAATGGAAGCAAAATTTGACACTGGACTGCATTAATCCTGGTATAGTTCGCACAGTGTTGACAAGAGAACATAAACCGTATCTCAGGGGTCAGTGATACAATCTCAATATGATTTCTTTATTGCATGTATACTACATAATATGATATGAAGTGAAATTATTATTGTTTGCAGATTCTGAAATTAGGGTTCTGAACAAAAGATGAAGGAGGACTTTAATGGGATAGATATCATGGAATTGCATGATTCTCTTTAGAAATTCTGTATTTGAGATTCTATGTTTGACGCAAGTGTGATGCTTTATAAACTTGTGTTACTATCCATTTATGTACTTAGAACTATTTGTATGATTTGTAAATTCAATGTATTATGTAAAAAATGCGATGAGAGTTTGAAAAAACTAATATATTATTTTGGTTCATGTTTAAGTTTGTTTAATATCTTATAATGTGTTATGAAATGAATTCTTTTTTTAGTAATATGTATATAATTTGTGCATATGTTACAATTGTAAAATAATAGTTGTAATAAAATATATCATAATGGTTTTAAATAGATGTAAAAATTATAACAACAGTGGAGCATAAAATTTGTAATAAAGTTTATTACAACGGCGGAAAAAAATTGTAAAATACACATTTCACAACAGTGTCGCAACGGTGCAAAAAAGTTATAAAAGAATTTAGTCTATTACAACTTCTTAATAGACGACGGTGGCTCCACCGTTGTAAAAAGTCTTTTACAATTTTTTTCCACCATTGTAATATGGTCAATTTGTTGTAGTGTTAGCTCATCTATGCTCAGGGCCGGGCGTGTAAGCTCATCTAATTACATTATTGTAGGGTTATTAACCACTGATGATAATCGAATAAGAAATAATAATGATGTAATTATGTTTTCATATAACTGGAAAACAGATATTAACAAAGTTATTCATATTTTATGTCATTGTGATAATAACAGTAATAGTGGTAGTGATGGTAACAACATTTGTAGTAGTAGTTATTGCAGTTTGAAACGCAAAAAAATAATAATAATAAAAAAAAGCAATTTTTTTTAAGAAGCGCGTTATTTACGCCGTTCCATATTTCGCGTGCCGTAAGCAAAAATGGCACAAACGCCACACCACGCCACGACGCACGCCTTCTACAACTATGGTAAATAGATACTCCAGAACCATTAATGTCAGGCTACCAATAATAAAAATGGCAGAAGGACTACTGTTAAAGTAGTCCACTACAATCATTTCATTTCAAAGACAATTTGGCTAAGGTCAAGTTTCTGTTTCAAAATATAAAAAAATTCTTTGTCTTAAAACTTTAAGAATTAGGTCTCTGTTTTTGAAAATCAATAAAAAACAACATAAAAATTTATCAAACTTTTAAATTCAACATATAATCATCATCATATTGATACAAGAAAACTACAAAAAGAACGATTTAAAAAAAAAGCACATCCCAACAAATTTCAGCAATTTTCCATAAAGTTGCTAACATCGCAGTAATTATATAAAAAAAAATTGCAGATTTTAATGCAATTTTTGCTGATTTGCGTAAAAAATTCAAACTCAAAGCCTATACTTAAACCATCCATGTATTGCCGAAAAATCAGCAGAAAAGTGATAAAAAGTACATACAAATAAAAAATATTTCATCTTCAGTAAATTGCAGCAAATTATGCAACTGTTTGCAATATTTTGCAGATATTTCTGCAACTTTTTCACATACTTAAATCATTTTACACTGCACTGTCAGATAGTTGCTGATATATTAGCAATTATATATAATAAATAATTGCAGACATTGCTACATTTATTCATCCGCCTTTCAACATATGCATGTACCGTGTGAATAATTACAGATATTTCTGCAATTATTCACAAAAATTGCTGATATTTCAACTTTTTTTTGCATAATTCTTCCGAGAATATTTATAATATTTAGATTTTTTTTTTATACATCACGCAAGAAATCAGAAAAACACGTTGCTATAGGAAATAGAGGCCGGCTTTACGTACAAACTTACGCAAGGATGCACATTGAATTAAAATTGAAAATTGAACCTATCTACAAAGGACACTCATGATATTGAAAATTGAACCAGTTATCCAGATTTTGTATAGAGATACATGATACCAAACTCCCTCAGTCACAATTTGTAGTTTTTGTTAAATGACGTATTTAAGAGTTATTGACAGACTACTACTCAAGTATTTTCCCATAGTGTTCTAATTAATTGTTTTTCTTTCAAGCTAATTATGATATCAGTTCACTTAGGTCATTCGTTAATATTATACTCGTCGGCCTTTGTCAAACACGCCCATAAATTTGTATTTATCTTTATTATTTCATCTTTCCATTCTTTTTGTGTTCCTTTCAAACGCATGGTCGGCTGAATTCTTAACCAAGTATTTTCCACGTCTTTAAAAATCACCATGGCCAAATAATTAATGAGACAACCATGATTCTTTTTTTTTTGAAGCATTTAGTTGGTCCATCCTTATGACACACAGATGATGAAGGATTGACATAAGAGACTAACAATCTGTTAATAAGAATATATTTTCATAGATACCGTGGTTAGATCGTCGTTGATGAACTTTTGAGTTGTTGTCTAAGAGTTCCAGAACTAAATGCGAGCTTGGGAGTTTCATCACCATGTCACTCCAATCATATTAGATAAGTGCGACAATGGTCTTGCACTTCAGAGAGTAACCATCCTCATGACGTTAATTTCTTTTCCCTTTTTTTTCTCTTGTCATATACAGTTCACTAGACGTTAATGTTGCAAGTATGTGGCATTTTTCCTTGAGGATACGAACTCATGTGCATAACTTCTTTCATTAATTGTAGTGGTTATGTGTATAATTTTTCCATGAGCAAAGGCATACTATGGAGGTGGATGATCATTAAAGATATTACTTTGTAACAATATGGCACATTTATATTATACAAGAGTTAATGTCACTGAAAATAAAATTTAACCACAAAAAGAAATTTTCATGGAACTAAGTATTTTCAAAGGATTTATTTTTCATTAACCAAAGAAGTGTTGTGATTAGCTACTCTTATTTAAGTTCTGTTTATGATATTATACCACTTACTAATTATATATCATGATATTTAATGTAACTTGATTTTCTGTGTATATATATATATACATACATATATTTATATATATGTGTATATATATATATATATAATACCAAAATCCCCAATTTCTTCTTTAAAAAGGGAATGAATTTGTGAAGTTATTCGATTAAGTTTAATGACATGTAAAATCTTTGATATTCTTTTAACAAATTCTCATTTACAAGGTAACCAAAGCAGCATTACATGGGTAGCTTTGTTTAGCAAGTCTTTATTTGTTTTGTCTGTTAAATATGTTCTTAATCTTACTAGCCTTCAAAACTAAAAAGTTTTTCTCTACACTACACTTCATTCTCGTCTACAGGTGCTCTTTTAAGTATCGGACCCTAAACCTTAGCATAACGGTATGCATCTTCAGTAAGACTTGCTTGATGACATCAAATTTCCTACATGGAAAATCACTTATGACGTACAGGATGTGAAATAAAAAGGGGAATCAACTACTTACCTATAGATGCCTGATTCATTTTGTTTATTGTGTTAAAAAATTATTTGAGAGTACAAATTTTGTAATCATAGAGATTTTGCATGCTTTCATTCGTTTAATAGCTTATTCATATTCATCAAATCAATGGGTAAAAACAAGTGGTGTAGTGATAGTAGATGAACATGCTAAATATATAATTTATATATTAAGAAGCATGTATTCCTGAAGTGATTAGAGAATGAGCTAATAAAAACTCTTAATGAGATCTATACTCTATTTGGAGTGGAGTACCTACCTTTAGGAGTGCTCTTGATAGACTCACCTTTGTGAATGTGGAAATGTGGTCGTTTCCTATGAAGTTTTGGGCATAACTTCTAGAGCATTCACTAAACTGGGATAGACGTGCATGGCCATTAATGCACGGGCTTATTTGATTGCACTATAGAAAAGGTTGTGTGTGGTCTGATGTCAGGAATAGAGTTCAAAACTACGTGTCACTCTAGTAAAAACTGAATCTTATTCACTATGCAAAGGTTTAAGTCGGATGACAACTTTGTTTGCGCACAAACTTATGTTTCTAGAAACTGCTCGAAATATTTTTAAAAAAAAAATTCAAGTGGGGGATTGTTGGAAAAATGATTCATTTTTTAAAAGATGAATTATTTAAAAAATTGGATAAGTGTGAGGTGACTCATATATGAATAGTCCCACATCATGAGACTATATAAAAAAAACAGTTTTTTATTTGACTTGGTAAAAAATTGAGATCCATTTTTTTTAGATCTAAACTGACTTCCTCTACATGTATTACCATGTTTATTTATTGCCGAACTACTCAGAAAAAAACAACTTTTTATTCTTATCTCTCTCTTCTTCTTCGGCTACCATTAAAAGTTCTTCAAAAACAAAATAAGAACGAGTAGTTAAATTTAAATCGAAAGTGCAAATATGAATTGGTTTGTTGTGCAAGCAAATCAATTATTTTTTCTCAGAAGGCTGTTTTATCCCAGAGGCGGCGGAGACAAGTACGAACTGGTTTGCACCACCGACCAGATCGCCGAATCGTCTTGAAGAAAGCGGCCTAGTCCGCGACTCAGCTATTGTTTCCCAACAATTTGAAGACGATCTCGAAACAATGGTTGCAACCCTAACTTGCTTGAAGGTGCCGCCATCTTCCTCTATCTACTCAACGCTTTGAAATACTCAACGCCTTGGAATCTTACTCAATTTGTAACGGCGACTCCTTCTACTATCTTCTCTGGCAACGAGATATCGAGCAAGTGGAAACTAGAACATCAAAGAGGAATCGATTAACTACAGCCAACTCAAGTCCTTTGAAACTAAGTAGCGAACTTCTTCGCATGTTTATTACTGCTGGCGTTAGAAGAAAAAGTAGAAAGATTTGATGTGGAATCCGGATTTGCCGTCCTCTACATGAAATCAGGGTTAAAAGGTGGACAATTTGGTAAGCATGGAAGGTGGCTTCATGCTGTAGTTACGTAGTGGCATCATGAAATCCAAGTTTGTGAGAAATGGATCAATGGGCTACAGTATTCTTTATTGTTGTGGCCCCCACCAGGATGAACATGTGATAAATGTCTTCTTTTTCCAACGAGCTTAAGTCACCTTCTGAGTTGCATTTTAATCGGAATCCTTTAGAAAAAGGAAAATAGAAGCCAAAAAGGAAGCTTATATGTATGAATTTCATTGGACATAGAATGATACAAACTTAGCCTTAAAGAACTGTAAGCATGCCATCTTTGTAGTTGTAAAATGGTAGCATGGTGGAAATTGGTTTATAAAACTTCGAAATTTGATAACTAATCATGAACCCTGCTCATTATCTTGTACTGTAGTTTTGGCTCACACTAATCACTTTGCTTGAGTCCTAAGAGTGTGCATTATTTGATTGGAACAATGTTAACTGACTGAACCTAAGTATTTTTTGAACCCAAGTGTTTTAATACCTTGGTTTATGTAGTCTCTATATGTGATGATTAAATTTACCACGTAAGTTGTTTACCATTAATATAGTACACAAGTTTGGTGGAATGATACAAATGTAGAAAATAATATTTTATGTGAATAACTTATGTTAGTCTATGAGTTTATGGATATTTTTCTATAAGAAAAATATAAATTTTCAAACATATTAACATCTCAAGCAATAATAAGCCTCTATAGCCGGTCAGTTGAGAATAGAATGGGAATCCACAAGGAAACCATAAAGGACAGCATCAACCAACCAAAAAGAATGATTCTGGACAGTTGCTTCTATATTACAACTGTGGAAAACCAGGTCATATGGCACGACAATGTCGGAACAGGCTATGCCCTACACCGCAGGCAAACCTGACTGAGAAACCTTTAACGCTATGACTACTGAGATTCACTTTGATGGTGGATCAGAGGGTTGGTGGGTAGACACTGGTGTTTCTCGCCATGTCTGCTACGATTGTGATATATTTACAATATACACGGCTGCTGATGATCAGAAAGTGTTGTTGGGAGATCCTCACACCACTAAAACTGTAGAGATTGGTAATGTGAAAATAAAGCTTACAATTAGAAAGACAACGTTTCTTAAAGTTGTGATGCATTTGACATGTTTGAAACATTAAAAAACTGAAATTGAGAAATAAGAAAATTAAGAAAATTTATAGTGATAGAGGAACAGAATATGAATCTAGTTTATTCTGATTTTTTTTTAAATTACATGATATAGTACATGAGAGAACTGCACCATATTCACTTGAAATGAACGGTAAAGCTGGAAAAAAAATAGGACCTTTACCGAATTAGTAATTGCCATTTTATTAAATTTTGGTGCAGCAAAACATTGGTGGGGGGATATTTTAATCGACTGCATGCTATGTTCTGAATAGAATCCCCTAATCTAAGAATAAAATTTCATCTTATGAAATTTTAAAGAATTATAAATCCAATGTGTCATACTTTAGAACTTGGGGTTGTTTAGCATATGTTCGCATTTCAGATCCTAAGAGAATAAAATCGACAAGTAGAGCATATGAATGTGTATTTATAGGCTATGTTATTAATAGCAAAGCATACCGATTTTATGACCTAAATGCACATAATATAATTGAATCAAATGATGCCGATTTTATGAAACAAAAATTACTTTTAAATTAAGGAATAGTGGGGGCACATCAAGTATGCCTATCAGAACAGAACTTAATAAAAGTTCTGAAACTGAACCTAGAAGAAGTAAAAGAGCGAGAACCGTAAAAAAATTTGATTTAGATTTTTGTGCTTTTACTACAGAGGAGGATCCCTTAAACCTCCAAGAGGCCTTATCTTCTTTAGATGCCATTTTTTGGCAAGAGGTTATAAATGATGAGATGGATTCTCTGGAATCCAATAAGACTTGGAATTTGGTAGATTTATTCTCTGCTTGTAAATCTATAGATTGTAAATGAGTGCTTAAAAAGAAATTAAAAACCTGATGACACTATTGATAAATATAAAGCACAATTAATAGCTAAAGGTTTTAAGCAAAGAGAAAATATAGATTTCTTCGACATTTTTTTTTACTTATAACTAGAATTACATTCATTCGGGTATTAATCTCACTTGCTTCTATTTGTTATTTATTAATACACCAAATGGATGTTAAAACCCCATTTTTTAAACGGTGAATTAGAAGAAGAAATTTATATGGATCAGCCTGAAGGATTTGTAGTATATGGTCAAGAACATAAAGTATGCAAATTAGATAAATCATTATATGGTTTAAAACAAGCACCTAAATAATGACATGAAAAAAATTTAATAACTTAATCATTTCTTATGATTTTAAAGTTAATGAAAGTGACAAATGCATTTATTACAAATCTGAGAATGACATTTGCACTATTATATGTCTTTATGTAGATGACCTTCTCATCGTTGGGTCAAATATTCATGCCATAAACTCAGTCAAATCCTTATTAAGTGCCAATTTTGATATGAAAGATCTAGGTAAGGCGAGTGTAATCCATGATATTAAGATTACTAGGTAAAAAGTGGGATTTTCTTTGGATCAATCTCATTAAATTGAGAAGACTCTAAAGAAATACGATTACTTTGACTGTAAACATGCATGTACACCATATGATCCCAGTGTAAAGTTATTTAAGAACACTGGTGAATGTATAAGATAGTCTGTTTAAGGGAGCATCATTGGCAGCCTTCGGATGCCATTGATTGTACTAGACCCGACATTACCTATGTCGTGGGATTATTATGCATGTTTTTCAGTAGACCTAGTATAGAGCATTAACATGCTAATGAGAGGGTTATGAGATACCTATAAGGTTATGAGATACCTATAATAAACTATGAACCTTGGATTACATTATGAAAAAATTTCAGTTGTACTTGAAGGATATTCTGATACAGACTGAAATACTTTATCTGGTGATTCTAAAGGAACAGTGGCTATATATTTAGCATCGCTGAAGAAGCTGTCTCTTGGAAACCCAAGAAACAGGCTATTTTGACTCAGTCTACTATAGAGACTGAGATAATAGTACTAGCCACAGCTAGTCAAGAAGTAGAGAACTAAAGAAATCTGCTATTTGAGATCCCCATAAGGGAAAAGCCGACACTAGTGGTGTAATCGATTGCGATAGTACCGCAGCTATTGCAAAAAGTATAGAACCGTTATTACAACGATAAAAGACGACGTCGTAAGCACAATACTGTAAAAGAAAACATATATATAGTGATGAAAAAACTTGACGGCTATTGAAAAAAAAAACAGAACCGATATTACAACGGTAAAAAATGACAGTGGTATGCACAGTACTGTTAGAGAACATCACATATGAAGTGATGACAATTTGGCAGATCCTTTGACGAAAGGTCTGACCAGAAAGAAAGTCCTTAATAATTCTAAAAGAATAGGACTATTGCCCTGAGATTGTAGAATCACGCACAATGGTAACCCGACCTAAATGACTGGAGATCCCAAGAACTAGGCTCAATTGGTAAAAACAAGTTGTGTAGTGATAGTAGGTGAACATGCTAAATTTATATATTAAGAAGCATGTATTCCTGAAGTGATTAGAGAATGAGCTAATAAAAATTCTTAATGAGATCTATACTCTATTTGGAGTGCAGTGCCTACCTTCAGGAGTGCTCTTGATAGACTCACCTTTGTGAATGTGAAAATGTGATCGTTTCCTATGAAGTTTTGGGCAAAACTTCTAGAGCATTCACTAAACTGGGATAGACGTGCATGTCCATTAATGCACGGGCTTATTTGATTGCACTATAGAAAGGTTATGTGTGGTCTGATGTCAGGAATATAGTTCAAGACTACGTGTCACTCTAGTAAAAACTGAATCTTATTCACTATGCAAAGGTTCAAGTCGGATGACACCTTTGTTTATGCACAAACTTATGTTTCTAGAAACTGCTCGAAATATTTTAAAAAAAAAATTCAAGTGGGGGATCGTTGGAAAAATGATTCATTTTTTAAAAGAATTATTTAAAAAATTGGATAAGTGTGAGGTGACTCATATATGAATAGTCCCATATCATGAGACTATATGAAGAAAAAAAAACAGTTTTTTATTTGACTTGGTAAAAAATTGAGATCCATTTTTTTAGATCTGAACCGACTTCTTCTACATGTATTACCATGTTTATTTATTGCCGCACTACTCAAAAAAAAAAAAAAACTTTTTATTCTTATCTCTCTATTCTTCTTCGGCTACCATTAAAAGTTCTTCAAAACAAAATCAGAACGAGCAGTTAAATTTAAATCGGAAGTGCAAAACTGAATTGGTTTATTGTGCAAGCAAATCAATTATTTTTTCTCAGAAGACTGTTTTATCCCAGAGGCGGCGGCGACAAGTACGAACTGGTTTGCACCACCGATCAGATCGCCGAATCGTCTTCAAGAAAGCGACATAGTCTGCGACTCAGCCATTGTTTCCCAACATTTACTGTGTTAAAAAATTATTTGAGAGTACAAATTTTGTAATCATAGAGATTTTGCATGCTTTCGTTCGTTTAATAGCTTTTTCATATTCATCAAATCAACTGGCTTTTGAAAACACTAAACTAGCTTTCAACCCAATTTCATTTCCGTGTGAAGTTGCATGCCATGTTTGAACATGCATTTTCAGCATGGAGCAAGTGTTGCTAGTATTTATGTTTTAATATATTTTTTATTTTTAATAATTCAATAACTTTTTATCAAGCATGTTATCATTATGTTCTTAATTAAAAATACTGACAAACTATGATTTTTTTTAACTATACAATTCAATAGGTCAGTTTTCTGGTCGTTGTATGTTCATACTAGTTAGTGTGAATGCTACATGATCAAAAAGCGATCAACAAAAGGTTGACATATGTAGATATGAAAGGTTTGAATTGCTGGAGCTGGATAATTACGTATGTGGCTCGGTTCTTTGCTGTTTCATGCACTATGGAAAAAGGATATTTGTTTTGTAGTTGTTAGAGCATCTCCAACAAAATTCAAAATCATAATATTATGATTTTGAATATTCATGCACATTCTGTGAAATTTGCTCAATAGAAGGGTAAATGGACGCTGATTTTATCAACACTCATTTGTTATCAGTTTGGACGCCTATTAAATCGGCTTCACTGATTTAAAAAAAGGCATCATTAGAGTTTTTTTTTGTCTATTTCGCTGGATGCCTATTAAATCAGCTCCTAGCGAATGACGCTGATAAAATCAACATCCGGAACCAATTCAGAATTGATCCCATAATATTTTGTTGAATATTCAAACTTTGAATATCTGATCAACTCATGATTCTTTCCACCGTTGGAGTTGCTCTTATAAAACAACTAATTCCAAAAGAAATGACAATGATAACATCATTTCAAAACAAATATTTCAATCTTTTAACGTTAACTCTTTCATCTAAAATAGATTACCTTACCAATTTAATACAAAATAAAAATAACATTTTAAGATTAGTTTTTTAACAACATGACATGCGAAAGTGAGTAAGCAATTTCTTTCCAAAGTCCCTAAAATAAAATATTCATAATCGGATAATTCAACCATGAAAATAAAACATCATCTCTCCCTCAAACAGTTTGAATAAATATCACAAACCCTATTAAAGTCATTTTCACTTACAGTCCACACATGCCCGGGCAAGGCCAACGGAATTTTGTCCTCCACCTCCTCGTATTTCTCCTCTACCAAGGCCGCCTCCCGAAGCCTCCCTTCCTTCCATAAACTCTTAACCAGAACCTCTTTACTCCCTCTATCCAACACCAAACCTGAATTCATCATCTCTTCAAAAACTCTCAACCCAATCGCGGACCTTTCATTCTTGCAGTATGCCCGTATAAGAACTTGGTACATATAGCCGTCAGGTTCCAACCCGCATTGCCTAACCAACCCAAACAGCCTGTGTATGTTTTTCAAATCCCCTTCTTCTGCAAAATATTGCATCAACCCTGAAAACGTTTGTATGTCTAGCATGACCCCATCCTCCATCATCTCCTCTACCAAAGCCATTATCTCATGTTTTCTCTTGCATTTAGCCATCGTCCTCAGCAAGGATGAAGATAGCAAAACACGGTTCAACGGTGATAACGGACCACAAATATTACTAGCATTATGGTAAAGTTTGATAGCTGGTTCGTGTTTTTTACACAGACCATAAAAGTCGATAGCCAGTTTAACCGTGGAAAATGGAAGTTTGATGTTTTCAGATTTCATCTTGGAAATCAATCGATCAACTAACTCCACATGACCACTTCGGGCGAGGATGCAAATCATTCTTGACACGGTTTGGGTATCATGGTTAAAGTTACCAGGTTGGTATGAAACCCAACAAAAAAACTCCCAAGCCGGTTCAGGTTTCTTGAACCCTCTAAGCATTTTACACACGAGTCTAGGTGTCCAAATAAATTTTGCTGCTTCAAGCACCTTCACCTCTGCGGGGTCCCAATCTTTTAAAGCTTTGGCTAGCGCTAATGGATCCATCCATCTCTTCAGCTGAATCTTATCTTCTCTTTCATCACCATCATCATCGTCTTCTTCGTCTTCTTCATCATCATCGACTATGTATGCAATCTTGTCGTTTGGATATAAATCATCCACAAATTCCTCGCTGGAGTCAGTGAATCCTGCATGTCTAAGCTTTAGGATCGCCTCTCTCATACACTTTCCAGGTAAAATGCCATCTGATTTCATCTCTCTGACTACATAGTCCAACTCATCAAATCTGTTCATGTTTGACAAGGAATGTGCCAGCACATTGTACTGCTTGGAGGTCCTTCTAATCCTCATGCCGGGTAACAACCGGAAAACCTCTAACCCTAAATCCAACTTCCCTAACCGGACTAAATGCTCAATCATCACTGTGTATGTTCTGGAATTCGGATTAGCTCCTTCTTTTATCATGCTAATGAAACAATTTACTGCATCGTTGTCCATTCCATTAGCTGAATAAGTAGACATAATCAAATTGTATGACTCCGTACATACCTGCTTTTTGGCTTCCTCTGCGGCGGATCTAATTTCTTGCCAGGCGTTCACGGCGTTGGAGACGTCGCCTGCTGCAGAGAAAAAGCGAAGGCGGTCCAATGGGGAGACATGGAGGTTTTCTAGAAGTTGATGAACATGGGATATTTGCTTAGAGAGGGAGAGGCGTTTAAGGATAGATAAAGAGACAACTGATTTTCGGTCGCGGAAATCAGAGGGAAGAGATCGGAAGAAGGTAAAAGCGGCTGAGGTGGAGGCAGCGGACCGGATGGTTTGGGCGGCGATGAAAGAGTCGATGTTGGAATCTGAGGGGAGTTGGAACTTGTCCGGAGAGAGGAGGCGTTGGCGAAGTGAGTCAATTATGGTAGCCCGGCGGAGGTAGAGGGTGACGCCGGATGAGTTGGCGGTGGAGAGATGGCGGGTGAGCATTTGGGAATTAGGGTTCTTTGTTTGCCAACAGTAGCATCCCCATCAAGCATAAGACAATCCACTAAGTGAAATTAAAAGGCTAATTTTAGAGCTATCAACCAATACTTGATACCTACATCCCTATCCGAAACCATTTTCGAACGTCGGATATTCATTTTCACGAATATGGAAGGATATCAAACATTTAACTTATCCGCTAACGATCGAATATGGATTTTCGACTTTACAATATTCTTCAACGAACCTAGCTAATTTTGTACATCTAATTTTTGTCTTCCATACACTGAAATTTGTCATAAAAAATTATACATCATTTTTTACTTTAGCTACACCGATATTTTCCCATTATGCTCCTAACCTAAATTTGTTGTTTATGCATATTCCTCATTTGAGCCCTTTTTGTTCATCCAAAACCCTAATTCATATTTCAGGCGACCAACGAATAAAATATATTTTAAACGCTAATAGACTGAATGTTATTTTGTTGGTACCTGAAAGTGGTAAAAAAAAAAAAATTGCTATTTTTTTTACCTACCTCGTATAGATACTTCGACCTGAAAATATAAAGTGTGTGGCATTAGTACTTTATACAGTTTTGTCTAAGTTGGATCAATGCATGCTGGAATGAAAATCATGCAACAATGATGAGATCTGGATTAAGTACCACGCAGTGGCTAAGGGTTGGAAAAGCATGGCTTAATGACAAGATTTGTGAATCGGTTTGTCAAGTTGCGAGAGAAGGCATAGATCTAAACTGATTTAGTTAAATCATTTGTCAAGACGTGTTTCCTTGAGATTGAGGCTAACACTCCTTGCATAACTTTTCTTCATTCTGATTTTGCACAACCTTCAGGTTAGTTCTAAATCTATGGAAGTTTTTAACTGATAGTACTTTGTTAGTATATCAACCTTTTGATAGAAGGTTGGTGTAACAACCCGTATTTTCAATAACCTGTTATAACATAAATCGAGGCAGAATTTAATTTATAAATCTGAATCAAGGGAAACGGGCTGTGCCATTGCGTTCGTCTCGGAAAAATACGCGAAATAGAGTCCGAGTTTTCGAAAATCGGAGTCCATATGACCCGATTAAGGCCCAACGAAGTTTTCAGAAAATTTCAAAGTAAAAACAGATTTCAAATTCAAGTTTGAATTTGGAAATTAGGGCAGTTGGGCGCAGGCGGGAAATTTCCCGCCAGACCACCCATGTCGACAGCCCTGTCGACATGGTTAGGCCGAAGTCGACAGCCCTGTCGACTTGGGTGTCGACTTGGTTCAGCCGGGCAGTTCTGCCTGGTGCACCATTTTGGAGTTGTGTTGAGTTTGGGGGCCAGATTCGGTTTTGAGGGCTGAGATTAGAACTAGGGTTTAATCCTAAGGCTAAAACTAATCCTAATCTCTATAAATAAGGCCCTAACCTAACCCTAAATCATCATTATTCATTCATACAACTAAACTATGGCAAAATCATTCCTCTCATGGCCTCCACTCTCTTCATAAAATTCCTAAATAAATTTTTATGAGAGATTTTCCATGCATACAAGTGTTTTCAAGCTTGTATGAGCATCATTAGCTTGCATTCAAGTCAAGTTTCCATATTTACATCATAAAGCAAGGGTTTTGATCATTTTTGCTCAAGGGTTTTTCTATTGGAGCTTGCATTTTGGGTTTAATTGATTGCATAAGGGCTTTGTCATATTTTTGTGTCTTCATAAGCATTGTAAGCCCTTTTCTACTTTCATATTTAAACTCTAAAGTTAATGAATGATGCAAGTTGTGTTTGATCATTATGATATGCAAGTTTATCATGTTATGTTATGCAAGTATGCCATGTTATGATATGCAAGTTCATCATGTTATGTTATGCAAGTTTGCCATGTTATGATATGCAAGTTTATCATGTTATGTTATGCAAGTTTGCTATGTTATGATATGCAAGTTTGTCATATGATATGCAAGTTATGTTATGCAAGTTTGGGTTGATCATTTTGCTCATGTTATCATGTTATGCAAGCTTATCTTGGGTTTATGAGCTTAAAGCTTCAAGCTTTATGCTAAAGGTTGCATTTTGGCAACATGTAAGTTATCATATCCCTTATGATGACTTGCATGTGAGGCTAAATGCGAACTTATGGCCATTTCTACATGTCATTTATCACCATGTATCACCAATATGCTAAGTTTGGTTTTATGCATGCTTTTGAGGCCTAAAAATGTAATATGCAAGTATATGAACATATGTACATTTCATATGCCACCATGTTAAACTTGTGGCTTCAACACCTTTATGTCATGATTATGCCAAGTTCCCTCTTTCTATACTTTATGCGCTATTGCGATATGTAAGCGATGGGATTGCGTTTGGGGTTGGGTAAACTTAAAAGACATAAAAACATAAGATTGGGAATTTACCTATTAAGTTAGGTCTACCCATTGGGAATTTACCTATTAAGTTAGGTCTACCCAAAATGCTTGAAAACTTGTAATATTTTTTGGAAACATAATGGACATGACACTTAGAAAATATAAGTGTGACCAACTCGAGGTTGGGTTGAGTTTGTAGCGTAAACCTACCCGGAACCGACCGGCTTAACTTGTTGCTACAAACAATAGGACCCAATGTGAGAAGTTGGCCATGTTGTACCTTGAACCCGAGGTTAGACCAAGTTGTGGTATAAAGCTACCCGGAACCTCCCGGCTTAACTAGTAACCGCAACAAAGTCTAATGTGAGAGGTTAAGGCACATTAATTAATTAATGCCTCATGATTAGGGTTAAGTCATGGTCCACTTAATACTTAACCAATTTGGGCTTGGTAGATTAATCAGGGTTAAGTCGTGAACTCATCGTTACACTTAACCAAGTTAATCCATGATTAGCAAGAGGGTTAAACCGTACTTAACCCACTAGAAAATCCTAGCAATGGGGGTCCACTCCAGCAATAATCCCAAGTTTGTATCATTACGACCCTAGGGACTAGGCTAGGGTGGGGGCACGATTATTGGACTTGAGGTAAGTGACCAAAAACGACGGCAGAGTGGTACGCCGGTGTAGTTCCGGACGGACTATGGTCGTGCACGTAGTCCGTAGCCGGAGAAAACATGCACGGGTACCAGTAGATCGAGACTATGCACTTATGTTTATGGTGTCCAGGGGTTTACACTCTAGGGCTTGATACACCCGAAGGGTGGACCCGGCACAGTCTGACTACAATTATGTTTGGGCCGTATTGACACCAACACGTGACGAGTTAGGCTTATAGGGAGCCGATCGACTAGACCGTTTGGTTGGACCTCGTATTAGGGTCACTTCATGTTATTGGACCTCGTATTAGGGTCACTTCATGTTATTGGGCCAAAGCTTGGGCCAAGGGATCAATACTTGTTTATTCAAGTCATGTTAGTTTGCTAGTACACCTGTGGTGCAAAACCTTAAACCTGATTATGCGATGACACCTTTATCTACCTTGTTAGTTAATCATCATGCTAGTATGTTGTTATCCTTATGTTCATCCCTGCTTCTCATGCCAGTTAACTTTATCAGTTTACATTGATTGTAGTAGGGCTTAATCAGTCTTTTTGACTGACCTGTTTTTCTTTCGCCTCTTTTCTTCCGTTCCCCCCTAGGTTCGCAGGGTGGGAACGTTGGAGCTTATCTTGGATTTCTGATTGCTTGCTTGTGGGATTTTAGCTCATGTACGGTCTTGACATGAAGCTAGCTATGGTTATCACTTATTTTGGGGATAGTACTTATGTATTTCAGTTTTTCAGTGATGTTGTTTCTTTCTAGACTTGTGTATTTGGAAAGTTGACATTATGTTGTACCAGACTTGTTTTGAAATAGTTTGAAATCTTCCGCTGTTTTACTTATCTTATTTACTCTGTTTACATATATACATATGTTCTTGTTCTGCCTTGATATATCATTATGCATGTTTACCTGATTACAACGCCCCTCCAAAGTCAGAGTGCTTGCAAGAGCCACCCTGGCGGAGGTGGGGTGTTACATTTGGTATCAGAGCATATGGTTTACGAGAAGGAACAAAAAGGTTTTTAGAAAACTTTTGGAAAACTATTTTCAAAACCAAGTATAAAGTATTTTCCAAAGAAAAGTCTAGTTTATTTTAAAGGCTATTCCCCAAAAAGCCATTAGCAAAATTCCTTCGTTTTTCTCCATTCTGAATCTGTCTTTTTCTTCGTTTTCAGTATGGCCGATAACTTTACTATTCCGGAGGGAGTACACGTACATGTTTGGTATAGGAGACTTTTGGAGGCTAGGGCGACCGAAGCCGGCCCCGCAGATGTTCCTCCTCCTCCTCCTCCGGTAGTTAATGTTCCTCCTCCTCCTGTCGCTGAGGTTCCTCTTCCTCCTCCCCCTCAGCATCCTCAAGCTGACTTCGCAAAGACTTGCAAAGATTTCAAAGCAATGGGTGGCAAGAACTTTCAAGGCACTGAGACTTTTGTAGAGGCCAGAAATTGGTTGAAAGAGACCGAGGATTTATTTGCTATCTTTGGGTTAGACGATCAGAGGAAGATCTTGTTGGCGGTTTGGCTTATGAAGGATGAAGCCGCTTATTGGTGGGAAGTCACCAATGGTACTAGGCCTGTTGAGACTTGGTCCGATTTCAGGGCCAGGTTCGTGCTTAAGTTTCTATCTTCTGCTGAGGAGAATCTGCAAATGGAGAGGTTCATAACTTTGAAACAAGGAGATATGTCTGTCAAAGAATATGTGAACAAGTTCAATCAGTTAGCTCGTTTTGGCTTGGATATGGTGAATACTCCGCAGAAGAAGGCTCTTCGTTTTGCTAGAGGATTGAATGAGCCGTTGCAGGGATTGGCTATGTCACATATTCCCCATGGGGCCACGTTTGAGAGCTTGGTTGATATGGCGTTACTTCAGGGAGATGTCAAGAAAGAGATCAAGATGAATGATACTCAAGCCAAGAAGACTGATTCCCAGTGGAAAGGAAATCAGGGTAATCCAAGTGGTCAGAGCAGTCAAGGCAATCAGAACAAGAACAAGAACAAGAGTCAAGGCAACAAGGGGAACAACAACAAGGGCAAGAACAACAAGGGGAAGTGCCATTATTGCGGTTCAGTTGGGCATCTTATTAAGGATTGTAAGAAGAGGAAAAGGAAGAATGGTGAATGCTTTTTCTGCGGTGAGACTGGACATTTCAGTAAGTATTGCCCGAAGAAGCAAGGGCAAGGCCAGGGTCAGACTCAGCGTGCTGGACCTTCAGGAGGGCAAGTTCATGCTCTCAATGCCGCTCCAGTTCCCGATCGAGGTAGTATTTCTGTTGAGAGCCTTGTATATATTTCTGATTTTCCAGTTCGTACCTTGTTTGATTCTGGTGCATCGCATAGCTTTATCTCATCTGATCTTGTTGATAGTTTGCACCTTAGTACTAGCTTGGTAGAGGATCCCGTCTGTGTCTCAAATCCTATTGGGGGTTCCGCCCATCTGTCTATGATATGTGGGGATTTGAGGATCTCTATACGGAGTGTAGAGTTCTTGTGTAGTGCTTATGTTCTTGGTTTTAGGGGATACAGATTGATATTGGGCATGGATTGGTTGTCCAGATATGGAGCCATCCTTGATTGTGAGCATAGGGTTGTGAGGCTCGTGACTCGCCTCGGAAACACCCTAGAAATTTCTTGTAATCCGAGAGGTCCCGTCATGTTGTGCTATCTTGAATCACTCGACTCGTCAATGGAAACTCTTCAGTCTGTGAGAGTGGTTCGAGAGTATCCGGATGTTTTCGATGAAGTTAGGGGGTTGCCCCCTAAGCGAGAGATTGATTTCCGCATTTATCTGGTGGATAATGCAAAGCCGGTTTCTTTGCCCGTTCGGCACATGGCTCCGCGTGAAAGGCGGGAGCTAAGTAAGCAAGTGAAGGAGTTGCTTGAGAAGAACTTCATTAGACGAAGTATATCTGAATGGGGAGCGCCTGTGGTATTTGCTACCAAGGCAGATGGTTCTCTCCGACTTTGTGTTGACTATCGAGAGTTGAATAAGCTGACTAAGAAGAACAGACACCCGTTACCGAGGATTGATGATCTCTTTGACCAGCTTATCGGTGCTTCTGTTTTCTCTCAGCTTGATCTTGCTACTGGATTCCATCAGCTCAGGGTAGCAGAAGATAGTACAGACAAGACTGCGTTCAGAACTCCAGATGGATTCTTCGAATGGCTTGTCACGCCGTTCGGCTTGACTAATGCACCCGCATATTTCGTGGACTTGATGAGTAGGGTGTTTAGGGAGTTCTTGAACAAGTTTGTCGTGGTCTTCGTAGATGATATTATGATCTTCTCTAAGGATGAGGAAGAGCACACAAGGCATCTCGTGGAGGTGATGGATACGCTTAGAGCGCATCAGTTGAAGGCCAAGTTCTCCAAGTGTCACTTTTGGAGAAGGGAAGTTAGATTCCTTGGGCATATAGTATCTAAGCAAGGCTTAGCGGTGGATCCTGCTAAGGTAGTTGCAGTTCAGGATTGGAAGACTCCAAGGAATGCAACCGAAGTGAGAAGTTTTCTAGGTCTTGCAGGCTTTTACCGGAAGTTCATCAAGGACTTCGCGAAGATTTCTGCTCCTCTCACTAAATTGACGAAGAAGAATTTAGTTTTTGCTTGGAGCATAGAATGCGAGCTTGCTTTTCAGAAGCTCAAGAGAGCTCTCACATCAGCACCTGTTCTAGCTTTGCCCGATGGAGGGAAGTTATTTACAGTATACACCGATGCATGTGGCACGGGGTTAGGAGCTGTTCTGATGCAAGAAGGAAGGGTGATATGCTTTGGCGGTAGACAACTCAAAGTGCATGAGAAGAATTATCCCACTCATGACTTAGAGTTGGCAGCAATAGTATATGCACTCAAGGCTTGGCGCCATTATCTTCTGGGAGAAAGATTTGAGCTTTATACCGATCACAAGTCATTGAAGTATCTTTTTTCTCAGAAGGATCTGAATCTGAGGCAACAAAGATGGATGGAATTCTTGGCGTCCTACGATTTTGAGATAGCTTATACCCCTGGCAAGGGGAATGTGGTAGCAGATGCATTGAGTAGAAAAAGGTTGACTCTGAGTCCTCTATTCGTTGAGATGAAGAATTTAGAGTATGTGGCAACCTTTGATTTCTCTTTGGCGATTGAGTCGATGACCGGTTCTTTAGCATCTCTGGAACTCAGACCTACCCTTCTTGATCAAGTTGGGGCTTCGCAGAGAGAAGACCCTCAGATAGTTGAGATTATGGATAAGCTAATTCGAGGAGAGGCGTCTAGTCATCTCGCTCGATATTCTATTGATGACAAGGGTTGGCTGAGGAGAGACAGAAGGTTATGTGTTCCAATGGTAGAAGATTTAGTAAGAAAAGTTCTTGAGGAAGCGCATCGCTCTAAGTTGACTATACATCCGGGCGGAGATAAGATGTATAAAGATATGAAGCGCATTTTCTTTTGGCCTGGGATAAAGAAGGATGTGGCAGAGTTTGTCTCTAGATGTATCATTTGCCAGCAAGTTAAGGCCGAGTCGAAGAAGCCCGGTGGGCTATTGCATCCTCTAGACGTTCCACTATGGAAGTGGGAGAGTATTTCCATGGATTTTATCGATGGGCTACCAAGGTCAAGGAAAGGGAATACGAGCATTTGGGTTATTGTGGATAGACTTACGAAGAGTGCTCATTTCATTCCGGTGAAGAGCAAGAGGACCGCATCTTGGCTAGCGTCTGTATATCTTCGTGAGATTGTGAGACTACATGGAGTCCCTTCTAGTATAGTCAGTGACCGTGACCCAATCTTTACAAGTCAGTTCTGGAATAGCTTGCAAGAAGCTATGGGCACGAGGTTGAATCTAAGTACGGCTTATCACCCACAGACGGACGGTCAAACCGAAAGGGTGAATAGGGTATTCGAAGATCTTTTGAGGCTTTGTATTCTGGATTTTGGTGGTACTTGGGAAGACCATCTTCCTCTTGTTGAGTTTGCATATAATAACAGTAATCAGGCAAGCATAGGGATGACACCATTTGAAGCTTTATATGGGAGGCCGTGCAAGTCGCCTACATGTTGGTGGGAGACTACAGACGAGCTTATACTTGGGCCTGATATGATCAAAGATACATCCGAGAAGGTCGAGTTGATTCGGAGACGGATGAAAGCGGCCCAAGACCGACAGAAATCCTATGCTGATAAGCGAAGAACTGATTTGGAGTTTGATGTTGGGGATATGGTTTTCGTGAAGGTTTCTCCTTTGCGGAATGTGGTCCGATTTGGAGCCGTTGGGAAGTTAGCACCGAGGTTTGTTGGACCATTCCCTATTATAGAGAGGATCGGGCAGATGGCTTATAGAGTGGAGTTGCCCGAGAAGCTTGCCGGAGTACACAATGTTTTTCATGTCTCGCATCTCCGGAAGTGTTTACATGAATCAGCAGAGGTTGTTGAGCCAAGTGTTCTGAAAGATGTGGAAGTGGAGAAAGAGGCTACCTTGAGGAGAGCTCCGATTCGTATCTTGGGGACGGAGACCAAGAAGCTAAGGAATCGAGAGGTCAAGTTGGTGAAGGTTCAATGGGGTGAAGCCGAAGAAGACGCAACTTGGGAAACCAAGGAGAAGATGCGTGGGCTTTATCCATTCCTTTTTGAGGGTACAGTCTCAATCTCTTTTCTTTGTTAGCATATCTTTCTCTTTGCTATCCGTGTTTATCTAGTTTATCGTGTTAATCTTGTCATGAGAACCTTAGGTAGAAACCCTTTGGATGAAATATGTGTTCGAAACATGTTATGCTTGATGTTTGCAAGTGGTTGCAAGTGTTTGCAAGTGGTTACTCGTGGATGCATTATACACATTAGGCACTAGATCGGCTCACACACTCCTCATATTGCATATGCATGAGTGTTTACGCTTATTCATGGATGAAAATTTTTGTGTTATCACATGGATGTTGCATATGGATGTATGTTATGTGCACACATATAGATGTTATACATTATGTTAGGAATTGCATACATATGGATTCATTTCACTAACATAATTTGCATTGATGATATTTGCATTAGATAAGTACATATACACACACCTTTGCATATGTTCATACAACATTTAGAATCTTGTAAGGACAATGATTGCTCGTGGATGATGTTTTGAGTAGATGGATGATTGGATGGTAGGATACGTTCTTCCCAACTTGAAGATTTCGGGGACGAAATCCTTTAAGGAGGGGAGAATGTAACAACCCGTATTTTCAATAACCTGTTATAACATAAATCGAGGCAGAATTTAATTTATAAATCTGAATCAAGGGAAACGGGCTGTGCCATTGCGTTCGTCTCGGAAAAATACGCGAAATAGAGTCTGAGTTTTCGAAAATCGGAGTCCGTATGACCCGATTAAGGCCCAATGAAGTTTTCAGAAAATTTCAAAGTAAAAACAGATTTCAAATTCAAGTTTGAATTTGGAAATTAGGGCAGTTGGGCGCAGGCGGGAAATTTCCCGCCAGACCACCCATGTCGACAGCCCTGTCGACTGGGCAGTCGACATGGTTAGGCCGAAGTCGACAGCCCTGTCGACTTGGGTGTCGACTTGGTTCAGCCGGGCAGTTCTGCCTGGTGCACCATTTTGGAGTTGTGTTGAGTTTGGGGGCCAGATTCGGTTTTGAGGGCTGAGATTAGAACTAGGGTTTAATCCTAAGGCTAAAACTAATCCTAATCTCTATAAATAAGGCCCTAACCTAACCCTAAATCATCATTATTCATTCATACAACTAAACTATGGCAAAATCATTCCTCTCATGGCCTCCACTCTCTTCATAAAATTCCTAAATAAATTTTTATGAGAGATTTTCCATGCATACAAGTGTTTTCAAGCTTGTATGAGCATCATTAGCTTGCATTCAAGTCAAGTTTCCATATTTACATCATAAAGCAAGGGTTTTGATCATTTTTTCTCAAGGGTTTTTCTATTGGAGCTTGCATTTTGGGTTTAATTGATTGCATAAGGGCTTTGTCATATTTTTGTGTCTTCATAAGCATTGTAAGCCCTTTTCTACTTTCATATTTAAACTCTAAAGTTAATGAATGATGCAAGTTGTGTTTGATCATTATGATATGCAAGTTTATCATGTTATGTTATGCAAGTATGTCATGTTATGATATGCAAGTTCATCATGTTATGTTATGCAAGTTTGCCATGTTATGATATGCAAGTTTATCATGTTATGTTATGCAAGTTTGCTATGTTATGATATGCAAGTTTGCCATATGATATGCAAGTTATGTTATGCAAGTTTGGGTTGATCATTTTGCTCATGTTATCATGTTATGCAAGCTTATCTTGGGTTTATGAGCTTAAAGCTTCAAGCTTTATGCTAAAGGTTGCATTTTGGCAACATGTAAGTTATCATATCCCTTATGATGACTTGCATGTGAGGCTAAATGCGAACTTATAGCCATTTCTACATGTCATTTATCACCATGTATCACCAATATGCTAAGTTTGGTTTTATGCATGCTTTTGAGGCCTAAAAATGTAATATGCAAGTATATGAACATATGTACATTTCATATGCCACCATGTTAAACTTGTGGCTTCAACACCTTTATGTCATGATTATGCCAAGTTCCCTCTTTCTATCCTTTATGCGCTATTGCGATAAGCGATGGGATTGTGTTTGGGGTTGGGTAAACTTAAAAGACATAAAAACATAAGATTGGGAATTTACCTATTAAGTTAGGTCTACCCATTGGGAATTTACCTATTAAGTTAGGTCTACCCAAAATGCTTGAAAACTTGTAATATGTTTTGGAAACATAATGGACATGACACTTAGAAAATATAAGTGTGACCAACTCGAGGTTGGGTTGAGTTTGTAGCGTAAACCTACCCGGGACCGACCGGCTTAACTAGTTGCTACAAACAATAGGACCCAATGTGAGAAGTTGGCCATGTTGTACCTTGAACCCGAGGTTAGACCAAGTTGTGGTATAAAGCTACCCGGAACCGCCCGGCTTAACTAGTAACCGCAACAAAGTCTAATGTGAGAGGTTAAGGCACATTAATTAATTAATGCCTCATGATTAGGGTTAAGTCATGGTCCACTTAATACTTAACCAATTTGGGCTTGGTAGATTAATCAGGGTTAAGTCGTGAACTCATCGTTACACTTAACCAAGTTAATCCATGATTAGCAAGAGGGTTAAACCGTACTTAACCCACTAGAAAATCCTAGCAATGGGGGTCCACTCCAGCAGTAATCCCAAGTTTGTATCATTACGACCCTAGAGACTAGGCTAGGGTGGGGGCACGATTACTGGACTTGTGGTAAGTGACCAAAAACGACGGCATAGTGGTACGCCAGTGTAGTTCCGGACGGACTATGGTCGTGCACGTAGTCCGTAGCCGGAGAAAACATGCACGGGTACCAGTAGATCGAGACTGTGCACTTATGTTTATGGTGTCCAGGGGTTTACACCCTAGGGCTTGATACACCCGAAGGGTGGACCCGGCACAGTCTGACTACAATTATGTTTGGGCCGTATTGACACCAACACGTGACGAGTTAGGCTTATAGGGAGCCGATCGACTAGACCGTTTGGTTGGACCTCGTATTAGGGTCACTTCATGTTATTGGACCTCGTATTAGGGTCACTTCATGTTATTGGACCTCGTATTAGGGTCACTTCATGTTATTGGGCCAAAGCTTGGGCCAAGGGATCAATACTTGTTTATTCAAGTCATGTTAGTTTGCTAGTACACCTGTGGTGCAAAACCTTAAACCTGATTATGCGATGACACCTTTATCTACCTTGTTAGTTAATCATCATGCTAGTATGTTGTTATCCTTATGTTCATCCCTGCTTCTCATGCCAGTTAACTTTATTAGTTTACATTGATTGTAGTAGGGCTTACTCAGTCTTTTTGACTGACCTGTTTTTCTTTCGCCTCTTTTCTTCCGTTTCCCCCCCCCCCCAGGTTCGCAGGGTGGGAACGTTGGAGCTTAGCTTGGATTTCTGATCGCTTGCCTGTGGGATTTTAGCTCATGTACGGTCTTGACATGAAGCTAGCTATGGTTATTACTTATTTTGGGGATAGTACTTATGTATTTCAGTTTTTCAGTGATGTTGTTTCTTTCTAGACTTGTGTATTTGGAAAGTTGACATTATGTTGTACCAGACTTGTTTTGAAATAGTTTGAAATCTTCCACTGTTTTACTTATCTTATTTACTCTTTTTACATATATACATATGTTCTTGTTCTGCCTTGATATATCATTATGCATGTTTACTTGATTCAAACGCCCCTCCAAAGTCAGAGTGCTTGCAAGAGCCACCCTGGCGGAGGTGGGGTGTTACAGCTGGAATGTGATTTATTTGTAATTCTTCTTTAATTATTTGTTGTCGAACAAAATGTAAGTCTATCTCTATGTACTTGGCTCGAAAGCGTAAAATTGGGTTGGCAGACATGTAAATTGTGCTTTGATTGTAACACCAACATATCGGCTTGCTTTCACCTTTTGACCTTTTGTTCTCTTAACAAATATTGTAGCCACATTATTTCTTTTGTAGTATTTGCGACACTTTTGTACTCTACCTCTGTTCTTATCTAGAAATGGAAGATTAATTTTTAAGCTCCATGATATGAGGTTGTCAACTAAGTAGTAGTAGTATCATGTGATTGAATTTTTATCATTCAGGTCAATAGCCCAGTTTTCATCACTATACACAACGTATTAAGATTTTTGTTGTTCTTCACTAATAAGTCATAGTTTATAGTCCCTTCGAAGCATCTCAGAACTCTTTTGATGGCTTTTCGATGGTCTTCAAGTGGTTCTTGTATAAACTGAGGCAATTGTTAACATTGAAAGATATATTTGGTGTTGTTATGGTTGCATATTGTAATGCACCAACGATACTTCTACACAGTTTTTTTTTTTTAGAATAAGGAAATATTTTTTCCGTAAAAAGAGCTTTCCGGCTCTAGGTTATAGCATAAAGATAGGTCGCTAAAAATGAAAAAACAACAAATCTCAATGCCTACAACCACAACCTGATGAAAAGGGCTTACAACCTATGCCAACCAAACCTAGAATCAGTCAACCGATAAGTGAAACACGGAGCAATCATCAGACTGCCGACGTCTGAGTTTAGACACAAACAATAAATCAAAAGATCCAGGTTCTGAGTCAAGGAAGCGAATAAAAGCCTAAGTGTCCATATTACGCTTGCGTTGACACTCCAAAACATAGTTGCGATAGGACATATTTAAGGTCCAAAAACCGACCAAATTTTCTGATAATATACTCCCTAGTAAAATCACCATTGAAGCAGATATGGAAGTAGCCATCTGGAATGGCATCAGCCATACAGATAGGAGCCAGGATGCCTGAATCAGCATGAGCCAACTCAAGAGTACCAATCGAAGTAGACATACCGTGTGAGACCGGCAACGGCTGATAATCTTATGAGATAATGAGGGTTACAAAGTCTTGGGATATGGAAAGATCATTGAGGCCACGACAACATCAGGGTCGGGGACAATGGAAATGGCAAGTTGACCATTGTAATACCTCATTCTTTACGGCCAAAAGCAAAATGCTACAGCTATTGTAGTCATCTCCCGTTTCAACTTGAGATGATAGAAAATTGAATATAATTCTCTCAGCATCATATAACATAGGAGTATGAAAAAATTGATAAAACATTCATTCATACAACCCTTCACATAACTCATTCAGATAAAATATAAGTTATTACAAAATAACACCGAGAGCGACCTATGAAGATGCTCCTCGGGTGATCATAGTATAAATAATGGCAGTCGTAAAACATGCCGATACATTCATCAAAAGATACAACAAATAAAATGAAACAGAACACAATGCGACTCCTAAATAGCCATCGCCTCATGCTCGCCTCTGGAAGCTTATTTTTTTATGATACCTAAAAGAACTTAAACCTCAGCATACTCAATTGAGTACCCGAGAGTTTAAGGGGAAAGACAAACCACGGATCAGGCAAAAAGACTGGTGTGAGGAATACTTGATAACCGGGCCCACACCATTGATATCTAACGAGACCACATCATAGTTTTCCTCTCATTAGAATCTCATACGAAACCATACTATCATTGCACCCCTGCACTTTAATGGTTAGTTCAATTATCATAACAATTCGTATAAACATATAATAACAACTACAATATTTATCATGTAACACACAATGAATTCCCTCCCCCAATTATACTATTTTTCTGTGCTTTCACAAAGAACCACTTTGCTAGGCAATGGAGTCGAAACCTCATTCGACCATTGATCCTCATCTAGTGCTTCGTGGTATCTCATTACACTTACATGAAACCAAATCCCCTCCGGTTCCCTATAGTGCTTCGCGGAGTAACTTCCCACTAACAGAAACCGAAGGCTCTTTGCTAATCCCTCTGTACTGCATGAAGCAAAGGATTCAGATAACATTATTAACATTATATTTTAGCTAGTGAGTTCCAATTCCCACCCCTATGACCCTCATGTGGTTTCCCCACACAAATGCAATGTCCAAACAATGGCAACAACCCAACATATAAATATTTAAAGGGACTCTAGGAAAAGTCCAACACACACTACAATGGATATGACACCTATATCGTTTTCAATCTATGTCAATTCCTGCAATGATATCAAAGCATTTTTTAACCTATTCCGAAAGAAGTAACCCTTTCGCTTCGTTACTTAACAACAATCAATGCTTGTCATCCCATAATGATGGGAAGCAGCAGAGGTGGTGCTTTTATTCCTTTATTCAGAAAATATTTGGGTAAAAGTTTCTTCGTTGTCATCACCGATGCTAACAGCCATAGAGGAAGAGCCTCAAAACATTTGGTTTAGAAAATGTTCCTTAACGACCCCTTCAGTTCCTAAGGAAGTAGTTTATGGAAAATGGTTTCGCAAAGGCTTATCTGCGTAGTCAACGACTTCACAGGTTTCAATATTTCGGTAGTATAAGCTTCAGTCGGAAGTCCCTTCCGATTCAAGTGAAAGACCAAAGGGAATGAAGCCCCTACTCCTTTCGGAGTCACAATTCAGAATCTTTCTTATATAAAAATGATTCTTTTATATAACACACCCCTTCGTATTAGCCGAAAGAGCCGATGCGAAGGTCTCATACGGAGCAGCTATCTTTAAAAACCAAATTATTTATAGTATCAGGATCAATTCCAAAAACCGAAAGGTAAGATTTAGAAGCCTTGAATGCTTTAAATACCATACTTGTGATATTTCAAGCATTATATGCTATAGAAGGGTGGTTTCGATTGCTGTCGGAAATACTTCCGGATCTGGAAATGGAATTGATAGTAATTTTGGGCAAAACTAAATTATTTCTTTATAATACATATCTTTTTTACCAACTCCACTATATTTATCAAAATTCAATTGGTTTATAAAAAATATTCTGATCAAAGTATGCACAATTTTCCAATATTTTGTACTATACAAAAATACGAAATACTTGGACACATCATCATATATGCTAATACTAGAATTAAAGTATAATCTTCCCTAAAGCATGCACCCTTAAAAAATTCATAATAAATTCATACCATTATAACTCAAGGAATTCGAATCTCATCTCCATAATCATTCAACACACATCATACAAAGTTTCATATTATTTGAAGATCTCTATCTAAGGGTTTTGTCCTATAACTTATTCAGTTTCATGTATGACAATAACATATGAAACCAACTTATAGCACAAAACTAAACATGGGTAATTCATAATAACATATAACATCTAGAACAATATGAAATCAAATATAAACAATCAACAAAACTTCCAGATATACCATGATAACCGAGACTATAGGGATAAAGTATATTATTCACGCTAGTTGGATAAAGGTATTGAGATTTGTTGATGAAATATTCCAAGCTCAAAGTTTTCTGGCGTTATCTTCTTTTCCTCCTAAATTGTGATTGCCGACCTTTCTTTAGTTTTCGTTTAGGTTTTAGAATGGGTAATGTAAATGAGATGTTGGAGAACATGATACACAAACACACATGGGTCAAAAGTTCTAATTTTTCCCTCATAGTGTCTCCCATCCTTATACATGTTTCATCTAGTTTATTTGGTTACAAAGGTGTAACACCCCGTATTTCTGTTAACACTAAAGTTACTAATTTAATAATAAATGTGTAAAGGGGAGATGTATCTAATGTGCATACAAATTTAATAATAAATGTGTAAAGGGGAGATGTATCTAATGTGCATACAAATTTAATAATAAATGTGTGAAGGGGAGATGTATCTAATGTGCATACAAATTTAATAATAAATGTGTAAAGGGGGGATGTATTTAATGTGCATACAAATTTAATAATAAATGTTAATAATGTACATTAAGAAAGTAATTGTGAACATAATTGGCTTCTCTTTAGAACAGATGGCTTTGATTAACCTTGGCTTCATCGACGGCTCAAATTAACTTGCAATCCTATATAAATAGCCCCCTAGTCTCCTTCTCTTTGCACCATTCTTCTCTAACCTTATGCTGCACAAATTCTTGATAGACATGGCTTCTTCTTCTTCCTCTAAATCTGAATAAATAAATTAAAATAAAATATAAATCAAGGCGTGGATATCCTGCTCAAGTCTTTCAAGAGAAGATTCAAAACAAGTTAGGATTCAAGTAAAGATTCAACGGCTTCAAGCAACGCTATCTTTCTATTCTTTTCTAGATCCAATCAATGCAAGTCGGTTACTTTTTAGATTTGAACGCCTTTTCTATTTGTGACATGAAATTAAAAGAATATAAGAAATATGCCTTATCATTTCATTGACTCTGTGCTTGTTTATGACTTTGGATCTGATTTTTGATTATGGCCTAGAACACATTATGACTAAACTGCCAATGCTTAAGATTATGACTATGGAACTGTGGCTTTTGAAACCATAAGCCTTTGACTATGAACATAAGCCTTTGACTATAAACATAAGCCTTTGACTAGGAGCATAAACCAATGCCTATGACTATGACAAGGACAATAGTGGATAATTACCTATGATTCATGAACATGATATTATTGCCTAGGATTATGACTGTGAGATTGGATCTAAACTTGATTATCTATTCAGTTTATTCTTAATTATCCTTGGATCTTGATTATGGGAATTTATCTATTAAGTTAGATCTACCCATATACTTGAACCTATGTTATTTGTTCAACCCTTTTTATGTCATAATATTATCAGATCTATAGGCCTTCGATGCTTTAATCAATTTATTCAGTGTAATTTGTTAGATTTATGATTAGTGAATTATCATCTTCTGCCAGTCATTATGTCTATCTTTTCATGGCATTTTGGTTCATTCCCTTTTTATCCACGAATCTAGATTTATCTATAATCTAGGATGAAATCACGATTACACGAACGATGGGAATACGATTTGGGCAAATCATAAATTTGACTTAAACATGGTTGTAAACTTGGAAATTGGCATAATGTGGAACATTAACATAATTATGATTGACATAATTTAGAACATGTATTATGGCATGTTTATTAGAATGCAAATTTGAAAATTTGACATGAATTATGGAATATGTAATTTGACATATTAAATTTAGTATTGGCAAGTAAGCTAAGTTTTAGGCGTAAACGGTAAACTAGAATAATAATTCTAGTCTTGCCATAAACTGTAAATTAGTGTGTTAAATCAGAATTGGGTCAATTAAAGTTAATTTGGCATAATAAGTATATTAGCACAAATTTTGAATTTAATCATAATTGTGAGTAATTGTCATGTTTAGAATATCATGGTTAGTGACACTTAATTTGGTATAATTTACATACTAAAAACTATAAATATGATATACAGGGAAAATGGGCCATAATAATAAATGTTGACAATGTACATTAAAAGAGTAATAATGGAATAAGTAAATTAGGGAAAATTTACTTATAGAATTTATCATAAATGAGAAAAGTAAATTTAGACAATACGAACATGCTTAACCCGAGGTTGGATTGAGTTGTGATGTAAACCCGCCCGGACCCGCCCGACTGTCCAGTGATCACAACAATACCTATCCAATGTGGGAAGTTAAGGCATTGAGCCCGATAAAGGCCCGAGGTTAAACTGAGTTGTGGCGTAAGACTGCCCGGAACCAATCGGCATACCGACAGCCACAACAATACCTTTCTAATGTGAGTGGCTGGTGCTTTAATAAGACAATTAAAGTTAAGCTAGAATGGGAGGGTTAAGTCCATAAGAACACTTAACCAACTTAACACAGTTAAGCTAGAATGGGAGGGTTAAGTCCATAGGAACACTTAACCAACTTAACACAGTTAAGTTAGAACGATAGGGTTAAGTTAACTAGAACACTTAACCAACTTAACATGGTAACAAGCCAAGATTTGTAGGGGTTAAGTAACTAAGAAAAACACTTAGCCAATTTAATATGTTAACCAGACTAGAAAGTGGGGGTTAAGTAAATTCAATACACTTAGCCAATTTAACATGTTAACTAGACTAGAGGTTGGGGATAAGTAAAGTTAATACACTTAGCCAATTTAACATGCTAACCAGACTAGAGGTTGGGGTTAAGTAAATTTAATACACTTAGCCAATTTAATATGTTAGCTGGACTAGACCGTAGGATTAAGTAAGCTTGAACACTTAACCATCAGAGTGTGATAAATGAATAGGGTTAAGTTAAAAACATGAAGGGACAATACTTAACCATTAGAACATGTTAATCAAACCAATGTTAAGGTTAAGTTAACTAAGGGAACACTTAACCGTTATAACATGTTAGTTAAAACAGATAGGCAAGGTTAAGTTAAAAAGGAACACTTAACCAATACAAGATGAATGGGTAGGGTTAAGTAAATACTTAAACAATATAACTTGATGCTGGTAAGGTTAAGTCAACGTGAATTACTGATAACACTTAACCAGTTTAACATGACAAATGAATGGGTTAAGTTAACTTGTATCGACTAATGACACTTAACCAATCCAACTTGACGAGAAAGAGAACTAAGTAGTAAACCTTAGTTGAAAGGGGCTAAGTAGTAAACCTTAGTTAAGAAAACGACAATTCAGGAAACTAAGTGGTAAACCTTAGTTAGGAAAACTAAGTAGTAATTCTTAGTATAACACGAGGAGGAGCGAACGTCCATCTAATCTAAAAAAAAAGGCTCCAACGAATTGGGTTACGAAGCCCGAGGCTTCGAGAGGACATGAGGGTATTCTTGGTATCCCTCTGTGAGGCTGCAGATGATCCTCCTGGGCTCACAGAGGTTAAGGTCTGCGTTAGAAGAACCAAGGGTATGCCTTGGTTGCAATATAAGGCAACCTAAAGACTAGGATGGACCAGCGTGATTCGGCGAGACCAGTAGCCCTGTGATAACAACTCGTCGTCTACCTACCATCTTGAGTCAGTCGAGGTACGTAAAGTGGAAAGGCGGAGAACTCCAAAAGACCATATACTTGCTAACTAGTTATGGGTGAGGATGGCCATAAGACAGTGGGGCATAGGGGGCCTGCGTATAGTTCTCAATTTTTCAAGGGTGGCCTTTCATTAGTTGAGGGAGGGGTCAAGTGGGACCATAGCCACCAGAAAAAATAGACCTTAGCATCTACATTGGCAGATATCTGAAAGCTCCCGACCGAGTTCCGTGTTTCTAGAATAGCCCTGCCACGGGACTCGGGTCGCACATTTCATGACATGTGCATCTAGACAGCGATAAACGATTCGCGACACATACGTGGGGAAAGTCTAGGAACATATACCACTCTAGGTAGTGCGTCCTAGACTATGGGCATCGTTCGACAGGTAGCATAATCCCTAGTTGGACCTAGGTGGCATAAATCCTGAATCCGAGAAGTATTAGATAAGTCGCATAAACCCTAGTTGAATTTAGGAAGCGCTCGACAAGAAAACCCAAGATTAGATCTAGGTAATAAATAATAAATGTACGCCTAAAGGCAACCACAATTACTGGGATTGGGATCGCGTTATCATTTTAGACAGATTACTAGTTGGGACACTAGATAGGTGGTGCAGAGACATAGAAACCATAATAACAGGTTAATAGCGAAGCGGAGAAAGTATTAAAGCATATCCAGTTTATCTTGTCTTAGCATATCTTATGTTAATCTTATCCTATCTTGTTGGCCCTATCATCATGGTATTGTCTTGTATTCAGTTAATTCATGTCGTTTTGTTTTTCCTTGTTCACATGCTAGAAGTAACTGAACTTACCAGACTTTATGTCTGACCCAGTTTTCTTTCGTCTTCTTTTCTTCCATTTCCCCCCTCCCAGGTAGTTAAGGAGGGAATAGTATAGCTCAGGTTAGATTGGACCGTCACTCTTCCAAGCTCGAAGATTCTTTGACAAAGTGCTTTGTACTCTTTTTTTCTGCTGCTATGGCTGGCTTATGCTACATTGGGGAATATAAATGTTATTTTATGCTTCTTTATTTTGTAAGACAGATGATACTCTGATATTGGAAAACAATTGTTGTACAAACTATTTTATCAATAAAGTAAAGTTTTATTTTCCGCTGTTTTAATTTTGTCTGTCTTGTAATTTATCTGCATCTTTTACCCTAAATGCTCCATAGAACTTAGTGCATTCCCTTTGTGAGTGACACTAAAGGATGCAGGGTGTTACACGTGGTATCAGAGCTGAAGGTTACCGGATCAGATAAAAGATTTGAAAAAAAATTATTATTTTCAAACAGTTTTAAAAGAAGCATTTTCAAAAGAAAAGTTTTATTTTAAAGGCATATTCCCCAAAAGCCATACGCACTATCTTCTGATTCTCTATTTGAATTCTTGTCCCCTTCTTTCTTGAGTCTCTGGGGCTCCTGGCTTTCTGGGAGGTAACCTCATCGAAGGGCGAAGTAGTGCCCGACTTCCATCTATAACCGTAGTAGTTTCACCTGCGGCTAGTTTTCTTTCAAGCTTAGTAGGGTTTTCTGTACGATGGAGGTAGCTTTCGAGAGATTTGTCAACATGATTACACACGAAAGAGGATAAGGAGTTTGGCTAAGGAGCACAACCCAAGGATGAGGAATTCATGGATGTAGACTTGGCTCACGAAGGAGGAAGGGATTATAAAACCAAAGACAAGAGGAAGTATCTTTACTATGGCAGAATAGGGCATATAATTAAGAACAAAGGACAAGATTTTCACAAGGGCAAGTACATGCTTTCACCACTAAGCGTACCTAGGAGAAAGGTAGTAAAGTTCTGTTGGAAGATTCTAGCTTTTCTGTTTGTACTCTTTCTTTTGGTTTTAGCACTTCGCATTTGTTCATATTTGCTTCCATAGTTGAGTCTCTGCACCTTAGTACTTGTATAGTAAAAGATCCTAACTAGTGCTCAAGTGTTTGGTTGTTTTTGCTTAGATCATCTCACATAGATCATCCAAATTCGAAGGAGACATTCCTCGGGTGCTTGTCTGATATTGGTTTAGGCCTTTGGGGCTTGTACTTGAGGGATGTCGAGTTCGACTAGGATGGTTTGCTTGAGAGATGAATAGTTGTGGCAAGAGCTCTATATAGAGAAGGACTAACCTTAAGAGAGGTAAAAAGTACGTAGTGACCTTTTGACCCTCATAGTTATGGCATGATGGATAAGCGAAGAGGAAAGACCTCTGATCATCCTAGTATATACACTCAGTATCATGGTTGACATTTGTTTATTTTGGAAATGGAGGTCAAGAAACTTCGCAATCGTTAAGTTGAATCTGTTAAGGTACAGTTGAGTAAAGCTCAAGAAGACGTGATACGGGAGATTGAAGATAAGGCATACGCGCCTCATACCCTTTTTCTTAAGGGTACATCCTTGATTCCTTTTTTTAGGAATTCTACGCATACTAAATTCTAGCTTTTAAGGTATATCCTCTAGGACGTATCATCGATCCTTAGGTAGAAACTCTTTTTGGATGTAAACATGTATTTGAAACATGTTATGGTTGATGGTTGCGAATGGTTGCTAGTGGTTGCTTGTGAATGCATATACACACGTATTAGGCACTAGATCAGCTCAGACGCCTTCATATTTCATTTACATATATGTATTTGTTTATGAATTGAACTTAATGTGTTATCATATGGATGTCGCATTTGAGTGAATGATTGTGCACTCATATAGAAATAATATGTATCATTAGGATTTGCATACATATTGGACGCATGGCACTGACATGATTTGCATTAAGGAGGTCAACTGAATCAGTAGACCACCTGATTTTGCATTAGATAAAGACATGTACACACACTATGCATATGAACATACAAGCATTAGAAGTCTTTAAGGACAATGGATGCCTGTGTTTGATGGTTGAGTAGATGGATGATTGGATGATAGGATTTACATTCTTCTTGACTTGAAGATTTCGGGGTCGAAATCCTTTAAGGAGGGGAGAATGTAACACCCCGTATTTCTGTTAACACTAAAGTTACTAATTTAATAATAAATTTGTAAAGGGGAGATGTATCTAATGTGCATACAAATTTAATAATAAATGTGTAAAGGGGAGATGTATCTAATGTGCATACAAATTTAATAATAAATGTGTGAAGGGGAGATGTATCTAATGTGCATACAAATTTAATAATAAATGTGTAAAGGGGGGATGTATCTAATGTGCATACAAATTTAATAATAAATGTTAATAATGTACATTAAGGAAGTAATTGTGAACATAATTGGCTTCTCTTTAGAACGGATGGCTTTGATTAACCTTGGCTTCATCGACGGCTCAAATTAACTTGCAATCCTATATAAACAGCCCGCTAGTCTCCTTCTCTTTGCACCATTCTTCTCTAACCTTATGTTGCACAAATTCTTAATGGACAGAGCTTCTTCTTCTTCCTCTAAATCTGAATAAATAAATTAAAATAAAATATAAATCAAGACGAGGATATCCTGCTCAAGTCTTTCAAGAGAAGATTCAAAACAAGTTAGGATTCAAGTAAAGATTCAACGGCTTCAAGCAACGCTATCTTTCTATTCTTTTCTAGATCCAATCAATGTAAGTCGGTTACTTTTTAGATTTGAACGCCTTTTCTATTTGTGACATGAAATTAAAAGAATATAAGAAATATGCCTTATCATTTCATTGAATCTGTGCTTGTTTATGACTTTGGATCTGATTTTTGATTATGGCCTAGAACACATTGTGACTAAATTGTCAATGCTTAAGATTATGACTATGGAACTGTGGCTTTTGAAACCATAAGCCTTTGACTATGAACATAAGCCTTTGACTAAGAGCGTAAACCAATGCCTATGACTATGACAAGGACAATAGTGGATAATTATCTATGATTCATGAACATGATATTATTGCCTAGGATTATGACTGTGAGATTGGATCTAAACTTGATTATCTATTCAGTTTATTCTTAATTATCCTTGGATCTTGATTATGGGAATTTATCTATTAAGTTAGATCTACCCATATACTTGAACCTATGTAATTTGTTCAACCCTTTTTATGTCATAATATTATCAGATCTATAGGCCTTCGATGCTTTAATCAATTTATTCAGTGTAATTTGTTAGATCTGTGATTAGTGAATTATCATCTTCTGCCAGTCATTATGTCTATCTTTTCATGGCATTTTGGTTCATTCCCTTTTTATCCACGAATCTAGATTTATCTATAATCTAGGATGAAATCACGATTACACGAACGATGGGAATACGATTTGGGCAAATCATAAATTTGACTTAAACATGGCTGTAAACTTGGAAATTAGCATAATGTGGAACATTAACATAATTATGATTGACATAATTTAGAACATGTATTATGGCATGTTTATTAGAACGCAAATTTGAAAATTTGACATAAATTATGGAATATGTAATTTGACATATTAAATTTAGTATTGGCAAGTAAGCTAAGTTTTAGGCGTAAACGGTAAACTAGAATAATAATTCTAGTCTTGCCACAAACTGTAAATTAGGGTGTTAAATCAGAATTGGGTAAATTAAAGTTAATTTGGCATAATAAGTATATTAGCACAAATTTTGAATTTAGTCATAATTGTGAGTAATTGTCATGTTTAGAATAATCATGGTTAGTGACACTTAATTTGGTATAATTTACATACCAAAAACTATAAATATGATATATAGGGAAAATGGGCCATAATAATAAATGTTGACAATGTACATTAAAAGAGTAATAATGGAATAAGTAAATCAGGGAAAATTTACGTATATAATTTATCCTAAATGAGAAAAGTAAATTTAGGCAATACGAACATGCTTAACCCGAGGTTGGATTGAGTTGTGATGTAAACCTGCCCGGACCAGCCTGGCTGTCCAGTGATCACAACAATACCTATCCAATGAGGGAGGTTAAGGCATTGAACCCGATAAAGGCCCGAGGTTAGACTGAGTTGTGGCGTAAGACTGCCCGGAACCAACCGGCATACCGGCAGCCACAACAATACATGTCTTATGTGAGTGGCTGGTGCTTTAATAAGACAATTAAAGTTAAGCTAGAATGGGAGGATTAAGTCCATAAGAACACTTAACCAACTTAACACAGTTAAGCTAGAATGGGAGGGTTAAGTCCATAGGAACACTTAACCAACTTAACACAGTTAAGTTAGAACGATAGGGTTAAGTTAACTAGAAAACTTAACCAACTTAACATGGTAACAAGACAAGATTTGTAAGGGTTAAGTAACTAAGAAAAACACTTAGCCAATTTAATATGTTAACCAGACTAGAAAGTGGGGGTTAAGTAAATTCAATACACTTAGCCAATTTAACATGTTAACTAGACTAGAGGTTGGGGATAAGTAAAGTTAATACACTTAGCCAATTTAACAAGCTAACTAGACTAGAGGTTAGGGTTAAGTAAATTTAATACACTTAGCCAATTTAATATGTTAGCTGGACTAGACCGTAGGGTTAAGTAAGCTTGAACACTTAACCATCAGAGTGTGATAAATGAATAGGGTTAAGTTAAAAACATGAAGGGACAATACTTAACCATTAGAACATGTTAATCAAACCAATGTTAGGGTTAAGTTAACTAAGGGAACACTTAACCGTTATAACATGTTAGTTAAAACAGATAGGCAAGGTTAAGTTAAAAAGGAACACTTAACCAATACAAGATGAATGGGTAGGGTTAAGTAAATACTTAACCAATATAACTTGATGCTGGTAAGGTTAAGTCAACGTGAATTACTGATAACACTTAACCAGTTTAACATGACAAATGAATGGGTTAAGTTAACTTGTATTGACTAATGACACTTAACCAATCCAACTTGACGAGAAAGAGAACTAAGTAGTAAACCTTAGTTGAAAGGGGCTAAGTAGTAAACCTTAGTTAAGAAAACGACAATTCAGGAAACTAAGTGGTAAACCTTAGTTAGGAAAACTAAGTAGTAATTCTTAGTATAACACGAGGAGGAGCGAACGTCCATCTAATATTAAAAAAAAAAAGCTCCAACGAATTGGGTTACGAAGCCCCAGGCTTCGAGAGGACGTGAGGGTATTCTTGGTATCCCTCTGTGAGGCTGCAGATGATCCTCCTGGGCTCACAGAGGTTAAGGTCTGCGTTAGAAGAACCAAGGGTATGCCTTGGTTGCAATATAAGGCAACCTAAAGACTAGGATGGACCAGCGTGATTCGGCGAGACCAGTAGCCCTGTGATAGCAACTCGTCGTCTACCTACCATCTTGAGTCAGTCGAGATACGTAAAGCGGAAAGGCGGAGAACTCCAAAAGACCATATACTTGCTATCTAGTTATGGGTGAGGATGGCCATAAGACAGTGGGGCATAGGGGGCCTGCGTATAGTTCTCAATTTTTCAAGGGTGGCCTTTCATTAGTTGAGGGTGGGGTCAAGTGGGACCATAGCCACTGGAAAAAACAGACCTTAGCATCTACATTGGCAGATATCTGAAAGCTCCCGACCGAGTTCCGTGTTTATAGAATAGCCCTGCCACGGGACTCGGGTCGCACATTTCATGACATGTGCATCTAGACAGCGATAAAAGATTCGCGACACATACGTGGGGAAAGTCTAGGAACATATACCACTCTAGGTAGTGCGTCCTAGACTAGGGGCATCGTTCGACAGGTAGCATAATCCCTAGTTGGACCTAGGTGGCATAAATCCTGAATCCGAGAAGTATTAGATAAGTCGCATAAACCCTAGTTGAATTTAGGAAGCGCTCGATAAGAAAACCCAAGAATAGATCTAGGTAATAAATAATAAATGTACGCCTAAAGGCAACCACAATTACTGGGATTGGGATCGCGTTATCATTTTAGACCGATTACTAGTTGGGACATTAGACTGGTGGTGTAGAGACATAGAAACCATAATAACAGGTTAATAGCGAAGCGGAGAAAGTATTAAAGCATATCCAGTTTATCTTGTCTTAGCATATCTTGTGTTAATCTTATCCTATCTTGTTGGCCCTATCATCATGGTATTGTCTTGTATTCAGTTAATTCATGTCGTTTTGTTTTTCCTTGTTCACATGCTAGAAGTAACTGAACTTACCAGACTTTATGTCTGACCCAGTTTTTTTCCGTCTTCATTTCTTCCATCCCCCCCCCCCAGGTAGTTAAGGAGGGAATATTATAGCTCAAGTTAGATTGGACCGTCACTCTTCCCAAGCTCGAAGATTCTTTGACAAAGTGCTTTGGACTCTCTTTTTCTGCTGTTATGGCTGGCTTATGCTACATTGGGGAATATAAATGTTATTTTATGCTTCTTTATTTTGTAAGACAGATGATACTCTGATATTGGAAAATAATTGTTGTATAAACTATTTTATCAATAAAGTAAAGTTTTATTTTCCGCTGTTTTAATTTTGTCTGTCTTGTAATTTATCTGCATCTTTTACCCTAAATGCTTCACAGAACTTAGTTCATTCCCTTTGTGAGTGACACTAAAGGATGTGGGGTGTTACAAAAGGCCAACCTTCTAATTAGTTTATTAAGCACAAATCTCATTGCCTCATCCATAACATTATTCCAATTTAATCACATTATTGAATTCTTGAATAATGTCTTACCAAAATCAGGAATGCTACAACCATGAAGCGATGATCCCTCATGTGTTGCCATGTCCCGAGAAACATTATGATGAGAGGCTAAAAAAGCATCATAGGGAAGGCTAACAAAAAGAGAATCTGGACTGGGGACATAAGCATTTTCCACATTGTGATACAACAATGCCTGGGATGCCAAATCCTAATTTTCATGCATAGGAAACTGTGTATGTGCAGTTGCAAGTAAAGGAATGACTCCTTGAACAAATGGGGCAGCCACACCAGACAGTTCTAAGGCTAACAATGGAGACTGGCCATCGAGTGTAGTGGGCATACCCTACTCAGAGCCAACAGGCGCAACTTTCTTATAATAAACATAGACATAGGTGGCATGTCCATGGCCATAGGATCACGCAGCATTTGAATAAATGCGCAGACCAAGTATCGAGACCGAAACAACGATAGATTGAGATACAAATACAGGAAAGGCATCATGCAAATCAATGCAGCCTATAGGATCACAAGACTTCACCAATTTAGGAAGCCATACTTTCTCTATATTCTTACATTAATATTGCAAGCAACCAAACACACAACAATGTCACAACATAGAGGTCTATGCTCATAATTCACATCGACATTCAGAGCTTTATCATTAAAGAAGTTTGACTACTCAGATTTTTCCATTGGCAGTTGGATTGGATTGACTACTCAAACTGGACAATTTAATTTTTTTTCGTTCAAATCCAAATGGAAAATTGTAATAAAACGGTCATACCACTTGGTAAAGGATTGCAATCTTTTCAAATGTTACAACCATTAAAACCATCTCCCCATACTTATATAAAGGATGAAGCTAAACAAAATTATTAGTTAACTTTGAAATATGTTCCCATCCTTCTTCCTCTCACTTTATTCTTAATTTATTTTCTTGAGTTCGTCATCTTTTGTGAATTCTAACACAGTTTTGCAGAGGATGTCCATTTTATCTTGAGAAACAATTGTTCATCACCCTTCTGAGCCATAAGAGGGAGTAATGTTGTTTCAAGAGAACATATTATTTTGGACTCGAACAAATTTAAAGGTACTATATTTATCTGTTTGCAGTCACTTTTGCAAAGTATTTGTAGTAGTTTTCTCCAACTGAATTAGATATGGTTTTTGTAAAAAAAAATGTAACAGCTTTCTACAACATAAGTAAACATGGTTTTTGCAAAGGATTTCCAACAATTTTGCATTATATATATATATATATATATTGAAGACATGTTCACTGTAGTAGCTCAGTGGAAAGGCATGCTCCTACCTGGTAGTAGGCCAGGATTTCAAGGCCTGCCTTGAGAAACTATCCCCTAAGTAAATTATACCCGGTATAATGGAGGTCCAAGGGGAACTGCGATAAGTTGTATAAGCCTACGGTTGCAGATTGGTTGGCCCAATCTTCCAAGATGAGCGGCTTTCCATAGTCTTCAGTGATCGATCATTTTATATATTTATTGAAAACTGGTATGCTTCGATTAACATATTAAAAACAATACATAGTCAGATCTAACAGAAACATACATACATCCCAAACTACATAAAAAAAGGTACCTGGTTTTGCAAAGTATTTCCAATAGTTTTCCACAACATAGTCGTAACAGTATGTATTACATATTTCCTAACAAATATTCGCAATGCAAGTGATTACGATGGGAATATTTTGTTTGAGAAGCATGAATTTAGAAAATAAAATTGAAAATTCAAAGAATTGGAATATATTTATAAAAAAACAGAAGGCTCTGATCAAATTAGCATCAGTAAACTACAACATTAAGCACCTAAATTTCCAAGCAACCAGGATTTTTCATATATTAATAATAAAAACCTAAGTCATTCATTAGCGTTGTTACCATGAATCCATAATATAGTTTTTCATTTTTCAGTGTGTAATTGTAAGATTTTGTATAATTTAATAATCATGAAACCCTAGATCCAAATATGAAATCCATATTGATTTTATTGAGAACAAATTAGAAAACAAATAAATAAATTAGCGGAAGCGTACTTGAATTCATAACTGATTACTAGTGGAAAGAGGAATTTGGTTTGGTCTTCCAAATTGACACAAACTCTAGGTCTGAATTAGCTCTCCTTAGAAGAGGGTAAGAGAGTTCCTAAGGTTTCTGTAATTTGGGGACCATAACCCCTTATTTATAAAGCTGCTGTTTTGTAATTTGGCCCTTCAAAAAAATTAAAACACCTAGGTATCTACGCATTTGGCCTATAATAGTATAAGCTTTAAGTCTATTAACTCTAATTTATAATTAAATCATTAGGCTTTACACCAACATAGTGCAACACATTTTATTTTACATATTTGACCCAATTGTCGAAATATTCCAACAATCTCCTCTTGGGCACATATGAAATAATCTTAAAATGTGTTTAACTTTATGAGCTCCAAAATTTTCTATTTATAACATATGATGTTCTAAAACAATCTCGTCCGTTAACTATGTTGACAAAGGATCAAAGCGGCGTTCGTTACTTTTATTGTAACTAAACCCATCAATGGTGATCACATATAACAGTACAATCAAACGATAAATCAATCATGGATGCGTAGCATGACAATTACATGAAATGTAATCTATACAATGTCTACTTCCAACTGATCCTGCTTTAGTGAGATCAAAATGTTTAATATTTAAATAAACTGAATGCAAAGAAAATTTATTACTTTATTTCTAATTAGAAAAAGAACTTGATATACATATAATTGTAACTGAAACATGGAGAAATGAGTCATACGACAATACCAAATACAAACCCCCCATACCAAATTATCCTTACATAAAAGTTACACCAATTAAGCTACATACTAATGAAAGACCTTAGCTAATAATCTTTTGGTAAGCGGATCCTCCATAATGGAGTTTATCATAGTATACTTTATGAATTATAATATATTTCGCATTCTTCCGTTATTGGAAAATAATATGTTCTTTACTATCATAATTACTTGGTCTTTCAATTCTTTATCATTAACTGGAGTCTTGTGATAAAATTTCATTATTATTTTCCATGGTTGTATGTCTTATAATTAACCATAAACGATATTTCCAAAGTGGTGGAAGCTATAAGTGTTTAAATGACACTTTTCCTTATATTGTTTCACCCATAATATATATTATCACTTCCTAAAGTGGATCTTTTACAGTAATGACATCCAAAATATTCAAATTGTAATTCTTTATGACCTTCAACCGGCCCAATCTTTTATATATGAGCATATAATATTTTATTTCGTTCCTTAAAGATATGTCATAACCATTTTGGCTACTAACCAGTTATCCACTTTCAATATCAGTAAGATATCTATTGGGGAAGGAACTAACCGACATTTACTCCAAATGTGCGCTGTACACATGTCCAGTTAGCGCGGGACGGTCGTCAGAAGGAAAGGAAAGAAGGAAATGAACTAACAAGGAACTTGGAGAATGTCTCACAGCGTATGGAACAAAATATAATAACAACATACTTGACATAAAACAGGTGAGACAGTGCATAAGCTGAAAACAAACTAACATAGCAGCGGAAAATCCAAGTACAGCTTATAATCCAAAGCCAACATTATTACAACTTTTCAGACTGTCTCAAAAAGCAAAAGCAAGATAAGGGAGGTACATAATAATGCCCAAGTAGCGACCACCAACGACACAGAGAGAATGTCTATATATCATACGTGGAAGCCTCCTGCTCGCCTCCGGATCAGCTACTCGCACATCACCAGCTAACCTGTCTCTAGTCTGCTCGTGTGAGCACCCAGAGTAATAAGAAGAGACATAAAACTCTGGGTCATACAAAAGTCTGGTATGAGCGATAAGCATCTAAACATAACAATAACAGGTATACTAAACCATACCTGAACCTGGACCTGCAACCAAAGAGTTAGCACTACATACTGTACAACACTCTAAGGTGCCATTTCAAATGGTGTAAAGATAACGGGGTGGGGGTGTGCATGTCATAGTGATGGCAAACAATCAAGCATAACAACCATCCTCACATCTCTCACTCAGTGCGTAAAGCATACGATATCCACCACTTCGATCACCCAATATACTTTGCTATGATCACTTTGCCCCATGAAGTCACAATGACTTCACTGCACTGATCCATAGCCGCTAATCCTTCGTTATGTCCACTCTGCCCCATGGAGTCGCAATGACCCCACTACACTGGCTCGTAGCCTTACTAATCCTTTACTATGTCCCCTCTACCCCATGGAGTCACAATGACCCCACTGCACTGGCTCATAGTCTTACTACGATCACTTTGCCCCTCGAGTCATAATGACTCTACTGCACTGATACGTAGCCCATCATTCCTTTTCAGTGGTGAATCGAAGTTATGAACGTCGACAACTCCTTAGCACACGTCCCGCAGCAAAGCCCAACCATGAAGTGAACTCATTGGTTCCCAACTGGATCCTGAGCTCTAACTTCCATTTAGACTACCTTTGCATCTCGGGTTATTGGTCATCACCGAATCGGTTCAGATCTCCCCCTAATCATCAGTTCGGTTCGGATCGGAATGCTCCTTTTTCACTGGATCGGATTAGCAGACATCAGCCCTGGTGGATCGGGTCGGGTTCTTCAAGTCCAATCACCACGCGTTGGTTCGGTTTGGAGGTGGCCATGCGGGTCGGATCGGAGTGCTGCATGCCACGAGAGGTGCCAGTGGATCGGAGCTCCCCCAGTTCATGTTGCCCTCCTCTGATCGTATCGGGGTGTGAAGTGCGAGGGCAGATCGAGTACGAGAGGTATTGTGGAGAAGGGCGTTGCAGTAGTTCGGTGCGGGTCCTCCTAACCAATCCGATCCGGTTCGGATGTCTTCCTGCACTTTTTCCAGCAAGCAGTTTACGCCACTCGACGGCGTTTTCGACCATTCCAACTATTCTAATCAATCACAAAGCATACCATACAGTCATAGCAACATGTATAATCAACCACAAACACCAAAACAACAATATGATAGGTTCAAATGGATCAAACATAGCCAAAACCCCATATTTTCCCTTAAAGATGTTTAGGTGAAAATAATAATATGATTAGCAAAACTTAACCAAATTAACCCAAACTCATATCAGAGGTTTAAAACATCATTTAAGAATTTAAAAATATTTTTCCAAAATTTTATCATGTTTAAATTCGCTAATTAACACTAACTACCCTTAATTAACCATAATTAGTAAAGAACTATGCGAATCACTCACCTTAGCCACAAATAAACCTTAGATCTGAAATAAATCTCGGATTTGGCGTGGATACTTATGCTAAACAGCAGCTCTAATCTTGATTTGGTGAAGATCTCCCTTGATTTGATGTTGCTAAGCTTAATCCTTGATTAGAAGGTGATTTGGAGGTGATTTAGAGGTTGGAGGCCATTTTTAGGGTTTCTAAGAGGTAAGTGGAGGCTAGAAAACTGAAATAGAATGAAAACCTAACTCATTTCAGCCTCCCCTTAACCCTAATCCCGAAATGGGTTATGGGCCCATTTGCTAATCACCTCATTTGGCCCGGTTAAGCTGTTTTTCACCTTCCAAACCTTATTTCAGCCATATCTCCCAAACGGTTAGTCCGTTTCTCACATGTGACCACTCTACGGAAAGGTAAACCATCATCCGAAGCCGGAAGTGGTTTCAGGTCAAAACTCATTTCCAATCAAAAGTTATGGCCGAAACAAGATCAGCTAGGGGCAAAACGGTCATTTAAAAATCGGCAAAAATCATGAACATGGAAAATGACCCCAATAGTCATTTCCCAAAGTTACATGACCATACGACTTCATATATGAAAGAAATAAATATTCTACGATCCTCCGATGCGTAGAATGCGGGTTGTTACATTCTTCCCCCCTTAAGAAATTTCGCCCCCGAAATTCCTTAACCAAAACACACAAAGGGTCCTGCATGCCTATCAGCCATAAAACAACAATCAAACATGCATAACAAGCAAAACAAGTCTATACTAGCATGCAGAATAACTAAATTGTAAAGTAAATCTTACCAGGCAAAGAGTTGTGGATACGTCTTCTTAATGCTCTCATCTGTCTCCCAAGTACAGTCATTCTCGTTCTCGCCCCACTGAACCTTGACTAGCTTCACTGCCTTCCTTCGAAGTGGCTTCGTATCGTGCTCGACAATACGAATCGGTTTGCGGTTCCCAACCGCCTCGGGTTCCACTTCGAAGTCCTCTAACTGATCAGGTGAAATAGTCATATCTGGGTCGTGTACGAACTTCCTTAGTTGGGAAACATGAAATACGTTGTGAACTCCCGCCGGATAAGCCAACTCTATACGCCAAATTCCCGACTAGTTCAAGAACTGGGAATGGGCCAACAAATATTGGTGCCAACTTGCCTCTCCTACCAAATCGTATTACGCTCTTCAACGGAGAAATCTTGACAAACACCAAGTCACCAATGGAGAATTTTAAGTCTCTTCTCCTCTTATCAGCATAACTCTTCTGCCTATCTTGGGCAGCCTTCATTCGTTGTTGAATGGTCTTAATCTTGTCCGAGGTCCCTCTTACCACATCTGGTCCAAGCACAAACTTCTTACCGGTCTCTATCCAACATGATGGTGAGTTGCACGGTCTTCCGTACAAAGCTTCATATGGAGCCATACCGATACTGGATTGGTAGCTATTATTATATGCACACTCTACTAGATGCAAATGGTCATCCCATGATCCACCAAAATCCAATATACAAGCTCTCAAGAGATCTTCCTATATACGATTCACCCTCTCCGTCTGACCGTCGGTCTGAGGATGATATGCGGTACTGAGATGTAATTTTGACCCTAGAGCCTCTTGTAAGCTCTTCCAAAACCCACTAGTAACCAACGGGTCTCGGTCACTCACAACGCTTTTAGGTACTCCATGAAATCTCACAACCCACTTCATATACAATTCTGCTAACTTAGTTGCCGTTCTGGTCGATTTGACTGGTATAAATCTTGCACTCTTAGTCAATCGATCCACAATTACCCAAATGCTATCATGTCCCGCTCTAGTCCTTGGTAAACCATCAATGAAATCCATCGAGACTTGCTCCCATTTCCATTCGGGAATTTCAAATGGTTGCAACAAACCACTAGGCTTCTTTTGCTCGGCTTTAACTAGCTGGCAATTCATGCATTTGGATATAAACTTCCCAACGTCTCTTTTCATCCCTTCCCAGTAGTAAGTCTGTTTCATGTCTCGATACATCTTATCACCACCGGGGTGTATCGTCAGTTTTGAGTGATGACATTCTCTAAGCACTTCATCTCTCAAACCATTCACGTTGGGTACAACTAGTCTTCCATTCTTTCTAAGCCATCCATCTCGATCAAGCCCATACAAATTCATCTCCTCACCGTCGATATTCATCTCTAACTTGGAGATGATTTCCAATAGATTAGGATCGTCCCTCTGGCTGGAACCAATCTGCTCTATCAAAGTGTGTCTGACCGCCAAACTAGCTAACATTTCTGGATCCAATTCGCACTTTGGTCTAAAATCATACCCTGCGATATACTCCAGTTGCTTCCATTCTAGAAACATAGCCCCTAAACTGGCATGTCTCCTACTCAAGGCATCGGCTACCGCATTGCCCTTCCCAGGTGTATATGCGATATCAAAATCATACGAAGCCAAGAACTCTAACCATCTCTGCTGGCAGAGATTCAGATCTTTCTGAGAGAAGAGATACTTTGACGATTTATGATCGGTAAACAACTCAAATCTCTCCCCCAAGAGATAATGTCTCCACATCTTTAGCACAAACATGATCGCTGCTAGTTCCAAATCATGGGTAGGGTACTTTTTCTCATGTGGCTTTAGTTGTCGACTAGCATAAGCTACAACCCTACCTCCTTGCATCAATACAACACCTAGTCCGGTACCATAAGCATCCGTGTATACCGTCATCTCTTCATTCCCTTTAGGAATGACTAACACTGGCGCACGCATCAACTTTTCTTTTAGACTTTTGAATGCATTCTCACACACTCCGTCCCAGACGAAGGCCTGATTCTTCTTAGTCAACTGAGTCGACGGTGCTGCTATCTTGGAGAAGTCCTGGATAAACTTACGATAATATCCAGCTAACCCCAAGAAACTTCTTACATCTGTTGCATTCTTAGGCGTAGGCCAATCCTGTATCGTAGCTACCTTCGCAGGGTCCACAGCAATACCATTCTTTGAAACAACATGGCCCAAGAATCTCACTTCCCTCCTCCAGAAGTGACACTTAGAGAATTTCGCTTTCAATTGGGGTTTCCTCAACACCTCCATCACTATCCTCAAGTGTCCCTTGTGTTCCTCCTCTGTCCTCGAGTAAACAAGGATGTCGTCTACAAACACAAGAACAAACTTATTCAACTGATCTCTGAATACTTGATTCATAAGATCTACAAAGTAGGCTGGTGCATTGGTCAACCCAAATGGCATGACCAACCACTCATAGAATCCAGACGGCGTCCTAAATGCCGTTTTCGGAACACTCTCATCCGCTACTCGGAGCTGATGAAATCCTGTCGCAAGGTCCAACTAGGAGAACCCTCTTGCTCCTTCCAGTTGATCAAACAAATCATCTATCCGCGGTAGTGGATACTTATTCTTCCTCGTCACCTTATTCAACTCACGATAGTCTACACACAAACGAAGGGAACCATCTGCCTTAGTGGAAAACACAACTGGTGCTCCCCACTCGGAGACACTTCTTCTAATAAATCCCTTCTTCAAAAGATCGCTTACTTGCACCTCGAGCTCTCGCTGCTCCCTTGGTGCCATACGACGAAGTAGCATCACTATAGGTCTGGCATCTTTCACTAAATCAATACGGAACTCAATCTCTTGGTGTAGTGGAAGTCCGGTCACTCCCTCGAAGACGTCTGGATACTAGCCAACCATGGGCATATCTGACAACTCATCATGCAGAATGTCGAGGGAATTTATAAAACTAGCCATTACCCCATCACTAGGTAGACTACCAAACACTACCCTCCGCTCATCATCCACCCTAATTGTCACCAAAAAGCCCTCACAGTCTACCACCACCCCGTATCTTTGGAGCCAATCGACCCCAATATAATGCCATACCCAGTAAAGCCCAAAACAAAGCAATCACAAACAAACATACATCCATGACTCGATAAGACCAAATTTCGGCAAATCATATTAAGGTTAGTCGAACCACCAATCGGGTTCGTCACAGCCAACGGTCTATCGACTATCTCGGGTTCCACTCCCAACCTATCCACCAGGTCACTAGATATGAAGGAACGGGAAGCCCCAGTATCAAACAAAACTCGAACTAGTACATCATAAATAGAAAGCATACTTTGAATGACGACATTCTTTCCTTTCTCCGCCGCAGTTGGGGCATTCGACGAAGAAGGAACATCATTAATAGCATATGCTTTCACGATCTGCTTCTCTTTAAGAGGTTGTGGACACTTATCCTTATGATGTCCCAGTTGGCCACAGTTGTAGCACTTCCTATCCGCTGGCTCGGCCCGACATTCTTTAGCATAATGGCCCTTCTTACCACAGCTGAAGCACTCAACATCTTTCTTGCTCTTTTTCTGGCCATTCTTAGATTGGTTCTGTTTCCTCTTATTCTGAGAGTTATTCTTGCCTCCACCGCCTGCTTGCGGCTTCAGCCCTTCTGCAGATGCAGCCTCAGTCTTTGACGTAGGGTAAAGACTCTCTGATCTCAAGGCTTTCCCCACAATCGATTCAAAAGTCTCATCGATGTGGTTGATAAGCCTTTCCCCCAGGTATCCATCCAAGCCAGTAATGAACTTCTCATTCTTCTCAGGAGTATCGATAAGGGATAATCCATACTTCGACAAAGTGTCGAATTCAGCAATATAGTCCGAGACTGCCCTACCATTCTGCTTGAGTTCCAAGAATCTCTTAAACAACACTGACTTCTGGGCAGCTGGAATGAACTTCTCGCTAAAGCGAGCCTTGAACTGATCCCAAGTAACCTGATCTTCTAGGGTAGCTGTTCTAATGGCATTCCACCAATTCATCGCTCGCCCTTGCAGCTGACAAGATGCTAGCCTTCTCTTCATCGCATCCTCGATACCCAAGTCGTCGAAGATACGATCACAGCTATCCAACCAATCCTGAACATCTGTGGCCGAATCCGTTCCGTGGAACGGCTTTCCACCAAGGTTAATGTAATCCTTGCACAACTTGGCGAAATCGGCCCTAGGCGCCTGCACTACTGGACCACCACCATTTCCGGGATTGGGAACTACTCCCTGAACATCCCTAAGCATCTCCCTCATGAAGTTAGTGAACATCGTCCTCATGTTAGGAGCATTTCCATTATTGGTCCCTCTACCAGCACCCCTCGTGTCTCGACTCATCGTTCAATCTGTAAAGAGAAAACGATTAATGACCCCATAGTGGTGCTAGTGCAGTACGACTTCATCCTTATACAACTAATAGTATATATATAGCTTTTGAAAGCTAAAGTAATCACAAATACGTGCTCTCATATACGTATACTTTCTCTCCCTGATGACTTCCCTAGGTTAACTACGCAACCTAGAGCTCTGATACCAAATGTGACGGCCCGCCCCGCACCAACCGACATTTACTCCAAATGTGCGTTGTACACATGTCCAGTTAGCATGGGACGGTCGTCAAAAGGAAAGGAAAGAAGGAAATGAACTAACAAGGAACCTATAGAATGTCTCACAGCGCATGGAACAAAATATAATAACAACATACTTGACATAAAACAGGTGAGACAGTGCATAAGCTGAAAACAAACTAACATAGCAGCGGAAAATCCAAGTACAGCTTATAATCCAAAGCCAACATTATTACAACTTTTCAGACTGTCTCAAAAAGCAAAAGCAAGATAAGGGTGGTACACTACTAATGCCCAAGTAGCGACCACCAACGACACAGGGAGAATGTCTATATATCATACGTGGAAGCCTCCTGCTCACCGCCGGATCAGCTACTCGCACATCACCAGCTAACCTGTCTCTAGTATGCTCATGTGAGCACCCAGAGTAATAAGAAGAGACTTAAAACTTTGGGTCAGACAAAAATCTGGTATGAGCGATAAGCATCTAAACTGAACAATAACAGGTATACTAAACCATACTAGAAGCTGGACCTGCAACCAAAGAGTTAGCACTGCATACTGTACAACACTCTAAGGTGCCATTTCAAATGGTGTAAAGATAACGGGGTGGGGGTGTGCATGTCATAGTGATGGCAAACAATCAAGCATAACAACCATCCTCACATCTCTCACTTAGTGCGTAAAGCATACGATATCCACCACTTCGATCAGCCAATATACTTTGCTATGATCACTTTGCCCCATGAAGTCACAATGACTTCACTGCACTGATCCATAGCCGCTAATCCTTCGCTATGTCCACTCTGCCCCATGGAGTCGCAATAACCCCACTACACTGGCTCATAGCCTTACTAATCCTTTACTATGTCCACTCTGCCCCATGGAGTCACAATGACCCCACTGCACTGGCTCATAGTCTTACTACGATCACTTTGCCCCTCGAGTCATAATGACTCTACTGCACTGATACGTAGCCCATCATTCCTTTTCAGTGGTGAATCGAAGTTATGAACGTCGACAACTCATTAACACACATCCCGCAGCAAAGCCCAACCATGAAGTGAACTCATTGGTTCCCAACTAGATCCTGAGCTCTAACTTCCATTTGGACAACCTTTGCATCTCGGGTTATTGGTCATCACCGGATCGGTTCGGATCTCCCCCAAATCATCAGTTAGGTTCGGATCAGAATGCTCCTTCTTCACTGGATCGGATCAGCAGACATCACCTCTGGTGGATCGGGTCGGGTTCTTCAAGTCCAATCACCATGCGTCGGTTCGGTTCGGAGGTGGCCATGTAGGTCGGATCGGAGTGCTGCATGCCACAAGAGGTGCCAGTGGATCGGAGCTCCCCCAGTTCATGTTGCCCTCCTCTGATCGGATCGGGGTGTGAAGTGCGAGAGCGGATCAAGTACGAGAGGTATTGTGGAGAAGGGCGTTGTAGTGGTTCGGTTCGGGTCCTCCTAACCGATCCGATCTGGTTCGGTTACGCCACTCGACGGCGTTTTCGACCATTCCAACTATTCTAATCAATCACAAAGAATACCATACAGTCATAGCAACATGTATAATCAACCACAAACACCAAAACAACAATATGATAGGTTCAAATGGATCAAACATAGCCAAAACCCCATATTTTCCCTTAAACATGTTTAGGTGAAACTAATGATATGATTATCAAAACTTAACCAAATTAACCCAAACTCATATCAGAGGTCTAAAACATCATTTAAGAATTTATAAATATTTTTCCAAAATTTTATCATGTTTAAATTCGCTAATTAACACTAATTACCCTTAATTAACCATAATTAGTAAGTAACTATGCGAATCACTCACGTTAGCCATAAATAAACCTTAGATCTAAAATAAATCTCGGATTTGGCGTGGATACTTATGCTAAACAGCAGCTCTAATCTTGATTTCGTGAAGATCTCCCTTGATTTGATGTTGCTAAGCTTAATCCTTGATTAGAAGGTGATTTGGAGGTGATTTAGAGGTTGGAGGCCATTTTTAGGGTTTCTAAGAGGTAAGTGGAGGCTAGAAAACTGAAATAGAATGAAAACCTAACTCATTTCAACCTCCCCTTAACCCTAATCCCGAAATGGGTTATGGGCCCATTTGCTAATCACCTCATTTGGCCCGGTTAAGCTGTTTTTCACCTTCCAAACCTTATTTCATCCATATCTCCCAAACGGTAAGTCCGTTTCTCACATGTGACCACTCTGCGGAAAGGTAAACCATCATTCGAAGCCAATGGAAGTAGTTTTAGGTCAAAACTCCTTTCCAATCAAAAGTTATGGCCGAAACAAGATTAGCTAGAGGCAAAACGGTCATTTAAAAATCGGCAAAAATCATGAACATGGAAGATGACCCCAATAGTCGTTTCCCAAAGTTACATGACCATATGACTTCGTATAAGAAATAAATAAATATTCTACGATCCTCCGATGCGTAGAATGAGGGTTGTTACAATATATATTATCACTTCCTAAAGTGGATCTTTTACAGTAATGACATCCAAAATATTCAAATTGTAATTCTTTATGACCTTCAACCGGCCCAATCTTTTATATATGAGCATATAATATTTTATTCCTTAAAGATATGTTATAACAATTTTGGCTACTAACCAGTTATCCACTTTCAATATCAGTAAGATATCTATTGGGGAATGCGGAATGGATCGTTAAGGCAAAACAAACACTAGAGGGAGGGGGTAAATAGTGTTCGTTACAATTTAAACAAAATCTAAAACTTATGTGAATAACAAAATGAATCAAACACCACAAACACAATCACAGACACAGATTCAAACGCAGAAGAAAAATAAACAGAAACAAAAATGCAGAAAAGGAAAGAACACACCGGATTTTATACTGGTTCGGATTGCTCCTTCGTCCAGTCCCGCACAAAGCTGTATTACGCATAGTTTTATTACTATTCCAATTGTCAAGTACAACATCCTTGATTTCACGGCTACAAGGGATACCGCTGATTCCTACTTCCTTGGTTTCACGGCTACAAGGAAAACACCGATTCCTACTTCCTTGGTTTCACGGCTACAAGGAACACACTGATTCCTACTTCACTCAACCCAAGCAATTATAAACAGCCCTATAACTCTTCAAAAGCATTTGATTCAGAAAGAGATGAGAAGAGAGTGTAGAGAGAAGTTTGATCAGAACGGAATTGAATTAGGTAGAGTACAAGTGTAGAAATCATAAAAATGGTTAAGAATAATTATATAACGAAAGAGAGTGAACGGGGAGAAGAAGATGTGTTTAAAAAATTGAATTCAAGCCCTTTTTATAGAGTGTGAAAGGTTGCAACGTTTCAAATAGTGAAAAGACACTTCCTTTCAAATTTGAATTTCAAACGGTTATATGTCGACATAGTGTTTTTGCCATGTCAACATAATTTAGTGTATTTTTGAATTTTAAATCATTTTCAAGTGTTTTGATATAAATACAATTTTGGAAATTCTTGAATAAAAATATAGTGTTGTAAATTATTATTACAAAGTAGAAAAACATATGAAAACATAAACTTAAACTATATAAATATATTTATAAAATTATAAGGTTTTAAATTATATAAATATGAAGTATAAGAGTATAAATATATAAGACTTAAGTTTGAAAAACAAAGATAAATAAGAAAGAAAAAGATTGAAAAGATAAAGAAATAAAACAGAGAGAATTGAGAATAGAAAATAGAATTTGAAAATCAGAATTTGAATATTGAACCTGGAATGCTATTTAGAGTCTGACATAATCTAGACTCTATAACTATATTAATCTTGAACTCTTGAAATCTTGAATACTCATGAGTATTGATACCTCTCTGAATTCTGGTTCCCTATTATCTTTAAACTATACAGTCTTCAGTAATATTTTCTATATATAATTTTTGCATATATGTATATATATTCTATACAAAAAGTGTTAATATATATTTTATAATCAATGATAATTGAAATAAGGTTGTTGTCATCAAAACTCCATTCTCCAACAATCTCCCCCTTTTTGATGATGACAACCTTAGTTTATAAAATATCATAGCTGTTAATGATGATCCTTCAAATACTTCCCATATCTGTAAGAATCCTATAAACTATGTCTATATTTTATGATTTATTCCTCGTCGGCATTATCAAAAATAAATTCTAAAGGTACTCCCCCTAAATTAGATAACTATCTAAATATAACTTAAGTAACTAACTCAATTATAATAATCCCCCTTAATCTATTAACAAATTCTAAGTAGAATGTTCCCCTCAATCTATTCAAACATAGAATAATAATACAAACCAATCCAAGTGTTATCATTACATATGTTTGTTTGAAATAAGTATATAAACCAAACCAAATCAAATCACACCATATGTCTTAATATATACAAGTTTCAAACAATAGAATCCAAATCACACCACACCATATGTCTTAGAATATTTAAACAAATCAATTAAATCGTATCTATTAATTAAACGTTTCTTGGAACTTCAACCCAACCATCTTCTCTGAAGATAGGATCCTTCTTAATGACTCCCCAATCCTCATCTTCTTTGTTTAGTGGAGCCTTTGCTAGATTATTATCTTCATCTCTGAAATGAGAAGAGATTAACCACCGCATTGCATCAAAATACTTCTCTTGTCATTCGAACATCTTTATTTAACTTAGTTCGAGATGATGCTGATTTCGCAGAATAATAAAAAGAATATTTTTGAAAGATTTCAAGATTTCTTCTAGATTTTCACTAAGATTATGGATAGGATTTGCCATTGATTTAATGAGAAATGAATAAGGAAGAAGATGGGATAGAATAATTAATTTTTCTGGAAGAAATAGACTTAAATAGGGTATGGAATTCATTGGATTTTGAATGGACATGAGTAGTTATTTTAATTTTAAAATTCGAAATAATTTGGAAATTTGTCAGTTATATATCGACATACCCTTTTTTCCATGTTGACATACTATAGTGTTATATTTAAAAAATTTGAAAATTTGAATTCTTTTGAACTTTATTATATTGTAATTATTTTTATAATTTGTCTAGAAACATAAAGAAGATTATATCATAAATAAAACTCCGTTCATTACTTGATAGAAAGCAAATACATCCAACTAATCAAGACACACTTTAAATACGAGATTCGAAAGCAAATACAATGAAATATATAAAGATAGATTAAACTAGATGGCCTAGTTTTTGGATGATGATGAGGAAGATGAAATTTGAAGCTTTCTTCCTATCTTGACCATGAATTTGGATATTTTGGAAAGTCTCTTGTTAAGCTTCTTTTGATTGTTGACTATTTTTACTTAATTTTGAACAATCGTATCTTTGTAAATACGCTTAGAGGTTGGATACTCAATACTTTCCATAGAAGCTTCTTCCTCTTTGACTTCCATTGGCTCTTGTTCTTGTTGCATTCGAGCTTGTTTGGCCTCGAATGTCTCATATGGTTTAAAAGTAAGAGGAATTTGTATGAGATGAATGCTTGATGCGTCGAACACTTTTCCAGGGACAAATTCTTCTCCATGAAGATCAATACTAAAGTATTTGAAAATGCGATTGAGTAAACACCATAGTAGAGAGTGATTTCTCTTATAAATAAATCTATGGGCTTAATTTCATTTAGAATCATTTCGTCCCAATTGATAATATATCCACCCAAAATAGCAAAGAAAGCTTTTGGACTTTGAAAGTTGGATTGTTGAAATTTCTGGAACGGGGAGTGATGGTATGTTGGAGGAGAATGTTGACAATCCTAGTTTTTGGACGAAAGAAACGATTTTTGAATTTCATTGGAGCACCATCGTCAAATATGTCATGATAGGTTTCCAAATCGGTTTCTTCGATAGCCAAATTTGAAAAATTCGAGCCTACGCTTCTACAATATAGAATAATGCCTAAGAGTTCAGCATCGAGAACAATTTGAGTGCCTTTGACACTACTCCAAATTTGATTTTCGTTGCTTTCGTAAAATCCGCGATTGAGATATGCATAAAACATCTTCACGAGTTTGGGATAACATACTTCATCGTTATCACGAGAGTCAATTAGGCTCAACATTTCATTGTGTTCGAAAAGAGAGACGAGATCATAAGAGGGAAAGTCGCTAAAGACGGCGGAAGCACCCGTGTTAACTTTAGCATTTGCCAAATAGTTTCCATAGGTTTTGATGGCCTCTTTGTCATTATGAAGATAGCCTTTGATGGTTTTGGTTATCTTTAATTTTTGAGATGAACTTAAGGAAGCCATTGAATTGATAATTTTGAAGAGAATAGATATGAAGAATATAGTTTTGAGTTGTGAATGAAAGGTAGAAATGATAGATGTATATATATAGAAATTGGATGGATATGAATTAAATAGGCATAACTTTTCAGATTGAAATGACACCTTTTCAGACTTTGGGAGCTGGTGAAAAGATTGGAGGGAACTTTGAAAGTCTAAACTTTTGAAATTCAAAATTTAAATTTCAAAACTGGTTAGATATGCTGACATAGACTTTTCTGTATGTCGACATACTTGTCTAATTTCAAAGGAAATTGGATTTTTTTTTTTGAAATAAATATTATCGATTTATATTTCAGGTTTAACGATTTCCTGAAATAATTCTAATCCTTAATAAACACACAATCAGTTTATTTTATTAATTTATTGGTTATTTAATATTATATTATTATTTTGATTTTCATAATTCAAATTTCAAATTTGAATTTAAAATTCAAAAATTTGTTTTTACAGTTTGAATTTCAAACCAAAGCAAACAAACAAAGCAACCATTTAATCAAATAAAATTAAAAATTAATTAATGTGTACCCGGTTTTTAGATCCTTTTCTTCATGAATTTCTTAATTCTGAATTGTCATAGAGCATATATTATTATTTCCAGTTTCTGGTTCTTCATCACCTGATGAAATATGCTTCCTTTCTTTTACAAGATGAATTGTCGTTATCCGTTTGTTGAGTCGATTTGTCTGGATATGGACACATTTTCTTTATATGGCCTGGTTTGTTGCAGTTAAAACATCGACAATCATTTATTTTTGAACTTCCTTGATTATAATTCTTCCTTTTATATTTTAGAAATTTTCTAAAATGATTTGTTGTAAGCGTTGTTTCTTCATCGTCTCCGCTTCTTGAATCAGAATCATTTTTTGTTGCTCTAAGTGCAATAAATTTCTTTTTAGTTGATCTGTTTTCTTTTCTTTTCTGTAATTGGACTTCATACGACATTAAATTTCCGATCAACTCTTCAATCTTCATTTCATTGACATCATTGGCTTCTTCAATAGACAAAGTTTTCTGATCCTATTCTAGAGTTAATGAATTCAATATTTTTTTGACTTGATCTGCTTCAGAATAAGTTTTTCCAAGTGCTGTTAATGAATGCACTATCTCTTGAAATCTGCAATACATATCTTAAATAGACTAACATGGCAATCTTAGTCTGTTTAACTATACTAGTTCCTTCATGAGTAACTTGTAAAGTTCCCCAGATTTCATAAGCAGTTTTACATAATGATACTCTATTAAACTCATTCTTATCTAATGAACAGAATAACATATTCATAGCCTAAGAATTGCTTTGTGCAGCAGTCTTTTGATCACTTGCCCATTGTGCAAATGCAGTTGTGGGTTCAACATACTCATTTTGTGTACTATTCCATGTGTCTAATCATACTGACTGTAAATAAATTTTTGTTCTACATGCCCAATATGAATAATTACTACCATTAAACAATGGTGGTCTAGCAGTGGATTGACCCTCTATAAAAGAACTATTATTGTTACCAGTGTTGGTTGCCATTATCATTATTTTCAAAAATCAGATTATGAACTTTTTGAAAGACCTTGCTCTAATACCAATTGTTCGGGAATGCAGAATAGATCGTTAAGGCATAACAAACACTAGAGGGGGGTGAATAGTATTTGTTAGAATTTAAACAAAATCTAAAACTTATGTGAATAACAGAATGAATCAAACACCATAAACACAATCACAAACACAGATTGAAACACAAAAGCAAACTAAATAGAAATAAAAATGCAGAAAAGGAAAGAACACACCAGATTTTATATTGGTTCGGATTGCTTTTACGTCCAGTCCCACACAACGCTTGATTGCATAGAGTTTTATTACTATTACAATTGTCAAGTACAACCTCCTTGATTTCATGGCTACACGCGATACCACCGATTCCTACTTCCTTGGTTTCACGGCTACAAGGAAAACACTGATTCCTACTTCCTTGGTTTCACGGCTACAAGGAACACACCTATTCCTACTTTACTCAAACCAAGCAATTACAAACAGCCCTATAACTCTTCAATAGCACTTGATTCAGAGAGAGATTGAGACGACCCCAAACCCCGTACTAACGGCGGCAAGGGTTATCTTTGGAATATAACACAGAAACAGATAAGAGAAGAACAAAATTAAATAAATACACCAGATAATGAACAATAGAATATACTGGATAAAAGTAATCATCAGAGTTACACAGTATACAGGATCTTACTTAGTACAAATACAGTTCAGCTATACATAAATGTCTACAGCGGAAATAAACAAAATATGTACAACAGGAGCTAAACAGCATAAAAAGAGATAAATAATAGAATCCATCTTCAGCTCCAGCTATCCAGAAAGAACCAGCTAAACCTGAATACGAGGCTGCCCGTGTAGAAAAAGGGGCACCCGAGTTTGAAAGTGAAACAAACTACGAGTCAGTCATGGGACTGGTATGAGAAATCTACTCAACACATTTCAAATATGGCTAATCACAGGACCACGCCACTTTCGTGGAACGTGTTTACTCCATTGGATTGCCAGTGCTTCAAAACACATCATTCTTTCAAACATCGCAATGCTTTTTATAAAAATGAAGCCATTATAAGACTCAGTTCCTATCACACAATGCAACGCAAACCGGAGGATAGAGTTTTTACCTTATAACGGCCAAAATATGCTTGATACGAATAAAACAAAAGCATATGATATTATTACTAGTGTTTATATGGTTTGAAAATACTTTCAAATCATAACTATCAATCATAGACGGCATGGGTACCATATATCATGTCGCCATATATATATACAATCAAAACCGCACGATGTCATATTTGGAAATTGGATTTCCGTCATGAGCCAAGGCAAAAGATAGTCCTTACCGAATTCGAGACGCTGTAGCCCGTGTCTCAGGCAAGCGCGCAGGCAAGCCTTGGATCGTCAGGGCTGGTCCACCGAGGTGGATTATTATGCCTGAACAATACGTCTCCCCGCCCTTTGGGGCGTAAGTGAGCCAACGAATGACTCCATCGGACCCGGATCGTCCGATCTAACCGAGGCGCCTCGCAACAGCAACAACCACATAAGTGAAAAGTATATATCAGGGCTGGTAGGTCACTGACACCACCCTAGCTAAAAAGAAACGCATGCCCTCCCTGAGGTCCTTCTCCCGTTTCTGGTTCATACCGGGGTGTGAGGCTCGCGAATTCACGTTATACACAAAGCTACGCCACACAGGCGGTGCTTTGATCATCACCACAAGACTTTGCTTTTCAACAGAAGCCCTGATCACTACATCTTAACATGCCACACAGGCAATTCATGCCATGCGACTGATGTCCATCGATATACAACCTCTGAGCTCGTGCGTTTCAGAGAAGGGCGTTAAGCAAAAGAATAAATTCTCCGCCGCCAAACAGATGTATATTTAATAGAGATCAATCAACACAGAGTAAAACCCAATGTCAGACACACAGTCCATTTACAAGTACGTTCTGGGTCTGAATGAAACCGGAGGCGCTAAATACCTCGCAAACCTATCGATCACCATGTACGTCTGGACGATCACCACTCATTATCCATATTTCGGGATGCCTCCCAATCAGGACCTTGGTTACCATCCAAACGAGGTGAAGATCTCCGGTCTTCGACCATCGTCTTCATCTTCGATTTATTATCGTCGATTCAGTTATTCAGAATGGGAAAAACCCGGTCTTTCTGAGTAACTCGCGTATATAATAAACAAGTGCAACACTAACATATACACGCATCATTTCAATTCATTAGTCACTAACCGTCAATCAGTAAGAGAACGATTTCCCAAATATTAACCCCGAAGGCCGAAACCAACATCAGATCAACACTCAGGAAACCATTCGACTTAGCCAACCTTCAGTTAATTTCTAAATCACATCCATATTGTTTATAATATTTTATAACGATTTATCGCTATTTTTATTTATTTTAAAATAGCCAATTTATTCAAAACGACGCTTCGGGCCATAACGCGACCGTGGCGCTGTTTTTCTTCAGATTTGATTTACACATATCTGAAAATCTAACCGTTGGATCTTCACAAAATTTACATCATTAGAAAGATCTTTTCAAAACGAATCCAATGGTTCCAGTTTCGGGAAAATCCGACTGTCGGATCTCCCAGTACAATCGTTTGAAGTTTCGATTTCAAAATACGAACTGCAGCGTCGTTATTCGATTAAATATATTTATATTTATATATATATATATAAATATAATCGATTCTGGCGCTGTTTTTCTTCAGATTTGAATTAAACATTCCAGACAATCCAACCGTTGGATTTTTACAAAGTTGGTGCCGTTGGAAAGATATTTCCAAAGCGAACCCAACGGTTTCGATTTCAGGAAAATCCGATGGTCGGATCTCCCGGTATAATCGTTTGAAATCACGATTTCAAAATGCGAACTGCACGACCACGTATCGTTTTAATTTTATTTATATTTATATAATTATATAAATATAGTTCATTTAAGAATTCCTATATTGTTTCCTCTTCTAATATTTCACTAACGCCTTTAAATTTTGGAAAATTTCGCCATAACCTCCTTTGTACGGGAGGGGCTGGGAAAATTCCCAAATAGCCACACGGGCGTCTCATGTCAAAAAGAAAAAGAAAAAGCCAAGCGGCTAGCCAACAGGCTCATAAAATCATCACCCAAACAAAATAGTAAATGTGTACCTATTTGTCGGGCACAAAATTTTATTCCTCTTCTCTAGCCCCTTTGCTATAACCTGTTCAAATAAATATGCATGTACAGATATACAGTTCTTATCACTTATCATTTTCCATTCAACTTCATGTTTGATTCCATTTGGTTTAAAAGCACCATTCATTCTAATGTTGCATGCATAGGCAAAAATCATATCATTAGCTAATTAAGGAATATTTCAACTCATGCATATTTATTTGAACGAGTGGCTATTTTTAATACTTCGCATTTCAACAATTCATGTATATGATAAAAATGTGATTTTTATTGTAAAACAATTCATTTCAAAACACTATTATTTTATATAGTTTATATAGATGATAAAAATAGGATTTTTATTATAAAACAATTTCTTTTAAAACGAGATTATTTTACATAGCCCATATAGTTGATAAAAGGTGATTTTTATTATGAAACAATTTATTTCAAAATATGAATACCATTCAACACATGAATTTCTAATCAACGAATGAATATCGATTCAACACATGAAGGTTTTCTATAGTTTATATATATAGATAAAAATGTGATTTTTATATTTAAAACATGAATACCATTCAACACATGAATTTCAATCCAACGAATGAATATCGATTCAACACATGAAGGTTTTCTATTCAACGAATAAATATAGTTTCAGCAAATGAAAATAATTCAACCACATGAACATTATTCAAAATTTCGGCAGCATAACGGCAGGGTAGTTAAAACCGGAACCGTCCCTAGTACGGCTCCTCGCTCTACCTTAAAACCTCGCGGTTTCTGACAATGGGGATCATGCATCTAGTTCGCACGCAGGCGGCATGTATATATTTATTTCATTTCCACAAACTAATCCTATGTGGTTTCAACCAAATATTTCTCAACCACAAACGGGTATTTTTCAACCACAATCAATCAATATCAACCACAAACAATCCCAAACAACCATTCTCTATCAATCAATTTTCACACCAATCACAACCAATAAATATCGTCCATGGTTTGTGGACGAGGGGCGTATATATATATATATATATATATATATTTATATATAGCAATCCATTTCTATTTCAACACATATATAATTTTTACAACGCATATATAACTTATACATCAAACGTACAACTTATACAATGCTTATACATGAGGTGTACAACGCTTATATAACTCATACATCGACTATATAATTTATACATCGTCGTTTTCCATATCGTTTATAAATTAGAAATCTCACCTTGGGTTCCACTCCACCAAAAATAGCAGAAGGCTCAGAAAAATATGCGGTCTCTTCTAAAGGTAGAAGACGTCCACACGAGTCCACTGTCTCTTGTTTCACTGAATTTCGTCAACACAGCAAAAAGATATGATTTTTCAAAGTTTGCAACGGTTTAAAGGTGTTAAAACAGCTGAAAATAAAACAAGCCGTATACCTTTCTGAAACGTTCAAAACTAGGTCACGCGATTTCGTGAAATCCGTGAATCGATAGAACGATCGGGCTACGCAGTGTCGAAGAGGGAGGAGAGGCGCTCAGGCGCCGGGGGGAGATGGCCAGTTCGACGCTGGCAAGGGGCGGCGACGGCGGTTGGAAGTCGCCAACTTCCAGGCGTCGATCCAGGCGCTACATGCCACGAAAAAATCCAATCTTTATATGGATGTGAAGATCGTGAGGAGCTCTACAAAATCTTCAACTGGAGGAGGGGCTAATTTTGCGTGGATTGATCAGAAAGTGGACGGGAAGATTTCGAACGGTTTCCGCCTTCGATCGGGGAGAGAGAAAAAGGATTTTTTTTAATAAAAATTTTGATTGGTCGGGGAAGTTTTAAAGGGGCTTTCTGACATGACCACCAATCTAAACCCAACGACTGTCATCCCTAGTGTTTTACCCCCATTCCGAACACAATGGGATATGTTTCGTAGGCCCATTCGACTGTTTCAGTCAGTTTTCCTTCAAATTAAAATATATAACATTCAATATTCAATTTGAACGTACATTTCAATTTGCCAGGGCCACAAACTGATTCGAAAAATTCCAGAAAAATAAATCTAGCTATGTTTTGACGATACGGTCCCAACAAAACTAGTTTCGTTGAATTCTAAGAACGTTTGCAAAAAGGCCCATTTCTGGTCGATCCAATTTAACTATAATTGACCAAAACACGTTTTCCTTTGCCACGCTCACATACTAGCTTCAAAAATTATGAAATTTGAAACCTATCAATAACTTCACATCCCGGATCCAACAAAAGTGGTTTCGTCGAATTCCGAGGTCGTTAGCAAAATGGCCAATTTCACGGGCTATATAAATTCCATAGCGACCTTTCTGAAAATTCATTTGGCCATAACTTTTGCTTTCCGCTATGAAAATTCGATTTTTCAGATTCGTTAGAAAGGTACTCACTAACAGATTTAAATATTTTTGGTTTCACTCAAATCCGTTATGTTTTGTACCTGGTACAGTCCGACAAAGTTTGAATTCAATTTTTGAAACTGCAGCGCCTTTTCAGGCCTTGTTTATAATTATAATTAATTATATTCGTTTTCAATTGTCGACTCAAACCCAGTTTTCATCGCTATTATTTAAAATATTTATTTTAAATATATAAGATCCATTATTTTAGCCAATTTAAAATTTTTAAATTGGTTCAGATTTTCCGGGTCGTTACAGAGATGAGAAGAGAGTGTAGAGAGAAGAAGCTTGATCAAAACGGAATAGAATTTGGCAGAGTATAAATGTAGAAATCATAAAAATGATTAAGAATAATTATATAATGAAAGAGAGTGAAAGTGGAGAAGAAGATGTGTTTAAAAATTGAATTCAAGCCCTTTTTATAGAGTGTGAATGGTTGCAACTATTCTGAAATGTTTCAAATAGTGAAAAAACACTTCCTTTCAAATCTGAATTTCTGACGGTTATATGTCGACATAATTTTTTTGGCATGTCAACATACTCTAATGTATTTTTGAATTTTAAAATAGTTTTTAAGTGTTTTGATATAAATACAATTCAAGAAATTCTTGAATAAAAATATAGTGTTCTAAATTAATATTATAAAGTAAAAAAATATATGAAAACATAAACTTAAACTATATAAACATATTTATAAAATTATAAGGTTTTAAACTATACAAATATAAATTATAAGAATATAAATATATAAAACTTAAGTTTAAAAAACAAAGATAAATAAGAAAGAAAAAGATTGAAAAGAAAAAGAAATAAAATAAAGAGAATAGAAAATAGAATTTGAATATTGAACCTGGAGTGTTATTTAGAGTCTTACATAATCTAGACTCTATAGCTATATTAATCTTGAACTCTTAAACACTTGAAATCTTGAATACTCATGAGTCTTGATACTTCTCTGAATTCTGGTTCTCTTTATCTTTAAACTGTACGGTCTTCAGTAATATTTTCTGTATATAATTTATGCATTTATGTATATATATATATTCTATACAAAATGTATTAACATATATTATATAATTAATGATAATTGAAATAAGGTTGTTGCCATCAAAATTCCATTCTCCAACAATATCTGCTAAATAGCACACGCATATCCATATGTGTATATACCTTAGTATACATTAGATTCCACACTGCAGATGCATGGGGAATCTTTTTCATTTTTTTTGTTTCATGGACGCTAATATTTGTCTCTTTTAGCAAAAGAGCATCAACTGAATCACAGTTTGAATACCAAATCTTCTAAGCACTTATCTATCAACTCTTTTGTGATGATTCAAATATAACCCCATAAATAATAGTGTCGTATTTGAATCCCAAATGCAAAACAATAATTCAAAAGTGAGATCCTTAATTTGTTTTGTCAATGTCACAATTAAGAAATGCGACTTTAATCTCAATCATATATTGCTCAAAAGTATAAGATGCAATAAGCTCCAAAAAAGTTCTAAACAGTCGTCTAATAAATCAAAAGAGAATGTTCTTAAACGAAACAAAATTATTTAAGAATGATATTTTTAATAAAATAAATACCTTATACAATTCCATATCACCCACTCAATTCCTTTTGGCTTTGAATAGTTATTCACTGTAACAACCCGAAAATCTGGGCCAGTTTAAAATTTTTATTTTGGCAATTTTAGCGAATTTTGATTATTTAAAATGAATTATTTTAAATAATATCGACGAGAAATTTATTTTGAATGGAATTCAAACGTATATATTATATAGATCATCGTTAGAATATAAGTAATTATATATAATTATAAAAGGAATTGAAAATGGCGCGGTAGTTCGATAATTTGATTTCAAACTTCAATTGAATGTACCGGGTGCAAAACAATCCGGAATTTAGTGAAACCAAAAATAATAGAATCTATTTGAGAATATATTTCCAACGAATCCGAAAAATCAAAATTTCATAGCGGGGATAAAAAGATATGTCCAGTTGAAAATTCTGAATAGTCGCTATGGAATTCAGACCCTTAAAAATGACCATTTTGTAAACGACCTCGGATTTTGACGAAACCACTTTTGTTGGATCCGTGATGTCAAGTTATTGCTAGGTTTCAAAATTCGTAATTTTTCGAATCAATATGTGAGCGTGGAAAAAGAAAATGTGTTTGACCAGTTTCAGTTGATTTTAATCGACTGGAAAATGGCCATTTTTCAAACGGTCTCAGAATTTGATGAACTAGTTTTGTTAGGACCGTATCGTCAATACGAAGCTAGAAAATATTTTCTGGAATTTTTAGAGACTGTATGTGGCCCCGATAAATTGAAACGCGTGTTCAAATTCAATATATAAAGGTTTATATTTTAATTTGAACGGAAACTAATCGTAACAGCCGAATTGGGGTACGAAACATATCCCATTGTGTTCAGAATGAGGGTAATTAGCTATGGGCGACAGTCGTTGGGTTTGATTTCGAGTTCGGACGTGAAACGAAATAATAAAGGAATTAAATAATAATAAAAAGAAGGTATATATTTAAATTGACCAGTCAAAACCCTAGTCTCTTATTCACTTCTGAGCCGCCGTTGCTCTATAACGGGCGAACGAGATTTTCCCAACTTGATTCATTAAATTCCCTTACTATAATTCAAGATTGTTCATGAAATCAAAACAAAAATAAAAGAGATTTCAATCGCCTTTAATTCTATACGGATCAGATCCTTTATGGAAAGCTATCAAGGGAGGAAGTCGCGCTCGAAGTGGGTTCGTTAGCCGCCGTTTTCTGGCGATTGGGATACTCCGAGCTTGGCGCCTGTGGCAGGCGATAGTCGGGGTTGGTCAGCTCTTCGAAGTGCTATTCTCTGATCGATGGCAGAGGGCATGGGTTGGCGTGCGCAACTAAGGAAGGCGATGGAGTTTTTTTTTTGAGTCACCTGGAAATCGAACGAGCTGATGAAGAAGGGAGGAGCAAGGATGGGCAATAACCGGGAGGTGAACAAGGGCCTAAGGGCTTAAGTAGGTAATTAGTTATCCCTAATTATAATTAATTAAAGAATTTATGCAGTGAATTGTGAAAATCTGATTTTTATTTATAAATAACGTATCATTAAAATCAGAATCTTTATATAACTAATTTGGAATTAAAAATCTGAAATTTTAAAATAGAAATAGCATTGCTTTTGTAAAAAAAATTCATTCTTTGTAAAAGAAAATTATCATTCTTTGTAAAAGAAAATTATCATTCTTCGTAAAAGAAAATTATCATTCTTTGTAAAAGAAAATTTTCATTCTTTGTAAAAGAAAATTATCATTGGCTTTAAAATAACATTGTTTTTAGAAATAGAAAAATATTGTTTTTAGAAATAGAAAAATATATGATTTTTATATATTGAATAGCGAAGTAAAAATTCGATTTTTATATAGGTAGTGAATACGAATGACGAAAGTGACGAAAGAAGAAACGACGGAGATTTTCTACATATGAAGTGTCGTGGAGTTGGGATAGCTTTGGTGAGAATTTCTCACTTTTCAATTTCTTTTCTAGTTATATATATATATTAGGATGCAGACGGTGCTTAGTAGCACCCGACACCCGTCATCCACAGACCATGGATGGCTTGTTTGTTAAATTGTTTGGATGTGTAGTCGGTTAGTTTATTTGGTTTGAATTGAATTGTTTGGTGAATTGAATGGATTTGATTGATGTGTGAATGGCGTGGGCCTTCACTAGACCGGGGATAAGGCTAGGCCTCGTCCCGTTTCTAGTATCGTGCCGTTATGCCGCCGAAATTTTCTAAAATAAGTTAGAAAAATAAAAATATCATTTTATTTAAAGAATGAACTGAATAGAAATTCATATGTTAAAATAAAATGTTTTATCCTTAAAAATATAATTTTTAATGTGAATATGAATATAGTGAATGTGAATAAATAAATATTCATTTACAAACCGGACGGTTTGTTTATGTACACTGATTTGACTGACATTTACACATCGCCCAATTGCACAAATAAAAATCTGTGTTTGATTGTTTGAAACCCCACACGGATATTGGGATAAAATACGGTATACACTAATCCCAATAATTAGTTGTATGTCGATCGATTGATTGACAGGCTGTTATAAGCGTTAGATATCTATATTTGATGCTTATACAGTGTAGTGCACTTTGGATGATGGTTGATTATTTATCGTTGCTATTATATACATTTGTTGTATGGAATCCATATAATTAACTTTATATGGTAATTGATTGGGCCTCATTCCAATCAGAAAAATAAAGAATATTATAAAATAAAGGTTCATGTGTTGACCAAACTCATCCGTTGAGATTAGTCATGTGTTGAACGAAATATTTTAATAATAAAATTTACATCTTTATCAATATAAAATAAAGGTTCACGTGTTGACAGTACTCATCCGTTGAGATTAGTCATGTGTTGAACGAAACATTTTGATTATTGAAATATTTGAAATAGAAATATTTTGAAATAGAAATATTTGAAAATAGAAATATATGAAGCCGTGTTGATTAGATTGACGCCATTTTGACATGAACGATATTTATATCGATTTTATTCATTTTAAAATGAATATTGAAAAGTGATTTCGAAATCGAATATTTTGAAATGAAATTTGAATCGAATTGAATCGAAAACGAATTTGAATTGAATCGAATAGAAAACGAATTCGAATTAAATTGAATTGAAAACGAAGTGAAATAGAAGTAAAATCAATTTGAAATGAATTCAAATTGAATTGAATTGAAATTTGAATTGAATAGAAATGAATTTTAAAACGAATTTATAAAGCAAAATTTAATTTTGATTTGAATTGAAATGGAAGTTGAAAATGTTTTTCAAACGAATTCAAAACTATCTATATAATTCGTTTTAAATAGGAATCGACGAAATATATATTATACATAATATATATATATATGTAATATAATGGCCTGAACAGAACGCGCCGCGCCGCGGCAGTTCGTGAATTTCGACCATTTATTTCAAACGGACATTATGGGAGATCCGACCGTCGGATTCTCCTAAAACCGGAACCGTTGGGTTCGTATCGAAAAGAGCTTTCTAACGAATATTAGAAATTTGAAATCTAACGGTTGGATTTGGAGATACGTCCAAATCAAATTTGAAAAAGGTCGCTGTAAGTGCAGTTCGATGGCCGTTGATGGAAATCGACTGTACGGGCCTTGATAAAATTATTAAAAATAGTAATAATTTGTGTAAAATCATAAGAAATGATTTGGGAAAAATTGGGATGAAAAACTCCATATTTGAAAAGATAAAAATAGATTTTTATCGGAATGAACTAGTTTTGAACTAGAATTAAAATTCTATTTATTTTTAAATAAATAATTTTGATTTGGAATGGTTTCGAAAACAACCAGAAGTTCTAATGATTTCATTGGAATGGATTTGAATCGAAATTGTTGTCGGAATATTTCGATGTTGGATTTCGTGATTATACAGATGTTGTTATGGAAATTTGAAAGATATAGATATATATATCGTTATTTCCAATACGATATTTGTTGGTCGTAGAATTTGATATTGAATATAAGCCGATATATTTTCTATTCAGAGCCTTGTATTTAATATCAAATGTGATTTGGGTTTGTTGTGAATGGCGTCTTCATTAACGCTGTTCTTAAACCCAGCTGAGGAAAAAATTAAATCTTTTTATTTAGATTTAACGAAGTGCACCAATTAAATAATATTTAATTGGAATTGAATTGATATTGATTTTTGGGTTTATCGTGAACAGTGTTTTAAATAACACTTGTTCTTTAACCCGATAATTAATAGAATGTGATTTTGGGTTGTCGTGAACGGTATCTTCAATAATACTGTTCTTAGATCCAAAGGAGTTAAGAAAATCAGAAACTAACTGGAGATTAGTTAAGTTGAATGGTTTCTGGGATATTGATCTGATGTTGGTTTCGGCCTTCGGGGTTAATACTTAGGGAATTGATCACTTGCTAATTTATGGTTAGGGTCTGATTGAAATATAATGTGATTTTGGGTTTATAGTGAACCGTGTTTTAAAATGACACTGATTCTTTAACCCAGTTAAAGATTAAAACTAAGTGGAGTTTTAATGAATCTTTAATTAGATTGAAAAGATCGAGAATGGAGTATCACCAGTTTTGCTCCAGGCGATAGTTAAATCTTTGATTAGATTTGAACGTGAAATGGTAATTGAATTTACCGATAACACCGTGGTGTTAGATATGGAGTATTACCAGTTTTGCTTCATGGGATGAATAGGCAGGGATTGGGAAATAAAATAAATAATTACTTCGGTGTGGTTCGCTAATCCCGACTAGTCTGGAAAACCATAATTTGGTTTGAAATGATATCCAAAGGAAGATTAAAGGATAAATTTTAAAGAATTTATCTTTGATAAAATTAATGGGAACCTTTCCCTAAGAACGTGAAATTTAGAAACTAACTGTAGGTTAGCTAAGAAGAATGGTTTCCTGGGTATTGATCTGATGTTGGTTTCGGCCTTCGGGGTTAATATTTGGGAAATTGTTCTCTTGTTGATTTACGGTTAGTAGCTACTGAATTGGAATGAGGCGTATGTTGTGTTTGTGTAACATTCGTTTTTAATATACGCGGGTTGTTCGGAAAGGCCGGGTTTATACCCATTCTGAATAACCGATTCGACGATATGTCGAAGATGAAGACAGTGGTCGAAGACCGGAAGTCTTCACATCGTTTGGGTGATTACTGATGATATTGATTGGGCTGTACACCCAAGATGAGGGAATCAGTTGGTGGTCGTCCAGACATACTTGGAGATGGATGGATATGCGAGGAAAGTGCCTCCGGTTTCGTTCAGACCTAGAACGGACTTGTAAATGGATGGTGTGTCTGACATTGTATTCCTTTATATTGCATTCGTTGATCTCTGCTAAATATATATCTGTTTGGCGGCGGGGAATTTATTCTCTTGCTTAACGCCCTTCTCTGAGACATACGAGCTCAGAGGTTATATATTGGCAGAAATCAGTGGTACAATATGGATTGATAGTGTGGCATGCTGAGATGCAGTGATCCAGACTTTTGTTGAAAAGCAAAGTTTGGTGGATGATGATCAAAGCGCAGCTTTAATATAGCATGGCTTTGTGTATAGCGTTGATTCGCCAGCCTCACACCTCGGTGTGAACCAAAAATGGGGAGGACCTCCGGGAAATGGACATATGCTGGTTTCTAGTTAGAAGTGGTGTCAGTGCTTAAACTGGCTGGCATTACTTATGTGGATGTTGCTTATCATTACTTATTGCCCAGTGGGGTGTCTCGGTTAATGGTGGTTGCAGAGGCTTACGGGTCCCAGATCACTATGAGGTTCCATAGAACCGGCTAGCATATCGTTTACGGCATTACTAACCATCAACGGGTGGCCGGCCCCAATGTTCCGGGTGCAGTCGCGGCTGCAACCTGAGGCTCAGGCTAGAGAGACTCGAATTAAGCACAGGATATTCCCTTTGCCTTGGTTCACATGATGGAAATCCAATTTCCAATACGTGTATTGCGGTTTTAATTGTAGAACTAGTATGGCGACATGATATATGGTACCCATGCCGTCTATGATTGATATTTATGATTGAAATTGTTTTGACACTATACACTTATAGTAGTATCAAATGATTTGTTTTAAACGTACTAAGCATGTTTGGCTATTATAAAGGAAAACCCTATCCTCCGGCTGCGTTGCATTGTGTGATGGGACCTGGGTCTTATAATAGCTTCATTTTTAGAAAAGCATTGCGCTGTTTACTTATATGCACTGATGTTCTTGGGAGGAAACCCGTTCCGTGTTATACGGCGTGGTCCCTTGATTTACCTAACTTTAAAAATAAAGATTAATAACTGTTTTAGTTCTCACACCAGTCACATGACTGACCTGGAGTTTATTGTTTTAACCTAAACTCTGGGTGCCCGTATTTTCGACACGGGCAGCTAGTAGTTTTGGTTTTGCAGATTTATATTCACAGGATCCTGGTTTACAGCTGGAACGATATCCGGAAAGCTTTGTATCCGTATATCTCCTTCAGTTGTGTATTGTATTATTTTCCGCTGCGATGTATTTAAATGTAATTTAAATCTCTGATATTTCTGTGTAATATTCATTTATACTCTGTATATTCTTGTATTCTGGTGCATTGTTGTATAATAACAATGAAATGTTTTTTCGTCTACGTTCTGTTGTGGCTTGTTCTCGAATTATCCGCGCTTTCCCAACCGGGGAAGTTACGGGTTTTCACATTCACAATCAGTAATTTTGTTACTTAAGTTAGTGGGAAATCGCAAACTTTATTGCATATATAGATGTACACTATATTCTTATATCTTAAATCCTCCTTTTACATTAATACCTTATATGGATTGACGTAAGTACATAGATTCACATTCACTAATCCACTATTTATCTTTGAGGAGAAATACTACAGTCATCTGAAACAATATTTCTTCCTCTATAAGTGGATTTCCTTAGTAACCATACACTTTGAGGTTGTTGAGTTTGTCTTCTTGAAACGGTAACCTTAGCATACAGAATATTTTTGTTTAACATCATCTTATTATGGTTCTTAATTTACTTCGTCTTAATCAAAGAAAACAAATCTTAAAGTTTAGTCGAAGAAGTAATCGTGGTTGAATCAAAGATAATGATTCTCTCTATAGACAATGATCATACCTTATTTCTCTCCCTAAACTCGACATCCTCAAAAAAAAAAAAAAAAGAAGCTGTTGCATTTCTCATCTTAAAAAACTTTTCTTTAGTGTAGGTTCATATAATATTGTAACTTTTATATCTCTTAGAATGTTAGCAAGATATTTGTTGTTCTCAACGTCCCAATCTAGAATTATTTAGTATGCTAAAAAACATATAATCATAATTATTACTAAACCAAAATTTGAAACTTTAGTATTAACGGTATTTAACATAACAAGATATAAGCTATAATTTAAACATTAACAACTTTAATTCTAAAGAAAATGTTTGAATTTTATTCATAATTCAATCGTATTATTTCTAAACGAATAATAATAACCAAATTTGTTCATATTAGAATAAGAAAACAATAATTTACCTAAATGACAGCATAACAAAAAAATATTAAATAAATTTAAACAATATAACTGAAATATTAATAATAACTTTGCAATATCTGGTATACTTTACTTTATATATACGTATATCTCATTAAAGAAACAACTATAAACATATTTATATGTAATTTCTTTTCTTTTAGAACTTCAACAACTTCTTCATCTTTTTTTATACATTTATATATATCAAAATGAGTACTTTCAATCTTATAAGCTTCAAATTCTCTTCTAATTACCAAAACGGCAAATTAGCCTAACAAGACGACATCATATTCCTAGATACTTGTAACGACCCCACTTTTTCCGTACAGTTTAAGACAACATATAACAACCCATGTCAACTCAAATTACACAGAAAAATAGATCGTTAGGAGAAAGAAATTAGAGGGTGAGAGAAGAAAGAATGAAATATTATAATAGAAGAATAAAAAGATCAGGGTCTCACAGCGGAATGGACAAGATATAATATATCAAAATGCTTTACAAAAAGAAACAGTATATATATATGATTACACCATCAGAGTATACAATCACTTCAATCGACACATATAGTGGAATAAACTAGTTCCTGTAAATATAGGTATATGTCTTGACTTCAGCTCCTTTTCAGAAGTTGCAAGCGAAACCTAACCTGGAAATATACTCGGTCTGGCCCAAGCACATTTGAAGCAAAGCAAAATTCACCTGGATCAGTCTGGAATACATTCAGTGGTAAATTCACATGACAAACAATCTTTCTTAACTTTAGGAATCCTTTTTGAAAGAAAAGGATAATCGTAAAACTAGTCTACACATAAACATGGACGATTTTTACCTTACGATAACCCAAAACATTTTTGATATATGAAAATCCAGTGATATTATAATAGTGTCTATAAATCATAAATAAATATTCATCTAGTAGAACGCTTGCATCTCACGCTCTACATTTTCATTATAAAATCAAAAATCGCAAGGTGCTTATTGGAGATTAGATTTCCAACAAGACAAGGTATGGGACCACCTTTCGATTAGTGTACTCTAGAGGGGATACACTCGGGTTCAACAAGAAAATCTTGTAACCCGGCCACACATGACCGACCACCCATTTAGCTTGAGTGTATCAAATATATTATCACCCACGATTGTCGTCGGCCATTTAACCGTATTCCATAAGATACAGAATCGACAGAAGAAATAAAAATAATTTTCTCTAGATGGTGATAATACATCCTGCTTGGGTGCGATCTAACTACCATGACGCCTTCCCGATTTTTGTCATTCCCCAATTGTGAGGCTTGAGGTTGCATTTACCTTTTTAAGAGAACATCTCATAACTTTGAATGCCACATCATCAAATTCGTCAAATCACTAATTAACATCCACAAATATACTCTGGGTGTTAAGCAAAGAGAATTTCTCCGCCACCAAACTTGGTATATTTGTAAAATCCAACCTACATGAGTTTCAGGAAATACTCTATCAGACATTCATCCATACAAGTCATCCACGAACAGGATGAACAGAAGGCACCTTCCAACCGCATCTTAAGAATCACCCTATAGATCAATAGCGAGTAGACCTTACAATCCATAAATTCCAACCTCAACAGAACCACAGTGTATCTCTTAGGAGCTAGCGGAAGATTTTAAGTAGTCTTCCGTTTTATGGAATTCAATTGCTCCATCTTCATTTGGTGCAACTTAGTTTCGTACTCAACGTTGGTTCGAAAAAGTTTTGGGTCTAGTTCCCATCCCGGTCTCTTCGAAACAACACGACAAAAGTCCAGGAATAACATTTCATTGATAATCAGGTTTTTCACTATCAATTCACAATATGGTCAAGTATATTGGTAACTCAATTCCTTTATTTGGAATCATTAATTAAACTATTCCATAGATTCTTAAAAATTGATTTCATATTCTAATTTCAAATCCTATTATTTCCGATATGTTGAAAACAATAACTATAACTTTATAAATTTAGAATAACCGTATTCACCAAACTCCATTTTATATATTCACCAAAACTCTTTCACTTACTTTAATTTGGGAAAATCACTATAAAATATTAACTTAAAAGTATTAAAATTTAATGCCTCAAACTTGAGCCAAACAATGTTAAATTATACCTTGTTTACTTTAAAACCCACTAGTTTCAATTGCATTCCAAATCTTGTAAATAACTTTGCGATATTTTCTTATAAAAATAATAAACAAATTTCAACATCCTTACCATTACAAACTAATATCATCCTTTGATAATATGCCTACAACCACATTTCTGGATCAGGCTACATGTGTCCAATCCAGAAAAAGGTGTATGCCAAGCCGCATAACACCTCAGCATGGATCTTCGCCTATATATTCATCCCTTCCCCGAAATGGTCGTTCAAGTTTGGCTATTTAATTACCTCTTAATCCTTGATCGACAACGTTCTTATCTCAGAGTAGATAAAAATTTGAAACACAAACTTACATCAATTTTACAAATTCAGTTTACCATTTTATTCAGAACATGGTTTTAATAACCATTTCTTTCATTTGGCATATTTATTCTCAAAATAAATCTCTTTTACTTTTTTTTATTTAAGCAAACTCACTAAATGTAAACTCCTTTGCTTTTAACCTCTTTAACATAACTCATTAACACTTGGTTTTGTTCAAAATTTGTTTACTAAGTCCTTCAACTAAGCCTCTTACTTTCGCAAATTAAAATGATTTTTACTTAACCCAATCCCTTAAGTAAAGGCTTTTTTAAAAATCATTTCCCAAGTTTAAACTTCTTTATAAAATTTGTTTCAAAACTTTGATTCAATTCTAACATATTTTTATATAATTCTCTTATATTAATTCGTCAATCTTCTTCCTTTGGAAATCACATTTCAATTTACCTTCATTTTACTTACTTTAAGTAAAAAAATCTTATTAAAATCTTTGCATTAGCTTACCCGACTTTTATAAACTTCCGATTATAACTTGGATCTTACTATCCAATCTTTTACGAAAATCTCTTTCCAAATACCTTGCTTATACTTAATTCAATTATTAAGTAACACTTGCTTAAAAACGACATATTAGCTTCATAACTTATTTTATAACTTTGGTATAACATCGCTTTAAACATGATTCATTTTTAAACTCGATCACTTCTTAATTTTTTTCCATTACAAAAGTGAATTACTTGAATTATTATCAATTACAATAATTAATTTCATTTTTAACTGAAGTGAAATAGTTTACTTCATTAAAAATAGATCAGCTAATCACTTACCGATATAATTAAACGATAAATACTTCATTAATGATTTATCAGTCGATAAGCGACTTTAAATATCATTAAATAAAACGATAATTAATATTTAAGAAATATTATTAAAATAAAAACTATTATTTGTTAAAGCATTTCCTTTAGATTAATCAAAGAACGATCAATCTGATTATCAACTCTAATTAAACAGTTGGCTATGTCAACTTAAACATCAGTTACTTGTTTAACCGATGTCATTTTATCCTTCTTCTTAGATTAATAACATTAATCTAATAAAAAAATTGCTTAATTTTTTCTTGAAAATAATTAGCCTCAAAAGTTAACTTGTAGGTTAAGTTTTGATTTTCTATGATGATAGAAAATAAAAACTTAACTTAAAACTTATTTAAACATTGATATTACTATACAAAATATTGTATATCTATCTTCATAAACATTACTTATAAACATTGTCTTATTATAAAACCATATTTTTAATAAAAAATATATTTCAAACCTTTGCTTCAGTTATATAAAAATAATTTTATAATTTCAAATACGTCGATTCACCTAATGGCGAATTAACGTCTTAAAAACATAGTTTTAGATCATTTGCTGCCAACCATTTAATCAATATTGTCTATTGATTAAAACATCATAATTTTAATTCAACATTCAATATCCAATGAACCATCAACATCCGATTAGTATATAACATCATTTGGGGTATACAGTTCATATCTGAATAATATGAAAAAAAAACATACAAAATATTTGAGGAATCCAGTCGGATTCCTCCAATCTGTTCTTCCTTGCATCACAGATTTTAATATCATCTAATAATAACTTATTAAATGATTATCAAATCATCTAATACGACATAATATAAATGTTGATAATCATTAAACAATCAGTAAACAACCAAGGCATCCAGTTATTTTGTATCAACGATATATTATATTTTTATATGAATTTAACACATCATAGAATTCCAGAAAAGTGTGAGAGTTAACTCACATTCATTTCCGATTGACGATTCGTGCACCATTTCGTTTAATTTTAAACAAGCATTTAAAATTACGTGAACTTCCAGTAAGTTCTGAATCCAACCAAATCATCTCGACTGCGTTACCTTCGTCTCTGCGATTCCAACGTGATTTGTTTCGTTTGGTTCTGTTCATAAACAAGCAAGATATTGCATGAACAAATTATTACTTAAATTAAATTAATTTATTTTCTCTAATCACACTATAAAACTAATTACCCTGATTAATCTAAATCGGCTCTTGCTTAATATCATTTAAACGCGTCTTCTTCCTAGATAAAAATATCAACCCGACTTCTAATAGAGAACCGTGCCTCCATCACCGCTCTTGCCGCCTCCTCGCTCTCTGACAGAGCTTCGCTGCCCTTAGGACCCTTGCCACCCATCGACCACATGTTGTTCTGAAACTCACGAATGAGCTCAGACTCCCCAAGGCTCTGTAATTCCATCGGAACACCACCATAGGCGACGTCGAGGTCCTCCGACCCCACCATAGAGTTAGCTAGTCCCTACTTTCTCTGACAGTCACCTTGCTATTGAGTTTGAACTCCTCCTCTAACTTTCAAAACCCGCAACACTTCCCCCAGCAAAAATTACCAACTTTTTTACCATTCGACAACTGCCGTTAAACACCCAAAGCATCTGCGACTTCCGCGCATTAACTTAGCATGCACGATCATCACCACTGTGACCCTTAGATTCCCATTACGTTGGAAGTCCTAAAACGAGCCCGCTACAGTTGCGATAAGTCAGAGAACACCGGAATACCTCCACCTAGGCTGGCTGCCTTTGCTTCACCGAATGTGTCCTCACACCAATTGTTGTCGAACCCTAATGTTAACCTACTCCGAAACAATTCCAGTCATCTTCGGCAGTGCATCAGCGAGCCCGTGGGAGGACTTCCAGTCCAATTCGCAAGATTCTCATTGTCTTCGTTTGGGCCGCTGACAGGAAAGAATAAAGAGAGATTTTTTTCTTCCTTTTTTCCTCTTTATTTCGATTTTATGTGTATTTCTCAAAATGAATTGGTGGATGTTGTGATTTGGATGGAGAGAAAAAATGGCTTGTTGTATATACACTACTATTTCGAGTGGGGATAAAAACAAAGTCCCTTTCTTTCAATCAACACGAAAGGAAGCACATGCGTAGGTTTAGAATAGGGGTAGAGATAATTCTTTGTTTCAGACTGCATGTGCGCGAGCGTTCAGTTTTCATGTGCGCGTTCAGTTGCGTGTGCGAAGATATGGAGTAGACAGATTTTCTAGGATAGATCGTGTGTGCGGTTTAAATGGCCTAGGGACTTCATAAATTTGACGAAGACAACATGGTGTTTGTACAGTATAAAGTAAGAATAGAGCCATGTATATTAGGCTAAACGAGTGTTAAATTGATAGGACTGAAGATTTTTATTTTGAGGTGACCAATGATTTTTTTTTTCCTGAAACGACTGGCGATATGTTTAACACTTAACACTTGACGTTTTTAAATTTGTATGTGAACATACGGGCTCCAATTGAAACGAAATTCTAATTATATAATATTTCGGGCACTATGAAACTAGTCTTGTTGAATTTCGAAATCGAATGTGAAAATGCTATTTTAATTCCAATCGGTTTATCAATACGCTTTTATACCGCATTTGATCATTAAATAATTCCAATTAACATGAAACTTGGCATCTACCAAATAATAATTATTACGATTTAATAAAAATTAGTTTCGTTGAAATCCAAGGTTATTTGGAAATTGGTTATTTTTAACTTTCATATTAAACCGATAAAATATATCGACTTCAAAATAAACAATCTACAGATAATAAATTATTATTATTATTGTTATCTATATTCACACAGAATCCTATATAGCTTCAAATTATAAATTTAACTTGATTTTTGAAATCTTCATCTAATATTCTAAGTTTAAATAATGTTAAATTTATTAAAAACCCTTTTATTTTATTAAATAAATCATTAAAATTTATAAACGATTCCATAGCGACTATTTGATTTGGAAATAACTCAAAATATACAAGATGGAATCTCAATTTTTTTCTTCCATTAGAAAATTATAATCAAATAGATTCAGATTTTAAAGAATTCCGACTTAAAACGGATCATGTTTATTCAACTAAAGTTCAAAACATAATATTACAAACTACCGCGATGCTACAGCTTGTTTTATAATTAAAATTATAAATTATATGTTCAAACGTTGTTAAATAAACAGATACATTTATTTAATTCGACTATAAACCGAATTAAATCCTTTTATATTGCCAATTCATATAAAATTTCTAATCTAATATATTCCCAAATATTTTAGAATAAATTTATTATTTTATTATTTATATTATTAAATATTCAAAACCATTGAATTCAAGCTATTAACTTCCAAATAATTATTTAAAAACCAAATTTAAATATTCAATTAAACGGTTAAAAATCTGGGTCTTTACAATAATATTAATCTTAAAATGATTATATTGAACATAGCAACATAAAAATAACAATAACTTGAGTGTTTTTAACTTTTGAAGCTCTATGTTTTCATGTAGTAGTCATTTATATTTCTTGAACTTTGACTTTATGTAATCAAGCACCAAAAAGAGTGCTTGTTTCCCCTTATTGTATCCACCAAATTCATTTCGATTTTTCAGCAGATAACTTATCAAAAAATAATTATCATTACATATAAAACATCCTTGAAAATTTCTAAAATATATACCTAATAATCCTTTAACTCTTGCCTTTTGAATTGTACTATGATTTTATATTCTTCATAACATTATAATAACATCTAACCATAGTAGAGCTAGTTGTAACCATCCTAATTGCAAGAGCTAGATCCATGAAGTCAAGAACAAACAATACGCTCTCTTACAAATCCTTATATTTAGTCAAAAGAAAGATGAGAATATTCTTAAAATTGGCAGATACTTTAGTCAAAATAATTGAAAATTGAAAAAAAAAAACAAAGATTGACCGCATATGCTGATACTCAAATATCAACCATAGCAAATTCAAATAATTGGTACGTCTTTTTTCCAGATACCCAGTGCACATTAATATCAAGTCTTTGGACAATAATATTAACTATAAGTGATACTCTTGTTGTAATGATCAAACACTAACAACAAATTCAAGTTAAATAACAATCTTCCTTTGGGTCAATTGATTATTCACTTGTAAAACCTATATAATTGTAACATATTTGTGTAGGTGATTTGATCAAATATTAGTCTTCCTTTGGGTCGACTAATACTCACGTGAATAACTACACACAAATATCAAACAATTTCATGAACCACAAAAATAAGAGTAGTCACTTTGGTAACATGTTCTTTTTGTTAGTTCAATGTGAATGTTGGAATATTTACAGTTGCAAAGAGACACCAAAAATATATTTAAATTAGTCACTTTATGTTTGTATAATTTACTTTGAGTGCTATAAAACACTACCAGAAAAAAGGTTTAGGTATTTGTGATATTTGGAAATCTCAAAATTATGACTGTATCATAGCATAATTGAATCATAACTACTGTGATCACTTGCTTGATATAGTTACATTCATTGCATTCTCTTAATAAATATAATTATGAAATGAGACATCATAAATAAATCACATAATAAACTTCTCTAATGAATGCCATATAAAATCATGTATAAATGACGCATTAAAAAAATGTCACATTTAATAACATGAATTGATGAAGGACCAAATATTACATATACTAACTCAGTCAAAATATCATAATAAATGTCATACTTGATAACATGGATGAATGAGGTAGCTATCATGTATATTTAAATCACAATATAGCTAAATACAATGTTATAACTAATAGAGTAAGAATATATATTAAAAATATATATTAAATGATATTAAAATATATTAAAAAAAACTATAAATATAAATATAAGAAATATTTAAAACTTAACATAGTAAAAGAAATTAAAAACTTAAGTGGATATGTTAAAACTTAATATAGTTCAAACATATTTAAGAAAGTCTAAAATCTTTTAGTCGGGAGTTAAACTATATTTAGGAAAAAAAGAGATATTTTTAAAATTAGGAGTTAACATAATTTCAAGTACAAGAAATATAAATTTAAAATTAGGAAGTAATTTTGAAATCAATTTGAAAAATGTAGATAAGAAGATATAAAATATTATAAGGTAAAAATGGTGAGAAAATTTGAATAAGGATTTAAGTGCTATTACAGAGTTTTAACAAAAAATCTAGACTCTGTTATTTATTCTGATTTCTTAAACTCTTGAACTCTTGCTACTCATGAGTTTTTAATCTTAAACTAATTTTCTTCTTTGTAATCTTTGAATCTCTAAACTGTACAGTCTTCGATAATCAATACCTGCATCTAATATCTATATATTCACATATTTTTTTTTATATCAAAGTGTTGGTATATATTTTATAATAATAATTGTCAGAATAAGGTTGTTGTCATCAAAACCATCATCACCTTCATCTCAGTCCCTAACAGGATTTTCATCATTTTCTCAGTTTAGCTCTAAATATTCGTTCGTAGCATATTGCACCTTACAATCCACCTCTATGGATGTGAATGAAAACTCCATATATATTTCTCATAATCGTCATCCCTTGCCCTGATGATCCGACATAGGGCATTCATGCTTACTTACAACCGTTAATTAAAGAGTTGAAATCATTGTGGTATGAGAGAGTTGAAAATAAGACGTATAAGGAAAAAAAATGGATGTTTGCTTCTTTGTTATTTACTATTAGTGACTTTACTCCATATGCAATGCTTTCGAGTTGGAGTATGGTCGATCATTTAGCTTACCTTTGTTGTATGGAAGAAACATAGGCATTTTCTTTATCGCATGGGAAAAAATTTTCATGGATTGATTGTCTTGATATTTTCTCTATATTAATCATTCTTTTAGAAGAGATAAGAAAAACTTTACAGCTAGTAGACTTGAGACTTTGCGACCACCAATGGTTTGGTCAAACGAAGATATATATATATATATATATATACATATATATACACACACATGTGTATATATATATGTATATATATATATAAATATATATCTATAAACTTGTAAAACATTATCCAAAGATACAATAAACCGAAGAAAAAATTGAAATTCAAGGTAAATCATCAATTCAGAATTGGTGAAACAAAGTATATTTTGGGAGTTTCCTTAACGGAAAAGTCTTCTGATTCGCCATAATATTGACATGATGCACAACGAAAAAACCCATGTTTAATAATGTGTTTAATATAGTTTCAAATGTCAAGGTAAAGATGAAGGATGATTTAAAATTAAGGCATGATATAGAAGTACTACTAATCGGGTTGAGCTTCGTCTCAAGCCAATTGACAGTAAAAAAACTCAAAGCATGATATGCGTTGGAAAACAACCAAGGTAAAGTAATGTTAAAATGGGAAGAAGGATTATGATTTCCAAATGGGATTTCCTTTAATCTTCGTAGATGTTTTAATTATAAGAATGGAAGACCGAGCAGAATTAAAAGCCATGATTGTCATGTAATGATGGAAAATCTGTTAACCGTCTCTTTCAATGAACTATTATCCGTAAAAGTATGGAAGATTAAAGTAGAACTTAGTTTTTTTATAAGGAGCTTTGTTCGGCTACATTAAAAGTTGATTGCCTATGTAAACCTGAGGATGAAATCCTTATACTGCTCTGCAAAATGAATAAAATATTTCCTTCAGGTTCTTCAATGTAGTGGAGCATTCACCTGTTCATCTTCTATATAAAGCATGTCCCCGAGGTATTTGCAATATGGATGGATGGATCCATTCAAGAGGTTTGTTATTAATGTTAAGTATGAAAATATTAGTTTAGTTATAAATATAAGTTAGTTTTGAATTGAAATATTTTTTATTAAGTACCTAAATCATTTAAAGAAAAAAGTGGAAAAAAAATGTAGAGTTGAAGGTTCAATTTGCAAATCATATATCAAAGAAGAAGCTTCATTATTTTCTTTCATTATTTCAATGACCATGTGAAATCATCCTTTGAAAGTGTTACATGCAATGATGAAGCCATCGAGCAAGAATCTTCAACTAAAGAAATGTTATCCATTTTTAGACAACATGATCGACATACTGGAAAATGTGTGGAAGTATGGTTAGACGATAGAGAATAACATGTAGCACATACATATATCTTCTCTATTATAATGAAGTTGTACCATATGTTAGGTAAATATCAGATTATAAGTATGGATAAATCTATTCTAATACAACACGCGTAAATTAAAAATAATGCAATATATTATGTTTATGCTTGCAGTATTTATGAATCACAACATCCAAGCGGCGATATATGCAGAGATATCGCAAGGTAGCTTTCAAACTACGTTTATGATCCGACAAATTGTGCGGTCAATGAAGTATCAAAACATATTGAGATGAGACTAAAAAGGAAAGTTAAAACATATCCAATACTTTTCATTAATGGATATAAATTCAACTCCAAAGAATATGGTGCTGAAAAATTAACTAATAATACAGGTGTACTTGCTAAAGGAAATGATGATCCTAGTAATCGTATAAATGATTTTTATGGCGTGTTAACCACAGTTTGGCAATTGACATATGTTACAAAACCCACAAAAGTATTTTTTTGTTTGGATGCAATCGGTTCAACAATGTCCAAGATTATGAAATTATCGTGCATTCAAATTATAATCTTATAGAAATAAAAGAGACCTCGCGTTATCAAAAGTATTATCCTTTTTTAATAGCCCTACAAGTTTATTACACCCCTTATACAACTCTAGAAGGAGATAAAGTAGATTGGTCAATAGTTTTTAAAATCAAGGAAAGATTTACATTTGATGAAAAGAATAATCCAAATGAACAAGCCTATCAAGCAGATATCGAGGAAAATATTAAAATTATAATGGCTGACGATCAAACTGATTTTGAACCTTAAAACAATGAATCAAATGTGTTAGTAGAAGAATTTGAGACTATAAAAGAAAACAATATAGAATATGAAACTGAATCTAAATCAGAAAATGACTAGGGTCGGTTAATATCAGGCAATTTATGTAATTATTCAATTACATTTTTCTCATTAATTGTGATATATTTTCTCATAATTATTATGAATTATACATATATCTTATGCAATAAAATGATATACTTGTATGTATATTTTCATATGTTATATGTCATATGTCATAATTATTAAAATGATATATACGTATAAAGTGATATATATATACACACACACATATACATATGTCATATTATTATATGTCATATATATGTTGTCTTAATTTATGTCATATGTCATATTTATAAAACGTCATATATAAATTATCCTAATTATTATATGTATGAAATGATATATACATGGTCCTAGTTTATGTCATATGTTATATGCAATAAAATGATATATACATATGTCATAATTATTATGAATTATACATACGTTATAATTATTATATATTTTCTCATAATTTGTGCAACGATATGTATGTATGTGACAATTATTATGTCATTTTTTTCGACGATGTAGCTCTTCCCACTCAGTTTCCCCCTCTTCTTCTCAAAGAGGAACTGTAGCCGATAGCAATGGCCTTTCAGAGCCGCCACTCGTCCATCAGTGTATCTACAACGTAAGGTGTAATGTCCCATATTTTTAGTGGTAAGATATTTAATATATTTTATTATATTAAATATTGAATTGGAGTTTATAATGGATTTATAATATTTATTTCGACGAAGTTCGAAAATATATAATTTATTATATAATTAAAACGAACTCGAAACGACGCGGTAGTTCGTAATTTACGATTTGAACTTCAATTGATTATATAGAATTTGTTTTAAGTCGGATTTCTGTGAAACAAGAAACGTTAGGACTGATTTGATTATAACCCCCTAATGAAAGTGAAGAATCGGAATTTCGGCTTATATATTGTCAGTTATGTCCAAATCAAAATTTAAAATAGTCGCTATGAAATCGTTATATTGGTTTCGAATTTGGACAAGCTCTTTGAGACGTAGTTATTATTTAATTTTTAGAATTTTACTGTAATTTTTAATTCGTAAAATAAACAACTTTTTATTTGGAGTATTTTACACCATATATCTGCATTTTTGGGGTTTCACAAAATAATAAACTACCGATACTACTATATTTTTGGGATTATGACACATCGCTTGACACGATCATATTTTTATTTCTGTCCGTAACGGCTCGGACATAAACAAAACCTCATGTAACGTGGTACACCCTAAAATTTGAAAACATAAAACAAATATGGCATGCTTGTGATCCATTAGGTATTGCGTTGGATGGAAGGAAACAAACCATGCCTACCCTTCTTATCAAATTAAATGGATTTGAAGGAAACCATGCTGAAATTAAAAAAATGAACGCGGGCTATACTGTGAAAAACATCTAGTCCTCTCTATTTAAAACCATTAGAAATTCCTTTCATTTCTGGTTCATCTATCTTTGTAATTTTCTTTGCTCCTTTCCAATTAAGTTTGAACATAGCAAACATTATATGGGACACGTTCAATAAAATCAGTGCGGTATTCTAAGAAACAGCGTGAACCAAAGGTGGCAGTGTTAACTAAAAATATGTTTTCTTCCTTAACTGTGTGTATAACGGTTCACGTATCTTTGGCATGATGGGATACTTAAAAAAAAAGCTTTCTCCACTGTTCTGTCAAATCTGCGGTTCCTTGCAAGCCAAACAAAAAAAAGCCTTGGCATCCAAACTTTTAATGACTTGCGCCCCACACCTTCTAATACTTCAGCCCCACGTAATCTTGGCCTTCGCGCATTTTCCACTTATAAATAAACACTGTGTTCTTCTTCTGTCTCAACGAAGAGAAAACAAACGAGATCCAACTTCATCTGTGTGGTCTTCATTAACACAAGACGGCCTCCGGTATTCGAAGTGTTGGAAGATGGCATCTGGCTCGGTGAGGCAGCATGGAGGGAGGTGTGTATACTGGAAGGCGCACGTCCATGACAGTAAACAAGGAGGCATTGCACGTGTTTAAGTGTTAATGGCAGTTGAATAAATGAAGTTCGGCCATGCTATTTTCACTGAGGTGCGAACTGTGGAGTGGGTTTATGGAACTTTCGAAGTGCAATTGTTTGACGGTGCCAGTTCATCACTTTGTCTTCGGTTGCATGGGGGAAGAAATGGGTTTGTTTGTCTGGTTGGAGACATGTGCATGGTGAAGGGTATTCACATGCATGGGGAGGTTCAGGCAGAAGAAAAAATGAAAAAAAAAGAGAAAAAAAGAAAAGAAAAAAAGAAAAAAAACCAGAGAGGAACAGAAAAGCTCGCATGAACGTGAAGAGAAGGGACAAATTCGAAGAAGTAGGGGAGTAGAAGTATGGATTCAAGAACATGCAGTAGAGCTTTGTGGAGGGTAGAGGGGTGTATTTACGGTCTGGTTCGTGAGTGAAGAGAAGGTTCGGTAGTAGCAATATGATGGCAGATGGTTTCTCTTTTACAGTTCAACGAAATGGTACTGAGTATTTCAATGGTGAAGAGGAGCAGGGTGCAATGTACAGAAGAGGAAGCCACGTTAACCAACAGCTAAAGTGAAATGGTATTTTAAAGTGATTAGATTGATTAATACATATATTGTTAAGATTAATATTATTTAAATGATAATAAATGAATGGAAAGCGGTTAAGTTTTGGTAACTGGTTTTGTGCATGAGCAGATATGTCTTGGTATCAGAAGGGGAAGGAGAATCGGGTTCAAGAATTTGCTACAAAGAAAGAAAACGCGTGAAGACCTATAACGATGATGACGTGACCTTATTTAAGTTTAAGGTTTAATTTTTTTTAATATACTTACTTAGTTTATATATAAACTTACATTAACTAATTTATCCTGTTAAAATTATTTAAAATTAAAGGTTGAAAGAGGAATTAAATTGGTAATTTAATGTGTTAATCATGTGGCTAATAACTGTAAATTATGGTTATCAAATACAAAATTGTAACGCTTATTATTCGCTCATACATCACCAGCTTTGAACGCAACCAAGTACATTGCGATCATATGGACGGAGACGGTGCCGCTGAACTAGTTTGAAAGGATTCAGAGCAAACTGGAATTTTATGAAGTTTCGATCACTCGGTTGAAACTATATAAACGACGCCAGAACCGTCGATCAGAAACAAAGGTGAGTTAATTCTCACACATTTCTGAAATGCTACGATATGCTAAATCCATATAATTAAATTCAATTATTAATAATTGGTTGATTGGATGCCTATGGTTGATTTAATGGTTGACGTTAATTATATTATCGTCGTTTAATATATTTATATATGTTGATATGAAATATTATAATGACCTGTGTTGCAGGGAAGAACAGGTAGGGGGAGTCAAACCGGATTCCTCAAATATTTAGTATGCTGTTTATTTCATATTACATATGAACCGATTAAACCCGTAGACTTTAAAACCTGTTTGTTGTTGAATGTGGTTGAGTTTTAAATCAATGTATAGTATTGATCTGGAGAATTTATAGCAGATGGCCCAAATATATATAAACTATTTCATAAAGATTGATTCACCGTCAGGTGAATCGCTAGAAATGAAGTTATGAAATTTATTTTATAACTGACTATAGACTTTAAAATATATTATTTTCAATGAAGAAAGTAAACTAATCGCATATATACATTGATCGTGTTAGCCACTAATCACCATTTTTGTACCAAAATCCACCGTGCGCGAAGCATATGCTTATTAAGTGATTATTAAACTATTTTATTAAGATAATTCAAGTAAGCAGAATTTACGTAACAAGTAGAACGAGTTTATATCAATATTGATTATTATAATAACCAAAGTGAATGGAATTATTTTAATTAATTTTATTATTAATTAATGGAAAGCGCCGAGTGGGATTGATTAAAGAATAAATCATGTTTAGAGGCTGCATTAACTGAGATTGTTCTATTAAATTGCTTTGCTAATTCAATGAGAATAGTTAATGGCGAAGTGTGTGAAGTTTAAAAGGTTATGTTATGGTAAATGAATACTTAAGCGATTAGAGGTATAATAATATGAGTTATGATATGTATATATTGAGATATTCAAACTTAAGGAATAATTCTTGATAAAGGAAATGGAAGTGTATAAAAGAATTAAATATTTATTTAATTAAGTTTACAAATTAAATGATTTTAATAATGAAATTCTTCTATTAATTGGTACACAAAGGAGCAGGAGATAACCTAGCGATAAATAACCAAGCTTTATTGTTTAAATAATAATTATAAATGAGGTTTATATAGAAATGGATTCTTGTTTTAATCAAATCAAGGATCTTGGGCTTTAAAAAGGGATAATGGGATTTATGGAAAGATAAGGCTCATTTAAAATAAAAGGATACTTTAAAGCGAATTATAATAGAAGTTAAGTTTACATCGTGGCTTAAAGCGAAATTCATATTTGAGATTTAATTGGATCCAAGTTTTCGATAAAGTTATGAAACCGAAGTTGTATTGTATCTATTATTGAACCAAGTTATTAAAAATGTTTAATGAATGGAATAAAGTCCAAGATTTGAAATGAAAGAATTGGAATATAACTGGAGATCGGTTGAGATAAATGATTTTCAGAATATTAACCGGATGTTGATTTTAGCCTTCAGGGTTGATATTCAGAAAATTAGTTTCTTACTGAATTCCGGTTAGGTACTAATGGGAATAATGGGAAGTAAAAATGGAAACCCAAGTTTGAATCAAAAAGGTAAGACGAGTAGAGTTGAAAAGATGCGATATAAATTCGTTGTATTAATAAGAGATGAGATTCCATTAAAGTATAACTAAAAATGGGATTTGATTTGATGTTGGGAATGAATATCGATTTTTGTATTACAACTGGTATTTATCTTAAGATGAGAACGTTGTTTGATCAAGGTCTGAGAGGTAATTAAAATACCCCAACTTGAACAACTTCAGGATTATCGAAGGATGGTATTAGCTGTAATGGGGGAGAAGTTGAAAGTAAATTTATTTAGTGAAATAATAATGTAATGTCATTTGAAAATGTTGGAAATATATATGATGGGGTTTTAAATATAAAAGGAAATAAAAAGGCAGCTTGAGGATGTGAAGTGATATTTCCATATAAAAGGAGATTGGTGAGAGTATAACGACATTTTCAAAAGTAAGAAATGAGATTTAGAATGAGTTCATTCTAAAATAATAAGCGACGATTATTGTGTTAAAATAATGGAAACAAAAGGATATTCATAATGATTATTTTACGCTGATAAGTTCAATCGATTTTCAAATTATACATAATAAGTAATGTTATAGCAAATGTTTTAAATGGTAGTTAACGAGAAATTGGGTATGGTTTAGGGAAATTTTCCAACTATATTAATAAAATAATATACGAATATAAATATATTAGAACGGATATATTTCTTTAAATGGCCAAGTGATGCTGGGTAATAAACCAACGGATCTGTTTTATTTTTATGGTTGTTTATTTTGACAGTTAAATAACCGACTATCAAAATCTGACCCAACGTTATTGGTATGGAAAGACCGGGATCGAATTTATATTTGAAAACCATTCCGACCAATGAATACGAAAACGTGGAAGATGCTGATCAAGATGGAGTAATTGAAGACCGTGAATCTTCATGAGCGTCGGAACTACTATTGAATTTCTCTAGCTGGTCCCTCGAGATATCTTGACTGTGATTCTGTCGTGATTGAAATCTACGGATTTGCAAGGACTACTCGCTACAGATCTATAGAGTGATGCCTAGGATGTGGTAGGAGGGTGCCTTCGGTTCATCCTGTCCCTGGATGACTTGTGTGGATGATGGGAACGGTGGCCAGATGTTCCAAAAGTCAATTATAACCTCAAGCCTCATCAACCGGGAAATGACAAAAATCGGGCATGCAGCATGGCTATATGGGTCGCACCCATTAGGGTGTATTGTCACTATCTAGAGAATATTCATATTTGTTACTTCTTTTCATTTCTGTATCTCCCGGGAACTACGGTGGTCGCGACAAAAAGCCGTAAGGTGACAACATATTCGATACACTCAAGAGAAATGAGTGGTAGGTCATGTGTGGCCGGGTTGTAAGATGTTCTTTTTGAACCCAATGTATTCGCCTCTAGAGATACACTATCGGCAGGTGGTTCCATGCCTTGTCATAGTCGGAATCCAATCTCCAATAAGTGCCCACGGTTTTGATTGTATACTATATATGTGGAGCGTGAGATGCAAGCGTTCCACTAGATTGCTATTTGTTCGTGATTGATAGACACTATTATAATAGCATAATAATATTGTTTTCAAAAATGTTTTGGGTTAGTAAGGTAAAACCCGTCCGTGTTTATGTGTGGACCGGTCTTACTATTATCCTTTTCTTTCAAAAAGGATTTTCAAAGTTAAACAAGTTGTTGGTGTTATGAATTTATCACTGAAAGTATTCCAGACTAATCCGGATTAATTTTGCTTTGCTTCAAATGTGCTCGGGTCAGACCGAGTATATTTACAGGTTAGATTTCGCTGGAGTTCCAGAGAAGGAGTTGAAGTCGAGATGTATTCCATGTATTTACTAGTATTAGTTTATTTCCGCTGTGTTGTGTATTGTTGTGAATATATACTTTGAAGTTGTAATGTAGTTCTTTTTATAAAGTATTATTGATTATTATATTTTGCCCATTCCGCTATGAGATTCTGATCTTCTTATTCTTCTATTCTAATATTTCATTCTTTCTTTCCTCACCCTCTAACTTCTTTCTATTAGCTTTCTGGTTTTTTTGATACTTGAATTTGGACACAGGATGTGTTAGCGTCCGAATTCGAGTGTCGAATTTTCAGGGTCGCTACATTTGGTATCAGAGCAATGTTTTAGTGATAACCTTGGCTCTATGGCGTAACTCAATAGAGATAGGGTTAGTAATATCCTAGGTTGAGTTGGAATATATATATATATATATATATATATATGAGAGCACGTATTTGTAATTTGATATAAAATTATTTTAAATTGTTTTTGCCAAGATATTTTATAAAGAAGGCAAGTTTTAAATTTCTTATGGTATTATTAGTGTTTAATTCAATATGGAATTCAAATGAAATTGAGACTGGTTTAATATAACCAGGAAAAAAATTCATGAATATGAAATTTAATGTAGAATTAAATATATTAGAATTTAACTTAATCTAAGTTAAATATGGGATGATTTGATGATATTGTGTATTGTTTGATTTATTGAATGTTAGTTGGTTAACTTAAGTTCGAAAACGAGTTAATAAGGAATTGAATAAATTGGAAACAAGAAAATAAATCCCAGTATAATGAATTGGGAATAAAATCGGTTGTGAAATAGAACTGAATTATTTAACCCTGGATTGTTATTTGCATCATATGTGAAGTTGAGTGCAGAATCCTGAAGGCTATGGAGTTGATTTGATTACACAAATTAGATTTACAGATTGATAATGAAGAGCAGTTAGTTGGTTCGCTTCGGAAATTGGAATTTGAGTTTCCCGATAAATAGGCGAACCTTAATATTGATTGAGTAATGATTTTCTATACCCCTGAGTGGGATGGTCATTTGGATTTTGGTTTCCTTTGGAGAAGTTGAGGCCTAGTGTGGCAGTTGTGGTTGTATCGATCAAGCCATATAGGGGAGGTGCTAGCAAATTTTTCAGACTTATAATATTTTGATGATAGTTCTAAAATGATTGTTTTAAAGTAATTGGGTATGTAGCATTCTTTTCTCCTTAGTAATTTCGGGGACGAAATTCTTTTAAGGGGGAAGGAATGTAATGTCCCGTATTTTCAATGGTATGATATTTAATATATTTTACTATATTAAATATTGAATTCGTATTTATAATGGATTTATAATATTTATTTCGATGAAGTTCGAAAATATATAATTTATTATATAATTAAAACGAACTCGAAACGACGCGGCAGTTCGTAATTTACGATTTGAACTTCAATTGATTATATAGAATTCATTTTAAGTCGGATTTCTGTGAAACAAGAAACGTTAGGACTGATTTGACTATAACTCTGTAATGAAAGTGAAGAATCGGAATTTCGGCTTATATATTGTCAGTTATGTCCAAATCAAAATTTAAAATAGTCGATATGAAACCGTTTATAAACCATAACGATTATTTAGGTAAAATTAAATATTGGTTTCGAATTTGGACAAGCTCTTTGAAGCGTAGTTATAATTTAATTTTTAGAATTTTACTGTAATTTTTAATTAGTAAAATAAGCAACTTTTTATTTGGAGTATTTTACACCCTATATCAGTATGTTTGGGGTTTCACCATATAAGTTAAACTACCGATATTACTATATTTTTGGGATTATGACACATTGCTGGACACAATCATATTTTTATTTCTGTTCGAAATGGCTCGGGCATGAACAAAACCTCATGTAACGTGGTACACACTAAAATTTGAAAACATAAAACAAATATGGCATGCTTGTGATCCATTAGGTATTGCGTTAGATGGAAGGAAACAAACCATGCCTACCCTTCTTATCAAATTAAATGGATTTGAAGGCAACCATGCTGAAATTAAATAAATTGAATGCGGGCTGTATTGTTAAAAACTTCTCCTCCTCTCTATTTATAACCATTAGAAATTCCTTTCATTTCTGGTTCATCTATCTTTCTAATTTTCTTTGCTCCTTTCCAATTAAGTTTGAACCTAGCAAACATTATATGGGACACGTTCAATAAAATCAGTGCGGTATTCTAAGAAACAGCGTGAACCAAAGGTGTCAGTGTTAACTAAAAATATATTTTCTATAAACCAATGGATCTGTTTTATTTTTATGGTTGTTTATTTTGATAGTTAAATAGCCGACTATCAAAATCTGACCCAACGTTATTGGTACAGAAAGACTGGGATCAAATTTATATTCGAAAACCATTCTGACCAATGAATACGAAAACGTGGAAGATGCTGATCAAGATGGAGTAATTGAACAACGTGAATCTTCATGAGCGGCGGAACTACTGTTGAATTTCTCTAGCTGATCCCTAGAGATATTTTGACTGTGATTCTGTCATGATTGAAATCTACGGATTTGCAAGGACCACTCGCTACTGATCTATAGGGTGATGCCTGGGAAGTGGTAGGAGGGTGCCTTCGGTTCATCCTGTCCTTGGTTGACTTGTGTGGACGATGGGAACGGTGGCCAGATGTTCCAAAAGTCGATTTTAACCTCAAGCCTCATCAATCCGGAAATGACAAAAATCGGGCAGGCAGCATGGCTATGTGGGTTGCACCCATTAGGGTGTATTGTCACTATCTAGAGAATATTCATATTTGTTACTTCTTTTCATTTCTGTATCTCCCGGGAACTACGGTGGTCACGACAAAAAGCCGTAAGGTAACAATATATTCGATTCACTCAAGAGAAATGAGTGGTCGGTCATGTGTGGCCGGGTTATAAGACGTTCTTGTTGAACCCAGTGTATTCGCCTCTAGAGATACACTATCGGCAGGTGGTTCCATAACTTGTCATAGTTGGAATCAAATCTCCAATAAGCGCCCACGGTTTTGATTGTATACTATATATGTGGAGCATGAGGTGCAAGCGTTCCGCTAGATTGCTATTTGTTTGTGATTGATAGACATTATTATAATAGCAGAATAATATTGTTTTCAAAAATGTTTTGGGTTAGTAAGGTAAAAACCATCCGTGTTTATGTGTGGATCGGTCTTACTATTATCCTTTTCTTTCAAAAAGTATTTTCAAAGTTAAACAAGTTGTTGGTGTTATGAATTTATCACTGAAAGTATTCCAAACTGATCCAGGTGAATTTTGCTTTGCTTCAAATGTGCTCGGGTCAGACCGAGTATATTTATAGGTTAGATTTCGCTGGAGTTCCAGAGAAGGAGTTGAAGTCGAGAAGTATTCCATATATTTACTGGTATTAGTTTATTTTTGTTGTGTGTTGTATTGTTCTGAATGTATACTTTGAAGTTGTAATGTGGTTCTTTTTATAAAGTATTACTGATTATTATATTTTGTCCATTCTGCTGTGAGATTATGATCTTCTTATTCTAATATTTCTTTCTTTATTTCCTCACCCTCTAACTTCTTTATATTAGCTTTCTGGTTTTTTTGATACTTGAATTTGGACACAGGATGTGTTAGTGTCTGAATTCGAATGTCGAATTTTCTGGGTCGCTACATAAGGCCAATGGGTCATAAGTATTAAAATTAGTAGCATAACATTTAAAATATTTTGTATACAATATATATATATATATATATAATTATCTAAAGCCTTATTTTATATATAACATAGGGGATTCAACTTGGAATCATTTGGATTGGTTTTAGCATTTCTGTGCATACTTATATGAATAAGATGAAAGCTTGTTGGCCTAGGTGGAGTAAGGTCTCTGATCCAACTAGGGATAGCATCTGGTAGGATTTTCTTGTGAGTTTACCGCTTTACAATGTGATTAAGTATAAATGAATGAGTTGTAATATTTTTGTGGAGGGGGAATTATATCTGCAAGAGTTCGATGTTCCCATAGTCCAGTGCCATTGGAATTCAAAGATCGCCAAGAATTATAAGGACATTGTAATAATCTGTATTTACGTATCAAAGAATAGTAAAATAATTCTATTTAATTCACACGAGGTTGCAACATTCTCATATTTTAATATATGGTTAGTCGGGATGTTTTGCTCATCCATGATTTTTTCGGGATCATTTTGTAGCCATTTTACCCCTGAATATCTTGTTTTGGCCATATCTTTTGATTAGTACAAAATTAGACGCTCAAACTTGTGCCATTGGAAAGATTTAATGGATGGTCATTCCGCAAAGTGGTTCACATTAATGATTTGTTTAAGGAATTAGAAAGATACAACAGTTTTAAGTTTTCAAGACTACTGGGAAGTTTAATTAGCAGCTAATGGGCTGTTCAGGTTAGCCTATTAGGACTAATGATCTGTAGTACAAATAGGGACTGAAGCGATTAGGTTAATCTCTTCTCCTCATTTTCCTAGCATCCATACGAACTAAGATTCTCTAGTTCTTCCTCTTAAAACCTCGAAGCCTTCTAAATCATTTCTGATCTCCTCCAAACTTCTAAAAGAGATTAGATCATCATTGATCAATACATTTTGCATCATTTTAGGGATATTTACATCCATTTACTTGCTATCCAAATCATATTAACTTTGATCTTTATTAGGTTCATTGATTTGGTGAGTTATTTATATCTCTCACCGTGCTATGTTATATTATATGCTTTGATTAGTTGTTTTTATCATATTTACATGTTGGATCGCACTGAATCATGATCATATATATTATTTCCTATTTTTAAACCTTAGGTATAATAAAACTAGTCAAAAATGGATTAAAGTAATAAGCATAGATTCATTTACATGTAGATATATACTTAATCTATGCATATGAATGATTGTTTCACATTTTATATGAATTTTGTTGTTTGAATATGCTTGTCGATTCATACATTTGTTGTTTGAATTAGTGAAATCGTTGCTTGGATGCCATACTTTGTTTTATGTATTAGTATCAATGAAATTAGGTCTTGAAATACAGATTGAAGTGCAACCTGATCAAAAAAATTTGGAATCACACGAAAATTGAGGGTCGAGCTCTAAAAGGCGGTAGGAAGATGCCCCGAAAATTTAGTGTCGAAATTCGCTAAGTACATAGACTTATACCGATCTATGGCTTATGGACCTGTACCAGTCCATAGGAAGCGTTATTTCACTTTAAACTTTTTGCGTGGACTCCTAGGTAGATCTGCAAGTCATATGCAAAGTTTGATGCCAAACGGAGTTGACATTAGACATGAAGAATTCTTCTAAGTCATGAACCGACAGGGATTCACAATGGAAAGGTAGAAGATGGACCTTTAGGAAAATGGAGACTAGGGAAGATGAATTTCGAGGATCTGAAGTACTTGCCAAAAATTGGCTAAGTACATGGACTGATACTAGTCCATAGTCTATGGACCAGTACCAATCTACCATATTGATGATTTATGGCATGCGATCCTAAGGGGAGGAAGTTGATGTCTTAGGAATCGTGCAAGTAGTCTTGGTTTGACAGTTGATGCTCTGGTTTAAGAGTTATAGTGTAATCAAGTAATAGAGTCTTTGATGAAGATGCGGATGGAGAGCGGTTCGAAGGGAAACTCGGGTAGTACGTGGAGAACGCTGCTACATAATAGTAAGATAGTTCATAGCGAACGACACTATAGAGTTGACTCGTAGTGGACGAGAATATGGACGCAGCTCGTAGCAATTGGTGCTGTGAGAAAGGAAGCAGATCCTGGTGTAAACGAGGCTTTAAGGTAATGGAATGGCTGAGCGGGACTCAGGCTTTAGAACTGAGTGGAGTAACTATGAGAGTGATTAGCTAAGGAATCATTGATAATACAAATTGTTCTAATTTGGTTCAAAGTAGAGGTATCATGGGGATGCCTATTAGGATCGGAAGGATCATGCACCCTGGGATAGATGTAGCCTGGTATGGAATGTGTTGGTAAAACACGAAGTCAACTAAACCAGGATTTCAATTGGTCCCTGTTGGAGAATGGAATTTTGATGACAATAACCTTGTTTCAGTTATTAACATTATTATAAATATATACTAACATCTTTATCCAGAATATATATACCTATATATATATATATATATATATATATGTATGTACATGATTTATATGCAGGAAATAAATACTGAAGACTGTACATTTAAGTGTTTATAGAGATTCAAGATTTCAAGACTCATGAGAATCAAGATTTCAAGAGTTCAAGAATATCAAGTAACGTAGTCTAGTTAATATGTAAAACTCCATTATCACTTTCAAATTCCGTTTTCAAATTTCTTTTCAAAACTATTTCCTTTCTAAAATGATTTCAAACTGTTAAGATTCTTACTTATGATTTCAAATATATATATATATGTGTGTGTGTGTGTGTTTGCGTTATATGTAGTTTATAAAGTTTTATGATATATATGTTTATAATATATAGTTTTATAACTTCATGTTATATAATTATGTAAATATATTTATATTATATATTACTATGGTTTTATATGTTTTTACGTTTTACAAAATTTATTTGAAACAGTAGTTTTGATTTAAGAATTTCCAATATATATATATATATATATATATATATATATATTAATTTAAACACTTCAAAAAATGTTTTAAAATTCAAAACCCAACATATGTCAACATACCATAATGAACATGTCGACATATAACCATTACGATTTTAATTTTCAAAAGAATTGTCTGTTCATTATTTGAAACGTTTTAGAACTATTGCAACCTATGGGATCTATATAAAGGGGTCATTTTCGAATTTTTAACTAACTTTTCTTCTCCTTCTTCATCCCTTCTCTTATCATAATTATTATACTTTAATTTCTTGATTTCTACACTTATACTCTGCTAATTTCAATACAGATTATATCATTATCTTTCTTATCTCAATCTCTATCAGATACTCTCTGTTTGGAAGTGCTATTCAGGGGTTCTAGGGGTGTTTGTAATTGTTAAGGGGAAGGTGTGTTCCTTATAGCCTGTAAATCAAGGAATAGGGAGCGGTGTGAACCTTGTAGCCGTGAAATCAAGGGTGTTGAATCAGTCTGAACCTTGTACCCGTGAAATCAAGAGTGTGGAATCGGTGTTAACCTTGTAGCCATGACATCAAGGTGTTGTAAAGTTGATATTAATATTGATAAAACTCTACGGAATCCAGCATTGTGTGGGACTGGACGTAGGAGTAATCCAAATCAGTATAAAATCCGGTGTGTTCTTTCCTTTTCTTCATTTTATTTCTGTTATATTTGCATCTCTGATTATTTCTATTGTGATACTCATTCTGTGATTCATATAGTTGTTTAAGTAATCGTTAATTGTTTAAGTTTTCAATAATCTCTTCAAAACACTATTCACCCCCCTCCTAGTATTAGTTTTGCCTTAAGATCCGTGATTCTCATCCCTAACAATTAGTATCAGAGTGTAGGTTTTCAAAATTTCATCATCTGAATTTTGAAAATATTAAATGTCAATTTTTTAACACTATTTTTCATATGGATATGTCACAGAATCATCATGATTAGTTACTTTGAAAAGTCACTTGATTCTCTAAAAAGTTGTGTTGTTTTGCAGGAAAAGAGTTACGTTTGATGACTACTGGTCAGAAGACACCAAGGTGTTCGATTATCAATCAAGAAGAAAAAGAAAAATATTGGAAATCTACAATGAAATGGGTACCTGATCTAAAAAACTATTTTTCTTCTTTACTTTGATTCATTGCTATAATTCCCTTCATTTTCTCCACAATGGTTATGGTTTCGTGGAAATCCGTCAAGAAATGACCAAGTTATGATCAAATGAAGGTGCACAAAGGGCAAAAGGAACCAAAATGTCATTGGTATTCTTCATATTTCACTCGGATATTTGAAATATTTCATCCCAACTCCTTTTCCAGATTGAATTTCTAGTTTTTTCGGTCGTTTCATTACAACAGAAATTGTCTTTTATACCGGCATGTATCCTCTATTAATGAGTACTATAGCAGTTCGATAAGTGCTGTATATCAACATGTTATAAAAAGCTGCTGAAAATTTATAACACAAAAGAACCGCTATAAAAAACCTGGTTTTATAGAACAAATTTGCCGCTATGTTACTTAAAAGACAATAGCTCATTCTCACCGCTATTAAACATCTGAATCTCAATGAAAGTAAGAATCTTTATAACATAATATAGCCGCTATAAAATATTTATTCGATAGCGGCTATATGATGCTATTAAAGCAGCATGTTATAATATTGCTAAATCCTTTTACAGTTCATATATGCCACTATAAAATTCGTAGATACAATAGTGTGTGTGTGTGTGTATATATATTACATTTCAATAGTAGCAATCAAAATGATTTTCATAACATAACAAAATAAAATATCAACTAACAAAAAGTAATTTCAATCCATGAATTATCTAATTCAATGCATATGTTTTCAATTCCATATTGATGCAAATTTAAGTACACGAAAACCAAAACATAGTTCATATTTAAAGACTACAAATACCAAATGCATCACTAAAAACTTCAACTGTTCAAGCCTTTCTTTTTCCATCAAATGTCCATGGATACTATGCAATCACCTAATTCCAAAAAGATCTGATCTACTTACGTACAAAGGACCTTGCTTCCAAATAAGTCTGTCTGCAAAAATAAATAAAAATTATAAGATGAAATGGAAAGCATTGGAATTATTTTTTAAATTGAACGTCCAAATATTCTCATGCTCAGGAAGGCTAAACTAACTTTTGGAATTACCATCACCCAGCTCCTTTTTCACGTCACACCTTTCATTACGTTGCATCCTTTGGATTGCATGATAATGCTTCAAATTTCACCTTTAGCACTAACCTAGCACACAACGTAGCAACAAACATACAGCCTGATTGTTTTTCAATGTCAAATAATTCGCCACTTTAAATGAGGTGAAGAATCAGAAATAAATAATACAGGCACGGCATAAAAGAAGTGCCAAGTGTTATGTGAGCACCAATATAAAACTTACAAGAACACTCCACAAACCAAGCAACAAGTACATTCTAACATGCAATTCATATAAGATAAAAAATTCTTATGTATTGTTAAATCAATGAAATTTTTATATGAACACACCTTTGGAGGAATGATAAACAAAATATTTGGAAACAATTTGGAGATGTCGTTGTTACTGGCTGACTTGGTGACTGCTTTCAAACCTTCTGAAGGTTGCTTCAATGGAATAGGCTAGGAATAAAACAGATTAAATCCAGGGAAATCGATTAGGAATAATACAGATTAAGTTAGTAAATGCTTGCATGCAAAATTTAGAAATCAAAGGAAAGAAAAATTACAAAAGGCAGTCGACAATTGTCGAAATAGAGGACAATAGTCAATAACACAAAAAAACATCAAAAAAGGATCATGTATTATATTTGTCTAGTCCAATCCAATAATATAATGCAAATATATAAAATCATGATGCCTTCGTAGGATTTCCTTAAAATATCCATGTTAGTAATTTTGATATTAAAAAAAGGACGTAGGACTTTGGTCCCAAATTATACGTGGTCGATGTATTTTGTCCACAAATTTAAAAGGGGTGGATAATAAGTTACATAACTAGTGGTCCATATAAAGAAAAAACTCACAAGTTTCTCTTTTTGTTTGGTCCCGGCTTCTACTATATTTTGCACACAAATCAAAACCACAGGGCCTGCAATCTTATTTAACATTTTCTCCACTTTACTAACGAACTCTTTACGGTGTGAATTCGGAATTACCCTAGATAGCCATTCAGTTGAGTCTAGAATGTATATTATTATTGGCTGCAAAGAAGGTAAAACCTGTGATGGAAAAGCAAGATATTAACAATAAAAAGTATCGATAAGTATGAACATCAGGCCAACATTATGGAAGCACCACCTCAAACAGTGCTTCCATTGCAATATACCAGTCTTCGGCTTGGGTGTCACGATCTTGCACTATATCCTGAACTACAAGAACAACATCATCATACAAGTACTGCATACAGTTTAACACGAGTAAACAAACCTTATCAAAATTCATAAGTTAATAACTTCATAGGTGAAAAGAAGTAACATAATACATGCTGGTAGTGAAAAGTTGTCTTAGCTCCCAAGAATAACCCTAGATTTATATGGTGTAGAAGATTTTGGGTCGACATTTCTTCGATTGAGTGTAGAATAACCCTAGTTCATAACTTCATTTTATGTAAAGGAAATGCTAAATTTGAGGTAGGGCTTGTGCCTATCTAAGCAAACACCTTCTCCACCTTTGTGCTTTATGATTTTCTAACATGTCCATATCATAACTCAAAAATAAGGGTTGAAACTATGGCCTCTACAACACCATCACATAGATTATTCAAATCAAGACAATTTTTCGAACTTCTAAAGAACATAAGATAATCGGATACAAAGCCAACATAGCCTGATGCATAGTTCAAGTATGGATCGGTACAAGCCATTTAGATTCAATGATGCATGGCCCACACTTCCTGATGATCAAACCAGTATTGATAATTTCACACTTCTGTTCAGGGCAGTCCGGAATTGAGGGTCATTATAAGACTGAAAATAATTAACATTGGTTTAAAAGAGTGGGAAAACAAGCTTCAAACTGATTTTTCACTTTTCACTACTCTTGCGGCACAAAAATTATGAAAATAACATTAAAAAATGAATATAAGAAGTAAGTCCTGTGCTGAAAAAAATTAAACCGAACTGGACGTAAAAGTGTAGAATCAAATGCCTATGCGGACTGTTTAGGACAGAAGTAGGTGAATTCGGCAATTAGTAAATATTACAAATAGATCAGATATAGCAATGCAACAGGTAAGAAGTAAATAGCAAATACTTGTTTGCCTCAGTATGAATTCGTTGAGCAACCATGGTCATTCCAATTGCAGCTGAACCAAACATGTGCGCCAATATAAACCTTACATTAGCAACATTATTTACGTGTAAGAAATGAGTAAGTTGCATCAAAGCACCTTGACTCTAGGAAGACCAATCGAAGCCAGAGGCCAAAAGCTTGGCTCGAACAATGCACATATTAAATTTCGGTGAGCCTATACAAGTAATAAAGGATAGTTCAAAATTTAGTAACATATGGTGGAGGGGAATATAGCCATCAATGATCAAACATTATAAAACCACATGTAGGCAAATAGTTTTTACCACCAATGATGGTCACGTGCCTGGTGATTATGCCAGAAATTTACCTATGCAAGGGAGTCTGAAGTCTTATCTTTATTTGCTACAATAATATATAAATAATAAGTATGCCCTTTTTTTTATGGTATTTCTTCTTTCTGATTTATAGAACCATCATTATTTTTGCTATACCATATTTACAGTGTTTACTCTTACAAATGACAACATTAATTTTTATTTCGGATGTTTTGTGGAATCGCAAAAAAGAAAAAAAGGTTGGTGTTGAATCTCTAGATAATTTGCTAATATGATAATTTTTTGCCAAGTAGCACCGCCTGTGCATCATGTGATTTTCTAGCTCACTATTTCAAATTTGAGAACCCCGTGAATAAAATTTAAGTCAAGATTGTAGGAACAACCAACTTACGTGACTAAAATTAGCCTATAACTGAAATATATACAAAGGCCAATCAGTGATACAAAAGATTTTGCAGGTTGCAGGCAATAGTTTTGTTAAAATTCGATTATTGTAATATGTATTATGCTTTAACCTTTATACATCTTAGGCAAAGAAAATGATATCTTTTCTTTATAATCCATGCAATGTATAAACATAATCATTCAACCACTACAAGATGTAAAATAAACCAAATATTTTTGAAATTGAGACAATATGAACATTAATATCAATATGAGGTACCAAGTGTACAATAGTACCGAGGTCTGCAATTACCCAAAAGCATGTATCGCTGAACTTACCTCTAACCATCCATGGAAGAAATGAATTTGTTTTCAATTTTCATGGTCCTCCTTCTCTTTTTGAACATCAATATTGACATGGGCGTTATATTGTACTCACATGGCCTGGCATTTAATTGAAACAAATATAAGAATCTGATCACTAGAACTATATAAATTCTTGAATAAGATGCAAAAACAACATATATAGTTTGAAAGAACTAACCACATCACAGCAATCAGCAACCTGGTTGAATACTTGCAATAGAACCATAAGCGCACTCCCATTGTGTTTATAGTTCCCATAATACTATTTTCTGTTATACACAGGTTTGGCTGCATCCAACATGTTCAATACCTAATTTAGGTACTGCAAGATTATTATACGATTTTGCAGAATAAAGAGACATGATATATTGCAAGAGAAGTTAGCAACAGGGCTTCAAATTTTGAATGGTCATCATATTCATTCAGTACAACCACATCTCTTCACTTATAATTTCACTTTTAGTTTCATCGTATTCCTTATTTATTGAAATTCATTTTCTTTCTTCATCATCACTCATTTCAAAATTTAAGCATTCTTTATCATTGTACAACAACATGTTAATAAATGCATAACACCTTTCTTACAAGGGTGGGCATACACAATAAAATCAAGAACGATTTTTTTTTTGTAGCGGCATAAAGAAAGCAATAGAAAGTGGCATATTTTCCATAGACAGTAGTGACAATTTAAGTTGAAAGAGATGAAATTAGGAAACAAAATGCAATTTTGTGGACTGCGAAGGAGGTTTAAAGCTTAAACAAAAACGACTAAGAAATTTAGTGTTGATACGAATAATCAAGAGCTTAAATTCTGAAATGTGTTATCTAAAGCAGCATATTCCAGAATAGCTCACATCGTCAAAATCAATAAGTTGCAGGTATAAAGGGGGGAGGGGATATAAAACTGCATAATTATTGGAAACTGATGCCAGAGTGTAAATAAAAGCTTAAACCAAGCACGGGGGCGTTGGCATGAGTAATAATATTGGAAAACATAACTTATATCAGGAATGTGCATATACATACATACATACATACATACGTATATATATATATATATATATATATAATGCATGCGCCGTGGTTGGTCCTACTATAATTACATGACCAGAAGTTTATGAATGACCGAAATAAATATTTACTACAATCATAATGTGTGTGAACTGTTAATGTTAGTTTTTCCTATTATCAACTAAAAACAAGGGTAACCTTTATACGTGGTTGTAAACGGTGGAGTAATGAAAACAATGATTAGGTATTGGTTAAATCACAATCAATTTGAATAACTTGCAAGGTATGTTTAAAACAAAAAAATTACCTGACCATCAGTATGACAAATGAAGTTGATAGAATTCCGATGCATGAATGAATCCATGCTCATATTCTGCCATAAGTACAAATACAGGAAAAAGAAAGAAATTTAGTAATATAAAACATAAACGGGAGGACGATTGTAATTAACAACGAAATCATACGAGCGAGAGAGCAGCAATAATTAGGTGCAAAAAGATAAATTGGGTGTGCTACGGGATCAGTACTGTAAAACAGTATGAGTCAGAGATCGAATAATAGATCTGAATGGTGCGATCAGTGTTGGAAATGGAATAGCAATCAACAAACCAGTTTAAAATCACAAAAATAAAACTCACTTATAAAATAGATTGGTCATTTTAACTTGAACTTAATTAAGTTCAAGTACATTACAGCCTTTTTATTTATCAATTGCATTTTAACCATCAAATGCCAAAGGAGTCAATTTCTTTCTTAACATAGAGCCTATTCGAGATCGGAGCTCTGCCCATATACTGGTATTTATTTTTTAGGAATAAAAATAACTGTAACTCCATTTCATTGAGTCATTTTCTTTGTTTATATGAAGCTTACTTGGGAACCGAGCACTTCCTATATACTTGCATAAAGCTCATTCTGGTTGTTAGAGACTGGCCATCCTTCTCCACTGGGGTTTGCCGGTGCATCCAGCATCAGAATCTTTCAACTTTTTCCTGCCATTGCACACAAAACCATAGGACGAAATTCATATTTGCAGTGCCTCTGATTAAAAGTGAAAAGGCCGCTCCAATTGTAACGATGTTAATTTATATTTGCACTCTTCTCACAATGGAAGCATGCCAACTGTTTTATAATTTATACATTTATTTTCATAATACAGGAAATTTTTGTTATTTAAGATGCACTCAGCTAACATTTGTTTAATCCAATAACTTAAACCGTTAAAAATTACCCTTCTAAATTCCTTTAGTCAGAATATGCGTTAAGTAATTGAAATGGTAAAAGGGGCGTAACTGCTAAATAGAACCCTTATCTTCTATTTCGCTAATTATCTGTCCTACCTACTAACTTTTAAACAAATAACAAAGTGTAAAAAAGATAAAATTATAAGCAGCCATCTTCAATCAAAAAGCAATCAAACAAATATATTAGATCATCTTTTCTCTGTAAATACCATTTGGCTAATCTGTTAACAAATGATCATGAAAATAAAAACTAAGATGTACAGAAGGATGTATTCAAGAACCTTCATAATCTATCAACAACAATTGCAACTGATAAGAACATAACTGAAAATTAAAATAATTTTTGTATTTGTAGACGAAATAAACTCAAGGTAGATAAATAGTATTGATTAATTAATGAAAGAAGCAATTTGCACAGTACGATTGAGAGTTGACAGTATTTACCGGTATAGAAAACTGATGATGTTCAGTATGAGGTATGAAATAAGGTAAAGGAAATTAAGCAAAAAGTGCATATTACCATGTAAATAAAACTCAGAAACTGATTTCAATATTTGAGATCTATAGGACAATGTTAATCCTGTGGTCATGTTGTTCTTTGTTGATGAAATCAATTTTCAATCCCTAGGAGTTGACTGGTAGGTTATCCAGGGAACGGAAATTAACAAACCTAAAACTAACAAAACTCAAAGCATATTCTACAATATAATACAATTCATTTGAGGGCCTTTAGGAATACAACCAAGTAATCAACTATTCAACTTGCTGTGAATTCAGTCTTCTTCAGCAGGATTATAACCCTCACAGAGAAATCAAAAAATATACAAAGGTTTAACATTTCAAAATCAACCTAATATCTAAACAATTCAGGGATTTCTACAAATTCGTTGACTTCAAAAGAGAACTGGCAGAATTTTAGGCAACTTACTTCAGTTGCAGTTGAAATCAACCAAGGGAGTTGCAGATGCATCAGAGTTGCCGACCGCCAAGCCTTGCAGACCGACCAGAACCGTGTGTAATCAGGGGAGAAAGTTAATTTCTTTGAGATAAGCTCCAGTTGATCCGGGGGTAAAGCCACGGCTCGATTCTTAGAAAAATATTAGGGTTTCAGGAGTTTTAGGGAGGACAACAAAATGTTTTCACGGTTGTGCTATATAGAATCGAAATCGAAATTAGGGTTCCACTACATTTTCTTCAGATGTGGAGATTAGGAAGACAATCGGATGGGGACTCTTCAGAATGAGAGAGCGAAGTTTTGATTTCTCATAGAACAAGGGAGAAATCTTGTTTTTTGAGGGAGAGCGTCTTTGAGGGAGACGAAATGTTTTTTAGATGAAAAATAGAAAATAATTCTGTGATCGGAGGGAAACAAAATGGTTTTGGAGGGAGACTAAAATTCTGCAAAAGGCACGTTACAACATGAAATTAACTTGGAAAGTATAAAATTAACTGTAAATAATAACGGTTCAGGCTAACGCGTTATTAAATGACGTTATAAATAACATATTTTGTTGTAGTGTTTTGATGGGTGGATCATCAAATTCCGATCAAATTGAGTGAGATATGGTAGTTTGACTATCCAAAACAAAAAATTGCATACGGGGTTTTCTGTTTTCCTCTCATTGATTTGGTCTTCTGCTTCATAATATGATTCAAATTCTTTACCAACTATTACTGAATTTTAGCCCTTTCCTTCCTTTTCGATTTGCAGCCAGTTTCATCTAATTCCGTTAAGGAACAAAGAAGATATGCCTCCCACAAGATTGATTGAAAGTGGAAAAACGGGAAGAAGAAGAAGAAGAGAAATGGTTATGAAGGGATATGACTATTGAAACTTATTTAAAGTAGTTGAAGTGTCCATCCATTCATTCAAATTCTAATTCAATTTTTTGGCGCCAAGAGGGTTAAACTACTAAATCATCAATATCTTTCTCATATGATCTTCAAATTCAGCAAAGGAATATACTACGCTGATCAGAAAAACGAGCTGGTTGCAATAGAGCAGATCTCATCGTCAAATTCTGAAAGATGTGTGTAACAGCCCGGATTTTCAGAACCAATTTAAAATTTTTATTTTTACTATTTCAATAGATTTTGAATATTTAAAATGGTTTATTTTAAATAATAGCGACTAAAAATTTATTTAAATCAAAGCTGAAACGAATAAATTTATTTTAATTATAAAACGAGCCTGAAATGGCGTGGTAGTTCGAAAATTCGATTTCAAATTTATAATGAATGTACATGATTCAAAATAAATCGGATTTCAGTAAAACCAGAAATATTTGAATCTGTTTAAAAATATCTTTCCAATGAATGTGAAAAATCCAGATCTCATAACGGGAATAAAAAGTTATGCCCAGCTTAAAATTTAGAATAGTCACTATGGAATTTATATATATTTTTAATATAATAAATAGCCATTTTGCAAACGACCTCCGTTTCCGACGAGACCACTTTTTTTGGATCCGGAATGTCAAATTATTGCTAGATTCCAATTTTCATAATTTTTGGAGTTAGTATGTGAGCGTGGTGAATTTAAACGTGTTTGGTCAATTCAGTTTGAATTTAATCGATTAGAGAATGACCGTTTTTCAAACAGTCTCCAAATTCGATGAAATTAGTTTTGTTAGGACTGTATCATCAAAACGTAGCTAGATTTATTTTCTGGAATTTTTGGAGTCAGCATGTGGCCCCGGTAAATTAAAATGTACGTTCAAATTTAATATATATAGATTTATATTTTAATTTGGAAGAAAAACTGATTGAAAAAGTCGAATTGGCTTACGATACATATTCCATTATATCCGAAATGGGGGTAATTAGCTAGGGGCGACAGTCATTGGGTTTGATTTGGAGTTCGAATCAATATACAAGTATTTTTGGAATTTAAAATAATATATAGAAATAAATAAATAAATCTCATTGGTCAAAACCTTTCTCTCTTCTCAGCATGTTCACGCCCACTGCTCTTCAAAAGAAATCTGACGGCGGATAAAGCTCTAAGCTTTGAGCTCCAAAATCTCCAAATCCGTTTTGAATTAACCCATATCCCAGAAGCAAAAATCGTAGAGCTCCTTTAGCTCTTCAAATCCATAGCAGATTCCTGGATCATCAACAATTATGGAGCTCAATTTTTCACTCCAAACACGGCGCGTATCGAGGTGGATTCTGGCCACCTAGGGCTATCGAGTTGGGCCCCACTCCGGCGATAGGTGGTGCGCTCCATGGCGCAGCTTGCGGCAGCTCCAGATCCTCCTCCGGCGCAATGATTTGGTGGAAAATTAAAACCCTAGTATCGAAGGAACCATTCGAACGACGAGTTTTCCTGAGCAGAAACGATACAAAGAAGAAAGGTCTTGTTTTTGTATTTATTTTTATTTAAACTAATGAGTTTATTTAACTTATAAAATTATTTAAAAATCAGTTTTATTATATATAACATTGTTAAAAATCAGTTTTGAAAAATATAAAAACATAGTATAAAATCATTTTTAAAAATAGAAAGACGTGATTTTTAAAAAATATAAAGGCATGTTTTTTAAAAATATAAAGACATGATTTTTGAAAATATAAAGACATGATTTTTCAAAAAATATAAAGACATGATTTTAAAAAATATAAGGACATGACTTTTAAAAAATATAAAGACATGATTTTTAAAAAATATAAAGACATGATTTTTAAACGATATAAAAATACGATTTTTTTATATAATAACGATATAAAAGTATGATTTTTATATATAAGGACATCAAATAAAAATATGATTTTCAATATATATAGAAAGGTTTAAAAATGCGATTTTTAAACATATAAACCTCATATTAAAAATGTGATTTTTACTATGAACACCGTGTAAAAAGATTACGTTGGAATTTTGGGCAAATCCAAACTATTCAGAAATTCAGAAATAAAACTGGCGGAGTGGAAACCAAAGGTGAGAACCCTTTTTCACTCGATTCATTTACAGTTAAATATATACTAGGATGCAGATGGTGCTTAGCAGCACCCGACACCATTGATTATACAAACCATGATTGCTTGTTTGGATTGAATTGACTGTGTTATGTTTATTGAATGAATAAAATATTCATGTATGGAATAAAATATTTGAACAATAAAAATATCATTTTTATTGAATGAATAAAATATACATGTACGGAATAAAATATTTAAACTATAAAAATATCATTTTTATTGAATGAATAAAGTATATAAAATATTTATGTATGGAATAAAATATTTGAACAATAAAAATAATATTTTTATTGAATGAATAAAATATATAAAATATTCATGTATGGAATAAAATATTTGAATAATAAAAATATTTTTTTTATTGAATATATGAACCGTATAAAATGTTCATGTGTTGAAAATAGATATTCATTTAGAAATCGGACGATTTGTTTATGTACACCCATTTAACCGATATTGATTGGGACGATAAATTTTACACATCACCCAACTGCACAAATAATAATTAGTATTTGTTGTTTGAAAACTCCACACGCGTATTGGGATGATATTGGACATACACTAATCCTAATATTTAATTGTATGTCAATCGATTGGTTGACAGACTATTGTAATCGTTAATTATTTATATTTTGTGCTTATGCAGTTGTGTGATGCACACTGGATGATAGTTGATTGTGTATAATTATTGTTGTGTAAATATGTGTATGAAATCCATATAAATAACATTATATGGTAATTGACTGTGTCTGATTCCAATTCAGAAAGAACGAATATTTTAAAATAATCAATATCTTAAAATAATATTCAGTAAAGGATTAAAATCTAATTTGATATCCGATTTGGGATGGACATGAAAAAATTGAAATATAAAAGCTGTGTTGATTAGATTTGCGCCATTTTAACGTAAACGATATTTGTATGATTTTATTCATTTTTATAATGAATATTGAAAAGGAAATGATTTCAAAACCTGATATTTTGATAAATTATCATTTATATATTGTAATGATATAGAATATTAAATTTTGATCTAAATTGAAAATGAAGTTAGAATCGTTTTAAAACGAATTTATAAACGATTTTTAAAATGCGTTTTAAATGGAAATTGACGAAATATATATAGTATATATATATGTATATATATATATATAATGGCCTGAATAGAACGCACCGCGACCGCTCGCGAATTTCGACCATTGACTTCGAATTGACATTACGGGAGATCCGACCGTCGGATTCTCCTAAAACCAGAACACTTGGGTTCATATCGAAAAGAGCTTTCTAACGAATATAAGAGATTTGAAATCTAACGGTTGGATTTGGATTTATGTCCAAATCACATTTGGAAAAGGTCGTTGTAAGTGCAGTTCGATGACCGTTTATGGAAATCGACTGAAAGGGCCTTAATAAAATTATTAAAAATATTAATAATTGGTGTAAAATCATAATAAATGATTTGGAAAGAATTAGGATGAAAAATTCCACATTTGAAAAGGTAAAAATATATTTTTGTCAAAATGAACTAGTTATTGACTAAAAATGAATTCCAATAATTTTTAAATAAATAAATTGGATTGAGAATGGGTTTTAATATAACCAGAATTTCCAATATATGAATTGGAGTGGATTTGAATGGAAATCATCATCGGAATATTTCGACGTTGGATTTCGTGATTATACAAATATTGTTATGGAAATTTGGAAGATATATTTATATCGTTATTTCCAATACGATATTTATTGGTTTCAGAATTTTATATTAAATATAAGCTGAAATAAATTCTATTCAGAGCCTTGTAGTTAATATCAAATGGGTTTTTGGGTTTGTCGTGAATGGTGTCTTTATTAACACTGTTCTTAAACCCAGTTGAGAAAAGAATAAATCTTTAATTTAAGATTTAGTGAGGTTTTCCAATTAATTAATATTTAATTAGAATTGAATAAAAGAATTGGATTTTTGGGTTTATAGTGAACGATGTTTTAAACGACATTTGTTCTTTAACCTGATTAACTGTGAAATGTAATTTGGAATGTATAAATTCTTTTATTAAGATTTAATGGAAATTTTCCAAAGTAAAGTTTTCCAATTTAATAAAATAAGTTGGAATGGAATGGAATTCAATTTCGTAATAATCGAAGTGAGCTTCCGCGGAGGAAGACTGTTAATATATATGGAATTTAAAAGGCTTTGTTGTTATTCCATTTATATTATTAGTTGGATACGGAAATTGATATCGATTATATATTAATCTGTTTTTCCGTGAAGATTCCATAATTAATGGAATGTGATTTTGGGTTTATTGTGAACTGTGTTTTAAATGACATTTGTTCTTTAACCCCGTTAAAGACTGATTTCATGTCTAACATCGTATTTTGAACTGTATTGTTGATCTCTGCTAAATATATATCTATTTGGTGGTGGAGAATTTATTCTCTTGCTTAATACCCTTCTCTGAGACGTATGAGCTCAGAGGTTATATATGGGCAGAAATCAAGGGTCTGGTGTAGATTGTCGATGCGACATGTTTGATTTCCCAAAGTTAAATAATCATTAATATTGATTTTTGGAAGATTAAAACTAAGTGGAGTTTTAATGAATCTTTAATTAGATTGAAATGTGAATTGATAATTTAAATTATCAAATTTGGGAAATGATCGAAAGTGGAGTATCACCAGTTTTTCTCCAAGCGATAGTTAAATCTTTAATTAGATTTGAACGTAAAATGGTAATTAAATTCACCGATAACACTGTGGCGTTAGATATGGAGTATTACCAGTTTTCCTCCATGGGATGAATAGGTTGGGATTGGGAAAATAAACAAATGATTACTTCGGTGAGGTTCGCCAATCCCGACTAGTTTGGATAAACCTTAATTTGGCTTGAAATGATATCCAGAAGAAGATTAAAGAATAAATTTAAAGAATTTGTCTTTGATAAAATTAATGGGAACCATTCCCGAAAGAAAGAATATTTGAATAAAAGAATATTCTGGATTGGAATTAGGCATATGTTGTGCTTTTATAGCACATGTTTATAAAATACGCGAGTTATTCGGAAAGACCGGGTTTATACCCATTTTGAATAACTGATTCGACGATAAGTCGACGATGAAGACAGTGGTTGAAGACCGGAGGTCTTCACATCCTTTCGATGATTACTGATGTCTTGATTGGGCTGTACACCCAAGACAAGGTAATAAGTGGTGATCATCCAGACATACTTGGAGACGACCAGATATGCGAGGACCTCTCTCCTGTATTGGACACGGGATGAGGAATAAGGTGCCTCTGGTTTCATTCAGACCCAGAACGGACTTGTAAATGGATGTGTGTCTGACATTGGATTTTATTCTGTGTTGATTGATTTCTATTAAATATATATCTTCTTGGTGGCGGAGAATTTATTCTCTTGCTTAACACCCTTCTCTAAGACGTATGAGCTTAGAGGTTATATATCGATAGATATCTGTCGCATGGCGTGAATTGTCAGTGTGGCATGCTGAGATGTAAAGGATCAAGGCTTTTGTTGAAAAGCAGAGCCTTGTGGTTGATGATCAAAGCACGACTTTAAATAGCATAGCTTTGTGTAGCGTTAATTCACGAGCCTCATACCCAGGTGTGAACCAAAAACGGGATAGTGACTGCATGGAAATGGACATATGTTAGTTCTAGCTACGAGTAACATCATGGTATGGAGCTCAGACTGTTTACTCATGTGGATGTTGCATACTATTATTACTTGATGGGAGACAAGGTACCTCGGATATATCGGTCACTGCGGGGCAGATGGATATTATATCGGTCACAACGGGGCTGATGGATATGGTCGACATACTGACCATTTTAAAGGTTCGATAGAACCAACTAACATATAGTTTATGGTATAATTAATCATTGATGGATGACCGGCCATGAAGATCCAAGGGGTTCACTGCGGGGGATCCTGAGGCACTTGCTAGTGTGTCTCGAAATCGGTGAGGATAATCCCTTGCCTCGGTTCATAGATGGAAACCCAATTTCCAATACGTGATATTCAGTTTTAGTTGTAAATATATATATGGCGACGTAATATAATGGTACCTATGCCGCCTATGATTAATACATTTATATTTGAAGTTGATTTCTTCACTTATAGTATAATAAAAGATGAAATTTCGCGTATCAAGCATATTTGGCTATTATAAGGGAAAACTCTATCCTCGACTACGTTCATTGTGTGATGGGACCTGAGTCTTATAATAGCTTCATTTTTCCCTTTAGCATTGCGTTGTTATTTTTATGCACTGGTATTCATGGGGGATAAACCCGTTCTATGTTATACGGCGTGGTCCCATGATTTACCTGACTTTAAAATAAAGCTAATAACTGTTTTAGTTCTCACAATAGTCACATGACTGGCTTGGAGTTTATTGTTTTAACATAAACTCTGGGTGCCCCTATTTCCACATGGGCAGCCAATAGTTTTGGTTTTGCAGATATTATATTCACAGGATCCTGGATTTACAGCTGGAGCTATATACGGAAAGCTCTGTATCAGTGTATTTCTTTTAGTTGTGTTATGTATTCTTTTTCCGCTGCTATGTATTTAAATGCAATTTAAATCTCTGATATTCTCTGATGTATATTATTTACACATACTATGTTATATTCTTGTACTCTGATGTAATTGTTGTAATATGCAATGAAATGTTCTGTCGTTTGTGTTCTGATTTGTCATGTTCTCAACTCAATCTGGGTTTTCCCGTAATGGCAAGTTTGGGTCGTTTCAATGTGAATGCGTGGTTCATGATAATGAAAGAACAACAAAATAGAGGATTGGAAAACGAGGTACTCTTTACAATAATTTCATAATTACCATTATATTTAGGAATATACATCTATGCGCATAGTTAGGTATAGAAATTTATTTTAGACATTTTGGTTCATATGTCGATACACGATAATATACATATCACTATACCGATCTAATTAAAATCTTTTCTTGTTCTAAATTTAAATTTCATTACTCTTTGATTTGGTTTTGAAAAATTGGAAGGACATATTTTCAATATAAAAATGTGAGATCAAACTCTAATTATCAATTTTGTTTATCTACTTATGTTTCATATATTTTGTTTCAAAAACTTATATTAAAATTATACAAATCAATAAAACTATGTATAGTACATAGATATGTTAATATGCTTGAAATAATTTATAATTTTCAAACATTTGATATTGTTATAGATTTATATATCTTTTTTTAAACATACATAGTCTAACTTATATATATATATATATATATTTCACCTATGATTACATATAGATTTGGGTTACATTGTAACTAATACTATTTAAAATTGAATATCAATTTTGATTATCTTATTTTATTAGATTTATAAAATTTGTATATTTAAACTTAAAACTTTGAGTTATAAAACATATTTTTATAGTTTACTCGATATTACCAGATTTTAACAAAAAATTGATTTTGTTTATAATTAAAAACTTTATACTATAATAATTTGGTAAATTTAAGTTTTAACATTCTAATGTTTCTTTAGTAAAGTAATTTATTTCAATAGTATAAATCTAAAATTAATTTGTATTAAAAGATTGATGTATATCCCACAATACATTAACTTTTTCTTTTTAACATTAATTTATATAGATATATAATTTATAATATATATATGTCTATGCATAATAGTTAGATATTACTTTAAATATCTTCTATAGAAATACATATCATCATTCTGCATATTATTATCATAATATCATTACATATCTTATTTCATACATCATTATTATAAATTACAATGCATCTCAAATAAAATCAATCACATCACAAGTTGCATATCGTTCAATATATCTATAACGACCCAGATTTTTAACCATTTTTTTTGAACATTTAATTTGGTTTTACATGTTGATTTGGAAATATTTAAGGATTTAGATTTATTGATTTAATGGAGTTTGAACATATAATTTATATGTAATTATAAACGAACTCGTAATGTCGTAGTAGTTCATAATATTACATTTTGAACTTCAATTGAATATCTAGAAGCCATTTTGAGTTGGAATTCTTCAAAACATTAAGAATCGTCTGAATCTATTTGATAATAATTTTCTAATGAAAGAGAAAAATCAAGATTTCATATTGTGGATTTTGAGTTATGTCAAATTCAAATTTTCATATAGTCGCTATGGAATCGTTCATATATAATATAACGCTTTATTTAATAAATAAAAAGGATTTTTAATGAATTTAATATAGTTTTAACCTGTAATCTGGTCAGAATGATTTTTAAATAATTATATATGATGTTGGTATATAAAAGAAGGTAATAGAAATTTTAAAATATTTACTGTAATATTATTTTGGCAGAAAATGTGAATTTTATATTATTTTAATCTAGTTAAAAATAGTCAATTTTTGAAAATAGTCACGGATTTCAAAAAAACCAGTCTCATTGGATTCGTAGTGTTTAATTATTTTAGAAATTCCAATTTTGTTTAGCTGGACATTGTATATGGTTATACAAATTAAAAATGTCAAAAGCGAGAAGATATCTTTGAAAACTATGCTTGCTTGAACCATGTGAAATCGTGCCTGAAAATCTTTGCACATTCATACAGAGATACTCGGTGAAATTTTTTAGCTGAAATTGTTTAAATCAAGCTCATCGCATGACCGTACACTATTTTAAACACATCACCATAAGCTGTCTCATCCAATTAAAAGAAAACGATTTTTTTAAACAAATCTTTACCCAGCAACGTTTCAGTCTTTTCTCTATCGTTTCATTGAATGCAAGCCTTCACAACTCATGTATGGCTAATTCGAAAAAACATTTGTAATGGAAAATATCTCTGACACTTTGCATGTTACCCTATCTTTTAGGGTTGACTGCTCAAACAGCTAAATAAATTAAAACTATGAAATTTTGCAGACATTTCATCTCCGCACGTTCTATTGTCTGTACGTAGACAACAACATTTCACTTTTCATGACCAAAGTAACCACATATACATTCCTTTATAAGCAAACCCATCGCAAACTATCTGCACCCAAAAATGAATGGCAGAAAGACACTGATCTTCCCCTTCCCAAAAAACCATTCGATTTCGTCACGAAATCATGAAATATTTAACTAGAGAATTGCTCAGGGCCATCGAGCTCTATCGGAGAAACGACGACGATCGATTTCTGGGGCCTAGTGTGTTGACTAAACTTAACTCTTCGGTTTTAGTAATAGTCTAAAAGTTGCATTTTAATATGTGAGAATAAATTCATGGAACTAAAAATGATGTATCTATTCATGTATGATGGTTTGTATTCTCCTATTATAAAAGGAGAAGTTTGTAATGGTATTTTGAGACAAGATAAAAAAAGGAGCAAAAAATCAGAAATAGAAAACTGCTCTGTTCCTTGTTCTGTCAGTATTCTATATACTGAAATCTTTATACAAAAACACACACACACACACCCCAACAAAGTGGTATCAAAGCCAATACCTATCAAGAATGAATAACTCTCTTTCTGTTCCAAAACTTACCAAAGAAACCTATGGGCACTGGTGTATTCATATGAAAGCTTTGCTCGGCTCACAGGAGGCATGGGAAATTGTAGAGATGGGTTACTATGAACCGGAGAATGAAGGAGCATTGAATCAGGCTCAGAAAAATGCTCTAGCGAAGGCTCGGAAACAAGATCAACTAGCTTTGTCTATTATACACATGGGTTTAGATGAAGCCATGTTTGAAAAGGTTGCATCTACAGAAAGAGCAAGGGAAGCATGGGAGATTCTCCAGAATAATTTCAAAGGCGTTGACAAAGTAAAAAAAGGTACGATTACAAACTTTACGAGGAGAATTTGAATCATTACAAATGAAAGAAATGGAGTCAGTCCCAGATTATTTCACGAGGGTTTCCTCTGTTGTAAATCAAATGAAGAATTATTGAGAAACAATTGAAGATGCTCGTGTAAATGAAAAAATATTAAGGTCATTGAATACAAAATTACAACTTGTTGGCATCTCCATTGAGGAATCAAATGATACGGAGACCATGACCGTGGATCAACTTATGGGATCACTGCAAGCGTATTCAGAAAGATTGTTAAAGAAGGAAGAGACGGAGTCTCAAGTGCTGAAAACCAATGTTTCTGTTGAAGACAAAGATAAGGGTTGTACACACAATACAGTAGAGGAAGAGGACGTGGACGTGCAAATCAAAGTTTCAGTAGAGGCAGAGGACGTGGTCGTGTAAGCAGCAGACCTGAAGATAAGATGCAGACAAATCAACAAAACTGGCATGGACAAGGATGTGGCCATGGCAGAGGTGGAAGATCAACTCCTGGCAGAGGTAATAGATCAAATGATTGTTATAATTGTGGAAAATTTGGACACTTTGCCAAAGATTGTTGGTTTAACAAGAATGTTGAGGAAAAGACAAATTTAGCCGAGATGGAGGAGAAACAAGATAATGGTGTTCTGCTGATGGCATACAAAGATGTGATTCCAGAAGATGATATTGTTTGGTATCTCGATAGCGGAGCCAGCAAAGCAAGATTAAATTAATTTTAAATCGAGTTATTAAATCGTCAATAACTTTTTTACTTTTAGGTCAGAACCGAGCAAAGCAAGTTGCGATAGGATCATGGCAACGAGTACTATACTCTGGAACCAGTTTGGGACAAGTTCGGATGCACTTGAAAATTTTAGTTAAATTAAACATTGTTTAATTTAATTGAATTGCTTAAGCGACAAACGGAAATCCAAGTGGGTATAACTCACTCAGTTTGTCGCACTTATATTTTATATAAGTCAGGTTAATTTTTGTGTGTTATGGTTGATTATTTTTGAATGATTGTTGATTATATATTCATATGTTGGCTGAACTGATTAAATTAATTTTTTTTAATTTAATTGGAATCAATCGTTGTTTTTAACGATTGTAACCAATTGAGGTAACTTACCTTGTTGGTCGCGTTTATAATAATATAACTGCAACAAGATAGGACATTTGAAAAAGGAATGTCCAAAGATAGATAAGGATAAAGAAATTGTGGAGGCTTATGTTTTGGATGCAGTTCCTACCTCTTCGAGTGCATCTACTTCTAAGGATAAGGGAAATAACGTCGTACTGTAAGGTATGCTTTCTATCAAAAAAGTTTCTGATAGAGTTTTAATTTGATAATGGAGCTATACATTTTTTTATCAGTAGTGACTTAGTGTGTGGATTGGATCACCCTGAACTTGAGATGAGTCTGTGGTTGTGACTAACCAACTAGGTGGTTCTAGTAGTCTTTATATGATTTGTCGTGGTCTTGTTTTATTGAGTCATAGATGTTTTTTTTTGTTTTTTATCATTTTGTGTTGAGCTTTGCAAGGTTCGGGATTATCTTGGGTATGAACTGACTTATGAAGTATGAGGCTATTGTGGATTGCGTGAGGCTTAAGGTGACGATCGGTAACGTGGAGGGGAGAGTGGTTCTTCTTGAATGTTTACCGGAGGATGGTGTAATAGGCTTCTATTTATATTCAATAGGAATTCCATAGGAAGGGTTGCCATCTGCGCCTATTGTTTGTAAGTATCCAGATGTCTATGAGGAAGTTTTTGGGTTGCCGCCGCATTATAAGATCGAGTTTAGGATCAATTTGGTAAATGAAGCCAGACCCATTGTTTTGAAGTTGAGATGGATGGAACCAAAGAACAAGGGAGCTAAAGGTCAATAAAAGACCAATCGAAGAAACGATTCATTTGGAGAAGTGTAGCCGAATGAGGTGCACTTGTCGTACTCACGGCTAAGGTGGATGATTCGTTGAGATTATGTATAGATTATCATGAGCTGGATAAAGCGGCTAAGACGAATAAGTATCCATTATCGACGATTGGTGACTTGCTCAATCTGCTGCACGAGACAAAGGTGTTCGCCTAGATGGTTTGGGCTACGGGATTTCACCAGTTGGGAGTGGAAGATGATAATGTGTTGAAGACTTCTTTTAGGACATCATTGCGTTTCTTTGAGTGGTTGGTGATACCTCTCAGATTGACCAATGCGTCGACATATTTTGTGGATCTTATGAACAAGGTGTTCATAGATCAGTTGAACATGTTTGTACTTGTGTTCGTGGATGATATTCTTATCCACTCTAGGATGGAAAAGGAACACAAGACTCGCTTGAGGATTGTGTTTGATATGTTGAGGAAACATAAGCTAAATGCCAAACTTTCAAAATGTCATTTCTGTAAGGAAGAAGTGGGTTTTTGGGTCATGTAGTATTTGGACATATGATGGAGTTAAATCTTGCGAAGATATAGCGACGATTCAGGATTAATTAGAATCGACCTAAGAACACTACGGATACTCAGAGTTTTCTTGGTCTACCTGGATATTACATATAATTTATCAAGGATTTCTCCAAGATAGATGCACCATTGATTAACTTGACGAAGAAGAATCAGGTTTTTGATTGAGATGCGTGGTGTCAACATGCTTTTATGGTTTTAAAAGAGAGATTGACTAGTGCACCCAGTGTTTGTTATTTCTAGTGAGATTGAAGAGATGACTGTGTATATGGATGCCTGTGGTATAGGATTTGGTGTTGTATTGATGCAGAGAGGTACAGTTTTCGCTTATGCCGATCGGCATATTTCGATGAGTAGGCTAGGTAACAGGTGTAAGCATTATTTCAAGCTGTTGGGTGGATTAGTTGAAGCTGACGTCTTCTAATATTTATACTTATACTTTGGTTTATTCCGCCATGTGACACTGTTGAGCCGTGATAACATTAACTATTTATTTAGGACAATTATCAGTGAGTTTATCTAACCCTTCTACAAACTCTACTTATGGGACTGTATGAGCCAATATCGTCTGATTGTATACACTACTAGAAATGGGCAAAATTGTGACGGATATATGCGACGGCTTCCGACGGGATCTTCCGACGGCTTGCGACGGCCATCGGCGGCTGTCGGAAGCTGTCGCATATATGCGGATTTACCCACCCGACCGCCTCCCTTTCTCCCCTATTCTCCACTTTCGCTCAAACATTTCCAGAACCCGATTTTTACCCTAACCCACACCCAAACTTGAATTTTTCACCCCCAAACTTTAATTTCTTCGTGTATAATCCTCCCCGGCTTCGTCTCTAACCTCTTGGGTAGGAAATTTAAGGTACAATCTCTTAATTTACTTAAAAATCCAATTTTTTCCTAAACCTATTTATGTCCTAAATCGAAAATTAGGGTTAATTATTGATGGTAATTGATTCTAATATCCTAGTAGTGGGCAATAGTATCCTATTATGTGCATATTTCATGCTATGTTGTGAAATTGAAAATGTTATGTGCAATGTTTGAGTATTTGTGAATATGCTCCCATTTAGCTTGGTTTCTGCCGTTGTATAATTTAGGATATTTATGTACATGTGCACCGTTTTGCGCTTGTCATTCTTGTATGTGTTAGTTGGCATACGAAAAAAATAAACGGACAAAATAGGAATAGTTCATAGTGCAAATTTTGACTAAATACACAAAAAAGATCATGAGTCTAAATTGTAGTTATGCCTATTGAAACGACGATAATAATAAGTTGGCTTTAAGTTGATTGAAATGTCAAGAAGATGTGAGAAGATAAAATATTTTTGTGTTGCAGTAAAACGTATATTTATAGTAAAATGCGCACATCTAATTGACTAATATCCCCTAGAGTGTCGGCCCCGTCCGACGGATGTTGTACATGATCGTTATATAAATAGTTGTTTTTATCAAATTAAAAAACGGCCGTTTATATTCATCTGGTATAATATTTGTTGGATTTGTCCTTGTATTGGACAAGTTATAAACGCAACAAGCATGTACATTTTGTATACTGCTTCGTTTCAAAAGATTCACAAAATTTCGGTTTAATTTCTCTTTTTGTTTCCTGCGTACATGTGTACAATGCAGGAAACAAAAGGGAAATGCTGCCGAAATTTTGTTGAATCGTTTGAGACGAAGTAGTATACAATTGTAAATGTTTACTATGTTTATAATGGGAAGTAGGATGCGTAACCATGTAAAAGAGTTATAGTAAAAAAAAAGTGCCAAAGTAGATTTTTTTTTTAACTTAGTGAAAATGTTATTTGCTTTCAACCATTATTAATTTTGAACTTGTGACTAAATTTGTCAAATAGGAAAAATGATTGATTATTTTGTTGATCGGAGGAGTTGGATGTACCAAAGGAGAGGACAGAGAGGTTCAATAAAAGAAGATTTTTATAATGGTATAAATGTCTTTGTTGAATTCGCTTTAAGTAATAATGGAAGCGATCCTGAAATTCGTTGTCCGTGTAGCAAGTGTAGACATTTGAAGTATTTGTTACCCGATGTTGTGAAAGTTCATTTGTGCAAAAACGGATTCGTACCCGAGTATTATTTTTGGGATCGTCATGGAGAATTTGTATCAAATACTCCTATAGAGACCGAGGTAGAAAGTGTTGTTGATGAAAATATTAGTACGCCCCGTATTGAAAATATGGTCGAAGACGCAGCACGATCAATGTTTCCTATGAATGCAGTTGATGACGATGATGGAAATGATGAAGAACCAAATATTGAAGCTATGAAAATTTATGATTTGTTGGATAATGCTAAGAAACCTATTTGGGATGGTTGTAAAAGCGGCACTCAGCTATCAATAATCGCAGAATACATTGCAATGAAGTCAAAATACAACATCACTGAAGCTGGGTTTACAGCTATTGTACAAGCTGCAAAAAGGCACATGCCGCTAGATAATTTAATGTGTGAAAATCACTACGAAGTTAAAAAACTTATGTCAGCATTTGGTTTACCTTATTAGAAAATAGATACATGTGTAAAAGGATGCATGTTGTTTTGGAAGGATGACGTAAACCTTATAAATTGTAAAATATGTAATAAAGAAAGATATAAACCAAGAAAGAAAAGGGAAAGGAAGTTCCATTCAAACGTATGCATTACTTACCCATTACTCCAAGGCTTCAAAGATTGTATGCATCTTCTGTAACTGCATCTCATATGAGATGGCATAAGGTGAGATCGGAAGAAGAAGGTACGTTGACCCATCCGGCCGACGGGGAAGCATGGAAGCATCTCGATAAAACTTATCCGAATTTTGCAGCGGAGAGTCGTAATGTCATACTAGGATTATGTATGGATGGTTTTTCACCATTTTCTCAATTTGGTTCTAAATACTCATCATAGCCCATTATCATCACACCTTATAATTTACCTCCATGGATGTGTATGAAAACACAATATATGTTTCTTACTGTTGTTGTTCCTGGCCCCGACGATCCGGCATAAAGAATTGATGTTTATTTACAACCGTTAATTGAAGAATTAAAAACATTGTGGAACGAAGGAGTAGAAACATAGATGTTTCAAAGAAGAAAATTTTTCGTATGTTTGCTTCTTTGTTGTGGACTATAAGTGATTTTCCTGCCTATGCAATGCTTTCAGGATGGAGTACTGCTGGTCGTCTATCATGTCCATATTGCATGGAAGAGACACGAGTGTTTTCCTTACCGCATGGTAAGAAAATTTCATGGTTTGACTGCCATCGATGTTTTCTCCATGTAAACCATCCTTTCAGAGTAGACAATAAAAACTTTTTGGCTAATAGAGTAGAAACCAGACAACCTCCAACACTATGGTCTAGTGAAGAAATATATTGTGACGACCCCAAACCCCGTACTGACGGCGGCAAGGGTTATCTTTGGAATATAACACAGAAACAGATAATAGCATAACAGAAATAAATAAATACACCAGATAATACACAATAGAATACTGGATAAACTTAATCATCAGAGTTACACAGTATACAGGATCATACTTAGTACAAATACAGTTCAGTTATACATAAATGTCTACAGCGGAAAACAAACATAATATGTACAATAGGAGCTGAACAACATAAAAAGAGATAAATAATAGAATCCATCTTCAGCTCCAGCTATCCAGAAAGAACCAGCTAAACCTGAATACAAGGCTGCCCGTGTAGAAAAAGGGGCACCCGAGTTTGAAAGTGAAACAAACTACGAGTCAGTCATGGGACTGGTATGAGAAATCTACTCTACACATTTATAATATGGCTAATCACAGGACCACGCCACTTTCGTGGAACGGGTTTACTCCATTGGATGGCCAGTGCTTTAAAAACAAATCTTTCTTTTAAACATCGCAATGCTTTTTATAAAAATGAAGCCATTATAAGACTCAGCTCCCATCACACAATGCAACGCAAACCGGAGGATAGAGTTTTGCCTTATAATGGCCAAAATATGGTTGATACGAATAAAACAAAAGCAATTGATATTATTACTAGTGCTTATATGTTTCAAAAACAATTTCGAATCATAACTATCAATCATAGACGGCATGGGTACCATATATCATGTCGCCATATATATATACAATCAAAACCGCAAGATGTCATATTTGGAAATTGGATTTCCGTCATGAACCAAGGCAAAAGATAGTCCTTACCGAATTCGAGACAATCTAGCCCATGTCTCAGGAACAGCCGCAACTGCCCCCTGGATCGTCAAGGCCGGTCCACCGATGTGGATTATTATGCCTGAACACTACGTCTCCCCGCCCTATGGGGCGTAAATGAGCCAACGAATGACTCCATCGGTCCCGGATCGACCGATATATCTGAGGCGCCTCGCTATCCATCATCCACATAAGTAAAATGTCAGGCCGTGTAAAAACACCGACACAACTCCTAGCTAGAAAGAAACGCATGCCCTCCCTGAGGTCCCTCTCCCGTTTCTGGTTTATACCGGGGTGTGAGGCTCGCGAATTCACGTTATACACAAAGCTACGCCACACGGGCGGTGCTTTGATCATCACCACAAGACTTTGCTTTTCAACAGAAGCCTTGATCATTTGCCACTTAGGCATGCCACACTAGCAATTCATGCCATGCGACTGATGTCCATCGATATACAACCTCTGAGCTCGTGCGTTTCAGAGAAGGGCGTTAAGCAAAAGAATAAATTCTCCGCCGCCAAACAGATGTATATTTAATAGAGATCAATCAACACAGAATAAAATCCAATGTCAGACTCACAGTCCATTTACAAGTCCGTTCTGGGTCTGAACGAAACCGGAGACACTATATACCTCGCATATCCATCGATCTCCACGTACGTCCAAACGATCACCACTCATTATCCATATTTCGGGATGCCTCCCAATCAGGACCTCAGTGACCATCCAAACGAGGTGAAGATCGGTCTTCAACCACTGTCTTCATCTTCGACTTCTTATCATTGATTCAGTTATTCAGAATGGGATAAACCCGGTCTTTCTGAGCAACTCGCATGTATAATAAACAAGTGCAACACTAACATACATACGCTTCATTTCAATTCATTAGTCACTAACCGTCAATCAGTAAGAGAACGATTTCCCAAATATTAACCCCGAAGGCCGAAACCAACATCAGATCGATACCCAGGAAACCATTCGACTTAGCTAACCTTCAGTTAATTTCTAATCACACATCCATATCGTTTATAATATTTTATAACGATTTATCGCTATTTTTATTTATTTTAAAATAGCCAATTTATTCAAAACGACGCTTCGGGCCATAACGCGGCCGTGGCGCTGTTTTTCTTCAGATTTGATTTACACATATCTGAAAATCTAACCGTTGGATCTTCACAAAATTTACATCATTAGAAAGATCTTTTCAAAACGAATCCAACGGTTCCAGTTTCGGGAAATTCCGACGGTCGGATCTCCCGATATAATCGTTTGAAGTTTCGATTTCAAAATACGAACTACAGCGTCGTTATTCGATTAAATATAATTATATATATATATAATCGATTCTGGCGCTGTTTTTCTTCAGATTTGAATTAAACATTCCAGACAATCCAACCGTTGGATTTTTACAAAGTTGGTGCCGTTAGAAAGATATTTCCAAAGCGAATCCGACGGTTGCGATTTCAGGAAAATCCGATGGTCGGATCTCCCGCACTAATCGTTTGAAATCACGGTTTCAAAATACGAACTGCAGCTTCTTTATTCGATATATTTAAATTCTATTTTTAAATATATATCGATTCTTCGATTTCAAAACTATATAATTTTCATACATTTGATAAAAATTATATTTTTATCTAACTGTCTTCTATTTCAACACTTCACTATTTTTATCAATTCATGTATATAATAAAAAGGTGATTTTTAATGTAAAACAATTTATTTCAAAACTCGACTATTTTATATAGTTAATATAGGTGGTAAAAATAAGGTTTTTATTATAAAACAATTTATTTCAAAACAAGATTATTTTATATAGTTCATATCGATGATAAAAATTGGATTATTATTATAAAACAATTTCTTTCAAAATATGAATACCATTCAACACATGAATTTCAATTCAACACATGAAGGTTTTCTATAGTTTATATATATAGATAAAAAGGATGATTTTTATATTTAAAACACGAATACCATTCAACACTTGAATTTCAATCCAACGAATGAATATCGATTCAACACATGAAGGTTTTCTATAGTATATATATATAGATAAAAATGTGATTTTTATATTTAAAAACACGAATACCATTCAACCCATGAATTTGTATCCAACGAATGAATATCGATTCAACACATGAAGGTTTTCTATAGTTTATATATATAGATAAAAATGTGATTTTTATATTTAAAAACACGAATACCATTCAACACATGAATTTCTATTCAACGAATGAGTTTCAATTCAACACATGAAGGTTTTCTATTCAACGAATAAATATAGTTTCAACGAATGAAAATAATTCTAACACATGAATATTATTCAAAATTTCGGCAGCATAATGGCAGGGTAGTTAAAACCGGGACCGTCCCTAGTACGGCTCCTCGCTCTACCTTAAAACCTCACGGTTTTTGACAATGGGGAATCATGCATCTAGTTCGCACGCAGGCGACATGTATATTTATTTCATTTCCACAAACTAATCCTATGTGGTTTCAACCAAATATTTCTCAACCACAAACAGGTATTTTTCAACCACAATCAATCAATTTCAACCACAAACAATTCCAATCAACCATTCGCTATCAATCAATTTTCACACCAATCACAACCAATAAATATCGTCCATGGTTTGTGGATGAGGGACGTGTGTATATATATATATATATGTATGTATTTATATTTATATATAGCATTTCACTTCTATTTCAACACATATATAATTTTTACAACGCATATATAACTTATACATCGAACGTACAACTTATACAACGCTTATACAAGAGGTGTACAACACTTATACAAGAGGTGTACAACGCTTATATAACTCATACATCGATCATATAATTTATACATCGTCGTTTTTCATATCCTTTATAAATTAGAAATCTCACGTTGGGTTCCACTCCACCAAAAATAACAGAAGGCTCAGAAAAATATGCGGTCTCTTCTAGAATGTAGAAGACGTCCACACGAGTCCACTATCTCTTGTTTCACTGAATTTCGTCAAAACACGAAAAAGATATGATTTTTCAAATTTTGCAACGGTTTAAAGGTGTTAAAACTGTTGAAAATAAATATAGCCGATACCTCTCTGAATTCTTCAAAACTAGGTTTGATCTTTTCGATCAAACGGTGAAGCGGATCGACGATCGGCCTTCGCAGCGAGGAAGAGGGGAGAGAGGCGCACTGGCGCCTGGAGCGGGGCCCACTTCGGTGGCCTATAGGCGGCGCGGCGGCGGTTTGAACGCCCAGACTTCCTGGCGTCGATACGCACTCCATATGCCACGAAAAATTCCAAACTTTATATGGATTTGAAGATCTTCAAAAAGTTCAACTGTGGCACGAGCTAGTTCGGCGTGGATTGATCGAAAAATGAGGGGAAAAGATTGAAGGGGTTTCCGCCTATGATCGACTGTCGGGGAGAGAGAAAATTAAATTTCTGACCAATGAGATTTTTTTATTAATTTATATATTTTTAAATTTCTAAAATACCCCTTGTCACACACGAACACCAATTCAAACCCAACGACGGTCGTCCCTAGCGTTTTACCCCCATTTCGAACACAATGGGATATGTTTCGAAGGCCCATTCAAATGTTTCAGTCTGTTTTCATTCAATTTAAAATATATAACATTCAATATTCAATTTGAATGTACATTTCAATTTGCCAGGGCCACAAACTGATTCGAAAAATTCCAGAAAAATAAATCTGGATATGTTTTGACGATACGGTCCCAACAAAACTAGTTTCGTCGAATTCTGAGACCGTTTGCAAAAAGGCCCATTTCTGGTCGATCCAATTTAACTATAATTGACCAAAACACGTTTTCCTTTTCCACGCTCACATACTAGCTTCAAAAATAATGAAATTTGAAACCTAGCAATAAATTCACATCCCGGATCCAACAAAAGTGGTTTCGTCGAATTCCGAGGTCATATGCAAAATGGCCATCTTCACGGGCTATATAATTTCTATAGCGACCTTTCTGAAAATTCATTTGGCCAAAACTTTTTCTTTCCACTATGAAACTTCGATTTTTCAGATTCGTTAGAAAGGTATTCACTAACAGATTTAAATATTTTTGGTTTCACTCAAATCCGTTTTGTTTTGCACCCGGTACAGTCAGTCAAAGTTTGAATTCAAATTTTGAAACTGCAGCGCCATTTCAGGCCTTGTTTATAATTAGAATTAATTATATTCGTTTTCAAACATCGATTCAAACTCACTTTTCATTGCAATTATTTAAAATATTTAAAATCCACTATTTTAGCCAATTTAAAAATTTTAAATTGGTTCAGATTTTCCGGGTCGTTACATATATGAAATGATTGAAAATCATCCAAAGCTATATGAAACTGGAGTTCAAACAGAAATTTAAGGAAAATCGATTTATCACAATTGGTGTAAACAATCTATTTTTTGGGAGTTGCCGTATTGGAAACATCTTCTGCTTCGTCATAATATTGATGTGACGCACAATGAGAAAAATGTATTTGATAATGTTTTTAACACAATTTTGAATGTTAAAGGGAAAACTAAAGATGATTTGAAATCAAGGCGCGATATAGAAGAATTATGCAAACGTCCCGAGCTTCATATGAAACCAAATGAGAGTAAAAAACCCAAAGCATGTTATGAATTAGATAATAATCAGGTTAAAGTTGTGTTAAAATGGGTTGAAGGGTTAAGATTTCCTGATGGGATTTCATCAAACCTTCGTAGACGTGTTGACTTCAAAAATGGTAAATTGAGTGGAATGAAAAGTCATGATTGCCACATAATGATGGAGCATTTATTTCCCGTTATGTTCAAAGAACTACTGCCGTTAAAAGTGTGGAAGGTATTAACGGAGCTTAGTTTGTTTTACAAAGAGCTATGTTCGACTACTTTAAAAGTGGAACGCTTACGTAAATTCGAAGTAGATATTCCAATATTGCTTTGCAAATTGGAGAAAATATTCCCACCAGGTTTTTTTAATGTAATGGAGCATTTACCTGTCCACCTTCCAACTGAAGCACGACTTAGAGGTCCCGTCCAATATGGATGGATGTATCCGTTTGAGAGGTAAATATAAACATGTGACTCATTAATTTAATTGCACTTAAAATTATGAAATAATGTAAATTAATTTTGTATAGATATCTGAATCATTTGAAGAAAAAAGTGAGACAAAAAGCACGAGTTGAAGGCTCGATATGCAAATCTTACATTGAAGAAGAAGCTTCGTTCTTTTTCTCTCATTATTTCAGTGATCATGTGAATATATCATTTCAAAGTGTTCCTTGAAATGACGAAGGAGACGTACAAGAATCGTCCCAAACAGTTTTTTCTATTTTTAGACAACATGGCCGATCTTCTGGGAAATGTGTAGACGTATGGCTAGACGATAAAGATCTCCATGTAGCACACACTTATATTCTTCTAAATTGTGCTGAAGTTGCACCTTTTGTTAGGTAATATGAAATACCAATTAGTGCTTTATTCATTTCTACATTTTTGCTTATGTATGATAATTAATGTAAAAAATTATTTCTTCTTACAGCGTTTATGAACGTGAACATCTAAACGGAGATATCGGTAAAGAATTTTCTGCTTGGTTTACAAATTATGTTTATGAACCCAAAAATTGTGTTATTGATGAAGGGTTGAAACATCTTGCAATGGGACCAAAAAGATTGGTCAAGACATATCCAATATATTTTGTTAATGGATATAAATTTAACACCGAAGAATACGATGCTGAAAAATTAACGAACAATACAGGTGTATTCGTTAAAGGCAGTGGCGATCCTGAAAATCACATTAATGATTTTTATGGCATTTTAACACAAGTATTGCAACTGATATATTTCTCACGACCCGCGGAGGAGGTGTTTCTATTTAAATGTGATTGGTTTAGCACTGTTCCAGGATCGGGATTAATGTGCATAAGGATTATAATCTGATTGAAATTAAGCGTACATCACACTATTACAAGTATGATCCTTTTGTACTAGCCAAACAAGCATTTCAAGTTTATTACGCTCCTTACCCGTCTCTAAAAAGAGATAAAGCAGATTGGTCGGCAGTTTTTAAAACAAAGGCTAGATTTACGTTCGACGGGAAGAATATTCCAGACGAAGGAGCCTATCAGGCAGAACTCGAACAGAACAATGAAATTCTAATTGCTGATTTTGGTCCTCTGGTCGATGAGACAAATATTTTAGTAGAAGCATTTGAGAGTGCAGAGGAAGATAATGTAGAATCTGAGGCCGAATCTGAATCAGAAGAAGATGATGACTAATGTGGATCATGATGAGTATTATCCGTCTAGTTGTAATGTAATTATGGAGTATACGACGTACATTCTGCAATTCATGTAACTCTGTTTAATTTTCTAATATTATGATCATTTTTTTACATCTTTTATGTCATATGCAATTCATGTAACTCTGTTTTTCCTATTTATATTAAATCTGCAATGTAATATGTTACTCCTTGGAATATGAGACCCAATGAAATACATGTATAAACGATTTCATTATGTTTTATGTCGTTTATTTAGATGCTTATATCGTTTGTGTAAGTTAGCCGTAAATAAATTTGAATATGATGTTATTATTATCTTTTAAAATGGTTTGTATGTGATAGGTATGTCATCTAGAGGGAATTCTTCAGGAGAGGGTTCTGGATCGCAACCCCCTCAGCGTCCAGTCAACTCCTTGGTTCCTACGAGTACAGGGTAAAATTTAATCTTTATTTAGAATATTAATTATTATCTTTACTATAACTTATGTATATTATATTTAACGTAGGATTTTCGATCTGCAACCTTCGAGGGTTATTTTGGACATTTCGAGAAATACATATAAGGCTCGGATGTCGAGATGTTGGCCTAAGTGGGATCTAATCCCACCTCACGTACAGGAGGTCATTTGGCAGGATGTGTTAGTAAGTGTTTTCTTATATACTGTTTGCATTTTAATTTCTTTTACTCAATGATATACTGTACATGTATCATCTTTATTAAGCACCAAATTTTGTTTTGATTGCAAACTTCACAAAATGCTCTTTGTATATAACATATTAAATATTAAATTGTTATTCTAGATTCGATCCACTGAAAGAGTTTTTTGGTGTACATGTGCGGCACTTACCATAAAATCCCTTGAAATTTAGTTACGTGCTTTAATAGAAGTTGATACAAATGTGCAGTGCTAAATGATTAATATAATCAGTTCATTTAGCACATCACATTTTACATATGTGCAGTGCTAAATGATTAATACAAATGATTGATGTGCATTTTTAAAGAGAAAAATCTCATCTGGTTCCAATCATTTTCAGTATTAGTTTACTGTTTTCATTTTTTAATAGAAGTTGCATATATTGCACCATATAAGTTGGTAGACTGCATGAGCTATTATGCAATCCAATAATCCGCTACAAACGCTACTTAGGTCAGACTAGCATGTCAAATGACTATGTCCTTACTTGTGTGTGTTTTATTCCAGTCCAATTCTTACGTATTTAATAGTAATGTTTCTTTAACGTGAAATACAGGCTGAGGTGGATTTCAAGACGGATGATTTACAGCTGGCTCGGACGTACTGAGTGCAAAAAATGAGAAAATGTTATAAAGATGGCATATCAACAATGAAGAAAAACATGAAAAAACCTCCATGGATGGAAGCAGCCGTTTGGGAAGGATTTCTAAAGTATTGGGACAGTGATGAAGCGAAGGTTAGTATACTAATTTTTTTTTAAATATAAAAAATATTTACTCGATAAGTACGTAATGTATCAAATTTTGAATGAACAGACGGAGTCAGAAAGAAACAGTGCAAATCGGAATAAAAATCTAGTCACGCATCGAGGAGGATCGAAGTCCTTTCAGCAGTATCGATAGGAATTGGTAAAAAAAATTAAATGCGACTTATATAAAAATTAATATACTACATAATTTTTAAAATGTAATAATTACGTGTAATAATCAAATTCAGGAGGCTGAGGAACATGGTCCAGTCTCATATATGGATGTGTTCACCCGTACGCATGCCATCGAGAGTCTCGATTCAGAAGGGAACACCATATACACATGGCATGACGACAAGTCTAGGAAGAGTCACATAAGATTTTATTATATGTAGAAGTATTTGTAGTAATTGTTAAATTATAGTAATATAATATATCATGATATAATTTTAGATACATTCTTATTTGGTCTTGCATGCAGGAGAAGTTTATGGAGCAACGTCAGCAGCGTCTAGCTGAGACTGGGCAGGAGCAGCTCACTACCGACGAGGAGAACATCATCTTTCAGTCAGTGATGGATCCAATGACGCGGAATAGACGTTATGAATTCGGAAATCAAGTGGTAAAGGCTTTTTACCTTAATTTAATTTTCAGTGCAATTAATGTTTCATCAAACACCATTCTCCTCTTCACATTGATATAACTACGTTGTATATACTTGTCAAAACGTAACGGTTGATGTTCTTTGTTTTATAGATTTTGCGGGGTTCATTTGGTTTTACCTTAGTTTAATTTTCACTTGGTATTTAATAATTAGATGTTAATCATCAAGCCATTGATGTTTTATAGAATAATTCTATTTTTATTCTAGTTAAACCATTATATGTTAATCATCAAGCCACCATAGTACATGATTAAAATTATTTTAAATGATTATTACAGTCCACCAGTAAGCAGGCACGAGGTAAAAAGAGTAGAGCTGACACAGCAGAGATCGAGGAGCTGAGAGCTAGGGTGACACAGATTGAGGAGAAAAATCGTCGTCAAGCGATTGAGACGACTCAACTTCTAGATCGGCGCTTAGCGGAGTTTGCGCAAACATATGGACGCTTCCCCTCATCAGCCGGATCCGTTGAAGAAAACGACGAAGATGACAATCAGTGATGGTTAGATAGGTACATTTTTAGTTGTTCGGAGCATATGTACATGTATGAATGTATTGATATGACTATGGTATGAGTATGACTTTGGTTTGCATGTATTATGACGCTAGACATATTTTGGTATGGTTGATGTTGTAGACTTGGTGGGGCTTTTGTTAATGTGATGGTAACTTATGTATTTGGTATGTATTTTATGTTTTTTTTTTCTTTTTTATGTTTTTTTAGATATGTTGTGTTTTGCATGAATTTGTGATTGCTGGGTTATAGACTGATGGTCTAGCACGACGATTTGAGATGAATGTGTGTTGGAAGGCTAAGTAGCAGCAGAAATACAAAAAAAAAATGCAGTATTTCCGACGGTTGCTGGGTTAAAAAAACACAACGGTTCCCAACGGCTACGGACGGATTAGTGGTTAATCATAGTAAGGGCTTCCGACGACCGTCGGAAGCCGTTACTAACCGATTCAAGCCGTCGGAAAATTAAATGACGAAGTGTGTCGGAAGCCGTCGGAAATATTGTTTACCGACGCCTTAATTTGCGATGGAGTTTTCCGACGGCCGCCGACAGCAAAAAGCCGTCGGAAATCAGCCTTTTCCTTGTAGTGATAATTATTAATATTTTATTTTATACGTTGTGAGAAGACAGAATCACATGTGATTATGTTAGTTTTTTTTCTCTCTTCTTTTTTCCGTTTTCTCTTCTTTTCTTCTATTTTTATTTCTTGACAACCATTTTGTATTGATCAGTGCTTATACAGTCCACTATTATATTATATGAGCACCGGTGGTGTTGACCGATTGTAACAACAACCTTGATGGTTATTGAGGCTCCACATATTCTCCGTTGGAAGCTTGGCGTGAATAACCGTATGAATACTTAGTAACAGCACGTATATTATTTTAAAATGGACACTGCCCTAAGCTATGCTTGGGTCCTGAAAGTTAAAGAAGTAGAATGGTCAAAAAAATGCTTGAAAATCCGTAAGTATCTAGAATAAAATGTAGGTTGAGGTAAAAGCTGCTGAGCTTCAGCAACTTTGTATTTCTTAGTTTCTGGACTTTCCTATCCTCTTGTTCCACGAATCTAAAGTTCTAGATAGACTAGTAGTCATAAAACTAAAAGATTCAGTACCATTTCTTGATGATATACAATAATGAACGTTGATTCAACATCTGTAAATCTGTATGAAAATTAAGACTACAATTTATACTGATGTAATCCAATAAAGGATCACCTTATCAGGATATCACCCACTGGAATGCAAACCATACATCTCATTCCACTTATCTTTCCCTCCCATGTTTTTTCTTCATTTATATCAAAACCTCTCCTCTCTTAATCTTTTCACACATTCTATTATAATCTCTAAAGAAAGGAACAATAATCATCGTTTTCTAAAAAAAAAAAAAAAAAAAAAAAAAGGAGGAAATAGTGGAAGAGGAATCATACCATGGCGACCACAGCCATTGGATGCCGCTTCTCCACAATCAACAAGCTGTCCCTAATTTCTTCAAACTCCAACACTTCCTCCCTTAAACTTCCTTACTTTCAGTCATCAATGCCTTCCATTCCCTTTGCAATCACCAACCTCAAAGATCTTAATCTGCGACATGTTCCAAAGCTATTAATGGCAGCAGTTGCTGAAGAGGAGCAAGCCATAATAAAGCAAGAAATCAAAGCAGATGAAGAAGTAAAAGAGGAAGTCACAACAGTTGCTGAAGAGGAGCAAGCCATAATAGAGCAAGAAGTCAAAGCAGACGAAGAAGTTAAAGAAGAAGTCACAGCAGTGCAAGAAACAGTTCAGAACACAAAGCTTTACTTCGGCAACCTGCCCTACAACTGTGATAGTGCACAACTAGCCGGTATCATTCAAGAATATGCCAGCCCTGAAATGGTCGAGGTGCGATCTTTATCTATGCACATTACATCAAGCTCCATTTATTCATCAAAACCATTGATTTTAAGCTTTGATAAGTTTTCAGGTGCTATATGAAAGAGATACGGGTAGAAGTAGGGGCTTTGCTTTTGTGACAATGAGCACTATCCAAGACTGTGAAGCTGTTATTCAGAACCTAGATGGAAGTGTAAGTCAAACCAAAAAAATATATAACACTATAACAGTAAGGTAGATGAATGTAATTTATTATGGCAGCAATATGGAGGGAGAACACTAAGGGTGAACTTTTCGGACAAGCCAAAACCAAAAGAACCACTGTATCCGGAAAGCGAATACAAGCTATTTGTAGGCAATCTGTCATGGTCGGTGACGAATGAAAGCTTGACTGAAATATTTCAGGAATATGGAAACGTGGTGGGCGCTCGAGTTCTTTTTGATGGAGACACCGGAAGGTCGCGGGGTTATGGGTTTGTGTGCTATTCGTCCCAGCAAGAGATGGATGCGGCCATGGAAAACCTTAATGGCGCGGTACTATAGTATACTACTGTAGATATTGTTGTGTTTTGTCATTGTATATTCTTGATTAGTTTGTATTCAAGATGAGTTTTCTCTTTTATGATTCTGGATACATTGCAGGAGCTGGAAGGTCGAGCTATGAGGGTTAGCTTAGCTACAAGCAGAAAAGGGTAGATTGTTGCAATTTACAGGATAGTGAAAAGCTGAGAAATTGGAAACTTGTGTAAATTTTGTATACATTTGAAACTGGCTGATCTTATTTGACTGTTGTACTGGTCAGTATTGAATAATTGCTTGTTATTACAAAACCAATTGATAACGTGAAAATATCGTCATTTATCTCATTTACGTTCTTTACTGTACTGAAACATAATGCACATAGGATTGGGTTTCTACTTTCTATCGCTTCGTTCCTCCTGTTTGCTTTGCTTCTGTTTCCTTTTTTGTTAGTCGTCCCCTTTTCCTTCGGCTACTCGGTTACATCGTTTTCTTGGGATGTTATATTTTGACTGTTGAATCATATAAAACTATTCATCTTCATGCACAAAGCAGCAATAAGTTAAGTTTCAAACCTGTTTTTCATTTAGTTTATGTCCATTACCAACAATCTGTTTTGTACAATTCTTCCTTCTTTTCGTTTCCAACTGAACGAATAGACGGAGCAACCAGCATAACAAACTAGCCATGGACAAAAACGTACAAAGATAAATAAGTCGTTGCCGTTATAAGTATACAACGGCAAGGGCTTTGCCGTTATAAATAGCAAAGCGTTTGTCGTTATAAATATTTACCCATCCCCCAGCAGCCGTCTACTCTTCTTCTTCACTGCTCTTCCTTCCTAAATATTTCCAGCCGAAACAAAAACAAACATCATTTTCCACTTAAAAACTTCAAAATTCGTTATTTTTTAACCATGAAGGTCAATTTTGAGATATACACTCGAAAAAAATGTCTAGAATGCTAAGAAATTTAGCTAAAAAGTTCATGTATGGAGAAGGCAATAGCAGCGGCGTAAGCTGAAGCGACGAAGAACAGTAGATTGCATCATATATGCACAAACATGGAAAAGAAGAATTTTTGAAAGCCGCTGAAAATTTAGAAAACCAGGGCGGAGGAGCAAAAGAAGGCGGTCGACATGATCGTGGAGGTAGCAGCGGTGGTCAAGCTGGCAGGACGCATAGAGGTGTGGGACAGACTTCTGCTAGAGAAGTCAACCATGATGTTTTTTCGGATTTGAATCTTAGAACAGCAAAATTTCCTATAGTATTTAATTTTCGTGCGCTTTCAGAAGATGAAGTACATGTCAGTACACAGACGAGTTTGGCTGTAAGTATTTTTTTTTTATTAATGATTAAAATAACTGAAATAGGTTATCAGATGACTAATTAATGGTATGATGTTGCATTTGACTTTAACAGTCGTGAAATATCCGTTCACAAGATTCTTTAACGACCATGCATAGATATTTTCATGGACATTTGGCAGATAAGGATAGAGTTGTAGCATTATAACACAACCTCAGTTTCGATTATTTCTTAGGTATTTTATGACCAGTTTACCATAATTATTAGTTAATTTATCACTACTTAGTTTACTTTATTTTGTACTATACAATTTTAGGATTCAGTCATGTTATACACGGTGGTGTGCAACTTTGCGCTGCTACTGCTTTACGGCAGTTTAAAACCACCCACACGTTCCACTTTCCTTGCGATGAGCTAGGAATTACACTGCTTGATTTCTCCATGCTTACCGACATTAGCATAGGAGTAGCCAGACATCCACCCCTCCCTTTCGATGATGCTTAATGGTGTGATCGTGGACTCGTTCTGATCTACTGCCTCATCTTGACACTTCTGATGCGTCATATCAGGTCGTCGATGCTATGAGAGTAGGCATTATCCGTGCGGCCATGGACAACATTCTTAGTCGGTACTCTCCTTATGATGATCTAGAGCTTGCACAATTATATGCCCTATACCACATTGGTAACCTTTTCTTCAGCACGACGAGCAGTAGTATGGTTGTTGGATTTATTGAGGTAGTATCTAAGTTGCATTTTTTAGTGGTGCTATTTTATATGACTCTAGGGCGGGCACCTATTCTATACTTGTACAGATGTCTTCATGTATAGTGCACCATTTCAGAGTCACATGTTTCATCATTTGGTTTCTGAGAGTTGTTACAGTACTGGTATTTTGAGTATTCCAGAAATTTTCATTTTGTCACTCGGGCTTCTGATGCGTATAATGTTTTCCCTTGTCTTCCACTTTAGACCGGGAGCAACAAAGGGCCCACGAATAATTGATTCCGTCATGTTTATTTGGTTGCCTATAACCAGAATGACTTGAGGATGTACAGACACCAGATTATATGGCATCCATTTCATGACAGTATCTCTTTTGGGATTGATTTTGTAAAGATTGCTAGGATGCTTGCCAGGAGGAGATTTCCACTCATATCTTGTCCTTCGGCTTTAGGTGCTTATTGGTTCTTAGTGAGAGGTGCTGCAGACAGTTATACGACTTTGATGTTATTCCCGATGATCTCCACCCTCATACATATCGTTGCACGATTTACCCATTAGATTATTTCGACCTAGCTAGGGCCATAGGTTGGTGGACAACCGAGAGCTTTGTTATTACCGGTCAGTCGTACGTTGACTTCTGGTGTAGATTATTCACTGGTTCCATACCATCACCAATGCATCTTCGATAGATTTAGTCGGTCCTTCTACTATACGACACGGCATACATCCCCCTGTTATTGAGGATATTACCCAGACCAGCCAGGGTTACCGTGCATCAGATCACATGGAGGTCACTTCTCACTTTGGATGGACCATGGTAGGACCAGACCGTTTTGTTGAAGTGTTTCACCCTCCGACGCACGAGCATTATCCAGATCCGACCTAGATATCATATGCCAATCTCTATGATATAAAGATGGGGATCAGACACAAAAGATACGTAGAGCATAGGCGTAACCTAACTATTACAATAATGAGCAATGTCGCTAGGCAGAGGAAGGAAGCAGTCCGATTGCAGACATAGCTGGAGGAAGAGCGCAAGAGATTTGTTGACATGCGGATATACTGCAAGCATTTATCTGGTCCCAATGGTAGCCGAGATGATGATGAGAGACGTCATCATCGTCTGACACGTCCTCGCAGAGATTGATGATCGTTTGTATTGTAGTTCATTTGATGTATTTTATTTATTAGTTTGCTTTGATGTATTGCAGACCTATTGCATTTGGTTTTTGTATTGATATTATTATTGTTCATGCGTTGTGCTATATGTCATTTTTGTTCACGTCATGTAATTTCTGTGCAGATGTTATTATTTTTCATTTGATGTATTGTATTTCATTATTGATCATGTTATGTCATTTCAGCGTAGATGTCATGTTATGTCATTTCGAAGAATATAGTTTGTTTATTATATTCATTACTATTTTTGATGTTATTACTGTTGTTGATCACATTTGTCGTCGAACTAAACTTCTCAAACCAATCGTTCATCATGTCAAATTACATTTTTTCCAAGCATACATAGGAAATAGATGTTAAAACTTAGGATACAATGGATTCATCTTGTTCGCCTTCGGCTAAGTCGCGTCCTCCCCAGAATGTGACATGCCTCTATCTTCGTTCGTCTCGTGAGAGGTTGAGGATGGTTCCGCGGACCCCTACACCATTCGCACACGCTCTATAGCGTCGTCCGAGAACATCATTAGATCTACTTGCCACACCCTTTATCTTGTTTGTTATTTTCTTTTTTTTCATTGCTTTGGCTTCTTCCTCTTTCACTTTTGCCTCTTTGTTTCTTGTTTTCTTAAATGGTCAATTTCTTGTTTTGGAACATTAGAGGCATAGGTAATGACTCTTCTCTCGCGCTTCTCAAACACCTTGTCCATAGGCATTCCATTCTACTGTATCACTTCTAGAGCCTCTAATGGCCACTAAAGTCATATCCAATGTCGTTCTTTCTCTTGGATTTGGTGGTGGCATTTCCAGCTTATCCAACAAGATTTGGATTCTTTGTCTAAGGACATATCCACGCTTCTGGTTTTTGACTCATCGCAACTACTATCAGTAGTTTGTTCTTCCTCTGCCTTTCCATCCTCCTTCCTTTTCTCGGGGGCTTACGCCAGGTGTGACCTCATTGATCATTTAACTATGTGGTCTGATATCATATCTCTTTCTAACTTTGGCTTTGACTCTTCCGTCATCGGAGGTAATTTTAACGTCGTTTCCTCCCAGGCAGAGAAGCAAGGGCGGTGCGTCTATTAACCGTGTTGTGGTAAAGGATTTCAACTCTTTCGTAGTTTTGTCAAGGCTTACGAAGTTGTTTTTGTAGGTTCAACCTTTACTTGGTGCAATAACCAAGATGGTCCAAAAATAATTCTTTCTCATCTAGATCGAGTCTTTGGATCATAAGGTTGGTTCAACTTTCCTTTTCCTACTCGGTTTCCCACCTTAATCGCTCGAACTCCGATCATGCTCCTTCGATTCTATTTATCTCTTCCTTCTCTCTTATGGACCTTCTTTGTTCCGTTTTAGTCTATGTAAAGGTCTCATCCATCTTTCTTCCAAGTAGTGGAAGAATCGTGGAATGTCCCGGTCATTGGGAGTCCATTTGTTGTGTTCTCTATCAAACTGAGGCGTCTCTAGTCTTGCCTTAGGATTTGGAATGGGTTAGTTTTCAAAAAAAAAAAATATTTTATCGTGTCTATATTTGTAGCGACCCGAACTTCCCCAGTAAGGAAAGCCCGAATTGCCTTGAGAACAACACACATCGGAACGCAAACAGAAGAACATTTCATTGTTAATTACAACAATTCCATCATAATACAAGAATAAACAGAGTACAAATGAATATTACACAAAAAATATCAGAGACTTAAATTACATTTAAATACATCACAGCGGAAAATAATACAAAACACAACTAGAAGAGATATACGGATACAGAGCTTTCCGGATATCATTCCAGCTGTAAACCAGGTTCCTGTGAATATAAATCTGCAAAACCGAAACTACTAGCTGCTCGTGTGGAAAATAGGGGCACCCAGAGTTTCGGTTAAAACAATAAACTCCAGGTCAGTCATGGGACTGGTGTGAGAACTAAAACAGTTATTAATCTTTATTTTAAAGTCAGGTAAATCAAGGGACCACACCGTATAACACGGAACGAGTTTCCTCCCAAAAATACCAGTGCATAAAACAAATAGCGCAATGCTAAATGAAGAACAATGAAGCTATAATAAGACCCAGGTCCCATCACACAATGCAACACAAGCCGAAGGATAGAGTTTTACCTTATAATAGCCAAATAATGCTTGATACGCTAAATCATCTTTTGATACTATTATAAGTGTATAGTGTCAAAAAAAATTCAATCATAAATATTAATCATAGACGGCATGGGTACCATATATCATGTTGCCATACTAGGCTCTACAATCAAAATCGCAAAGTCACGTATTTGGAAATTGGATTTCCGTCTGTGAACCGAGGCCAGGGATCATCCTCTACCGACTCGAGACAATCTAGCCTACCATGTCTCAAGCAAGTGCGCAGACAAGCCTTGGATCGTCAGGGCCGGTCCACTCGATGTGGATTAAACTTAAACCCTGGACAATACGTTTCCCCGCCCTATGGGGTGCAAATGAGCCAACAAATGACTCCATCAGCTTCACATAGTCACCGATATATCCGAGGCGCCTCGCAACCGCAACAACCACATAAGTCAAACTCATCAGGGCGTGTAAAACCACTGACGCCACTTATAGCTATAAAGAAACTCATGTCCTCCCTGATGTCCTCTCCCGTTTCTGGTTCACAACCGGGGTGTGAGGCTCGCGAATTAACGCTACACAAAGCTGTGCCACACAGGCTGTGCTTTGATTATCAACCACAAGACTCTTCTTTTCAACAGAAGCCTTGATCATTTGCATCTTAGCATGCCACACAGGCAAACCACTTCATGCAACCAATATCTATCAATCACACAGAATGATATCCAACGTCAGACACACAGTCCATTTACAAGTCCGTCCTGGGTCTGAACGAAATCGGAGGCACCTTGTACCTCGCATATCCATCGATCTCCAAGTACGTCTGGACGATCACCAACTGATTCCCTCCTCTTGGGTGTACGGCCCAATCAAGATCATCAGTAATCCCCCAAACGACGTGAAGACCTCCGTTCTTCGACCACCGTCTTCATCTTCGACTCACGTCGAATCAGTTATTCAGAATGGGATAAACCCGGTCTTTCTGAATAACTCACGTATATAATAAACAAGTGTTACACAAACACAACATACGCCTCATTCCAATTCATCAGTCACTAACCGTAAATTAGTAAGAGAACAACTCCCAAATATTAACCCCGAAGCCTGAAACCAACATCAGATCAATACCCAGGAACCATTCATCTTAACTAATCTTTAGTTAGTTTTCTAAATTTCACATTCTTAGGGATAGGTTCCCATTAATTTTATCAAAGATAAATTCCTTTAAATTTATTCTTTAATCATCCTTTGAAAATTAATTCAAACCAAATTTCGGTTTATCCAAACTAGTCGGGATTAACGAACCTTACCAAAGTAATCAATTGTTAAATTTCCCAACCCCAACCTATTCATCCCATGAAGTAAAACTGGTAATACTTCATATCTAACACCACGGTGTTATCGGTAAATTCAATTACCATTTCACGTTCAAATCTAATTAAAGATTTAACTATCGCCTGGAGCAAAATTGGTGATACTCCATTCTCGATCATTTCAATCTAATTAAAGATTCATCAAAACTCCACTTAGTTTTAATCTTTAACTGGGTTAAAGAACCGATTTCATTTAAAACACGGTTCACGATAAACCCAAAATCACATCACATTTCAATTCGTCCCTAACCGTAAATTAGCGAGTGAAAAATTCCCTAAGTATTAACCCCGAAGGCCGAAACCAACATCAGATCAACACCCCAGAAACCATTCAACTTAACTAATCTCTAGTTAGTTTCTGATTTTCTTAACTCCTTTGGGTCTAAGAACAATATTATTGAAGATACCGTTCACGACAACACAAAATCACATTCCATTCATTATCGGGTTAAAGAACAAGTGTTATTTAAAACACTGTTCACGATAAACCCAAAAATCAATACCAATTCAATTCCAATTAAATATTATTTAATTGGTACACTTCATTAAATCTAAATAAAAAGATTTAATCTTTTTCTCGACTGGGCTTAAGAACAGTGTTAATGAAGACACCATTCACGATAAACCCAAATCACATTTGATATTAAATACAAGGATCTGAATAGAAATTATATCGGCTTATATTCAATATCAAATTCTACGACCAACAAATATCGTATTGGAAATAACGATATATATATCTTTCAAATTTCCATAACAATATCTGTATAATCACGAAATCCAACATCAAAATATTCCAAAGACAATTTCGATTCAAATCCATTCCAATTCAATTATTGGAAATTCTGGTTACTTTTAAAACCCTTTTCAAATTCAATTTATTTATTTAAAAATAAATAGAAGTATAATTCTAGTTCAAAACTAGTTCGTTTCGATAAAAATATATTTTTATCTTTTCAAATATGGAGTTTTTCATCTCAATTCTTCACAAATTATTTCTTATGATTTTACACAAATTATTACTATTTTTAATAATTTTATCAAGGCCCGTACAGTCGATTTCCATCAACGGCCATCGAACTGCACTTGTAGCGATCTTTTCCAAATTCTATTTGGACATAATTCCAAATCCAACCGTTAGATTTCTAATTTCTAATATTCATCAGAAAGCGCTTTTCGGTACGAACCCAACGGTTCCAGTTTTAGGAGAATCCGACGGTCGGATCTCCCGTAATGTCTGTTCAAAGTCAATGGTCGAAATTCACGAACTACCGCAGCGCGACGCGTTCTACTCAGGCCATTATATTATATATATAATATATATAATATATATTTTGTCGATTTCCTTATAAAACGTGTTTTATAAATCATTTTGAATTCGTTTTCAAAACAATTTCAACTTCATATTCAATTTCAAATCAAAATTGAATATTCCATATCATTAACATATAAATGATAATATTTTCAAAACGTTATATTTTGAAATCACTTCCTTTTCGATATTCGTTATAAAAACGAATAAAATCGATATGAATATTGCTCGCGTCAAAATGGCGCAAATCTAATCAACACGGCTTCATATATTTCTATTTTCAAATATTCTTTTTCAAGTATTTCTATTCAAATATTTCTATTTCAAATATTCTATTTCAAATATTCTATTCAAATATTTCTATTTAAAACATTTCTATTCAAATATTTTATTCAAATATTTCTATTCAAATATTTTATTCAAATATTTTATTTCAAAACTGGAATGAGGCCCAATCAATTACCATAGATTTTATTTCTATGGATTTCCATACAACGCACGTATATATCAACAATGACAAATAATCAACCATCATCCAAAGTGCATTCTACACTGTATAAGCATCAAATATAAATATTTAACGCTCATAACAGACTGTCAATCAATCGTTCGACGTACAACTAATTATTGGGATTAGTGTATGTCATATATCATCCCAATACCCGTGTGGGGTTTCAAACAATCAAACACAGATTTTATTTGTGCAGTTGGGCGATGTGTAAAATTTATCGTCCCAATCAATATCAGTCAAATGTGTGTATATAAACAAATCGTTCGATTTGTTTATATTAATTTATTTCATTTCATATACACGTTAAAAATTCTATTTTCAACTATAAAATATTTTTAACTATATAAATATTTTATTTCATTTCACATCACATCACACAATCAACTACACATCAAAATCAAACAAACAAGCATACAAGTCATCCATGGTCTGTGGACGACGGGTGTCGGGTGCTACTAAACACCGCCTGCATCCTAGTATATATTTCAACTAAAAATAAAATTAAAAGTGAGAAGTTCTCACCAACTAGCTAATCCAAACACCACGACTCTTCTTATGTAGAAATCTTCGTCGTGCTCGCCTTTTGTCAATTTCATTGTCCGTAGCCACTATATATATAAAATTCACATTTTTATTTTGTTGTCATGTATATAAAAATCACATTTTTACACCGCTACTATATAGATAAAAATTCTATTTTTACACCGCTACTATATAAATAAAAATTCTATTTTTACACCGCAACTATATAGATAAAAATTCCCTTTATATCTTGCTAGTAATATAATAAAAATTATATTTTTATTACTCTACATGAATAAAAATCATATTTTTATTCTTCCTATGATATAAAGATCGAATTTTTATTACTCTACTTAAATAAAAATCATATTTTTAATCTTCCTATGATATAAAAATCATATTTTTAATCATATAAAAAAAATCTAAACTTTAATCATATAAAAATCAAAGCTTTTTCTTTATAAAAATCTCAGCTTTTTTTCATTATATAATCACATATTTATACACACGAGTAACCACGACTGAAATAAAAATAAAAAGCTTACTTTTTATTGAAGAATTCGGATAATAGGAGAGGGGAGAAGCAAGGGGGACGGAGGAGGAGGGGCGCAGGTGGCGGGTGAGGCTAGGGGAGGCGGCGGCTAACTGTTTGGCGGAGGATTAGAGGTGTGGGGAAATAAGGGGCACGACTTCTTTCAGGAGGGAAGGCCGGAGGGTGGCACATCGGGGTGAGGGAGCAGCGGCGCAGGTGGCGGGTCCCCCCAGGCGACGGCGGTTCCTCGATTTTTTTCTTTTTTATTTTTTTGAATGAAATGAATCGAGGGGAGGGGGTCTGATAGAAAGGAAAGAGGGGGGAGGGTTTTTTTTATTTTTATTTATTTATGTAATTCCCAAAAGCAACTTTTAATTTCGACCTCGAAATCGAACCCATCGCCTATCGTCCATAGCTAATTACCCCCATTCCGAACACAATGGGATATGTATCGTAAGCTGATTCGATCGTTTCGATCAGTTTTCGTCAAAATCAAAATATATATCTATATATTGAATTTGAACGCGCATTTCAATTTACTGGGGTCACATACTAACTCGAAAAATTCAAGAAAAATATTTTCTAGCTTTGTATTGACGATACGGTCCTAACAAAACTAATTTCATCGAATTATGAGTCCGTTTGAAAAATGACCATTTTCCAGTCGATTAAAATCAACTAAAACAGGTCAAACGCGTTTTCCTTTGCCACGCTCACATTTTGAATCAGAAAATTACCAATTTTGAAACCTAGCAATAACTTGACATCCCGGATCCAACAAAAGGGTTTCGTTGAAAACCGAGGTCGTTTGCAAAATTTCTATTTTTAAGGGCCAGAATTCCATAGCGACTATTCTGAATTTTCAACTGGGCATATCTTTTGATTCGCGCTATGAAATTTCAATTTTTCGGATTCGTTGGAAAGATATTCACAATTAGATTCAAATATTTTTGGTTTCTCCAAATTCCAGTTTATTTTGCACCTGGTACATTCATTTGAATTTTGAAATCGAAATTTCAAACTACCGCGCCATTTTCAATTCCTTTTATAATTATAAATAATCATTTATATTCTAACGACGACGTATATAAATATATACGTTCGAATTCTATTCAAAATAAATTTCTCGTCGTTTTTTATTTAAAATAATTCATTTTAAATAATCAAAATTCACTAAAATTGCCAAAATAAAATTTTTAAATTGGCTCGGATTTCCGGGTTTTTACAGTATTGCAGAAAGAGGCTCTTATTATCGCAAAGATGGCTTTCATTGATAACCCCTCTCCTATCAATTAGGAGCGTTGGGCCTTTGCCCAGCTTGCCTCCTCTTCTGGGTTGCGCGTCGAGAACGATTTGCTTTGTCAGAAAGCGTGGACCAAATGGATGTTGGATGGAGAAACCAACTTGAAAATCTTCCATTCTACTATCAGAAAGAAGAAGAATCACCTCTCAATTCGGGAAATTCTTCGTCCTGATCTTTCTTTAGCCCCCTCTTCAAAATATGTTAAAGAAACCATTCTTGATTGTTTTCAGTCCTTTCTTCAGTGTCAATCAGCCTCGGTTTCTGATCCTTCGCTTTTGGCTTTTATTCCCCGACTGGTCGATCCTTCATAATCTAAAGGACTCTTCTTACCCCCTCCTTAGAGAATATCCGCTCCTGTGTGTTTTCCCTTAACAAGGACAGTTCGAGTTTGATTCATATATGTTTTTAATATATATATATATATATTATTTTAAATACTCTATTTTAATATATATATATATAGAGAGAGAGAGAAAAATAGTTTGTTTTAATTTAAGATTCACCTGAATTTATTTAAACATTACATACCTTAGTTTGAACATTTCATTTTTATATATTATGAAGGCATGTTGACATAAGTAACCCCCCTTGTCGATATGGTGACCACTGGATTTCAAATTCAAATTTTGAAAAGATGTGTTTTCTGAATTAAAAAACATTCTGAAGGATTTGACTATTGGGAGACTATAAATAGGCTTCCAAAATTGAATTTTCTTAACTAATTTCATTATCCTCTTCTTCTTTTATCTTCTCTCCATTAAAACTCTTAATTTCTTAAATTATATACTTATACTCTATCGAATTTCAAAGAGAATCATGTCAATCTCTTTCTAGTTTGATTCTCTACCACACTCTCTCAAAGATTCAAGTGTTATTCAAGAGTTATAGGTTTTATGTAATCAAAGATCGCAAGATCAAGTTCTATCGAGTCTTTCCTCCAAAAATGATACTGAAAAGGTATGGTCGTAGCCCGTTCAAATCGACAAGGTGTGACTGTAGCCCAGAAATCAATTGAGTCTCACTGTACTTTGGAAATTGGCGGAGTGTACTTCATGGCCTTGAAATTGAGAGTTGTAAATTTGGATATTATTTGAAAAGAAATCTGCATCAACCCAGAGTTGTATGAGAATGGAAGTAGAGTAACTCTGAATCAGTATAAAATTCTAGTGCGTTTTTTTCTTTTTACTATTTTTATTTATTATTATTTGCATCTGTATTTTATTCTGTGACCATCTCATATCTTTTATTTGTATTTCATTCTGAATAACTCAAAAAGATTTCAAGAAATCTATAAAATCCATTAAACACTATTCACCCCCTCTAGTGTTTTGTTTGCCTTAAGATCCTTAATCCACATTTTCCAACAATTGGTATCAGAGCATTGATTTTCAAAGTTTTCATAATATGAATTTTTGAAAAGTTTAGACGGAAACTAACACTAGTATTGTCAACACAAATATTTCTAAATTTATAGAGGGACAGTCCACTGTTAGGCTACCAATGTTTAATCATCGTAACTATGCATAATGGGCTTGTAGAATGAAAATTTACTTACAATAAATATGTTTAGACACTTGGAATATCATACAAACTGAATATGTTGAATCCACTGCAAATATTGCACAATGGACTAATAATAAAAGGCTATTGCACAAAATAATTCAAAATCCATGAATAATTTATTTTGTTCACTATATAGAAATGAATTTAATAGAATATTCGTTTATAAATCTGCATATGAAATCTGGAAAACTTTGCAAGTAACTCATGAAGGAACAAACAAAGTTAAACAGACCAAGATATCCATGATAACCAATCAATTTCGTTTATCAAAAATGAATCCGAAAGAGACTATCACCCATATGTACTGCATGTTCAGGAGATCGCGCATTCACTAATATCCTTGGGAAAGATATATTCTAAGGAAGATCAAGTCAGAAAAATCCCAAATTTATTAACTCCAGAATGGGATCAAAAGACTTTGGCAATAGTAAAGGCCAATGACGTTAGTGCTATGAAAATTAAAGAGTTAATCAGAAATCTAATGTCGTTTGAAGTTCAGATGCAAGAAAGAAGGGAAAATAAGTCATCAGAAAAGAAATTAATAACATTCAATGCAGTAAGCTAAGGTTTAGACTCAAACAAAGACGATAATGAGAAAATAGAATTAATGACAAGGAATTTCAGAAAGTTTCTGAGATATAGAAAGAGGAATGATTTCAAAAGAAATGAGCATAGAAATTCAGTGAAAAATAATGAGATTCTGAACAGCATTAGATGCTTTAACTGCGATGAGCCTGGCCATTTAAAGAGAGACTGTCCATATCCAGAGAAACAAAATCATCCTTCAAATAACAATTTGTCTAAGAAAAGAAAAAGGGTTATACTACCACTTTATATGATTTTGATTTATCCTCCAGTGATGAAGAGCAGGAAATGAATAATTCGAATATGTGCTTTACGGCAATACACGAATCAGAAGATATTGAAGATAGAATCATAAATATGCCTTTATAATAATTTTTTTGAATTAGTTGCTTGAATTGTTGCATACTGGTTGCCTTATTAGAAAAATAGGATTTTAAACTTAAATTCAATATTTGAATTTTGAAATTTAAAATATTATTTAAACAAAATAATAATATAAAAAGTATTATTATAATAAATAACGTCTTAGGAAATATATAAATAAGAATATAAGATATATATATATATATAAACAAATCAAAATTCACATGTGCATTGAAAATTCAAGAGACATGTCGACATGGCTAACACCCTATGTCTACACTCGACACGTATCTGAAAATTTGAAATTCAATTTTGAATTTTAGACTCTTGAATTTCCTTCCACCTTTTCACAAAACCCAAACTTTTGAAAATGTGTCTCTTGACATGTGGCACACCATACCCCTTAACATCACCTATATGAGAATGTGCTAAGGTTTATGAAGTGCTTAGGTGTAAAGTAACAACACAGAGACCAAAATTCATATCGTAGAAATATAAAACACAGCGAAAACTTTTATAACATTTATTAAATAAGCAAATCAAATCACAACACTTATTACATTTCAAAATACTAGATATTCATCATCATAAAATAAAAATATTGTCCTGTGGAAAATATCAGAGTCCATAAGTAAAACCATAAAAACTATCCCTCTCATAGGTCAACACAATAATCGGAAAACAAGGAACGAACCAATACATGAATCTAGAATGAGTTTGAATCCAAGCTGAACCAAATCACTGTGGAGACCCTCCACCCTGCGAACCTGGGGGGAAGGAAGAAATAAGGAGAAAACAAACTAGGTCAGATATACGTCTGGTGAGTTCTAGTAATTTCCAGCATGAACATAAGATAAGGAATCATTTAGACAGATGAATAGTTCTAAGAGCAATAGACATAAATCATAAATCAAATAGCATGATAAACCCAAATAAAATAGACTTCTCTTTCATATCTGAAAATGGTTGCACCAACTACAAAGATATCATAATTAGGCTTTACCTAATTTTTACCCATCGATCTGCTACTATGCAGTTAAAGCCGCACTAAAGTCCCGTAAAATCCCTACTATAGCCCATAACACTCTCCAAACGCTACGCTATTTTAATTTAGCGCTGATGAATAGTAGCTCACTTAAAGCCCCGCTATTTTCCGCTGCATCAGCTAAATCAATGTTATTTAGAACCCGCTTTAGCAATATTAATATACAAAAGATGATCTGACCAGTTCTGTTTTAAAATAAATCAAAAATGTTAATGTAAAGAGCTAATTTTAAGTCATAAGTGTCTTATATAAGATACAAATCTGTAGTAATCCTCAAATCTAGCGTGCATAACCGCGATATTCTTGGATTTTGTTCTATAATATTAATTAATATTCGTTGCTTATACACAAGTGATGTGAGAATGATAATTTATTATTATTAATTATATTGTTTTATATTTAATTAACATTTTTTCACCTCCGATATATCCCCGCTTTATCCCCACTACAACTTTTTACATCTCTACCGCTATAGAACCGCTAAGCGCTTTAACTGCACAGATCGACAACATTACCCAAAATATATTAACTTACGCCAGCTATGACGTTCAGGATTATAAATCCCGAACCCATCAACTAAAAGGACATAGCCCTTAATCATGGGCATCGCAACGGCTTATCTTCCCCAATCGAAACTATGCACTCGCTTTTCCGCCAGAACGCGCCCATACCAACCGTGTTTGAACCTCTTACTATCTAGTTAAGTAAAGTGTGCCCTAGCCTCTACCTAGTGTGAGGCTCCATGATAACAAGGGATACTGACTGGTATGGGTTCCCAACCAAAATGCAGTTGACACAAGTCACCCCTATACTTGGTCCTGATTCATTATTTTATTAGGCCTCTTATCTTCCCCAATCAACCCCATGTTGTCGGAATGGACTAAACTAGGATTTCATTATATTATTAGGCCTCTTATCTTCCCCAGTCAGCCCCACGCTACCGGAACGGATCTAATCTACGAGCCACTTATCTTCCCCAATCAGCCCCGTGCTACCGGAATGGACTCCCTCTATCTTAGCTTATTAATTTCATCAATTTAACTTAACACATTTAAGTTTTATTAATAATCCCAATATAACCACATGTTATATCCTAGGTTGTAGTTAACATTTCTAATTAATGTAATCTTTTTAAACAACCCTTCCCATGTTACTTAACGTCCGGTTTAGTTCAATTTATTCCAGTTAATTTTTCTCAAATTACATGTTAAGGTTTTATCCCCAATTTACATTCTAATCTGATTACACTACTTAATCAATTTCAGTATGCCCAAAAATCCCTTTCTATTCAATTTATACATTGCTCCAATTTAACGCAAATACAACGATAAAGTCATAGACTCTTTTTAGGCCTAGGCTCAGCGCTAAAAGAAAAAGGGAAATGGTATAGGCTACTCGCAAGGCCTAGAATCAAAATAAGCAAAAGCAAATAAAATAGGCATAAATATGACTGCAAATAAACTATAACAAAGAAGGGGATAGGAAGAAGGAGAATTACTTATAAACAATAATCAATTAGAAAGAAATAGGCTTAGATAGTAATTAAACCGTATTAACTTAGTGAAAACATACAAACACTATAAATACTATAAACATAAAACTTGAAAATTAAAACCATTTAATTGTCTAAACATTCCCACGCAAATAACTAATCTAAAAATTATGTAAAAACTCTCAAATCTGATGAACAAAAGCTTCCCCAGTGACCTTCTTCTTAAATCTAGTAGAATCTCTGCCTCCAGAAGTGTTTATAAAAATAATTATTAAAAACTTAAGAACTTCTTCACCCTTTAAAAATTTAATTAACTGGCCTTTTTTGAGGATAGATCTCGAGAATAAGAAGAGAGCAGAGAGAATGGATGTAAAGAAATGAGAGAGGCTTTGCTACTCTATTTATAGGGTTTACTGGTAGCCCTCGGTCGTTCAAATCTAAGACTATATCTGGTCCAACCATGTCAATAGACCAATAAGAAAGCGCCACGTTAGCCTATGGTTCAAAATAAACCAATAAAACGATGCTAACTCAGTTGAAAATAACATTGTAAATTAATTACTTTCGTTATCTACGTGCAAGGCAAGGCGCACAGATTTCTTTACCTAGGTCATACCCTGCCACCTTCCTTGGTCGATACAGGGGTCGACCCATAGGTCGACACAGGTGTCGACCTAGAGGGCCTGGGTTACCCAGTGACCATTGGTTCCCCTGTTTTTTTTTCTGAATTGTTCTTCATTTTAATTTTGATTTTTGCAAACCAAGTGTCCATTTTGATCAAAAAATTACAACGGACCCAATGGTGCTAGTCTCGTTGTCTAACTTTGAATACTGGTTTTATTAATATTTAGTTTAGTAACTTTTTATATTTAATTATTATTTATTAAAATTTGGGGTGTTACATTATCCCCTCCTTAAAGGATTTCGTCCCCGAAATCTCTAAGGCAAGAATAATGTTATGAATGTTATCAACCATTATCTACATACATGCACTCAATCATCAACCACCGATATCGATTGTTCTTAGGTTTATTAATGCTTATCATGAACCTATGTAATTGTGTTGCGTATATGCTCCTAAGATAGTGCAAAAATCAGGCGGTCTACTGATTCAGTTGATCTCCTAAATGCAGTTCATGTTTGTGTCATGCATCTAATATGTATGCAAAGGAATCCTAATGATACATATAAAGTCCTATATGCGTGCAACAACTATTCATCAAAATGCAACATTCAAGTGATGATTCAACCATTTTTCATCCATATAAAATAAAACAAAATGCACATGCATCCATACGCAATTATGTAAATGTCCTTGTTCAGCCGATCTCTAATTGGTGCTTAGTGTGTGTATATGCATCTACTGGATCCACTAGCAAACACTTGCATCAACATGAATCCATTCAACCATAGCATTTTCTATTAACATGTTTTAAACCATTTTCTGTCATCCATAGGCTTCTACCTAAGACTCATGATTCAAACGATCGCAAAAATAGATTCAAATTCAAAGCTTAAGAAAATAATAAAAGCGTACAATCGAAGAGAAACGGAAAAGAAGCGTGAATCCTATCTTCTGGTTCCCAAGTCGCGTCATCGCTATCTCGTCCGCACTGAATCTTAACAAGCTTGATCTCTTTATTTCGTAGCTTCTTCACCTCAGATGCTAGTATCCAAGTAGGAACTCTCCTGGCTAATGCCTTCCTCTCTACCTCGATATCCTCTAGAGTACTCGGCTCTACTACTACCGCAGAATCATGTAGACACTTCCGTAAGTATGAAACATGGAACACATCATGAACTCCTGCCAGTCTCTCCCATAGTCTAACTCGGTAGGCCATATGACCTATCCTCTTTACTATAAGGAATGGCCTTACGAACCTCGGCGCCAACTTCCCAATTAAGCCGAACCGAACAATGCTCCTCAAATGTGACACCTTAAAAAAGACCATGTCTCCTACCTCAAACTCCAGGTTTGTCCTTCGTTGATCTGCGTATGACTTTTATCTGTCCTGAGCTGCCTTTATCCACCTCTGAATCAGATCTATCTTCTATGAGGTCGCTCTAACCATCTCAAGTCCAAGTAGATGCCTGTATGTGGACTTACATTAACATGTAGGTGATCTGGAAGGTCACCGGTATAGTGCCTAGAAGGGAGCCATACCTATACTCGTCTGATAGCTGTTATGATAGGTGAACTCTACCAATGGAAGATGCTCCTCCCAAGCACCTCTGAAGTCTAGGATACACAACCCCGATAAATCCTCAAAAATTCTATTAACCCTCTCTGTCTGTCTATCTTTTTGAGGGAGATAGGCAATATTAAGTTGTAGTTGTGTCCCTAATGCCTCCTACGGGCTCCTCCAAAACTCGCTCGTAAAGACGAGGTCTCGATCACCAACAACACCAGAGGGTACTCGATGAAGTTGGACGATATATCTAAGATACACTGATGCCAACCAAGCTAGCGTCCACTTACTCTTAACTAGGATAAAGTGAGCGCTCTTAGTCAACCTATCGGCAATAACTCAAGTACTCGTGTTTCCCTTCCTCGATTTGGGCAACCCGTCTATGAAGTCCATCGAGATGTTCTCCCACTCCCACTATGGAACATCCAAGGGCTGAAGTAATCCACCAGGATTCCTCAGCTTGGCCTTCACTTGCTAACAAGTCATACACCAAGTTATATACCTTGTCGTCCTTCTCCATCCTTACCAAAGAAAAACCCTCCTCATGTCTCTGTACATCTTATCACTGCCTAGATGGATAGTCATCCGAGAGTGATATGCCTCCTATAAATTCGATCTCAACAAATCATTAACTCTAGGAACATACAATCTCCCATCGCGATGTAACCACCCCATCTCATCCATAAAATACATAGCAAGGTGATTAGAGGTATCTCCTCAACTGAGTCGGTCCATGATGTCTGCTAATTGCTGACCCATGCACTGACTAGATCCAATGCGCTCTAAGAGAGTAGGTCGCACCTCCAACGATGCCAATAATCCTGATGCAAAATCCGTAGATGGTCTAAAATTGAACGATGAGATGAACTCCAGATCCTGGCACTCTACGAACAATGAACTCAAAGTCATTCTCTGCCTACTCAATGCATCAGCTGCTAAATTCCCCTTCCCCGGGGTATACGCAATCTCTAAGTCATAAGATGCAAGGAATTCCATCCAACACAACTGTTGCAAATTAAGATATTTTTGCGAGAACAAGTACTTGAGCGACTTATGATCTGTGTAAAGCTCTAACCTCTCACCTAATAAATAGTACCTCCAAGACTTAAGCGCAAACACTATCGCCGCTAGCTCCAAATCATGGGTAGGGTAGTTTTTCTCATGTACCCACAACTGCTTACTCGCGTAGCAGACAACCCTGCCCTCCTGCATAAGCATTACACCTAAACCCATGCTGCAAACATCTGTATAAACAGTGAACATCCTTGTACCATCAAGAAGAGTCAATACATGAGCTGATGTAAGAGCCTTCTTCAACCTCAAGAATGCATCCTCGCAATCTACATACCAAGCAAAAACTAGGTTCTTCTTCATCATGCGGGTAAGCGAAGCTGAGATCCGCACAAAATCTTTAATGAACTTCCGATAGTATCCTGACAAACCCATAAAGCTCCTTACCTCTGTTGCACACTTGGGGGGTTTCCAATCCTGAACCACAACAATCTTTGTGGGGTCCATTGCTATACCTTCTCTAGAGATAACATTCCCCTAGAACTTACCTTCTTCCACCAGAAATGGCACTTAGAAAACTTCGCCTTTAACTGATGTGCATGGAGAGTACAGAGGACCTCTCCCAAGTGTGCTCTTCCTCACTCGAGAAGACCAAGATACCATCAACAAATAGTGCTACGAACTCATTCAGGTACTCCTTAAATATCTGTCTCATCAAATCCACAAAGTATGTTGATGCATTGGTTAGCCCAAAATGCATAACCAACCACTCAAAGAATCCATCGGGAGTCCTAAAAGCAGTCTTATCTATGCTGTCATCTGCCACCCTAAGTTGATGAAACCTATCGCAAAACCCTACTATGTGAAAACTGAAGCGCCCACTAACTAATCAAATAAGTCATCTATCTATGGGAGTGGGTGTCTATTCTTCTTCTTGAGCTTGTTAATCTCCTTGTAATCAACACATAGACAGAAAGAGCCATCTGCCTTAATCGCGAAGAAGACTGGTGCTTCCCATTCAGAAATGCTTAATTTTAAACCCTTTCTTGAACAATTCGTCCACTTGCTTACTAAGCACCCTTCTCTCTTGGAGACATGTGGCGCACTGTTAATGCAATAGGCATAACATTCTCCACCAAGTATATCCCGAAATCTATCTCACGCATGGGAGGTAGTTCTCTCACCTCCTCGAATATGTCCGGAAAGTCTCTAATTACGAGCACCAAACTGAGATCGTCGATAGAAGCTTATAGGGAATCCAAGAAATTAAGAATTACTGACCGTCACGGGTCGCAAGAAATCTCAAGAGTTCTACCATGGCATGTCAATAGCCTAGCAGCTCTCCTTTAATAGTCAAAGATGGCACCATATATGGCCATCTAGTCCATCCCTAGAATAAGCTCATAAGCTATAAACTCAATACATACGCGTCACAATCTAACTCGACGCCAATAATAGAAGTCTTCAAACCTTTACACATCATGGACAGGTGAGTCATACCTCCCATGGAGTTTGAGTCAACTACTAGATTAAAAACTATAAAAGTATCTGGTTGTAGACTATTAACAACAGAATTGGATATGAAAGAATGAGAAGCACCAGAATCAAACAAGGTCCTAATGGGAAAATCGAAAAGAGAAATCAAACCTTCTACAATGACCTTCCTACCTCTGTCCTAACTACTACTACCAGTCTGAGTCGCCTTTATCCCATGAGCCTATGCTCCTGATGCACCTACCCCTATCCTTGCTTCTGAGGGCACTGCCTGCTGTAATGTCTCATCTGTCCGCACTTAAAACAAGCACCTTTTTTAGCTATCTTCTTACATCTTTTGATGAAGTTCCCCATCATACCACATCTATGACACTTCACTTCCTTCTTGATCTATGCTTTATCTGGCTTCTCTTCCTTTTTCACTGCACCTTTCATTGGCCACCACTTTTTCTTTCCTGTACCCGCCTTGGCCACCTCAGTATTATCCTGTTGTTTACTCACCTTTCCATCCTCATGCATAAGAGTCATAACCACAAGCCTCTCAAATGTAGCTTTCATTGAAATATGTGTCATGGCTAGTCCTTGGAGGGGTTGGCTCAATCCCCTCATAAATATCAAAGCCTTCTTATGAGCAGTATTAACCAAATTCAAGCAAAACCTTGACAAGTCATTCAAGTTATTCACATACTTTTCACTGACATACTACACTGCCTCAAACTCAAAAGTTTACCAACTGCATCCCTTCTTCACCTTGCGATAAAATCTTCTTTTCGAACTTATCCTTGAGCTTATTCCATGTCTCTACAGAACGCTCAGACTCTGCTACTTCCCACAAATACAGTGCATCTCCTTTTAGTTGCCAGGCGGCCGACTGAATCCTCCTCTGATCATCAAGCTCTAGTAATCCAAACAAGAACTAATCTATCTCAGCTAATTACGAGTATCCACAAAACTCTCCGGTCCAAGAAATGGCTTGCCACCCATAGCAGAAAAATCCTTATAGAGCTTAGAGAAATTAACCACTGGATTAGGTGGAACTACCACGACTACAGCTGGAGTTGAGGTATTTTCTTGCTCTTCGGCTGGCACCATAGCTTTAACATATCTATGGAACCATACCAGAATGGGAACGCCCTTTGGAAAATTGGAAGCCCCAGACATGCTAGAAAGAAAAGAAGTAAGGATTCAAAAAGGATCAACGGAATATTGTAATTGGCTTGAGGGGATATTTTTCAATAATAAATTTTACTCGAAAATACTTTACTTTTGAAAACACAATCTTTTCAAAAAGTTTTCTCTGATCTTGTAACCTCAGGCTCTAATACCAAATATGACACCCCACACCCCTTAACGTTACCCATATGAGGATGCGCTCAGGTTTATGAAGTGCTTAGGTATAAAGTAACAACACAAAGACTAAAATTCACGAGATAGAAATATAAAATGCATCGAAAACTTTCAGACGGTTATTGAATAAGAAAATCAAGTCACAACACTTATTACATTTCAAAATACTAGATAGTCATCATCATAAAATTAACATACTATTTGGTGGAAAATATTAGAGTACGTAAGTAAAACCATAAAAACTATCCCTTTCATAGGTCAACACAATAATCAAAAAACAAAGATCTGAACCAATACATTCATCTGGAAAGAGTCTAAATCCAAGCTGAACCAAATAATCAAGAATCACTATGAGACCCTCCACCTTGCAAACCTGGGGGGGAAAGGAGAAAGAAGGAGAAAACAAACTTGGTCAGAAATACGTTAGGTGAGTTCTAGTAATTTCTAACATGAATATAAGATAAGGAATTTAGATTGATGAAAGGTTCTAAGAGCAATAGACATAAAATATAAATGAAATAACAAGAAAAGATAAACGCGAATAAAGATAGGCTTCTCTTTAATATCCGAAAATTGCTGCACCAACTACCAAGATATCATAATTAGGCTTTACTTAATTTCTACCGTCGATTGGCTGCTTTACCCAAAATGTGATAACCTTGGTCATCTACGGAAGTTGGGGTTACCAATCCCGAACCCACCAACTAAAAGGACAAATCCATTAATCACAGCGTTACAGAGGCTTATCTTACCCAACCAGAATGATGCATGATAACCATTCCACTGAAACGCTCCCATACCCACCTCTTTTGAACCTCTTACTATCCAGTTTAGTAAAACGTGTCCTAGCCACTACCTAGTGTGAGACTTCATGATAACAAGGGATACTGACTAATATGGGTTCCCAACCAAAATGCAACTGACACAAGTAACCTCTAGACTTAGTCCATATTAATTATTTTATTAGGCTTCTTATCTTCCCCAATCAGCCCACGTTGCTGGAACAGACCTAAACTAGGATTTCATTATATTATTAGGTCTCTTATCTTCCCAGTCATCCCCATACTGCTGGAACAGACCTAATTTACGACCCACTTATCTTCCCCAATCAGCCCAGCGCTTCATGAACGGACTTCCTCTTTCTTAGCTTATTAATTTCATCAATTTAACTTAACACATTTAAGCTTTACTAATAAGCCCAATACAACCGCATGTTATATACTAGGTTGTAATGAACATTTCTAGTTAATGTAATCTTTTTATACAACCCTTGCAAGTTCAATTTATTCCAGTTTATGTATTATCCAATTACATGTTATGGTTTTATCCCCAATTTATAGTCCAATCTGATTACACTACTTAATCAGTTTCAATATGCCCGAAAATCACTTTCTATTCAATTTAGACATTATTCCAATTTAACGCAAATACAACGATAAAGGCCTAAGCTCCCTTCAGGCCTAGGATCAACATTAAAAGAAAAAGGGAAATGGTCTAGGCTACTCTTAAGGCCTCGACCCGAATTAAGCAAAAGTAAATGAAATAGGCATAAACATAACTGTAAATAAACTATAATAAAGAAGGGGATAGAAAGAAGGAGAATTACTTATAAACAATAAACAACTAGAATTAAATAGGCATAGACAATAATTAAGTTATAATAACTTACAGTAAACATATAAATATTGTAAATACTATAAACATAAAACTTGAAAATTAAAACTACTTAACTTTCTGAACATTTCTATGCAAATAACTAATCTAAAAATTACATAAAAATTCACAAATCTTAATGTACAAAGCTTTCCCTGTGGCCAACTTCTTAAATCTAGCAGAACCTCCGCTTCAAGAAGTCTATATAAAAATAAATATTAAAAACTTAAGAGCTTCCCCCATCCCTTAAAATTTTAATTAGGTGGTCTTTCCAAATTTTAAGGATAGACCCGGGGAAGAAGAGAAAAGAGAAAAATGGACGTGAAGAAATGAGAGAGGCTCTACTAGTATATTTATAGGATTTACTGGATGCCCTTAGTCGTTCAAATCTAAGATTAGATGTAGTCCAGCCATGTCATCAAACCAATAAGAAAGATTCACGTCAGCCTATGGTTTAAAATAAACCAATAAAACAATGCTAACTCAGCTAAAATAACATTGAAAATTACATACATTCGTTGTCTATGTGCCAGGCAAGCCACGCAGTTTCTTTACTTGGGTCGACCTAGCCGCCTTCCTCGGTCGACACAGGGGTCGACCCAAAGGGCCTGGGTCGCCCAGTGACCATTGGTTTTGTGGCGACCCAATTTTCTCTTGAATTATTTCTATTTATTTTTTTACATTTTTCCCAAGATCCTAAGACTAATATAGACATATCATTCTAGTTAACATGTCCTACTATTTGCATATATGAGGATATGCAAATATTTATCAATCCATATAATACACATACATTATGGTAAATGAGACAGTGAAATACCTGTGCTTGTGCTTATAGGAGGTGCACATGTGAGGTATGCATAAGCTAAAATGATTCATGTACCAGTTTATAGAAACTTGAGTAAGCATAGATTCTTATACATACATAGACAGGTATAGTTAAAACAGATTATTAAGTAGTGTACATGTGTGTAGTGTAAATAGACTTAAACTGATCCCTATAGATAGACCAAACTGATCCTTGTTTCTTAAATAAACATGTATAAGTATCAGTTTATAACCTGTATGAGTATCAGTTTCCTCTATGCACATGTATAAGTATTAGATTATAGCATATACAAGTATTAGTTTAAAGGTAGCATACAAAACAGGCATGATTGAAGCAGATTCCTAATTGTGTGCATGAAACAGTGTACTTGACATTTATTCCTATATTTGCTAATTTATATACAAACAAAGATCATTCAGTTCTCAATGATATCATAATATTGGATTTATGTATTTGCATTACACTTTGTAAATTTACTCCTAATCAATATATTCATGTCATACCATTTTTGTTCATTGTGATGGATTCATCTATTGATACATGCACATCCTATTATTGCTGAGTGTTCAAGTGCACATAATTCACTACGTTTTATCTTTGAACACATTACTGAAGGAATCAAACCATTACTACACTTGCACCATTATATATTGATTATATAACATGCACATTGCACTTCAGGCTACACAAAACACTTTCAATAGCTAAAGTGAGCATGATCCAATATTCATAACAGGTTCATACATCCTTGATTCACTGCATTACATATTTTTAAACATACTGGAGTCTTACTTAAGTTACATAAACTCATAACTGATTCTAAAACCATATTGCATCATAAAATCCTAGCAATTCTTAACAATTCATAAATCATAGAGGCTTCTAAATCTCCTTCATTAAATCCGGCAAGCACCCTTAAGCATCCTGAAATTAGTCACTGGTCTGCCTCATTAATAATGAGACACCCAGTTGATTACAAGGCAATCAAACCAGGTCAGATAAATCTGGTATGAATATTCACCTTTTATCTTATGTAACTAAGCATAAACATATATAAGTGCTTAATATTTCCAGTATCTAAATGCTTGTCAATTTATCAACATCATTCAGATATAAGCAAAACATCTAGGGTAGCAAAAACACATTAACTGTTAACTGTTTTCTAATTCCACCCATTCCCTCTTTCATCCAGAGTATTGACCCATTTTAATTGGCTATTTCCTGCTTATTGTTTGAACACTAGTATGCATTGTTTGAGGACCTTCCATCCAATTCCCCAAACACCCAGGCATACAGGGTATTATATACCATGGATATACCAAATCTTCACATCTAGAGATTAAATAGATCAAAAGCATTCCTGGAACATCACCATCCCTATTGTGTGTACTTCCTATTGATATGTCAATTGTGTACATAACCCCTTTTCCTTTTATTATCTTGTATTCAAATCACTTACAGATTGAATACACTCAATAAACTGAGCTTATGCACATAAAGAATCACACACAAAAACCAATGAAGAGAAACAATCGGTCTTACTTGTTTAAATAACATTCAGGCATAAAATCGTTCAGAATTCATGTGTATAGATCCAGCTTATCTCTCAGTAAATATTTTATGAAAATGAGGTAATATTCCCCAAGTATTTGTACCTTATCCTACAGTTTTTTTTACCCTACTTCAGGCCAAACATACATTGAAACAGTTAGTTACTTCACATATATTAATTAAAAACACATATACATTATTATATGCCTTCCTTCAATGGGACTTAATTCCTTTAATATATTTAAAAATGAGGTAATTAAATATTCTCCTTGCTAAATCTGGTTAGCTCCTATCCCAAGAAATACTTGTCTAGACTTATCTGCCTATTTCTTGAATACTATAATGGAGTAGATGGCCTAACATAGTTATAATGACCACTAGCCCTTTTATAACAGTCATCTTAGGGTTTCTATATTTGAGAAAACCCAATAATATCCTTCATAAAAATGAGAACTCCTCGGTTGTCATGTGGTCCTGCCATTATATATTTTTTGCCCTTCTGAAAGTATCACTTTCTATTTGAATTTGTAAAGGAGCTCATTCATATATTTCCATGCATCGTGTCATATCATGACCTTTCTTCTCATAGCAATTTATAAGGAGAACTTAACTATGTACATATTTTTAGTCATATAATGTGTGCATCATTTCTTTTCTGGTTCCAGGTTACGATGTTTTATAGACATATATAAAAGCCCTTAACCTCTTCTACCAGTCTCCGATGACACGTAATATTGTACATGTTCACATTAAATATTATCAACATTACCAATATCTAATTAAACCTGGGTCTCCACAGGTTCATCTGTTTATTTTTTTATTTTTTTCGAATTGTTCTTTAATTTGTAACTAATTCATTTTAACTCCGATTTTTGCAAACTAATTCATTTTAACTCCGATTTTTGCAAACTAATCCATTTTGATCAGAAAATTACAACGGACCCAATGGTGCTAATCCTGTTGTCTATTTCTCAATATTATTTTGATTAATATTTAATTTAGTAACCTTTTATATTTAATTGTTATTTATTAAAATTTGGGGTGTTACATAACCAGTGAACATAATCTCTATTTATCCACCTATTTTTACCATCTCTTTCTAACTTTAGTATGAAATTCTACATATCTTCATTATCTTATACTCTTCACAAAATCTCTTTAATGGCTTCCTCAAGCATTCCAAACACTATGAGGCTGTCCAAGGCTACCAAAGCCTTCCTTTTCAACAACCCGAAGGCTATCTGAGCTTACATAGACTTTGGAAAAGTCAATACGTGAAACTTTTCTATTTTCAATGATTTTCCTTCTTATGATCTTCCAACCCCTTTTAATCAAAATGATATTCTCAGTTTGATTGACTCTCGGGAAAATGACAAAGTTTACTACCAAAACCTTATCAAAATGTTTTATGCCAATTTAAATTGTGGTTTTTATTAAGGGAACCAAAATGAAACTTGGAGTTGCGTTAAAGGTACACAAATAGTTTTGGATTGATAAGTATTAGGCACTATTTTGGTTTGTAAGAGCATGTGAATGGATCTTCAGAATTCAATATCAACAAAATGATCGAGAGACCTTTCACCATCTTTTAGAATGTGATGAACATTTGGAATTCAAAAATCGATATTTTCGACTAAAGACAAGAAATGTCAACCTGCTTCTTCAACATACTATCACACCTCATTCGGGAAATTTCAACAATCCAACTATAAAAATTTGCAAATTTCTTTTTGTTATTTTCGGAAATTATTACATTAATTGGGCACAAGTGATTTTGGATGGATATCGAGCCAAAGATTTTTCAATGGGTGAAAATACGTTATACCATGGAATTTATCTCACACATATTTTCAAATATTTTGGAGTGGTTTCAAAAGAGAAGAATTTATTTCTAGAAAAGCATTTAATTCCGGAAACATATCTTTAATGGAAATACCATTAGTGTTTCAACCATATGAAACACTTTTGGAAAAGAATGATTTGGATTGTGAAGATGAATAAGATGACATGGAAATTGAAGAAGAAGATGATGATAACACCTCCTGGGAATGTATTGAATATCCCGAAAATATCACCAATCCTTCCAACAAAATCCTCCTCACCAACCAAAGGATGTTAGTGGACAATCAAAGAAGATGGGAATGATGTCCTATAAAATAACCAAGTTCAGTGGAAAAGTTGGAAACTTTGTTTGTCCTCCTCTTCTTCCTCCTCCGCCGAGTTCTAGCTTTATTATCTTATTGTATTAGTTTCTATTTCCATATTTCTATTCCATATTACATATTAATTCATGTATCCTTATGAGATTATTAATGAAGCTCTTATATTTCTATTTATTCCTTATTAAACACCTCTAGAATGAACAATAATATGATAAAAACAATTATATATAAACCAAAATATAGCACAACTCACAAAAAGTAATTCAAAAACCAAAATGCAGAAGACATGTTGACATGGATAGCCCTACATGTCGACATGTAACTGCTAGAATTTTCAAATTGATTTGAATTTAAATTCTATCTTAACTAATTTGTGTCTATTCATTTTGAACGAATTCCAGAGCTTATAAATACCTACTTCTTTTAGAAAAATATATTTATCTATTTATTTATTTATAATCTTTCATTAGTTTCTTATTTTATCAAATCCGTTGCTTCTCCAATTTATAACTTGAGTGAAAAATAGTAAAGAAACGCTTAATTAATTCAAAAATATTCTCTCTATTATCCTCTGTAACCAACGTAACTTAAAATTAAGTCAAATACAGATGATAAAAGAACAAGAGAGGCATTTTGATGCAATTCATTGGATGATTTCCTCTCTTACCAAAGATGAAGACAATAACAACACGGGAGAAAATCTCACAAAAGACAATGAAGAAGGGATGCTATAAAGGCTGATCCAACCTTTGGTAGTGATGGATGGGTAGAATTTCCAAGAAACGTATGAATTTATTTTAAGTTCGGTGTGGTTTGATTAATTTAAAACCTGACTTTGAAATTATGGTTTGTAATAACAAGATTTGAGTTTGTTTGGATTGATTGGATGCTTGTATGTATAATTAGTTTGTACCGGAATGCTTAGATTTTAACTTGATTATTAGTCTTAATATTGTCTTAACCTTTAGTTTTATATTACTTGCTTTATATTGATTAAGGGAATATTAGATATCCGAACTATTCCTAAGTCTAGATTAGTTTTAGATATTAGGTATTAGAACTACATTAGTATTAGATAATAGTTCTAAGAGGAGTATTGTGTGGTAATTAGGAATATATAGGTTTTGTTTGATGACAAAGGAGGAGAATTATAAAATATGATGTTAGAGTAAGGGGAATTAGTAGTTTCAGAAGGAGACATTGGAGTAAGGGGGGTAACTAGAGAACCAAGACATCAGGTATGAATATTTAATAAACCATCAAAAAAGGGGAGATCTTTAGGGATTGAGATGTTGATGATGGTTTTAATGACAATAACTTTAATTTAACTGTTATGGTTATAAAATGTATGTCTAGAATATATGTACAGGAAATATACACATGTGTTGCTTATTAAAGACTGTACACTTTAGAGAATCAAGATTTCAAAGAAGAAGAGTTCAAGATAGAAGACTCATGAATAACAAGAGTTTAAGAAATAAAAAGTAATACAGTCTAGATTTCTTATTTAAAGTCTGAAATAGCATTGTTTCCTTATTTCAGTCTTTCTCGCTAATTTAGTATTGTTATCTTATTTTCAAACTGATTTTATAATTACTTCCTTATTTCAAATCTATATTTTTTAGTTTTTAAATTTGATTCCTGATTTTAAAATATATATATCTTTTATTTCTTAAAGCAGATTTACTCCTGATTCAAATATTTCTTATTTATATAATTATTATTAATTTTGTATTAAGTTTGAATATAGTTACTTAAGTTTTAATTACATTTACTTATATTTATATCTCCAGTTTTAAAGTATTTATATGCATAGTTGTATATATGTTTTAATATCATTTTATATGGTTTTTAAATCATTATTATATATGTTTTTAAATCATTTTCATATACATTTTTAATATATATATATATATATATATATATATATATATATATATATATATATATATATATATATATTTGGTAGAACCGACCAGTTTTTATTGTGATCCGCAACACTTATTATTATAATAAATAATAATTACAACAGTTACAGGAGTGTGGCAAATTGCCAGACTACTATTTCGGTTCTTAAAGTGGACCGTCCACCACCTACAACATTTATAGTAGGCCGTCCATAGTACCTTTTCTAGATTACATCATAGGAGCTAGCAAACGTACTAGACTACTATGAGTCCACGCATGGAGTTATGGCGCATTACATGACATTCTGCACGTAGAAGAGCACTATGTGATGTTTACAACACATATACACTAAAAAGACTATACAAAGGGCCACCGTACAAGTACAGTAACATAGTACAACCGAAAGTGGATAACATATGGCATTCGAACAATTGGCATAACAGGCAGCACTAGTCTTCTCCAATGATGTTACCAAACAGCTGCAAGGAGAACATGTCACATCCAAGTTTTCATGGAGGAGAGTGGCCATAGGCCATCAAGTATGGGGTAAGCGCTAACTGGAAGAATACAGACGAAAATGTCATGCTCAGCCCATTTCAGCAAATTTCGAGCAAAAGCTTCACATGATTGCCAAAAGAACGAAGCAGAAGTTAAACCAGAACACCATTTTCGAACAAAAGCAACATTACACCGACCAATACAAAGCATAGTTCCAACACTGGGGACATAACATATCAACACTTACTTGATCATCTGACATACTCCATTGCATACAGTCCAGGCACAGGCAATAGGAGAGAAAATGGCTACCATAGAACTGTAGCACGTTGAGAGCTTTCACTTAACCTGTGTGTGGAGCTCAAAACAGACATGATCATCCGTAGACTCACACCCAAAAATTGCACCACATCATTCCAATCCCAAACTTCCAAAGCCAACACCCAAGACCTGAAAGGCAACACCACAGACCATCCCATACCCAATCGCCGCCTCAACATCAACATAAGTAATCCGATCCACATTGAATAACCAACACCCAAAAGTACCATCACAACCAAAATGGAAAAATGTGAAACTTAGGAAATGTAAGTAATTACTGCAAACCTAGGACTTACCATGTAAGCGGCGAGCCTTTATAGACCAAATAAGTCGTAATAACACCGTAATTTCACATGCCAACAGCCCAAAAACAACACCGCTGACCCAATTCACCTGACTCAGTCAATTTAACACCGGACGGTAATTCACCTAGCAATGAAAGGCACAACGTCGCCAGCGTAGCAAGGCTCTGACCATAAGCAATAAATTCTACAGTGGAGCCACCCACTTGGTTATGAAAGAGGGAAACTAAATCGGAGATGGTTAGGGTTATCGTTCAGGCTTGGAGTGGAAAGGGAATTAGGGAAAAAGAAATAGGGTTAGAACTGAAATTTAAAAACCTGTTTCGTATGTCGAGCCACACAGACGAAAACATGGGAGCTAAGAAGAGGGAGTGAAAGTTTGTGAAGCGATTTGTGTGAAATTCAAATACTCTATTTTGATATATTAGAAAATAGTTTTATTTATTTATTTTAGATTCACCAGAATTTATTTTAACATTACATGCCTTAGTTCGAAAATTTTACGAAGGCATGTTAATATGGGTAAACCCCATGTCGACATGGTGATCGCTGGATTTCAAACTCAAATTTTGAAAAGATGTGTCTTTTGAATTCAAAACCATTCTGAAAGGATTTGACTATTGGGAGAGTATAAATTGGCATTCAAAATACAATTTTCTTAACCAATTTCATTATCTTCTTCTTCCTTTATCTTCTATCCATTAAAACTTTTAATTTCTTAAATTATATACTTATACTCTGCTGAATTTCAAAGAGAATCACATCAATTTCTTTTTGGTTTGGTTCTCTACCACACTCTATTAAAGATTCAAGTGCTACTTAAGATTTATAGGGTTTCTGTAATTAGAGATCGTAAGATCAAGTTTTATCGAGTCTTTCAACCAAAACTAATACTGAAAAAGTGTGTTTACAGCCCGTTCAAATCAATTGGATGTGATTGTAGCCTGTAAATCAACTGAGTCTCACTGTACTCTGGAAACAGGTGGGGTGTATCTCATGGCCTTAAAATCAAGGGTTGTATATTCAGATATTATTTGAAAAGAAATCCGCATTAACCTAGAGTTGTGTGGAATTGGATGTAGGGTAACTCTAAATCAGTATAAAATTATGACGTGTTCTTTCCTTTTACTACTTTTCATTTATTATTATCTGCATTTGTGTTTGATTATATGATCATCTCATATCTGTGATTTGAATTTCATTCTGAATAACTAAAAAAGGTTCCAAGAAATTTATAAAATCTATTAAACACTATTCACCCCCCTCTAGTGTTTAGTTTGCCTCAATATCCTTAATTCGTATTCCCCAACATTAGGGTTAGTAGAACTAAAACAGAATATACAATGTGTGAGTTCAATAGTTTCAGTTCAGAGGATGGAGTGCCACCTTGGTCGGACAAGTAATTCCCAAAAAGGAATCATTTTGATATTTTGATCAATGTTGTAGTTTGATGGTGATATTAGTGGAAAAGAAAGATTTAGAGTTCGAGCGGGATGAGTGAAATGACTATTAGTATCTGTCATTCTTTATGACAGGAAAGTCCCAACAAAGCTTAAAGGAAAGTTTTAAAGAACAAGAATCAAGCACACAATGCTATATGGTGTTGAATGTTGACCTATTAAATGACGACACGTCCGGAAGATAAGTGTGTCAGAGATGCAAATGCTATGATGGAGTTGTGGGCATACAGGATGAGATCGAATTAGAAACGACGATATACGTGACAAATTGAAGTTACACTGATTGAAGAGAAGCTAGTCCAATGCTGCTTAAGATGGTTTGGACATTTCTAACGGTGATCTCCCGATACAAATGTACATTTGAATTATAGGTCACAACGAATGTTCAAAGACAAGGATATGCCGACCAAATGTGACATGAGACGAAGTGGTTAAAAGCGACTTAAACTAGAATATATCCAAAGAGCTAGTGTTGGATAGGAGCGCACGAAAATTAGCGGGTTATGTACCAAAATCATGAGCTTAGCATCAGTTGGGGGTTAATGCTATAAATTTTGGATTATAGGACTAGTGAAAACCGGCATAAGGCATAGTGTTGGTGTAACACCCCATAATTTAATACACCATAATTATTTAATGAAAATAATAAAATGAATATTAATTAACTAAATATTTAGAATTAGTTAAAAAAAAGACTTTACCTATGCGTTCATTACAAAATTTTGGTTCAGATAGACTCTTGGTTTCGTAAATTGTATTAAATATGAAGAAGTTATGAACTAAAGAAGGTTGAACTAAAATATATATATATAATATAATATAAAAACTTAACGCAGAAGGCAATGGTAAGTGGGCGACCCAACGCCTTAATTGGGTCGACATACGGGTCGACGTAGGTCTAAGGTGGGTCGACCCATGTGTCGACCCAGGCAGTAGATGGGTCGACCCACCTGCATGCAGGCCAAGTTCCTGCACCTGAATCTGGACAGTTTTGTTTCCTACATACATACGCGGACTCAGCTTGAGGAGCATGGTTTGGTTTATAAACCTAAAATCTAATAGTTTAGAATTATCCTAGCTAATCAATAAATAGGCTCGCAGCCCCACCATTTTTCTTACACACAAACATTCTTCATTCTTCTTCCTCCAAGCTATTTCTAAATAAAAATAAGAAGTTGCTGAGGTGCTGCCAAAACATAGATTAAAGGGGATAATTCTAGTTATTCTACAACAACAAATTAAAGAGACATTTTCCAAATCTAAATCCAATCACTACGAGTTCTAGTTATTTTTAGATTTGTTATTTAAATAGTATTTTGACAGTAAATGATTTGGATCTGAAAAGTAACAATGTTTACATTTATATATGTTATTGTTTTACTATCAATTATCTATTCAGTTTACAGCTATTATATGTTCATATATACATCTTTGTTCCTTATCTCTTTCTGTCTTTTATTTATTTACAGTCTTTTCTATGCCTATTTATTCAGTTTGAGTTTAGATCTGTTTTCTCCTTTTCCTTTTTTCTTTACGTTGGGCCTAGGCCATTTCCATTTGAATTGCGTATAATTGGGATAAATGGGAATAACTTGTAATGACAATAAGGAGAATTAGGCATATTATAACTTGAGAACCTTTGACTATAAATCTAGGGTAATTACAAAAGGGAAGGAAATGCAAACATGTTAAGCTGAATAGGTTGGACTTAATTTAATATTAAGTGGAACATGTTATGGAAAATATATGGATCAGACATAATTATGTAAAACGAGTTACTGTAATCTATATACATCTGAGCAGGTGCTCGTGTATTTTGGGGGAGTTGTTGTACACAGAATAACATTTATAGGAAATGTCATTTTACAACCATGCTTATTAACACACTTAAACCTGCTAAGTTAAACATGTTAATTAATAAGCTAAGAGGTCCCATGTCTTGTTGTTTATATCCGGTTTTAGGACTCTTAAAATTCTAGTTACTTGGGGGCACAAGCTTGGGGGTGGCTTGTGTCGATCTTGCCATGTGGAACCCGAATCAGTTAGTATCCCTATTGGTATCATAGAGGGGCCTTGCACTAGGTAGGGGTCAGGTCATGCTTTACTGATCTGCATTATAAGAAGTTCAAAGGTTGGAATACTACACCAGAAACAACCTTTGGTAGCCTTTGAAAAACACTACTATAGGTCTCACAACTAAAAGTTTGAATTTTTTTGTTGCACTTGGATAAATGCTACCGTATGGTTAGCGTAGCTGCGGTTTCCAAATGCTACTGAAGATCTATACATGGGTCACTTTTTTCTTCTTTGTAGTGTTTACTTTTTTCCACCAAAAATTCAAGTGCCATGTAACATTTATTTTTGTAACATTTCTAAAACGCTACTAAAAGGTGTTGATTGTTTTGTAACATATTTTAAATGCTACTATATACTGCTAATGGCTTTATTATTTCCAACAACTACTTATATAATAGTCATATTAAAATCAACAACGATCGTATAAAAGTCTAATTTAAAACAACAAACAATCAATCATATAATGATCATATTCAAATAACTGAGTACACATTAGTCACATAAGTGTTTTCCATAACCATTTAGATAATAGTTATTTGGCAAAATCAGTGAATTCATATACCATAAGCATTTAGAAACAAATTTACACAATAAGTGCTAACAAATACCATTATATATACAATAACTAAAGTCATGTCCATTGTTGCTGATGGTCTTCACTCTAGATAAGCTAATTATCTGTATACGATATTAATTAGTTACTATTAAAATAAGAACATAAAAAAATATTAATAGAACTCAACCATGAATTATTCATTACTGCAAAATTCAGACTCCACATAAACAATATTAACTCTACACTCCTTTCACTTCACACAAACTCAGCCTACACTCCATACTGCACCCATCTCTGCCTTGACCAACATAAGTAACAACACAACTCCGTATATTACCTTCACCACAACATGATCATCCACCTGCATCACAACATGCCAATACAAGTTGCTATAGGAATGCACGTCCCTTTGCATTTAATGAGCTCAAAACATGAAAATTTTATTTTTGTTTCTCTTAGATAACCTTCGCCTTATCGCCACAGTCCCTTACCCTAGTAGCGATCAACCATTCATTACATGCAACAGTAAATGATTTTGGTGCACTTTATTTTTGTAGCATGTACATGGTTTCCATTGCACTTCATTTTTGATGGAACTTGTTTTTATCTCACTACGAATAGCAATATATGGATCATAACTTAGCTTTATAGTATTTTTGATCTTAGGCTAAAACTGAGATGCAATTGCAAATAGGCTTCACAACCAATATTGTGATTTGCAACTAAGTTGTAACACTTATCTGCAAAAGCTCGGTTTTCTGCTCCCAGCTGTAAGTGTAACTCAGTTTTGACTTAATTAATTTATTAACCCAGTTAACTTAATTAATTTATTATACATTAATACATATACCAACATATATTATAATTATTATTAGAACTCAATTAACTTAATTATATTATTATTATTACAAATTTAACTAATTATTATAGACATAATTAATCATCATTGTTTATGAAACTTCGTTAAATTAGTTATCATATTATTATTTATTAAATTTTATAACTTAAACTAATTTAATTTTATAAAACTTGTTTATATTTAACATAACTTAGTTACTCCAATAAAACTGGTTAAACACACATGAAACATGGGTTGTGAAAATAGTGTTCATTGACAAAATCATTTCCAATAGTGATTACTACAGAGGTAAATAGTATGCGAAGAATTAAACTTAATTGATGCAGTATTTCTTTTTAGTTATAGCTAATGTAACAAAATGTACTGGAAAAGTTTATATACATGTACCTTAAATGGAGCAATGACAACCGAAAAGAAGTTCATGAATGATCCCATGGTTAGTATATTATGAGCGGTTGTATTGTTTTATGATTTTCTCAAAATGATCCTATATAGTTTCCAGATCCAACTTTGGTTCCAATCTCATTTCTACTTAATTCAGTACCTAAACCTGAAAACATATTATATGATTTCGTCATGTATTCAAGAGAAATATGGAAATTGAAAGCAAACTGAGGGAGAAATTTTTCTTTTTAAAAATTTCGTTGTTCCAAGTAGATTGATGATAACACTAATCATAATAAAATAAATTCGTTGTCATCTTAAAATTATTGTGCATAAATTTAAACTCGCACAAATCGGAATCGCTATTTCAACCAATGCAACTTTACAGCTATCCGAAAAGAAACAGGGATATTAAGGGATGAGGAAGAGAGTTATTAGAGAGGAACAATTGCAATATTTATTGATGCAAAACATGATACAAAGAGCACATATACATAGTGCTATGAGCCCAACGGCTAGTACAAAATATACCAAATATGTATGAGCCTAACGGCTAGTATTAAATATACCAAGTATGCATGAGTCTAGCGGCTAGTAGATAATGACAAAGCATGCTAAATATGATAAAAACGTGTTCACACTCTAACGGCTCTATTGTAACGACTCTATTGTCTTCGTTATGCCCCCTCAGTTCGAATTAGGGTTTCCTTGCTCATTCTGGCTTCCGCCTGCACCGATAACGCGAAGTTACTCTCTCATTCTGATAAAAAATTTGGTCGAACGGGCCTTTGTGAGAGCATCTGCTCTCTGATAGTATGCGGGCACATGACATATTGCAAGTCTTCCTGATTGCGTTCTTTCTCTCACAAAGTGGAGATCAATTTCAAGATGTTTCGTCCTTGAATGTTGAATAGGGTTTAGAGATAAAGATACCGTGCTCTTATTATCGCACCAAATGACCGGCTTTCGTCTTGGAGTGAAACCAAGCTCCTCCATCAGTGATTCTATCCACATGATTTCGGCTGTAGCGCTTGCCAGTGCACGGTACTCAGCCTCTGTGCTAGATCTTGATGTGGTCTGTTGTTTCTTCGTACACCAGGAAATGATATTGGAACCGAGGTAAACGCAGTATCCTGAGACAGACTTTCGATCGTCAATATCGTTGGCCCAATCGGCATCGCTAAAGCACTGTAAGTTAAGTTTCTTTTCTGAATTTAGGCGTATGCCGTAATGTTTTGTGCCTTGTAAGTATCGTAACACTCTCTTTAATGCCATCCAATGTTCTGATAAAGGGTTCTGCATGTATTGACTGAGTTTATTGACGCTGTAGCATATGTCTGGTCGAGTAATAGTTGTGTATTGTAACGCTCCTATTATGCTTCTATATTGCTAGGCATTGTCGATAGCTTCTCCTTTATGCTTAGATAGTCTTATGTTACTAATCATAGGCGTAGGTAATGGGTTTGCCTTGTGCATATTTTCCCTTTGCAGTATTTCCGTGATATAATTTTGTTGGGATAATATTAATTCACCATTGCTTTTACTAATCACTTGTATTCCAAGAATTTTTTTTAGTTCCCCCAAGTCATTAATGGCGAAATTTTGATCCAGCTTGTGTACGATTCTGTTTATTTCTTCGCTGTTGTCTCCTGTTATTAGCATGTCGTCAATGTATACTAGAATGAACACAGTTCCATGTATGCCCTTCTTCATATATAGAGAATTGTCCGATTTAACTTGTGAGAAACCCATGTTAGACAAAGTTGACTTTAGTTTTTCATACCAAGCTCTCGAAGCTTGTTTTAAGCCATATATTGCTTTGTGTAGTTTGCATACTTTATCACCAGTACCGTATCCTTCAGGCTGTTGCATGTATACCTCTTCAGTCAATTCCCCATTCAAAAAAGCATTGTTGACGTCCAGTTGCCTCACATTCCATCCTTTGTTTAGAGCAATGGTCAGTATAATTCTGATGGTTGTGGGTTTTATGACTGGGGAAAAAGTTTCATTGAAATCAAAACCAAATTGTTGCGCGTAACCTTTTGCAACCAGTCTGGCCTTGTATTTGTCAATAGATCCATCTTCTTTTCTTTTTATTTTGTATGTCCACCTACAACCAATCACATTTTTGTGTTTTGGTTTAGTCACTAAGCTCCAAGTGTTGTTTTTTATGAGAGCTTTATATTCAGTGTCCATTGCCTCCTTCCATTTGTTTGATCTTATAGCCTGAGTGAAATTCAATGGTTCGATCTCACTGGCAAAAATATTATATACTTTGGGTTTGAAGATGCCTCTCTTTGACCTGGTGATCATGTGATGTCCAGTTGATTGTGGTGGTGTTTGCTGCTGTGTATCATTGTTGCTGGTAGTGTCAACATGGTTGTTGTTTTCTGTATCTTCACTATGCTGCATGTTTTGATGTATGTTTGTATCTTCTGAGTCATTGTGTGTCTCATTGGTTTGCTCATTTGTTCGATCCATAGTTTCTTCCTGGGTGCTTAAATTGCTTGTGCGTTGTTGCTCTTCATTTCTATCAATTGAAGGTGGTTCAGTAATGAATGGCTCGAACCGTATGTTATTGTTTATGCTTTGTTCCCCATCCTTTTTGCCGATTTGCTTTTCTGCATAAGGAAACTTGTTTTCATCAAATATCACATGCCTAGAAACATATATTTTTCATTTTTGTCCATGCACTTATAACCTTTTTGGTTTTGTGCATACCCGATGAATGTGCATGGGCTTGATCTCATACTTAGTTTATGATTGTTATAGACTCTCAAACATGGAAAACATAGACACCCATAGGCTTTAAGAAAACCATATTCTGGTCTAACACTGTATATCATTTCATGTGGGCTTTTATTGTTTAAGACTTTGGTTGGCAACTTGTTAATGAGGAATACAGATGTGTAGAAAGCTTCATTCCAATATTTCATGGGTAATGAGATTTGTGATAACAAAGTTAGACCAGTCTCTACTATGTGTCAATGTTTTATTTCGACTAAACCATTTGTTCGGACGTATTCGGGCAAGTTAATCTATGTTTGATCCCTCTTTTGAGAAAGTAATTAGTTAGAGGTTTAAACTCAGCACCCCCATCTGTCTGAACAACCTTAACAGTACTATTCATTTGTTTTTCGACATGAGTTATAAATTGCATAACTGTATTGCAAGCTTCTGATTTAGTTTTCAGCATGTATATCCAAGTATATCTAGAATAAGCATCCACAAAAGAAAGATAATACCTGTATCCCTGATATGAATTTAGAGGCGCGGGTCCCCACAAGTCAGCGGCTATAAGTTCCAGTGGCTCATTATAGCTGGTTTCAGAATCACTAAAAGGGAGCTTGTGGCTCTTGCCGAGTTGGCAGTGCGTGCATGTGTGTTTGATAGGTACATTTTTATAATGAATGTTATTATTACGCAGAACAGTCTTAACAGTTTCCAGATTAGGATGTCCTAATTTTATATGCCAAGAATTAATCACGTTACATTCACTGCTATTATTGTCATAATCAACGTTATTGCAACTATTCCTAATACATTCATTGTCACTACTAGCATCTACATTATTGTACCAGAATTCTCCACTTGAGTTTGCAGTCTTGAATTTGTATAAACCATCGTATAGGTTACCTCGAAGTAATATTTCATGATTTAGGGAATCTTTAACTAAACAAAACTTAGGATGAAATTCAAAGTAAACATTATTGTCGTTGGCAAATTTTGATATACTTAACAAATTTTTATTAATCGTAGGTACCCTAAGAAGATTGTTTAATTTGAGTTGTCTTTTCCCAAAGATAGTCCCTTTGCCTATGTGTGTGATACTAGCAGTACTACCATTACCCATATGCAAATTTCTCATACCTGAGTAATTTCTGCTCTCAATGTTTAAATTTTGAAGATTGCTAGTTATGTGGTGTGTCGCTCCTGAGTCAGGGTACCATTCTTTGAAGCCATTGTCTTCATTTTTTACTTCATCATCATCTGCAGCATTATGTCTTCGGTTTGCGTTATTATTATTTTGAGTTGAATTCCCTGTTGTTGCCATATTTGCTTGTGCTCTTCTTTGTGAAGAGTAATTTTGGCTTGCCTGTTATCTACCTGTGTCTGAATTATACCTGAAGTAACATTTGTTCGCCATGTGACCAAACTTTTGGCATATTTGACATTTCACACGATAGTTGTTGTTATCTCCTTGTATCTGCTTATTTCTGACTGTGGTATAATTGGCAGAGAACTTATTTTGTGCTGTTTTTCTTTGGTCGATTCTGCCTTCATGAGCAAGGAGTGCTGATCGAACGAACTGTAAATTAGGTAAAGTTTGTTGTGTGGCTAACACAGTTACTAGAGATTCATATTCTTCATCTAATCCACCAATAATAAATAGGATTTGCTCATTGTCACTGATCTTATGGCCAACATCATTTAGTTTGTCACACAGATTTTTAATTTTGCCTAAGTATTCTTTCATGCTTGCCTCCTTTTTTCTAGAATTTTGTAATTCCCTTCTATATTGCATGATTCTAGCAGCTGATTGTGAACTGAAAATTTGTTCAACTGTTTTCCATATTTCATAAGACGTGCTACATCCAACTATTTGTGATAATAAATTCGAACTTAATGACGATAGGAGCCATGAGGAGAGGAGGCTGTCTTGTTTTTGAAACTTTGTGTAGTCCGTGTTAGGCACAATTTCTCCTTCTGAATTGGTTATCGTCACTGGTGGGACTGTTATTGTCCCATTAATGTACTGCAGTAAATCATACCCTCTTAAAGCGATCTCTACTTGATATTTCCATAGAATGTAATTGTCTTCGTCAAGAGATGTGGTGATAATTTGGCTTTTTGGTTTAATCAGGTCATGATGGTTAGGTGGAGCGCTGTACCCATGCTTCCTGAAACAGCGGAGGTTACTTCATTGTTGTTGGCCATAAAACAAAAACAACTTTCTGCTTGATGATTAAGCCTTTCGGCAATTTGGCTCCGATGCCATATTAAGGGATGAGGAAGAGAGTTATTAGAGAGGAACAATTGCAATTTTTATTGATGCAAAACATGATACAAAGAGCACATATATATAGTGCTATGAGCCCAACGGCTAGTACAAAATATACAAAATATGTATGAGCCTAACGGCTAGTATTAAATATACCAAGTATGCATGAGTCTAATGGCTAGTAGATAATGACAAAGCATGCTAAATATGATAAAAACGTGTTCACACTCTAACGGCTCTATTGTAACGGCTCTATTGTCTTCGTTAAGGGAAACTAGAAAATTAATATAGCCAGATATTTAGCCTGCCCATTTTCTGTTTAGTTTATTTAGAAAAATAATATATTTAACTTTACAGATTATTCTTACGCGCACCATTTTGTGTGTGTGTGTGTATGTATATATATATATATATAATATGGGAAAGTCTATAGAGACACAAAATTTTGACACAATTGATTTGCATCATTGGATCACCTCATGAATTACACCTCTCCATATAAAGATAAAAAGATCAACGGTTGAGGCTCTATGTCTCTCTCTTTGTGTTAAATTTTGTGTTCAAATAGCCGCCCTATATATATATATATATATATATATATATATATGTACACACACACACACACACATATATATATATATATATTTTGTCTGAGCGTATATTGACTTTAAGTAGTGCACTTAAATCCGATGTATTAGAAGACTCACGCATACAACTAATATTTCAATCTTTTATCAAACCAGCTGCATTATATAAATGGATTAAACAAATGTGGTAAAGTTTGTTTATAATTTCGTACCTATATAATTTCATGTCCTAAATGAAGAAAATTAAGACAAAAAGGAAACATGAATCGGTATTGTGAATATTGACTACTCAAAACTCATGTTTATTGCCGCATAGTCAAAAAAACTGCTAAAGTAAATTTGTAAGTAAATTAAGAGTTTCTCGTAGAACATGAAGCAGTTGGAGAGGACATTTTTCAACAGCTATTACTTTAATATCACAATGTAAATTTATTCTTCATACAACACATTCCATTAAACTGTAGATTATATGTGCAGCGTACTGAATCTAACCTTATGAATACTGGGATTGTTTTTCAAAATCTAAATTTAGCGTATTGTACTCGAGGTGCTTTTGGTTGATTCTGCCCAATCAAAGAAAATGCACCACTTAACAAATGATTATAATCATGTTATATAAACAAGTGACATAAATCTACATGATTAAGTTACAGGCTTAGCCTTCGGCACTTCGAGAGTAGTTTTGGGGATTTTTCCTTGGATAATCATTTGGCTAAGTGAAACATAATAACAATTTCTTCCACTATTAAAAGTATTGTGGTGCTAAGGGCACCTCGATATGTTCTTCCTAATACTGCAATTAAAAAAATAAAACTCATTAAATTTTATATGCTTCTTAATACCACATTACCTCTTCATTCTAATCTCTCACTCAATCATTATTTGCCGAACTAATCACGTACTACGCCAATCTAAATACCATAATATCTCGTAATCGCTATCTTCTTCGCATCTCTCGTGGGAAAATTCAAATTCGTACGTTAATCTCTCAATTGTTTGATGATCAAAAAACCCTAATCTCTCACTTCCTCTTCTAGTTTGTTTAATTCAAACCTCATTCACGGCTTTTGTATAATGTGGCGTCCAATTCGTTGATCGATTATAGATTTAGGGTTTAGTTGGTTGATGGTATTACAAGTGAGGACTAACGAATATCATGCGAAATAGAAATACAGTAAAACAGTGTGGTAACCCCTATTTTTTAAGTGTGTGGTATTAAGAAGAGTGTAATACCTATTTAGTCGCGGTATTAGGAAGAACATATTGGGGTGCCCTTAGCACCACACTAAAAATGACTAGTACAATGCCAAGAAACTAAATGAACTTTCTAATATATCTTGATTAACGGAAATAATTGGTAAAGGGGAGTCTACTTTTGAAAAAAAAGGCTTGTTCATATATGCATACAAACTTTATGTCTCTTCGTAGTTTTCATGTTACCTAAGAACAAGTTTTCATATATTAATATCTGGCCATATTAATATCCTAAAAGAGACAGGAAAACTATAAAATATGAAAGTAAGTATATTTGAACAATATAATAATATCAAAAAGATGCCTATCTTTGCCTCGACTATTCAATTTACTACAAATTGAGATATTTCTAAGGAACAAAAACTGCCAAAAATAGTTGATAAACATATTTTGATTTTATTTGGATCTAACGAATGGGGTACATATGCATATTGTAGTTTAATTGTTGAGACGAAAACTTCTCATATTTCACGGTAGGTTAGCGACATTTGTCATACATATTGTAGTGATCGTAATAAAATGATTTATAGTTGATTGGTCCTTAGTTAGTTATTGATTACAACTATTACTACTTTTGTGTGTATGAATTTATGGTGATTGTGTTACTTCATTTTTAGTTTCCATAGTCGATACATTTCATAAGAGACACATATTTTTAACCTTAAATATGAAAATATAAAATAAGAACTCAAACAAAAAAAAATTAAGAGCAATTGCTCAGTATGAAAAACTGGCTCGGTTTTTGAAACTAAGACAATGCTCAATTTTCTAAACTAAGCGATGCAAAAATTGAGCATAGTTCAGTTTTAGAAAGTGGGGTATGGTTTCCGTTTTTGAAACCGAGCAACAAACTGAACCATTGCTTAAATTTTAAAATTGAGTGGTGCTAAAACAAAGCATTGCCCAGTTTCATAAACTGAGTTATGTTCAGTTTTAATTTCTATTTTAGAAACTGAACTATGCTTAATTTAGTTTTAGAAACTGAGCACAGCTTAGTTCAAATTGGGAAAACGTATAAGAATAAAACGTGTATGAACAAAAGGTGAAATGTAAAGACACTGAACTGGAATGGGATGTTCTGTTTTAGCAAATGAAAATATATATGAACAGTGCCCAAGCTACATACATCCTTTACTATTAATAAATCTTTATTTCAGCCATGGTCATAGTAAACTGGTTTTAAGCAGATGAAAATCAGATATGGAAAAGCAAGAAAAAAACATTAAAGAAACTCACGTTATCCCTACTTATTACAAATGAATAAAAACACTCAACCGAAGGCTTGTATTTTCTCTTTGGATTGCATACGTGGCCAATCATCAACCACTTAGTTACATATATCATCAACCGTCCATTTAGTTATCCACATCAATTCTTGTATCCAATAACAGTTCATCCCAGAGCCCATTTTACATATTATATATATACTGGGCTATGTATTACAATTTTGTACTGAGGATTCAAATCATAATAAAAGCTTTTACATTTTTTTCACTGTAAATTTCCTCGCTACCTTGTATTGCGCGAATCTTTACTTGGTAACAGAGAATCTGCAGTGCGTTATGGCATGAAATCCTTGCAAATTTCCGGTGTAAATATACCCATCAGTTAAGTTTCCTCGTTTGGGTATATTTTCTCTCATTAGTGATTATTCACACATTTAAGAGATCAAATATAGTACGATCATCAGTGCCTTGCCGTAAATTCTAGCAAATTTGTCTGCATCTCGATAATACACACTATATTTGTTGAAATTCTGCATCAATCACCATGAATCCAATTCAAGAAAGTCAAGAAACTCACCAAAACCCCGTCAAAGCCTCACCTAAGAGCTTCATCAGATATTCATATTAGTTTTTAATATACCTCTTCATCATAGCTCTCGGCTGCTTCACCCTGAGCTTAGCTGTTTCTCTTTCCTCAATCAGAAATGGTATTTGATCAAGAATTTCTTTAGTTCCTTGTGTTCTTTTCATCATGGTGGATACATCCACTTCTTCTGCATCAACCACGGGAGCTGCTACTGGAAATAATCCAGAAAACCCACCAAATGGACCTGTTCATCAATTAGTTAAAACTGGTATATACCCTCAAAGTCAACTAATCACAATTCAACTGCAAGGAAAAAATTATTCATCTTTGGTACTACTCCTATTCCTGCAAAGTTTATTACTGATCAAGACAACAGAACTGTTGCTAATGAGGCATTTATTCAATATCATAGACAAGATCGATTAACTAGTTCTTGGCTCTTATCCTTCATAAGTGAAGATTTATTACCAACTATTATTGGGTGTTCATTTGCCAATGATATATGGACTACTATAGAGAAAGAATTCAACAATCAATCATTTGCCAAAGTATTGCACTATAAAAGACAACTTCGGAATATAAGGATGGAAATTTGAACATGAGGGAATATATCACAAAAGTAAAGAAGATATGTGATTTACTTGGAGCTACAGGTAATAAAATACCTAATGGAGATTATGCCCTATATTTGTTAAATGGATTAAATGAAGAATACGAGGTAGTTGTTGCTGTTATCACAAATCAGAGGATTGTTCCTCCTATCGATGAAGTTCATGCCATTTTATTATCTCATGAATCTAGAATAAACATCAAATGAATTCAAGAAATTGATCTCAATACAAATCTTGCTAAAAGTAGCAAAAATAAAAATCATAATAACAATAATAGATCTGAAACATCTTACCAGAGAAGTGGTGATGCAAATAGAGGCAGGGGCAAAGGTAGATGGAACAATAATAACAGACCTAAGTGTTCGATCTGCGAAAAGATCGGTCACACTGCCCTAAAGTGTTACTTCAGATACTCTAATTAAAAAAATAGCAATAATTCTAATGTAAATGTGGCACAAATAAATCAAGAAACTAGTAGTCAAGATAAAGGAAATGATACTGCTGGAGTGGAACATTTGCAAGATGACAGTTGGTACCCAGATTCTGGAGCAACCAATCACCTTACTAATAACCTAGAGAACTTGAACATTGGATGCAAGGAGTATCGAGGTAATAAATCTATTTCTATTGCCAATGGTAAACATATTCAAATTACTTATATTGGTAACACTTATATTAATGGAAGTAAATAATTACATTTACGAAATCTTCTTATAGCTCAAAAAATCACCAAAAACTAAATTAGTGTATCCCAATTTTCTAGAGACAACAAAGTTTACTTTGAATTCTTTCCAAAGTATTGTCTGATTAGGGATATTCTAACTAGAAAAATCATATTACAGGGTGATTTGGAAAATGGGCTATACAAATTTAATTCTGTTAGGTGCAAGAGTGATGTTAGAAAAGGAAATTGTAATGCCATGTGTAATTCGAATATTAAAGACAAAACTGATAGCAGCATGAATGTATTTGATTTCTGGCATTGCAAACTTGGACATCCTAGTGTTAAAATTGTCCCGACATTATTGAATGACAATCATATCAAATTTGATTCAGTATCCTTACCTTATATATGTGAATTTTGTCTAATGGGTAAAAATCACAGATTACCTTTTACTGATTTTGACACTGTCTATACTGAACCATTGCAATTAATTGCTATAGATCTTTGGGGTCCCTCATCAGTTTATTCTGACTATGGTTAGAAGTATCATGTGTCATTTGTAGATGCCTACACTAGATTCACTTGGATATACTTTTTAAAACCAAGTCAGAAACTTATATTACCATTATAAATTACATTACTATGGTTGAAAAGCAATATGATCATAAAGTTAAGATCATTCAAACTAATGGTGGTAGTGAGTTTAAACATTTATGTAAATTCTTTCAGCAAAAAGGTATTTTCCATATACTTCACAACAGAATGGACTAGTTAAGAGAAAACATAGGCACCTAGTTGAATCTCGATTGACATTGCTTGCACAAGCAAGTATGCCATTGAAATTTTGGCTAGAGGCCTTTAATACAACTGTTTATCTGATTAACAAACAACCGACAAGTGTATTAAAGGATATAACACCATTTGAAAATTTGCACAATGTCAAACCAGACTACGGAAAGCTTAAAATGTTTGGATGTCTGTGTTTTCCATATTTAAGACCCTATAATACTAATAAACTGAACTTCAGGTCAAAACAATGTACTTTTCTAGGGTATACTACCAAATCAAAAAGGATACAAATGTATTGATGACACTGGCAGAATATATGTCAGCAGGCATGTTGTATTTGATGAAAAAAAATTCCATATAGTACAAAAGATATAAGCACTACAGGTAAAGTTAGAAATCCAAAAATTTCTGTACCTATTGTGCTTCATATTAATGAAAGATGGCAGCAAATAGAGAATAATCAACAATCAGATACTCAAAGCTCACCAATCAATAATGATCATGAAAGCTTTGAGCCACCCAGTGTGGCATCTCGTCTACCTGCACAAGTTCACAATAAAGAAAATGATGAGTCCAACAATCATCAATTAACTCCTGAAAGATCAGAAAGCAATGATGACTCACCACCAACTAAACAACCACTTCAAACTGGTCATCCAATGGTTACAAGATATAAAAGTGGTATCTTTAAACCTAAAGTATTTGCTACTATATCCAGTACTAATGAACCTGAATCTTTTGATCAGGCAATCAAAAATATACACTAGAAAGCAGCAATGGATGAAGAGTATGATACTCTAATTAGAAACAATACTTGGGATATTGTATGTCCACCTGCTAACAAGAATAGTAGGTTGCAGATGGATATATAGATTAAAGAAGAACCCAGATGGGTCAATAAATAATTACAAGGCTAGACTTATAGCCAAAGGTTTTACACAAGAGTATGGGTTTGACTTTAATCAAACCTTTTCTCCTGTTGTAAAACCCATAACTATAAGATTTGTACTAACTATTCCTGTAAGTAAGAATTGACATATTAGACATTTACTTGTCAATAATGCATTCTTAAATGGTGTTCTTAAGGAAGAAATTTACATGAGCCAACCACCAGGTTACAGTGTTAATTCAAACTATATCTGTAAATTAAATAAGGCTATATATAGCCTAAAACAGTCTCCTCTTGTATGGTTTGATAGACCGAAAAACACCTTATACAAATTAGGTTTTCAGTCTACCAAATCAGACAATTCTTTGTTCACAAAGATAAATCAATCATCTACAATATACATACTAATATATGTAGATGATCTGATAATAACTGGTAGCAACATTAAAAACATAGATGAATTAACACAGTATTTAGATAAGTGATTCTCTATTAAAAACCTGGGTGTTGTCAATTATTTCTTAGGCATAGAAGTAACAAGAACAAATAATTAAGTATATCTATGCCAAAGAAAGTATATCACTGAGTTACTAAATAAAACAAAAACGTTGAATGTTAATCCTCAACCAACACCCATGATAAGTAGTCAATAATATTCAAATTTTAGAGGAGAAGCAATTTTCAACATCACCGAATACAGGATGTGTAACGACCCGTATTTCTTTCAATCAAATATTTAAATAGTCGGGATATTAATGGGATTTAATATTGAATTTGTTAGTACGGCTAAATCAAAATTTAAAATAATCGCTATTAAAATCGTTTCATTTAGCTATGAATATTAGACAATTTTATGTAAATGAAATATTATTTAAAACCAGGACGTTTAAATGTTCATTTTTGAATTCTGTATAAATAGAAAATGAAGACGGAATATTGGCTCAATATTAATGCTAAAGTTATGTACAGGTCAAGGAAACTGAAAGACTACAGTGAGTTATACTGCGTATGACTCATAAACATCTTAGTTTGTAGAAGAAAGCAAGAGAGTTGATTTCTTTTACCATTAACTATAGTAATACCAATAGATATGGTAGTGTACAGGGTTTCTTATGTAAGTCCTATACTAGAACGGCAAGAAATAGAGATGATTTCAATAAATTCTTCCATTTACATTTGACCTTCTTTTCTCAATGAAGAATAGTGTTTTTTTTTCATTGCTATTTGACCACTTTCCGAGGCAGGATTTACGTTTAAGCTAAATTTGATAAGGTGACCTTTATAGTGACTTTGCAAACCATTCAAATCTACAGGAAACTCACAAAAGGAAATGAAGGAAAAGGAAAAAATAAAAACAAACAGTTGAACTTTTGCACAGGAAAAAAGGAACAACTAATGAAATAAAAGTAAACAGCTAAGAGGAAAATCAAATACATGAATATTTACTATCAAATCTTTATAGACAATGAATTGGCACTATAAACTGTCGAGAATCCATATAAAGATACACTGGGACTGCTACCATACATTTAAAAACCAAATACAGAATCTATAGAGTACATATTTTCAAATTTCTGTAAATAAATCCATAACTTCACTATCATCAAATCCATTCACGTGGTAAAGTCTGATCACTTCTTTTGGCCAACACTTTAATCAGGAAATCTCTGTGCAACCATCACTGTTGCCATCACTGGGGCAAGCAATATCTAGAAAAAATAAGGGAAAAGAAAGGAATAGGGTTAGAGTAGTATCTAATCCCATCAATAGCTAGCAAGAAACAAGACAATACATAAATTAAGAAATTAAAAATCAGAACATGAGTAGCTAGAAGAAGATATAGCTAAACAGCTATATATAATATTAACACCCATAAAAAAATCAATAAACAAAATCGATGTATATCTTCATATACATACGAGCTGATTTAACAATACAGTGGACAGCACAGGAAATGATCAAGGGTAAGCTAAGCATGTGAATATACTGTACCTAACCTATATATATATAGGTCTGTACAACCAAATTAGCTTATATATATTCGTATATATAGCCGAAAAAATATATATATCTACACTGTAATGTATGTATTTATTTTCTCAAAAATCGAGTTCATGAACAGGTGAATATCAAAGCTGTACCATAAAATCTACAAACAGACTTAATATCTATATTGAATCGACAATACACTTTCGGATCTGTACAACTCATAGCCAAATCGATTTCGAACCATTGGGAAATCTAATGTTAAAAATCCGAACAAAAATCTAAGGATAGAATCGAATTTTCACTGAAAAGAACAATACGATTTTGACAGTGATTCTATACTATCATCCGCAACTATAAATACACTATCACACAAAGTATTTCATCATTCCAAACTCAACCAAACCAACACAGTCGAACACAGATGGTTCGAAACCACATGAAAGAAAAATTACAGTAAGGAGAAGAAAGGAAATAATACAGTAAAAAGAACTTATCGTTATTACTAGGAAGTCGAACCACTGGAGGTTGTGTAGAGGGATTGATTGGGAGGAGCTCCGTTGGTTGAGAGGCTCGGGGTTGGCTGCAGTGGAGATCCAGGGGTTGATCGCGACGCCAGGGTGATGGATTGATGGCGGAGAGAGGTTGCGACGCCAGGATTTACGGTGGAAGGTGAAAAGAGGGACTAGGGTTTTAATTTTCGGGTTTGGGATAAATTTTGTAGCGGCTGATAGAATGGAAGAGGATGGGTGGTTAAGGGTTTTTAAGGGGGAGACGGGTCGGGTATGGTTAGCGGGCCGATGGTCAAGGCGCAGTCAGTTGCGTTGGGACAGTGGAGGCAAATACTTCGAGATGGAGCAGGTCTGGGCCGGATCTGAAGTAACGCGAATCTTATTTCGAATTAAACGTCAGTTTAATTAGACAAAATCAGACTGTTATCGACAGATTTAAATCCAGGTGAGTTAAACTCACTCAGCCTTTCCCGTTTATATTTTATATAAATGGGGTGCTTTTATTTTATGTGTTCTGACTGTTGGTTGATTGATTGCTGGTTACATGTATACTGATGACTCAATGAACAAAATTAAACGGTCGTTTAATTTCAGAAATACCACTGTTTGGGGTTGACCCACACCAAATAATTCCTTTGACTGGTCACGTTTATGAAACGTGTTCGAAATTGTTTGAATTGTTCGGACTGTTTGAATTGGCTGTTGGCTGATTAGTGATCGTTAGAGAATTTATCAATCAAATGGTTGATAAATATTTTTGAACCTTATTTCAACCATTTTTCTGATAATAACCAATGGATGTCGTGTGTTGAGTAATTAGGCATCGCTTGGCCTATAAATTGGTTGATTCATAAAATATGGTTTATCGATAGTAGTTAAGTTATAAATATATTTTATAACGAAATAGATTTTGAAAGTTGTTACATTGAAAAATTATTTAAAGGAAAATAAATATTTATTATTCAAAGTCTATAATAAATTGTGGAGATCTGTTTATTAAACAATTTCTTCTGCTGATAAGGATTTTAAACAACCAGCAGAAGTAACATAGTGGTTGAGTACTTGATTTATCGCGTCAAAATGAACCGTTAAATGAAGTTATTTAAATTAATTATATTTTAATTAATTTAAAGGAGGAATTTAATAAAATTGGGTTGAGGAGTAATCATGTTTGTATTGACTAAGTTGACCACTTAAACTGAGTTAGACTTTAAATTGGTGGAATAACTTAACGAATAGTTGGTTAGTCTTAGTAAGGGTTTAAAAAGAAAATTTATTGTTTATCCTAGTAAATAAAGGAGTTAAGTGTTTTGGAATGATAAATGTTGAGTTGTTGATCAAATGAGATATATTCAAGTAATCAAGTTTGAAGAAAAATTTGGTCGGGCATTGGGAAAGGGCTAGGGATAAGTTTTCCTTATTTGAGCTCGAGTTTATAATGAAGCAAATAAGAGGTTTTAAACGAATACATAATGAAAATTTCTACTTAACATTTGAGTTAAAGGAAGTGAAAGGGTTTATATTTATAAACAAGGTTTATAAAATGGAATGTGAGTTTGAAAGTCGTTTTAAATTCGAAATACTTATTGATGGAATTAAGTTGAAATAAAAGAATCGAAAGGAGATTTTCGGAGGAAGGGTTTTAAAGGTGAGCTTGGAAAACGAGGTTGGAAATGGGAATTGAAATATTAATATCGGGTTTTTGAATTACGACTCGTATTTATCTGAAGGTAAGAACGTTGTTGGTCAAGGTCTGAGAGGTAATTAAAATACCCCAACTTGAATGACTTCGGGACGACCCAAAGATGATACTAGTTGGTAATGGCGAGAGTGTGTGGTAAGATTTCCAAAGTAACGGAAATGAGATGAGATGATATTTCCATAGTAACGAAATTAAAAGGGAATTGGACGATCAATTTTAAAAAGCCAAGTGATGCTGAGTACTAGACCAGTGAATCTATTTTTGTGATTTTATGGATGTTTACTTGATAGTTAAATAACCGACTATCAAGTCTGACCTTTACGATTGTTGGTATGGAAAGACCGGGATCGGATGTATATTCGAAAACCATTCCGACCAACAAATACGAATATAAAGAAGAGATCAAGCCACGATCGAGATGGAGCATGTGAAGACCATAGATCTTCATAAAGCGGAAGAACCACTTACAATCTCTGATTCGACCCGGAGATATACTGGGGTTCTGTCGTGGTTGAAACTGTGGATTGCAAGGACTATCGCTACTGATCCATGGGGTGATTCCTGTATTGGATGCAGTAGGAGAGTACCTTCGGTTCGCCCTGTTCCTGGGTGACTTGTATGGACGAGTGTCTGACAAAGTATTTCTAAAAGGATCACGTGTATCGATTTTCTACAAATGTATCTCTGTTGGTGGCAGAGAAGACTGGACACCTTCTTTAACTTAACGCTCAGAGTATTTTTGTGGAAATCAGTATTCGGTGATACCTGGCGGATCTGACGATGTGGCATTCAAAGTGAATGGTGGCCAGGTGTTCAAAGGATTTTACCTCAAGCCTCACAGCCGGGAAATGACAAAAATCGGGCAGGCAGCATGGCTATGTGGGTCGCTCCCATTAGGATGTATAATCACCTATCTAGAGGAAATCCTATTTGTTTCTTAAATCTATGTTTCGAAGCTATCCCTTTTCGGGAGACGGTTGCTGATCCCAACCGTCGGTGATATACATTCGATACACTCAAGCGAAATGAGTGGTCGGTCATGTGAGGGCCGGGTTGCAAGATGTTCTTGTTGAACCCAGTGTATTCGTCTCTAGAGATACACGTACGGAAGGTGGTCCCATACCTTGTCAAGTTGGAAATCCAATATCCAATAAGCGCCCGCGGTTTTCAATTGTATACTATATACGGGGAGCGTGAGATGCAAGCGTTCCTCTAGATTTGTTAATTATTTGTATCTAGACATTATCATAATATCAGATCAAGATATGATTTCAAAAGATTTTTTGTGTTATCATAAGGTAAAAACCGTCCGTGTTTATGTGTGGATCGATCTTACGATTATCTTTTCTTTCGAAAGGATTTTAACTTTAATATCAAGTTGTGTGATACCCTTAATTGCTGTGCGAGTTTTTCTCACTCTGGTCCACCAGACTGACCCGGTGTTTTGTAAATGCTCGGGTTAGACCGAGGTGTACAGGTTCAGGTTATCAGGTACTGAGAAGTCCAGAGACGAGCTGAAGATGTTCAGATGAATGATATTCCGCTGTGTGATTATATATATATATGAGGACAGATTATCAAAAAACTGTCCAGCTGTGAGTTGTACTCTGATATTGTAAGTATTTTAAAGCTTTCAGTAAAGATTTATTTCTGTATTATATTTTTGTTCCGCTGCGATGTGAGACTCTGTGTTGGTTCTTCTTCTTCTTCTATTCTAATATTTCTTTCTTTCTTATCTCACCCTCTAATTTCTTTCTAAACGTTCTAGTGTTTCGGTGCTTGGAGGATCGGCATGAGATACGATAAGGGTATTTATGTCGATTTTCGGGGCCGAAATCCGCTGAGGCGTTACAGGATGGTCGTAGGAGCATTACAATATGCTACTTTAACCAGGTCTGACATTGCCTATAGTGTTAATAAAGTATCCCAGTTCATGCAGAAACCACTGGACACACACTGGAAGGCAGTCAAAATAATTTTAAGGTATCTCAAAGGAACTATATACTATGGTGTCACACTAAAGGCCAGTCAACATCTAAACATGGTGGGTTATGCAGATGCTGATTGGGCCTCAGACCCTGATGTTAGAAGGCCTACAGTGGCTATTGTGTTTACATTTGCCAAAGCCTAATCTCATGGAGTTCGAAGAAACAAGCTATAATTTCTAAATCAAGCACTGAATCCGAATATAGAAGTATAGCTATTGCTGCAGTGGAAATGAGGTGGATAAAATCTATACTGAAAGAACTACAAATAAAGACTACAGCAAAGCCAGTGCTATGGTGCAACAATAAAAGTGTTGTATATATGTCAGAGAATCTAATACAACACGCTAGAACAAAGCATATTGAGATAGACTTGCATTTTTTTAGAGAAATGGTTCAAAGAGGAGAGATTGAGGTTAACCATATACCTGGAACTTACTAGAAGGTTGATATACTAACTAAAGCAATTATTGTGAAAAACTTGACCAGATTTCGCTTAGATATGAACGTCGGTGGAAGCAAAGATCAAACAGGACCGAGCCACAACAACTCTGACCAAAATAGATCAAAGAATGGTAATGGCAGAGAATTGAACAATATCGACAACAAGTCACACTCATTTATGCTCAAATCTGATGTTATTAATGTCAGAGACTCTATCACGAAGAAGATTAAATATAATAATATGGATTTTTCAAAGCACCGCCATGATTATCGTGTAAACTAAGGTTTGGGAAACCCTAGTTTCCAGAGGGGTGTATTACGAATGAAGAAAAACACTCAACCAAAGGCTAATATTTTCTCTCTAGATTGCATATGTGGCCAATCATCAACCGGTTAGTTACATATATCATCAACCGTCCATTTAGTTATCCACATTAATTCTTGTATCCAATAACAGCTCAGCCCAGAGACCATTTTACATATTATGTATATACTGGGCTATGTATTACATTTTGTACTGAGAATTCAAATCATAATAAAAGATTTTACATTTTTTCACTGTAAATCTCCTCGCAACCTTGTATTGCATGAATCTTTACTCTACTTCATTATCAGGCATGTAGTCTCAAGCATGAACACCACCTAGAAAATTAATTCGCTCACGAAAGTTATCACTTTTGTATTCTTGCTCTAACATAGTGGCAATTGTAAAGGGTGGCCTAGAGCAGTGGGGGCATCCAAGAGCAACATCAGTAGCTCTACCATCAACATCCTGGTGAATAGGAAAGCTATTATACATGATCAATTGGCATTATATTAGCAATCAATTGGGTAACAAAATTTGTTCTCATTTTTCCTTTTCGTTTTTGATCTAGGTAGAAAAGAGCAAGCCTGTTTTTGATGCGATGCAAAGTAATGGATAAGCAAACATATAAAGATCAAATGTTACTCATTTTCTGTTCCCCACAAAACATAAAATTCACAAACTGGAATTGATATTATTTATTATCTCAAACAGTCACCAATATAATATGTGGCACATATATTCAATGTAAACAAAATTCAAAACAAAAAAAATATGAAATAGAAAGAAAAGCATCAAAAAAAATTCATACATGCATCAAGCCATTTGTGTTTATTTGATTTAATGGATGGGCATGCATATCAACACCATTGGCATTGGGCCAGGTGCTTTTGCAATTGATCGCCAGTTAACCATGGCTAAGAAGATAGTGTTGACAGCATAAATAACATTGTTGAAGCTTTCAAAACTGCCATGATAATATGTATTGCTGTTGTTCATTCGAGAGAGATGAATATTTATATAGTACCTTATGCTAAACTGATTTGCATTATTTTTGAAACTTTGGTTGACAAAAAGAGCATACATAACAAGTATATGTTTCATGTGTATGGTGTAAAGTGTGCATGCTGACACTCAATTATCTCATCACCACTTAGGAAAGAGCTTTATTTATTTACTTTATTCATGTTGTATTTTTATTTTGAGGAGAAAGAAAGAGCATAACTGAGTGATGTGTATAGTATATTTTGTATAGATTAAGCATAAAACAATATGAAATAATTATTTTAATATATAGTTACGTGAAGTCAAGGGGTTCAACATATCTATAAACTTATGAAAGCATACAAGACTATAACATGCCAATAATTTTTGCTTTTCTAATGCCACGTAAATATGGTGATGTCTTATAATTTGTATGTATCCAAAAACGTGTAATTCTGGTAATTAATTATAGCTATGACATAGGAGTTAGGACACGAGCATGCTTTTTAATTCTTTTTTATTTTTCTTTCATCTCATTAATGTGCGCGTCAAGTCTAAAGACGACCCTGATCTGTAATAAAGAATAATAGTAGCTAACGAATTTTTAAGCAGATTATTGTATGACTGAAAAGACTAGGAGTACTACTTATGGATCTTTTTTTGAACTAGAAAGTGAGTCATTCACTCACAGCATCAGGTTGTCAGGTCATAAATAATATTAATACAAAATATTATTTATTAATTCTATTTCAATTTATGAATTCTATTTACCATATTAAAGTGACCATTTTGATTCATTTGTTTCCATACAAAATCGTAACATTCATAGTATCATTCATTGTTGACATGGGGAATTATCATATATTCTGCACATGCCAACCCTCAAAGTGTATGTGTATTATGAACACAATAATCCAAATTCAAGATAAAGTAATATAGGAGAATACAGCTTTTTATAGTAGTTCGGCACTAGCAACTACGTCCACTTCATAGTAATCATTCGTCATATAATTGTCGATTACAAAGTTGTACAAGTTTGGGGCAATATTTGCGCTCAAAGTGTTACAATAGACGACAAAATAATTGTTAATTCTAAACTTTGACTAGAGTGCCCTTCTTCTTCGTTGGGTGAAAAATATGTTCACTTGATCAACAATGTCCAAGAAATCCAAAATATGTCCAAAATAACCCAAAAGCAGTGTAATTATGCTTGTAAATGTCCAAAAGTTGATGGAAACTGTGTTTGCAATGTTTTAGTGGTCCATACCATGTCCAATGGTCATGAAGAGGAAGGTGGTTGCCATTAATGATGCTTGAGAGCTCCAAGAACTCAAAAATCCAAGGGAAAAGGATCCATTTGAAGGCCAAGCTTGGGGGTATTTATAATAGAGAGTTAGGTAGGAGTAGGTGAGTTTTGGGGACCACATAGCAGAATTTCGGATCCCGGAAGAGGCAATACCCTGGAATTTCGAATCCCTCTATAAAGTGTATGAAATTTCGTATCCCTCTAGGGGATACGAACAGAGGGATATGAAATTTTGTGTCTAAGGGTACGAAATTTCATATCCCTCTAGGGTACGAAATTTCGTATCCTTATGGAGGGTACAAAATTTCGTATCCTTATGGAAGGTACAAAATTTTGTATCCCTTTAGGGGATACGAAGTTTCATATCCCTAATACGAAAAAAGAGAGGTGAGGGCTAGCCGAATCTTGGGCTCGCCGCGTTGACTTGATCCGATGGTTTTGAGTGAACCACGCGCATTCACTGAAATAGGCGTAAGTTTCAAATCATAAAGCCGTTTTGCCAAACAAATGTTGTACCTGAAGTTAACACAGAGGGCTACAGAAGTTACGGCGCATGTAACAACCCGGAAAATGCGGGCCGATTTAAAAATTTTATTTTGGCAATTTTGACGAATTTTCAATATTTAAAATGGATTATTTTAAATAATAACGACGAGAAATTTATTTTGAATAGAATTAGAAGTATATATTTATTCGAATCGTCGTTAGAATATAAATAATTATATATATAATTATAAAAGGAATTGAAAATGGCGCGGTAGTTCGATAATTCGATTTCAAAATTCAAATGAATGTACTGGGTGCAAAATAAACCGGATTTTAGTGAAACCAAAAATAATAGAATCTATTTGAGAATATCTTTCCATCGAAGAAATCGAAATTTCATAGCGGGAATCAAAAGATATGTCCAGTTGAAATTTCAGAATAGTCGCTATGGAATTCTGGCCCTTAAAAATGAAAATTTTGCAAACGACCTCGGATTTCGACGAAACTACTTTTATTGGATCTGTGATGTCAAGTTATTGCTAGATTCTAAAATTCATAATTTTTCGAATCAATATGTGAGCGTGGCATAGAAAAACGTGTTTGATCAGTTTTAGTCGATTTTAATCGACTGGAAAATGACCATTTTTCAAACGGTCTCAGAATTCGACGAAACTAGTTATGTTAGGACTGTATCATCAATACAAAGCTAGAAAATATTTTTCTGGGATTTTTCGAGTTAGTATGTGGCCCGGTAAATTGAAATGTACGTTCAAATTCAATATATAGAGTTATATGTTGATTTTGACGAAAACTGATCGAAATAGTCGAATCAGCTTACGATACATATCTCATTGTGTTCGGAATGGGGGTAATTAGCTAGGGACGACAGTCGTTGGGTCCCGATTGGAGTTTGATATAAAAGTCAACTTTTTGGGAGATTAAATTATTAAATAATATAATTAATTTTTATAAAACCCTTTTATACCCCCCTTCTCATTCACGATTCAGAATAAAAAGAAAAAAGAGAAAGAAAGAGAGGAGCGAGGGGATCGAGCGCCGCCGCCCCCAGGTGGCGCACCGTCCACCGCACCCCCCTTCTCCCCTCTCTTCTTCCTCCTCCCCACTCCTCCCTCTTCTCCACCTCGCGCTACTCCTACTTCCCCCTTCCACCTGGAAACCCCCCGCAGCCACCTCCGAGGAGCCGCCACGCCTGAGGCCGTCGCCTCCGACCAGACCGCCACCACCTGCATGCGCCGGAGCCGCTATCCCCCCCTCAGCCGCTCTGAAAATTAAACAGTACGTTTTTTTATTTTTTTATTTTATTCTTCATTTTATGTGCAAATTTAAAAATCAGTTTGTTTATATATACTTAGAGCATAAAAATACGATTTTTACATAAGTGTTTAGAGCATAAAAATCCGATTTTTGCATAAGTGTTTAAGGTATAAGAATCTGATTTTTGTTTATATAATAACGAGATAAAAATATAATCTTTTACGTCATGAAAGATATTATTTTTACCTTATGAACGAAGTGATTTTTATACGAATGTTATGCATTGAAAAGACGAGGTTTTTATAAAGTAAAAAGGATGAATTTTTATAAAGTAGAAAGGTTTGATTTTTTTCTTTATAAAAAGATTGGATTTTTAAATATACAAAGAAATGATTTTTCTTGGGTTGAAAATATGAAAACACTTTGATTTGAAAGGATAAAATAGCGAGGATAAAGATGCAATCTTTAAAGATTTATCATCAGATAAAAATTTGATTTTTATATATATGAGGTGAAAATAAAAATTCGATTATTATATATGTAGCGAAACAAAAATATGATTTTTAGTGAAGTAAAAATACGATTTTTATATTATATAGATATTAAAGATTTAATCTTTATATTTGAAAAAGGCGAAATCTTTATATTTGAAAAAGGCGAAATCTTTATATTTGAAAAGGCGAAATCTTTATATTTGAAAAAGGAGAAATCTTTATATTTGAAAGGGCGAAATCTTTATATTTGAAAAGGCGAAATCTTTATATAGAGAATAGCGTGATAAAAATATAATCTTTATTATATGATCATCGTCGTAAAAATAGAATTTTTATCTATATAGTAGCGATGTAAAAATGGAATTTTTATCTATATAGTAGCGATGTAAAAATAGAATTTTTATCTATATAGTAGCGGTATAAAAATATGATTTTTATATACATAGCAACAATATAAAAATGTGATTTTTATATATGTAGTGGCTACGGACAATGAAATTGACAAAAGGCGAGCACGACGAAGATTTCTACATATAAAGGGTCGTGGCGTTGGTTTAGCTAGTCGGTGAGAATTTCTCACTTTAAATCTTCTTTTCTAGTTTAAATTATATACTAGGGTGCAGACGGTGCTTAGCAGCACCCGACACCTGTCGTCCACAGACCATGGACGGCTTGTATGCTTGTTTGTTGTGTTGTGAATTTGTATGTGATGCTGATGTGAAATAGATAATGAAAATATTCATGTGTTGAAATAAATTAATTATCGTTAACAATATAATTTTTAACGTGAATGTGAATAAATAAATATTCATTTACAAACCGGACGGTTTGTTTATGTACATCTATTTGAAGGATATTGATTGGGATGATAAATTTTACACATCGCCCAACTGCACAAATAATATTCAGTGTTTGTTGATTTGAAACCCCACACGGGTGTTGGGATGATATTTGGCGTACACTAATCCCAATTATTTAATTGTATGTCGATCGATTGGTCGACAGGCTGTGTAAGCGTTAATTATTTATAGTTGATGCTTATGCAGTTGTGTGGTGCACTTTGGATGATGGTTGATTGATTATCGTTGCTATTATATACATACGTTGTATGGAATCCATACAATTAAAATTATATGGTAATTGATTGGGCCTCATTCCAATTGGGAAAATAAAGAATATTAGAATATAAAAATAGTCATGTGTTGACGATGCTCATGTGTTGAGAATATTCATGGGTTGAAACTATTCACGTGTTGAGTAAAATATTTTAACAATAAAATTTACATCTTTATCATTTTTAACATTAGAATCTACTTTACGGTTGGACTCTAATTAAAAATCAAATGATAGATACCATAATTTTATAAAATATATTGCATAACAAAAATAGTCGTGTGTTGACAGTACTCATGTGTTGAGATTAGTCATGTGTTGAAAGAAATAAATATTCATTTGTTGAATAGAGTAACGAATTTATTGAAATATATAAAGCCGTGTTGATTGCAGTTGCGCTATTTTGACGTGAACGATATTTATATCGATTATATTCGTTTTTATAATGAATATAGAAAAGGTAGTGATTTCAAAATATAACGTTTTGAAAATATTATCATTTATATAGTAATGATATGAAATATTCAATTTTGATTTGAAATTGAATATGAAGTTGAAATGGTTTTGAAAACGAATTTAAAACTATTTATAAAATACGTTTTAAAAAGGAAATCGACGAAATATAATACATACATACATACATACATACATATATATATATATATATATATATATATATATATATATATATATATTATATAATGGCCTGAATAGAATGCGCCGCGGTAGTTCGTGAATTTCGACCATTAACTTCGAATTGACGTTGCGGGAGATCCGACCGTCGGATTCTCCTAAAACTGGAACCATTGGGTTCGTATCGAAAAGAGCTTTCTAACGAACATTAGAAATTTGAAATCTAACGGTTGGATTTGGAATTATGTTCAAATCAAATTTGGAAAAGGTCGCTGTAAGTGCAGTTCGATGGCCGTTGATGGAAATCGACTATACGGGCCTTGATAAAATTATTAAAAATATTAATAATTTGTGTAAAATCATAGTATGTGAATTGGAAAGAACTGGGGTGAAAAATTCCACATTTGAAAAGATAAAAATATATTTTTATCGAAATGAACTAGTTTTGAACTAGAATTAAAATCAATTTATTTTTGAAATAAATAAATTGAATTTGAATTGGTTTTGAAAATAACCAGAATTTCCAATATATATAAAGTGGAAGTGGATTTGAATCAAAATTGTCTTTGGAATATTTCGATGTTGAATTCCGTGATTATGCGGATATTGTTATAGGAATTTGAAAGATATATTTATATCATTATTTCCAATATGATATTTGTTGGTTTCAAAATTTGATATTGAATATAAGCCGGTATATTTTCTATTCAGAGCCTTGTATTTAATATCAAATGTGATTTGGGTTTGTCGTGAATCGTGTTTTAGATGACATTCGTTCTTTAACCCGGTTAAAGTCAGGATATTGAATTTTGAGAAGATTAAAACTAAGTGGAGTCTTAATGAATCTTTAATTAGATTGAAAGTGAATTGATCATTTAAATTATCAAATCTGAAAAGTGATCGAGAATGGAGTACCACCAGTTTTGCTCCAAAGCGATAGTTAAATCTTTAATTAGATCTGAACGTGAAATGGTAATTTTTATTTACCGATAACACCGTGGTGTTAGATATGGAGTATTACCAGTTTTGCTCCATGGGATGAATAGGTTGGGATTGGAAATTAAAATAAATAATTGCTTCGGTGTGGTTCGCTAATCTCGACTAGTTTGGAAAACCATAAAATGGTTTGAAATGATATCCAAAGGAAGATTAAAGAATAAATTTAGCAGAATTTATCTTTGATAAAATTAATGGGAACCTTTCCCGAAGAATGTGATTTCGTGAATAAAAGAATATTCTGAATTGGAATGAGGCGTTTGTTGGGTTTGTGTAACATTTGTTTATCATATACGTGGGTTATTCAGAAAGGCCGGGTTTATACCCATTCTGAATAACCGATTCGACGAGATGTCGAAGATGAAGACGGTGGTTGAAGACCGGAAGTCTTCACATTGTTTGGGTGATTACTGATGATCTTGATTGGGCTGTACACCCAAGAGGGGGGAATTAGTTGGTGATCATCCAGACGTACTAGGAGATGGATGGATATGCGAGGAAAGTGCCTCCGGTTTCGTTCAGACCCAGAACGAACTTGTAAATGGACTGTGTGTCTGACATTGGATTTTATTCTGTGTTGATTGATCTCTATTAAATGTACATCTGTTTGGCGGCGGAGAATTTATTCTCTTGCTTAACGCCCTTCTCTGAGATGTACGAGCTTAGAGGTTGTATATCGATGGACATCAGTCGCATGGAGTGAATTGCCTGTGTGGCACGCCTAAGTGGCAAATGATCAAGGCTTCTGTTGAAAAGCAAAGTCTTGTGGTTGATGATCAAAGCACGGCCTGTGTGGCGCAGCTTTGTGTATAGCGTGAATTCGCGAGCCTTACACCTCGGTATGAGTCAAAAAGGGGATAGTGACTGCAGGGAGAGCACGACGTTTCTTTCTAGCTAGTGGTGGTGTCAGTGCTTAAACTGGCTGACATTTATATACTTTTCACCCATGTGGTTGTTGGAATGCGAGGCGCCTCAGATATAGGTCTGTTTGGACCGGGAAACGTGTGCTCAGGAATTGCCAATCCTCCAAAGTTAGGTGAGGACCAGCCCTGAAGATCCAAGGATCATAGTGGGGTCCTGAGACATTTGCTAGTGTGTCTCGAATCGGAGAGGAGCTTGCCCCTTGCCTCGACTCATGACGGAAATCCAATTTTCAATACGTGATATTGCGGTTTTATTTGTAGAGCCTAGTATGGCGACATGATAGATGGTACCCATGCCGCCTATGATTGATATTTATGTTTTGAATTGTTTTGACACTATACACCGAAAATAGTATCAAATGATTGTTTTAAACGTACCAAGCATGTTTGGCTATTATAAGGGAGAACCCTATCCTCTGGCTTGCGTTGCATTGTGTGATGGGACCTGGGTCTTATAATAGCTTCATTTTTCCAAAGATCATTGCGCTGTTTTGTTATATGCACTAGTATTCTTGGGAGGAAACCCGTTCCGTGTTATACGGCGTGGTCCCTTGAATTACTCTCTTTTAAAGTAAAGTTTTAAATATCTGTTTTAGTTCTCACACCAGTCACATGACTGACATGGAGTTTATTGTTTTAACCTAAACTTTGGGTGCCTGTAACACCCCACTCCCGCTACGGTCACTCACTAAGGGAATGCCATAACATCGGTGGAGTATTTTAAGTGAATATAGAACAGAAAAATTACAACAAGACAGATATAAGTAATACTTGAGAATTTAAAACATCATTTCATTTCAGCGGAAAGTAAAACATGTTTGGTTACACCAAAACCATAAATAAGAGTCAAGTACATAATATCCATCCTGATAAAAACGAAAGTACATAATCCCACTACATAACCTAATAGCCATAATAGAAAAGATAAAATGAGCTTTACGTCCACGGTCCAAGCTCCAAAAGATAGATAAAGCAGTCTGATCAAAGCCCACTAGTGCTAGGCCCACTCTGAAAACCTGAGGGATTGAAAAAAATAAAGAAACAACGGGGTCAGACATAAGTCTGAGTGAGTCCTATAACCCTAACAATACAATCATTAAAGTAATTAGGGTATGATATAAACAAGGTACGGTACCTCTGGGGATAATGACTACACTAAGTAGCCAACTAAACACAGGATGTACTAAGATAACCGAAAAGACGCATTTATCCACCCAAGGATAATTACTGGATTACACCACCCCAGATCTACCCACCCAAGGGTAATTCCTACACTGCACCACACCAGTCATTCCTAACTTAAAGGTTGATCCCACCCCTGGACTTATAAAATTAACTTAATAGTTCTCGCGTACCCCTAGGTGACTAAGTAGACGCCACAGGGCCCTACAATCCACTAGGTGTACACACTACTCCCCATTCGATCGGCTCCCTAACGTAGATACCCATGCTGGCCCCACCGTGGGGTGTACCATTCCCCAACGTGGCAACCTGATAAAACTAACGGTGCACGGCTTATATCTACACGATGCAACGTCTTATTTACCAGCCCGGGTCCACACACGCATATGAAACCCGTTGGTCATGCGTTGCCACCGCTAACCCATTTTGGCCTCTTATAGTCAAGCCCAATATGCATGTCCCGTCACTCGACTAGAGTCGAGCCCACTAAGATACGTTTGGGATATTGGTTGAAATGGGCCCCCACAAGCTACCACCTAAGCTTGTTATTTTATCTAGTGTATCCCACTTAACCCCTGTTATAATCATGCCCACCTACATGTTAAGGTTTGGTTAAGTCATCTAATCATATATCAATTGCCACTTAAGGCACCCACTAGATTTCCACATGCCACCCAAAGCACTTACTTAACCCTTTACCCATGTTTAATTACATGTTCCTCTTTGGTTAAGTATTCTAATCGTATTTTCTATTGCCACCCAAGGCAACCCACTAGATTTCCACATGCCACCCAAGGCACCCACTTAACCCCTCATGTCCCTCTACATGCTAATATGGTTAAGTGTTTCTTAATTAATTAATTAAGATCATGACCTCATAAAGACTTCTCACATTAGACCGTCTTTTCTGACTGCTGGATATGCCGGTTGGGTCCGGGCAGCCTTACGTCATAAAAAGGGTCTAACCTCGTGTCTTTACTTTAATCACGTATTTAATTTGTGCCTAAGACCTCTCACATTGGGCTAACATTTGTAGCAACTGGTTAAGCCGGTTGGGTCCGGGCAGTTTTACGCTACAACTGAGTCCAACCTCGTGTCTTAGTCGATTAATTACACCTAATTAATCACCCTCATAATTTATATTAATTATCCCTAATTAATTAATCATGTTTTCCAGAATATGGGTAGACCTAACTCAATAGGTAAATTCCCAACTCCGTAGTATGGGTAGACCTAACTCAATAGGTAAATTCCCAACTCCATAATATGGGTAGACCTAACTCAATAGGTAAATTCCCAATTATGTCCATTTAATTTATGTTACTCTTAAGCATACCCATTCCACATCATTTTATTAACATGCATATTAACCCCATCGTTCCCCACGTAATTCGTTCTCGTAACGTGACATAATAAAAGGGAAGATTCATCACAAATGTCATGGGTTTAACCAACATAGCTTATAACTTTATCATGGGTTCAAACGGTGTCAACTTGCATATATGAACATACATTAAACCCAACTAGTATTTAACCCAAACTTGCATTATGCATATCATAAAAGAGACAACTTGCATATGAACTTGCACATAAACTTGCATCATAACTTGCATATGAACTTGCATATGAACTTGCATCATAACTTGCATATGAACATGTATCATAACTTGCATATGAACTTGCATCATAACTTGCATATGAACTTGCATCATAACTTGCATATGAACTTGCATCATAACTTGCATATGAACTTGCATCATAACTTGCATATGAACTTGCATCATAACTTGCATATGAACTTGCATCATAACTTGCATATGAACTTGCATAACATGCCATACTTAGAGACAAACTTGCATATATTATGCATATCATAAAAAGAGACAAACTTGCATAAAACCAAACACTTAGCATGCATAAAACCAAATACTTAGCATGCATAAAACCACATACATAGCATGCATAAAACCAAATACTTAGCATGCATAAAACCAAATACATAACTTGCATAACATGTTACATATAGACTTGCATATAATCTCCCATATAGCTTGCATAACATGTTACATATGAATCAATGTTCAACATAGTGTTTTGCATCATAAAACATAGCATTAAACTTGCATATAGCACACAACATACACTATACTAAACTTGCATAAACACATTGATTCCACAAACATAGCCATATCTTATCATATCCTATCATAATCAATTTAACAATTGATTGTTAAGTCTATAGAAACTCACCACTAAACTCCAATAAGCAAACCCTTGCCACAAATCACCCAAAAACTCTAGCCTTGAACATAAAGCTTGCAACTTGATGATGAATGCAAGCCAATGATCACTCATACAACTCAAAGATGCTTGTATGCACATGAAAGCCTTCATAGAAATAGTTTAGAAATAGGATGGAGGCTAGGGTTTTGAGTGGAGGCCATGATCATAGAAAATTTTGGCATAGTTTAGTTAGGAGATAGGATTATGACCATTTAGGGCTAGCTTAGGGTCTTATTTATAGGATTAGGCAAGTGTTTTAGGCCCTTAGATTAACCCTAAATTAGATTAGGACCCTTAGATTTCGGAACCTTCTAGAAACCAGCCCTAAGACCAAGCCCAAACCCCAAACTGGTGCACCCAACCACAGAACTCTCTAGAAACTGTGCAGGTTTCCTGTCCCGACACGGGCGCACTTCCCAAGTGCGCCAGTGTAAAAATGTGTTGGCGCACTTCACAAGTGCGCCAGTGCATTTTTGTGTTGGCGCACTTCACAAGTGCGCCAGTGCATTCTGGCTAGTTTTTTTCGGTTTTTCTGCCTAACTTCGTTCGTCCATATCTTCTTCATACGGACTCCGATTTTCGAAAACTCAGACTCTATTTTGCGTATTTTTCCGAGACGAACGCAATGGTGCAACCCGTTTCCCCTGATTCTCAAATCTGAAATTAATTATACTTTAATTACTAACCATTAGTGTTAATTGAAATTCGGGGTGTTACATTCTCCCCTACTTAAAGATTTCGTCCTCGAAATCTCTAAGTCAAGAAGAACGTATCCTACCAACCAAACAACCATCTACTCAATCCATCAAACACGGGCATCCATTGTCCTTAAAACAATTTCTAATGATGTATGAGCATATGCAAAAAGTGTGTGTATATGTTCCCTATCTAATGTATGAACATATGCAAACCATGATAGTGCCATGCATCCATTATGTATGCGAGAGAACCCTATCGACACATACAATATCTACATGAGTGCACAATCATTCACCAAAATGCATCATCCATATGATAACACAATCATTATACATCCATAAATATAGCTTCCTACACACAATTTTATGCAATATGCAATATGAAGTGATTGAGCCGATCTAGTGCCTAGAGTGTGTATACATGCATCCACGAGCAACCACTAGCAACCATTTGCATCCACATGCATCCATCAAACATAACATGTCTCAAACACATGTTTCAACCATAGATTTACCCTATCTAAAGGTCAAAGGTATTAATGAGAGGACATACTAAAGATAAGCACTAGACAAACGATAAAGGAGACGTTCAAAGGACATACCCTCAAACAGAAATGGGTACAAAGAACGCATCTTCGCTTCCGTCTCCCAAGTAGTATTGCTTTCGTCATCTCCCCATTGCACTTTAACTAGCTGAACTTCTCTGTTCCTCAACTTCCTAGTTTCTGACCCAAGGATGCGAGTAGGAGCTCGTCTAATAGTCGCATCACGCTCTACTTCCTCTTCTCTAAGCAAGCTCGGCTCTACCACCTCTGCGGTCTCATGTAAGCACTTCCTCAAATGTGACACATGGAATACATCATGTACACCACTAAGTCTGTCGGGCAACTCCACTCTATATGCCATTCGTCCAATCCTTTCCTTAATAGGAAACGGCCCTACGAACCTTGGTGCTAACTTCCCAACAGATCCAAAGCGAACAACATTTCTCAACGGAGATACTTTGACAAAAACCATGTCCCCAACCTCAAACTCAAGATCCGTCCTTCTCCGATCCGCATAAGATTTCTGTCTATCTTGCGCTGCTTTCATCCTTCTTCGAATCAAATCAATCTTCTCTGAAGTCTCTCTAACCATATCTGGCCCAAGCAAGATCTTATCCGTAGATTACCACCAACATGTAGGAGATCGACAAGGCCTTCCATAAAGAGCTTCGAAAGGTGCCATGCCAATACTAGACTGAAAGCTGTTATTGTATGCAAACTCCACCAAAGGAAGATGTTCTTCCCATGTACCTCCAAAATCCAAGATACAAAGCCTCAAGAGATCTTCTAAGATACGGTTCACCCTCTCGGTCTGACCGTCCGTCTGAGGATAATATGCGGTGCTCAAACACAACTGAGTCCCTACCGCCTCTTGCAAACTTCTCCAAAACTCACTAGCGAAGATAGGATCTCGATCACTCACAATGCTGGATGGTACGCCATGCAATCTAACAATCTCTCTAACATAGACTGAAGCAAGCCATGGAGCGGTCCTCTTACTCTTCACGGGTATAAAATGGGCACTCTTGGTAAGTCTGTCTACCACAACCCAAATTTCCGTATTGCCCTTCCTCGATCTCGGTAACCCATCGATGAAATCCATCGAGACACTATCCCACTTCCATTGCGGAACTTCCAATGGGTGAAGCAACCCATCGGGTTTCTTCTGCTCTGCTTTCATTTGCTAGCACACCAAGCATCTAGCGACATACTCGGCCACATCTTTCTCCATACCGGCCCAAAAAGAAAACTCGCTTCATGTCTTGGTACATTTTGTCTCCACCGGGACGAATAGTCATTCTTGAACGATGTGCATCATCCAAAATAGCCTTCTTCAAACCCTCATCTTGCGGTACACAAAGTCTACCGTCTCTATGCAACCATCCCCTATCATCTATGGTGTATCTACCCAAATGGCTGGACGACTCCCCCCTTATAAGCTTCTCTACCAACTCAACCAACTGTGGGTCGTCTCGCTGAGCCTCGCCAATCTGCCCCAAAAGAGTAGGCCTAACCTCCAAGGAGGCTAGCAAACCGAGTACAAAGTCAACGGAAGGTCTAAAGTCAAACATAGAATTAAACTCCAAGCTTCGCCATTCCACGAACAATGGACTCAAAGACAGTTTTTTTTTCTGCTTAAGGCGTCTGCCACCACGTTACCCTTGCCAGGGGTATACGCTATCTCAAACTCATAGGATGCTAAGAATTCCATCCACCTTTGTTGTCTTAAGACAATGCGCTCAAAGAGTCTCCAACACTTCCCTAAGATGTAGGGCATGCTTTTCTCCACTTCTAGAGAAAATCAGGATATTCTCCCATGCAAAATCGTCACAACTATCCATCTCTCACGCAGACCACCCTAGTCGAACTCGACATCCCCCAAATGCAAGCCCCAAAGGCCGAAACCAATATCAGACAAACACCCAAGGGATACCTCCTTCGAATTCAGACGACCTACGTGAGATGATACTAGTAAAAACGGCTAAATAATTAAGCCCTTGTCCAACTCTGGATGTCCTTGCCAGTCTCGCTCCAAAACCACCGTTTATCCCATAACGGGCTTTGCTCAACCTATTGAGCACATACGAAAACTTATTTCGCTCCTAGAAAAGACCAAGATGTCATCCACCAAGATCATCACGAACTTATTTAGGTACTCCCTGAACACCCTTCTCATCAAATCAACAAAGTATGCGGAGGCGTTCGTCTAACCAAATGGCATCACCAGCCACTCATAAAACCATCAGGAGTCCTAAAGGCAATCTTCTCTATACTATCCTCAGCCACTCTCAACTGACGAAACCCCGTGGCTGAGTCCAACTTGCGAAAATACTGAGGCGCCAACCAACTGATCAAAGAGATCATCAATCCTCGGCAATGGGTGTCTATTCTTCTTTGTGAGTTTATTTAGTTCTCTTTAGCCTACACAAAGTCTGAGGGACCCATCCGCCTTCGTAGCAAAAACTACTGGAGCACCCCACTCCGATATACTTTGTCTTATGGACCCCTTCTCAAGCAACTCCCCTACTTGCTTATGGAGTTCCCTCCTCTCGCGAGGAGCCATGTGGCGCACTGGTAAAGATACAGGTTTAGCATTGTCTACCAGATATATTCGGAAGTCAATCTCCCGCTCCGGAGGTAAGCCCTTCACCTCCTCAAACACATCCGAGTATTCCCGGACCACTCTAACAGATCGCAAACTCTCGACCGACGTATCAAGCGATTCTAGATAACTTAGCATAACAGATTCCATGGGATTACAAGAGATCTCGAGAGTGTTACCCAAGCGGGTCATAAGCCTAACAACTCTCCCTTCAAAATCAAGAACGGCACCCCTACTGGATAACCAGTCCATGCCCAAACTAACCCATAGCCCGTGAAGCCCAAAAAGCATCACATCTAAACTCAACGCTAAGTATAGAAACTTTCAAACCCAAACACATCATGGAGCCCCAATTGGGTTTGAAACAACTAAGGGATCATCTACCCTCTGGTGTCTAAGTGCAGTGACTCAACTAAAAATGATGAGATAAACGAACTCGATGCGTCAGAATCTAATAAAGTTCGAACCGGATAATAAAGAAATCCAAATTCCAACCTAGACGGTCCTATCCCTATCTGGTACACTAGCCGCGAGGGAATACAACTACCCTCCAGGAGATTCCATACCTTGCCCATGCCCCTTTGGACAATCCTAATACGGTGTCCCATTCCTCCAAAAGGATAACTACTCGCCTTCTTCTTCCCATTCTCCACTCGTAACCTCCCACCAATGAGGTTTCATCCTTCATTAACCAAACAACTATTTGAGCCTTCCTCCCATCGTCTATCCAATAGATGCCTACCAGTCCTCCTCCTTCTTGAACCAACTTCTAATCCGACTAATGTCTAAGTCCCTTGAAGTGGTTTTCCGTTCTTATCTATCTTAGAAAGGTCATCAATACGCGGAGGGGAAACTCAAAACGAGAGAGGGAGAGATTCAAAACGGAGAATTCGAAAGATATAGATATGGCTATTGGGGATTATGCTTTTCTTTCAAAAACTTTTCTCTTAAAAGACATGTTTTTGAAAATACTCCTTTCAAAAATATTCTTAGAAAATAGTTTTTCTAAAAATTTTATCTGTTCTGGTAACCTTAAGCTCTGATACCACGTGTAACACCCCACTCCCGCTACGGTCACTCACTAAGGGAATGCCATAACATCGGTGGAGTATTTTAAGTGAATATAGAACAGAAAAATTACAACAAGACAGATATAAGTAATACTTGAGAATTTAAAACATCATTTCATTTCAGCGGAAAGTAAAACATGTTTGGTTACACCAAAACCATAAATAAGAGTCAAGTACATAATATCCATCCTGATAAAAACGAAAGTACATAATCCCACTACATAACCTAATAGCCATAATAGAAAAGATAAACTGAGCTTTACATCCACGGTCCAAGCTCCAAAAGATAGATAAAGCAGTCTGATCAAAGCCCGCTAGTGCTAGGCCCACTCTGAAAACCTGAGGGATTGAAAAAAATAAAGAAACAACGGGGTCAGACATAAGTCTGAGTGAGTCCTATAACCCTAACAATACAATCATTAAAGTAATTAGGGTATGATATAAACAAGGTACGGTACCTCTGGGGATAATGACTACACTAAGTAGCCAACTAAACACAGGATGTACTAAGATAACCGAAAAGACGCATTTATCCACCCAAGGATAATTACTGGATTACACCACCCCAGATCTACCCACCCAAGGGTAATTCCTACACTGCACCACACCAGTCATTCCTAACTTAAAGGTTGATCCCACCCCTGGACTTATAAAATTAACTTAATAGTTCTCGCGTACCCCTAGGTGACTAAGTAGACGCCACGGGGCCCTACAATCCACTAGGTGTACACACTACTCCCCATTCGATCGGCTCCCTAACGTAGATACCCGTGCTGGCCCCACCGTGGGGTGTACCATTCCCCAACGTGGCAACCTGATAAAACTAACGGTGCACGGCTTATATCTACACGATGCAACAACGTCTTATTTACCAGCCCGGGTCCACACACGCATATGAAACCCGTTGGTCATGCGTTGCCACCGCTAACCCATTTTGGCCTCTTATAGTCAAGCCCAATATGCGTGTCCCGTCACTCGACTAGAGTCGAGCCCACTAAGATACGTTTGGGATATTGGTTGAAATGGGCCCCCACAAGCTACCACCTAAGCTTGTTATTTTATCTAGTGTATCCCACTTAACCCCTGTTATAATCATGCCCACCTACATGTTAAGGTTTGGTTAAGTCATCTAATCATATATCAATTGCCACTTAAGGCACCCACTAGATTTCCACATGCCACCCAAAGCACTTACTTAACCCTTTACCCATGTTTAATTACATGTTCCTCTTTGGTTAAGTATTCTAATCGTATTTTCTATTGCCACCCAAGGCAACCCACTAGATTTCCACATGCCACCCAAGGCACCCACTTAACCCCTCATGTCCCTCTACATGCTAATATGGTTAAGTGTTTCTTAATTAATTAATTAAGATCATGACCTCATAAAGAACTCTCACATTAGACCGTCTTTTATGACTGCTGGATATGCCGGTTGGGTCCGGGCAGCCCTTACGTCATAAAAAGGGTCTAACCTCGTGTCTTTACTTTAATCACGTATTTAATTTGTGCCTAAGACCTCTCACATTGGGCTAACATTTGTAGCAACTGGTTAAGCCGGTTGGGTCCGGGCAGTTTTACGCTACAACTGAGTCCAACCTCGTGTCTTAGTCGATTAATTACACCTAATTAATCACCCTCATAATTTATATTAATTATCCCTAATTAATTAATCATGTTTTCCAGAATATGGGTAGACCTAACTCAATAGGTAAATTCCCAACTCCGTAGTATGGGTAGACCTAACTCAATAGGTAAATTCCCAACTCCATAATATGGGTAGACCTAACTCAATAGGTAAATTCCCAATTATGTCCATTTAATTTATGTTACTCTTAAGCATACCCATTCCACATCATTTTATTAACATGCATATTAACCCCATCGTTCCCCACGTAATTCGTTCTCGTAACGTGACATAATAAAAGGGAAGATTCATCACAAATGTCATGGGTTTAACTAACATAGCTTATAACTTTATCATGGGTTCAAAAGGTGTCAACTTGCATATATGAACATACATTAAACCCAACTAGTATTTAACCCAAACTTGCATTATGCATATCATAAAAGAGACAACTTGCATATGAACTTGCACATAAACTTGCATATGAACTTGCATCATAACTTGCATATGAACTTGCATCATAACTTGCATATGAACATGTATCATAACTTGCATATGAACTTGCATCATAACTTGCTTATGAACTTGCATCATAACTTTCATATGAACTTGCATCATAACTTGCATATGAACTTGCATCATAACTTGCATATGAACTTGCATCATAACTTGCATATGAACTTGCATCATAACTTGCATATGAACTTGCATCATAACTTGCATATGAACTTGCATAACATGCCATACTTAGAGACAAACTTGCATATATTATGCATATCATAAAAAGAGACAAACTTGCATAAAACCAAACACTTAGCATGCATAAAACCAAATACTTAGCATGCATAAAACCACATACATAGCATGCATAAAACCAAATACTTAGCATGCATAAAACCAAATACATAACTTGCATAACATGTTACATATAGACTTGCATATAATCTCCCATATAGCTTGCATAACATGTTACATATGAATCAATGTTCAACATAGTGTTTTGCATCATAAAACATAGCATTAAACTTGCATATAGCACACAACATACACTATACTAAACTTGCATAAACACATTGATTCCACAAACATAGCCATATCTTATCATATCCTATCATAATCAATTTAACAATTGATTGTTAAGTCTATAGAAACTCACCACTAAACTCCAATAAGCAAACCCTTGCCACAAATCACCCAAAAACTCTAGCCTTGGACATAAAGCTTGCAACTTGATGATGAATGCAAGCCAATGATCACTCATACAACTCAAAGATGCTTGTATGCACATGAAAGCCTTCATAGAAATAGTTTAGAAATAGGATGGAGGCTAGGGTTTTGAGTGGAGGCCATGATCATAGAAAATTTTGGCATAGTTTAGTTAGGAGATAGGATTATGACCATTTAGGGCTAGCTTAGGGTCTTATTTATAGGATTAGGCAAGTGTTTTAGGCCCTTAGATTAACCCTAAATTAGATTAGGACCCTTAGATTTCGGAACCTTCCAGAAACCAGCCCTAAGACCAAGCCCAAACCCCAAACTGGTGCACCCAACCACAGAACTCTCTAGAAACTGTGCAGGTTTCCTGTCCCGACACGGGCGCACTTCCCAAGTGCGCCAGTGTAAAAATGTGTTGGCGCACTTCACAAGTGCGCCAGTGCATTTTTGTGTTGGCGCACTTCACAAGTGCGCCAGTGCATTCTGGCTAGTTTTTTTCGGTTTTTCTGCCTAACTTCGTTCGTCCATATCTTCTTCATACGGACTCCGATTTTCGAAAACTCAGACTCTATTTTGCGTATTTTTCCGAGACGAACGCAATGGTGCAACCCGTTTCCCCTGATTCTCACATCTGAAATTAATTATACTTTAATTACTAACCATTAGTGTTAATTGAAATTCGGGGTGTTACCTTCTCCCCTACTTAAAGGATTTCGTCCTCGAAATCTCTAAGTCAAGAAGAACGTATCCTACCAACCAAACAACCATCTACTCAATCCATCAAACACGGGCATCCATTGTCCTTAAAACAATTTCTAATGATGTATGAGCATATGCAAAAAGTGTGTGTATATGTTCCCTATCTAATGTATGAACATATGCAAACCATGATAGTGCCATGCATCCATTATGTATGCGAGAGAACCCTATCGACACATACAATATCTACATGAGTGCACAATCATTCACCAAAATGCATCATCCATATGATAACACAATCATTATACATCCATAAATATAGCTTCCTACACACAATTTTATGCAATATGCAATATGAAGTGATTGAGCCGATCTAGTGCCTAGAGTGTGTATACATGCATCCACGAGCAACCACTAGCAACCATTTGCATCCACATGCATCCATCAAACATAACATGTCTCAAACACATGTTTCAACCATAGATTTACCCTATCTAAAGGTCAAAGGTATTAATGAGAGGACATACTAAAGATAAGCACTAGACAAACGATAAAGGAGACGTTCAAAGGACATACCCTCAAACAGAAATGGGTACAAAGAACGCATCTTCGCTTCCGTCTCCCAAGTAGTATTGCTTTCGTCATCTCCCCATTGCACTTTAACTAGCTGAACTTCTCTGTTCCTCAACTTCCTAGTTTCTGACCCAAGGATGCGAGTAGGAGCTCGTCTAATAGTCGCATCACGCTCTACTTCCTCTTCTCTAAGCAAGCTCGGCTCTACCACCTCTGCGGTCTCATGTAAGCACTTCCTCAAATGTGACACATGGAATACATCATGTACACCACTAAGTCTGTCGGGCAACTCCACTCTATATGCCATTCGTCCAATCCTTTCCTTAATAGGAAACGGCCCTACGAACCTTGGTGCTAACTTCCCAACAGATCCAAAGCGAACAACATTTCTCAACGGAGATACTTTGACAAAAACCATGTCCCCAACCTCAAACTCAAGATCCGTCCTTCTCCGATCCGCATAAGATTTCTGTCTATCTTGCGCTGCTTTCATCCTTCTTCGAATCAAATCAATCTTCTCTGAAGTCTCTCTAACCATATCTGGCCCAAGCAATGGTGCAACCCGTTTCCCCTGATTCTCACATCTGAAATTAATTATACTTTAATTACTAAACATTAGTGTTAATTGAAATTCGGGGTGTTACAGTGCCCCTATTTTCCACACGGGCAGCTAGTAGTTTTGGTTTTGCAGATTTATATTCACAGGATCCTGATTTACAGCTGGAACGATGCTCGGAAAGCTCTGTGTCCGTGTATTACTTTCAGTTGTGTTTTATATTGTTTTTCCGCTGCTATGTAATTTATGGTAATCTCTGATATTTGTTGAATGTATATTTATTCATACTCTGTATATTCTTGTATTCTGATGGAATTGTTGTAATATACAATGAAATGTTCTTCTGTCTGCGTTCCGATTTGTCCTATTCTCAAACGATCAGGGGTTTCGAACGGTCTTGGTCGGTTTAACGATCGATTCAGATCGAGCGATATTCCTTACCGTTACAGTTGGTATCATAGCTTTGGTTTACAGAGCTCGAGAACAAGACACAGTAGAACCAAACGAAAGAATTCATCAGATATTGGATTAGTAATATCCAATTAGAATGACTCGTTAGAGATGGGATCAGTAGTATCCTAAAACAAGTGTGAAGAGTATATTTTTCAAATGAAAACAACATTGTTTTGAAAATTTAAATCGTTTTATACGTATTTGAATATTTATTTATATTGAATTTGGACAATCCAATATATAAAGATTTTGCATATACGCGTCATGAACGTATATTCGAAGTTTTAATATACTGGATAGATATAGAATCACATTCAAGTCGCCCGGAGATGATACTGATAATTGTCACGACATCATCAGTATTTATGTTCATGTTTCGAAGGTGTGATTTCTATATATTTCCATTAGACTGGTGTGAGAATCAAGATATAGCTGGAATACATTGTTGTGAATTGGCATCAAAAATGTGATTTTTGTGTATATATATATATATATATCAAAATTATGAATTTGAAACGTTAATTCACTAATTGATTGATGGTTGTGTTGTTTGTTTATTTGTTTGATAATTTTGAACCATTTAGCCTAATTGAATCAAATATTGAATTGTATTGAAAATGATTACAAATGCATGCATACACATGTATATCTATTGAACAGGTCATAGCAAGGAGGTTATAGCAGAAGAATAAAATTTGTTTGCCCGACAAATAGGTACATATTTACCATAATTTACTGTTTTGTTTGGGTGATGATGATTTTATGAGCCGATTGGCTTTCTCTTTTTGAGATCAGAGGGCCTGTATGGCAATTTCAGGATTTTCCCGGTGCTCCCGGTGCAGGGGAGGTTATGGCGAAATTTTTCGAAAATTTAGGGTGTTAGCCAAATTTTTGAAAATTTTGAAAAGTTCTTAGAAACTGAAAAGCTGAAGAACTTAAGCCGTAAAGAAAACAAAGGAAGTTGAGTTGGTTTATAACACAACTTTCGGCTTTGTTCCTTTTCAGGGACGAAAAGTTTTAAGTGGGGGAGATTGTAGCAACAGGAAAATCGGTTTAAGGAAATACATCGTTCAGTTTTTTGGCTTAAGGACGCGGGTATAATTTTATGTCAGAAGGACACAAAATTTATATTTTTAACCGAAGGAAATTATTTGGCCGACTATTAAATCGGGTGTTTCTTCCATCTCGCACTCAAATCTCTTCTCAAATCAATCACACTGGAGGTGACGGCTTCAGTCGAAGAGGCGGCGCAGCATCACAGAACGAGCGATGGCCGCGCAACCACAGGTGTTAGCGGTGCTCCTTCAGGCGAAGACGACGGTCGTCCTTTGGCGAAGACGATGTACTGTTTCCATCAGGCGATAACGACGACTACTCAAGAGATAATGTTGATGGCCGATTTCAGATGAACAACAACAATGGAGTGGAGGTTAAGGTCGATGGTGGTGGTGCTACAGGTATCGATGACGATTAACTATGTTGTTTTGAAATGAACTAAGAAACAAATGCTATATGAACATATCATTTTGATTCTATATGTATAATGTATAACTGAACGTTATATTCTGTTTTGCTGTTGTTGTTGCATCACTAGTGTCATTGCTGCATCATGTTGTTTCATGATGATTGTGCTCTTTTGTTATGTGTACATTTGATTTTGATGTGATAAAATTACTTATATGTTTCAAAAAATGAGAAACTGTGCATAAACTATAACGCATCAGTTGTTTGTTTGCTTGCTCATTGAGTTGATGTATTTTGAATATTGCAGATATCATAAATCAAATGGTAATGTACTTCATAACTAGAATGCTATATTAAACTATCATTTTAAATATTCTAAACATACTAGTGTACTTTGGTTAAAAATGCTACACTAAACTATTTTTTTAATATCATACACATGATGGTGAACTTCATAATAATTATATTACACTAGATTATAGACTTGCGTATTATAAACAAGATAATGGACTTGGTTATTAAAATGCTATATTAAAATATCATTTTAAATCTTTAAAACATGATAGTGAACTTCACAAGTAAAACACCACATTAAACTATTTTAATTATCATTCGCTACATTCAAACATTCTAATGCACTTTAAAAATAGAATTGAAATTTTTACATATCATTTGGTACATTTGATGTACTATAATGCACTTTAAAACTACAAATGAAATTTTAAACTATCATTCGGCACATTCCATTCAATTTGATACTTTGTAATGAACTAATATAATACTACAAATGATAGATTGATTATTGTATGGTACATTCGATACATTTAATGCAATTAAAAGAATAAATGATATTTTTTTACTATTATTCATTCAATTTCATTCATTCCTTTGCACTCTTTTAGTTCGTTCGGTTAAACAAAATGCTTTCGGTATAGATTGGTTTTCAAAGGTACCCGATTAGGCCTTGCGTTCGGATGTCTTTTACGTCTCACCGGTACTCGCCCGGTTAATTAATCCATCGGTACTCGCTCGGTTAATTAATCCCTATTGGATGCAGATTCGTTGCTGAAGTACCGATTAGGTGTTGCGTCAGGACATCTTTTACGTGTCATATATACCCGATTAGGCCTTGCGTCCGGATGTCTTTTACGTGTCTACCTATTCGGTTAATAATTCCCTATTGGATGCAGATTCGTTGCTGAAGTACCCGATTAGGCCTTGCGTCCGAACGTATATTATGTGTCATAGGTACCCGATTAGGCCTTGCATCCAGATGTCTTTTACATGTCATCGGTACCCGCTCGGTTAATTAATCCATACTGGGTGCAGATTCGTTGCTGAAGTACCCGATTAGGTCTTGCGTCCAGATGTCTTTTACGTGTCATAGGTAACCGATTAGGCCTTGCGTGCGGAAGTCTTTTACGTGTCATAGGCACCCGATTAGGCCTTACGTGCGGAAGTCTTTTACGTGTCACGGGTACCCGCTCGGTTAACTAATTCCTACTGGGTGTAAAATCGTTGCTGGAGTACCCGGTTAGGCCTTGCGTGCGGAAGTGTTTTACGTGTCATAGGTACCCGATTAGGCCTTGCGTGCGGAAGTGTTTACGTGTCATAGGTACACGATTAGGCCTTGCGTGCGGAATTGTTTTACGTGTTGTAGGTACCCGATTAAGCCTTGCGTGCGGAAGTGTTTTACGTGTCGTAGGTACCCGATTAGGCCTTGCGTGCAGAAGATTTTTACGTGTCATATGTACCCGATTAGGCCTTACGTGCGGAAGTCTTTTACGTGTCACGGGTAACCCGCTCGGTTAACCAATTCCAACTGGGTGCAGAATCGTTGCTGGAGTACCCGATTAGGCTTTGCGTGCGAAAGTATTTTACATGTCATAGGTACCCGATTAGGCCTTGCGTTCGGAAGTGTTTTACGTTGCACGGGTACCCGCTCGGTTAACTAATTCCTACTGGGTGCAGAATCGTTGCTGGAGTACCCGATTAAGCCTTGCGTGCGGAAGTCTTTTATGTGTCATAGGTACCCGATTAGGCCTTGCGTGTGGAAGTCTTTTACGTGTCACGGGTAACCTGCTCGGTTAATTAATTCCTACTGGATGCAGAATCGTTGCTGGAGTAGCTGATTAGGCCTTGCGTGCGGAAGTTTTTTACGTGTCATAGGTACCCGATTAGACCTTACGTGCGGAAGACTTTTTCTCAATGATATATTTATCCATTATTCTATAGCTATTCATCTTGCTTTTGCATATCATCAATCAAATGCCCAATGCTATTTTTCTCTATTATTTATCATTGCAACATAATACAATAAGCAACAAAGTAACATATTCAAATGTAAATATATCACGTTATGTTTGTGTATCATTTTTTTCAATGTTATGTATGTCTATCATTACTTAAATGCTCTATTAAAGTGAACTAACATTATAGAACATGATATATGAATATAGCATTGTGTTTTCAAAGTGAACTAGCATGTATATAATATAATGAATGATATTTGAATATAACATTACATTCTTAAAGTGGTAAATGATAGTTGAATTTAGCATTGTATTTTTTAACATGAAATAACATATATACAATATGTAAATGATAGCTGAATATAGCATTGCATTTATAAAGTGAGCTACCATGTATAAAACATAATAAATGATAGTTAATTTCAACATCGTATTTTTAAAGTGAACTAGCATGTATAGAATATGAAAAATGATAGCTGAATATAGCATTATATTTTTAAAGCGAACTATAACATGTATAAATAAGATAAATTGAATTTTACATTGTATTTTTGAAAGTGACCAAGCATGTGTATAATATTCTAAATGATAGTTGAATTTAACCTTTTTTATATTGTTATAAAGTAGACGATGTAGTCAATGATGAAAAATAAATCTTTTAGAAAATGCTAGATTAATTTAGTATTGAACAGTAGTGTTATCTACTGTAGAAATCTATGGTTTATAGCAATAAAACAATGCTTTATTAGATTAGCATTAAATTTAGACTAACATAACACATATTCTAAAATACATTAGCATTATAATTTTTTTAGAAATTGTTAAAATGCTAGATTGAATTAGCAGTAGAAAAAAAATTTGACATATCAAAATAATGCTATATGCAAGTTTCATATGAAAATTTAAATATAATTGTCAGTAAAAACATCAAAGCTAGAAAATAAGGTGGGGAAAATGTTATGTTTAAGTAATATTTACCAAATTTATTTGGCATTGACCTGAAAACAAAAGGCTACATCTAACTATCATTTCAAAAATATGTATCGTTGAATATGTAAAAAAGAAAAAGAAAAAAGAGCTATATGGAAAAAATGTATGTAAGAAAGAAAATGATTTATTAGACTATCATATTTAAGCTTGAATAAAACAATAAGTACAACTACCATTTAAAAATAAAATGATAAGTACATCTATCATTTTTTAAAACGAACACTACATTGTAAAAAAAATTGATAAATACAACTATAGTTTCAACGTTTGGATGTATTTGACCTGAACTGAAATAAGAAAAGAAAATATATTCAAATTACATAACGTTTCCTTTTTTACCTTTTTTTTACTGAAATGCTAACTAATGTAAAAAGGTTAAAAAAAAGGAAATTGTACTTAGCATTCGACTGAAATGCTAAGTACAGTTAGCATTGAAAAGAATTTGTAATACTGAAGTAGAAATAAAATATCAGATTGGCATTCGACTAAAATGCTAAATATAGTTAGCATTCGACTGAAATGCTAAATTTAATAGCAGATTGGCATCGTTGACTTGAACGGCAGCGGCCAGGTTTGAAATGAATGACGTTGACTTCAGGCGTTGATCGGTCGGATGACGGCTAGGGCATGAGGTCAGCGACAGGAGTGGAGTGAAGGTTAGGACGAAGGCGGCGGCTTGAAGAAGCGGCGGCAGCGGCAGCTTGAAGAGGCGGCGGCTTGGAGAGGTGGCGGCGGCGATAGCGGCTTGGAAGGGAGTGTGATGACTTGGCTGTTGATAATTGAGGCGACGACGGCTGTTGATAATCGAGGGCAGAGGAAATAAAAAAAGAATATGGCGACTGTCCTTCTGCCTAATTACTCTCTTTTAAAGTAAAGTTTTAAAAAACTATTTTAATTCTCACACCAGTCACATGACTGACCTGGAGTTTATTGTTTTAACCTAAACTCTGGGTGCCCTATTTTCCACATGGGCAGCTAATAGTTTTGGTTTTGCAGATTTATATTCACAGGATCCTGATTTACAGTTGGAACGATGCTCGGAAAGCTCCGTGTCCGTGTATTACTTTCAGTTGTGTTTTATATTGTTTTTCCGCTGCTATGTAATTTATGGTAATCTCTGATATCTGTTGAATGTATATTTATTCATGCTCTGTATATTCTTGTATTCTGATGGAATTGTTGTAATATACAATGAAATGTTCTTTTGTCTGCGTTCCGATTTGTCCTGTTCTCAAACGATCAGGGGTTTCGAACGGTCTTGGTCGGTTTAACGATCGATTCGGATCGAGCGAAATTCCTTACCGTTACAGCGCAAAGCACGGTAATCCATGTTTTCGGGCCCAAAAGAGGACATCTAAAGGGTTTTGGGCCATTATTATGTTTACGTTGCGACTTCGACCAAATCGCTTTGTGCTTTCTGACGATGTTACTGATGCTTGAGCGGGTTGCTAACCAATATCTTGATATGTGCCAGCTTCGACCAAAAACCTTGTCAACATTCGTATTTATCAAAGTGATATCCATATTCATTGAAATTGAGGTCCATTCATTTGCGACGGTTACTCTATCAATACTTCATAAACAATATCTATGTCAATGGCTTCATATAAAAACTGTTAAATGTTACAATAGACTCATTTAAAAGACAAGTAACAAATCAGTTCCATATAATATTTTTAGCACACATTTTGTGGAGAATGCATAGATAGAATAGGGAGTTAATGTTAGATATTCAATACTAGCAATAAATTAATATAAGAAAACAGATCTTACTTTCATTGAAGTTAACTCCTATTCTTAGGTAGGAAAACATGACAGCCTCAACTGTACTTGAATTTGATATGATAAATACAGACTAAGAATGAAACCCGCTTTGAAAAGACCAGAAACTATTTACGAATTCTATTTCTCAACCGTATGATTCAACTGACATTCAAAATATATATAATACAAAATAATTAGTATTAGAATAAGTTGCAGTTCAATTTTGTTCCCTTCATTACCTCTGTTAATATATTTAGATACATGCACTTTGACTGTTTTTTGCATAACAGATCTCATACATAAGATGTATATACTGTATCCCTTTTTTTTATATAATAACCTGTATTTATAGCACATCTCAGATTAGGGTGCTCCTGCTCCATGATGTTCACTGTAATTTATTCGTTTTTCTTATAATAACCCATATATATATATATATATATATAGTTTTTTAGCAATAAATGAAAACATAATGGAAAATACAGTAAATCTTAGTAATGAAAACATAAAGATAAAATAGGCAACTTTTTTTAGCAATAAAAGTTGTACTTTATTCAAACAAAGTACTCATTTTGATGTCTTAGGTTATCAAACTCGATACCTTTGATAAAAATTTAGAATTTCTTTTCATTTCCCGGTTGACGCAGTGGTATATAACAAGGAGACAACTTTTTAATTTTTGTTTCCCGTTTGAGGCAATCGTATATGACAAAGACAACTTTTTAATAGACTGCCTTCTGTCAGTGAATAAAATTCCCGTGTTTCAGTAAGGTTACTTATTGTCAATATGTTGTGTACATCCAACAATAACAATCCAAACAACAACAATAATTCAAATAATTTGAAGAACAACAAATATAAGATTAATCCAAGGAAGAAGGAATGCGTAAATTTGTGTAGAATTCAAAAAGTTGCTCCAAATTGGTTAGATGCTGGTTTTACATCGAACCTATCGACCCTAGTTTATAATTTTTACAATCAAATTAAGAATAATGCCTTCAATCCCTAATCCTTCGCAATTCATTAAATTTCCTTTAAATTGATCCTACCTTGTTGTATAAAGATATAATAAGATACTGACAGTACCTAACAGTTTATAAACTTGTATCATAAAATGCATAATCCCCCTATATAACCTCAAGGCAACTATGGAGTAAAGAGAAAAAATACATCATTGCAAAAATAGAAGAACCTCACTTATCATTCCTCTTTCATGTTGCACTTGTCGTTGTTGGAAGAATGAAGTTGAACTGTCGCCCCCGCTCGCAGCTGCACATTCCCCATTTTGTTTACTTTGAGATGTAGCCAAACCTGTAACAATTGCAGACCATGTTTACACCATTTCCTGTTGTATTCATCGAAAAGAGTGTATAAATCACACGAAATTTCAGTGACCTTTTGACCACTGTTGACCAAAAAAAGGGAATTATTTCTTATTAAAGTCACACAAAATGTTAGTAGGATACTCATGTTTGTATCCATCGTAATCATAATACAGCCTCTCTCCCATTTTAATATCTCTAATGCTCTCAGAAATTAGGTACAATAAGATTCAGTAGTCTATAGGTTAAATTCAATATTCACAAAATCTAAAGAAAAATGAAGTAACCGTATAGTTATGTACCTTGAAAAGATGAGGTCTTGAGCAATCTTCCATTTGTTATCCTATAATATATGTCATCAGACCACAAACTTATGCTTCTCGATTCATACTACCCTAACTTTGCATTCCAACCAACACTCTATTAAACAACCAACAATATACCATCTCTAGATAACAAACAATAAGCAACCATCACAAATCATCCTATAAAATAATGATAAGCTTTATATATTTACCAAGCATAATAGCAATGGAAATGGAAAGTTTATCCTGAAGTTTATTTTATAGATTTTCAAAGTTAGCACCGGGGAACCTTTGTGACAATATTTTACGTTTGTGCTTACTTGAAAATTACAAAATTTGGTTATTTTTTTTCTAAATAACTATGTTGAATATGTATCTTACTACTGCTTCTAGGAGTAGCCATTAAATCTATTATCCTTGATAATTTGAACTAGTTTATTAGCGGCAAGTGGAACAATTTCTCGAAACCAAAGCAGAAAATATCAACTTATGTATCTAGGAATGCATACTATTTTTTTATCAAATCTCTAATCATTACAGTTGGCTAATTTTTTTTAATCACCTGCATTGATTATAGTAAACATCAATAATCATTAGTCAGAGCATTTTTATAGAATAAAATTATTAACTTTCCTTAGCCGTTAATAGAGGATCTTGGAAGCACTTTTTCATAAAGCTCAACAACTAAGTTTTGCAATCATGGTACCAAAGTTTCAATAGTATTGAAAACGTAACCATTAATTCAGTGTGCAAGTATGTGTCGGAGAAAGAATTCACAACAATATACAGGTTTGATAAGGACATTTCTCTCTCTATTTTTCCTAACTAGAAACTTCAGGAATTATAGCTTGCTTATTTTTTTGTATTTTATCCTATAGTAAATAATTATTTGAATCTTATGATTCTCATTAGAAGTTAGCCTTCAGGTTTTCTGAGATTCTAGTATTGTACTCAAACAGAAACATTATTAATAGGGGGAAATACTAACAAAATGTAGCATGGATGATAAAGTCATTACAGTGTCATAAAGCTACGAGCTACCAATTTATATAACAAGCCTTGGTGTGCGTATGCATCGTTCGCTATGCAGACTAGTGCGTACATAATCAAGTTCAACAACTAGTGAATAATAATGCTCGACACCATTTATAATAATTAGCAAGAGCCTAATTTCAATTTACAAATAATATTTGCATATTCAAGCTCATTGACAACAAAAACATTCAAGGAAATGAATTTATCAAACCATTTATAAGTCACTAGTGTTTGTAAAGGAAAAAATAGTTAACTATCTTATATGAAAGTATTATAACTGAAAAAATTACATAGAAAAATTTATAGAAAATTTTCTCTTTCGTTATTTAATCCGACTAGACTTTAACTATAATTTTACAACCTTATGACTTATCAACAAATTTTAAATTAATTAACCACTACAAAAAATAAGCATAAACCATTAGTTATAAATTAAACCTATGCATTAATCCTTATTCATATAAATTTGATCCATAAAATCATAAGAATTCATTACTTCAACAAACAAAACATAAATGTAAACGTACTTTCAAAATTATAGAAATTATAAAACTTTAATTGGACTTTATAGAAAATAACACACCTTTAGGCTTTAGGTTCTTCTTCACTTTAATGCCTACAGTCTACAGTCCTGGCATTTAACAACTACAGCCTATAACTCCATTCGTCACAATCAAGTCTGATGTTGATTGGGACAATTCTTCAAGAGTGGGTGGCCAGGCTGTCATCGTTGTTCTGGTTATGATTCGCAAACCAAGGTTGTTACATGGGGTCTCTACTGGTAATGGTTTTCTTTGTGTCCGATAGGCAATAACGATTTGATTCTTTCGCCTGAAAGTTTTGGCCTACGGTGCCCTAGTTTTTTAGGACCCCATAGGTGGAGGCATTTCTTGCTTTGCCCAAGAACCAGCTTTGCTCACATGGTTTATGAAAAAATAATTCAGGGTGTGTGAAGGGTGGCTTTGAGTCTTTTGGGAGCGTTGGCGAACAAGGCTCGATGGAGACACTGCCGACCTTGAGTTCAAGGTAGATCTATAGAATTGAGTTTGATAGAAAGTCATTCTTTGGTGGTTGTGAATTAAGATAGGTATGTTACGTTTGGAGGGAGATGAAAATTTTGGGTTGGGTAGTGAGAGGGAGAAAGCAAGAGAAAATGAAAATTAGAGGCACGATAAGCGGGAATGGAAAATAAACCTGCCTCCTTTAGTTGAAACACAACAATTTCAGGGGACTTATTCCAATAATTACATCTAATATTCAAATGCTACTGTATCATGTAACTAAAAGAACAAATTCTTATAGTAGAAGGTAGGTATGGGCACATTCCGGCAGAGTCATGAGCATGCATGGGTCCGATGGGGAAACTAAGACGTTGTAACACCAGCGAATAGGGTTGTGTCTTATAAGTTGATTGGTTAGGGACTAATATCCCCTACTACCATGGCTGGCATAAGCTATTTGCATTTATAGGGAGCCGATCACATAGGTAGTAATTAGGGTAATACCTAATCCCGATAGTTGGTGCATAAACTTGTTCTTGGGATATAAATGAGAAGCTTACTTGATCTTTACCTTGCCTTGTTGTTTCGTTTATTTCATACTTGTATATTTTACTGTATTTTCATAGCTAGTACCATTTATCTGTCTTGATACTTCTTATCTTATGCTTATACTAAAAATTACTGCAAATCACCAGACTTTATGTCTGACCTATTTTGTTTTGCATTCTCTCTCTTCCTCCCCCCTCCCTTAGGTTCTCAGAGGGGTGGTGGACAGTAGCAATGACCTTGATTCTATTCATCTTAGACTTGGATTACTCCTCTTTATATGTACTTTTTCAGTTTCTTTTTCTTTTTTTATTGTGATGGAATATGAGGGATATTATTTTATGATTTTGTACTCTGATGGTTTATGAGACAAATGTTTATGACTTTATGACATTGATGGTTCACTTGAAAATGTAATGTTGAATTTGTTTTGAAATAAAAGTTCGAAGTTTTTCCACTGTATTTTATATTCTATCTTATTAAAATTAGTCTTTGTATTATTATTAGGCTTCACAGAAATTAATGTATCCTCATATGGGTGGCATTAAGGGATGTGGGGTGTCACATTTGGTATCAAAGCCTAAGGTTGCAAGATCAGAGAAAAAGTTTTTAAAAAGTATTTTTCAAAGTAAAGATTTTCAAATAAAACAAGTTTTTGAAAAATATATCCCCTTAAGTTATTTACAATATTTCTTCGATCTCTTTCTGAATCCTTGTTTCATCCCTTTTCAGCATGTATTGGGCTCCTAATTCTCCAAGGACATTCCCGTTCCTGTTGTATCTAACAATTCTATGATTTTTGTTTGATGATAACAAACATATGATATTATTCAGAATGTGTTTGTAATTGTACTATTTTATTTTACACCGTTTCAAAGAAATAAATATTTGTTGAATAATATACTATTATATACAATTGAATATATTCACATTATATTATTCAATTGAATATTTTATTTCAACATCTGAAATAGTACAACATTATAACTCCACTATTGTATATTCACAGATATTACTTGACATGATATTGTACTCGTAAATAAATTGAATACAATAGAAAATTTGTTTGAACATAATAAAATAATATTTTATTTCAATCAAATTTGTTTATTACAAATATCAGTACATTTTTTCTCATTTTGTACATTTGTTTCTCACTACAATGCTCATCACTCTAGTATACAGTCATTGCCTCACTATAACGTTTCACTCATTCACATTGCAATTATGGCATAAAAAAATTAGCAAAAGATTTTTCTTTGGAAAACATTTTTTTCCTTGTCAATCATGCAAGATCACAGCAGTGCATTCATATGAATTGCAAGGAAGCATTTGATCATACAAGGAAATTTCAATCTGTTTAGATAATTTTTTTTTGATAGAATGCATTTCTGGGATGGATGCGTATTTGGCATGAATGCATCATATTTAATCTTGCAAAGAAACTCCAATAATAACACACATCATTTTAGCATGAAAGAACTCAGGTGACAATTAAATATGCACAATCAAAACTCAGCATGACACAAAGTGTTTTTCTGGGAAAATAGTATATTGGTTTTGGAAAGGAATTCTTTTTGAGAAGTTTTAAAATCCACATGATTGATTTTTTTTTTTCTGGGAAATATCATTTAATCTATTTTGGGCATAAATCATTTCTAAGGATTTTTTTAAAGGCAAGAAATCTTTTGGTTCATGAAATAAGAAATGCAAAGCTCGGCAAATATACTCAATCTTTTTTGTCAAGTGTTTAATTGGTACTGCAAAATCAACAATGAACAAATGCATGTAACCAAAGTAATCAAGTGCCAAATCAATACTCAAGTTATTTCTGGAAATATGTGTATGCAAAGAAGGAATGCATTCAAGGAATTCATTTTGGCAAATGGGCAATCTTTTATTTGTTTCAAAAAATTCGAACAAGGCAACAAAGAACAAATTTTGGGCAAGAAAGAATATATTTTTATTTGCAGAAATTAAACATGAGACATCAGTGCATTGAAGAAATTTTTGGCAAGAGCTTAAAGCATTTCCATAAATCAACAAATCAAGCATGAAAAAAAAACATTCAAATAAATCACGCAATTCAGTATTCAGCATCCACACTTTTGGGCGAGAGAAATGTCAACATGAAGATAGCACAAATGTGATGTTGCAGCTTTCAAGTACCAGCTCAAAGAAATGGTGACAAAACTGGATTTCAACATGCCTAAAATAAATGAATATTCAATCAGTGATGACAAAGCAGTGAATGGAATCTTTAGCATGGAAAGTTTTTTTTTTGTTTCAACACCAAATTGGAGAAGCAAAAGTGTGCAAGTTCTTGGCAAGTATGAAATCAAGGAGGACCACAAACTCAAGTTTTCAATGCAAATATTTATTCCAGAAAACGTTTCCAGAAACTCATATTTGGCAAGCTATAGGAGCTAATCAAATAACAATTTATTGGCAAGTTTTTAAGATGTTCAAAATCAACATGCAGGTATTTTCAATTCATGGGACAAGAAGAAACAATTTGGCAAGTATTATTTTGGGACGAAAATTTCCACAAATCATTTTTGGTAAGAACAATTACACGAGGGCAATGTATTTCCAAATTCATTAAAGACAAGAACGTGTCCAGATTCATCAACATTTATCACGCAATAAATCAGAGAATTAAAAGCCGAGGAAATCAATTTCGTTCAAGGCAGAACAAAAGGGGAAACACACGCGCAAATCAAATCAAGGCACTGAACGAAATCAGAGTAACTATAGGATTTCTTAATCCTATATATATCACCATCCTCATCACATGCAGAGTATCAAAATCCAAAACAAAATTGAAAAATCAAATTCAAAGAAACTCACAAAATTACTTCATCATTTTCGATCGCCAAAGAGTGGCCAAATCAATCGACGAAGGAGCATCAACTAATCGGGGCATCAGAGTATAATTCAGAGTCAAACTTTTTGAAGTCAAATTGATTTGGGGCAAAACCCTATTTTCCATTTCTCAGCCGCCATCAACAAAGAGGAGAGCAAATATATCTTTTGACAAAGCAAAGTGGCTGTCCTATATTACTTTAGACAAAAGGGGGTTTTGTTTTGAGATATTTTATTGTATTGTTTTTTATTTTCATTTGTAACCAACTCATAGGTTTACTAGTTTTCCTGTAAAAATTAGGGGTTAGTAGCTACGGGTTTGTAGCTAAGGAAAAATCTGATCTTGGGATATAGATCAGTCTAGGGTTTTGAGTGTAGGATTAGAATAAGAGCGAGGGGTTCGCGAGTTTACATGGTCTTGTAAGCGGGATCTGTTTATTACCTAGTAGAAACCTTAGGAATGCAGTAGTAGGCAGGATTTTGCTGAAGCTTGGTATATCTTGTGTTATTTACCTTTCTGCATTTATTTTCTACTGCATTCTATGATCTAATATTTTTAATATCTCGCTTAATTTTTAATAAACCCTATTCACCCCCCCTTTAGGGTTAATCTAGATCCAACAATTCCAACATGGTTCCGAAGATACGTAGAGGCTATGGCACCTACCAAAGTGTAAGGTAATGCCCTACCCCCAGTTGCAGCCGCATTGGCTCCACCCAATCCTGTAGTCAACTTGTCTAAGCTTTGTAAGGACTTTTTTATGATGATAGACAAACCGTTTCGTGGTACTGAGAGTTTTGTGGAGGTATGCAATTGGCTTAGAGAAACGGAGAATGTATTTGATTTATTGGAACACGATGACAGGAGAAAGATTTAGTTTGCCGCTTGGCAACTGAAAGAGGAAGCTTCATACTGGTGGGAGGTGACTCAGGCAGGGCAAGCGGTAGCCACTTGGGAGGAGTTTAGGTGCAGATTTGAGATAAAATTCTTATCACAAGCGGAGGAAGGGATGCAAATGGATAAGTTATTAAATTTGAAACAAGGAAGCATGACGGTGAAGGGATATGTCAACAACTTTAACCAACTAGCGAGATTTGGTTTGGATTTGGTAAACACTCCTCACAAGAAGGCTTTAAGGTTTGCGAAAGGATTAAAACAACTGCTGCAAGGACCATTCACCGTATGCTTATGGTTACATATTTGGATAGTTAAGAATTTTATGTAGTTGAGTCCTCTACCTTCGGTTCTTTTCACCGTCATGCTTCCTTGTTTCAAATTTAAGAACTTATCCATTTGCATCCCTTCCTCCGCTTGCGATAAGAATTTCATCTCAAATCTTAAAGCATTGACCCACATCCCGATAGGAGCGATTTTTGAGAGCTTAGTTGACGTGCCTTTGATGCATGAGGATGGTAGAGAGGAGAAGAAAGAAGTTAGGATTGAGAAGGAAAAACCCAAGGCTGAGAAAAAGAAATGGTGGCCCAAGAAGGGGGCAACAAAGAAGGGAGGAAAACCTGACAAGACCCAGATCACGACAGAGGTTAAGTGCCATAGCTGTGGAAATTTGGGAAACTTTGTGAGAGATTGCAAGAAAACGAGGAACGCTTGTTTCAGTTTTGGTCAAGTTGGACATTTTACTAGGCAATGGCCCAACAAGAAAGGTTAGAAGGCAGGATCGTCTGCAGGATAAGTTCATGCTCTAGAAGCAGCTCAGGCTCGTGGACCGGATCAAGGTAGGAAAGTCACAATCGAAGGTCTGATTTATCTTTTTGACTCTCCTATTAGGACTCTCTTTGATTTTTGTGCTTCTCATTCATTCATATCCAATATGTGGTAGATAATTTACACCTAGACACTAGTTCTACTCCTGTTGTAGTTTCAAACCCCATAGAAGGTATGGATCATTTATCTATGATATGTAGGGGTTTGAGAATTTTTGTTATGGACATCGAATTTGAATGTGACATATATTCTTAGCTTTATGGGTTACAGACTTATTCTAGGAATGGATTGGCTAGCCATGCATGGTTTCATCCTTGAAATTGAGAGGGGAGTTGTTAGATTTTAACATGCCATGGTAGAACTCTTGAGATTTCTTGTGACCTACAGGGGTCAGTTATGCTTAGTTTCCTTGATTGTCTTGATGCTTCCGTTGACGATCTTCGATCAATACCCATAGTTCGTGGTTTTTCGGCCGTGCTCGATGAGGTTAGAGGATTACCTCCGAGGCGGGATATAGACTTCAGGATTTACTTGGTGGAGAATACGAAGCCAGTCGCTTTACCAGTGTACCACATGGCCCTTAGGGAGAGGAGAGAGCTCAACAAACAAGTAGGTGGGTATATGAGAAAGAATTCATTTGAAGTAGCATTTCTGAGTAGGGAGCTCCAGTCGTCTTTGCGACTAATGCATACGGCTCTATTTGTTTATGGATAGACTATAGGGAGTTGAATAAACTCATCAAGAAGAATAGGCACCCACTTCCGAGGATTGATGACATGCTTGACCAATTAGTAGGCACTTCGGTTTTCTCACAGTTGGATCTAGCTACGGGATTTCATCAGCTTAGAGTGGGCGATGATAGTATTAACAAGATGGCTTTCAGTACTCCAGATGGTTCTTTGAGTGGCTAGTTATGCCTTTTAATCTAACCAATGCACCCGCATACTTTTTGGACTTAATGAGTAGGGTGTTTAGGAAGTATCTGAACAAGTTTGTAGTAGTCTCTATGGATGATATTCTGGTTTTCTCAAGGAGCAAGGAAGAGCATGCTAGACACTTAGAGACGGTTCTCAACACTCTCAGATCGCATCAGCTTAAGGCTAAATTTTCTAAGTATCATTTCTGGAAAAAAGAATTAAGGTTCCTAGGGCATGTTGTCTCCAAGGATGGAATAGCGGTGGACCCCGCTAAAGTTGTCGCAGTCCAAGATTAGAAAGCCCCTAAGAATGCGACAGAGGTTAGGAGTTTCTTGGGGTTGGCATGCTATTACAGAAAGTTCATTAAGGACTTTGCTCGGATATCAGCTCCACTCACCTATCGGATGAAGAAGAACTTGGTTTTCGCTTGGAACATTGATTACGAAGATGCATTCCAGGGGTTAAAGAGGTCTCTGACATCAGCCTTTGTTCTTACTCTTCCCGATGGTAGCAAGGTGTATACGGTTTACACGGATGCTTGTGGCACGGGATTAGGTACTGTGTTGATGCAAGAAGGTAGGGTAGTCTACTATTGAAGTAGGCAATTGAGAGTTCACGAGAAGAATTACCCCACCCATGACTTGGAGTTGGCTGCAATAGTGTCTGCACTTAAGTCTTGGCGACACTATCTACTTGGAGAGAGGTTTGAGCTATACACGGATCACAAGCCACTCAAATATATTTTTCTCATAGAAGGATCTCAATTTAAGGCAACAACGATGGATGGAGTTCCTTGCGTCCTACGATTTTGAGATAGCTTATACCCTAGGCAAGGGTAATGTGGTTGCAGACGCATTGAGTAGGCAAAGGATGAAGTTGATTTCTCTAGTAGAGAGGCAGAACTTGGAGTTTATCTCGACTTTTGATTTTAAACCAACTACAGATTTTACGCTTGGTTTGTTGGCATCGTTGGAGACACGACATACTTTTATGGAGCGCATTGGATCCACGTAGCGAGAGGATCAGCAGTTAGTGGACATCTTGGATACGCTTAGTGGAGGATAGGCCTCTAGTCACCTTGCAAGATATTCTGTAGACGAGAAAAGGTGGCTACATCGAGATGGAAGGCTATGTGTTCCCCGAGTTGGAGACTTGTTGAGAACGATCCTTGAGGAGGCTCATCACTCTCGGATGACTATCCATCCGGCCAGATATGAAGAAAGTTTTCCATTGGACTGGTATAAAGAAGGATGTTGCAGAATTTGTGGCCCGATGTTTGACTTTCCAGCGAGTTAAGGCCGAACAAAGGAAACCTAGTGGATTTCATCAGCCCTTGGATATCCTACAGTGGAAATAGGAAAGTGTCCCTATGGACTTTATTGATGAACTGCCCAGATCAAGGAAGGGCAACATGAGTATATGGGTGATAGTGGACAGATTACTAAGAGTGCTCACTTTATTCCAGTCAAGAGCAAGAGGACGACAACTTAACTATCATCGGTATACCTTAGAGAGATTATCCGACTTCAAAGGGTACCTTCCAGTATAGCAAGTGACCGTGACCCTATCTTCGTGAGTGAGTTTTGGAAGAGCTTGCAAGAGGCACTAGGTACACAGTTACGACTGGGTACAACTTACCACCCTCAGACTGATGGATAGTCTGAGAGAATAAATAGAGTTCTTGAGGATTTACTAAGACTGTGCATCCTAGACATCAGAGGAACTTGGGAGGAGCATCTCCCATTGGTTCAGTTTGCCTATAATAATAGTTAATTGTCCAATATAGGGATGGAACCCTTCGAGGCACTTTATGGACGACCTTGCAGATCGCCGACGTGTTGGTGGAAGTCTACGAACAAACTTCTACTTGGGCCTGAGATAATTAGGGAGACTACTTGGGCCTGAGATAATTATGGAGACTTCTGGGAAGATAGACCTTATTCGCAGACTGATGAAAGCAGCTTAGAACAGGAAGAATTCCGATAGGAGGAGAACTAACTTGGAATTTGAGGTATGGTATATGTTCTTTATCAAGGTATTGCCTCTAAAACGCGTTGTTCGCTTTGCCTCGGTAGGGAAGTTGGCACCTAGGTTTATTGGACCATTCTCCATAGTTGAGAGGATATGTCAGATGGCCTATAGAGTTAGACTATCAGAGAGGTTGGCGGGTGTTCACGATGTGTTCCATGTTTCCTATTTAAGGAAATGTCTACATGATTCAACAGAGGTGGTTGAGCTAAGTATACTTGAGGATGTTGAAGTTGAGAAGGAGGCGTCGGTTAGGAAAGTCCCTACCCATATTCTTGGATTGGAAGTTAAGAGACCACACAACAAGGAGATTAAGTTGGTGAAGGTGCAATGGGGATAAGATCAAGACAATGCGACGTGGGAACCCGAAGACAAGATTTGTGCTTCTTACCCTTTTCTTTTGAGAGTACATTCTTAATCACTTTCTAAGCTTTTGAATTAAAATTGTTTATCCCATTGTTTGAAACTCGATCCTTAGGTAGAAGCCTATGGTTGGAAACATGTGTTTGAGACATGTTATGTTTGTTGGTTGCAAGTGGATGCAAGTGTTTGCTAGTGGTTGCCGGTGGATGCATATACACACACATTAGGCACTATATCGGCTCAAACACATACATATTGAATATGGATATGTGCGCATTTTTAATTTTCAATAGATGAAAATTGTTGAATCATCACATAGATATTGCATTTTAGGTGAATGATTGTGCACACATATAGAATTTATACATGTATTAGGACTCTTTTGCATACATATTGGATACATGACACAGACATATATTGCATTATGGAGGTCAATGGATCAGTCGATTCACTACACCAAAAATGCCAGTTTGGCAATGCTAATGGCCGTATCAAAATCGATTTGATACGGTTTTAAGCCGTATCAAAAAATGGCGTCTCTGTTTATTTGATACGGTTTTAAGCCGTATCAATTGAGAAATTTGATACAGTTTTGAACCTTATCAAATTAGCAATTTGACACGGCTTAAACCGTATCAAAGGAGATATTTGATACGGTTTTAAGCCATATCAAATTGCTAATTTGATAAGGTTCTGAACCGTATCAAATTTCTCAATTGATACGGCTTAAAACCGTCTCAAATTGGTATGCTGGCACTGTCAATTTCGTAGATGGATACGGTTTTAAGCCATATCAGTTGAGAAATTTGATACAGTTTAGAACCGTATTAAACTAGTATACTGATACGGCTCAAAACCGTGCTTAATGCCTCACTCCTACAATGATAACAATGAATTAGATACGGCTTTTAACCGTATCAAAATCGGTATATTATATATGCAATATACAAAATCACTGCACCCATTGATATATATATATATATATATGTATATATGCACAATAAAGAAGGTACACTAACACTCATATAACAGTATATAAAGAAGAGATACGCTAAGAATAATTCGATTAATACATAATTCATAACTTCAGTTAATACATAACACAATATATACAAAGCATAATGTTTACAGTTCTTCCTCTAAAAAAAAAGACAACAAAACTGCAGTTGTTGAGCTCATACAACTCATGCTTGTTCCAAAGCCTGAAAAGAAATTAAAATAACAAACATCGGTTTAGTAGGCATTGAGTAAATTTCTCAGTAGGTGCAGTAAACAAAAAAAAATGGCAGCAGGTCTCTTGATTAAAGAATGTCATGCATAGCAACAATGCCTACAAAATGATTAAAGAATGTCAACATACAATTAAATGACCTGATGCAAGAAAATGACATTCATATGCTGATGCAAGAATGTCATGATACAAAAGGACCTGATGCAAGAATGCAAGAATGTCATGATACGAAATGGATGAATATTAACGATCTATATGACTATTTATGATTTTGTCTGCAGTATGGTAACATATTCATCGTATGCTTGTTACTTGATAATCCACTAACTGTTATAAATAAGAACTTACAAGGTGAAAATTGAATCAAAAGACAATCGCTAGTGATGAGTGGTCCTAAACAGAAGCATGGAGAACAATAACTTCCAATAGCAAATAAATATTTAATTTCCCTACTCATACAGATTGTATATGTTATCCAAACTTTATGTTTTATGTGTTCCTTTCATTAAGATTTAAAATGTGCACGTCATGAATGATATGTATGTGTTAATTGTATTTTATATGATCACTACTGCATAATAACAATATCAAATTTCCAACCAACATGCCAATTTTAGCATTTCACTTGGCAGTAAACTCTACGTTCAAACTTATTACTAGTATTTTGACGCTATATGATCACTAACTGTTATAAATAAGAACATACAAAGTGAAAAAGGAATCAAAACACAATCATTAGTGAATGGTCCTAAACAGAAGCATGGAGAACAATAACTTCAAATAGCAAATAAATATTGAATTTCCCTACTCATACAGATTGTATATGTAATCCAAACTTTATGTTTGGCTCATGGTAGCGATAAACTCATCAATGACGATGCTCCGATTTCTGATTACGGCATTCAAAATAATTCTCAGTTTGACTCTTTCGTAGTTTGAAAAGTGTATTATGATATATTATTTGCTTCAGTTTATGCATATTAAAATCTAAGCGATATGTGCTATGCAGCTAATTTATGCCTTCTTATATCCGCGATGCTTCAAATATGACGAGGTTTAAACTAATTTTGCAACTATATTTAGTACTTTATGTCACATATTTATTTTGACAAGAATCGACATTGGGGTAGATTTTATTTAATGACATATCTGTTAGAGTTTCTGAAATGAAAATAGTAAAAAGTAGAGGGTAAACAATATTTAGTTAGAACCAAACTAACCAATCGAACTATATCATTTCAGTCGAATTGCTTACGAAATTCAGTTTTTACGTTAATTTTATTTGATTATCAATTTAACCAAATTAACAGTACTTTTATAAGCCAAATTTATTAGATTATAATACATCTTATTATTGGTTTAGTAAAAAAAATGTGCAGAAAATATGTCAATTTTGTTTAAGCGGCGCTATGAAATTGACGATTTAGCGGAATAAATCCGCTATTCACCCGCTTTAAGCGGATCCGCTATTTCTAACCGCTTTTTTGAAAAACCATAGCGTCAAAAATCCGCTATACGCTATAGCAGTGCTATAACAGCGCTATTTGTGAAGTTAAAATCTTTTTTCCTCGCCATTCAAGCACAGTTTGTCGGAAAATAGCTGGCTGCCCAATTGTTGATTGTTACATATATTTATAATTGTGTGTTTCTTGACTTGATTGGGATACAATGTTGAATTCCTACTACTAGATACTACCTCTCATATAACTTACAAAAAAATACCTCGAGGCCAAAAAAGGATGAAGAAAAATGTCGAGAAGACAAAATTTAAGCAACTTAATTTTATAAGAGCGAAACCATACCTGAAATAGCTCTGAAAGAAGAATTGCTTCGGTAACGCCACTGGAATAAGACATGCAATACCTGAAATAAGCAATGCAAGCAATGTATAAGTGAATCAAGATAAACCGAAAGAAGACTATGTTGGACGATTCTTGAATTATAGTTGGTCATGCAAGATAAAATAGTTAAAGTCAAAGGGAATGTTGTACTAAAATTATATATAACTCTTTTGACTTGACAAGATAAAATAGTGTAAAATTATATATACCTGCTCCAATGTCTAAAGATATCGAATTAGGTTCTTCGGATGACACATATACCTACCTACTCCGACTTCATCAAAGGTCTGTGCAAATTGACGATTTATTTTGGTGGTTTTCTCATCTGGCAACAGTATATCGTCCAAAACCAATTTTTCATGTGTAGATGGTACATATTTCCCATGAATTCTGGACGATGTAGAATCTCGACATACAGTACCTGTTACAATAAAGTTGTCTACATCTATCCAACAAAATAACTGCATCGAAATCAACTAATAATAAAAGGTTGGTAATAAATACCTATTGCAACTATGTCTAGATCAGAGTTGAGAATTTCACATTTTTTATTGTTCGAAGCATTGGTTGTTTCTTGAGAAGAAACAACTTTAGAAGAACCTAGTTGTATGTTGCGTGCTCCATCAGGGGGATCTAACGGTGTGGGGGTTCCTTTAGAAGCGGCGATGTCTCCCACCATTTGAATCAAAAGCTCCATTCGCCCCGCCATATTTCCCATTGTACCCTCCAAACTTCCCACCCTCATTTTCAATTCATCGTTGTCTTGACTAACATATTTGAATCGTTTATGTGCAATAGCACAAGCCTTAACATTAGTCATTGGTATGACGGTCCCAACACCGCGGCTCCTACCCTTCGTATCCTTACCAAACACTTGTGATAAAATATCATCATCCACTGTCAATTTTTCTTCATCACTATCGGTGATCTTTTCCTTCATTTTCGCAATTTTATCCTAAGACATGATAATTCTTAAATGAATAAGGAAATTTCAAATAATACGCAAGTTAATATTTATTTAACTTACGAAGTACACAGAAGCGGCATCTGATATGCTACCATCTTTTTTCGTGTGTGTCTTCTCCCATACTTGACGACGGTTGATATTTGCAGATGGATCTGCAACGGTCTGCAATATATTCCAGTTTATGTATATTTTCTATCATAATTGGGGGGGGGGGCGGGTTTACTATTTTCAAAATAAAATGAATATAAATTACCAATTCATGTTCTATTCTTGCATGACTTTTACGTCCTGCATGGTGACCATAATTGAGCAATAATCTATTTCTTTTGCCTGACTTCCTTCTTCCGCTCGCTTCAGGCGTTGCTTCATTTTTTATGAACTCATTCCAATCTTCTTGAGCAACTGTAGGTGGGCAATTTTCAACCGTTCTTCGTCATTGTCGAAAATATCATAAAAACTTGCTCTCAAGTTTTTCTTGTGTCTTCTAAAAGCCTCGGCCATTCTTTTTATAAATATTTCCTTTGAAAGCGGCTCAAGCGCATACATTTTCTACAAAAATTAAGAGTCAGACTGTAAACATTTAAGTGCTATATTACCAAATTGCTCAAGTAAAAACTTACCACCAACTTGTTCCAAACGTCGTCCTTATATATTTTGGGTATTTTATTCCAACTTACATACGATATCGGCACATGAGCTCTTACTAGTTTACCAAGCATAGTAGCGACTTTTGAAGCATTTTCTGAGATTGGGATACCAAGTAGGTTTTGATCAACTTTCTGCTCTTTTGAACATGATGCATGTGATGATACTGGATTTTGTGACATAATTTCCTGCAAAATATAATATAACTAATACATGTGATCATCACCACGATGCTCAGTAGGTTATCCACAATTCACAATTTAACATATGGTTATGGTAAAAAAAACATTCAACAATTCATGACATTCCAAATACATGTGATTCCCTTGAGGAAAAAAAGCATTCAACAATTCATTACATTCAAAATACATGTGATAAAAAAAAGCAGTCAACAATTCATGACTTTCCGAATACATTTTCTAATTTTTCATTGTCTTCAAAAGCTGACTGGTAGATGGTAGGAAACTCAATGTCATCCACATTTGTAGTCAACCGTTTTGGTGTATGCAAAACCACAGACCATCCGTTATTTTTTAAATCTTTTGAGTAGAACACTTGACTCGCTTCTGATGCAAGAATAAATGGTTCATCATTCATGTTGTCTTTGTTCTTTATTTTTCCTAAATTGACCATGATTAATTTTGAAACGGGATCTATTTTGCAACCATTGATCTTATCCTCAACCTTTACCCAATCACAATAAAAAACCGTTTGATTGAAGTCAGTGTAATCCAACTCAAGTATCTGCTGAATGACTCCGTAATACGTTGTTTCTGCTTCCTTATAATTTTTATCTTTACCACTCACTCTAAATTTTGTAATTGCTTTCATGCATACACCGCTATCCTGTGTGACCATACGGTCTTCGTGCATTTTCGTGGAAAATAAAAATCCATTCACTTGGTACTTCGTATAACTAACTGCCATGAACCTCGGCCCGTGTGCTAGCCGCCAAAGAGTTGGATCAGCATCGCTGCAATTCACCAACTACATAAAACAAAATAAATAAAAGCATGGTTTGTATTGTCAACTTATAAACACATGAAATGCTTATGATGATGTAATACCTCATTATGTAACCATAGGGTAAAATCTTTAATGACTTCGACGGTTGTACCTTTTCGTCGTGGTTGAAGTCTAGTGCTTTTCGCATAGACGTTGTACCTTCTATGGAAAACACATCGAAATTAATATATAAATTGGATTAAAAAAATGAAAATTTAAAACAAATTCATGAACTTACTTCTTCCATTCATCCAATCCATCATACTTATTAAGGACCCATCTACGCACTTGTTCAAACTGCACTTGGGTTAACGTTATATTTTTACCATTATCTAAAGGTATCTCACCAGCAAACTCATCATCCTCATCTAAAAATGCTTCGTGGGTATGTTTATGATTGCCATAACCTCCATTTGGCATATATTCCATGCAGTAAAGGCTAGCTTCTTGTACGATATATCCTTCTGCAATACACCCTTCAATGTATCTTTTGTTGCGTACATATCCTTTATATGTTTTCATTAATCTGTGAATGTGATCAATTATATATTATACATGATAGTTATTTACACCGAATAATAATGTACATAACTGAAATTAGTTATATACCGTTCAAAAGGATACATCCATCTATATCTGACAGGGCCACCAATCAATGTCTGATCGGCTAAATGAACCATAAGATGGATACTAATATCAAAAAATGCAGGTGGAAAATGTTTTTCAAAAACACACATTGCTTCTATCAAACCAGCCTTTGCTTTTATAAGGTGTTCCCTATTGATCACCTTTGAGCACAAAATGTTAAAGAATAAACTAATACGATGAACAACATTTTGCAGATCCTTGTGTTGTGCATAAGAATGTTGAAGCAATACCGAAAGCAAATGCTGCATTATGACATGATAATCATGTGACTTCATATTTCTTAGTTCGGGAGGATTGATGGTCATATTATTGCGGAAGTTAGAAGAGAATTTATTAGGTACTTTCAGATTTTTCAATACAGTGAAAAACTGTATCTTTTCTTCTTTGCTCAAAGTAAAAGTTGCCTTCGGTATGATTATTTTATTTGTTTTAGGATCTTCCATCACCCACAACTTTTGTTTTATAGCCATGATTTTCAAATCCTTGCGTGCATTGATGCCATCTTTTGACTTATTTTTATGGTTTATAATGGTGCTTATGAGATGTTCTGTTACATTCTTCTCCGTATGCATAACATCAATATTATGTCGAATCATATTTGCTTTCCAATATGGTAAATCAAAAAAGATAGACCTCCTATACCATCCAAAAACATCGTCAACTTCTTCAATGGCTGGCTTTTTTCGTTTTCGACCAATTTCTTCTTTCTGTTTACCAACTTTCATTTCGATATTCGCTACTTTCTTCTCAACTTCAAAACCGGTCAATGGTCGTTTAGGACGACGAAGTTCTTGTTCGTTATTGAAATTTGTCTTATCGTATCGAAACTTGTGTCCGTTAGGAAGAAACATTCGATGTCCCATAAAACACATCTTTTTACTTTTAGGGAGATGATAAGAACAAGTGTTTTCCCCACAAACGGGACATGCAAAGTAACCGTGAGTTATACATCCCGATAAAGTACCAAGAGCAGGGTGATCATGGATTGCCCACAACACTCTAGCTCTCATTGTAAACTCGGATTTATCTAATGAATCATATGTAACGACTCCTTCCCATAACTGTTTTAACTCATCTATCAACGGCTGTAAATAAATATCAATATCCTTTCCCAGTTGTTTTGGCCCAGAAATCAATTGTGTTAACATTGAAAACTCCCGTTTCATGCACATAGACGGAGGAAGATTATATGGTACTACAATTACTGGCCAACAGCTGTAAGGGTTAAATAGAGAAATATGTGGACAGAAACCGTCTGTTGCTATTCCAAGTGTGACATTTCGTGACTCGACGGGAAACGTTTTATCAAAAGAATCCACGGATTTCCATTGAGAAGTGTCACATGGATGGTGCATTACTTGTGGATTAGACTTGGCACGACCATGCCAGGTCATTGCATCTGCTATCCACGGTATAGTATATAATCTCTTCAATCTAGAAATTAAAGGAAAATGTCTTAATGTCTTTCGAGCTACTTTGGTGCCTTTTCTCTCTTCGTCAAATGATGTCGTATATCTTGGTTCACTGCAATTTCTACAAGAAACTCTGTTCGCATCATCTTTCTAGTACAATATGCAATCATTGATGCATGCATCATAAGTTTTGTAATCCATTCCAACTTGCTTAATTAACTTCTTCACATCGGAGTATTTTGTCGGCAGTGTGTTACCTTCGGGGAGTAACTCCTTTATTAGTTCGAGAAGTGCAGTCACCCCATTATCTGAAAAGCCGTATTGGGTCTTCAAGCTATTCAGTTTCACAATGGCAGACAGCTTCGTTAACCCTTTTGAACATGAAGGATACAATGGCTCTTTTGCGCTCTCAAAAAGTGGTTTATACTTCTTACTTTCATTGGCCTGCCAATTGCCATCATCTGTAGACTGCTGTCCAACATTAGCATGATCATACAATGGATTTTCAGGTCGAAAATCATGAAATCTATCTGCGTCATTGACTAGATCTTCCATCCTAATATGTTCAACCTCATCGGTATTTGTGGCATAACTAAGTGGTTGTTTTTTCCCATGTAAATACCACACGCTATATGATTGGATAAAACCCCATCTAAGCAAATGAAAATGAATGACCTCTAATCTTATCGTCTTCAGATTTTGGCACTTAATGCAAGGGCATAAATATACTCCTTTCTTACCACCGTTTGCTTCAACAAAACTAATAAACTTCTCCACCCCCTCTCTATAGTATGTAGTTCTTTGATCAGATTCATATATCCATTTTTTGTCTATACTGTGGGACATGTTGCCCTCCTATATCATATAATATATAGCATAAGACGTAAATATAATATATTTTCTATGTAATCAACTTAAAGAAGTTTATTGTAAAACAACGTTTATGAGCTAAAGTTGTACATACTTCTAAAATTATTATCTATATAATCTCATCAAACAAATGGGCCCACACCCCCGGACAATATGCTTTTTTTCAGTTATCCTTTGATCGCTCCTTTGATTGCTCCTTTTCAGTTATCAAACAAATTGCATGCATTTAGTTCTAAATAATAAACTAAAACCCTACATTTTAGCTCCAGATTACCATCCGGGTAACCTTACCGTTACGCCAGACACCACCTATCAAACTATCTTGAAACGGATTGCAATGAATTGGTGTTGAATTAAGTCTGTGAGCTTGAATAAAAAGTTGTTAAAACCATCTTGAAATTATAATATTTAAATTCTGTCTAAATGATACAATTTATGAAACTTAAACGAAAGCTGAACTAATTCTTCTGAAAGTTTGAAATTCTTGCTGCATATTTGAAGACTTGAATGGATTGTAGGCTCTAAATATGTTTAAACCTAAGGCTTAAAAGAATCAAGGCATTAAATGATAATGTTTAAATTCAACATCTAAATGCATTTAATGCTTCGAATTTAATGTGTCAGTCCATATAAAGTTTCTGACTAATACATGCCCATCACAATGTTACTAACATTACTATTGAGTTTCTGACTAAATCAATACTAAAAAAATATAGCAAGTAATTTTCTACAATGACAAAAATATGAAATAGTTTATTAATGCTATAGTATTTTTTTTGTTCATATCGCTTGAAAACAATAACAAATTTTCAAAACATATGAACATATAGTATTTCATACTCTATATTCTACAAAATAGGTAACAAATTCATCAATTATTTTTCATTTCGCTAACTTACAAAATTAAAACAATATAGAATTGATATATCTAATTAATATGTAATATGTTAACTTAGAAAAATATCATTGTCATACAAAACCACATATATGCATTAGTAATTAACTGTAACTTACCGCTAATGTTCATGGACTGATATACCTCGAATTCTTGAATAGTTGTAAAGTATGCAACATGAAATTTGATTTATTGAAAAATTATATGTATAAGAATTTGAAAAGAAAAGATGGACAGAGAATAAATACTATTGCCAGACATGGTTGAACTTGCAAGGACCCTTTACTTGTATGGATAGAGAAAGTATGCTAATTGTTACTTAATAAAAAGAATTATAAGATGAAAGCAACGAACTGGTAATATGTCATGATAACCCACATTACCCAAAATTGAATAAAAGAAGAAACAAGAAAATAAGAAATAAGATGACAAAAATAATAAATATGTACAGCAAACGATGAGGTGTTTTAGAAATTAGAAGTTGCAGTTGATAATTAATAGAAGTAAAGGCTGAGTATCCTTTTCTATTCATTCAAGAAAGATACGTTGGATAATACATTTTAGACCCCCTTGAATGTCGGGCACTGGGCTGCTGCCCAGCTTGCCCAGCAAAAGGGCCGACTCTGTTATCATTTAGGCTATGAGCAAAATCTGATGCAAGTACAATCAAAAGTTCAATATTCATAGAAAATAAGCCTAATTTAATTTTGCTGATTTCTACTGTTACTGTGGTCTCATTAGAAACATGTAAGTATTGCACTGTGATTAATGTACATCTTTAAGGTTGCATTATACTTGTTGCATCCAAAAAGCCCCATTAGTTCACACTTTCAGTGAGACGAATTTTAGCATACAGTTTTTTGCCTGATTTAGATTTTGACCATGTTACTATCTACACATAACATATATACATATGTTCAACAAACACTGTCATAATTAATGTTTAGATAAGCTAAATGAATATGAGATACTAACAAACTAAATTTCTTTCACTACTCATAGTGTTGAATTGAAGTAAAAAAACAGTTTTGATTTTACCTAATTTATTTCTCATAACAGGTAGGCATCGTCTACAGCTTTTTATTCAAATATATGGATATGGGAAAACCTGTTGGAATTATCCGCAGATTATTAAACCAGAATTCAGTCATGTTAACCAAATTGTATGTGGTACTAAAATATCGTCACAATTCCAATTTTTTAACTCACACTACTTATGTTTTGTAACAGCCTAGCTGTATATAACCGATATAAAAATGTGCTTAAAATACAATATACAATATGGTAAATAATGTTATTGAGAGCAGTAGATACCTGTCAGGCAGAGTCTGGTAATTGAGTTGGGTCTAGAACATGGCAAATCTTAATACAATTGCAATGGTGAACATGTGATCAGCAAATAAAACACGTATTACTACAAAATGCTGGCGTGGATGCATAAGTTAAACCTTTTCAACCGATCTTCAAGTAAAAAAATGTAAGTGGTTATTGGTTAGTCAAGCAAGTTGTAGGCAACAAACTTGTGTGCATCAAACAGGAAATTTAAAGCTTCAAGTATGTTAGAACAAACGCGTGTAGTGAATTAAAGCTAATTATGCAGCCGGATACAGCAGTGATAGTGCGAGTAAAAAGTTAAAAAATAATAAGCAGAAAGCAAACCGTGAAAGCACATGTTTTGTATTGACAGCCATTCGAACGTGGAAATGGCTAAAGCTGTGAAACAGGAAAAAGTTTTCTGATATGTACAGCGTAAAAATCTGTGTATTACTAATGTAACCACAAGTTATATCCTTTAGCGCTTAGTTACAGTACACAAATGATCATAGGTAATGCATGAATCTTTATACTGTTTACAAATCAAAATATTGAATGTCTCGAAGCAGAACAGCAGTTACTGCATTAATAATCAGTAAATGGGAAACATGAAATGTGTATTAATAATCAGCTGAGCCTTACGCTCAGTTTCAACTGAGCCGTGAAGCTCAGTTTCGCATGATCCAAGATTGAATAAAAGTGTTTCTCGTATAAATGGGTTTCTCGTCCATCTGAAAGTGCCATGTTTATAGAATAAAACATTATCATTTAATTTGTGTATGCTTAAACATATCGTAAATGTCGGTTCAAAACATGCAATCTTACATGCAAGGCAAGATCGTATTAAAAAAAACAACTGAAAAACAAGATGGATCTGTAAACAAAAACACGAATACAACAATTTTTATTTATTTATTATTCAGCTGAACTCAAAACGATACAAACTGTAGAAGTATATATAAAAACAAAACAAGACGTGGTGCACTAAATTATAGCATCATGCTTGCGTACATGCTCACAAGCACATTAGTAACATGCGTATTTACTCAACCCTATGTTTCTAAACACACCCATGAACCCCTTTAACTAACTGAAATGAACTTTAAATCCCAAAAGCAAGATATCAAGCCAACTAATGAACGCTCATCTGGATTGCATCTTCCATTCCTCATTTTATGAAATAATTCAAGCCAACTTATTCATAACAATTTTAACCACATATGAATTGAAATCATTTGAAGCTCGGGTTGCATAAACTAAAGGATCACAGGTAATGCATGAATCTTTATACTGTAACATTTGTTAGGTCAGTTTTGATTTTAGAAACACAATAGCTACAACATGGTCCAAATTTTATTATGACGATGAAAGTGAAAGGTGAGAGTATGAGAATATGCGACTAATATGAAAGATTTAAACCTTAAGAATTAAAGGTTAAGGTTCACTAAGAAATAAATTCAAAAGTCAATTAACAGTTCTTTTAAAGTTTACTTAATCTTTTTTTCTGTAAAAATGTACTAAGGAAATAAAAATAAGTAGCCAGAGTATCGTTCCTTTTGATTCTGAAGAATATTATCAATTTATTTGGGTTAAAATTATAAATTGATTGTTACCATATCAGATTATAGTACACTGGTATGATAGTTTGGCTTAAATATGATGAATACTTGATTAGTAATGATACAATAATGAGAAAATTACCGGTGCCACTAACATTCCTGCTACAAAAGTATCAACTGAAATGAATTGACTTGTTGAAATTAACCTTTAAAAGGAATTTTAATTGTTGTTTTCCTATTCAGTTCTCTCTCCCATCTTAACCACAAAACAACTCTCAAATTCTAAAATGGTTTTAAAAAAAGGTAAAAATACCATGAATTTCCGAATCTCAATTTTTTCCTCTTCATGACGAAACTTCATTTCAACGCAGTAGAAGTTCCTTTCAAAATCCATGATCTTAGGCGTAACGATTAGAACTGCAATAAAAACCTAGAAAGAGAACGTTTTTATTGCTTTAAACTGTTTATTTTTTGACAACAACAAGAGGGTGAGAAAACAAAATATACAGAGCAAATGCAACTTCCCATTTATCATAATAGTGTAGTTGGGCGCGAATACATACATGTAACTTCTAGTTAATCAAATGAAAGAACAGATTTCTATAAAAATGTAGGTAGTGTTTGATTTAAATTGTGTTTTGTGTTTTTAGTTTTCATCATTAACTACAATAGATAAAAAGAGTTTAGGAACGGGGGAGGGAATGGAAGGAAGATGGAGGGGACAACAGAGGAGGTCGAGGGAAGATGGAAGGATAAACCCTCTCTCATTCTTCCAATACTTTAAAAAAAAACGAAAAACAAATAAAAGTTGTTTTATGTCTTGTATAGTAACTTCATTTTCTAGAAAAACGATGAACATGCATCATTCGCATTTTCGCATGAGTGAAAACCCAAAGCTAGAAACGGTAAACTAAACGCCATCGTAACTTCTCATCCCCATTCTCGTTATCTTCTGACTTAACGAAGGTTGTGAAAATCAAAAGTGCAAAAAAGACTTCACCCTTCAAATACCTGTGTTGTTATTAGAGATTATCCTTGATTGTATATGCTGCAATGCATGTGTTTAACTGTTTATCCATAAATCATCCAATTTGGCTGAGAACATGGCTAGAGTCTGCCCAAATATCCAATGGCACAAAAGTAAAGAAAATGGAAATGCAAGTGGGGGGTCTTCATCATGGGACAAATATGTAAACAGCGAGAAGAGGCCGGACACTGGTGAAAACAAAAATGACGGACAGGGAGGATGGACCTCGAACCAAAGCACTACACGCAATTCATGCAGGAATGGATGGTCCGAAAGGAACAGTAGTAGCCAGGGCCACAATAAGCTAGTAGAGGAAGAGGCATGTGTCTTACAAACGGATCTTTTAGAGGTGGAACAAGAAGAAAAAGGGGGAAGAGACCATAACAAGCCTTCCTTTTGAAGTGTAAGTGCTTGTAGGTTTTAGAAAGTGTTTACTAAATCTTTTGTGATGGTATATTTGAACAGTAGAAAAAGAAACATGATACAACAAAGGTAGGAAAGAAAAAAAGTGTAAAACCATGCATGCCTGTAGTAGCAAAAACATTACCAGGCTTACTGTCTTATAGTTTGGATGCTGATTCGTACGTGCTGCTTGGATTTGCTAGTGTTTTTGAATCAGTAAAACATTATATTTTTTGCTTGTGACAAAAAAAAACATGGTGCAAATTTTTATTAATGGGTCACATGAAACATACCTCACTTAAAAAAGAAAAAAGAATTATGTGTGAAAGAATGTTAACATTTTTATCACTGTCAATGAATGGTGCAAACTTGTGAATAATAAATATCTTTATCCATTATGACATAAGCAAGCATTAAACCAATGCGAGAGGAAATTTCACCTTAGATCCTTTTATAACTAAGTTTGCAGTAATTCATGACCTGTTACAAGTAAAGAAAACTAGGTTAGGATTGCAGCAAGTTTCTGCTTTTCTACAAACTAACATTTTCCTTGGCGTAGAGAATACTCATATTGCATCATGCTTTATTTCATTTAAAACTAAGCACGCATGAATTAACCATCTGCTTCTAGAACCCCCATCAAACCATTTAAGATTGGCTGAATGTTCAGCTGAAATCCTTTACTGTTGGATATGACCTTAAGATTAGCGAATTTAATGTGCATGTTTTGTTTTGTTTTATTTAAACTGGATACTTAAGCGATATACATGGTCGTACAAATCCCAAGTAATATATAACGTATAATATAAGTCCAGTGATTGAAAAGTTGCTTCATTTCTGAAACATCTCTGAACTTTTAAACATTTCACTGATGCAACACTCATTAAGAAATAAGTTCTCATCATTGTACAATATTTTAGTACTTTAAGTTGCCAAAAGCCTAAAAAAAACAAGGAGAATACAAGAAGCAATACGATGAGAATGTAGGGAACATAATTTAATCATCCTTCAACAATTCTTAGATTTTGAATGAAAGCAGCCCATTCAATTTTGGTTGACGGATAAATAAAATGTCCCAGATCCCCTTCTTGTTCAACAAAATCTATATTCTTATTGCACAAAGTTATCATCAATTCCCTTTCGGAATCTAATACTCCGAACATATCTTTGAATTCAACGTAAAAGGAACCCACAATAAAAATCAAATAAAGAAAACCTTAACTTTACCTCTAAATTGAGAAGTTGTACTTCAACCAAAGTTTTTGCTTTCTGTGGCCAGCAGTTTGACGTCAAATTGAGAAAACCTTAACCCTAAAAACATCGAATCATCAAATCAAAAATTAGGATATTTTGCTTCGAGACGTAACCCTAAAACATGGTATGAAAAGGAATAATCATTGAATCAAATAAAAATTTACCAGATTTGAGCGTTCGAATTTTATTAGAGTAGATTTTATTTTATTTCCAAAGTTTTCGATCGCATGAGGGCACGGGTAAGGGAATTAGAAAAAAAAGGGGGAAATAGATCCCGTGGAGGGAAATGAAAAAAAGGAGGTAGCACGTCTAGATGGGAAATTTTTTACACCGACAATGGAAGGAAATTGATACGGTCAAATATGGAGCCAAATTTTAATTAGGCCACAAGCCTTTTCTAAATAAGTAGGTACGACTCAGAGCCCTCTCTAATTTAATACGGCTATTGCCCGTATCAAATTTAGAGGAGAGGGGAGTGGCAAAATAAGCTTTGTAGTGTAGTGATTGCCTGATTTTTGCATTAGTGCAGGTAATATACACACAACACCTTTGCATATGTTCATACAAAGAACTAGAAATTTTAAGGACAATAGATGTCAGTGGTTAATGGATGAGTAGATGGGTGTACGTAGTTGTTAAGTAATAACATTCTTCTTGACTAGAAGATTTCAGGAACGAAATCCTTTAAGGAGGGAAGAATGCAACACCACATAATTTAATACACCATAATTATATAATGAAGATAATAAATGAATATTAATTGATAAAATATTCAGAATTAGTTAAAACATACTTTACCGTTGAGTTTTTTACGAAATTCCAGTTCAAAATAGACTCTTAGTTTTCGTAAATCGGATTAAGTATGAAGAAGTTATAGACTAAAAAAGATTGAACATATAAATATATATATAATATAAAAAGTAAATGCAGAAGGTAATGGTAAGTGAGAGACCCAACGCCTTAACTGGGTCGACTAAGGTCTAAGTTGGGTCGACCCATGTGTCGATCCATGTAACACCCCATATATTTTGTAAATATTAAAGTAACAAATTAAAGAATACTTAATTTTAAAAGTGGAAATTATAGGAAACGGGTTACGCCATTGCATTCGTCTCGGAATTCTGCTAGAGATAGAATCCGAGTTTGCATGAATCGGACTCCGTATGAAGAAGTTATGAAGTTTAGAAGATTTCAAGTTTAAACAGAAAATATAAATAATAATTAAATATCTCAAACCAAGTTCAAAATTCGAAATTCAAGCAGAATAGGCTGAGCGGGAAAATTCCCGCTTAGGGTGTCGCCCCCCCAAGGGGGAGTCAACATAGGTGTCGACCCCCTATAGGGGAGTCGACATAGGTGTCGACCCCCGTGTAGGGAGTCGACCCTTTTTTTGATCTGGTTCCTATGACAAAATTTCTACCTCTGTGTTGACGTGTCCTTCTCTGTTTAGCTTGGTGGTCGAATTCTGAGTCATTAGGGCATATGTGGCGACTTCTGGTTGGCTCTGTTTGGACTGGAGGGCTCTGATATCTCCTGGGTTGATCTAACGGCTCTTATTAATTTAAACTTCTATATAGACAACTCTAAACCCCAACCTAGAACTCATAATTTCATTTTAAGAAGCCGTCATGTTGTCCATGGTCAACCTAGCATAGCCACCATTCTTCTCAAATTAGAAAGCAAACAAAAAACAAGTTAGAATCTACAAATCAAAGCTAAACTAGAGAATCAATAGTCTACAACAAAGGATAGCTTTTCAATTTCAGAAAACAGATCCCAGAAAACAAGATTTGTTCTTTGTTTTGTAAGTTCAAGTTACTTTCAGATGTGAATTCTTAATTGAATTTCTTGGCATGTAATCATCTGAATCCAAGTTATACCTGATTGTGAGATAATCCTTTTCAGATTTATCCTATCTATTTTATCAGATTTGTGCCTGCGATGTTATTCAAATCTATTTTATCAGATTTGTGCCTGCGATGTTATTCAAATCTATTTTATCAGAATAGTGCCTGCGATACTATTCAAATGTTATCTATCAGATTTATGCCTGCGATGTAATTCAGATCTATATTTCTTTTATGTTCCTGATATTACTATTATCAAATCTAGCGTCGTATGGCTATTTTATGCCTAATCTTTTATGTTTCCTCTTCTTTCCCTTTTATTATGGATCTAGGTTGTCTCGAACCTAGACGAAATCGTGTTATACATATATACGATTGGAGTACGGGGGAATTGGGCCTAATCTATTTTATGTACTATTGGGCATAACTTGTGATTGAGTTGGGTATAATTGTAAGTGATGTTGGGCATTATTATCATTATAACTGCAAGTTTGGGTTAATTGACATATAAATCAAGTTTTGGGGCATAATTGTTATTGTTGCGAACTTGGGGTAAATTAAAATATTAAATCTAGATTGGGCGTAAATTGTAAATTGGAATATTAATCTACATTGGGCATAACGATTGGTTGGGACGTCAATCATAATGTATATTGTGATTTTGGGGCATGACTATTATTGCAAATTTGGGAAGATTGGATGTAACCTATGTTGAGTAATAACTTGAATTTGAATTTGTGGGGCATAATGTGCAATTAGCTTTGTTGAGGTATAACTTGAGAATTGGAACATGACAAGTTTTGTGAATTTGAGATAATTAGCATATAAAATCTAGACTTGGACATGTATGGTAAATATGCTAAAAAGATAAACATGCCTAACCCGAGGTTAGATTGAGTTGCGGCGTAAAACTACCCAGAACTGCCTGACACATCCAGTAACCACAACAACATAGATCTAATGTGAGAGGTTAGCGCCTTTAGCCCAAAAACCCGAGGTTAGAATGAGTTTGCGGTAGAAGTCTGCCCGGAACAGCCAGGCACATCCAGCAACCGCAAACAACAGTTCTAATGTGAGAGATTAAGGCGTTAATGAATGAATTAATGCTAATAAGCAAGACATGTTAATAACTGAATGGTAGGGTTAAGTTAATTTAGGCAACACTTAACCAATACAGCACGTTAATTAAACATGTGAGTAGGGTTAAGTTAATAAGAAACACTTAACCAACATGACATGATGAATGGGTAGGGTTAAGTTAAAACAAGAGAGAAAAACTTAACCAATATAACATGATGCGTGTAAGGGTTAAGTTAAAACAAGAGAGCAACACTTAACCAATATAACATGATGAATGGGAAGGGTTAAGTTAACACAAGAAGGCAACACTTAACCAATGTAACACAACAAGTGGGTGGGTTAAGTTAACTTGAATTGGTTGATGACACTTAACCAATACAGCATGATGAACGCGTGGGGTTAAGTTAATAAGATACACTTAACTAATGTAACTTGATGAACGAATGGGGTTAAGTTAATAGGAAATACTTAACCAATATAACATGATGAATGAACGGGGTTAAGTTAATAGGAAACGCTTAACCAATCCAACATGACGAGTGAGAAGGGTTAATAAGAAACACTTAACCAACATGACATGATGAGTGGGTGGGTTAAGTTAACATGAATGGACAACACTTAACCAATATGACATAATGTGTGGGAGGGTTAAGTATATATCGGGTTGGTGGGAAATATTAGTAAATATAGGCCCACAAACTTAACCATTAAGTAAACATGTTTGAATCAGTGGAAGGGTTAAGTACATATCGGGTTGGTGGGTAATATTAGTAAATATAGACCCACAAACTTAACCAGTAAGAAACCCTAGTAACGGGGACCCATTTCAGCAGTAACCCACATAGATGTATCAAGGTACCCTGAAACTAGGCAAGGTGGGGCACGATTACTGGGCTGATTATAAGCGGTCAAATAGCGGCAGGGGGTAAATCAGTGTAGGTTCCGACGGATTACGGGCGTGCACGTACTCCGGAGTGGGAAAAAGCAGGCGCTAGGTACCAGTAGTTATACATTGTGCATCTTGAATCGTGTCGGGTTGCTATCATAAGGATTGATACACCTTATGGTGGGACCAGCACAGGGTATCTACACGCAAGAGAGGGCCGATTGACATAGACACATGGAACATTGACACAAGTAGGGAGCCGATCGATAGGGTAGTATGGGTACATCTAACATCTTCATGGGAATTAGGTCGATTGAGGTAAGATCCTCATACTAGATGTACACCTGAAGGCTACCATAATTGCGGGGATTGGGATCAGGTTGTAATATTATCATTTTGCGCAGATTACTAGTTGGGACACTAGTTAGGCGGTGCAGAGATATAAAAATTAGAATAACAAGGTAGTAGCGAAGCAGAGAAAGAGTAGAAGCGCATTCAGTTTATCTTGCCTTATCATATCATATGCTAATCTTATGTTATCTTGATATCCCGGTTATCACGGTATTGTCTTATATTTAGTTTATTCATGTCATGTTACTTTTACCTGTTTACATACTGAAAGTCACTGGACTTATCAGACTTATGTATGACCTGGTTTGTTTCGCCTCTTTTCTTCCGTTCCCCCCCTAGGTTCACAGAGAGGAAATGTTACCACTTTGTTCAGTTTTCTTTCCAAGCATGGAGATAGTCAATGAATTGCTTTGGACTCTCTCTTCCATTGCTATGGCTGGTTCATGCTTTATTAGGGAATATCATTGTTATTTTTATGCTTCTTTTATACTTGGAAGTTTTTAAATCAAGACAGAAGTCCTATGTATTACTTTTAAGTATGATTGAGACAATTGTTGTAAAAGCTTGATTGAACCACATTGTTTATAAAATGACTTTATTTTCCGCTGCTTTATTTGTCTGTCTTGTAATTTATTTGCACCTTTTACCTATAGCGCTCCACCGAAGTTAAGGCATTCCCTTTGTGAGTGACCTTAACGGAGGTGGGGTGTTACACGTGGTATCAGAGCTGAAGGTTACTGGATCAGATAAAGGATTTGAAAAATTATTTTCAAAACGGTTTTAAAAGAAGAATTTTCAAAAGAAAAGTTGTAACGACCCGGAAATTTCGACAACTGGAATATGAAATTAATTGGAAATTTAATAGTTTGTAATTAATTTTATATTGAGATTTGGGTTAGAAAATAAAAATCAAGTATATTTTTTTAAGTCTGAATTGAGTTCAGAATGATTTGTTGAGGAACAAATATTACTGTTAAATATTTGAATCTGGTTGGATATTTGAATTGGATTGAAATGCGATTGAAAATGTGAATAATTGAATTTGAAATAAACGTTATTAACATTAAATGAACTGGATATTTTATTTGTTAAAATATATGGGAAAGTGGCTTGGATACGTGTATGTTCGTATATATGAAGAAAACTGAATTTGAACATTTCAAATTTGGAAGCGAACAGAGATATCGGTAGATGAACGAAGTAAAATCGATAGACCGGTAAAGAAGTTAAAAATAAAATAACATCATATACGAACAGAGTCAGACTACGACCAGACTGATTTTATCAGATTCAAAATGTTGAGGCATGTCGGTACGTAAAATCCCATCACGGTTGAAGTCCGTTTGTGGCAGAGAAAAAAAAGAAGTAAAACATTGACACAAATTGCCGTAGGATATAAAAAGAACCATTAACTATAAAAATAAAATAATGGGGTTCCTTGTCACGCACATTATCTAGTGCCTTCCTCCCCACGTTTTCTTGGACGCCACGGTTCTCTTCTTTAAAAGAATCGCGCAAGCCCCAAATTTCCTTCAACAAAGATTGTTTCCCTTTTTCCATGGTCGATTGCCTTCCCAAAAATCATTCTTTTCCTCTTCTTCAATTTCAATAGCCGAAGCTCTTCACTTTAAAAGGCCACCGTGACTTCTTTTATCTATTTTCCGCTGAAAGCTTCTCCCTTCGAATTTAATGGCTTCCGATAGTTGCTTTTCCCCAAATTCAATTCTTTTTCCAAATCAATGAAATGGCTGCCTTAATTAGCTTCATCGTTACTTTCATCCACCACGTTTTCCCCCAAATCGGTGAAGCAATTTGGTAATGGCCACCAAGTCATTACACTAGCTACCAACTCCGAAAAAACGTTCAACAACCAACATCACATCAAGTTGCTGCCTTTTAACTTCGCTAACGCCCCTTCTCGTGGCCGCTAGTCTGCTCAACATTCGAAGCTCCACTTTGGTCAAAGTCTCCGCCTTTATCAGATCAAAGGTCGAGCCTCCACCACTCCGATTCGTCGTGCTGTCCAATTTGAGTTACCTCACTCGCGATTAATCTTATCTCAAGTAGTTGACTTCAATTTTTAACTGGATATAATAGTGATGTTTGGTTGCTTTGTTTTTGCGGCAAATTGATTGATAAATTAGTGGCTGTGTTTTTTTTTAGTAGGCAAAAATTTGATATTGGTAAGAATCGATACTATATACACTCCGGCATTTGAACTACTCCATGTTGCATGGGCCGCATGTTGTTTAACATATACTGTTTGGTGAAAAAGGGTTAGTTTATTTTTCACCTAAAAGAAACTTGATTTTATATATATATGTGCGGTTTGAGATCAAGGTACTACATTGTTGGGTTGAAATTTATTAAAGTTGATACTACAATTTTTGGTTAAATTTTATTGAAGCTGATACTATACGCTGTTTGATTTAATTTTATTAAACTGGAAATTGGTTTGCATTCAACTCAGATTTACATTAAACTGTATGCATTAAAATGTAGATTTGCATGAAAGCATACAGGGGTTTATTTCCAAATAGCATATATGTATATATATATGAATATGAACCAAATATGGGACTCTTGTTTAACCCGCATATATATATGTGCTTAGCTATATTTTGAACCAAATATGTGCGCTATTTGTTTGCCGAACCTGAATCAATTTTGAAGTGCTAAACTGTAGTGGTTTCTTTAATTGACCAGGTCCCCTTGCCATGATCACTCATACTGTTAGAAACATGAATCAATGTTTTTACACATTTAAATATATATAATGGTTGTTTGTCGTGTTTGCATTGAAAACTGAAAGTCTTTATATGCAACCTATTATGATTTTGTGCGAACTGCTAATCCCATGTTATATAGCCTTGAACACTTGGACTGTTTATGAAAAATTGATTCCCACTGCATTGTTTAAACCTCATCATGTAACCATCATTTCCTTTAAGTGTTTGAGACCAACAAACATTGTTTTGATTGCAAGAATTAATCATCTTCATAGCAGTGTCAAATTTGTTAGGGAAGTTAAATGGTTGATATTTTTGGAATAGTATTGAACTTGGAAATATTTGGAATCTCATGTTGATAATAACCAGAACCAGTTAATTGATCATTCTATTGTAGCTGAAATTATATGTGTGTGTCCTATCACATTAAATACATGTATTCGTACACATTATTGTGTTTGCACGTATGCGGATGTTCTTATTCACACCAATTTGTTCGCATATATGCATATCGACATGCCCCCTGGTGGTTGCTGTTCCATTTAGCGTTCTGTTGACTCTAAAATTGGAAATTGAGTGTACCTGTTCAAATTTCAGGACATGATTTGCTCACTCTCAAACTCTTGTGAATTTACATATTAATACTTATTTTCTACATACTGCTCTATTATTGAAAAGGGTCTTGAATAAAACATGTGCCATTTTCGGTTGGATTGGCCTGTATATTCCTATGCTGTCTCGTTTGCAAATGTTAAACATACATACTCACCCTCCCAAGCCTTTGGTTTTGTATGTATGCCATGGTTCCTGTTGGCTATCTCTTCTAAGTAGTGCACATTGTTTTATATATATTTGTTATCCATACCTGCTTACCTCACAATACTGACCTGGAATGTTGGACGGCATGATTAGAATTAAGGTCCTGACTAAACCTCCTGTATACGTGAAGTATTATATGACCCTTGCGTGGGCATTTACTCTCATGTTTTCGTGATTAGATGGCCTGCTCATTTTGGACCGCTCATATTTGTGTTGCTTTGTCGTCTATCGTAACTTTCGAGCCAAATCACATGCACTGTCTTGTACTCTTCCTTGTGTTTTCTGGTCTATACATTTGAACGCAAGGGAATAAACACAAGTCTTTATAAATTTGATACTTGGCAGTTTGATAGTTTTCGTATGCAAGTTAAGATAAATGATTATGCTGTAAGTTCCCCTGGAAAAAAAATTATAAGTAATCACAGAACGAGCTTTTGTTGCATTGTACAATGTGATCCGGGCTGCTACTATGGCTGAGCCATTGTTTGCACATATGTGCTATCATCTAATTTTTGATTTTTGGGACGCTGTGGCAACACACGTGTGGGTATATACAGACGCATGTGTATATGCAAGCTTCCGAAATCATGTGAGCTATAATATCCTATTCGGTTCGGGATGCTGAGGCGGTGTACACGTATATATAAATATATATGCGTACACTTGCAAGCTCTCGAGGCCGTTCGTCCCTAAAGATAGAACCGATATAAACAGGTATCCCTACTGTTTAATTTATATGACATCGATGTTAGGATTAACTGTTATATTTCAGTTTACATTGAAATCATTTTACTTGAACTATGATTAATCCTGACTCGAGTATTTTTATGTTTTGCATGGGATGCTCGAGTCAAACCCGAGCCATACAGATATTAAAGATTACAGCTTAGGATTCAAAGACTGGTGAAGCCGAGGATCCGAAGAAGCGCACTCTGAAGATTTTTGAACAGTAAATACTTTTCTTGTATTCAAATTTTAAATTCCGCTGTATAGAAAAGTATTGTATTAAAAATTCTGATTTATAAATAAAAGTTTTATTTCGCTATTCAATACCGTGTTATTTATTTGTTTTGTATTTTCTGTGTTGATTTTGGTTTAAACTCTATAAGCTAAATAACGGTCCGTCGATTTGAACGTTTTAAATGGGTTTAATTACCAATTTGGGTCAAATTGGCGGGACGTTACAGTGGTATCAGAGCTGGTTGCTTAATTGGTACGGATGATAGGGGGTTCTCGCTTCGCGTTTGGTGGCGAACGGGAGACTCTTACCCCTACATCTCCCGACAATGTGGGTTGGTCGAGTCGAGAGGCTGGCCGTAAAAGCAGTTCTGAGGTATCTCTGTAAGCCACGGTGGGAGGTTAGCCCACTGCCTCTGGGACGTTACAGTGGTATCAGAGCTTTGGTTTATTCAAAGCGTAGCTTATCGAGTTTGAGATAGAATCGACACTGGAAAAGCGGATTTTGAAAATAAAAAGATTTTGAAATATAATTTTGAAAGGTGTAAATAATTTTTAAATAAATTTTGAAAAGAAAAATATTTTGGAAATATTATACATTTTGAAACTAGTATTTTGAAAATAATACAGCGGAAATAAAAATTTATTTTCGAGATTTAATTTTTTTTCGGAATCCCCAGTCTTCGAATCCGGATTTGCCAGAGCTATTCTTCGATAAGTTCTCTTAGGATTGAATCTCGAATCCGTTGTCGAATGGTATCAAAGGAAGATACGTATGGGAGAATAAACGAATAAAAATTTCTAAAATTGTGGATTTTAGAAATGAAAGCCAAATGAAATTGATTTGAAATAAGAATTTAGATGAGAATTTGAATGAAAAAGGGGAAACTTGGAATCATTTCAGAAATAAAACACTGAATTTTATTTTGATATTCGGGCTAGAAATAAGTGAAAATAAAATCGGAGCAAGATATAATTGGAATACGACTGTGCTAAATTTGAAATGTGACAAGGAAAATTATAATTGGTTTCAAACCAATAATGTGTAATCAAATAAATGGATTTAATAGTATAAACTTGTTAATGAATTAACACGAAGTGAATTACAAACAAGAACTGTAAATGAAATATGAAGGAAGATGTTAAAGAGATTTAGACCCGTATTTAGATGAAATCAAAGCTAATTTGACATAACGGGTCCAGATTCGTATAAAAGGAATAATATTTACTTTTTAAAAAAAGTAAATGACGTTTGGAAGAAAAAATGTTACAAATGAGAATGAAGTTAAAGAATTTAATAAGTGACTGGGGATTAGTTAAGCTGAGTAATTTCCTGAGTATTGATCTGATGTTGGTTTCGGCCTTCGGGATTGATGCTTAGAAAGTTGTTCGCTTGCTAATTCACGGTTGAAGAATGTGAATATTGAGGAGTAATAATGCGTGAATGGAAATTTGATATAAAAATGTAAATGACGTTTGAAAGAAGGCGATGAATTTGATAATGGAAAATTGAAAGAGATTTTGGTCTATAGCCAATCGATTCATAAATCTGAGATTGAAGGATATCAAATATCTGAATTGATAAAGAGATCAAATTGAAATTTAGAAATTTGAATGGAAACTAGATGATATTCGATTTGAGACATTGAATATAGGAGTTTTATGGAAAATATAAATATGAAGATAGCGAATTCGGAAACCGCTAATTTGGAAGGTAATATATTGAGATAAATGATAAATCTTATATAATAGAAATTATAAGAATGCAATGTTTGGAAATATGATTTGAAAGAAAATCTTATGTAAGTTGACATAAGTATGATTTATGAGAATTTTGAAATAAAGTACTATATGTATATAGTATTATATGTTTTTATAGCAAGATAAGGGAAGTACCATCCTTCTCCTTGGAATTTCGAGCTTAGCTGAAATAGGCTGCTGGTGGCGGTAGGTTGTCCGGACATAAAACTCATGAGTTGCCATTGAGCACGGCTGCTAGCGTAATTTGCAGGGCTGCAGATAGCCTACGGCGGTCAGATGTTTCCTGAGGGAATCAGGTGTAACCATTGTGATCGTTGCAATCTAGATTCGTTGGAATTCGACCATGTAGCGAAATTCGCAGGGCTGCAGATAGCCTACGGCGGACGGATGTTTCTTGGGGGAAACCAAGCGTAACCATTGTGACTGCTGCGATCTACAGTCGAATTGGAAGGGCGTAATCCGCAGAGCTGTGAAAGCTTACGGGTATGGATGTTTCCTGGGGGACCCAGGCGTAACCATTGTGTACCTGCGGTCCACAATATTTGAGATATCTTATTGATAGTGAGCCACCTGTTGATGCAGCAGTTAGTCTTCGTGACTTGATTGGTCTTCGTGACCTGATTTGTCTTTGGGACTTGTTTTGTTCTCGTGACTTGAAGTATCTTCATAATTCCTTGATTTGTTTCCGTGATTCTGAGACAGAGCAATCAACGCTCAGTGACCTCAGAATGTCTTTTGATTCTTAAAATATCTTTCGTTGATCTGTCCATGACGAAATTCGCAGGGAAGTGATTTCCTACGGATACGGATGTTTTCTGGGGGATCCAGATGAAACCATTGTGTATCTGCGATTCATGAACAATCAACGTTATCGATATCACATTGGTACTTCCGTATCTATTTTAAAGAAAATTTTTGAAATATATTTTCACTGGGAGTTGAAGCAAGGTCATTTAGTACTTGGAGATCTTAGTCATGCGCCTGGCCAGCGTATGCCTAACATCTGCGAGAACGACAATAGACTTGTTAGACTTCGAGTTATTTAATATTTTCAAATCAATAAGTTGAAATTAAAATGTACTTAACTGGATAAATTAAGAAAAAGAATTTCAAAGTATTTTCAACTTTATAGCCTTGGAGAAACAACACCAATATGTTTGTACAGATTTCGTGTTATGTATAAAAATTATGAAAAGATTTCGGATTTTGAAATTTTCCAAGTCGACAATTGGTAACTTGAAGACAAAGTGTTATTTACACTCCTCAATGAGTGTTGAGGATGATTAAATGGATTGAATGTAAGAAAATTGGGTTGAGGGCTGCTAAGTCTGGACCTATTTCAATCGAAATGATGGATAAGTAAACTTTGACAAATGGGGTCTATAAGGAAATTTGGGATAATTTGAGAGGCGTAAATCCAACTTACGCGAATTTTGAAATTTAAGAAGAGGTTTAGTTTTGAAGGGAAATTTAATGATCAAATTGAATATGATGGAAATAAAGAAGATCGATGACTCGAATATCGATATTTAAATCGGTCGTGGAATACTTTCACACAAAGATGAAAATTTGAAGTGTACAGTTGTATAACTCCAACGATTTCTCCTTTTCGAGGACGAAAAGTTTTAAAGGGGGGAAGAATGTAACGACCCGGAAATTTCGACAACTGGAATATGAAATTAATTGGAAATTTAATAGTTTGTAATTAATTTTATATTGAGATTTGGGTTAGAAAATAAAAATCAAGTATATTGTTTTAAGTCTGAATTGAGTTCAGAATGATTTGTTGAGGAACAAATATTACTGTTAAATATTTGAATCTGGTTGGATATTTGAATTGGATTGAAATGCGATTGAAAATGTGAATAATTGAATTTGAAATAAACGTTATTAACATTAAATGAACTGGATATTTTATTTGTTAAAATATATGGGAAAGTGGCTTGGATACGTGTATGTTCGTATATATGAAGAAAACTGAATTTGAACATTTCAAATTGGAAGCGAACAGAGATATCGGTAGATGAACGAAGTAAAATCGATAGACCGGTAAAGAAGTTAAAAATAAAATGACATCATATACGAACAGAGTCAGACTACGACCAGACTGATTTTATTAGATTCAAAATGTTGAGGCGTGTCGGTACGTAAAATCCCATCACGGTTGAAGTCCGTTTGTGGCAGAGAAAAAAAAAGTAAAACATTGACACAAATTGCCGTAGGATATAAAAAGAACCATTAACTATAAAAATAAAATAATGGGGTTCCTTGTCATGCACATTATCTAGTGCCTTCCTCCCCACGTTTTCTTGGACGCCACGGTTCTCTTCTATAAAAGAATCGCGCAACCCCAAATTTCCTTCAGCAAAGATTGTTTCCCTTTTTCCATGGCCGATTGCCTTCCCAAAAATCATTATTTTCCTCTTCTTCAATTTCAATGGCCGAAGCTCTTCACTTTAAAAGGCCACCGTGACTTCTTTTCTCTATTTTCCGCTGAAAGCTTCTCCCTTCGAATTTAATGGCTTCCGATAGTTGTTTTTCCCCAAATTCAATTCTTTTTCCAAATCAATGAAATGGCTGCCTTAATAAGCTTCATCGTTACTTTCATCCACCACGTTTTCCCCCAAATCGGTGAAGCAATTTGGTAATGGCCACCAAGTCATTACACTAGCTACCAACTCCGAAAAAACGTTCAACAACCAACATCACATCAAGTTGCTGCCTTTCAACTTCGCTAACGCCCCTCCTCGTGGTCGCTAGTCTACTCAACATTCGATGCTCCACTTTGGTCAAAGTCTCCGCCTTTATCAGATCAAAGGTCGAGCCTCCACCACTCCGATTCGTCGTGCTGTCCAATGTGAGTTACCTCACTCGCGATTAATCTTATCTCAAGTAGTTGACTTCAATTTTTAACTGGATATAATAGTGATGTTTGGTTGCTTTGTTTTTGCGGCAAATTGATTGATAAATTAGTGGCTGTGTTTTTTTTATAGTAGGCAAAAATTTGATACTGGTAAGAATCGATACTATATACACTCCGGCATTTGAACTACTCCATGTTGCATGGGCCGCATGTTGTTTAACATATACTGTTTGGTGAAAAAGGGTTAGTTTATTTTTCACCTAAAAGAAACTTGATTTTATATATATATGTGCGGTTTGAGATCAAGGTACTACACTGTTGGGTTGAAATTTATTAAAGTTGATACTACAATTTTTGGTTAAATTTTATTGAATCTGATACTATACGCCGTTTGATTTAATTTTATTAAACTGGAAATTGGTTTGCATTCAACTCAGATTTACATTAAACTGTATGCATTAAAATGTAGATTTGCATGAAAGTATACAGGGGTTTATTTCCAAATAGCATATATGTATATATATATATATATATGAATATGAACCAAATATGGGACTCTTGTTTAACCCGCATATATATATGTGCTTAGCTATATTTTGAACCAAATATGTGCGCTGTTTGTTTGCCGAACCTGAATCAATTTTGAAGTGCTAAATTGTAGTGGTTTCTTTAATTGACCAGGTCCCCTTGCCATGATCACTCATACTGTTAGAAACATGAATCAATGTTTTTACACATTTAAATATATATAATGGTTGTTTGTCGTGTTTGCATTGAAAACTGAAAGTCTTTATATACACCCTATTATAATTTTGTGCGAACTGCTAATCCCATGTTATATAGCCTTGAACACTTGGACTGTTTATGAAAAATTGATTCCCACTGCATTGTTTAAACCTCATCATGTAACCATCATTTCCTTTAAGTGTTTGAGACCAACAAACATTGTTTTGATTGCAAGAATTAATCATCTTCATAGCAGTGTCAAATTTGTTAGGGAAGTTAAATGGTTGATATTTTTGGAATAGTATTGAACTTGGAAATATTTGGAATCTCATGTTGATAATAACCAGAACCAGTTAATTGATCATTCTATTGTAGCTGAAATTATATGTGTGTGTCCTATCACATTAAATACATGTATTCGTACACATTATTGTGTTTGCACGTATGCGGATGTTCTTATTCACACCAATTTGTTCGCATATATGCATATCGACATGCCCCCTGGTGGTTGCTGTTCCATTTAGCGTTCTGTTGACTCTAAAATTGGAAATTGAGTGTACCTGTTCAAATTTCAGGACATGATTTGCTCACTCTCAAACTCTTGTGAATTTACATATTAATACTTATTTTCTACATACTGCTCTATTATTGAAAAGGGTCTTGAATAAAACATGTGCCATTTTCGGTTGGATTGGCCTGTATATTCCTATGCTGTCTCGTTTGCAAATGTTAAACATACATACTCACCCTCCCAAGCCTTTGGTTTTGTATGTATGCCATGGTTCCTGTTGGCTATCTCTTCTAAGTAGTGCACATTGTTTTATATATATTTGTTATCCATACCTGCTTACCTCACAATACTGACCTGGAATGTTGGACGGCATGATTAGAATTAAGGTCCTGACTAAACCTCCTGTATACGTGAAGTATTATATGACCCTTGCGTGGGCATTTACTCTCATGTTTTCGTGATTAGATGGCCTGCTCATTTTGGACTGCTCATATTTGTGTTGCTTTGTCGTCTATCGTAACTTTCGAGCCAAATCACATGCACTGTCTTGTACTCTTCCTTGTGTTTTCTGGTCTATACATTTGAACGCAAGGGAATAAACACAAGTCTTTATAAATTTGATACTTGGCAGTTTGATAGTTTCGTATGCAAGTTAAGATAAATGATTATGCTGTAAGTTCCCCTGGAAAAAAAAATTATAAGTAATCACTGAACGAGCTTTTGTTGCATTGTACAATGTGATCCGGGATGCTACTATGGCTGAGCCATTGTTTGCACATATGTGCTATCATCTCATTTTTTATTTTTGGGACGCTGTGGCAACACACGTGTGGGTATATACAGACGCATGTGTATATGCAAGCTTCTGAAATCATGTGAGCTATAATATCCTATTCGGTTCGGGATGCTGAGGCGGTGTACACGTATATATAAATATATACGCGTACACTTGCAAGCTCTCGAGGTCGTTCGTCCCTAAAGATAGAACCGATATAAACAGATATCCCTACTGTTTAATTTATATGACATCGATGTTAGGATTAATTGTTATATTTCAGTTTACATTGAAATCATTTTACTTGAACTATGATTAATCCTGACTCGAGTATTTTTATGTTTTGCATGGGATGCTCGAGTCAGACCCGAGCCGTACAGATATTAAAGATTACAGCTTAGGATTCAAAGACTGGTGAAGCCGGGGATCCGAAGACGCGCACTCTGAAGATTTTTGAACAATAAATACTTTTCTTGTATTCAAATTTTAAATTCCGCTGTATAGAAAAGTATTGTATTAAAAATTCTGATTTATAAATAAAAGTTTTATTTCGCTATTCAAGACCGTGTTATTTATTTGTTTTGTATTTTCTGTGTTGATTTTGGTTTAAACTCTATAAGCTAAATAACGGTCCGTCGATTTGAACGTTTTAAATGGGTTTAATTACCAATTTGAAGCGGTCAAATTGGCGGGAAGTTACAAAAGTTTTGTTTTAAAGGCATATTCCCCAAATCCATATGCACTATCTTTTGATCCTATGTTTGAATCCTTGTTTCCTTCTTTCTTAAGTCTCTGGGGCTCCTGGCTTCTGGGAGGTAAGCTCATCACAGCATGGTTCCGTAGGCTTGATGAGACTACGACACCTACCAAAGGGCGAAGGAGTGCCCAACTTCCATATGGCCGCAGTAGTTTCACCTATGGCTAATTTTCTTGCAAGCTTTGTAGGGTTTTCTGTGCGATGGAGGCAGCTTTCAAGAGACTTGTCAACAAGTTACACAAAGATGGCAAAGATGAGAATAAGGGGGTTTGGTTAAGGAACACAACCCAAGGATGAGAAACTGATGGATATGGACTTGGTTCACGAAGGAGGAAAGAATAGAAAAATCTAAGACAAGAGGAAGTGTCGTTATTATGGTATAACGAGTCATATAATTAAGGACAAAGGCAAGAACAAAGGATAGGATTTTCCGGAGGGCAAGTGCATGATCTCACCGCCAGCGTACCTGAGAGAGCTAGTAAAGCTTCAGTTGAAAAAGTTTAGTTTTTTTTTTTGATCATCCTATTAGTACTCTTTTTGATTTTAGCGCTTCACATTCGTTTATATCTGCTTCCATAGTTGAGTCTCTGCACCTTAGTACTTGTATAGTAGTAGATCCCATTATCGTCTCAAATCCAATTGGTGGTTCGGCTCATTTATCTTTGGTTTGTAAGGGTTTGAGAATAGCTATATTAAGTATTGAGTTTAAGTGTAATGCTTATGTTTTTGGTTTCATGGGCTATGTGTTGATTCTAGGCATGGATTGGTTAGCTAGTAATTGTGAAAGGAGGGTAGTTAGACTTTTGACTTGCTTCGGGAATACCCTCGAGATTTCGTGCGATCTTAAGGGATTAGTTAGGCTTAGCTACCTAGAATCACTTGATGCATCTATCGATGATTTGCGATCCGTTAGAGTAGTCCATGAGTACGCAGATGTTTTTGATCAGGTTAGGGGTTTATCCCCTAAAACGCGAGATAGACTTCCGCATATATCTAGTTGACAATGCAAAGCCAATTGCATTACCAATACGACACATGAATCCAAGGGAAAGGAAGGGCTCAGTAAACAAGTAAAAGAGTTACTTGAAAAAGGGTTCATAAGGCGAAGTATTTCTGAATGGGGTGCTCCAGTCGTTTTCGATACAAAGGCGGATGGTTCACTTCACTTGTGCATAGATGATATTTTGGAATGTGGAAGAACATGCTTTGCATCTAAGGGAAGTCTCGGATACCCTCCAAGCACATCAACTTAAGGCGAAGTTCTCCAAAAATGTCATTTTTGGAGAGAAGAAGTAAGGTTTCTAGGACATGTGGCGCCCAAAGAAGGGATTGCAGTAGATCCCGCAAAAGTAGTTGCGGTGCAAGACTGGAAGGTCCCAAGGAATGCAATAGAAGTAAGAAGCTTTCTTGGACTAGTGGGCTAATATAGGAAGTTAATTAAGGACTTTGTAAAGGTATCAGCCCCACTTATTAAATTGACGAAGAAAAATCTAACCCTTGCTTGGGGTTTGATTTGTGACATGATGGACAAGCTAAGTAGAGGAGAGGCTTCTAATCATCTTAGTATATACACTTTGTAACATGGTTAGCATCTATTTACTTTCAAGAGATAATTCTTATACATGGATTGCAAGAAGCCATGAGTACGCAGTTATGTTTATCATCCTCTGACAAAAAGGGTGAATAGGATTTTGGAAGACCTTTTGAGGAAATGTTAGCATGACACGGAAAAAGTTGTAGTGCCAAGTATACTATAAGAAGAAAAGGTGGAACGGGAGGCGACAGTGAAATGAGTTCCAATGCATATTCTGGAAACAAAAATTAAGAAACTACACAAATCGTGAAGTTAAGACAGTCAGAGCAATATGGAATGAAGCTCAAGAAGATGCGACTTAGAAGACTGAAGACTAGATACGCGCATCATACCCTTTTTGAGGGTATTTCCTTGATCTCTCTTTTTTGTAAAGTTTATTTGCATGTTAGTCTTTATCTTGTAAGTATATCCTCTCGATCCTATCCTCAATCCTTAGGTAAAAGCCAATGGATGTAAACTTGTGTTTGAAACATGTTATGTTTGGTGGATGCAAGTGGATGTAAGTGTTTGCTAGTATTTGCTCGCGGATGAATATACACACACATTAGGTACTAGATCGGCTCAGTCACTTTCATATTGCATATGCATATATGTATATGGATTGAAACATGATGTGTTGTCATATGGATGTTGCACTTGTGTGAATGATTGTGCACTCATGTAGAAGTTATAAAGTACGATTAGGAATAATCGCATACATAATGGACTCATGGCACTATCATGATTTGCATTAAGGAGGTCAACTGAATCAGTAGACCGCCTGATTTTGCATTAGATAAGGACATACACACACACACTATACATACGGCCATGAAAGCATTAGAGATCTTTTTAAGGATAGCGGATGCCTATGTTTGATAGTTGAGTAGATGGACGATTGGATGGTAGGATGTACATTCTTCTTGACTTGAAGATTTCGGGGACAAAATCCTTTAAGGAGGGGAGAATGTAACCCCCCGTATTTTCTGTAAATATTAAAGTAACGAATTAAAGAATACTTAATTTTAAAAGCGGAAATTAGGGGAAATGGGTAACACCATTGCGTTCGTCTCGGAATTCTGCTTGAGATAGAATCCGAGTTTGCGTGAATCGGACTTCGTATGAAGAAGTTATGGAGTTCATAAGATTTCAAGTTTAAACAGAATATATAAATAATAATTAAATATCTCAAACCAAGTTCAAAATTCGAAATTCAAGCAGAATAGGCTGAGCGGGAAAATTCCAGCTTAGGGTGTCGACCCTCCCTCCCAACCAAGGGGGAGTCGACATAGGTGTCGACCCCCCTGTAGGGAGTCGACCCTTTTTATTGATCCGGTTCCTATGACGAATTTTCTACCTCTGTGTTGATGTGTCCTTCTTTGTTTGGCTTGGTGGTCGAATTCTGAGTCATTAGGGCATATGTGGTGACTTTCGGTTGGCTCTGTTTGGTCTGGAGGGCTCTAATATCTCCTAGGTTGATCTAACGACTCTCATTAATTTAAACTTCTATATAAACAACTCCGAGCCCTAACCCTAGAACTCATAATTTCATTCTAAGAAGCCATCATGCTGTCCATGATCAACCTAGCATAGCCACCATTGTTCTCCAACTAGAAAACAAACAGAAAACAAGTTAGAATCTACAAATCAAAGCTAAACTAGAGAATCAATATTCTACATCATAGGATAACTTTTCAATTTGAGAAAACAGATCCCACAAAACAAGATTTGTTCTTTGTTTTGTAAGTTCAAGTTACTTTCAGATGTGAATTCTTAATTGAATTTCTTGGCATGTAATCTTCTAAATCCAAGCTATACCTGATTGTGAGTGTGACGGCCGGGAATTTCGCTCGAACTGAATCAGTCGTTAAACCGATCTAGACCGTTCGAAACCCCTGATCGTTTGAGAACAGGACAAATCAAAACACAAACAGAAGAACATTTCATTGCTATTACAACAATTCCATCAGATACAAGAATATACAGAGTATAAATGAATACTATACATTCGATAAATATCAGAGATTACAATAAATTACATAGCAGCGGAAAATAATACAAAGCACAACTGAAGGTGATATACGGATACAGAGCTTTCCGGATATCATTCCAGCTGTAAACCAGGATCCTGTGAATATAAATCTGCAAAACCAAAACTACAAGCTGCCCGTGCGGAAAATAGGGGCACCCAGAGTTTAGGTTAAAACAATAAACTCCAGGTCAGTCATGTGACTGGTGTGAGAACTAAAACAGTTATTTAAAATTTTACTTTAAAAGAGAGTAATTCAAGGGACCACGCCGTATAACACGGAACGGGTTTCCTCCCAAGAATACCAGTGCATATCAATAAACAACGAAATGCTTTTTCGAAAAATGAAGCTATTATAAGACCCAGGTCCCATCACACAATGCAACGCAAGCCGGAGGAAAGGGTTTTCCCTTATAATAGCCAAACATACTTGGTACGTTTAAAACAAATCATTTGATACTATAATAAGTGTATAGTGTCAAAACAATTTCAATCATAAATATAAATCATAGACGGCATAGCATCCCATGCTACTATGTCGTCATACTAGTTCTACAATTAAAAAAGCAATACACGTATTGGAAATTGGATTTCCGTCATGAGTCGAGGCAAGGGGCAAGCTCCTCTCCGCTTTCGAGACACTCTAGCAAATGTCTCAGGACTACACAGTCTGGGCAATCCTGGATCTTAAGGGCCGGTCCTCTCTTACGTTTGAGGATTGGCAATTCCTGAACACACGTTTCCCGGTCCTTACAGACCTATAATCGAGGCGCCTCATCCAACAACCACATAGGTGAAAAGTATATAAATGTCAGGGCTGGTAAGTCACTGACACCACCAAAGCTAGAAAGAAACGCCGTGCTCTCCCTGCAGTCTGTATCCCATTTTTGACTCATACCGAGGTGTGTGGCTCGCGAATTCACGTTATACACAAAGCTACGCCACAAAGGTCGTGCTTTGATCATCAACCACAAGACTTTGCTTTTCAACAGAAGCCTTGATCCATGCAACTCAGCATGCCACACAGGCAATTCATGCCGTGCGATTGATATCTATTGATATATAACCTCTAAGCTCGTACGTCTCAGAGAAGGGCGTTAAGCAAGAGAATAAATTTTCCGCCGCCAAACAGATATATATTTAACAGAAATCAATCAACACAGAATAAAATCCAATGTCAGACACACAATCCATTTACAAGTTCGTTCTGGGTCTGAACGAAACCGGAGGCACTTTCCTCGCATATCCATCGATCTCCAAGTACGTCTGGACGATCACCAACTGATTCCCTCATCTTGGGTGTACAGCCCAATCAAGATCATCAGTAATCACCCAAACGATGTGAAGACTTCCGGTCTTCAACCACCGTCTTCATCTTCGACTTATCGTCGAATCGGTTATTCAGAATGGGTATAAACCCGGTCTTTCCGAACAACCCGCGTATATTAAAAACAAATGTTACACAAACACAACATATGCCTCATTCCAATTCATTAGTCACTAACCGTAAATCAACAAGAGAACAATTTCCCAAACATTAACCACGAAGGCCGAAACCAACTTCAGATCAATACCCAGGAAACCATTCTTCTTAGCCAACCTACACCTAGTTTCTAAATTCCACATTCTTAGGGAAAGGTTCCCATTAATTTTATCCAAGATAAATTCTTTAAAATTTATCCTTTAATCTTCCTTTTGATGTCGTTTCAAACCAAATTATGGTTTTCCAAACTAGTCGAGATTAGCAAACCACACCGAAGTAATTATTTATTTTATTTCCCAATCCCAACCTATTCATCCCATGAAGCAAAACTGGTAATACTCCATATCTAACACCGTGGTGTTAACGGTAAAATTAATTACCATTTCACGTTCAAATCTAATTAAAGATTTAACTATCGCTTTGGAGCAAAACTGGTAATACTCCATCCTCGCTCACTTTCTAAATTTGAGAATTTAAATTATCAATTCACATTTCAATTTAATTGCAGATTCATTAAAACTCCTTTTACTGGGTTAAAGAACTAATGTCATTTAAAACACCTTTCACGATAAACCCAAATCACATTCTATTTATTATTTGGTTAAAGAACAAGTGTTATATAAAACACCCTTCACGATAAACCCACAAATCAATTCTATTTAAAACCCATTTCAAATTCAATTTATTTATTTGAAAATAAACGGGTTTAATTTTAGTTCAAAACTAGTTCATTTCGATAAAAATCTATTTTTATCTTTTCAAATATGGAGTTTTTCATCCCAATTTTTTCCAAATCATTTCTTATGATTTTACACAAATTATTACTACTTTTAATAATTTTATCAAGGCCCGTACAGTCGATTTCCATCAACGGCCATCGAACTGCACTTACAACGATCTTTTTCAAATTTGATTTGGACGTATCTCCAAATCCAACCGTTAGATTTCAAATTTCTAATATTTGTTATAAAGCTCTTTTCGATACGAACCCAACGGTTCCGGTTTTAGGAGAATCCGACGGTCGGATCTCCCGTAATGTCCGTTCGAAATCAATGGTCGAAATTCGCGAACTGCCGCGACGCGGCGCGTTCTATTCAGGCCATTATATTATATATATAATATATATAATATATATTTCGTCGATTTCTATTTAAAACGAATTTTATAAATAGTTTTGAATTCGTTTCAAAAACAATTTCAACCTTTATTTCAAATTCAAATCAAAATTGAATTTTCTATTATAAATCCTTTTTACTTTCATTTCTATTTTATTTCAATTCAAATCGATTTTAATTCGATTCGGATTCATTTTCTTTTCAATTCAATTCGATTCGAATTCGTTTTCTTTTCAGTTCAATTCAAATTCGTTTTCCAATCCAATTCAAATAAAATTCGTTTTCTATTCAATTCAAATAAAATTCGTTTTCTATTCAATTCAAATCGAATTCGTTTTCTATTCAATTCAAATCAAATTCGTTTTCTAATTAAATCAAATTCGTTTTCTATTCAATTCAAATCAAATTCGTTTTCTAATTAAATCAAATTCGTTTTCTATTCAATTCAAATCAAATTCGTTTTCTATTCAATTCAAATCAAATTCGTTTTCTATTCAATTCAAATCAAATTCGTTTTCTATTCAATTCAAATCAAATTCGTTTTCTATTCAATTCAAATCAATTTCGTTTCGAATATAATCGATATAAATATCGTTCGCGTCAAAATAGCGCATCTCTAATCAACACGGCTTTATATTCAACAGATGGATCTATATTTCTTTCAATACACGACTCTATATCTTTGTCAACTCACGACTAATCTCAACGAATGTGTATTTACCACGTGTGACTATTTTTGTTATTTAATATATTTTATAAAAATTATGGTATCTATCGTTTGATTTAAAATCAGACTCCAACCGTAAATTAGTAAGAGAACGATTCCCTAAATATTAACCCCGAAGGCCGAAACCAACATCAGATCAATATCCAGGAGACCACTCATCTTATCTATTTTCCAATTAGTTTCTAATCTTATATATGGTAAAGATGTAAATTTTATTGTTAAAATATTTCGTTCAACACATGACTAATCTCAACGGATGAGTACGGTCAACACATGAACCTTTATTTTATAAAGATAAAGATGTAAATTTTATTGTTAAAATACTTCGTTCAACACATGACTAATCTCAACGGATGAGTACGGTCAACACATGAACCTTTATTTTATAATATTCTTTATTTTCTAAATTGGAATGAGGCCCAATCAATTACCATATAAGGTTAATTATATGGATTCCATACAACACATGTATATAATAGCAACGATAAATAATCAACCATCATCCAAAGTGCACTACACTGTATAAGCATCAAATATAGATATCTAACGCTTATAACAGCCTGTCAATCAATCGATCGACATACAACTAATTATTGGGATTAGTGTATGCCGTATTTTATCCCAATACCCGTGTGGGGTTTCAAACAATCAAACACATATTTTATTTGTGCAGTTGGGCGATGTGTAAAATTTATCGACCCAATCAATATCAGTCAAATCAGTGTATATAAACAAATCGGCCGATTTGTTTATAAATATTTATTTATTCACTTTCACGTTAAAAATTATATTTTTAATGATAATTAATTTATTTCAACCACCTACATTTTATTATCGATTTCACATCAACATCACAAACAATTTCACAACACATCAATTAAACAAACAAGCCATTCATGGTCTGTGGATGACGGGTGTCGGGTGCTACTAAACACCGTCTGCATCCCAGTATATATATATAACTAGAAAAAGAAATTGAAAGGTGAGAAATTCTCACCGATAGCTAATCCAATCATCTCGACTCTTCTTTTGTAGAAGTCTTCGTCGTTCTCGCCCTTCTTCCCTTTCGTTGCCCGTAGCCACTTCATATATAAAAATCGTATTTTTATTTTGCTATTCAATATATAAAAATCGCCCTTTCAAATATAAAGATTTCGCCTTTTCAAATATAAATATGATATTTCTAATATTCATATCATGTAAAAATTATATTTTTAATTCTCTACATAAACAAAAATCATATTTTTACATCTTCTACATAATAAAGATTATATTATTAATACTTTAAAAATATAAAAATCATATTTTTAATACTTTAAAAATATAAAAATCATATTTTTAATATCCCCACAATATAAAAATCAACTCTTTTCTCTTTATAAAAATTAAACCCTTTCATGTTGTTCATAAAATAAAATAAAAGAATTTTTATTTTTGCTGTTCATATATAAAAACTGATTTTTATAATTTTAAAACTAATTACTTTAAATAAATATAAGTAAATAACTGAATAAAATAATAAAAATAAAACTTACAGTCTGGTCTAAGGTCGGAGCAGTGGTCACGGGTGTCGCAGAGGGTGCCCGATATGGTCTAACGTGAGGGAGGGCGACAGATTGGGGGTGGGGGCGCTGCAGTGGGTTTTGGCGGCGGAATAGGGGAGGCTGTCCGACGTCAGGTGGTCGGGGAGGCGCGTCAGGTCGGGATGGTGGCGTGGGCTTGGGGCGGTGGCCATTGGCGGTGGGGAGAGGTGAGCGACGGGTTCTGTGGGGCATTCGGGGATTCGCGCTCGAGCTGGGGGAGGGGTCTGGAGAAGGGGGCGACGGCGAGGTGGGGCTTGGCGCTAGTAGCGGCGGCGCGGTGGTCCGCCTGGGGGTGGGCGCGTCGATCAATTTAGGCTTAGTTTTTTATTTGTGATTCTGTTTTGAAATGATACGGTGGGGGTTAGAGAAAAATATAAATATATTATATTATTTTTATTTCAAAAAGTTGACTTTTTCATACGACCTCAAAACGAGGCCCACCGCCTGTCGTTCATAGCTAATTACCCCCACTCCGAACACAATGGGATATGTATCGTAAGCTGATTCGATCATTTCGATCAGTTTTCGTCAAAATCAACATATAACTCTATATATTGAATTTGAACGCGCATTTCAATTTACTGGGGTCACATACTAACTCGAAAAATTCCATAAAAATATTTCCTAGCTTCGTATTAACGATACGGTCCTAACAAAACTAGTTTCGTCGAATTCTGAGACCGTTGGAAAAATGGCCATTTTCCAGTCGATTAAAATCAACTGAAACTGGTCAAACGCGTTTTCCTTTGCCACGCTCACATATTGATTCGAAAAATTACGAAAATTGGAATCTAGCAATAATTTGACATCACGGACCCAACAAAAGTGGTTTCGTCGAAATCCGAGGTCGTTTGCAAAATTCCCATTTTTAAGGGCCTGAATTCCATAGCGACTATTCAGAATTTTCAACTGGACATATCTTTTGATCCCCGCTATGAAATTTCAATTTTTCGGATTCGTTGGAAAGATATTATCAATTAGATCCTAATGTTTGTGGTTTCACTAAAATCCGGATTGTTTTGCACCCGGTACATTCAATTGAAGTTTGAAATCGAATTATCGAACTACCGCGCCATTTTCAATTCTATTTATAATTATATATAAATATTTATATTCTAACGACGACGCGTATAAATATATACATTCGAATTATATTCAAAGTAAATTTCTCGTAGATATTATTTAAAATAATTCATTTTAAATAATCAAAATTCGCTAAAATTGCCAAAATAAAAATTTTAAACTGGCCCAGATTTTCGGGTTGTTACAATCTCCCCCACTTAAAACTTTTCGTCCCCGAAAAGGAACAAAGTCGAAAGAGGTTTGATTAATCAACTCTACGTTCGATCTGGCTTCCATTCTCCAACTTTTCAATTTCTGAGAATTTTCAAATTTGGCTAACACGCTAAATTTTCGAAAAAATTCGCCATAACCTCCCCTGCACCGGGAGCCACGGGAAAATCCCGAAATTGCCATATAGGCCTTCTGATCTCAAAAAGAAAAAGAAAAAGCCAAGCGGCTAGCCAATAGGCTCATAAAATCATCATCACCCAAACAAAACAGTAAATTATTAGTAAACATGTACCTATTTGTCGGGAAACAAATTTTATTCTTCGGCTCTAGCCTCCTTGCTATGACCTGTTCAATGTAAGTACATGTATATACAAGCAAATGCGACCAATTTCCAATACAATTCAATATTTGATTCAATTAGACATAACGGTTCAAAATTATCAAACAAATAAACAAACAACACAAACATCAATCAATTAGTGGATTAACGTTTCAAATTCATAAATTTGATATATATACAAAAATCACATTTTTGATGCCAATTCACAACAAATAAATCTATCTATATAAGTTTTGGTTCTCACACCAGTCTAATGGAAATATATAGATATCACACCTTCGAAACACGAACATAAATACTGATGATGTCATGACAATTATCAATACCATCTTCGGGCGACTAGAACGTGATTCTATATCTATCCAGTATATTAAAACTTCGAATATACGTTCATGACGCGTATATGCAAAATCTTTATATATTGGATTGTCCAAATTCTATACAAATAAATATTCAAATACGTATACTTGAATTTAACTTTCAAAACAAAATTGTTTTCATTTGAAAAATATACTCTTCACACTCGTTCTAGGATACTACTGATCCTATCTCTAACGAGTCATTCTAATTGGATATTATTAATCCAATATCTGATGAATTCTTTCGTATGGTTCTAATGTGTCTTGTTCTCGAGCTCTGTAAACCAAAGCTCTGATACCAAATGTGACGGCCGGGAATTTAGCTCGATCTGAATCAGTCGTTAAACCGATCTAGACCGTTCGAAACCCCTGATCGTTTGAGAACAGGACAAATCAGAACACAAACAGAAGAACATTTCATTGCTATTACAACAATTCCATCAGATACAAGAATATACAGAGTATAAATGAATACTATACATTCGATAAATATCAGAGATTACAATAAATTACATAGCAGCGGAAAATAATACAAAGCACAACTGAAGGTGATATACGGATACAGAGCTTTCCGGATATCATTCCAGCTGTAAACCAGGATCCTGTGAATATAAATCTGCAAAACCAAAACTACTAGCTGCCCGTGCGGAAAATAGGGGAACCCAGAGTTTAGGTTAAAACAATAAACTCCAGGTCAGTCATGTGACTGGTGTGATAACTAAAACAGTTATTTAAAATTTTACTTTAAAAGAGAGTAATTCAAGGGACCACGCCGTATAACACGGAACGGGTTTCCTCCCAAGAATACCAGTGCATATCAATAAACAACGAAATGCTCTTTCGAAAAATGAAGCTATTATAAGACCCAGGTCCCATCACACAATGCAACGCAAGCCGGAGGATAGGGTTTTCCCTTATAATAGCCAAACATGCTTGGTATGTTTAAAACAAATCATTTGATACTATAATAAGTGTATAGTGTCAAAACAATTTCAATCATAAATATAAATCATAGACGGCATAGCATCCCATGCTACTATGTCGCCATACTAGTTCTACAATTAAAACCGCAATACACGTATTGGAAATTGGATTTCCGTCATGAGTCGAGGCAAGGGGCAAGCTCCTCTCCGCTTTCGAGACACTCTAGCAAATGTCTCAGGACTACACAGTCTGGGCAATCCTGGATCTTAAGGGCCGGTCCTCTCTTACGTTTGAGGATTGGCAATTCCTGAACACACGTTTCCCGGTCCTTACAGACCTATAATCGAGGCGCCTCATCCAACAACCACATAGGTGAAAAGTATATAAATGTCAGGTCAGGTAAGTCACTGACACCACCAAAGCTAGAAAGAAACGTCGTGCTCTCCCTGCAGTCCGTATCCCGTTTTTGACTCATACCGAGGTGTGAGGCTCGTGAATTCACGTTATACACAAAGCTACGCCACAAAGGCCTTGCTTTGATCATCAACCACAAGACTTTCCTTTTCAATAGAAGCCTTGATCCATGCAACTCAGCATGCCACACAGGCAATTCATGCCGTGCGATTGATATCTATCGATATATAACCTCTAAGCTCGTACGTCTCAGAGAAGGGCGTTAAGCAAGAGAATAAATTCTCCGCCGCCAAACAGATATATATTTAACAGAAATCAATCAACACAGAATAAAATCCAATGTCAAACACACAATCCATTTACAAGTTCGTTCTGGGTCTGAACGAAACCGGAGGCACTTTCCTCGCATATCCATCGATCTCCAAGTACGTCTGGACGATCACCAACCGATTCCCTCATCTTGGGTGTACAGCCCAATCAAGATCATCAGTAATCACCCAAACGATGTGAAGACTTCCGGTCTTCAACCACCGTCTTCATCTTCGACTTATCGTCGAATCGGTTATTCAGAATGTGTATAAACCCGGTCTTTCCGAACAACCCGCGTATATTAAAAACAAATGTTACACAAACACAACATACGCCTCATTCCAATTCATTAGTCACTAACCGTAAATCAACAAGAGAACAATTTCCCAAACATTAACCCCGAAGGCCGAAACCGACATCAGATCAATACCCAGGAAACCATTCTTCTTAGCCAACCTACACCTAGTTTCTAAATTCCACATTCTTAGGGAAAGGTTCCCATTAATTTTATCCAAGATAAATTCTTTAAAATTTATTCTTTAATCTTCCTTTGGATGTCGTTTCAAACCAAATTATGGTTTTCCAAACTAGTCGAGATTAGCGAACCACACCGAAGTAATTATTTATTTTATTTCCCAATCCCAACCTATTCATCCCATGAAGCAAAACTGGTAATACTCCATATCTAACACCGTGGTGTTATCGGTAAAATTAATTACCATTTCACGTTCAAATCTAATTAAAGATTTAACTATCGCTTTGGAGCAAAACTGGTAATACTCCATCCTCGCTCACTTTCTAAATTTGAGAATTTAAATTATCAATTCACATTTCAATTTAATTGCAGATTCATTAAAACTCCTTTTACTGGGTTAAAGAACTAATGTCATTTAAAACACCTTTCACGATAAACCCAAATCACATTCTATTTATTATTGGGTTAAAGAACAAGTGTTATTTAAAACACCCTTCACGATAAACCCACAAATCAATTCTATATAAAACCCATTTCAAATCCAATTTATTTATTTGAAAATAAACAGGTTTAATTTTAGTTCAAAACTTGTTCATTTCGATAAAAATCTATTTTTATTTTTTTAAATATGGAGTTTTTCATCCCAAATTTTTTCCAAATCATTTCTTATGATTTTACACAAATTATTACTATTTTTAATAATTTTATCAAGGCCCGTACAGTCGATTTCCATCAACGGCCATCGAACTGCACTTACAGCGACCTTTTTCAAATTTGATTTGGACGTATCTCCAAATCCAACCGTTAGATTTCAAATTTATAATATTCGTTAGAAATCTCTTTTCGATACGAACCCAACGGTTCCGGTTTTAGGAGAATCCGACGGTCGGATCTCCCGTAATGTCCGTTCGAAATCAATGGTCGAAATTCGCGAACTACCGCGGCGCGGCGCGTTCTATTCAGGCCATTATATTATATATATATAATATATATAATATATATTTCATCGATTTCTATTTAAAACGAATTTTATAAATAGTTTTGAATTCGTTTCAAAAACAATTTCAACCTTTATTTCAAATTCAAATCAAAATTGAATTTTCTATTATAAATCCTTTTTACTTTCATTTCTATTTGATTTCAATTCAAATCGATTTTAATTCGATTCGAATTCATTTTCTTTTCAATTCAATTCGATTCGAATTCGTTTTCTTTTCAATTCAATTCAAATTCGTTTTCCTATCCAATTCAAATAAAATTCGTTTTCTATTCAATTCAAATAAAATTCGTTTTCTATTCAATTCAAATCGAATTCGTTTTCTATTCAATTCAAATCAAATTCGTTTTCTAATTAAATCAAATTCGTTTTCTATTCAATTCAAATCAAATTCGTTTTCTAATTAAATCAAATTCGTTTTCTAATCAATTCAAATCAAATTCGTTTTCTATTCAATTCAAATCAAATTCGTTTTCTATTCAATTCAATTCAAATCAAATTCGTTTTCTATTCAATTCAAATCAAATTCGTTTTCTATTCAATTCAAATCAAATTCGTTTTCTATTCAATTCAAATCAAATTCGTTTCGAATATAATCGATATAAATATCGTTCGCGTCAAAATAGCGCATCTCTAATCAACACGGCTTTATATTCAACAGATGGATCTATATTTCTTTCAATACACGACTCTATATCTTTGTCAACTCACGACTAATCTCAACGAATGTGTATTTTCCACGTGTGACTATTTTTTTTATTTAATATATTTTATAAAAATTATGGTATCTATCGTTTGATTTAAAATCAGACTCCAACCGTAAATTAGTAAGAGAACGATTCCCTAAATATTAACCCCGAAGGCCGAAACCAACATCAGATCAATATCCAGGAGACCACTCATCTTATCTATTTTCCAATTAGTTTCTAATCTTATATATGATAAAGATGTAAATTTTATTGTTAAAATATTTCGTTCAACACATGACTAATCTCAACGGATGAGTACGGTCAACACATGAACCTTTATTTTATAAAGATAAAGATGTAAATTTTATTGTTAAAATACTTCGTTCAACACATGACTAATCTCAATGGATGAGTACGGTCAACACATGAACCTTTATTTTATAATATTCTTTATTTTCTAAATTGGAATGAGGCCCAATCAATTACCATATAAGGTTAATTATATGGATTCCATACAACACATGTATATAATAGCAACGATAAATAATCAACCATCATCCAAAGTGCACTACACTGTATAAGCATCAAATATAGATATCTAACGCTTATAACAGCCCGTCAATCAATCGATCGACATACAACTAATTATTGGGTTTAGTGTATGGCGTATTTTATCCTAATACCCGTGTGGGGTTTCAAACAATCAAACACAGATTTTATTTGTGCAGTTGAGCGATGTGTAAAATTTATCGACCCAATCAATATCAGTCAAATCAGTGTATATAAACAAATCGGCCGATTTGTTTATAAATATTTATTTATTCACTTTCACGTTAAAAATTATATTTTTAACGATAATTAATTTATTTCAACCACCTTCATTTTATTATCGATTTCACATCAACATCACAAACAATTTCACAACACATCAATTAAACAAACAAGCCATCCATGGTCTGTGGATGACGGGTGTCGGGTGCTACTAAACACTGTCTGCATCCTAGTATATATATATAACTAGAAAAAGAAATTGAAAGGTGAGAAATTCTCACCGATAGCTAATCCAATCATCTCGACTCTTCTTTTGTAGAAGTCTTCGTCGTTCTCGCCCTTCTTCCCTTTCGTTGCCCGTAGCCACTACATATATAAAAATCGTATTTTTACTTTGCTATTCAATATATAAAAATCGCCCTTTCAAATATAAAGATTTCGCCTTTTCAAATATAAAGATGATATTTCTAATATTCCTATCATGTAAAAATTATATTTTTAATTCACTACATAAACAAAAATCATATTTTTACATCTTCTACATAATAAAGATTATATTATTAATACTTTAAAAATATAAAAATCATATTTTTAATACTTTAAAAATATAAAAATCATATTTTTAATATCCCCACAATATAAAAATCAACTCTTTTCTCTTTATAAAAATCAAACCCTTTCATGTTGTTCATAAAATAAAAAAGAAGAATTTTTATTTTTGCTATTCATCTATAAAAACTGATTTTTATAATTTTAAAACTAATTACTTTAAATAAATATAAGTAAATAACTGAATAAAATAATAAAAATAAAACTTACAGTCTGGTCTAAGGTCGGAGCAGTGGTCACGGGTGTCGCAGAGGATGCCCGATATGGTCTAAGGTGAGGGAGGGCGACAGATTGGGGGTGGGGGCGCTGTAGTGGGTTTTGGCGGTGGAATGGGGGAGGCTGTCCGACGTTAGGTGGTCGGGGAGGCGCGTCAGGTCGGGATGGTGGCGTGGGCTAGGGGCGGTGGCCATTGGCGGTGGGGAGAGGTGAGCGACGGGTTCTGTGGTGGCATTCGGGGATTCGCGCTCGAGCTGGGGGAGGGGAGGGGGTCTGGAGAAGGGGGCGTCGGCGAGGTGGGGCCTGGCGCTAGTAGCGGCGGCGCGGTGGTCCGCCTGGGGGTGGGCGCGTCGATCAATTTAGGCTTAGTTTTTTATTTGTGATTCTGTTTTGAAATGATACGGTGGGGGGTTAGAGAATAAATATAAATATATTATATTATTTTTATTTCAAAAAGTTGACTTTTTCATACGACCTCAAAACGAGGCCCACCGCCTGTCGTTCAGAGCTAATTACCCCCATTCCGAACACAATGAGATATGTATCGTAAGCAGATTCGATCATTTCGATCAGTTTTCGTCAAAATCAACATATAACTCTATATATTGAATTTGAACGCGCATTTCAATTTACTGGGGTCACATACTAACTCAAAAAATTCCATAAAAATATTTCCTAGCTTTGTATTAACGATACGGTCTTAACAAAACTAGTTTCGTCGAGTTCTAAGACCGTTGGAAAAATGGCCATTTTCCAGTCGATTAAAATCAACTGAAACTGGTCAAACGCGTTTTCCTTTGCCATGCTCACATATTGATTCGAAAAATTATGAAAATTGGAATCTATCAATAATTTGACATCACGGACCCAACAAAAGTGGTTTCATCGAAATCCGAGGTCGTTTGCAAAATTCCCATTTTTAAGGGCCTGAATTCCATAGCGACTATTCAGAATTTTCAACTGGACATATCTTTTGATCCCCACTATGAAATTTCAATTTTTCGGATTCGTTGGAAAGATATTATCAATTAGATCCTAATGTTTGTGGTTTCACTAAAATCCGGATTGTTTTGCACCCGGTACATTCAATTGAAGTTTGAAATCGAATTATCGAACTACCGCGCCATTTTCAATTCTATTTATAATTATATATAAATATTTATATTCTAACGACGACGCGTATAAATATATACGTTCGAATTATATTCAAAGTAAATTTCTCGTCGATATTATTTAAAATAATTCATTTTAAATAATCAAAATTCGCTAAAATTGCCAAAATAAAATTTTTAAACTGGCCCAGATTTTCGGGTTGTTACAGTGAGATAATCCTTTTCAGATTTATCCTATCTATTTTATCAGATTTGTGCCTGCGATGTTATTTAAATCTATTTTGTCAGATTTGTGCCTGCGATGTTATTCAAATCTATTTTATCAGAATAGTGCCTACGATACTATTCAAATGTAATCTATTAGATTTATGCCTGCGATGTAATTCAGATCTATATTTCTTTTATGTTCCTGATATTACTATTATCAAATCTAGCGTCATATGGCTATTTTATGCCCAATCTTTTACGTTTCCTCTTCTTCCCCTTTTATTATGGATCTAGGTTGTCTCGAACCTAGAAGAAATCTTGTTATGCATATATACGATTGGAATACGGGGGAACTGGGCCTAATCTATTTTATGTACTATTGGGCGTGACTTGTAATTGAGAGTTGGGTATAACTTGTAAGTGATGTTGGGCATTATTATCATTATAACTGCAAGTTTGGGTTGATTGAAATATAAATCAAGTTTTGGGGCATAATTGTTATTATTGCGAACTTGGGGTAAATTAAAATATTAAATCTAGATTGGGCGTAAACTGTAAATTGGAATATTAATCTAGATTGGGCATAACAATTGGTTGGGACGCCAATCACAATGTATATTGTGATTTTGGGGCATGACTATTATTGCAAATTTGGGAAGATTGGGTGTAACCTATGTTGAGTAATAACTTAAATTGGAATTTATGGGGCATAACTTGCAATAAGCTTTGTTGAGGTATAACTTGAGAATTGGAACATGACTAGTTTTGTGAATTTGAGATAATTAGCACATAAAATCTAGACTTGGACATGTATGGTAAATATGCTAAAAAGATAAACATGCCTAACCCGAGGGTAGATTGAGTTGCGGTGTAAAACTGCCCGGAACTGCCCGACACATCTAGTAACCGCAACAACACAGATCTAATGTGAGAGGTTAGTGCATTTAGCCCAAAAACCCGAGGTTAGAATGAGTCTGCGGTAGAAGTCTATCCGGAACCGTGCGGCGCATCCAGCAACCACAAACAACAGCTCTAATGTGAGAGGTTAAGGCGCTAATGAATGAATTAATGCTAATAAGCAAGACATGCTAATAACTGAATTGTAGGGTTAAGTTAATTTAGGCAACACTTAACTAATACAGCATGTTAATTAAACAGGTGAGTAGGGTTAAGTTAATAAGAAACACTTAACCAATATGACATGATGAATGGGTAGGGTTAAGTTAAAACAAGAGAGCAATACTTAACCAATATAACATGATGCGTGGAAGGGTTAAGTTAAAACAAGAGAGCAACACTTAACCAATATAGCATGATGAATGGGAAGGGTTAACTTAACACAAGAGGGCAACACTTAACCAATGTAACACGACAAGTGGGTGGGTTAAGTTAACTTGAATTGGTTGATGACACTTAACCAATACAGCATGATGAATGCATGGGGTTAAGTTAATAAGATACACTTAACCAATGTAACTTGATGAACGAATGGGGTTAAGTTAATGGGAAATACTTAACCAATATAACATGATGAATGAACGTGGTTAAGTTAATAGGAAACACTTAACCGTCCAACATGACGAGTGAGAAGGGTTAATAAGAAACACTTAACCAACATGACATGATGAGTGGGTGGGTTAAGTTAACATGAATGGACAACACTTAACCAATATGACATAATGTGTGGGTGGGTTAAGTACATATCGGGTTGGTGGGTAATATTAGTAAATATAGGCCCACAAACTTAACCATTAAGTAAACATGTTTGAATCAGTGGGAGGGTTAAGTACATATCGGGTTGGTGGGTAATATTAGTAAATATAGGCCCACAAACTTAACCAGTAAGAAACCCTAGTAACGGGGACCCATTTCAGCAGTAACCCACATAGATGTATCAAGGTACCCTGAAACTAGGCAGGGTGGGGCACGATTACTAGACTGATTATAAGCGGTCAAAATAGCGGTAGGGGGTACGTCAGTGTAGGTTCCGACGGATTACGGGCGTGCATGTACTCCGGAGTGGGAAAAACAGGCACTGGGTGCCAGTAGTTATACACTGTGCGTCTTGAATCGTGTCGGGCTGCTATCATAAGGATTGATACACCTTATGGTGGGACCAGCACGGGGTATCTACACGCAAGAGAGGGCCGATTGACATAGACACATGGAATATTGACATAAGTAGGGAGCTGATCGATAGGGTAATAAGGGTACATCTAACATCTTCATGGCAATTAGGCTGATTGAGGTAAGATCCTCATACTAAATGTACCACTGAAGGCTACCATAATTGCGGGGATTGGGATCATGTTGTAATATTATCATTTTACACTGATTTCTAGTTGGGACACTAGTTAGGCGGTGCAGAGATATAAAAATCAGAATAACAAGGTAGTAGCGAAGTAGAGAAAGAGTAGAAGCGCATTCAGTTTATCTTGCCTTATCATATCATATGCTAATCTTATGTTATCTTGATATCCCGGTTATCACGGTATTGTCTTATATTCAGTTTATTCATGTCATGTTACTTTTACCTGTTTACATACTGAAAGTCATTGGACTTACCAGACTTATGTCTGGCCTAGTTTGTTTCGCCTCTTTTCTTCTGTTCCCCCCCCCCCAACCCAGGTTCACAGGGAGGAAATGTTACCACTTAGCTCAGTTTTCTTTCCAAGCACAGAGATAGTCGGTGAATTGCTTTGGACTCTCTCTTCCACTGCTATGGATGGTTCATGCTTTATTGGGGAATATCATTGTTATTTTTATGCTTCTTTTATACTTGGAAGTTTTTAAATCAGGACAGAAGTTCTATGTATTACTTTTAAGTATAATTGAGACAATTGTTGTAAAATCTTGACTGAATCACATTGTTTATAAAATGATTTTATTTTCCACTGCTTTATTTGTCTGTCTTGTAATTTATCTGCATCTTTTACCTATAGCGCTCTACCGAAGTTATGGCATTCTCTTTGTGAGTGACCTTAACGGAGGTGGGGTGTTACAATCCAGGTAGTTAGTGGGTCGACCCACTTGCATGTAGACCAAGTTCCTACGCCTCAATCTGGATGGTTTTGTTTTCTACATACATACACCGACTCAGCTTGAGGTGTACGGTTTGATTTATAATCCTAAAATCTAATGGTTTAGAAATATCCTAGCTAATCTATAAATAGGCTAGTAGCCTCACCATTTTTCTTACACACAAACATTCTTCATTCTTCTTCCTCTAAGCTATTTCTAAATAAAAATAAGAAGATGCCGAGGTGCTGCCATAACATGGATTAAAGGGGATAATTCTAGTTTTTCTACAACAACAATTTCAAGGGACCTTTCCTGGATCCAAATAAGATCACTTCGAGTTCTATTTATTTTTAGATCTGCTATTTAAACAGTATTTTGATAGTAAATGATTTGGATCTGAAAAGTAAAAATGTTTACATGTATATATGTTATTGTTTCACTATCAATTATCTATTCAGTTTACAGCTATTATATGTTCACATATATATCATTCTTCCTTATCCCGTTTCTGATTTTTATTTATTTACAGTCTTTTATATGCCTATTTATTTAGTTTGAGTTTGGATCTGTTTTCTCCTTCTCCTTTTTTTACGCTGAGCTTAGGCCATCGAGAGCCTAGGCCATTTCCGTTTGAATTGTGTATAATTGGAATAAATGGGAATAACTTGTAATGACAACAAGGAGAATTGGGCATATTATAATTTGAGAACCTTTGACTGTAAATTTGGGGTAATTACAAAAGGGACGGATATGCAAACATGTTAATCTGAATAGGTTGGACTTAATTTAATATTAAGTAGAACATGTTATGGAAACACTACAACAAATATACCATATTACAACGGTGCAAAAACGTTGTAAAAAGTTTTTACAACGGTGGAGCCACCGTCATGTATTAAGAAGTTGTAATATACTTATATCTTTTACAACGTTTCTGTACCGTTGCAACACCGTTGTGAAATAGGGTATTTGACAACTTTTACTCACCTTGTAATAAATTTTATTACAACTCTTTCACACCATTGTAAAATGATTTATTACAACTTTTTTTTGCTGTTGTAACTTATATGCACCTTACTAATATAAAGAATTCATATATATTAATAATAATATAATTCATATTTCAATACAACAAATATAAATATACGGAATCATTCATATATATTAATTAACATAATATTCGATCAATATACACATAGTACATCACCAACTAAACCTGTCACTAAAAACATAACCGTTTCAAAATACATACATCAATCTAACACAAAAGATACATAAGAAAGAAGCTTTGTCCATAAAAGATACATAAGCATACCCTACGAAAGCACTCTAGTTGAAGGCAACGTAATTTTTATTCCAAGCCACAGCTTCTCCAATGGTAGTCATACTAACCCGGTTATACTTATAAAATAAACAGAAAAAAGCCAGGTTAGCCTACTAACCTGCTTAAACTTAAAAGCAAAAATACAAATCAACCTAAAATACATCAACTAAAAATTACAAACAGAATTAACTATGTAATAAACTAGACCAGGCCCAAAATTCTGCCCAGCCTTGCATAAAACATGTTTCGGCGCTTCAAGAATGCTGCAGCACGTTCAAAACCCACTAGCAAACTACCAAGCAGTTATCTCCCACTAAGTCACGCCATCTCACAACGAACTTATAACTCCTGCAATTTAGATATGACCCTGAAGAGCAATTGTGAAGATCCATGTTGTTTTCAGTTATACACAGTACACAGGACATCGCTGGGATGAATTATCGAAAACTCCTGAAACATAGCCTTATCTATGAACACAGAATACGAAAACGTACAAACCCAATCTTCTAGAATGAACAGTCGTGTAGTTTATCTGGGTTTTATCTTCTAATTTGACCAGAGTATAAAGATGCTAGAACGTATTTTGCAATATACAGTCTAGTCCTTTTATGTCCTTCGAAAATCTTAAAATCCAACCAAACTGGAATAAATGATCCAAAATGTAACCAGAAAGATGATCAGCACTGTGACTTATTGTAACACCCCATGTCCATTAATGTCACTCACAAAGGGAATGCATTAACTTCTATGGAGCGTTTTAAGTGAATATAGAACAGAAAATCATAACAAGACAGATATGAAATAGTACTTGAAAATTTAAAACTTTATTTATTGCAACAGAAGGTAAATATGTTTGGTTACATCACCAAAACCCAAAGACTAAAGTCAAGTACATAATATCCATCTTGACAAAATCAGAGTACATAATATAAAAAGCATAATCCCATAAATAGCCATAAAAGAGATATGTTGAGCTTTACTTCAACAATCCAAATCCAAGTGCTCCCAAAGAGATCCAAATCAAGCTTCCCACCCTAAGAACCTTGGGGGGGAGGGAAAGGAAGAAAAGAGGTGGAAACAAAGGGGGTCAGACATAATGTCTGGCAAGTCCGATAACTCCAACAATATAATTATCAAAGTAACTAGGATAAGACATAAGCTTGGTAAATAAGGAAATGACTGTGAATTAATGGCAAGACCAAGCAACCAAAAATAATAGGATGAGCAAAGATAACGTTAAAGGCGCTTCCTAATCAAAATAGGGTAATTACTATACTCTACCGTACTGTACTGTACTAACACTAACTGCACCCATACTAGTCACTCTAGAAACTTGATCCCTCTTGACTAAATAGAATGATGATAGCTTCGTGTACTACTAGATGTACCCACAATCCCCACTAGATGTACCCCTTCAATGGTAATTCCATGTACTCCTAGCTGACGTTATAGGTGCCGCCTGCTCCTATCTCCACTAGGTGTACCCCTTTAATGATTAATTAATAATGGTAGCTTCGTGTACCCCTAGCTGACTACGTAGGTGTCGTCTGCTCCTATCTCCACTAGATGTACCCACTACCCTGCCCCATTCGATCGGCTCCCTAACTCGTAGATACCCGTGCTGGTCCCACAGTGGGGTGTATCACTCCCCTAAAGTGGCAACCCAATACAACTTAAGGATGCACGACTTATACCTACACGATGCAACAACGTCTTACCTACCAGCCCGGGCCCACGCATGCACATGACCCCGTTGGACTTGCATTGCCACCGCTAACCCATTTTGGCCTCTAACAATCAGGCCCAGTAGGCGTGTCCCGTCCTCGACTTGGGTCGAGCTCACAAAGATACTTAATGGGCTACTGGACTGAAAAGGGCCCCCACCAAGCTTCCCACCTAGGCTTGGTCCCCTCTAATACATCCCACTTAACCCCATGTCCACTTACATGTATAAATTTGGTTAAGTGTTTTCTAATTTAACCTAGTCTCACCCTTTTGTTTAATTAACAGGTTGTATTGGTTAAGTCGGTGGGCCTATATACACAAATATTACCCACCTACCCAGGATTTACTTAACCCTCTCACTGGTTCAGACATATTAATTTACGGTTAAGTTTGTGGGCCTATATGTACTAATATTACCCACATACCGAAGATTTACTTAACCCACTCATTCCGTATAACCCAGTTTACTTAACCCCCAACTTAAACTTAAGTTCTTACAATCCCTAGGGATCAGATTTGGTTAAGTAGTCCATTTCATTTACCATGTCCATTTTTAATTAATTAATCAATTAATTAAAACCTTTCCCTTCATAGGTGTCAATACCTATTTTATCCAATAATTTGAATTACATGTCATAATTGTTTATATTCAAATTACTCCATTTTTCTAATCGTATTTCTCATGACATCCTCATGTCACCCACATGTCACCCACTAAATTCCTCATGCCACCCAAGGCACCCACTTAACCCCCTCATGTCCCACTACATATTTACTTTGGTTAAGTGTTTCTTAATTTATTACTATCGTAACCCCTGTAGGACCTCTCACATTAGACTGACATTTGTAGCTGCTGGATTTGTCGGGCGGGTCCGGGCAGTCTTACACCACAAACTAGCCTAACCTCGTGTCCATACAATTGTTACGCATTTAGTTTGGGCCTTTGACCTCTCACATTGGGCTACCATTTGTGGCTGCTGGATTTGCCGGGCGGGTCCGGGCAGTCTTACACCACAAATGAGTCCAACCTCGTGTCTTAGGCAATTAATTATACATAATTAATTTCCCCCAATATTTGAATTACTTTCCCTATTCAAATTACAAATCATTTCCATATTTATTTATGTATAAATATGCCACCTTAATTATGTCCACTATTTATGGTACATAAATTGTACCAATTTACATCTCAAATTAATTTCATGCCTTTTTAGGCATTTGTGCCAATTCTCAATATTTAATATCCCTATTCAAATTCAAATTAATCTATGTCCATAATTAAACTATGTCCATTACTACACATTAATTTTCCAATTAATGCCTTCATTAAATTTTTCGCCTTTTAAGGCAATTCACCTTAATTAATATCTCAAATTCATTATATGCCTCATTTACATGCCAATTCACATTTATTAACATAATCAATATTTTCATCCCATATTTGGATTAATTATTCCTAATCAAACATGTTAATAAAATTCCAATTATCATTATGACCATAATTCACATTAATTATGTCCATATATCACTTTGCCAATTAATATCTCAATTTACATATATGCCTCTTTTAAGGCCATTACATGCCAATTCACATTTATTAACATAATCAATATTTTTCCGATAACCCCGCGGCGTCCGTTCGCATAGAATATATATGATAGACTAAGAAATAGTCTAACACATGAAAAAGGGAAAAACACCACATATTCACATAACATACAAAATAGGCCTAACTTGCATATGAGAATTTACCACATAACTTGCATAAAATCATAGATCTAAACATAGGCCTAAAAGGTATGAACCTGCATGTTATGAATAAGATTTTCATCACAAAATTTACATAGGCAATAACCACAAACTTGCATAACATGGTTCATATTCCAAACTCATATTTTTATATAAACTTGCATATGTGATTTATGCAACATAACAATGGTGTAAATTTACCTCTAAACATATAAACTAGCATGTAAAGATTTAGCATATAACTCATACATGTCATAGCCTAACTTTTGATCTAAAATAGATGTCATAATCTTTACTAACTTGCATGTGATTTATGTCTAAATCAACATCTAAACTTGCATACATACATATGATCTATCATATGAATCAACATAACCAAACTAGCATTTAAACAACATGATGATTTGATTATACATAAGCCAATCATAGAATTACAACATAGATCATAACTTTACAACATGTATGATAACATCACAATTTAACAACAAAATCATATCATACGGTCAATAATTCACATCATATCCATATAATCCACAATTATATCTAATCTTACTTAATTTAATAATTATCTTGATTAGAGAAATCGAACTTGCCTTTCGTGGTTAAAGAATTATGAACAATTGATCAAACTTGATGCATAATTGTTGTAGCGACGTTAGTTGATTCGTTGTTGAAGCTCTAAGCTTGAATTAGATTGAATTGATTAGCTATCTTCCTCTTTAGTTGGCGGCAGCTACACTGAGTTCCATGGCGACGACATAACGGCTTTAGTTTCAATGTTAATTAGGTTTAGGATTAGCATTAGGATGTATTTATAGGTGTAGGAAGTTATTTAGGACCATTAGATTAACCTTGAACCATGAGAACCAACCAAATGCAAAATCTGCATTTGAGCGAATCGGCCCACGGGTTGACAGCCAAACACCATGGATTAACCCCTAGTCGACCCAGCGGGCCTTGGGTCGACCTCAAAAATGGGCCGGTATGGTCATTCCCCCCACCCAATTCGCTGATTTGAACTTTTTCACATATTTATTTATTTAATTTTTAATTTATATATATATATCAATATATATATTTCTCTGCGCAACCCATTTCACTTAATTCTTTTCTAAAAATTAAGTATACTTTAATTTGTGAATTTTAATGTTATAAAATTACGGGGTGTTACATTCTCCCCTCCTTAAAGGATTTCGTCCCCGAAATCTCCAAGTCAAGAAGAATGTATATCCTACCATCTAATCGTCCATCTACTCAACCATCAAACACCAGCGTCCATTATCCTTAAAAGACTTCTAATGCTTTAATGTTTATATGCACAGTGTGTGTATATGTCCATATCTAATGCAAAATTAGGCGGTCTACTGATTCAGTCGACCTCCTTAGTGCAATTCATGATAGTGCCATGCATCCAATATGTATGCAAAAGATTCCTAATGGTACATATTAATTCTATATGTGTGCACAACCATCCACCCGAATGCAGCAACCATATGGTAATACAACCATTATACATCCATTTTACTAAATACATCCATATATATGCAATATGCAATATTAAGTGACTGAGCCGATCTGGTGCCTAATAGTGTGTGTATATGCATCCACGAGCAACCACTAGCGAACACTTACATCCACTTGCAACCATCAATCATAACATGTCTCAAACACATGTTTACACTCAATTGTTCCTACCTAAAGATATAGTCGAATGATAGAAGAAAGTAAAAACTTTGTGCCCATTAGGCAATATTCGAACTGGAAATCTACGTCACATATATACTGATTAGGAGAAGTACCCCCTAGGCACCAGCCCCGAAGACCGAAATCAACATCAGACTGACACCCAAAGAAATTCTCAACCCAACCAACATATATGTGATTCTAGGAAACTAAGCATGATGGACTCCTAAAACCAACCCATATCCTATAAAACCCAAAAAGTTTAGTCAACCCAACGGACACCCTCAAGCCCCAACATGTATTACTAACAGATGAGTCATACTCCCTATGGGGTTTGCAACAGGACTAGGATTGAGAATAGGACCGAGAGGATATACTTAAAAGATAGCATGCAAGTAAGCTCTACAGGAAAAGAGGAATCAAGGATGTACTCTTAAAAAGAGATTTGATGCGCGTATCTAGTCTTCAATCTTCCGAGTGCATTTCTTCGAGCTTAAATCCATTGTGCTTTGTCCGTCTTTAACTTCACAATTTCGTAGCTTCTTGATTCTTATTTCCAAATATGAGTTGGAACTCATTTCACTGTTGCCCCTCGTTCCACTTTCACTTATTCTCCTTCTAGTATACTTGGCTTAAACATAACTGCGTACTCATGGTTTCATGCAAGCTCCCCAAAATTCACTTGTGAGAATGGAATCTCGATCGAACATGTTCTACCCGATTTATAATTAGGCACATCTCAACTCACATAAATATCGGTTAAGAGAGTAACTCCCTAAGCATCAACCCTGAAGACCGAAATCAACATCAGATTGACACTCGGAGAATTACTCAACCCAACCAATCCTATGTTAGATCATCCTAGAGTGATGTGCTTCTTCAAGGTTCGCCTTCCCCAAGCCCTCGCAAAGTCTCCCACTCCCAAAAAGTTAAGTTTTTCCTTCGTCAACCGTGAAGGTAATATCTTTACAAAGTTCTTTATGGACTTTTCCCAAAATGGTATCAACATAGGGTCCTAAATAATCCATTACTTGACCTTTTCTCGATTTTGGTAATCCATCAACAAAATCTATCGAGACACTATCCATGTGAACTCATCGCAACTATCCATATCCCACGCAAGCCGTCCTATTCGAACTCGATATCCCCCAAGCACAAGCCCCAAAGGCCTAAACCAATATCAGACAAGCACCCAAGGAATACCTCCTCCGATTTCAGACAGTCTACGTGAGATGATACTAGCAAAACAAATAATTGGGCACTTAACCGACTCTGGCTGTCCTCGCCAGTCTTGCTTCAAAACCATCACTAATCACCTACCTAACTTTGCATTATCCCCTAGGCACACACGAATACCTCGTGCCTCTAGGTAAACCCCGCACTTCATCGAAGATGTCAATATACTCACGGACCACACGAAAAGATTCCAAATCACCATTGGATACGTCAAGAGATTCTAGACAGCTAAACGTCACTGAACCCCTAGGGTCACAAGAAATATGAGGATCTTTCCATAATAAATCAATAGTCTAACTACCCTCCTTTCACAATCTAGGATGGCACCCCGCCTGGGTAGCCAATCCACCCCTAGAATCAAACTATAGCCCGTGAAACCAAGGACGAAGGCGTTGCATTCAAATCCAACATCCAAGATAGTCACTCTCAAATCCCGACAAACCATTGAAGGATGAGCCGAACCACCAAAAAGATTTGAGACTAGGATGGGATCCTTAACTAGACTAGTATTTAGGTGCAGTGTTTTCAACTAACGAAGCAGATACTAACGAGTATGAAACGCCAGAATCAAACAAAGTTCGAACAGGATGATAAAGGAAACCAAATTTCTACCTGGACGGTCCTACCCCTATCAGGTATACCAGCCGTGAGGGAATATAACTACCCTCCAGAAGATCCTGTACTTTGCCCTTGCCTCTTTGGACAATCCTAATAAGGTGTCCTATTTCTCCAAAAGGATAACTACTAGCCTTCTTGTTCACATTCCCCATTTGTGACCTTTCACCAAGATGAGGTTTCGTCCTTCATTAACCAACAACTATTTGAACCTTCCTCCCATCGTCTACCTTAAAGGTATCAACAAGCCCTCCACTTCCTTGAACTAACTTCTAGCCCGACAAACGTCTAAGTCCCTTGAAGTGGTTTTTCGTCCTTCGTATGGAAGTCCCTATTTATCTTAGAAAAAGCATCTATACGCGGAGGGGAAATCCAAAAAGAGAAAGAGGAAGAGATTCAAAACGGAGAATCGAAGGAAGGACATATGGCTCTTGGGGATTACGTTCTTAAAATAAACCTTTCTTTCAAAAATACTCTTCTACAAACATATTTTTGAAAGAATTCTTTATAAAAATGCTTTTGAAAAATAGTTTTTCAAAATATCTTATCTGTTCTGGTAACCTTCAGCTCTGATACCACGTGTAACACCCCATGTCCATTAATGTCACTCACAAAGGGAATGCATTAACTTCTATGGAGCGTTTTAAGTGAATATAGAACAGAAAATCACAACAAGACAGATATGAAATAGTACTTGAATATTTAAAACTTTATTTATTGCAACGGAAGGTAAATATGTTTGGTTACATCACCAAAACCCAAGGACTAAAGTCAAGTACATAATATCCATCTTGACAAAATCAGAGTACATAATATTAAAAGCGTAATCCCATAAATAGCCATAAAAGAGATATGTTGAGCTTTACTTCAGCAATCCAAATCCAAGTGCTCCCAAAGAGATCCAAATCAAGCTTCCCACCCTAAGAACCTGGGGGGGGGGGAGGAGGAAGAAAAGAGGTGGAAACAAAGGGGGTCAGACATAAAGTTTGGCAAGTCCGATAACTCCAACAATATAATTATCAAAGTGACTAGGATAAGACATAAGCTTGGTAAATAAGGAAATGACTGTGAATTAATGGCAAGACCAAGCAACCAAAAATAATAGGATGAGCAAAGATAACGTTAAAGGCGCTTCCTAATCAATATAGGGTAATTACTATACTCTACCGTACTGTACCGTACTGTACTGTACTAACACTAACTGCACCCATACTAGTCACTCTAGAAACTTGATCCCTCTTGACTAAATAGAATGATGATAGCTTCGTGTACTACTAGATGTACCCACTATCCCCACTAGATGTACCCCTTCAATGGTAATTCCATGTACTCCTAGCTGACGTCATAGGTGCCGCCTGCTCCTATCTTCACTAGGTGTACTCCTTTAATGATTAATTAATAATGGTAGCTTCGTGTACCCCTAGCTGACTACATAGGTGTCGTGTGCTCCTATCTCCACTAGATGTACCCACTACCCTGCCCCATTCGATCGGCTCCCTAACTCGTAGATACCCGTGCTGGTCCCATAGTGGGTGTATCACTCCCCTAAAGTGGCAACCCAATACAACTTAAGGATGCACGGCTTATACCTACACGATGCAACAACGTCTTACCTACCAGCCCGTGCCCACGCACGCACATGACCCCGTTGGACTTGCGTTGCCACCGCTAACCCATTTTGGCCTCTAACAATCAGGCCCAGTAGGCGTGTCCCGTCCTCGACTTGGGTCGAGCTCACAAAGATACTTAATGGGCTAATGGACTGAAAAGGGCCCCACCAAGCTTCCCAACTAGGCTTGGTCCCCTCTAATACATCCCACTTAAACCCATGTCCACTTACATGTATAAATTTGGTTAAGTGTTTTCTAATTTAACCTAGTCTCACCCTTTTGTTTAATTAACAGGTTGTATTGGTTAAGTCGGTGGGCCTATATACACAAATATTACCCACCTACCCAAGATTTACTTAACCCTCTCACTGGTTCAGACATATTAATTTACGGTTAAGTTTGTGGGCCTATATGTACTAATATTACCCACATACCCAAGATTTACTTAACCCACTCATTCCGTATAACCCAGTTTACTTAACCCCCAACTTAAACTTAAGTTCTTACAATCCCTAGGGATCAGATTTGGTTAAGTAGTCCATTTCATTTACCATGTCCATTTTTAATTAATTAATCAATTAATTAAAACCTTTCCCTTTATAGGTGTCAATACCTATTTTATCCAATAATTTGAATTACATGTCATAATTGTTTATATTCAAATTACTCCATTTTTCTAATCGTATTTCTCATGACATCCTCATGTCACCCACTAAATTCCTCATGCCACCCAAGGCACCCACTCAACCCCCTCATGTCCCACTACATATTTACTTTGGTTAAGTGTTTCTTAATTTATTACTATCGTAACCCATGTAGGACCTCTCACATTAGACTAACATTTGTGGCTGCTGGATTTGCCGGGCGGGTCTGGGCAGTCTTACACCACAAACGAGCCTAACCTCATGTCCATACAATTGTTACGCATTTAGTTTGGGCCTTTGACCTCTCACATTGGGCTACCATTTGTGGCTGCTGGATTTGCCGGGCGGGTCCGGGCAGTCTTACACCACAAATGAGTCCAACCTCGTGTCTTAGGCAATTAATTATACATAATTAATTTTCCCCAATATTTGAATTACTTTCCCTATTCAAATTACAAATCATTTCCATATTTATTTATGTATAAATATGCCACCTTAATTATGTCCACTATTTATGGTACATAAATTGTACCAATTTACATCTCAAATTAATTTCATGCCTTTTTAGGCATTTGTGCCAATTCTCAATATTTAATATCCCTATTCAAATTCAAATTAATCTATGTCCATAATTAAACTATGTCCATTACTACACATTAATTTTCCAATTAATGCCTTCATTAAATTTTTCGCCTTTTAAGGCAATTCACCTTAATTAATATCTCAAATTCGTTATATGCCTCATTTACATGCCAATTCACATTTATTAACATAATCAATATTTTCATCCCATATTTGGATTAATTATTCCTAATCAAACATGTTAATAAAATTCCAATTATCTTTATGACCATAATTCACATTAATTATGTCCATATACCACTTTGCCAATTAATATCTCAATTTACATATATGCCTCTTTTAAGGCCATTACATGCCAATTCACATTTATTAACATAATTAATATTTTTCCCATAACCCCCGCGGCATCCGTTCGCATAGAATATATGATAGACTAAGAAATAGTCTAACACATGAAAAAGGGAAAAACACCACATATTCACATAACATACAAAATAGGCCTAACTTGCATATGAGAATTTACCACATAACTTACATAAAATCATAGATCTAAACATAGGCCTAAAAGGTATGAACCTGCATGTTATGAATAAGATTTTCATCACAAAATTTACATAGGCAATAACCACAAACTTGCATAACATGATTCATATTCCAAACTCATATTTTTATATAAACTTGCATATGTGATTTATGCAACATAACAATGGTGTAAATTTACCTCTAAACATATAAACTAGCATGTAAAGATTTAGCATATAACTCATACATGTCATAGCCTAACTTTTGATCTAAAATAGATGTCATAATCTTTACTAACTTGCATGTGATTTATGTCTAAATCAACATCTAAACTTGCATACATACATATGATCTATCATATGAATCAACATAACCAAACTAGCATTTAAACAACATGATGATTTGATTATACATAAGCTAATCATAGAATTACAACATAGATCATAACTTTACAACATGTATGATAACATCACAATTTAACAACATAATCATATCATACGGTCAATAATTCACATCATATCCATATAATCCACAATTATATCTAATCTTACTTAATTTAATAATTATCTTGATTAGAGAAATTGAACTTGCCTTTCGTGGTTAAAGAATTATCAACAATTGATCAAACTTGATGCATAATTGTTGTAGCGACGTTAGTTGATTCGTTGTTGAAGCTCTAAGCTTGAATTAGATTGAATTGATTAGCTATCTTCCTCTTTAGTTGGCGGCGGCTACACTGAGTTCCATGGCGACGACATAACGGCTTTAGTTTCAATGTTAATTAGGTTTAGGATTAGCATTAGGATGTATTTATAGGTGTAGGAAGTTATTTAGGACCATTAGATTAACCCTGAACCATGAAAACCAACCAAATGCAAAATCTGCATTTGAGCGAATCGGCCCACGGGTTGACAGCCAAACACCCTGGATTAACCCCTAGTCGACCCAACGAGCTTTGGGTCGACCTCAAAAATGGTCCGGTTCGGTCATTCCCCCCCTCCCAATTCGCTGTTTTGAACTTTTTCGCATATTTATTTATTTAATTTATATATATATATATCAATATATATATATATTTCTCTGTGCAACCCATTTCACTTAATTCTTTTCTAAAAATTAAGTATACTTTAATTTGTGAATTTTAATGTTATAAAATTACGGGGTGTTACACTTATACGAACTACAATCTTAGAATGCGAACTTGTGCCCCGCTGTAACATATTTGTTGGTCTCCCAATGTTAAAAACAACATGTTATTGTGAACTTATATCAATCAACACAAAACATATGGTTCATTTCACATGCCAAAGATGCAAAACAGTTGTCTAAACCGACATTTGTAGAAAGGAGCAGAATTTCCAGTGGATCTAAGTCTCCAGTTAATTTAAACAAACCCAAAACTATGAGTAGTCAAATCTCAAATCGATGTAGATCGCAAAGCCTGAGACATACCTTTCTCAAATCGAATCTGAGTGAAATAGGTGCAGATTAAAGAAGAATGGTTTGAGGACTTTAGAGATGCCGATTTGAATGTCGCTGCAAAAACGATTTTGCCATAGGGCACGGATTCGGTTTTGGATTTAGCTGAGCTTCAGTGCTACAGGGCACGGTCATCAGAGTCTCATAGGTGAAGGTGCTATAGTAGAGGAAGACGCAGAAGTCTCGGTGAATTGGAGTGATGGTGGTGAGGGATGTAATCGGGTGTAGGTCAAAGATAGCAATTTTGGGGAAATCGGGTTTCGGTTGAAGACAACCAACTACAGTTAGATTTATCTGCGTGGAAGGGAGGGGAAAATGAATGTTGCTTGGGAAACGAGTTCGATCACTGGTGATTTTGGAAGAGGACATCGGTGAAAAGAGAAGAAGAAGAGTGGTGATTTCAGTGGGAAACGAGTTCCTATTTTTTTTACGATATGTCATCGCTAAATTTGGACACATTGGAGCCAAAATTTTATGCCTTCCGCCTAAATTTCATTGTTTGTTTCAAAAGCCCGCCTAAATCTCAATGTTTGTATTGTATTAAGGCACAACCAATTTTCTATTTGTCATTAACAAATTTTCAATTAAATTTAAATATGGATTTCATAAGAATTTTTAAAAATAAATAAATATTACTTATAATAATAGCTATTATTAAAAGTACTTATTTTTCTTACTTATAATAGAGTATTAATTATTAAAAGTTAATTATTATGCATATGTTTAAGATATGCATTTATTACAATTATTTAATATTTCAAATTAATTATTACTAATTAGTAGCCAAAATTGTTATTAGTTGTCAAAATTATATTTATTAAAACTTCTGAAATAGTTACTACCAAATCAAATATTACTTATTAATAATAGGTATTATTTAAATTTTACTTATTTCTACATAGATATAATTGATTAATAAATATTAAAAGCTTATAAGGTATGTTACTAATTATTGATTAATAAGCAGTTAACATACATTAACTACTAAAAATAAATTACTACTTATTAAATATTTAATAATAAATAAATATTATTGATTCCTAAGTTTATTATTAAATATTAATTATTATTAAATATTAATATAATTAGTTATTAAATATAGATATTATAAACATGAAGTTTGTAAAAAGCATCTATTACAACTAACGAAATGAAAAGTTGTTAAAAACACGTTTATTACAACTTTAGGTAATTGACAGTTGTAAAAAACATTTATTACAACGGTGCTTTTACCACGGTTGTAAAATTAAAGTTGTAAGAGGTAATTAAGTAAAACGAGTTACTGTAATCTATATACATCTAAGAAGATGCTTGTCTGATTTGGCGGATGGGTTGTACACAAAATAACATTTATAGGAAATGTCATTTTACAACCATGCTTATTAATAAACTTAAACCTGCTAAGTTAAACCTATTAATTAATAAGGTAAGAGGTCTCACGTCTTGCTGTTTATATCCGGTTTTGGGACTCTTAAAATCCTAGTTACTTAGGGGCATAAGCATAAGGGGTAGCTTATGTCAATCTTGCTGTGTGTAACTCGTATCAGTCAATATCCCTATTGGTATCTTAGTGGGGTCTTGCACTAGGTAGGGGCCAGTGGATGCTTTACTGGTTTGGATTGTAAGAGGTTTAAAGGTTGGAAGGTGGGTACGGGCACTTCCGGCGGAGTCATGAGCGTGCATGGGTCCGATGGGGGAAATTAAGACGTTGTAACACAAGCGAATAGGGCTATGTCTTATAAGTTGATGGGTTATGGATTGATATCCCCTACTGTCGTGGCTAGCACAAGCTATTTGCATTTGTAGGGAGCCGATCACATGGGTAGTAATTAGGGTAACACCTAATCCTGATAGTCTGTGCATAAACTTGTTCTTGGGATATGAATGAGAAGCTTACTTGATCTTTACCATGCCTTATTGTCTCGTTTACTTTGTACTTGTATATTTTACTGTATTTTCATATCCAGTACCATTTATCTGTCTTGATACTTCTTATCTTATGCTCATACAAAAAATCACCGGAACTCACCAGACTTTATGTCTGACCTAATTTGCTTTGCCTTCTCTCTCTCTCTCTCCCCCTCAGGTTCCCAGAGTGGTCGTGGACAGTAACAGTAACCGTGATTATATTCATCTTAGACTTGGGTTACTCCTCTTTATATGTACTTCTTTAGTTTGTTTTCTATGTTTTATGGTGATGGCATACGAGGGATATTATTTTATGGTATTGTACGAGACCCAATTTTGCGTTTTGAAAGAAAATAAAAATGGCGTCCAATATAACTTCATCTTCTTCTTTCTTTGGCAATTCACAATCAAATCCATTGTTCTGCCAGCCGTTCAATGAAAATTCTCGATCGTTTGTGGAGGTTCTTAAACAGAATTCCAATTCGCGTGATCCTCGTACTGTTATGACTAGTGGTTCAAACCCTAATCGAGGTTGGAGGAATTCTCGAATCCCAAACAAGCGAAGTGGTATTAATCGGAGGTGTTTTAAATATGGAGACTTAAATCACTTGCCGAAGGAATGTAGGAATCTGATTCGCTGCTTTAATTGCGGACGATTTGGGCATCGTAGGAATGTCTGTCAGACTCCTTTCGAGGCATTTCGAATATTGAGTTAGTGAAATTCAATGTGTGGCATTTATGTCGGAAATTAATTGCTTTCTTGAATATTTTCAAAGAGGTTGTATCTTGCTAGAAGGAAGAAGGGATGTATTTCTCACTGGCGATGGGATGGCATGTGGAAGAGATGGCGGATGGGTTATTATGGGAAAAGATGGAGGATGTTGATTCAAGATGTTTTTCGAATGGCAATCCACCACTTCCAAGGCCATTGGAGAGAAAATAACATGCTTTCTCTTTCTGCAAGAATTTTCTGAGGTTAAAAAACGTCTTCTTGGTTCTGATTCCAAGTATAAAGAGAAAGGATTTAGGATTTTGGACGACATTTTAAAGCATTTCGATGTTTTTAACTCGGCTATAAATTGTAAGCCTATATTGATCCATTCCTGGAGGGATCAACAGAGCCCAATTAATTACTATAGGAAATAGAAAGGGTATGGTGGTTCTGATATTATATTACTTGTAAAACAACGGGCAATAGCTTCAATCTCAAATGATGATGTTAATGTAGAAGCCGCGGAATTGATTTCTGATGTTAGACAGCCGGTTGTAGATAATGACAAAGAGGTTGCTTTGAGTTTTGAGACTGATGTCGTTCAGGGGTTATTCGAAGGAGAAATGGTATGGAGAACTGGGTGGCTTAAGGTCATGCAGAAGTTTGTCCCAATGCTGATGGATCCATACATTCAGGTATGTATGGTTAATGTTGGGATGTCTTTTGTTATGGTATGAATTATGAAGTATTGAAGGTTTTAAGGGGGGAGGAAGTGATGACTGGTTGTGACTGGATGGATATGCCGAGCTCTGATAATGACAATCAAACTGTTTATACACCTATTTTAGCTAAATCTGGTATTTTCGAAGATGATGGTCTTGTTTGGCAAGTGATGGATGATGTAAAGCTGTTTAACAGTTTTAAGGTATTAGATAAATATGTTGACAATGAGGAGTGTAGTGTTAGACAAGAGTATGATTGGGTGGGTTCTGGTTGGGTATCATCTAATGAAAATGTGTGTTTTTTGAAGGCTCCTTCTAAGTTGGCTATACAGGGAGAGATGTATTTGGCAGATAGCTACAATGATGGCTTGGTCAGAGAGTCAGGGCGTGATGGGAATGGTCCGTTGGAGGGTTCCTGCATGGGAGTGGTGATTTCTGGGTTGAGGGGTAGTAGTGTTAATTGTTCTCGTTGTTCAGTAGTTTGTGTTGATGCAAGTTTGAAGGAGATGTTGGTCGGCGTTGATGGTCTTGTTTCTAGCTATCGTAGCGAGGTTGGTAGTACAAGGTGCATTGGAGAGCTTGTGAAACGACCCGAACTTCCCCGGTCTCTGATGAGAAGAGAAAGAACGAATTGTTTTGAGAACACGACAAAATAGAACGCATACAGAAGAACATTTCATTGTATATTACAACAATGCATCAGATTACAAGAATATACAGAGTATAAATGAATATAACACAGAAATATCAGAGATTTAAATTACATTTAAATACATAGCAGCGGAAAATAATACAATACACAACTAGAAGGGATATACGGATACAAAGCTTCCCGGATATCGTTCCAGCTGTAAACCAGGATCCTGTGAATATAAATCTGCAAAACCAAAACTACTAGCTGCCCGTGTCGAAAATAGGGGCACCCAGAGTTTAGGTTGAAACAATAAACTCCAGGTCAGTCATGTGACTGGTGTGAGAACTAAAACAGTTAATCGTTATTTTAAAAGTTAGGTAAATCAAGGGACCACGCCGTATAACACGGAACGGGTTTCCTCCCAAGAATACCAGTGCATAAAACAAACAGCGCAATGCTAAATAAAGAAAAATGAAGCTGTTATAAGACCCAGGTCCCATCACACAATGCAACGCAGCCGAGGATAGGGTTTTCCCTTATAACAGCCAAAGAATGCTTGATACGTTTAAAACAAATCATTTGATACCACTATAAGTGCATAGTGTATAAAACAACTTCAAATCATAAGTACCAATCATAGGCGGCATGGGTACCATATATCATGTCGCCATACTAGGCTCTACAAATAAAACCGCAAATGTCACGTATTTGGAAATTGGGTTCCCATCTATGAACCGAGGCAAAAGATAGTCCTCAACCGATTCGAGACGCTCTAGCCCGCCCCTCAGGAACAGCCGCAACTGCCCCCTGGATCCTCAGGGCTGGTCCACCGATGTGGATTATTATGCCTGAACACTACGTCTCCCCACCCTATGGGGTGTAAGTCTGGTCCGTCAGCCGACCAGAATGCATCGGCCGAAACCGATATAACCGAGGCGCCTCGCAACAGCAACAACCACATAAGTCAAACTCGTCAGGGCGTGTAAAACCACTGACGCCACTTCTAGCTAGAAAGAAACGCATGCCCTCCCTGACGTCCTCTCCCATTTTTGGTTCACAACCGGCGTGTGAGGCTCGCAAATTCACGTTACACAAAGCTGTGCCACACAGGCTGTGCTTTGATCATCACCACGAGACTTTGCTTTTCAACAGAAGCCTCGATCAATTGCCACTTAGGCATGCCACACAGGCAATTCACTCCATGCGTTTGATATCCATCAATATATAACCCCTGAGCTCGTACGTCTCAGAGAAGGGCGTTAAGCAAGAGAATAAATTCTCCGCCGCCAAACAGATATATATTTAATAGAGATCAATCACACAGACTAAAATCCAATGTCAGACACACAGTCCATTTACAAGTCCGTTCTGGGTCTGAACGAAACCGGAGGCACCTAGTACCTCGCATATCCATCGATCTCCAAGTACGTCTGGACGATCACAAACTGTTTCCATCTTCTTGGGTGTACAGCCCAATCAAGATCATCAGTAATCACCCAAACGACGTGAAGACTTCCGGTCTTTGACCACCGTCTTCATCTTCGACACCACGTCGAATCAGTTATTCAGAATGGGATAAACCCGGTCTTTCTGAATAACTCGCGTATATATTATAAAAGTGTTACACAAACACAACATACGCCTCATTCCAATTCAGAATATTCTTTTATTCAAATATTCCTATACTTTGGGAAAAGTTCCCATTAATTTTATCCAAGATAAATTCTTTAAATTTATTCTTTAATCTCCTTTGAATATCAATTCAAACTAGTCGGGATTAGCGAACCACACCGAAGTAATCATTTATTTTCCCAATCCCAACCTATTCATCCCATGAAGTAAAACTGGTAGTACTTCATATCTAACACCACAGTGTTATCGGTAATTCAATTACCATTTCACGTTCAAATCTAATTAAAGATTTAACTATCGCCTGGAGTAAAACTGGTGATACTCCATTCTCGATCTTTTCAATCTAATTAAAGATTCATTAAAACTCCACTTAGTTTTAATCTTTAACTGGGTTAAAGAATCAGTGTCATTTAAAACACGGTTCACGATAAACCCAAAATCACATTCCATTAATTATCGGGTTAAAGAACAAGTGTTATTTAAAACACTGTTCACGATAAACCCAAAAATCAATACCAATTCAATTCCAATTAAATATCGTTTAATTGGTACACTTCATTAAATCTAAATAAAAAGATTTAATCTTTTCTCAACTGGGCTCAAGAACAGTGTTAATGAAGACACCATTCACGACAAACCCAAATCACATTCGATATTCAATACAAGGCTCTGAATAGAAAATATATCGGCTTATATTCAATATCGAATTCTACGACTAACAAATGTCGTATTGGAAATAACGATATAAATATATATCTTTCAAATTTCCATAACAACATCTGTATAATCACGAATTCCAACATCGAAATATTCCGAAGACAATTTCGATTCAAATCCACTCCAATGCAATCATTGGAAATTTTGGTTATTTTTAAAACCCTTTTCAAATTCAATTTATTTACTTAAAAATAAATAGAATTATCATTCTAGTTCAAAACTAGCTTATTTCGATAAAAATCTATTTTTATCTTTTCAAATATGGAGTTTTTCATCCCAAATCTTCACAAATCATTTCTTATGATTTTACACAAATTATTACTATTTTTAATAATTTTATCAAGGCCCGTACAGTCGATTTCCATCAATGGCCATCGAACTGCACTTACAGCGACCTTTTTCGAATTTGATTTGGACGTATCTCCAAATCCAACCGTTAGATTTCAAATTTCTAACATTCGTTAGAAAGCTCTTTTCGATACGAACCCAACGGTTCCGGTTTTAGGAGAATCCGACGGTCGGATCTCCCGTAATGTCCGTTTGAAATAAATGGTCGAAATTCACGAACTGCCGCGGCGCGGCACGTTCTATTCAGGCCATTATATTATATATAATATATATAATATACACTTCGTCGATTTCTATTTAAAACGAATTATATAAATAGTTTTAAATTCGTTTCAAAAGCAATTTCAACTTCCTTTTCAATTCAAATCAAAATTGAATTCTTCTTTATAAATTCGTTTTAAAATTCATTTCTATTCAATTCAAATTTCAATTCAATTTGAATTCATTTCAATTCGCTTTCAATTCAATTCGAATTCGTTTTCAATTCAATTTGAATTCGTTTTCAATTCAATTCATTTCGAAATCGTTTTCAATTCACTTTGAATTCGTTTTCAATTCAATTCATTTCGAAATCGTTTTCAATTCACTTTGAATTCGTTTTCAATTCAATTCATTTCGAAATCGTTTTCAATTCACTTTGAATTCGTTTTCAATTCAATTCATTTCGAAATCGTTTTCAATTCACTCTGAATTCGTTTTCAATTCAATTCATTTCGAAATCGTTTTCAATTCACTTTGAATTCGTTTTCAATTCAATTCATTTCGAAATCGTTTTCAATTCACTCTGAATTCGTTTTCAATTCAATTCATTTCGAAATCGTTTTCAATTCACTTTGAATTCGTTTTCAATTCAATTCATTTCGAAATCGTTTTCAATTCACTTTGAATTCGTTTTCAATTCAATTCATTTCGAAATCGTTTTCAATTCACTCTGAATTCGTTTTCAATTCAATTCATTTCGAAATCGTTTTCAATTCACTTTGAATTCGTTTTCAATTCAATTCATTTCGAAATCGTTTTCAATTCACTCTGAATTCGTTTTCAATTCAATTCATTTCGAAATCGTTTTCAATTCACTTTGAATTCGTTTTCAATTCAATTCATTTCGAAATCGTTTTCAATTCACTTTGAATTCGTTTTCAATTCAATTCATTTCGAAATCGTTTTCAATTCACTCTGAATTCGTTTTCAATTCAATTCATTTCGAAATCGTTTTCAATTCACTTTGAATTCGTTTTCAATTCAATTCATTTCGAAATCGTTTTCAATTCACTCTGAATTCGTTTTCAATTCAATTCATTTCGAAATCGTTTTCAATTCACTTTGAATTCGTTTTCAATTCAATTCATTTCGAAATCATTTTCAATTCACTCTGAATAAAATCGATATAAATATCGTTCACGTCAAAATGGCGTCAATCTAATCAACACGGCTTCATATATTGATATTTTCAAATATTCCATTTCGAATATTTCTATTTCAAATATTTCTATTTTAAAACTGGAATGAGGCCCAATCAATTACCATATAAAGTTAATTATATGGATTTTCATACAACACATGTATATAATAGCATGGAAAAATAATCAACCATCAACCAAAGTGCACTACACTGTATAAGCATCAAATATAGATATCCAACGCTTAAAACAGCCTGTCAATCAACCGATCGACATATTCAATCAATCGGGATGAGTGAACTTCAAATTTCATCCCAACACCCGTGTGGGGTTTCAAACAATCAAACACAGATTTTATTCGTGCAGTTGGGCGATGTGTAAAATTTATCGTCCCAATCAATGTCATTCAAATAGGTGTACATAAACAAACCGTCCGGTTTGCAAATGAATATTTTATTTATTCACATTCACGTTAAAAATTATATTTTTAACGATAAAACATTTTATTTTAACTTATGAATTTCTATTCAGTTCATTCTTTAAATAAAATGATATTTTTATTTTTCTAACATATTTTAGAAAATTTCGGCGGCATAACGGCACGATACTAGAAACGGGACAAGGCCTAGCCTTATCCCCGGTCTAGTGAAGGCCCACGCCATTCACACATCAATCAAATCAATTTCATTTCACCAAACAATTTCCATTCAATCAAATATTCTAACTAACTACTCAACCAAACAATTTAACAAACAAGCCATCCATGGTCTGTGGATGACGGGTGTCGGGTGCTACTAAACACCGTCTACATCCTAGTATATATATATAACTAGAAAAATTAAATTGAAAGGTGAGAAGTTCTCACCTATAGCTATCCTAGCTCCACGGCACTTCTTAGTAGAAAATCTTCGTCGTCATCGCATCTTTGTCATCTGCGTTGCCCGTAGCCACTACATATATAAAAATCGAATTTTCACTTTGCTATTCAATATATAAAAATCGAATTTTTATTTCGAAGTTCAACATATAAAAATTCTATTTTTTAAAAACATAGATTCCGCCTTTTCCATTTCAAAGATCAAATCTTTTCTTTTTTTCTTTTTAAAGTTTAAATCTTTTACTTTTCAAAATTCAAATCTTTTAATATATAAAAATCTAAGTTCGTCATTATTAAAAATATAAGCTTCTCGTATATAAAAACCTATCTTTTTCAAATTAAAAAAAAACCTATCTTTATCATATAAAAACCTAATCTTTACCATATAAAATCATAAAACTCACACTGTCTTTGGTCGGAGGAGAAGGAGGCCAGGGTGTTAATTACAAGCGCTGAAAGCTATAAGAATCATATTTTTGATTTGTGGGGGTCCCACGATCGGAGCTTGCAGGCAAGGAGGAGGCGCAAGGGGGCGTCGGGGGTGCTGTGGTGCGTAAGTAGGCCGGAGGCGGGCTTAGGGTATGGCGCAGCGGTCGATTTTGCTGAATGGGTTCGGGTTTGGGCGTTTGGCTAGAAGGAGGCGGAGAGAGATGGAGGGGAGATGGCAGAGGCAGATCTGAGGGGGAGGGAGCGGCGCTGCATCTCCGGCGGCCTGGCGATGGTCACGATGGTGAACGGAAGGGGGCGACGGGTTTCTGGCATCACGTTTTTTTTTCGTTGACCGAGAATGGGAGAAAGAGGGGTGAGGTGAGGGTATATAAAAATATTTATTTAATTTATATTTTATTTCAAAAAGTAACTTTTTATTTTGACCTCCTAACGAGACCCATCGATTATCGCCCCTAGATAATTACCTCCATTCCGAACACAATGGAATATGTATCGTAAGCTGATTTGATCGTTACAATCGGTTTCCTTTTGAATTTTCGTTTAAATCACTATATTGAATTTTAAACGCACGTTTCAAATTACCGGGGTCACATACTAACTAGAAAAATTCCAGAAAAATATTTTCTAGCTTCGTATTGACGATACGGTCCTAACAAAACTAGTTTCGTCGAATTCTGAGACCGTTTGAAAAATGGCCAATTTCCAGTCGATTAAAATCAACTGAAACTGGTCAAACGCGTTTTCCTTTGCCACGCTCACATATTGATTCGAAAAATTATGAAATTTAAAACCTAGCAATAACTTGACACCGTGGACCCAACAAAACTGGTTTCGTCGAAATCCGAGGTCGTTTGCAAAATGTCCATTTTTAAGGGCCTGAATTCCATAGCGACTATTCAGAAATTTCAACTGGACATATCTTTTGATTCCCGCTATGAAATCTTGATTATTCGGATTCAATGGAAAGATATTATCAATTAGATCCTAATGTTTTTGGTTTCACTAAAATCCGGATTGTTTTTCACCCGGTATGCTCAATTGAAGTTTGAAATCGAATTATCGAACTACCGCGCCATTTTCAATTCTATTTATAATTATATATAAATATTTATATTCTAACGACGACGCGTATAATATATACGTTCTAATCCTATTCAAAATAAATTTCTCGTCGATATTATTTAAAATAATTCATTTTAAATAATCAAAATTCGCTAAAATTGCCAAAATAAAAATTTCAAACTGGCTCGCATTTTACGGGTTGTTACAATCTCCCCTACTTAAAACTTTTCGTCCCCGAAAAGGAACAAAGTCGAAAGTGGTTTGGTTAACCAACTCTATATTCGATCTGGCTCCCATTCTCCAACTCTTTAGTTTCTGAGAATTTTCAAAATTTCAAAAATTTGGCTAACACCTTAAATTTTCGAAAAATTTCGCCATAACCTCCCCTGCACCGGGAGCATCGGGGAATTTCAAATAGCTTCCCCGGTCCTTCAGATCTCAAAAAGAAAAAGAAAAAGCCAAGCGGCTAGCCAATAGGCTCATAAAATCATCATCACCCAAACAAAACAGTAAATTATGTAGTAAACATGTACCTATTTATCGGGCAAACAAATTTTATTCTCTGCTCTAGCCTCCTTGCTATGACCTGTTCAATGATATATATGTATATGCAAGCAAATGCAACCAATTTTCAATATAATTCAATATGTGATTCAGTTAGGCTAAATGGCTAAAAATTAGCAAACAAATAAACAAACAACACAAACATCAATTAGTGAATTAGAGTTTCAAATTGATAACTTTGATACATAGTCAAAAATCAGGTTTTTGATGCCAAATCACAACAATAGGCCCTATCTAATTTTGGTTCTCACACCAGTCTAATGGAAACATATAGAAATCACACCTTCGAAACACGAAAATAAATACTGGTGATGGCGCGCCATCATCAGAATCATGTCCGGGCGACTAGAGTGTGATTCTATATCTATCCAGTATATTAAAATTTCGAATACACGCGGATCAGACGTATACGCAAAATCTATATATACTGGATTGTCCACATCAATCTAAATAGATAATCAAATACGAATAATTGATTTAAATCTTCAAAACCAAAAATTTGTTTTCATTTTCAAAAATATACTCTTCACACTCGTTCTAGGATAATACTGATCCCATCTCTAACGAGTCATTCTAAGTGGATATTACTAATCCAATATCTGATGAATTCTTTCGTATGGTTCTAATGTGCCTTGTTCTCTGAGCTTTGTAAACCAAAGCTCTGATACCAAAATGAAACGACCCGAACTTCCCCGGTCTCTGATGAGAAGAGAAAGAACGAATTGTTTTGAGAACACGACAAAATAGAACGCATACAGAAGAACATTTCATTGTATATTACAACAATGCATCAGATTACAAGAATATACAGAGTATAAATGAATATTACACAGAAATATCAGAGATTTAAATTACATTTAAATACATAGCAACGGAAAATAATACAATACACAACTAGAAGGGATATACGGATACAAAGCTTCCCGGATATCGTTCCAGCTGTAAACCAGGATCCTGTGAATATAAATCTGCAAAACCAAAACTACTAGCTGCCCGTGTCGAAAATAGGGGCACCCAGAGTTTAGGTTGAAACAATAAACTCCAGGTCAGTCATGTGACTGGTGTGAGAACTAAAACAGTTAATCGTTATTTTAAAAGTTAGGTAAATCAAGGGACCACGCCGTATAACACGGAACGGGTTTCCTCCCAAGAATACCAGTGCATAAAACAAACAGCGCAATGCTAAATAAAGAAAAATGAAGTTGTTATAAGACCCAGGTCCCATCACACAATGCAACGCAGCCGAGGATAGGGTTTTCCCTTATAACAGCCAAAGAATGCTTGATACGTTTAAAACAAATCATTTGATACCACTATAAGTGCATAGTGTATAAAACAACTTCAAATCATAAGTACCAATCATAGGCGGCATGGGTACCATATATCATGTCGCCATACTAGGCTCTACAAATAAAACCGCAAATGTCACGTATTTGGAAATTGGGTTCCCATCTATGAACCGAGGCAAAAGATAGTCCTCAACCGATTCGAGACGCTCTAGCCCGCCCCTCAGGAACAGCCGCAACTGCTCCCTGGATCCTCAGGGCCGGTCCACCGATGTGGATTATTATGCCTGAACACTACGTCTCCCCACCCTATGGGGTGTAAGTCTGGTCCGTCAGCCGACCAGAATGCATCGGCCGAAACCGATATAACCGAGGCGCCTCGCAACAGCAACAACCACATAAGTCAAACTCGTCGGGGCATGTAAAACCACTGACGCCACTTCTAGCTAGAAAGAAACGCATGCCCTCCCTGACATCCTCTCCCGTTTTTGGTTCACAACTGGGGTGTGAAGCTCGCGAATTCACGTTACACAAAGCTGTGCCACACAGGCTGTGCTTTGATCATCACCACGAGACTTTGCTTTTCAACAGAAGCCTCGATCAATTGCCACTTAGGCATGCCACACAGGCAATTCACTCCATGCGTTTGATATCCATCAATATATAACCCCTGAGCTCGTACGTCTCAGAGAAGGGCGTTAAGCAAGAGAATAAATTCTCCGCCGCCAAACAGATATATATTTAATAGAGATCAATCACACAGACTAAAATCCAATGTCAGACACACAGTCCATTTACAAGTCCGTTCTGGGTCTGAACGAAACCGGAGGCACCTAGTACCTCGCATATCCATCGATCTCCAAGTACGTCTGGACGATCACAAACTGTTTCCATCTTCTTGGGTGTACAGCCCAATCAAGATCATCATTAATCACCCAAACGACGTGAAGACTTCCGGTCTTCGACCACCGTCTTCATCTTCGACACCACGTCGAATCAGTTATTCAGAATGGGATAAACCCGGTCTTTCTGAATAACTCGCGTATATATTATAAAAGTGTTACACAAACACAACATACGCCTCATTCCAATTCAGAATATTCTTTTATTCAAATATTCCTATACTTTGGGAAAAGTTCCCATTAATTTTATCCAAGATAAATTCTTTAAATTTATTCTTTAATCTCCTTTGAATATCAATTCAAACTAGTCGGGATTAGCGAACCACACCGAAGTAATCATTTATTTTCCCAATCCCAACCTATTCATCCCATGAAGTAAAACTGGTAGTACTTCATATCTAACACCACAGTGTTATCGGTAATTCAATTACCATTTCACGTTCAAATCTAATTAAAGATTTAACTATCGCCTGGAGTAAAACTGGTGATACTCCATTCTCGATCTTTTCAATCTAATTAAAGATTCATTAAAACTCCACTTAGTTTTAATCTTTAACTGGGTTAAAGAATCAGTGTCATTTAAAACACGGTTCACGATAAACCCAAAATCACATTCCATTAATTATCGGGTTAAAGAACAAGTGTTATTTAAAACACTGTTCACGATAAACCCAAAAATCAATACCAATTCAATTCCAATTAAATATCGTTTAATTGGTACACTTCATTAAATCTAAATAAAAAGATTTAATCTTTTCTCAACTGGGCTCAAGAACAGTGTTAATGAAGACACCATTCACGACAAACCCAAATCACATTCGATATTCAATACAAGGCTCTGAATAGAAAATATATCGGCTTATATTCAATATCGAATTCTACGACTAACAAATGTCGTATTGGAAATAACGATATAAATATATATCTTTCAAATTTCCATAACAACATCTGTATAATCACGAATTCCAACATCGAAATATTCCGAAGACAATTTCGATTCAAATCCACTCCAATGCAATCATTGGAAATTTTGGTTATTTTTAAAACCCTTTTCAAATTCAATTTATTTACTTAAAAATAAATAGAATTATCATTCTAGTTCAAAACTAGCTTATTTCGATAAAAATCTATTTTTATCTTTTCAAATATGGAGTTTTTCATCCCAAATCTTCACAAATCATTTCTTATGATTTTACACAAATTATTACTATTTTTAATAATTTTATCAAGGCCCGTACAGTCGATTTCCATCAATGGCCATCGAACTGCACTTACAGCGACCTTTTTCGAATTTGATTTGGACGTATCTCCAAATCCAACCGTTAGATTTCAAATTTCTAACATTCGTTAGAAAGCTCTTTTCGATACGAACCCAACGGTTCCGGTTTTAGGAGAATCCGACGGTCGGATCTCCCGTAATGTCCGTTTGAAATAAATGGTCGAAATTCACGAACTGCCGCGGCGCGGCACGTTCTATTCAGGCCATTATATTATATATAATATATATAATATACCCTTCGTCGATTTCTATTTAAAACGAATTATATAAATAGTTTTAAATTCGTTTCAAAAGCAATTTCAACTTCCTTTTCAATTCAAATCAAAATTGAATTCTTCTTTATAAATTCGTTTTAAAATTCATTTCTATTCAATTCAAATTTCAATTCAATTTGAATTCATTTCAATTCGCTTTCAATTCAATTCGAATTCGTTTTCAATTCAATTTGAATTCGTTTTCAATTCAATTCATTTCGAAATCGTTTTTAATTCACTTTGAATTCGTTTTCAATTCAATTCATTTCGAAATCGTTTTCAATTCACTTTGAATTCGTTTTCAATTCAATTCATTTCGAAATCGTTTTCAATTCACTTTGAATTCGTTTTCAATTCATTTCGAAATCGTTTTCAATTCACTCTGAATTCGTTTTCAATTCAATTCATTTCGAAATCGTTTTCAATTCACTTTGAATTCGTTTTCAATTCAATTCATTTCGAAATCGTTTTCAATTCACTCTGAATTCGTTTTCAATTCAATTCATTTCGAAATCGTTTTCAATTCACTTTGAATTCGTTTTCAATTCAATTCATTTCGAAATCGTTTTCAATTCACTTTGAATTCGTTTTCAATTCAATTCATTTCGAAATCGTTTTCAATTCACTTTGAATTCGTTTTCAATTCAATTCATTTCGAAATCGTTTTCAATTCACTCTGAATTCGTTTTCAATTCAATTCATTTCGAAATCGTTTTCAATTCACTTTGAATTCGTTTTCAATTCAATTCATTTCGAAATCGTTTTCAATTCACTCTGAATTCGTTTTCAATTCAATTCATTTCGAAATCGTTTTCAATTCACTTTGAATTCGTTTTCAATTCAATTCATTTCGAAATCGTTTTCAATTCACTTTGAATTCGTTTTCAATTCAATTCATTTCGAAATCGTTTTCAATTCACTTTGAATTCGTTTTCAATTCAATTCATTTCGAAATCGTTTTCAATTCACTTTGAATTCGTTTTCAATTCAATTCATTTCGAAATCGTTTTCAATTCACTCTGAATTCGTTTTCAATTCAATTCATTTCGAAATCGTTTTCAATTCACTTTGAATTCGTTTTCAATTCAATTCATTTCGAAATCGTTTTCAATTCACTCTGAATAAAATCGATATAAATATCGTTCACGTCAAAATGGCGTCAATCTAATCAACACGGCTTCATATATTGATATTTTCAAATATTCCATTTCGAATATTTCTATTTCAAATATTTCTATTTTAAAACTGGAATGAGGCCCAATCAATTACCATATAAAGTTAATTATATGGATTTTCATACAACACATGTATATAATAGCATGGAAAAATAATCAACCATCAACCAAAGTGCACTACACTGTATAAGCATCAAATATAGATATCCAACGCTTAAAACAGCCTGTCAATCAACCGATCGACATATTCAATCAATCGGGATGAGTGAACTTCAAATTTCATCCCAACACCCGTGTGGGGTTTCAAACAATCAAACACAGATTTTATTCGTGCAGTTGGGCGATGTGTAAAATTTATCGTCCCAATCAATGTCATTCAAATAGGTGTACATAAACAAACCGTCCGGTTTGCAAATGAATATTTTATTTATTCACATTCACGTTAAAAATTATATTTTTAACGATAAAACATTTTATTTTAACTTATGAATTTCTATTCAGTTCATTCTTTAAATAAAATGATATTTTTATTTTTCTAACATATTTTAGAAAATTTCGGCGGCATAACGGCACGATACTAGAAACGGGACAAGGCCTAGCCTTATCCCCGGTCTAGTGAAGGCCCACGCCATTCACACATCAATCAAATCAATTTCATTTCACCAAACAATTTCCATTCAATCAAATATTCTAACTAACTACTCAACCAAACAATTTAACAAACAAGCCATCCATGGTCTGTGGATGACGGGTGTCGGGTGCTACTAAACACCGTCTACATCCTAGTATATATATAACTAGAAAAATTAAATTGAAAGGTGAGAAGTTCTCACCTATAGCTATCCTAGCTCCACGGCACTTCTTAGTAGAAAATCTTCGTCGTCATCGCATCTTTGTCATCTGCGTTGCCCGTAGCCACTACATATATAAAAATTGAATTTTCACTTTGCTATTCAATATATAAAAATCGAATTTTTATTTCGAAGTTCAACATATAAAAATTCTATTTTTTAAAAACATAGATTCCGCCTTTTCCATTTCAAAGATCAAATCTTTTCTTTTTTTCTTTTTAAAGTTTAAATCTTTTACTTTTCAAAATTCAAATCTTTTAATATATAAAAATCTAAGTTCGTCATTATTAAAAATATAAGCTTCTCGTATATAAAAACCTATCTTTTTCAAATTAAAAAAAAAAACCTATCTTTATCATATAAAAACCTAATCTTTACCATATAAAATCATAAAACTCACACTGTCTTTGGTCGGAGGAGAAGGAGGCCAGGGTGTTAATTACAAGCGCTGAAAGCTATAAGAATCATATTTTTGATTTGTGGGGGTCCCACGATCGGAGCTTGCAGGCAAGGAGGAGGCGCAAGGGGGCGTCGGGGGTGCTGTGGTGCGTAAGTAGGCCGGAGGCGGGCTTAGGGTGTGGCGCAGCGGTCGATTTTGTTGAATGGGTTCGGGTTTGGGCGTTTGGCTAGAAGGAGGCGGAGAGAGATGGAGGGGAGATGGCAGAGGCAGATCTGAGGGGGAGGGAGCGGCGCTGCATCTCCGGCGGCCTGGCGATGGTCACGATGGTGAACGGAAGGGGGCGACGGGTTTCTGGCATCACGTTTTTTTTTCGTTGACCGAGAATGGGAGAAAGAGGGGTGAGGTGAGGGTATATAAAAATATTTATTTAATTTATATTTTATTTCAAAAAGTAACTTTTTATTTTGACCTCCTAACGAGACCCATCGATTATCGCCCCTAGATAATTACCCCCATTCCGAACATAATGGAATATGTAGCGTAAGCTGATTTGATCGTTACAATCAGTTTCCTTTTGAATTTTCGTTTAAATCACTATATTGAATTTTAAACGCACGTTTCAAATTACCGGGGTCACATACTAACTAGAAAAATTCCAGAAAAATATTTTCTAGCTTCGTATTGACGATACGGTCCTAACAAAACTAGTTTCATCGAATTCTGAGACCGTTTGAAAAATGGCCAATTTCCAGTCGATTAAAATCAACTGAAACTGGTCAAACGCGTTTTCCTTTGCCACGCTCACATATTGATTCGAAAAATTATGAAATTTAAAACCTAGCAATAACTTGACACCGCGGACCCAACAAAACTGGTTTCGTCGAAATCCGAGGTCGTTTGCAAAATGTCCATTTTTAAGGGCCTGAATTCCATAGCGACTATTCAGAAATTTCAACTGGACATATCTTTTGATTCCCGCTATGAAATCTTGATTATTCGGATTCAATGGAAAGATACTATCAATTAGATCCTAATGTTTTTGGTTTCACTAAAATCCGAATTGTTTTTCACCCGGTATGCTCAATTGAAGTTTGAAATCGAATTATCGAACTACCGCGCCATTTTCAATTCTATTTATAATTATATATAAATATTTATATTCTAACGACGACGCGTATAATATATACGTTCTAATCCTATTCAAAATAAATTTCTCGTCGATATTATTTAAAATAATTCATTTTAAATAATCAAAATTCGCTAAAATTGCCAAAATAAAAATTTCAAACTGGCTCGCATTTTACGGGTTGTTACAGCTTGGCCGCAATATTGTAGGGGTTTCGAAGGAGTTTAACTATGGGGAGGTTTCTGTGCAGGATGCATTGGTGCCTAGGTTTTGAGTAATATAGTTGTGCTCTCTTGCAAGTTTAGTTTTCAATTAGTTAATGGTGGTTGCACTATGTTTTCGAGTGTGTCAGGATTGTGGATCTTATCTTTGATGTTGAGGTCGTGTTATGGTGTTTCCCAGTTGTATTGTGAGACGAGTTTGCAGGTGTTAGATTCCCTTAGCCTGAACACAGATTCGATTGCGGAGGGGTCGCTTGAGGTTGGTAGAGTACATTCTCAGGTTAGCGATGGGTCCACTTTATTATCTAGAAGGGGGAGGCATAAGAGAGCAACTCCGAGTTCCGGATTGGTCCGCCGTAGCGCAAGGTTAAGATCTAACTCCTCTTCTTATTATGGTAGGTTCCCGAGTTCGAGTGCTAGTAGCAGTTCGAATTTGGGCTCAAGTATGGTTCATGTTTATGGTAGTGATTATACTCCTTTTGCTTTGGGTAGCCTTTCTACTAGCCAACTATATCAACTTGCTAATGATACTGGATTTATTTTTACTGATATAGTGTTAGATGTAGATTACATTAGAAGTAGGGAATTAGAGAGAGTTAATTCTCTTAGATGTTGAGAATGGTTAGCTGGAATGTTAGGGGTCTTAATGTGCCAAAAAAGTGATAAGAATCGAACTTTTTTTTTACAGATCACCATATTGATATTGCTTTGCTTCAGGAAACTAAAATGAGAGCCCAGATCTTTGCTTTTATTTGAGATTAGGTGGTTCTCACTTTCGTAGTTGGGTTTGTCTTCCGACTGTGGGTAGTGTCGGGGGACTTATGATTGGTTGGAAGGATAATCATTATAGACTTGTTCAGAAAAATTTTAACTTGTATTCGTTGCACATCGTTTTGGCCTCCCTTGTAGACAATTTGATTTTGGGTATTACTAGTGTGTATGACCCTCATACAAAACTAGAAAGGAGGATTTTATGAATAGAATGTTCTGATTTTAGAAATTTGGTCTCCAATCAATGGATTGTGGGAGGAGATTTCAATGTCACTAGGTTTTTGCGGGCGAGATCACCACATGAAGGTGATTTATCCGATATGGAGGAATTCAGTGAATTCATTTTAGATAATGATTTGATTGAAATTCCTCTTAGTAATAGAGCGTTTACGTGGTCTAATGTGAGAGATTTTCCTTCTTTTGCATTATTAGACAGATTTTTTATTAGTAGTGGGGTAGAAGATAAGTTTTCTATTTGTAGAGTTAAAGGTTTGCCATTTTTATATTCTGATCATTGTCCCATCATTCTTTCTTGTGATTCGAATTTATGTATTAGTAATAGTTTCAAATTTGAGAAAATGTGACTGTTAGATTCTAGTTTTCATAATTTAGTTGTGGTTAAATGGAATTCTTTGTTTTATTTCAATAATTTGTATAATGGTAATCCCGCTAAGATTTTGTTGCTAAATTAGGTAAGCTTAGATTTTTTTCTTAAGCATTGGAATAAGTATATTTTTGTGAGTGTCAGAATTAGGAAGGACAAAATTTTGTGTGAGATGTTAGACTAAGATAAGATTAGTGAATCCAGGATTCTTTATTCAAATGAGAGGGATAATCTTTGCAACCTTAGGCATGATCTTAAGTTGATCTTGGAAAAAGAAGAGGTCATGTGGAAGTAAAGAGCCCGGGATCAATGGATTAAGGAGGGAGATACTAACACAATTTTTTTTTCATAGTGTGGCTAATAAGAGGAGACGTAATAATTTGATTCATTCTATCTTTGTTAATGATTTGGAATTGACTGTTCAGAGGGATTTGAATGAGCCTTTTACTAACTACTATAAGAAGATTTTTGGTTCTAGGATCAAGAGGAGGATAAATGTTAGATGGAATGGCATTTATTCTTCTTCTTATAGGATTGATTTAGTAGATTTAGATGAATCTTTCTCTGAGCAGGAGATTTGGAAGGCTATTAATGATATGCCTAGTGACAAAGCACCTGGTTTGGATGGTTTTTCTATTCTTTTCTATAAGCAATTTTGGGATGTCTTGAAATTTGATATTATTAACTTATTTAATGATTTTTATAACGGGAATTTACAGTTAGGGAGTTTTATCTTTGCTAGTGTTATCCTTATTCATAAGAAGTTAGATTTTACTTTGAAGGATTTTAGGCCTATATCCTTAATCAACAGTTCTGTTAAAATTATTACTAAAGTCCTAGCTGATAGGCTTAGTATTAAGATGAATGATCTCACTGATCATTCCCAAACTGCCTTTATTAAAGGTAGGAACGTAGTTGATGGAGTGGCCACTGTTCAAGAATATATTAATGTTTGTTGTAAGAAAATTTTTACTTGTGCTATTTTGAAAATTGATTTCGAGAAGGATTTTGATTTTGTTGACTGGGATTTTATTTGTGAGCTTTGTCTACTTAGGGGCTTTAGTGTTAGATGGGTCAATTGGATAATGCTTTTGCTAAAATCCAATTGTTCTAGTATTGTTGTAAATGGGATTATCGTTAAGAGAATTCAATCTAAAAGAGGACTGAGACAAGGTGATCCCTTATCACCTCTTCTTCTTAATGTCACGGTTGATGTTTTCTCTAAAATTATTAAGAGATCTGTGAGGTTAAGTGTTTTAGGTTTTTTTGGTAATGAGGATTTTAACAATGAGTTATCTATTCTTCAATTTGCAGATGACACATTATTATTCTCCTCTCACCTACCCAAGCATGTTATTGCTTTGAAGTTTATTCTATATTGTTTTGAATTGCTTTCTGGTCTTAGGATTAATTTTGATAAGAGCTCGGTTATTATTCTTAATGACTTTGACAATGTGGAGAATCAAGTTGCTGGCACTTTTAACGTTCTACTGTGAGATTTCCTTCTGATTATTTTGGTTTTAAAATTAGGCCGTCTAAGCTTAAACAAGAAGATTGGCTTTTTATCATTGATAAGATTAATAATAGATTATCTAGTTGGAATAGCAGATTTCTATCAAGACCTGGTAGACTGGTTCTGGTTAACTCTGTATTGTCTGCTATTCCTACTTATTGGATAGCCGTTCATCGATTTCCTCAGTGGGTAATTTAGAAAATCGACAGAATTAGGCGTAATTTCCTTTGTATTGGCAATAACTTGTGTCGGGGATATAAGTGTTTAGTTAACTGGGAAGTTTGTTGTAGACCGAAGAAGGACGGGGGTTTAGGGATCATTAATCTTTATAATTTTAATTCTTCGTTGTTAGCCAAATGGTTATGGAGATTTAGGAGTCCAAAAGTGATGACCACTTGGAACCAGATTATTTCCAAATTTTATTATTCGGGGGGTGTTTCTATAGTTGGGTCTAGTTTTAATTGGATGAATATAATTTCTTAATTTTGAAAGTCTGTTTTGAATTGTTTCAATTTTTTTAAATTAGGTTGTAAGCTGACTGTTCATTCTGGTAATATTACTTTTTTGGCATGATGCTTGGATTTCTAAGGTTCCCCTTAAAATTGAGTTTAGAGAGATTTTTGATAATTGCGGCTTTAAGAATGATTTGATCATTGATGTTTATAGAGTTAACTTAGATCCTCCTTGGGAATTTACCTTTGTTTATTCTTTAGAAGGTTTTTTTTAAAGACAATTTGCCTTATTGAGAGCTGAATTGGCTTTATATCATTTGGATGATTCAGGTCATATTTTTTGTTGGGGACTTGACAAGAGTCTTCAATACACTGCTAAATCTATGTATAATTTTCTTAAATTTTCTGGGATTTCTATGAGTTTATTTAAGTTTCTTTAAGAAGTCCAATTCTCCGCCTAAAGCGAAATTTATTGTATGGTTGATTATGTTGTATATAACGGTGTTGTATACACAATTATATGATTTTTGTTTGATGATAACAACCAAATAAATATTATTTTAATGTGTTTGATACTGTACTGTTATTATACATCACAGACTGGAGTATAATATTTATAATTGAATAAAATACGACTGTACAGAAATTCAAATATTAACACAGTATTTTATTTAAATATAATATTTTATTTCAATATCAAACAGTACATTTCTTTTACTCCACTATTTGTACATCTCACTGATATTCTTTACTGTACAATCAATTTCATTCTATACAAAGCTCCTCACACATCACTACAACACCCACACTCAACTATACAGACACTTTGATTTTATATACATTCACATTGACTCATATATATACACATTTACTAACACTACACTCATTCACTGCTTTCTGTCTTCTTGTCTTCTGTCTTCACAGTTTTCAGTCTAGTCACTTCAGTCCAGTCTCATCCTCTTACCTGTCACATGAAACAGAAACACACAGTACACTGCAATAGAAATAAAACTGTATACATGCAAATATAAATTTTATTTTAAAAACAAAATAAAAAAAATTATTTGTCTCAGAATTTTGGTGTGTTTCTCATCATTTTTCATGACTTGATCTGATCTGTGTCTAGTCAGACTGTATATGTATAGTACAGGGACATGAAACCTTGTCTGATGGCTGCATATACACACGTGTATAAATATACACGTGTGCACTGCCTCGCCAACCAGCTAGCATCTGAGGAGTAGCCACAAAGACCATCTCGACTCAGTGCATATGAATATGGTCGAAAGCTCAAACAATTTTCAAAGCAAAGCTCAAGTATAAGATTAAATGTACAAGCATTGACATGGCAGCAAATGGTTCAGCTCAACATGAATAGAAACAACTTGGAAGGAAATGCAATGAAATCTGTTCATGTTCTAACCAATATATAAATGTTCACACAGGAATACAGCATATTTCAAGTGAAGGTACAAAACAGAAAGTGGTCGAGGACAATGCTAATCAAAGCAGCAAACTTTCAAGTGAAAAGGTCAAATGCTAAACTAGTTTTAGAAACAGCAGTTGAACAAAGAAGCAAAGTACATTTATCAACTAAGCTGCAAGTTTATTGGTTTCAGCATGTCATAGTATGAAGTGATCTAAACAGCAATGGATCAATATGTTCAGCTAATACATGTTAAAGCAGTGGTGCAAATGTGCACATATACAAAGAATGGCTACATGGTGAATGGTCAACCAGCATGGTCAACCAGCATATGTCAAGCATACACATTAGTGTATAAGCAGGAAAGGGTGAAACATGTGCAACATGAATGGACAATGCTAACAGTGAAGTGAAGCATTAGTAATGGAGTGGAGCAAGCAATGTGTTCAACACGTGTAACATGGTGAACAAGACACAAAGTAAGGGACAAAACAGAGAACATGTGATGCATGGTGGAACAATAAGTGACATAGAAGCATGTATGTGTGTAATCAACAATTCAAGCATGGCATAAATCCCTTCCAGATTTAGTTAACCATTTTATTTGGGGAAAGAATCAATTTCGAATTTAAAATTGATTCTCAAATATACATTGTGAAATTTAAAGAAGGCAACACATTCAATTCTTGTTGATTCCAGTAATTACAATGTATGGCAAGTTTTAAAACTTTCAGAAATTGATGTTGAGCAAGTATAATCTCATTCAAGACAATCAAGTGGTAATCACTCAAATGCAAGGCATTAAATCAGAGGGACAAAACAGTTTCCAGAAATAAAGAAGAATTTTTTTTGGCAATAATTCAAACTGTTTTTAAGGCATGAATCAAATTCATTCTTTCTGGAATTCAAGCACAACATTTACAGCATCAAATCAGGCCGATTTTATCAAGGCACCAAAGCTGAAGGAAATCAATTCAATCAAGGAAACGCAAGAGAAAATCATGCACAAATTATTACAAAACCGACTAGTTTCAATTCAAGTTTTGAACCCGAGTTTTTTTTATGGCAAGAGGTTTTAATTTGGTCAAAATTTGCAACCTGGAAAATCAGCAATATTTCCAAAAACTCACAGCAAAAATTGATTCCCAATATATCACGCATCAATCAAATATACAAGGTAACAAATCGAGGAAATCAACATTTGCAAGGGGCCACAATATCATTTTTGTTTCCTGTTTTTTCTTTCAGAAATCGTGCAACGGATTGTGTCAAGTGGGACACGGTTTATTTAAATCAGACAAGAAAATATTTGGCAACAAATTCAAATATAAATGTCCAGAAGTTATCAAGGTCGAAAAATTAAAAAGGGGAGACCGCAAAATCTGTCAAGCCATTTATATTGAAATCAGAGATAAATCAGGATTTTTAATCATATATTTACACCAATTACATCATCGGCTAGAGAGCATCGAAAACCAAGAGAAATCAGAGAAACAAAAATCGAATTACTCACAATTTTCACAAGAGTTTCGATCGCCTGAAAGCCCCAAATCAGTGAGCAAGAACGCATCATAAAGCCACAACAAATCGAAGGGACAGAGATTCATTTCCACGAAGCAAGCGATTTGATTTGGGGAAGAAACCCTAGCCGCCATTTTTTAGAAACAAAGAGAACGGGCTGAACTAATTTGAAAAGGGTCGGCCAAGTGTTAAAATGAAAAGGGGATGACCCCTTAGTTATATTCTAGAGTTTTTTTTTTCTATTTTATTTTTTCTTGTTTTCTTTATTTTGTATTGTTTTTTCTTCTGTAAACAATTCTGAACAGTTTTTCTAGAAGTCTGTAAAATTCTAGAGTTCCAGTCAGGGTGTTGACTGGCAGTCCACTAGAGTCTGTAAATTCTAGGGTTACGTGTTACGGGATTGTAATACGGGTAAATCTGGTCGAGGGGATATCGTCCAGTCTAGGGTTTTGAGCGTAGGGTTAGGACAGGAGCAGGCGCTGCGAGTGTACATGGACTTGTATGCGGGATCTGTTTATAACACCTAGTAGAAACCTTAGGAATGCAGCAGTAGGCAGGGTTCTGCCGAAGCTGGGTATATCTGTGTGTGATTTATTTTCTGCATTTTTATTTCTTCTGCATTCTGTGATTTGTTTATTATTTTCATATCCTGTCAGTTTTTCAATTCAGTTTAAAAACTGTGATAAACCCTATTCACCCCCCTCTAGGGTTAATCTAGATCCAACAAGTGGTATCAGAGCAGGTATTTTCTTTAACTCTAGAGACATGGGTAATCCTAGTTGTCAGCTTAGTGAGAGTCAGTCCAGTTCATCTCCAACTATTTTCACTGGAACAGATTTTTTAAACTGGAAATCCAGAATGGAATTTTATTTAAAATCTGTTAATATTAAATGTTGGGATGTTATTATCAATGGGTACGTTATGGTAGATAAAGTTTTTAATTCTCGTGCTACACATATTCTATATTCTTATCTTGATGATGATCAATACAGTCTGATCTCACATTGTTTAACCGCGCAGGAAATCTGGATAGCTCTCAATACGAAGTATGGACAAATTGACAACTGCAGCTCAAAACCCAAGAAAGTCAACTCAGCTTCAGATGTATGCTTAACTAGCCTTACAGATGAAAATTCAGATGGATCAGTTGATGGAGAATTAACAAATGAAAATTTCTCATATGAAGATCTGGTTTACATGTGTCTTGATTTAACAAAATCTGTTGATAAACTCCAACTGAAAAATAAGTCTCTGAAATCTAAGAATTTTAAGTTGACCAGCAAAATTGATGATTTGGAATCACAACTTGAATATGTTAAAAATTCTTCAAATTCAGTTTGCAAAAATTGTTTGAAATTGAAAACCAATCTTGTTCATCTCAATAAAAATATTCAAAAGTTTGAAGATGAAATTTTGATCTTAAATGAGAACAAGACTGAGTTATCAAATTTAAATAACCTTCTGCAAAAAGAATTAGAAAATTTTAAAACAGATATATATTCCAAATTTGAAATTGCTGAAAAGGAGGATTTGTTGAAATCCGATTTGATTTTGAAATAACTGGAAAACGAGATTGAAAAATCCAAGAAATTTGGGTTTGAAAAACAAAAACTTTTAGAATCTGAGATTGCTGAGTCCCAAACCAAAATTAATCTGCTTAAAGATGAAAATTTGTTTTTGAAATCTAATTTTGAAAGATGTATGATCACTGAAAATAATTGTTCAGATTTATTGAAAGAAAATGGTGATCTTAAAACAAAAATTCAACAACTTGAAACAACCCTGACAAAATTTTCAAATGGTGAGAAATCTTTAAATATGTTGTTGAAAAATCAATTTTCATTGGGGAATAGAAGTGGACTTGGTTTTGGGAAATCTGAGTTTTCTGAAAGGAGAAGCTCAAATGATTTTAAAAATCCTTCAACTTTCTTCGAAAAAATTCGTCTTGATAATTTGAACTTTGTTAATTCCAAAGGATTTTTGAATCAAAAGCAAAATTTGAATTTGTTTTGTAATAATTCATTTAAACAATCCTGGATCCCAAAAAGAGATAAAACAAACCTCATTAAATTCAATCAGATATGGGTTCCAAAGGAAACAAAGGTAAATTCAGATGGATTGTTATACAAGCAAATCTGGGTACCGAAAGATGTTAATAAAACTGAGAGTGGTTTTTCTAATTTTGTTAGACCACTCAATCCTCTCAACTGTTAGGTACCGAAGAAGGGTGGCTGAGAAACTACTGTGCTGAAAAGAAATTTGAAATCAAGCTGATTTATACTTCTGTATCATTTACAGTTCCTTCAGCCAAAAATCTGTTGAGTTAGAGATTCTGATTTACACTGGATTCTGGTATGATCTCTAAACTCACCTCTGTAAATATTTTTCTGGTTTGACTCTTTTTCTTTTGTTTAATTCTTCTTCTTCTCCCTTCTATCTCTTCCTTCTGTCTATTCTGATTTGATTTATCACTGCCATATTTTTTGTGCATCTTGAATTGCAGTACTCATGATATTCTGGAAATTGGCTTTGTGTGTATAAAACTCTGATGTTTTTTAATTATTTCCAGATCTTGTACTTAATCTTGTAAATATCTGCAATTGTTTTGAAGTATATTTTTATTTCTGAATTTATAACAGTGTTGATGTATTCGTGCCATATCTTGAACACTGTTAATTTGAATTCTAAATTTTTTTTGAAGATCTGAAAATTGGATGAAGTTTCACACACCTCTGCTGTTTTGAGTTTCTTCTAATTCATTTTAGAAAAGCTTAAAATATTATACTCATTACAGCACACTACTCCTTCTCAGTCGTGATAATTTCTTAAATTTTCAGATTGGCTTGAATATGTTGATTTATCTTGAATCAGTGATACATCCTGAAATTCATCCTTATTCATGATTATTATGGTTGAAATTTGCTTGTTTGAAATCATTTGAAATCCTTGATATTTTGAATCACACACACCTCCTAAAATTTGAAATTATCAATCTTGTGTGACTGATTCATTATATTTCAAAACTTGACATTGATTCAAGTGATTTCAAATAAATTATTTTGGATCATGAATCTCTATCAAACCTGATGTAAATGATCTGATTTTTTTTCTCTGGGCTTGTCAGAAATTCTTGTGAAAATTTCTTTGAAAATATGGTCTTAAAATTCTTTATTATCTCATGGTTATTTGATTTTAATATATGTTTGTTTAAAATCATTTGAAATTATTGATTTATTGAATCACACACATATCATGAATCTGAAATATAATATTGTGTGATTGATTCATTAAATCCTGATATATTCACATTTCGTCAAATGATTTAAAATAAACTAAAATTCATAATCATGGATCATGGAATATTTTTTTGTGACCTTCAGAAACATCGTCTGACAAGTCTGCTGTGGTATTGATTTTTCTGTGCTGCTCTGATACTGTTTTCAAATAACTGCCTACTTTAATCTGACTATTGCTCTGATAATTGTGCCATATTTGTAATCTTGTCTGCTTGGGCATTGTGTTTGAAATTTCCTTAATCTGAGATATCTAGGGTGTAATTAAATTCCTCGATAAAGGAGACAACAAGTGGTATCAGATTAGGAAGTGCTGAAAAATCGTTTTTGGTCTTAATCTCATCATGTATATTTTTCTCTCTCTCTCTAAATTTCTCTTGTAATTGATTTTCAATTATAAAGTTATTTATTGATTATTCATTCATAAATTGAAATCAATATCCAAATTGAACTGTATTTATAATTCATCAAAATTATTATCAGATTTTGAAATTGTGATGAATTGTGACTGCAGTATATTTCACAACAAGAGGAGATTTTATTTGGATTTTCATGATGGTTGAATATTTATTATAATATTTTTGAACTGGCAATTATTTCACGACCATCTCCTTTATCTATCACCCGTTTGCCATCCAACATGATTTTATATTAATGTGGGGAGTTTATTTCTTTTTCCTAAAAAAAAATCATCTTGTTTTAAAACAGTGAAAATTATTTGTGATAGAATTGGGACTATATTATTATTCAGAATTAGTGATAATCGAAAATTTTCAATGATCCTGGTACAGTCGAACATATTTCATAATATAATTAATTTATAAATTTATTTCACAGTCCATCTTTGTACCTACCCCATTTTCTATCATTCATATACTGGTTTTATATACTGAGGAGTTTTTCCTTTAAATGCTGAAAATAATAAATATAATTAATATATAAGTGTGTCTCTAACCTCATTTAAAAATCCAAGCTCTGGTCATGCATGGTTAAGAGACAACTTATAATTTAAGCTGCGACTGACCTCATTTAAAAATCCAAGCTCTGGTTATGCGTGGTCAGTGTGCTCTTAAATAAAAATAAAAGAAAAAAGGAATAATGTGCTAAAAATTGAAATAAACTTGAAATTCTCCTTTGTGTATAAAAACCAGCCTATCAATCCATTTTCTAATCTATGAAATGTGTTAATATTTTATGACGTATTATGATTTGTTGATTTATGGGTATTGGGATTTGAGGTTATTCGATTTTGTCGCTTAAATTGAATTATTAATTATAGTCCAAATTCCATCTCTGTTTTTGAACCTGATTTTTATAAAAATTCTTTGGAAAAATAATTTTTTACTCTCCCCATTTTATATAAAATTCATCGTAAATCCGTCATTCTTTACAATGTGAAATATGCAATCTGTTCTCAGAATATTATGATTTTTGTTTGACTAATTGAGATTTATAACTGTTCTTCCTCTTAAGCTGATATTGTATTTGTTAGTCATTCTTCATCTATATTTTAAATTCTATATCCTTTTGATGATAACAAAAGGGGGAGAATGGATTGAGATTTTGATTTATGAGTGAATATTTTATAAATATTTTTTTTTGAAAATTCATTCAATTTTTGAAAATTCATTCAATTTTCATGTTTCTTCACTCATGCACAGTTATAGGGGTTGTTTCTGTTATAGGGGGAGCTAATAAATAGGGGGAGTTCTTTTTTCACTGTCAAACACAGTTATTGTATACAAAATCTTTTATTTGTTTGTCATCATCAAAAGGGGGAGATTGTTGTATATAACGGTGTTGTATACACAATTATATGATTTTTGTTTGATGATAACAACCAAATAAATATTATTTTAATGTGTTTGATACTGTACTGTTATTATACATCACAGACTGGAATATAATATTTATAATTGAATAAAATACGACTGTACAGAAATTCAAATATTAACACAGTATTTTATTTAAATATAATATTTTATTTCAATATCAAACAATACATTTCTTTTACTCCACTATTTGTACATCTCACTGATATTCTTTACTGTACAATCAATTTCATTCTATACAAAGCTCCTCACACATCACTACAACACCCACACTCAACTATACAGACACTTTGATTTTATATACATTCACATTGATTCATATATATACACATTTACTAACACTACACTCATTCACTGCTTTCTGTCTTCTTGTCTTCTGTCTTCACAGTTTTCAGTCTAGTCACTTCAGTCCAGTCTCATCCTCTTACCTGTCACATGAAACAGAAACACACAGTACACTGCAATAGAAATAAAACTGTATACATGCAAATATAAATTTTATTTTAAAAACAAAATAAAAAAATTTATTTGTCTCAGAATTTTGGTGTGTTTCTCATCATTTTTCATGACTTGATCTGATCTGTGTCTAGTCAGACTGTATATGTATAGTACAGGGACATGAAACCTTGTCTGATGGCTGCATATACACACGTGTATAAATATACACGTGTGCACTGCCTCGCCAACCAGCTAGCATCTGAGGAGTAGCCACAAAGACCATCTCGACTCAGTGCATATGAATATGGTCGAAAGCTCAAACAATTTTCAAAGCAAAGCTCAAGTATAAGATTAAATGTACAAGCATTGACATGGCAGCAAATGGTTCAGCTCAACATGAATAGAAACAACTTGGAAGGAAATGCAATGAAATCTGTTCATGTTCTAACCAATATATAAATGTTCACACAGGAATACAGCATATTTCAAGTGAAGGTACAAAACAGAAAGTGGTCGAGGACAATGCTAATCAAAGCAGCAAACTTTCAAGTGAAAAGGTCAAATGCTAAACTGGTTTTAGAAACAACAGTTGAACAAAGAAGCAAAGTACATTTATCAACTAAGCTGCAAGTTTATTGGTTTCAGCATGTCATAGTATGAAGTGATCTAAACAGCAATGGATCAATATGTTCAGCTAATACATGTTAAAGCAGTGGTGCAAATGTGCACATATACAAAGAATGGCTACATGGTGAATGGTCAACCAGCATGGTCAACCAGCATATGTCAAGCATACACATTAGTGTATAAGCAGGAAAGGGTGAAACATGTGCAACATGAATGGACAATGCTAACAGTGAAGTGAAGCATTAGTAATGGAGTGGAGCAAGCAATGTGTTCAACACGTGTAACATGGTGAACAAGACACAAAGTAAGGGACAAAACAGAGAACATGTGATGCATGGTGGAACAATAAGTGACATAGAAGCATGTATGTGTGTAATCAACAATTCAAGCATGGCATAAATCCCTTCCAGATTTAGTTAACCATTTTATTTGGGGAAAGAATCAATTTCGAATTTAAAATTGATTCTCAAATATACATTGTGAAATTTAAAGAAGGCAACACATTCAATTCTGGTTGATTCCAGTAATTACAATGTATGGCAAGTTTTAAAACTTTCAGAAATTGATGTTGAGCAAGTATAATCTCATTCAAGACAATCAAGTGGTAATCACTCAAATGCAAGGCATTAAATCAGAGGGACAAAATAGTTTCCAGAAATAAAGAAGAATTTTTTTTGGCAATAATTCAAACTGTTTTTAAGGCATGAATCAAATTCATTCTTTCTGGAATTCAAGCACAACATTTACAGCATCAAATCAGGCCGATTTTATCAAGGCACCAAAGCTGAAGGAAATCAATTCAATCAAGGAAACGCAAGAGAAAATCATGCACAAATTATTACAAAACCGACTAGTTTCAATTCAAGTTTTGAACCCGAGTTTTTTTTTATGGCAAGAGGTTTTAATTTGGTCAAAATTTGCAACCTGGCAAATCAGCAATATTTCCAAAAACTCACAGCAAAAATTGATTCCAAATATATCACGCATCAATCAAATATACAAGGTAACAAATCGAGGAAATCAACATTTGCAAGGGGCCACAATATCATTTTTGTTTCCTGTTTTTTCTTTCAGAAATCGTGCAACGGATTGTGTCAAGTGGGACACGGTTTATTTAAATCAGACAAGAAAATATTTGGCAACAAATTCAAATATAAATGTCCAGAAGTTATCAAGGTCGAAAAATTAAAAAGGGGAGACCGCAAAATCAGTCAAGCCATTTATATTGAAATCAGAGATAAATCAGGATTTTTAATCATATATTTACACCAATTACATCATCGGCTAGAGAGCATCGAAAACCAAGAGCAATCAGAGAAACAAAAATCGAATTACTCACAATTTTCACAAGAGTTTCGATCGCCTGAAAGCCCCAAATCAGTGAGCAAGAACGCATCATAAAGCCACAACAAATCGAAGGGACAAAGATTCATTTCCACGAAGCAAGCGATTTGATTTGGGGAAGAAACCCTAGCCGCCATTTTTTAGAAACAAAGAGAACGGGCTGAACTAATTTGAAAAGGGTCGGCCAAGTGTTAAAATGAAAAGGGGATGACCCCTTAGTTATATTCTAGAGTTTTTTTTTCTATTTTATTTTTTCTTGTTTTCTTTATTTTGTATTGTTTTTTCTTTTGTAAACAATTCTGAATAGATTTTCTAGAAGTCTGTAAAATTCTAGAGTTCCAGTCAGGGTGTTGACTGGCAGTCCACTAGAGTCTGTAAATTCTAGGGTTACGTGTTACGGGATTGTAATACGGGTAAATCTGGTCGAGGGGATATCGTCCAGTCTAGGGTTTTGAGCGTAGGGTTAGGACAGGAGCAGGCGCTGCGAGTGTACATGGTCTTGTATGCGGGATCTGTTTATAACACCTAGTAGAAACCTTAGGAATGCAGCAGTAGGCAGGGTTCTGCCGAAGCTGGGTATATCTGTGTGTGATTTATTTTCTGCATTTTTATTTCTGCTGCATTCTGTGATTTGTTTATTATTTTCATATCCTGTCAGTTTTTCAATTCAGTTTAAAAACTGTGATAAACCCTATTCACCACCCTTCTAGGGTTAATCTAGATCCAACAGATTATTCATAAGAAACGTAATACGGTAGAGCTTTTAAAGAAGAAAATATTATTTTCAATGCTAAGTGTTGTTTTTGTGGTATTTTGGAGGAGAATGTTGAGCATTTATTTTTCTCTTGTTCTTTTTCAAATTTTATTTTAATTATGGTTTTAAGGAATTTTGTTTTCAGTCGGTAAAATTCTTTTAGTAATTGTGTTCAGTATTGGAATTATAGTAGATTTGATTATAATTCTAGTAAAAGATATGTCTGGATTCTTTAGTGTCTATTATTTGTTGGTTCATTTGGTCGGAGGGAAACCAGAGATTGTTTCATTCTGTTTCAGTTTCTGTTGATAAATTAATTATTAGCATTGTTACCTTTTTTCTGAGCTGGATGGATAACTCTCACTATAAGTTACATAGTAATTCTTGTTTTGAGAGATATTTGCTTAAGGTTAGATATAATTTGAGTTTATTTATTAGAATTAATAGGTATTTTAGTTGTAATAGATTATGTATTATGTGTTTGTTATTGATGTTTGCTTTTTGTTTTCTTGTTAGTCTCTTCTTTCTTATTTTATTTTATCTCTCTTCCACATATATGTATATATATATATGGATATATTTATTTATATATTCTTAGAATATATTTATATATACCCATATATATGTGTGATGTTTGCTAATGTGTTGGTTAATTTATTTCAGGTCATAGGTTGTAGAATGTAGCTGTGGTGTTTTTGTGGACGATGGATTTTCTCGCTATGATGTCTCTAGAGTGTGTTTTTGGAGAGACGTTTGTATCGTATTATTTTCGTACCTTTTTGTATTTAGTTTGGAGTAACTAGGTTGTTATAGGAATAGATATACTTCAATTTCGGGTGGTGGCCTTGCTGGAATTCGATATTGGAGTACGATGGGCGGTGGTTTATCCGGAGCTCATCAACCTACTTTCCTATACATAAACTTAGTTATGTCTTGCATAACATTTTTGGTTATCTTTTTGTGTTGCAGTCTGAGTTTGTAGACTTTTATTCTTATTATTATATATGTGTGCTCTCTTCTTTTTAGAAGATCACACATTTTTGCTCTATTTTTTTTATGGTATTGTACTCTGATGGTTTATGAGACATATGTTTATGACTTTATGACATTGATGGAAATGTAATAATGAATTTGTTGTGAAATAAAAGTTTGATGTTTTTCCACTATATTTTATATTATTTCTTGTTAAAATTAGTCTCTGTATTATTATTGTGCTTCACAAAACTTAATACATCCTCATATGGATGACATTAAGGGACATGAGGTGTCACAGTTGGTCTTCAATCCTTATAACTATTAGAACCATTATTACTATTATTTATTTAATTATTTTACTTTATTTTAATCTTTATCACTGTTTTTACCTTTAAATCTCTTAATATTAACATTATTATACTTAAATTGACTTTGTCGTTTAGTTTTGGGATACATCTCTAACTGGTCCCAATTTGTTTGGAATTAATGGCTAATTGTTTTTGTATATTATTTATGTTTAAAAAATTTAATTATCATATTAACCATGACTTAATAACTTAAAAACGTCAGATGGAATCAATTTTTTTTAAAGAAATTGAAATGGTTATTTGTGGAATAAGGATAGGTAAATGGAAGAACGATGTGTTCATCCTTACATTTTTTTACGATAGAAAGGCAAATTTGCTTGGCAAAGGCTTTGTTAAATCATATGGCTTGAACGTAAATATTGGAAGGATCGGTCTTAATTTATCGTTGTATCCTCTTGAATTCCATATTGTTAACCATTTTACATATTTTGATCCAATAGGCTTGGATCATAACAGGACCTTCCTTTTTACCATCGCATTATGAAAAAAATATTTTAGTATAGAAATAAAAATATGAAAAAGGTTACCTAATGAGTTAGAAAAATGAAATGTCTAGAATAAAATAATAGAGTCATATTACTTGAAAATGGTAGAAAACCTGATGTTTTAGTACAAAAAAAGATCCAAATGAAATCAGACCAGTATAGTTCTGTCTGGACCAAGAAATCAACAGTCCTCCATGAATTGCGCCAGGATTCACACTTCCGTTCCTCGGTGTTTTCGGGGTTTATAACATGACTAGTATTTTTTGCCCGCTTTGTTAGGCATTAAAAATTATGTTATTAAAAAAATATTGTAATGACTAAATATTAAAAATAAAAGGAAAAATAAAGTATTGTAATTAATATTAAATAGTCATATATATATATATATTTAAATATTATAATTTATGCAGCAACAATAATAAATTATTATGTTGTTCATCTAAAAATAATTTTATCATGAATGATTATTTTGATTAATTGTTCTGTTATCCATCTGATAATTTATACAGTAACAATAATTAATTGTCACGTTGTTCAAGCAACAATAATTTTGTCGTGGATTGAGTGTATTGAGATTATCAAGTTATTTAAACTAATAGATAGGATGAAATATCATGTCATTTAATACATGGATATCTGTTGAGGTTGTAGCATTAAATAATAAATGGGTGGTGAAGATCTTATTACATTAATGTTCATGACGTGCAAGGACTGTATGTTTATAAAAAAACCAATTAGAAAAAAATGATAATCGTCCAGTCATTTAGGTAGGTAATACCAGTGGAGCAAAAGTGAAATTGAAATATGAAATAACCGAAAGAGAGTTGAGAAATGACATCTTTAAATATGTAATTGCGATATAGAATTTGTTTTAATGGTTGATGATGTGTTTTTCTGCATTTTTATTTATTTATTTGAACAGTAAACCCTTTGTCGATGTCACATGTGTTTTTAATTATTCAACCGATAGGTCATAATAATATTCAAAATATCGAAAGGAAATAGCACCTAAGCTAGAATATACAATGTTCACAATTCAATTTGCAGGACATGTATCTATCGAGTGTAAGATAGTTGATAAAACTAAAAGGTATGCACAAAATTAAACGATACCTCACGTTTTGAACCAAATATTGATGTATTAACTTGAACAAAATTAAACAGTGATATCGTTTCTATGGTTAGTGTATCAAATTTAATTTGCACACCTTCTATAACAATAATGTCCTAAGTCTAAAATATAGCTAACGTGCTTAAGTGAAATGTTTCAAATTTGGCCCAAAAATGGATTTCCTACAATTGCATAGCTATATATTTTTTCTTTAATTTGATACACAGGTGATAGGACATTGTTGCATTCTCTTATTTTTACACAGTCAATATTACCTAAATTAGAAAGAAAAAATATATAGTTGCAGTCGAAAAACACTATATTTTCTGACTCACATAACATAATATAATCTAATTTAGATGTTCTAAATTTACTACTTTATATATTCTAGTTTAAACTTAATAGAGAATTAATGTATGTTTGTAACTTATTTCTCTTTGTTCTAATTCAAAATATTATTTTGGGAAATAAATACATATACCAGTTATAAATTAATGCTTTATGATGCCTTAACTAAAGGATCCATTATCAACTATGCGCATATTGATTCAATTATAACTGAACACAATTTTGGTTTATTAGAAGATGTGCGAACAATATGAATATGAACAGTACAACATGAGCTAATAAAGATAACGACAGAGAATGTTAAATATAATAGAATTAAGATGTCGATATGGTACTAAAATTATGATTATGCATGAATGTTGTAGACGATAATATTTGGGATTGTTAGATATTATTGTGCTCATCCATCTCTGCTCTCCATATCACTTGAACATATTAACAATTTGAATAATTTGTATGCAAAATGAATAATCAAAATATCAGATATTATGTCAAAATATACAAATCAATTAATGAAAATGCAACTAACATCTTGCACGTTAAGTGCTGGGTTATTAGCATTTAATGGGATGCATCAAAGTTCAGAACTTTTATGCTGCGTTTTCCATTTCAATTACTTCTAATCCTCTAACATTGATGTACTTACTGCCTGCAGTTATCCAAAATGATAGTTGTTTTATATTATTATTTATAAATATACAAAGTCTACTTAATGGTTTTAAATGTGCTTAGATGTCTAAATCAATTTTACTATTCCAACTTTCTGTAACACACTTCTAGGCATAACAAAATCACCTAAACCAATTTAAACCATAATTGCAAGCCTGTAAACCAAAAGTTACAATCAAAGTAACAATCTTACCTGAAGTATATATTGTTATTGCTATTTCCATTCTTCATAAGGAAGACTTACCTGAAGTATTTAATATAACTCCCAATGTGAAATGTGTTCAATCATAGAAATTGCCTCAGATGAAATAAAAACCAGTATGAAATGGTGCAACTGTAGAAATCACCTCAAATGAAGAAAAAAAACAGTATAATAGTTGAAAGTGGCAAATAAAGAAGGTATCTCCCACATATACACACACATATTTTATATGAAAATTTGTGTCAAAATTTTAGATTATTTACTCGACTTACGGAAATATCTACATTTTAAACAATAAACTAAAAATGAGCATAAAAATAATAATCGCATTATCCACTTTTTCAGATATAACTATATAGAGTGTAAGCAGAAAGAATAACTGAGAAGAAAGAATAAAGATAGACATTCAATTTTTAACGAAATAGTACATATATTGTAGGTAAATATTAGTCAAAATTAGGCAATTGCTTAATCAACTTCATTTAGTAAAAGGATATATATTTATTTACAAATAGCATGATTTCAAGCTGGCTTCCATATGCACCAACTATCAAATATGCCATATTCATTTAAAATAAGTATTAAGGTCAACAAATCAAAACTTCCATACCAGGGTACAATGTGGAAAGAAGAGGATATCCTTAAAAATGCTTTGTACGCTTGGTTCGTATGCCTAAGAGTTCACCTAATATATGCAAATATAGCTACAGAAATTATCACACTTCTAGTTATACAAACGCTACATACACATTGTAGCCAAATGCAAATATGAGATATAGCCAACGAATCAAATAAAAGCTCTTTCAATATTTTTAATTTACAGTCCAGAGAGAGTACTGAATAGAAATAGATTAAAATTTATTTTCTTAGCACAATGCTTTGACTATATATCCAAATCGGATTTATTTCTAGAGTAAAAATAATAGTTGTGTTTAAATGCTTATATATTAATCAACAAAAGGCTTTGAAATAATTAAGAAGCATATGTGCACTTGCTAAGTGGATTACTGGGAAAAGTAGCTAACACCTCTGAACGATGAGTGAAATTTCACCAAAGGAAACTCTTTAACTTGGAAATAATTGAAGCTAGAACAGTGAAAAGGTCCTTACTTTAACGTGACATCTGAAAGCTTATCAACATGTAAGATTTTTCCACTGCAATATTAATTATCTTTAAAGTCTTAGAAGTAAAATTGACATAAACTTTAGTTCCATCAACAACATAATAGTATTAACTTTACCAAATATGATATGGGCAATTTTTCAATATCCTTATGTTTTCATGTGTGATGGATTTTCCGAGATTAGTATGTAAAATGGAACCAGAATATGTGTAGTGTTAGAAAAAGCATTCCATAAATACTGCACTTACCACACAAACCTTTTTTATGTACAATAAAGATAAATAAGGAATATTGGCCTATGTGATATGTACATAATTTTTTATTCATCCCCAATTTTGTTATAAGATATTTTATGCATTTTAAAAATGTCAAAAGCAAATAAATTGATCTGTAACGAAAATATTGTGATTGTTAACCAATAATATTAGAACTATCCAAACAGCATATTGAACTGTAACGCCTTTTAACTAACATGGAAAACAACATGGATGTTTAAGGATTAAGTATCACAACCCTGTTAGCAAATCTCTATTGCATTACATCTAGTGCATAGAAAGTTAAAAAGGAATAAAACCATTGCATATTCAATATAAAGGTACTAAAACTCAAAATATAAAATAATAGTGTTTTAAGTAGATTAGTAATAACCTTCACCTCCAGGTGACCTTTACCTTAATTTTCAACAAAGCTTTTCTACTGCCGCCATATGCCACAGTCAGTCTCGAAGTCTCATGGCCTGTGGTAATATCATCAATTGTAGAATGCAAATCAAGTATTCTAATCATATTCAAATGATTTTCATCATTGCAGACAACAATCAGAAATCAAATTTTAATAGATGCAAATTAATGAATTTGTAAGTGTGAAATAAATATTTATTTGCAGATTAGAAGCCTACCGACGAAACATTCAGTTGCTGATCGGTTAAGGCATTCTATTGAAGATTCAAACTACAACGTGTTCTGAAAATATGTGAGAAGGATAAAATCAATGGTGAGAAAAAAATTCATTGTTGTATCTACTATGAGATGTATCCACCATGAGATATACATCACTAACTTGGCCTCTTCGTTGTCTTCCCATAATATCCTACTCGATATATTCGTCTCTGGTGATTAATGGAATATTTTTACATTTTCCTTCCTAAATTATCCACCAAGGATAAGTTTATGGGAAATCAATTGCCATTTAAATGTAATGTAACTAAATGTTGAGGTCATATCAAAAAGGAAAGAAAATCTTATAATTTTTTTTACTTCTTTCCTAACTAAACCTAATCGATATATTCATCTCCCAGTGATTTATGGAACTTTTTTTTTACACTTTCCATCTTAGATTAATATATAGGCATTTCTCCTAAAGCTTAACTCTTGAAATTAAGCAATGGAAAATATTCGTTTATTCATAGTATTATTTGAAATTAAGCAATGGAAAACATTCAGTTGCTGACCGATTAATATATAGGCATTTCTGCTAAAGCTTATCTCTTGAAATTAAGCAATGGAAAATCAATGTCCATTTATTCATAGTATTATTTGATTCCTTATTTACTTTTAACTAATCACCAAGAATGAATATGTCGAGTAGGAATTATTCATAAGTAATGGATATATTGAAGTCATATCAAAAAGGTAATATATGATTTATGGAACTTTTTTTTACACTTTCCATCTTAGATTAATATATAGGCATTTCTCCTAAAGCTTATCTCTAGAAATAATTTAATGTGATTTAAAATTATAGACAAAATTACTAATTATATACGTGGTATAAATAGTGTAGATATGTAATATTGTGACTAATTATGAATTTTGGTACTGTCAACTTACATTACACATAAGTTGTTTTACATGGTAAGTGATGACAAATTGAAAAGATCAAGTTACCTTATAAATTGTGTTTTTTTCAAACATAAATAGAAACCAAAATGATATTATAAGAAATTGGATAGGGATTAAATTAGTTTCCATTATGACACGTGCTTCAAAACATATTAGATATGAAATTTCATTGGATTTATTAGATGGATTTCCAATGGCATTATAGGTGAATTATATATTTTTTCTAGGAAAACAGTTTATGTATATTATGTAAATAAAGCATTTCCAAAAATATTTGAATAGACAAAATTATTAATTATATATGTGATAAGAAATCAAGTAAAGAGCAATAAAAAAAATTATATTGTATGTTATATAAATAACAATGCTGGGTAGTTCTCTTAATGCATGAACATACAAAATTAGACAAACAACAATAGCAGTAACATTTTAGATATTTTGTACTACTTCTAGATCAATGTACTGAAATAGGAAAACAATGCTATTATTATAAGAACAATTATGGTCATACTCCTTAAAAGGAATACAATCTACATTTATATGTAATGCTTGGTAAAAAGTTAAGGAGACATTACAGGAATATCAATAAATCATCTAAATAAGGAATTGATTTACTAAACAAACTTGAATCCATCAGAAAAAAATTATTTGAAGAAAAAAACGAAACAAACCAAATTCAGAGAATTGTGATGGAAACAATGAGAATTTTTAAACAAAATTTCTTTAAAATTTTCTTATATCGTTGGTAAAAAGACTGGTATATGACTGTAATGCTATATAATAAATACTATAAATTTGAGATGATATATATAGATATAAGTAGAATCAATACTTTCCTATGAACTAACATATATTCAACTAAATTACTAATACTTCTCATTATTAACAGAAATGGATGAAGCCAATTCAATCAACCAATGTAGTAATGACAATTTCTTATAATAAAAATTAATATTCCTTCACTTAAGAACAATAGTTCTAGTCTTCTTAGTAAGTTTTGTACTATCACATATAAGCAACATTATAAATATTGAGAAAATCAACTTAGCCAATCAATTATGCAGAGTCATTTTAGTTAGTTTTAAATTTTTCTGCCAAAACTTGTGAATAGTATATTATGAAATAATAAGTAATATATTCTTATGAATTGCTGTGAATCCAACACTATTAATATAAACATGAAAGGAGCCAAAAGTAGTGAGTATTAGGTGATATTTAAAAAGTGAGAAGCAATTTTGGTATTTCAAGGTCCGACCAAAGGTTGGAATAATTAAATGACCATGATAAATATGGGCAATTTAGGTATTTTACGGTTGAACTAATTAGTAATCATTAAACATGAGTAGGAATTATTATATAGATATAGATAGATAGAAGGTGCTGCTATTTGTAAGGGGTGATCAATCCCTTTCAACGAAAAACCTCAATAGGATCTTGCAATGATGTGATAGAACAAACAGCTTGAAATGAATATAAATATTAGATCACAGAAAAAATAAATGCAATAGAGAACACACAAATTTATAGTGGTTCCACTATCGCGAGATAGCGTACGTCCACTTCAATGGGGAAGAGATTTTATTAATATTCAAGAGATTACAGAGTTTTTAAAGTAGAGCAAAAGAAATGAAGAATGCAACACATATCATGTCATATAACATCCTCTATGCCTATCTTTATATAGAGGAAAACATTTCTTGGGGATGAATTTATTTGATTTATGTAAATAAATCAAATCATGGAAGGCTAATATTCCCATTAATTTGATTGTCGTATGATTTATTGATTGATAACTTTCTATTTTCTCCCTCAATCATTCCCTTTTCCAATTTTAATTTCTTTCCTTTTCTTTTTCCTGAAACACGGCAACAAATTAGATGGCGAATATCTCCAATATCCCCTATTCATTAATATTCCTTCCATTTCTTTCCATTCATTTCTTGCACAAAATGGGTAACGAAATTACCACAAATTTATCCAAAAATCAAATCGATATTTGGAAATATTTTATCACCAAATTCCAATAATCTCCACCTTAATACAATATCTCATGCAACCTAGAGACTCCAATGTGAAGGCTTCCCAATGAGTTCCTGCAAAAGCCACCTCTCATTGCACTTTGTCAGTGAACTCTGTCAAGGCCACCGCCCACCATCAAAGTGTTGGAAGCATTCAGAAAACAAGGTAGACATTGTGCAACCAACTCCTATCTCTTCATACAAGAAGAATACCATATCTTCTCTTGACTTCAACCAAGTCACTCTCTTCCCCATTGTGCCACCATGTGGCACTTAGCACTTCATCAAGTGAATCAAGTTCGACCAATGCTCGAACTTAGTAGCGGATAATGCCTTCGTAAACATGTCTGCTGCATTTTCATTTGTGTGAATCTTCTGAAGACGAAATAACTTCTTCTCATTCACAGAGATAAGGAAAGACACTCTTACCTCTATATGCTTTGTTCTAGAACTGAAAGCCAGATTTTCAGCTAAATGAATTGCGCTTTGACTGTCACAATTCATCAAACAAGCATCTTGCATGAAGCCCAAATCACATAATAACTTTTTCAAATAAAGTGCCTCCTTTGCTGCCTCAACTGCAACTATCAACTCTGCCTCTGCAGTAGACAAAGAACCTATAGTCTGCAACCTTGCTCTCCAACTAATAGTTGTTCCTCCAAGTGTGAACACATACCCTGAGGTTGACTTCCTTCTATCTCTATCTCCGGCATAGTCTGAATCACAGAATCCAACCATGTTGAAATCCTTATTTCTGCCGCAAAAAATAAGGCCATAATTTGATGTTCCTCTAAGATATCTAAAAATGTACTTCACTGCCTCCCAATGCGATTTTCCTGGATTTGTCGTATATCTACTAACAAGTCCAATAGCTTGAGCAATGTCAGGTCTAGTGCACACCATAGCGTACATCAAGCTACCTACTACACTGACATAAGGCACCTTCTTCATATAAGCCTTGTCCTTTTCTGAGATCGGAGAGCCCTGATTAGAAAGCGGTATATGCAAAGGCATGGGTGTACTGATAGCCTTTGCACCATCCATGCTAAACCGAGCAAGCACCTTTTGAATATATTCCTTTTGAGTAAGTCTCAAAAGTACAAGCTTTCTATCTCTTTGGATTTCCATCCCCAAAATTTTCTTTGCTTCTCCAAGATCTTTCATATCGAATTCCGCTTTTAATTTCAACTTCAATTGTGGCGACCCAAACTTCCCCGTGAAGGAAAGCCCAGATTGCTTCGAGAACACGACAAATCAGAACATAAACAGAAGAACATTTCATTGCTTATTACAACAATTTCATCAGAATACAAGAATATACAGAGCATGAATAAATATTACATAGAAAATATCATAGATTTAAATTACATTTAAATACATCGCAGCGGAAATAATACAAAACACAACTAGAAGAGATATACGGATACAGAGCTTTCCGGATATCGTTCCAGCTGTAAATTAGGATCCTGTGAATATAAATCTGCAAAACCAAAACTACTAGTTGCCCGTGTTGAAATAGGGGCACCTAGAGTTTAGGTTAAAACAATAAACTCCAGGTCAGTCATGTGACTGGTGTGAGAACTAAAACAGTTATTAATCTTTGTTTTTGAAGTTAGGTAAATCAAGGGACCATGCCGTATAACACGGAACGGGTTTCCTCCCAAGAATACCAGTGCATAAAACAAACAGCGCAATGCTAAATAAAGAACAATGAAGCTATTATAAGACCCAGGTCCCGTCACACAATGCAACACAAGTCAGAGGATAGGGTTTTCCCTTATAATAGCCAAATATGCTTGATACATGAAATTTCATCTTATATTATTACTATAAGTGAAGAAAACAACTTCAAATATAAATATATCAATCATAGACGGCATGGGTACCATATATCATGTCGCTAATACTAGGCTCTACAATCAAAACCGCAAAATGTCATATTTGGAAATTGGATTTCCATCATGGTGGCTCCTGATTTGAAAGATCGATCGCGTAGTGCCATCCACAACGGCTTACGTATCAGCGAGAGAAAACACCGTAATGCACATCCGCACTTTTAGGAAATCGAGTATCACTGCGGCTTACATCTCGGCGAGAGAAAACACCGCTTACCCTATCCCTCTGAGAACTAAGCTCAATCTCGGTCGACCGAATCCATGACGCCACTAAGGTGCCCATCCACTAAAAAGCATACTGATCAAACCATCAGTTTACCACCATACCGGAGTGTGAGGCTCGCGAATCAACGCTATACACAAAGTCGTGCTATATTAAAGCTGCGCTTTGATCATCATCCACCAAACTTTGCTTTTCAACAAAAGTCTGGATCACTGCATCTCAGCATGCCACACTATCAATCCATATCGTACCACTGATTTCTGCCAATATATAACCTCTGAGCTCGTATGTCTTAGAGAAGGGCGTTAAGCAAGAGAATAAATTCTCCGCCGCCAAACAGATATGTATTTAGAAGAGATCAACGAATACAATATAAAGGAATACAATGTCAGACACACTATCCATTTACAAGTCCGTTCTAGGTCTGAACGAAACCGGAGGCACTTTCCTCGCGTATCCGTCGACCTCCAAGTACGTCCGGATGGCTACCACTTTAGCCTCCTTCAAGGTAGCTACTCCCATCGTGAGCATCAGTAGCACCCATCCATTCGATGTGAAGATCGTCGGTCTTACACCATCTTCAATCTCTTCGACTCATCGTCGAATCAGTTATTCAGAATGGGTTATACCCGAACTTTCTGAATAACTCGCGTATCTTAATCAACAAGTGCTATAAAACACAATATACGCCTCATTCCAATTCAGAATATTCACACTCCTAGGGAAAGATTCCCATTAATTTTATCAAATATAAATTCTTTTAAATTTATTCTTTAATCTTCCTTTGAATATCATTTCAAACCATATTATGGTTTTCCAAACTAGTCGGGATTAGCGAACCACACCGAAGTAATTATTTATTTTATTTCCCAATCCCAACCTATTCATCCCATGGAGCAAAACTGTTATTACCCCATAACTAACACCACGGTGTTATCGGTAAATTTAATTACCCTTTTACGTTCAAATCTAATTAAAGATTTAACTATCGCTAGGAGTAAAACTGGTGATACTCCCCTTTCGATCATTTCCAAATTTTGATAATTTAAATTATCAATCCACATTTCAATCTATTTATCAATTCATTAAAACTCCTTTTACTGGGTTAAAGAACTAATGTCATTTAAAGCACAGTTCACGATAAACCCAAATCACATTCTATTTATTATCGGGTTAAAGAACAAGTGTTATTTAAAACACCGTTCATGATAAACCCACAAATCAATTCTAATTCAATTCCAATTAAATATATTAGAAATTCTGGTTATTTAAAACCCATTTCAAATTCAATTTATTTATTTCAAAAATAAATTGATTTTAATTCTAGTTCAAAACTAGTTCATTTCGATAAAAATCTATTTTTATCTTTTCAAATATGGAGTTTTTAATCCCAGTTTTCCCCAAATCATTTTTTATGATTTTACACAAATTATAGATATTTTTAATAATTTTATCAAGGCCCGTACAGTCGGTTTTCAATAACTGCCACCGAACTGCGCTTACAGCGACCTTTTCCAAATTTGATTTGGACATAATTCCAAATCCAACCATTAGATTTAAAATTTATAATATTCATTGGAAAGCTCTTTTCGATACGAACCGAACGATTTCGGTTTTAGGAGAATCCGACGGCCGGATCTCCCGCAATGTGCGTTCGAAGTCAATGGTCGAAATTCGCGAACTGCCGCGGCGCGGCGCGTTCTATTCAGGCCATTATATAATATATATTTCGTCGATTTCTATTTAAAACAAATTTTATAAATTGTTTTAAATTTGTTTCAAAAACAATTTCAACTTCCTTTTCAAATTCAAATCAAAGTTAAATTTTTCCTTATAAATTCATTTTAAATTCATTTCAATTCAATTCAAATTCGATTTCAATTTCAATTCAATTCAATTCGATTTCAATTCAATTCAATTCGATTTCCATTTCAATTCGATTCAATTCCAACTTCAATTCAATTCGATTTTAATTTCAATTCAATTCAATTCGATTTCCATTTCTTTTCAAATCAATTCGATTTCCATTTCTTTTCAAATCAATTCGAATTTATTTTCTATTCTATTCAATTCGAATTCATTTTCTAAATATCCATTTTAAAAAAAAACGAATATAATCGATATCAATATCATTCGCGTCAAAATAGCGCATCTCTAATTAACACGGCTTTATATTTTTCAATAACTTCGTTATTCTATTCAACAAATGAATATTTTCTTTCTCCACCTGACTAATCTCAACAAATGAGTACCGTCAACACGTGAATCTTTATTTCATAATATTCTTTATTTTCCCAATTGGAATGAGGCTCAATCAATTACCATATAATGTTAATTATATGGATTCCATACAACACATGTATATAATAACAACGATAAATAATCAACCATCATCCAAAGTGCACCACACAACTGCATAAGCATTAAATATATATTATTAACGCTCACACAGTCTGTCGACCAATCGATCGACATACAATTAAATAATAGGGATAAGTGTACGCCAAATATCATCCCAACACCCGTGTGGGGTTTCAAACAATCAAACACAGATTTTATTTGTGTAGTTGGGCGACGTGTAAAATTTATCGTCCCAATCAATATCAGTAAAATCAGTGTATATAAACAAATCGTCCGATTCATTTATAAATATTTACTTTATATACACGTTAAAAATTATATTTTTAACTATAGAATATTATCCACTATAAAATATTTTATTTCGTTCCACATCACATAATCAAATTTCACAACATAGCAACCAAACAAACAAGTCATCCATGGTCTGTGGACGACGGGTGTCAGGTGCTGCTAAGCACCGTCTGCATCCTAGTATATATTTTAAACTAGAAATTTAAAATAAAAGTGAGGAGTTCTCACCTTGGAGATCCACTCCTCCATTATCTATTTCTGAACGGTTCAGATAATGCCAAAAATTCCAATGCAGTCTTCTCTACGCTGTTCATATTAAAAATCACATTTTTATCACTCCGCTATATTTATAAAGATCAAATCTTTCCGCTACAACATATATAAAAATCGTATTTTTATATTCTCTATCTTATAATTTTTTTTTTATAATCTCTGCTATATAAAAATTATATTTTTATTCCTTACATACGATAAAAATTATATTTTTAACCTTTATATTCAATAAAAATTAAATCTTTATTCTTTACATTCAATAAAAATTATATTTTTATTTCGCTATATATATAATAAAAATCAGATTTTTACTTCGTGACATATATAAAAATCGTATTTTTATATTCTCTAACTTATAAAAATTATACTTTTATAATATCTACTATATAAAAATCATATTTTTTTCATACGAACGCTATATAAAGATTAAACCTTTCTTTTATTTGAAAATCAAATCCTTCTTGTTTTAAAAACCAAATCTTTTCTTGTTTTAAAATTCAACCTTTTCTTTGTTTTAAAAATTTAACCCTTTCTTTGTTTTAAACACATCAAAAATTATAGTTTTTCAAATCAAAAACTAAAGCTTTTCTAAAATAAAATAAAAATAAAGATCAAACCTTTCACTGTAAAAATTCTAGCTCAAAAATCCTATCTGTTCCACCCCAAAAATCCTATCCTTTCTACTCCAAAAAGCATAAGAGAAAGTATATAAAAACCGCACCTTTATTGGTTTGGATGACTGGAAAAGGGGGGGCGAAGGGCGCTGCGTCGGACTGCAGGTGGGTGGCGCAGGCGAGGTGGAGGGGCTGTCAGGCCGGCGCGGCGGGTTGGGGACAGGGGCTGCGCGAGGTGGGGTCTGGTTTTGGGCGGAAGGGGTTTGGGCATTTAACAGCCGGAAGAAGGAGGGGAGAGGGAGAAGAGGGGCAGCGAAGTGGAGTGGGGGACCGACGACAGCGGTGGCGGGGGAGCTCCAGGGAGGGTGCGGCGAACGATATCCGTCGATCTCTCTTTTCTTTTTTTTAATCTCTGAAAACCGATTTGGGAAATAACGAAGAGGGGGGGTTGACTTCGGGTAAGAGAGAGTAGGGGGTTTATTTATAAAATTTATTATTTTATTATTTTTTCTTCATTTAAGTTGACTTTTCCTACTAATTCGAAATCAAGTCCACTGACTGTCATCCCTAGCTAACTACCCCCATTCCGAACACAATGGGATATGTTTCGTTAGCCAATTTTATCGTTTCGACCAGTTTTGATTTAAATTTACAATATAAATCGGTATATATTCAATTTGAACGCACATTTCAAATTACCGGGGCCACATACAGTTTCTAAACATTTCAGAAAAATTATTTCTAGCTTCGTATTGACGATACGGTCCTAACAAAACTAATTTCGTCAAATTCTGAGACCGTTTGAAAAATGGCCATTTTCCAGTCGATTAAAATCAACTGAAACTGGTAAAACACGTTTTCCTTTGCCAAGCTCACATATTGATTCAGAAAATTACGAATTTTTAAAACTAGCAATAATTTGACACTGCGGATCCAACAAAAGTGGTTTCGTCGAAAACCGAGGTCGTTTGCAAAATTTCCATTTTAAGGGCCAGAATTCCATAGCAACTATTCTGAATTTTCAACTGGACGTAACTTTTGATTTCCCAGATTCGTTGGAAAGATATTCTCAATTAGATTCAAATATTTTTGGTTTTGCTAAAATCCAGTTTATTCTGCACCTGATACATTCATTTGAAATTTGAAATCGAATTATCGAACTACCGCGCCATTTTCAATTCCTTTTATAATTTAAAATAAATATTTATATTCTAACGACGATCTATATAAATATATATTATCAAATTCTATTCAAAATAAATTTCTCGTCGATATTATTTAAAATAACTCATTTTAAATATTCAAAATTCATTAAATTCGCCAAAATAATTTTTTTAAATTGGCTCGGATTTCCGGGTTGTTACATCAATGCATCAATTTCAGCTTTATTCTTGGAAGCAATCAACATATCATCCACATACAAAAGTAAATACACCCAATTATTATTCTTTAAATGCTTAAAATAAACACATGCATCTTTAGTAGTACGATTAAAACCATGTGAAAGCATAAAAGAATCAAACCTTTTGTACCATTGTCTAGGCGACAGTTTTAGACAATAAAGAGATTTCTTCAACTTGCATACCCAATCTGACTTTCCATCTACAATAAATCCTTCTGGCTGCTTCATGTAAATGGTTTCCTCCAAGTCACCATGAAAGAAAGTGGTCTTCACATCAGGTTGTTCTAACTCCAAATCGTAAGCGGCAACTATTGCAAGTAGGATTCGAATTGAAGTTTGTCTAACAACCGGAGCTAATATTTCATCATATTCGAACCCCTTTCTTTGTGAAAACCCTTTGGCTACTAATCTTGCCTTGTATATACCATCATTTTTTACCTTGAACACCCACTGGAAACCGATGGTTCGGCTTCCTTGAGGTAGTGGTACCAAATCCCAAGCCTTATTCTTTTGCAAAAACTGTATTTCCTCTTCTGTAACAACCCGGGAAATAAGAACCAATTTAAAATTTTTATTTTGGCAATTTTAATGAATTTTGAATATTCAAAATGATTTATTTTAAATAATAACGACTAGAAATATTTTTTGAATAGAATTAGAACATACATATTTATTCCGATCGAAGTTAGAATATAAATATTTATTTTAATTATAAAAGGAATTGGAAATGGCGCGGTAGTTTGAAAATTCGAATCCAAATTTCAAATGAATGTACAGGATTCAAAATAAACTGGATTTTAGTGAAACCAAAAATATTTGAATTAGTTCAAAAATATCTTTCCAACGAATCTGAAAAATCCAAATTTCATAGCGGAAATAAATAGTTATGTCCAGCTGAAAAATTAGAATAGTCGATATGAAAATATAGCCCTTAAAATAGAGATTTTGCAAACGACCTCCGTTTTCGACGAAACCACTTTGGTTCATTCCGGAATGTCAAGTTATTGCTATATTCCAATTTTCATAATTTTTGAAATCAATATGTGAGTGTGGCAAAAGAAAACGTGTTTTGTTAATTTAAGTTGAATTAGATCGACCAGAAAATGACCATTTTTCAAACGATCTCCAAATTCGATGATATTAGTTTTGTTAGGACCATATCGTCAAAACATAGCCAGATTTATTTTTCTGGAATTTTTGGAGTCTGTATGTGGCCCCGGTAAATTAAAATGTACACTTAAATTGAATATATAATGATTTATATTTTAATTTTGATGAAAACTGAACGAAACAGTCAAATTGGCTTACGAAACATATCCTATTTTGTTTAGAATGAGGGTATTTAGCTAAGGGCGACAGTCGTTGGGTTCGATTTGGAGTTAGTATGAACGAACAAATATTTTTAAATCAAAAGAAAATTAAATAATATTAAAATAAAATAAATCTTCTATAAAGGGGGGTGGCCAAAACCCTAGACGCCTTTCATCAGTCAACGACATAAATGCTCCAACTTTTGGGGAGATTTTTTTGAAAATCCACCAACAAATTCGTGATCAATCCAAAGCCAAACTCGTAGAGCTTCATAAGAGCTATCGATCCAGGGTAGGTTGATACGATTTCATGAAGTAATTTGATCGAATTTTTCTCCTAAAGCCCATTCGTTCACAGGCGATTTTGTGGCTCGTCGGGAGTGCGAGTGGCGCGGTTCTTGGCGCGCCGGTGGAGGAGGGCAAGGCGGAGGGAGGGGCGATCTCCGATGGGACTCCAGTCCACCCAAGCGACGACAACGGCTCGATGTTGTTTTGAATGAGCTATCGGCTTCTACAGGAAGGAGGAAGAAGGATTAGAGGTTAATAAGGGGATTAGTGTTTAATTAAATAATTAATTATTTCGAATTGTATTGTAATGTAATAAAATCCATATCTTTCATATACGAGGTCCAAATCGCGCGAAACTGGATCCATTGCGATCACGGAGCCGAGAGCTTCGCAACAAAACTGAACGCGTCCAAAACGGAGCATGTTGGAATTTCAAGCAAATTCAGACCCAAACCAAACCAGAAATTTAGATAAAAACTAACGGAGTGGATCCCAATGTGAGATCCTCACTATAATTTTCTTTTTACAGTTTTCTATTTTATAACTGCATATATGAACTGCTCCCTGTCGTCCAAGGACCATGGATGACTTATTTGTTTGACTGTTTTGTGAAAATTGTTTGTGATGTGAAATGAACTGCAAATAATATTCATGTATTGAAATAAAATGTAACGTCCTGTATTTTGGTAGTTAAAAAATTATTTTAATTTATTATTTAAATATTGATTTGGAATTTATATGTGGATTTATAATAATTTGTTTATATAACGAAGTTTGAATGTATATTTATATAATTTGAACTCGTCAACTTCGCGGCATTTCAGAATTTATGATTTTAAATTCATGTATATCGATACAAATATAAAACGCTCAACGATAATTAATGATAAAATTAAATAATCATTCGAAACAGAACGATAAATCAATGCGTTGCTTACCTTATGATGAGGCCCGTGCTTCGCACACGGGAAATTGTTCGAAATGTTATATAGGCGTTAAAAATTTCTTTTCTTTTCAAACGACCTCCCTTTTCGACAAAACGAGTTTTAATGAAAAGCATATAATTAATTATTGTTAGATTTCCAGTTTGGGCCAATTGGAGTTATTTTATCGGTGCGTATAATTTAAGGGTTAACCGATAATTTAAAATAAAATCGTTGTGCAAACGGAGTCAGTTTTCAAAAAAATCAATTTTTTTAGGACCGGAACAGGAAGACGTAATGGTACGTCCGTTTTCATTATGGTTTGGGGTTCGTAGAAATCAGTACGGATACAGCACATGTAAGGTAATCAACTGTAAATAAAATTAATAACCATATAAAATAAGATATAGCTAAATTTCCAAAAAAAGGGGTAATGTACCCGATGTCACTTCTTCTCAGCTGCCTATGCTTTCAAACGTCCAGACTATCCAAGACAACACGAGGACGATACATACACAGCTATCCCATTGTATACACCGCATGCCCAAAATATGTTTAAACTTCATCCTTAAGTCAAATAAAGTACAAACATTTCACTAGGGACTTTCCGCTATGCTGTATTGTCACCATGAGTTTACCCATCAAAGTATACACTATACACCCCTGAAATGAAAAAAAAACACACTGCCAAGTCTCGTGCCTACCCTATGAACTCACGTGCAGCCTATCAAACAGTGCAGATCAATCTTTACACATACCTTCATCTCCAAGTAAACTGAATCAGCTACCCTATATTAACACGAGAATCAACGCATGGCCTGTCTTCTTCGAAATGAAAATTCATATCTAAGAAATTCTAGCATGCAGGGCTATTTGAACGCCCATGCACATGCTAGCTGTTCAAAGCTTTATGCAGCTATTTTTTTTTCAAATGTCTGAGCAAGCTGAACCTACTTTTCTTCCATTGTATTTCAAATCATCCCCTGAGTTTTCCAATCCACTTGCCATCATGTAGAAGTTAGCTGCAAACCTACACTATAAATCCTATTGTTCGAATACGTGGTGGCCAAGGATTTTCTTGGCTATAAATAACGCTCCACACTACATTGTTTCCTTAATTCGAAAACTATACAGCATGTTTTCTAAGAAGAAAAAAACGCAACTGTATATTATAAAGTGGAAAGGGTGGTAAAGCAGTGAATAACATGATTGGTGAAAAGAAATGTAAATAAGGAAGTGCTACAGTTTTTGAAAGATGTGAGGAATGCGTCAACTATTGATTTGGGAAGGGAGAATGGTGCGAGAAGCTGATGGAAGGGGAAGTACTGGGTTCAAGGCATGACCGGAACCGACATTGTGAGGAGAATAGGAGGAGATATTAGGTGTTTCGGCGAGTTGGGGCGGGGCTCGTTACTGTGCCATGGGATAACGACAGCCAGGTGGCGCAGTAGTGAATGGCCTTTTGATGGGTGATTGTGTTCGAAAATGAAGAGAGATATGCTCGTATGGGAAGGATGGCTTAACATGTAGAAGAGGGTGTGTTTGGGCATATTGAATTAGAGAGGAGAAAGAACGTTTGGGATAAAAGAATTCAAGGTGTGTAAGTTAGCAGGCGTTTTGGATCGACAAACAGAAAGAAGAAGGTAAGAGGAATGATATACAGTAGTTACACGTGGCATTTTTTTTAAACAGGCCTAATTTTGTTTAGAAATATGGTTAATAAGGTTTAAACCAACGCGAAGGGTGCCTGGGTTAGAAACCGAAGTGCCAGATCCTATCTTTAAACTTTTTCCTAATTACTTATATATATATATATATATATATATATATATATCTTGCCTAATCCATTTATTTATTTAATAACGTAAATAACTTATCACGTTGGCCTAGTATAGTTTCGAATTGCCTTAGTATGACATCCCCAACTTAGTTATTACATAATATTTTATAACATTTTCAGAGATGAAACAGAATAACATTTTAGCAATATGTGCACCCAATTTCTCACTAAAATGATCCTGTTTTACCAAAATAGCATTACTGATGATGATAATTTAATCACAAATATAAGGCACAAGGTATCATATGCGTGATATTCATTGACATACGGGTATAACAGAGGAATGCAAAGTATAGAGCAGTACAAATTTACTACCTGACTAACGGCAGCAGTATATATTTCCTCTTTAAGCAGGACAACAAATTTTCTTAATTCATTTAAGCCTTCTGGAACAGATATGGGTAAATGCCTGTTCAAAGTTTCCATGTTGTGCGAAAGTACATATTATTAATAAAATAAAGGACGGTATAATACATATATTAAGTATATTAACATGGCTTGTTGTGGTTTTGTGCCGGACCAAAGTTATAGTGGCGTAACCGAATATAACATGCCAAATTACATTTTTGTTTTGCCTAAGCTAAGATTTATAACAAGCCAAATCGTTATTGAATTTGTGTCTAATCATTTATGTCAAGAGGGAGGTAGCATATATTAATGCCCAGTATGTGCCTAGTGATGTTTTTAATGTGCCTAACTAAGTAGTTACGATAGTGTGAAACTAACGAAAGTATATTTATAAGGGTATAGGGAAGTGAGTTAACATGCCCCATTTTAATATGGCCAACGCACCTAATGCAGTGAATGTAAATTGTTAAATATGTTAGTAAGTTATTAATATTAACTTAAAAATAGCAGATATCATATTAAGTTTATAACAGTGTCATACGAACACAGATACCCGACCAAACAAGGAGCGTTGAATCCATATCGACGGTCATAATGTTATGAAATAGGAACGAACTGAATTGAACACATCTGGAAGCTTGTGAAACTAACCGTTTCAATGACACCAAGGTGACTTCAACTCACTCAGTTTTATCCTACTTATATTTTATATAAGTTGGGTTTAAATATTTGTGTGTTATGATTGTTAATTGGTTGATGGTTGTTTTAATTACTGTTATTGGTTGATGGTTTAATATTATATCCGTTTATTTAATTGGAATGATATTGTTGAAATAACGTATTTAGATGCAGGGAAAACCAGGTTGGAGGGATCCAACTGGATTCCTCAATTTTATTATTTATTTTCATATTGCATTTATATGAACTGTTTAAACAATATGATTGGATGATTGATTGATCATTGTTTGTTGAATCTAAATTCAGTGGTTTAACCAATAAACAATACTGGTTGGGTAATTGGCAGCAGTTGGCCTAAAAATAAATGGTGTTACAAATGTTGATTTACCGTCGATTGAATCAACGGTAACTAAGTTATGAAACTTATTTTATAATCGAAGATAGATTTTTAAATCTATATATTTAAATAAAAGTTCAATAAAGTAAATTAATGTTTATTATTTATTTTATAAGTTTTTAGTATTTTTAAATAGTTTACAGATCAATGTATTACGTGTTAATGAGATTTATAAGGAGACGAGCAAGAACTAATGCAAGAGTTAAATTAATTGTTTCAAGAAACAATTAAATGGAATTTATTTAAATTAATTATGTTATTAATTAATTTAAAAGAATGAATAATTTGAGTTGGCTAACGAGATGATCTTGTTTTAGTATTGACTATTTTAGTTTGGTGTTAATTAATGAAATAGATTAACGAATATTTCTTTAACCTTAACAAGATTTTGGGAAGAAGTTTATGGTTTGTTTTGGTTAAATAAGAAGTAATTATTTCTACTTAGCTAAAGATGATGTAAATTATTATTTTGGTGAATGATAACTTAGATGATAAATTCGTAAATGTGATTCATTAAAGTAAGCGATCCAAGTTGATATTGAAATATAATTAGATTTTTGAAAAGAGTTGATCAACTGGTTTTACATTTAAAACCAAGATTTTTATGACAAAGTATAAAAAGTAGAATTTTAAGTAGAGCGATCGCTTAAATAAATGTTTGCGTAACATAGGAATTAAGTAAAGGGAAGCAGAATAAAAAGGGGTTGTATATAAAACTTGAGTTTGTACAAACGAGGTTTATAAAAAGGGAGCGGAAGGCTAAAACGTTAAATTTTAAATTAATGTTACATATCAATGAGAGTTGAAAATGAGATTTTCAAAATGGAAATCGAACAGAAATCCAAATTTGAATTAAAGTGATTAGGCGGGTTGAATAATAAAAGATGCGAGCTAGAATTTGCTATATTAATCGAGATATGAGGTTTCATCAAGATAAAAAAAGGGATTTGTTTTGATATTGGAAATGAATATCGGTTTGGGTTCACAACTGATACCTATCTTAAGATAAGAACGTTGTTGATCAAGGTCTGAGAGGTAATTAAAATACCCAACTTGAACGTCTTCAGGATTATCGAAGGATGATATTAGTCGTAATGGTGGAAATGTTAAAGCAATTTATTTGAGAAATAATAATGTAACGTTATGCGTTCGGAAATATATATATATATATAATGGGATTCTAAATATAAAAAAAATGAAATGTTATTTCCATAATTGAAATAAACAAAAGGAGATTTGTGAAAATATACAGATATTTTCAAAATAAGGAGACAACTTTTAGAATGGGTTATTTCCAAAAGGATAAGTGGCGATTATGGTGTTTAAATAACGGAAACAAAAAGAGAGATTTCGTAACGATTATTGTATGATGTTAAATTAAATCGATTCTGCAATTTTTAGATAATAAGTAATGTTATGACAAATGTTGAAATAATAAATTTGATATAGTTATAAGATGTTTTCCCAACTAATGAAGATTTGAAATGGTTTTGAGAATATTACTAAGAGGTAATACCATATTTTAAAATATATATAAGATTTAGAAGTTTATTTAATAATTCGTTAATTATTTATGATTTAAAAAGGGCCAATTGTTGTTGAATACTGAACGAATGAATCCATTTTATTTTCATGATTGAATGGTTGTTTATTTGATAGTTAAATAACCGACTATCAAATCTGGCCAATACAATTGTTGGTACGGAAAGACCAGGATCGAATGTATATTCGGAAACCATTCCGACCAATGGATACGTAAACGATGAAGATACCAGATGTTGAGCAAGATGGAGCAAATGAAGGCCGTGGATCTTCATAAGTGGAAGGATTAATTGTAGAATATTATCTGGTCGTACAACCAGAGGTATTCTGACGTGATCCGGTCGTGGTTGAATTTTACGGATTGTAAGGACTACTTGCTACTGATCCTTTGGATGCAGTAGGAGAGTGCCTTCGGTTTGTCTAGTCCCAGGACAACTTGTATGGACAAATGTCTGACAGAGTATTTCCAAAGGGATTACGTACGTTGATGTCCTCAAACGTATTTCTGTGGTGGAGGAGAAGACACCTTCTCTTAACTTAATAGCCCGTGTATTTTTGTGGAAAATAATTAGTGATTTCTGGCGGATTTGACGATGTGGCATTCAAAGCAAATGGTGGACAGGTATTCCAAAAGATACGTTATGACCTCAAGCCTCACAACTGGGAAATGACAAAAATCGGGCAGGCAGCATGACTATGTGGGTCGCTCCCATTAGGGTGTATAATCACCTATCTAGAGATTTCATTTCATTCTTTATCTATTTCGATGTTGTTCCTTTTTCGGAAAATGGTTGTTGATCCCAACCGTTGGTGATATACGTTCGATACACTCAAGCGAAATGAGTGGTCGGTCATGTGTGGTCCGGGTTGCAAGACGTTCTTGTTGAACCCAGTGTATTCGCCTCTAGAGATACACTATCGGCAGGTGGTTCCATACCTTGTCATAGTCGGAATCCAATCCCCAATAAGCGCTCGCGGTTTTGATTGTATACTATATATGTGGAGCGTGAGATGCAAGCGTTCCATTAGATTGTTATTTATTTGTATTTAGACACTATTATAATATCAGATTATATATGTGATTTCAAAATGATTTGGGTTATCATAAGGTAAAAACTGTATGTATTTATGTGTGGATTGGGTCTTACGATTACCTTTTATTTCGAAAAGATTTTTGAACTTTAAAATCAAGTTGTATGATCCCCTTAAACTTTGCGAGTTGTTCTCACTCTGGTTCACCAGACTGACCCGGTATTTGTAATGCTCGGATTAGACCGGGTTGTACAGGTCCAGGTTATCGGATGGTGCGAAGTCCAGAGACGAGCTGGATGGGTTCAGACGTATGATACTACATTATTCCGCTGTGTGTTGTATATGCGGACAGATTATTATAACTGTCCAGACGTGTTGGCTGTAAGTTATACTCTGATGTTTGTAAGTATTTTCAGGCTCTCAATAAAGATTATTTCTATATTATATTTTTTTCTGCTGCGATGTGAGACTCGGTTTGTGTTGTGTTGGTTCTTCTTCTGCTTCTATTCTAATATTTCTTTCTTTCTTATCTCACCCTATACCTTCTTCCTAAATAACTTTCTGGATGTTCGGTACTCAAGTTTGGACACTGGATGTATTTGTGTCGAAAATTCGAGCATCGAATTTTCCGGGTTGTTACATAATATATTTAATTGTTAAAAATATTTAATCGTTAAAAATATAATTTTTAACGTGTATATGAATAAAATAAATATTCATTTACAAATCAGACGATTTGTTTATGTACACACATTTGACTGATATGGATTGGGACGATAAATTTTACACATCGCCCAACTGCACAAATAAAATATGTGTTTGTTGATTAGAAACCCACATGGGTATTGGGATGATAATTGACATACATTAATCCCAATTATTTAGTGGTATGTCGATCGTTTGGTTGACAGACTGTGTAAGCGTGAATTATTTATATTTAATGCTTGTGCAGTTGTGTAGTGCACTCTGGATGATGGTTGTTTGTTTATCATTGCTATTATGTACATGTGTTGTATGAAATCCATATAAATAACATTATATGGTAATTGACTGTGTCTGATTCCAGTTCAGAAAGAATGAATAATTTAAAAGAATGAATATTTTAAAATAACGATTATTTTAAAATAATGAATATTTAAAAATAATATTCAGTAAAAGATCAAAATATGATTTTGATGTCCGATTTGGGATGGACACGAATATATTTAAATATATAAATCCGTGTTGATTAGATTAACGCCATTTTGGACGTGAACGATAATTATATCTATTTTATTCATTTTTATAATGAATATCGAAAAGGAAGTGATTTCAAAATCTAATGTCTTGAAAATATTATCATTTATATATTAATGATATGAAATATTCAATTTTGATTTGAAATTGAATATGAAGTTGAAATCGTTTTGAAAACGAATTTAAAAATGATTTATAAAATATAATTTAAATGGAAATTGACGATATATATATATATTAAATACTGGCCTGAATAGAACGCGCCATGCCGCGGCAGTTCGCGAATTTCGACCATTGACTTCGAATGGACATTACAGGAGATTCTACCGTCGGATTCTCCTAAAACCTGAACCGTTGGGTTCGTATCGAAAAGAGATTTCCAATGAATATTAGAGATTTCAAATCTAACGGTTGGATTTGGAATTATGTCCGAATCAAATTTGGAAAAGGTCGCTGTATGTGCAGTTCTATGGCCGTTTATGGAAATCGACTGTACGGGCCTTGACAAAATTATTAAAAATATTAATAATTTGTGTAAAATCATAATAAATGATTTGGAAAGAATTAGGATGAAAATTTTCAAATTTGAAAAGATAAAAATATATTTTTATAGAAATGAACTAGTTAGTAACTAGAATTATAACCCAATTATTTTTAAATAATAAATTGGATTTGAAATGGTTTTAAAAATAACCAGAATTTCCAATATATGAATTGAAATGGATATAAATCGAAGTTATCTTTGGAATATTTTGATATTGGATTCTGTGATTATACGGACATTGTGGAGGAATTTGGAAGATATATATCGTTATTCCCAATACGATATTTGTGGATTTCAGAATTTGATATTGAATATAAGCCGATATAATTTCTATTCAGAGCCTTGTATTTAATATTGAATTGGATTTTGGGTTTGTCGTGAACGGTGTTTTAAATAACACTTATTCTTCAACCCGATTAACAATGGAATGAGATTTTGGGTTTGTCTTGAATGGTTTCTTTAATAATACTGTTCTTAAACCCAATGGAGCTAAGAAAATTAGAAACTAACTAGAGATTAGCTAAGTTGAATGGTTTCCTGGGTATTGATCTGATGTTGGTTTCGGCCTTCGGGATTAATATTTAGGGAATTGTTCTCTTACTAATTTACGGTTAGAGATTGATGGGATGGGGTCTTCAGTAACACCGTTCTGAAACCCCGTGTGAAAAGAATAAATCTTTTAATTAAGATGTAGAGAAGAATTAGCAATTAATTAATATTTAATTGGATTTGAAATGGAATGCAAATTGGGTTTATTGTGAACTGTGTTTTTAACAAAATTCGTTCTTTAACCCGATTTACAATGAAATGGGATTTGGAATTTATAAATCTTTTAATGAAGATTTAGGAGAAATTTCCAAAGAAAAGTTTTCCAATTTAATAAAATAGATTGGAATGGAATGGAATTCGATTTGGTAATAATCGAAGTCATCTTCTGTAGAGGAAGATTGTTAATATATATGGTATTTAAAAGGCTTTGCCGTTATTCCATTTATATTATCGGTTGGATATGGAAGTTTATATCGATTATATATATATCGATCTGTTTTTCCATGAAAATTCCATTGTTAATGGAATGAGATTTTGGGTTTATCGTGAGCTATGTTTTAAATGACATTAATTCTTTAACCCGGTTAAAGATAAGACTAATTTCTTTACTTTGAAAAAAATCATTAAGTAATGATTTTTGGAAATTAAAACTGAATTAGATTTTTAATGAATCTTTGAATAGATTGAAAGGTGAATTTGATAAATAAAATTATCAAATCCAAGAAATGATCGAGAATGGAGTATCACCAGTTTTGCTCCAAGCAATACTTAAATTTTTAATTAGATTTGAACGTGAAATGATAATTAATTTTATCGATAACACCGTAGTGTTAGATATGAAGTATTACCGGTTTTACTTCATGGGATGAATAGGTTGGGATTAGGAAATTAAACAAATGATTACTTCAGTAAGGTTCACTAATCCCGACTAGTTTGGATAAACCATAATTTGGTTTGAATTGATATCCAAAGGAAGATTAAAGAATAAATTTAAAGAATTTATCTTCGACAAAATTAATGGGAACCTTTCCCAAAGTATAAGAATATTTGAAAAAAAGGAATATTCTGGACTGGAATGAGGCGTATGTTGTGTTTTTATAGCACTTGTTTATTATATACGCGAGTTATTCAGAAAGATCGGGTTTATCCCATTCCGAATAACTGATTCGACGATATGTCGAGGATGAAGACAGTGGTTGAAGACTAGAAGATTGGATGATTACTGATGTCTTGATTGGGTTGTACATCCAAGACAAGGTAATAAGTGGCGATTGTTCCAGACGTACTTGGAGATCGACCGGATATGCGAGGACCTCTCTCCTGCATTGGACATACGGGACGAGGAATAAGGTGCCTCCGGTTTCGTTCAGACCCAGAACGAACTTGTAAATGGATTGTGTGTCTGACATTGGATTTCATTCTGAGCGATTGACAGACATCAGTTGCATAGCGTGAATTGCCTGTGTGGCATGCTGAGATACAAATGATCAAGGCTTCTGTTGAAAAGCAATGTCTTGTGGTTGATGATCAAAACTTAGCTTTAATATAGCGCCGCTTTGTGTATAGCATTATTCGTGAGCCTCACACCCCGGTGTGAACTAGAAACGGGAGAGGACCTCAGGGAGGATACGATTTTCCTTCTAGCTAGGAGTGGTGTCTGGGTTTTGCACGCCCAGATGTTTTACTTATGTGGATGATGGATAGCGAGGCGCCTCGGTTATATCGGCACTGCGGGGCCGATGGATGGTATGGTCTTTATATAGACCAGATTGACGCCCCATAGGGCGGGGAAACGCATTGTTCAGGCATTTTAATCCACTTCGTGTGGACCGACCCTGATGATCCAAGGTACAGTTGCGGATGTATCCTGAGGGGCGGGCTAGAGCGTCTCGAATTCGGTAAGGACGATCCCTTGCCTTGGTTCACAGACGTAAATCCATCTTCCAATATGTGACAATTGCGGTTTTGATTATTGAGCGTAGTATTGGCGACATGATATATGGTACCCATGCCGTTTAGGATTGATACATTTATATTTGAAGTTGTTTTATACACTATGCACTTATAATAGTATCAAATGATTTTTTTTAAACGTACCAAGCATGTTTGGCTATTATAAGGGAAAACCTTATCCTCTGGCTTGCGTTGCATTGTGTGATGGGACCTGGGTCTTATAATAGCCTCATTTTTTCAGAAAGCATTGCGTTGTTTTGTTATATGCACTGGTATTCTTGGGAGGAAACTCGTTCCGTGTTATACGGCGTGGTCCCTTGATATATCTGATTTAAAGTAAATTTTTAAATAACTGTTTTAGTTCTCACACCAGTCACATGACTGACCTGGAGTTTATTGTTTTAACCTAAACTCTGGGTGCCTCTATTTTACACACGGGCAGCTAGTAGTTGGGTTTTGCAGATATTATATTCACAGGATCCTGGTTTACAGCTGGAATGATATTCGGAAAGCTCTGTATCCATGTATCTCTTTCAGTTGTGTTTTTGTATTATTTTCCGCTGCATTATAAATTGTAAATCTCTGATATTTATCAAATGTATATTATTTATTCATACTCTATATATTCTTGTACTCTGATGTAAATTGTTGTAATAAGCGATGAAATGTTCTTCTGTTTGTGTTCTGATTTGTTGTGTTCTCAACTCAATCCAGGCTTTCCTTTACGGGGAAGTTTGGGTCGTTATATCTTCCATAGCGCAATTCCACTTCGAGTTGTCGCTCGACTTCATGGATTCTTCAAGACTCAATGGTTCATCATGAATTACATGTAAAGCATACTCAAACCGATCATCAAGGCTCAAATTTGCATACTGCCAATCTCCATATCTAATTGGAGCTCTCTTTGGTCTTTGACTAGCCTGAATGACTACATCACCCAACTCTCCTTCAGCTCCACCTTGAGCTGAATCATCTTTAGCTTCATGACCATCACTACTAGAGGAAATTTGTGGACTATCATGTGATGTATCATCAACTGCTCCGTCACTATTATCAATAGTGATAGCTTTACTTCGGGTTTGAAAACTGGAAATCTCGGTCTTTTCAGGCTTCTCATCAACTGAGTCTGAACCCTCTGATAAACCATCCAAAGGTTTAAACATTGTTTACTCATCAAAAGTCACATGTCTGGAATGTATAACTTTCTTTGTAATGGATTCCAAATTCTATATCCTTTTATGCCGTCTGTATAACCAAGAAAACACATTTGGAGGCCCTAGGCTCTAGCTTGTCATGTCCTATATTGTGAACATAAACTGGACATCCAAATATATGAAAATAACTTAATAAAGTGTTTTTACCTCTCCATACCTCCCCTGCAATCTTCCCATCAATGGATGAGCACGAAATCCGATTAATAATATGTGCTGTAGTCGAAATAGCTTCAGCCCAAAAACCCTTAGACATACCCGCAATCAATATCAGGCAACAGGCCTTTTCAAGTAGAGTCCTATTCATTCTCTCAGCAATCCCATTGGATTGTAGATCACCAGATGTAGTAGAATGTCTCCTAATACCACGCTGTCTGCAGTAGTCGAGGAACTCTTTGGAGACATATTCTCCACCACCGTCGAATCTAAGAATCTTCAATTTCTTTCCTGTTTGGTTTTCAACAAGAGCTAACCAAACCTTAAACTTCTCAAATACTTCCGACTTAGCTTTCATTACATACACCCAAACCTAGCGCGAGTAGTCATCGATGAAGGAAACAAAATAATATGCTCCACCAATAGAAGCTGTAGAGTATGGCCCCCAAACATCTAAATGCCCATAATCAAGTAACCTCTTAGAAGTATGCACGCCATCACCAAAAGAAACACTGGTTTGCTTTGCCAATACACACTCCTTGCAAAAGTCCTACTTGTTGAAGATTTCATCCTTGATCTTTTTCATATTACGAAGCAACTCTAAGTTCTTCTCCGAAGTATAACCTAATCTCATATGCCAAAACTTAGTAGCATCCAAACTTTTAGAACTATCGACTCCAACACATAATTCTCCATGGACAGTGGTACCCGTTAGTAAATACAGATTTCGCACCATAACACCCTTCATCAATACAAGTGCCTCTCTAGAAATTCTCAAACCGTCTTTGACAATGGTTATCTTGCATCACAATGATGCCAATTGGCCTAATGATATTAAAGACTTCCAAAGACCTGGGACATAGCGAACATTTGAAAGTGTGCGAACAATCCCATCATACATGCAAATGCGAACTAAACCAACTCCCATAGACTTGCATGTATCATTATTCCCTATAAGGATAGAACTTTCTTCTTTGGCATTGAAGGAAGAAAAATAATCCTTATTAGGAGTAATGCGAAATGATGCTCCAGAATCTAGAATCCAGTGGTCTGCAACATCAGATACAACCGCTGTCAACAAATCGCTACCGCCTTTCTCCATCGCAATAGATGAAGAACCATCAGTCTTCTTCTCCAAATCTGTACAGTCTCTTCTCCAATGGCCTAGTTTCTTACAATTATAGCACTTTCCATCTTTAGACTTACTCCACGAATTAAGCTTCCTAGAATTGGAACGCCCTCTATTATTCTTCACTTTCTTCTCTGCTCTTCCTCTCTCAACAAATAAGCCTGAACTACTACTTCCTCCACTACTATCACCAACACCAAACTCTTTCATTTGATCTCTCAACTCTTCACTGAGCAAACCTGTCTTCACATCATCTAATTTCAATGTGTCTCTACCATAGATAAGGTTGTTAGCAAAACCAGTGTATCGTTCTGGAAGCGAACACAACAGAACCATTGCTTTTTGTTCTTCGTCGATTTTCAACTCAACAGAGTTCATCTTCATCAACAGGCCATCAAACACACTTAGGTGTGTCTTAATTGAAGAACCTTCCTACATCTTTTAAGTGAATAAAGTCTTCAATAGGATCAGACGGTTGGTTAGGGATTTCTTTATGTAAAGGTCCTCCAACTTCTTCCAAATGCCTCTAACTGTTGTCTCCTGACTGATTTAAGAAATTACATTCTTTCCCATAGCAAGCTGAAGAGTAGTAAAGGCTCATTCTTCCATCTCTTCTAATTCCACTGATGAAATACCAGCAGACAATGTTTTTGTATCAAATACTACTCGATGAGCGCGATTTCTTCTCAAAACTACTTTCATCATCCACTGCCACCTTTCAAAATCTCCTTCACTATTCCATTTCTCTATCGTCAACTGTGATCCTGACGCCACATAGGATCCTCTGACGTATCGAGCAACTACTAGCACTGACGTATTATTTGTATTGTTTTCATCTCCTCATGCCATTCTACCAAACACCTTCTTTGCGAATCTAGCTCTGATACCAGTTGTAAGGGGTGATCAATCCCTTTCAGCGGAAAAACTTCAATAGGATCTTGCAATGATGTGATAGAACAAACAGCTTGAATTGAATATAAATATCAGGTCACAGAAAAAATAAAGGCAACAGAGAACACACAAATTTTTAGTGGTTCCACTATCGCGAGATAGTGTACGTCCACTTCAATGGAGAAGAAATTTTATTAATATTCAAGAGATTACAGAGTTTTAAAAGTAAAGCAAAAGAAATGAACAGTACAAATGTTCTCACATATCATGTCATATAACATCCTCTATGCCTATCTTTATATAGAGGAAAACGTTTCTTCAGGATGAATTAATTTGATTTATGTAAATAAATCAAATCATGGAAGGCTAAAATTTCCATTAATTTGATTGTCGTATGTTGATTGATAGATAACTTTCTATTTTCTCTATCAATCAATCCCTTTTCTAATTTTAATTTCTTTCCATTTCTTTTTCATGAAACATGGCAAAAAATTAGATGGCAAATATCCTCAATATCCCTTATTCATTAATATTCCTTCCATTTCTTTTCATCCATTTCTTGCACAAAACGGGTAACGAAATTACCACAAATATCTCCAAAAATCTAATCGATATTTGGAAATATTGTATCACCAAATTCCAATACTATTCACACCCTGGTTTACACTTCCGGCCACCTTTCTAAATTTAATACAAATGATTATTTTTTATATTTTTCTGGTCACTATATATTATTCCTTTATTAAGTTATTCACCATCGTACCTCTCCTAAAAAACACGTACTTCTCTACAATTTCAAACCTTAAACCCTAACAAAAGCATTTATTCTTTTGTGCCCAATAGAGATGGAAGGTGAAGATAAAAAAGATGTTAGATTTGCTTGATTTTTGTTGTTTTTTATTACTTTATAGAACATGTTGTTAGGTTTTTTTTATGTTAGGGTTTTCTATGCGTTTTAGGATTTTTGTTCCACCCAATTGGAAATTTCAAGCTTGGAGGACATTAAATTTGACGATGTTGTAATAGAGAATGACAATGTAAATTTTAACTTGTAAGGTTTTATCTGTATAACTTATGTATCTTGTCTTACAAATTTATACATTAATTTTTTGTTGTTGTTTAATAGATGGAGTATTTTAATGATGTAAATTTGGACAACGCCCTTATTGTTTCAGGTGATGAACATGACGATTGTGATAATATAATGCAAGATGTCCAGTCAAATGACTCAAAAGACATAAAAGTTGATTTGACGAATCATTTCATAACAGATGAAGTAAGTACTCATTTATAAAAATTAAAATTGTTAATGTGGTTATGAAAATGAATTATGTTAATTTTTCTTGAACTATTTGACTTTACGTATTTGATTCACAGAGTACATTGATTTGATGGTGTAAAACAATGGGAAAAAAGTTGAATACCGTTATTATAATTCTAAAGTCGGATAAATTAGGACTTTGAAGAAAACCAAGGTTGCAATTGAGGTGTGCAAGGGCTGGATTTTATCATAGTCATCAACCAAAGTCAAAACAGATGGAAAACAATGTAAAAAAAAAAAAAATACAGACCTAGCGGCAGCAGAAAATGTAACCACGTTTTCAGATTGAAGGGCGTGTATGTAGATGAAGATAAATGGAAAGTAAGTAAGGAAGGAAGCGTTCGTTTAGACGTGGGAGATGATGGCCTCACCATTTTTACGTTATTTATTTAGACTGTGACCAACAGAGGAAAATTGTAATATTTGGTTTGATTTTAGTTTTGGTGGCCGATAGTGTAAAGTAGGGTGTGAATAGTAGCACCCTAGATAGATAGATAAATAGATTCTATATTATTAACCCTCTTAAGTGGATGGAAAAACAAATAGCTCTTCATACATCTAGGAGCCTAGGACGCTTAGCATTAGTTCGGAGTTAGTGCTATAAATTTTAGATTATAAGACTAATGAAAACCGGCATAAGACGTAGTGTTGGTCTTCAATCCTTATGACTATTAGTACCATTATTACTATTATTATCTTAGTTATTATTATTACAATTATTATTTGTTTAATTATTTTATTTTTATCTTTATTACTATTTTTACCTTTAAATCTCTTAATAATATTATTATTATATTTAAATTGAATTTATCATTTAGTTTTGGGTTCCGTCTCTAATCGATTCCAACTTGTGTGGGATTAGTGACCAATTATTGTTATATATTATTTATTTTTGAAAATTTTAATTATCATACTAACCATGACTTAGTAACTTGAAAATCGCTCGACGAAATCATAAATTTTTAAAGAAATTGAAAAGGTTATTTGTGGAATAAGGGTAGGTAGAACGATGTGTTCATCCTTAATTTTTTACGGTAGAAACGTAAATTCACTCGGCAAAGGTTTTGTTAAATCATAAGGCCTGAAACATAAATAATGGACAGATCAACATTAATTTATCATTATATCCTCTTAAATTCCATATAATGAACCATTTCACATATTTTAATCCAATAGGTTTGGTTCATATTAGGACCATCCTTTTTATCATTGCATTATGGAAAACTATTTTAGTTTGGAAATAAAATTCAGAAAAGGGAAAGTCTAAATGAACACAAAATTAAGTACATAAAATCTAAGCTATTAGATTTTTCTTTGAATTTCACCTCACACGTAAAGAGAAACAAATTTATAGTCCAGATTTGTGTATATAACCCCTTTATTTATTTAACCACAACGAAGAATCGATAAAGAGCAAAAAAGAGTCAAAGAAAAGCCCTGTTATCTTTGTTTCGAAGCGAAGAAAGTAAGGATTATAAATCATTCGATTCTTTTCTTTCTCCTCTTTTTGTTTTACGTCTTTGCTTTTTATTGACTCCCAATTATTCTATCTAATATCAGTTTTTATATAGTATTCCTGTTCCCATTCTGTTTTCTTTGGTTCTGGAACATTGACCATTTTTTGAGAGCAGTTTCTTATCGATCAAAACCAGTAAGTTTGATCCATCTCAATTTTCTCATATAGATTTCTTTTCTGATTGCTTCTCATGCCTTTTCGTGTTTTATCAATCTTATAAATTTTATTTTTCTTCTACTGCTATTATTCACTCCTCATGCCATTGACCGGCCATCTATTGATTGTTTTAATTTTCACGGAGTAAAACTTCAGAGTTTTTGATCCTTTTCAAAAAAAAATCATTATACTCCGTATTCAAAATTTAGTAGTTTGGGATGTTTACTTCAGAAACATTTGCAGTGTATCCTCGAGTCAGAGTTAGAGATGCAGAAGAGATGAAAATCATGGTAAAAGTTGAAATGTCATGCGCAGTGAGAAGTATAAGCTCTCTTTCATTAGAGAAAGGTTCATCAAAAATATCAGCAATTTTTCCTTTAAACTTATACTATATATCTTTTTTTTCCTACATTGATAAAATTCACATATGATGTAGCATAGATAACTAACCTGTGTCATTTCTCTTGTATTTTTTCAGATGTCCATGATTCTGGTCGATCAAATGCGAAGATTTCAGGGTCCCAACTTGCTTCCTCTAATGGTAATATTGCTTAGTGGAATAAGGGATTTGTATATGTTTATATAGAAGCTAAAACTGTGATTTTGTGTTTCAATGCTCCAAAAGGGAGGAAGAAAAATAAATATTTGGAGGAAAACAGAGCCAAAATAAAAGAATATGTAAAGGATCAGAAGCAGTTAGGTAATCCCATATTGCCACTTACTAGAACAGCATACTCTGATCCCAAGATTTCATCAAAGCCAGTCACTGTTGTGCCTGAATGTATGCATACGCCTATAAATATTCACCTCCTGTTCTTTGTATTTTGCCATGTAATTTTTTATAATACATGGATGTTATATTCCTTGTGCAGTGAAGAAGGGTGACAGTGCACTTCATGAGGATACAAACACCAACATCAAGTCTAGCTTTGTTCCAATGCCCAGGGCAGTCCTGTCTAGTCCAGGTACTTGGCTTTGATAACCTCTAGCTTGATTCTATTCATACATGCATAATCTTTTAACATGCACCAAAATATCATAGTAATGTAGTACATACCAACATCAAAATCGACTCTAATTTAAAAAAATAAAAAATAAAAATCTTTTTAACACTTTTTAATTAGAGTAGCTAGCTATGAAAGTTATGTTAATTGATGTTTTAGGTTTCATTGAATTCATCAAAATCATGTAGATTTGATAAAATAACATAACTTTAATTACATGGCTTATAGTAATAAAGACTTGAACTGCAATTAACGAGAAGGGCAACTTGGCCATAATTCTTAGCAAAATAATGGTGTATTTTAGACGATTTTTGGCGTATGAATAGAATTTGTCTAACCTTTATTTTTCCTTATATTTTATCATATTCCCTAATTGGAAATTTATCCTATTTGACTTTTTTCTCAGAAAATGATGAATTAATTGGAAGCCAAAACCAAGTACTGAGGGAGAAGCAAGTAGCTCGTAGCAAACAAACACCGGGTACAAAACCTCGATTCTTAGCTTTCTTCGTCTTCAGTCTGCTATGTTTTAGTTAATATTTGTTATTGACCCGAAATTAATTTCATATGATTAGTTTCAGAGACTGATCATGTCCTCATGGAGAAAAAACTTGGTAGTGCACCCATTGTGAAAGAAGGTGATTCCAACAAGGTAATGAGGAGAAAACATCCTTCTGTGCCGAGGCAGAGGCCGCCTTTTAAGTTTTGAATTTGCAAAGCTTTCACCTTCTTTGGGTGACTACATTTTTGAGATTTCTATGTTTGAGATATCAGTTTAGATTTCAGAATGCCCTGTACATGAACATTTCAGTCTCTTTTTCTTCTTGACGACAACGCTTGTTAAAGTTCATCTTTATTCGAACCTTTCAAGTACACTGTGTCTATATTTGAGTTCAAGTACCCAGACCTTTGACTATAACCAAACATGAAGGCGTTGCTAAGAGATTTTAGCCTTTTGTACTTGGTTATGGGATTCGCTCCATTTATATGCACTTTCGTGTATGCTTGTGTGATCTTTACTTAAGCAAGTACTATAGGCAAATACTATTTGAATCCCACATCTAAATTGTTAAAACAAATATGGAAAGGGAAGGAAAAAGAAATTCCCTATTCACCTTCTCATTCTAATTAATAAATATTCATTTACTTCTCTTCCTTCGGTTGTCATTCTCCAACGTTGCTATCCGCAATAAAATTGAAATCAACAAAATCATGCTTAATTATGCATTACTTGGAAAATATAGCAGCCTGAATCCAAGCCAAAGAAAGACATCGAATAATGTTACGATTTTATGGATATGAAACGAATTTCCCCTTTTATTATGTTGAATTCGAATAAGCATTCAATAAAATATTATTGTTTGTTCTAATTTGATGCCAATTTCCAGTTACATTTCTTTACATTTAAAAGATCAATATTTGATATTATTATTATTATTATTATTATTATTATTATGAATTGAAAATGGTTTTAAAATAATATCAAACAATCCACTTACAAACCTATTGAATGAACATATATGATGATGTAAAATTGCTCTCATTCTTAAATGTTCAATGTGGTCCATAGAAATAGGCATGTGAAGCATGTTTATAAGCAATTAATTTGGTAAGAGAGATTTATAAGGCACTAAGTTTGGAATTATGCTTGTTAATTTTTATCATTTAGAATTATATATGTGGAAATTAGGTTGCACGCCCTATTACAGTTTTATATATAAACGGCATCCCTCCCTAAATTTTGTTTGGTATATCAATGGATACTCGAAATAACGAAGACGAATCTGCTTCTATATCCAAAAAATTTGGTATATCAATGGATAATTGAAATATCTGAGATTCGTCTACATTTAAATTTAGAAAATAGATAAATATTTGATATTCGAAAAAAACAGATACAGATCTGAACGTAAAATCATCTACATCCAAAAATTATATGTCCAATTTTTATTTAAAGATTGTAGTTAATATTTTATGTATTTTAGTATAATGATACACATATGTTTATTTTTTGTTAATTAGCCAAGTAGTGTGTACAGCGTGATTCAAACATATATTAATATGTAGTATATTGTATACTATCTAAGATTTATAGTATTAACAACAGAATCACCATATTACAAAGGTGTAAAGCAGTTGTAAATGACTTTTTACAATGATGATTACACTGTCGTATATTAAGAAGTTGTAATAGACTAAAATATTTTACAATTGTGTATCACCGTTGCAACTAAAACTGTTGTTATATATCTTATTACAACGACTATACCCGATTGTAGTAATAGCTACTACAACTGTTACGCGTCGTTGTGACTTCGTAATTTTTACAACAATTTCTAACGGTTGTAATACACTTTCTTACAACTATTAATTGACACTTGTATTTTAAATCCCAAAAGGTTTTCTTATATATATATATATATGTGTGTGTGTGTGTGTGTGTGTGTGTATAATATATATATATATATATATATATATATATATATATATATATATATATAAGGAACGTCTAAATGGACACAAAATGTTGATACAAAATTAAACACATAAAATCTGAGCTATTGGATATCCCCTTGAATTCCACCTCACACATAAAGACAAATAAATCTTATGGTTCAGATTATGTGTACATAATTTTATGACCCTATAGCCACTCTCTCTCTCTCTCACATACACACACACGAATTATTCACATATCAACAATTATAGAATTCATTCATATATTAATAATAATATAATTCATATATTAATGCGACAAATATAACTAAATCAGATTCATTCATATATATTAATAATCATAGTATTCGATCAAAATACAATACACACCCAAAAAAATAATCTGAAGTAGTTATTCACACCACCAACTAAACCGTTACAAAAAACATAGTCATTCCCTCAAGTAAATGGAAGTTAAGCAGCAACAGCCTTGCTCTTCTTCTTCTACGGCTTCTTAATGTAAAACTCGAGCTCTTTTCCCTCAAGTATGTATGTGATCATGAATAAAAACCATACAAACAAGTAAGAAGTGCATAATAAAGTACAAATATAACAACAAATAAATACAGGAAATATGTGATGTCAATTCAAATCGGTCATGCATCTTTATGAATTGATCATTTTCATTTCAAGCTTTATGCAAATAAGTGGAAAAAACACAAAATTTGCATGAGGTGCCAAGCCAAGAAACTCGTGAGAGATACGAAGCTAAACAGGCCTGCAAGCAATACAATAAATTAGCTAAATAGTAAAATAGAACCGAACACATTTTAATTACCTTACATATGTCTTGTTAATGGGAAAAAAAGAACCGAATGCGTCATAATAGGAAAATGGAAACCAAGAAACATATATTGCTTTAGTTTTAAAGGTTTCTAAGTTATTAGCATGCATGACATAACTTAAAAATGTAAAACAGATAAAAATACACAAGTATAGCGGAAGGCGATGCAACCATCATAATAACAACAGTAGCAAAGAGTTCAGAAAATGAATTTTATCTGGCAGTAACCTTAGCTGCTTTGTGGTATTCCGCAGTAGGGTGCATAAATAACCATTCCCTACCCAGACTGCTCTAAGGTTACTGCTCAACAACTTGCTTGTTAAATTCTCCATCTACATGCATGTATGCAAGTTACATTTTTAAACAAGTTTTGAATCGTCGTGGACATCAATTACCAAATATTTTTAAACAAAAATCAAAATATTTTCATATTAAATACCTAACATACTTGGACAACGGTTATGTCTTCCTTGTTGAAACATATCTAAAAGGCCAAGTAGTTCAGGAAGTTTCTGCTTTTGTAAACCTTGAAAATGATATTCATGTTCAGGTAGCTGCATAAACCCAAAGAAACCTATAATTAATATCACATATATTTGAAGTATTGTGTATGCGGTCCAATCAACAACTTAATTTTGCTAATTCCAACCCACGGTCCTAATTTCTTCATAAATGGAGCAGTTTTATCCCAAATTATCTAATGGGTTGTTGCAAGATTTAATTAAATACTTAGTTAATATATTCAACTTAATTTGAAAAGTAATATGATGAAACAAAGAAATGCCATAAACGCATCCTAAAGAAATGTAGATATAGTCAAAAATGGGAATATGGAAGAAAAATATAAAATAAGGTAGTAAATTGAAAAACAACATAATCAAACAAATCAACATGTTATAATAAGAAATGTCGCATGGTTCAGAAGGCATTTCCTGCTATCAAACCTTCACAACTTGTATTTATGCTAAAATGGCAACTACACATTGTCAAATCAACTTGGGTAATAGTATCTCTATAAATGTCAATATCTGCAACAATACAAAGGAGTTTATGAATATAGCAATTCACTATTATATGCAGTTGTTTAATCAGATCAAAATTGAAAATGACACCATGAGCGTTTGTTAAAATATTATCTATAGATATGGGTAACACTTCTTGAGCAATAGAATTATTCTCAAAGAAATTAAGGAAGTCATTTTTAGAGTTAAAGATAGTACATTTCTGTGACCGTTTAATGAATGCTAGACTTTATAAGAATTATTTTGGCACAACCGACCGGTTTTTATAGTGATCCGTAACACTTTTTTATTATGACCAATAATAAAAATACAAATAAGTACAGGTAACTGTGGTAGACAGTCAGTTAATAATTCGTTTTTCAAGGTGGACTGTCCACCGCCTACGGAGTTTATAGTGTTCTGTCCATTATACCTATTAGGCTCCAAGCACTGGAGCTAGCTAAATTACTAGACTACAAAAGTTACATACTGTGAAAACAGTAAATTACATGAACCAAATTACATTGTCTCGTGCTGAAGAGTCAGCATCACATACTAGTTCCTCGAGCCACTCCAAAAAACCAGCAAATAGCATCTCGAGCCACGCAAAATACATAGCTTCCATATTCGTACATGTCATATTGTTGCAGATCGCAGCAGGTAGATCACAAGCTCCACAAAATATCAAAAGACCAGAGACTCAAGGTGGAGCAGATTGCATAAAAGAAACATGCTTTGTCCAAAACTATGAACTTGAGGACCAGCGGCAAGGCAAAGATGACATAGTAGTACCCAGATACACCACTAATGGATTCTCAGATGACCAGGAGCAGATTACATAATTTTATTAAAGTTATTATGCTTGAGTGATCTTTAGTTAAGCAAGTACTATAGGCAAATACTATTTGAATCCCCCATCTAAATTATTAAAACAAATATGGAAAGGGAAGAAAAAAATTCCCTATTCACCATCTCATTCTAATTAATAAATATTCATTTACTTCTCTTCCTTCGGTTGTCATTCTCCAACGTTGCTACTGATAATCCCCCTCTCATCCACAATAAAATTGAAATCAACAAAATCATGTTTAATTATACATTACTTGGAAAATATAGCAGCCTGAATTCAAGCCAAAGAAAGACATCGAATAATGTTATTATTTTATGGATATGAAACGAATTTTCCCTTTTATTATGTTGAATTCGAATAAGCATTCAATAAAATATTATTATTTGTTCTAGTTTGATGCCAATTTCCAGTTACATTTCTTCACATTAAAAAGATCGATATTTTATTATTATTATTATTATTATTATTATTATTATGAATTGAAAATGGCTTTAAAATAATACCAAACGATCCTCTTACACACTTATTGAATTAACATATATGATGATGTAGGATTGTTCTCATTCTTAAATGTTCAATGTGGTCCATAGAAATAGGCATGTGAAGCATGTTTATAAGCAGTTTGGTAAGAGAGATTTATAAGGCACTAAGTTTGGAATCATGCTTGTTAATTTTTATCATTTAGACTTATATATGTGGAAATTACGTTGCGCACCCTATTACAGTTTTAAATATAAACAGCATCCCTCCGTAAGTTTTGTTTGGTATATCAATGGACACTCGAAATAACAGAGGCAAATCTGCTTCTGTATCCGAAAAATTTGGTATATCAATGGATAACCGAAATATCTGAGATTCGTCCACATCTAAATTCAGAAAATAGATAAATATTTAATATTCGAAAAAAATAGATACAGATCTGAACGTAAAATCATCTACATCCAAAAATTATATGTCCAATTTTTTTTTAAAGATTGTAGTTAATATTTTATGTATTTTAGTGTAATGATACACATATGTTTATTTTTTGTTAATTAACCAAGTAGTTTATACAGCGTGATTCAAACGTATATTAACATGTAGTATATTGTATACTATCTAAGATTTATAGTATTAACAACAGAATCACCGTATTACAACGGTGTAAAACAGTTGTAAATGACTTTTTTACAGCGATGTTACACTTACGTATATTAAGAAGTTGTAATAGACAAAATCTTTTATAATTGTGTATCACCGTTGCAACTAAAACTGTTGTTATATAACTTATTACAACGATTATACTCGGTTGTAGTCATAGCTACTACAACTGTTATGCACCATTGTGACTTCATAATTTTTACAACAATTTCTGATGATTGTAATGCACTTTTTTACAACTATTAATTAACACTTGCATTTTAAATCCCAAAAAGTTTATGTTTATATATATATATATATATATATATATATGGAAAATCTAAATGGACACAAAATGTTGATACAAAATTAAACACACAAAATCTGAGCCATTAGATCTCCCCCTGAATTCCACCTCACACATAAAGACAAATAAATCTTGTGGTTCAGATTTTTTGTACATAATTTTGTGCCCCTATAGTCACTCCCATATATATATATACACACACACACCCCCCCCCCCCCCCAATTATTCACATATCAACAATTATAGAATTCATTCATATGCTAATAATAATATAATTCATATATCAATGCGATAAATATAACTAAATCAGATTCATTCATGTATATATATATATATATATACATATATATATATATTAATAATCATAGTATTCGGTCAAAATACAATACACACCCAACAAAATAATCTGAAGTAGTTATTCACATCACCAACTAAACCGCTACAAAAAAACATAGTCATTCCCTCAAGTAAATATAGGAAGTTAAGCAACAACAACCTTGCTCTTCTTCTTCCACGACTTCTTAATGTAAAACTCAAGCTCTTTTCCGTCAACTATGTATTTGATCATGAATAAAACCATACAAACAAGTAAGAAGTGCATTATAAAGTACAAATATAACAACAAATAAATACCGAAAATATGTGATGTCAATTCAAATCGGTCATGCATCTTTATGAATTGATCATTTTCATTTCAAGCTTTATGCAAATAAGTGGAAAAAACATAAAATTTGCACGAGGTTCCAAGCCAAGAAACTCATGAGAGATAGGAAGCTAAACAAGCCTACAAGCAATACAATAAATTAGCTAAATAGTAAAATAGAACCGAATACATTTTAATTGCCTTACACATGTCCTATTAATGGGAAAAAAGAAACGAATGCGTCATAATAGGAAAATGGAAACCAAGAAACATATATTGCTTTAGTTTTAAAGGTTTCTAAGTTATTAGCATACATGACATAACATAAAAAACATAAAACAGATAAAAATACACAAGTAAAGCGGAAGGCGATGCAACCATCATAATAACAACAGTAACAAAGAGTTCAGAAAATGAATTTTATCTGACAGTAACCTTAACTGCTTTGTGGTATTCCGCAGTAAGGCGCATAAATAACCATTCCCGACCCAAACTGCTCAAAGGTTACTACTCAGCAACTTGCTTGTTAAATTCTCCATCTACATGCATGTATGCAAGTTACATTTTTAAACAAGTATTAAATCGTCATGGACATCAATTACCAAATAACTTTAAACAAAAATCAAAATATTTTCATATTAAATACCTAACATACTTGGACAACGATTATGTCTTCCTTGTTGAAACATATCTAAATGGCCAAGTAGTTCAGGAAGTTGCTGCTTTTGTAAACCTTGAAAATGATATTCATGTTCAGGTAGCTGCACGAACCCAAAGAAACCTACAATTAATACAGGAAAATACCCTGAAGGACAAAATGAACAAAAAATTGTTTCATAAGGACAAAAGGGAAAAAATTTGTCCATAAGGACAAGTGTTAGTGTAAAGGGAGGAATTATAGTGGACCCCTGAATTCCTCCCTTTACACTAAATTTTGTCCTTGAAAATAAAAATTTTCCCCCTTGTCCTTATGGAACAATTTTATATTCCTTTTGTCCTTGAGGGTAAACCCCCCCCCCCAAATAATATCATATATATTTGCATTATTGTGTATGTGGTTCAATCAGCAACTTAATTTTGCTAATTCCAACCCACAGTTCTAACTTCTTCATAGATGGAATAGTTTTATCCCAAATTATCTAATGGGTTGTTGCAAGGTTATATTAAATACTTAATTAATCTGTTCAACCTAATCTGAAAAGTAATATGATGAAACAAAGAAATTCCATAAACACATCCTAAAGAAACGTGGATATAGTCAAAAATTGGAATATGGAAGAAAAATATAAAATAAGGTATGAAATTGAAAAACAACATAATCAAACAAATCACCATGTTATAATAAGAAATGTCGCATGGTTCAGAAGGCATTTCCTGCTATCAAACCTTCACAACTTGTATTTATGCTAAAATGGCAACTACACATTGTCAAATCAGCTTGGGTAATAGTATCTCTATAATGTCAATGTCTGCAACAATACAAAGGAGTTTATGAATATAGCAATTAACTACTATATGCAGTTGTTTAATGAGATCAAAATTGAAAATGATATCATGAGCGTTCCAGCTGTAAACCAGGATCCTATTAATATAAATCTGCAAAACCGAAACTACTAGCTGCCCATATGGAAAATAAGGGCACCCAAAGTTTAGGTTAAAACAATAAACTCCAGGTCAGTCATGTGACTGGTGTGAGGACTAAAACAGTTATTTAAAACTTTACTTTAAAAGTAAATCAAGGGACCACGCCGTATAACATGGAAAGGGTTTCCTCCCAAGAGTACCAGTGCATAAACAGTTATAAACAACGCAATGCTTTTTGGAAAAATGAAGCTATTATAAGACCAGGTCCCATCACACAATGCAACGCAAGCCGTAGGATAGGGTTTTCCCTTAAAATTGCCAAACATGCTTGGTACGTTTAAAAACAAATCATTTTGATACTATTATAGGTGCATAGTGTATTAAACAACTTCAAATATAAATGTATCAATTATTGGAGGCATGGGTACCATTTATCAAGTCGTCAATACTAGGCTCTACAATCAAAACCGAAATGTCACGTATTGGAAATTGGATTTCCGTCATGAGTCGAGGCAAGGGATCATCCTCGTCGTCTTCGAGACACTCTAGAAAATGCCTCAGGGTTCAGACGATGGCGAACCCTTGGATCTTCAGGGCCAGTCCACACATAGCGGATTAGTTATACCTGAACACACGTTTCCCGGTCCTATCGGACCTATACATCGGCTCCGTAGAACTGATATATCCGAGGCGCCTTGCATTCCAACAACCACACAGGTAAAAATAATATGAATGTCAGGGCGTGAAAAACCCTGACACCACCCATAGCTAGAAAGAAACGTCATGCACTCCCTGCAGCCATGATCCCGTTTTTGACTCATACCGAGGTGTGAGGCTCGCGAATTAACGCTATACACAAAGCTATGCCACACAGGCCGTGCTTTGATCATCAACCACAAGACTCTGCTTTTCAACAGAAGCCTTGATCATTTGCATCTCAACATGCCACACAGGAAATTCACGCCATGCGACTGATGTCTATCGATATATAACCTCTAAGCTCGTACGTCTCAGAGAAGGGCATTAAGCAAGAAAATAAATTCCCCGCCGCCAAATAGATATATATTTAATAGAGATCAATCAACAGAGAATAAAATCCAATGTCAAACACACAGTCCATTTACAAGTTTGTTCTGGGTCAGAACGAAACTGGAGGCACCTTATTCCTCATCCCATATGTCCAGTACAGGAGAGAGGTCCTCGCATATCCGTCGATCTCCAAGTACGTCTGGACGATCACCACTTATTACCTCGTCTTGGGTGTACAACCCAATCAAGACATCAGTAATCATCCAATCGATGTGAGTACCTTCGGTCTTCAACCACCGTCTTCGTCGTCGACTTATCGTCGAATCAGTTATTCAGAATGGGTATAAACCTGGCCTTTTTGAATAGCTCGCGTATATAATAAACAAGTGTTATAAAAACACAACATACGCCTCATTCCAATTATGAATATTCTTTTATTTAAATATTCATATCCTTTGGGAAAGGTTCCCATTAATTTTATCAAAAATAAATTCTTTAAATTTATTCTTTAATCTTCCTTTGGATATCAATTCAAACCATATTAAGGTTTATCCAAACTAGTCGGGATTAGCGCAGCTTACCGAAGTAATCATTTATTTAATTTCCCAATCCTAACATATTCATCCCATGGAGTAAAACTGGTAATACTCCATATCTAACACCACGGTGTTATCGGTAAATATTAATTACCATTTCACGTTCAAATCTAATTAAAGATTTAGCTATCGCTAGGAGAAAAACTGGTGATACTCCATTCTCGATCATTTCCCAAATTTGATAATTTAAATTATCAATTCTCATTTCAATCTAGTTAAAGATTCATTAAAACTCCACTTAGTTTTAATCTTCCCAAAAATCAATATTAATGATTATTTAACTTTGGAAAATCAAACATGTGGCATCGACAATCTACACTGTATTATTGATTTCTGCTTATGTATAACCTCTGAGCTCGTTCATCTCAGAGAAGGGTGTTAAGCAAGAGAACTAATTCTCTGCCACCAAACAAATATATATTTAGAAGAGATCAACCATGTCGTTCGAAATACAATGACATACATGTAATCCTGCCTTTAATTGGGTTAAAGAACTAATGTCATTTAAAACACAGTTCACGATAAACCCAAATCACATTCCATTAATTATGGAATCTTCACGGAAAAACAAATCAATATATAATCGATATCAATTTCCGTATCCGACTAATAATATAAATGGAATAACAACAAAGCCTTTTAAATTCCATATATATATTAACAGTCTTCCTCCACAGAAGTTCACTTCGATTATTATCAAATTGAATTCCATTCAATTCCAATTTAATATATTAATTTGGAAAACTTTACTTTGGAAATTCCCGTTAAATATTAATAAAAAGATATATAAATTCCAAATCACATTTCACTGTAAATCGGGTTAAAGAACGAATGTCGTTAAAAACACAGTTCACAATAGACCCAATTCACATTCCATTTCAAATCCAATTAAATGTTAATTAATTGGTAATTATTCTATACATCTTAATTAAAAGATTTATTCTTTTTACACGGGGTTTAAGAACAGTGTTACTGAAGACCCCATCCCATCTGTCTCTAACCGTAAATTAGTAAGAGAACAATTCCCTAAGTGTTAATCCCGAAGGCGGAAACCAACATCAGATCAATACCCAGGAAACCATTTAACTTAGCTAATCTCCAGTTAGTTTCTAATTTTCTTAACTCCATTGGGTTTACGAACAGTATTATTAAAGATACCATTCACGACAAACCCAAAATCTAATTCAATATTAAATGCAAGGCTCTGAACAGAAAATGTATCGGCTTATGTTCAATATCAAATTCTGAAATCAACAAATCTTATTGGAATAACGATATATATATCTTAAATTCCTCTACAATATCTGTATAATCACGGAAACCAATATCGAAATATTCCAAAGAAAATTTCAATTCAAATCCATTCCAATTCATATATTGGAAATTCTAGTTATTCTTAAAACCATTTCAAATCCAATTTATTTATTTTAAAAATATTGGATTTATAATTATAGTTAATAACTAGTTCATTTCGATAAAAATATATTTTTATCTTTTCAAATATGGAATTTTTATCCCAATTCTTTCCAAATCATTTATTATGATTTTACACAAATAATTGATATTTTTAATAATTTTATCAAGGCCCGTACAGTCGATTTCCATAAACGGCCATCGAACTACACTTACAACGACCTTTTCCAAATTTGATTTGGACATAATTCCAAATCCAACTGTTAGATTTCAAATCTCTCATATTCGTTGGAAAGTTTTTTTCGATACGAACCCAAATAGGTTCTGGTTTTAGGAGAATCCGACGGTCGGATCTCCCGTAATGTCCATTCGAAGTCAATGGTCGAAATTCGCGAATTGTCGCGGCGCGAAGCGTTCTGTTCAGGCCATTAAATATGTAATATATATATATTTCATCGATTTCCATTTAAAACGTATTTTATAAATCGTTTTAAATTCATTTTCAAAACGATTTCAACTTCATATTCAATTCTAAATCAAAATTGAATATTCCATATCATCGATATATAAATGATAATATTTTCAAAACATTAGATTTTGAAATCACTACCTTTTCGATATTCATTATAAAAATGAATAAAATCGATATAAATATCGTTCACGTCAAAATGGCGTTAATCTAATCAACACGGCTTTATATATTTAAATATCTTCTTGTCCATCCCAAATTGGACATCAAAATCATATTTTGATCCATTACTGAATATTATTTTAAAATATTCCTTATTTTAAAATATTCGTTATTTTAAAATATTTATTCTTTCTGAACTAGAATCAGACACAATCAATTACCATATAATGTTATTTATATGGATTTCATACAACATATGTATAGAACAATAATCAAAATCAATCAACCATCATCCAGAGTGCATTACACAACTGCATAAGCGTTAAATATAGATAATTAATTCTTACAACAGCCTATCAACCCATCGATTGACATACAACTAAATATTGGGATTAGTGTACATCAAATATCGTCCCAATACCCATGTGGGGTTTCAATCAACAAACACAGATTTTATTTGTGTAGTAGGGCGATGTGTAAAATTTATCGTCCCAATCAATATCAGTCAAATATGTGTACATAAACAAATCGGGCAAATCGTCCGATTTGTTTATGAATATTAATTTTATTCATATACACGTTAAAAATTATATTTTTAATGATTAAATATTTTATTTCAACACATGAATATTATTTACAGTTCATTTCACATCACAAACAATTTTCACAACACAATCAAACCTAACAAGTCGTTGGACGACGGTGTCGGGTGCTGGTAAGCACCGTCTACATCCTAGTATATATTTCTAACTAGAACATAAATTAAAGTAAGAAGTTCTCACCTTTGGGATCCACTCCTCCAATTTTATTTCTAAATTTCAGAACAGTCGGTATTTACGTGACATTCCAACGCAGTCTTCTCTACGCTGTTCATATTAAAAATTACATTTTTAATATGATGTTTATATATTTAAAAATCGCTATTTTTATACAGCTACTCATATAAAAATTATATTTTTATAACGCTCTCTTCAGAATAAAAATCATATTTTGATTTAACCATTCAAACAACAAAAATCGTGTTTTTACTTTGCTACATATATGATAAAAACACATTTTTATATCGCCACTTCATGTATAAAAATCGTATTTATATATCATCATACATATAATAAAAATCGCATTTTTATTATATCGCTACATATATAAAGATCAAATTTTTTACTTCGCTACATATATAAAAATTATATTTTTATCTCTCGACATAAATAAAAATTATATTTTTATCTCTCTACTTGAACGATAAAAATCATAACTTTCCATAAACAAAAATCATATTTTATATATATATATATATATATATATATATAAATCTAGTCTTTTAATATATAAAAAACTTACCTTTTTAAATTTAAAAATCCAGTCTTTTCATATTTAAAAATTTAATATTTGCGTATATAAAAATCTAAGCTTTGCACGAATTAAAAATCTAAACTTTACATGTACAAAGATCCTATTTTTATCATTTAAAATGCTAAGAAACCTCACCTCGAATCGATGCAACACGGGTAGACGTCAGCGAGGAGGTGAACGAGCTGTCCAAGCCTTGTTGGTTTGTCAGCGACGAGTTTTCGGGTGCAGAGGATGACGGCTGTGGGTTTTAATGGAGAGGGGGGGTAGGGCTTTAATATATATATATTTATTATTATTTTATTTTTCTTTCTTTTAAAAAGTTAACTTTTCAACAGAACCCTAAATCGAACCCAACAACTGTCGCCCCTAGCTAACTACCTCATTTCGAACACAATGGGATATGTATCTTAAGCCAGTTCGGCTGTTTCGATCAGTTTTCATTTAAATTACAATATATATCTAATTTAAACGTACATTTCAATTTATTGGGGCCACATACAAACTTCAAAAATTCCCGAAAAATAAATCTAGCTATATTTTGATGGTACGGTCCTAACAAAACCAATTTCATCGAATTTGGAGACCGTTTGAAAAACGGTCATTTTCCAGTCGATTAAATTCAAATTGAAATTACCAAACATGTTTAAATCCACCGCGCTCACGTATTAATTCCAATATGAAAATTGGAATCAAGCAATAATTTGACATTTCAGATCCAACAACAGTGGTCTCATCGAAAATGGAGGTCGTTTGCAAAATGTCTATTTTTAAGGGCTAAAATTCCATAGCGACTATTCTGAATTTTCAATTGGGCATAACCTTTTATTCCAGCTATGAAATTTGGATTTTTCAGATTTGTTGGAAAGATATTTTCAAACAAATTCAAATATTTCTAGTTTCACAAAAATCCGGTTTATTTTCAATCCTATACATTTATTTGAAATTTGAAATCGAATTTCCAAACTACCGCGCCATTTTCGATTCCTTTTATAATTAAAATAAATATTTATATTCTAATTTCGATTTAAATAAATTTATACATTCTAATTCTATTCAAAATAAATTTCTAGTCATTATTATTTAAAATAATTCATTTTAAATATCCGAAATTCACTAAAATTGCTAAATTAAAAAATTTAAATTGGTTTTGATTTCCCGGGTATCTCCCCCACTTAAAATCTTTTCATCCTCGTAAAGGAACGGAGCTGAAAGTTGTTTAACTAATCAACTCAACTTCCAGTTTGGCTTTCATTCTTCAACTTTCTAGTTTCTAAGAATTTCTAATTTTTCAAAAATTTGGCTAACACCCTAAATTTTCAAAAAAATTCTTCATAACCTCCTTCGTACGGGGAGCACTGGGAAAATCCCTAAAACTCCACACAGGCCCTCTCATCTCAAAAAGAAAAAGAAAAAGCCAAGCAGCATCGGCTCATAAAATCATCCAAACCCAAAAAATATAGTAAACATGTACCTATTTGTCAGGCATACAAATTTATTCCTCTTCTTTAGCCTCCTGGCTATGACATGTTCAATGTATATATATATATATATGTGCATGCATGCAATTTCAAATAATTTTCAATCCAGTTCAACATTCGACACAATTTGGTTATATTTACCGTTCATTCGCATAATGGTTTTATTGGTTAACAAATAATCATGCAACACAACCATCAATTAATTAGTTGGTTAACGTTTCAAATTCATAATTTTTGTATACTCAAAAATCATGTTTTTGATGCCAAATCACAACAATAAACCCTATCTAGTTTTGGTTCTCACACCAGCCAATTGGAAATATATAGATATCACACATTCGAAACTCGAACATAAACACTGATAATGTTTCGAACCATTATCAAAATTATCTCCGGACGACTAGAGTGTGATACTGTATCTACCCAGTATATTAAAACTTCGAATACACGTTTGCAAGGCGTATATGCAAAATCTTTATATATTGGATTGTCCAAAATCAATCTAAAATAAATATTCAAATACGTATAAAATGGTTTAAATTTACAAAACAAAATTTGTTTTCATTTTTTATTTTAAAACAACACTCTTCACACCCGTTCTAGGATACTACTGATCCTATCTTTAACGAGTCATTCTTATTGGATATTACTAATCAAATCTCTGATGAATCCTTTCATTTGGTTCTAAGGTGCCTTGTTCTCGAGCTCTGTAAACCAAAGCTCTGATACCACAGTAACGACTCGAACTTCCCCGGTCTCCGAAGAGAAGAGAAAGAACGGATTGTCTGAGAATAAGACAAATCAGAACACATACAGAAGAAAATTTCATTGCTTATTACAACAATTTGCATCAGAGTACAAGAATATACAGAGTATGAACAAATAATATACATTTGATAAATATCAGAAATTAAAATACATTACATATAAGCGGAAAATAACACAAAACACAAACTGAAAGAGATACATGGATAGAGAGCTTTCCGAATATCGTTCCAGCTGTAAACCAGGATCCTATGAATATAAATATGCAAAATCGAAACTACTAGCTGCCCGTGTGGAAAATAAGAGCACCCAGAGTTTAGGTTAAAACAATAAACTGCAGGTCAGTCATGTGATTGGTGTGAGGACTAAAACAGTTATTAAAACTTTAGTTTAAAAGTAAATCAAGAGACCATGCCGTATAACACGGAACGGGTTTCCTCCCAAGAATACCAGTGCATAAACAGTTATAAACAACGCAATGCTTTTTGGAAAAATGAAGCTATTATAAGACCCAGGTCCCATCACATAATGCAACGCAAGCCGGATGATAGGGTTTTCCCTTATGATAGCCAAACACGCTTGACACGTTTAAAAACAAATCATTTTGATACTAATATAAGTGCATAGTGTATAAAACAACTTCAAATATAAATGTATCAATCATAGGCGACATGGGTACCATCTATCAAGTCGCCAATACTAGGCTCTACAATCAAAACCGAAATGTCACGTATTGGAAATTAGATTTCCGTCATGAGTCAAGGCAAGGGATCATCCTTGCCGGCTTCGAGATACTCTAGCAAATGCCTCAGGATTTGGACGCTGGCGAACCCTTGCATCTTCAGGGCCAATCCACACATAACGGATTAGTTATACCTGAACACACGTTTCCCGGTCCTATTGGACCTATCCATCGGCTCCGTAGAGACCGATATATCCGAAGCGCCTCGCATTTCAACAACCACACAGGTAAAAATAATATGAATGTCAGGGCGTGAAAAACCCTGACACCACCCATAGCTAGAAAGAAACGACGTGCACTCCCTGCAGTCACGATACCGTTTTTGACTCATATCGAGGTGCGAGGCTCGTGAATTAACGCTATACAAAAAGCTATGCCATGCAGGCCGTGCTTTGATCATCAACCAAAAGACTCTGCTTTTCAACAGAAGCCTTGATCATTTGCATCTCAGCATGCCACACAGGCAATTCACGCCATGCGACTGATGTCTATCGATATATAACCTCTGAGCTCGTACGTCTCAGAGAAGGGTGTTAAGCAAGAGAATAAATTCTCCGCCGCCAAACTGATATATATTTAATATAGATCAATCAATATAGAATAAAATCCAATGTCAGACACACGGTCCATTTACAAGTTCGTTCTGGGTCTGAACGAAACCGGAGGCACCTTATTCCTCGTCCTATATGTCCAATACAGGAGAGAGGTCCTCGCATATCCGTTGATCTCCAAGTACGTCTGGACGATCACCACTTATTACCTTGTCTTGGGTGGACATCAGTATTCATCTAAATGATGTGAAGACCTCCGGTCTTCAACCACCGTCTTCATCGTCGACTTATCATCGAATCAGTTATTCAGAATGGGTATAAACCCGACCTATCTGAATAACTCGCGTATATAATAAACAAGTGTTATAAAAACATAACATACGCCTCATTCCAATTCTGAATATTCTTTTATTTAAATATTCATATCCTTTGGGAATGGTTCCTATTAATGTTATGAAAAATAAATTCTTTAAATTTATTCTTTAATCTTCCTTTGGATATCAATTCAAACCATATTAACGTTTATCCAAATTAGTCGGGATTAGCGCACCTTACCGAAGTAATCATTTATTTAATTTCCCAATCCCAACATATTCATCCCGTGGAGTAAAACTGGTAATACTCCATATCTAACACCACGGTGTTATCGGTAGATATTAATTACCATTTCACGTTCAAATCTAATCAAAGATTTAGCTATCGCTAGGAGCAAAACTGGTGATACTCCATTCTCGAACATTTCCCAAATTTGATAATTTAAGTTATCAATTCACATTTCAATCTAATTAAAGATTCATTAAAACTCCACTTAGTTTTAATCTTCCCAAAAATCAATATTAATGATTATTTAACTTTGGAAAATCAAACATGCCTCATCGACAATCTACACCGTACTATTGATTTCTGCCTATATATTACCTCTGAGCTCGTACGTCTTAGAGAAGGGTGTTAAGCAAGAGAATAAATTCTCCGCCACCAAACAAATATATATTTAGTAGAGATCAACCATGCCGTTTGAAATACAATGACAGAAATGTAATCCTTCCTTTAACTGGGTTAAAGAACTAATGTCATTTAAAACACAATTCACGATAAACCCAAATCACATTCCATTGATTATGGAATCTTCAAGGAAAAACAAATCAATATATAATCGATATCAATTTCCGTATCTGACTAATAATATAAATGGAATAACGGCAAAGCCTTTTAAATTCTATATATATTAACAGTCTTCCTCCACTTAAGTTCACTTCGATTATTATCAAATCGAATTCCATTCAATTCCAATTTAATATATTAAATTGGAAACTTTACTTTGGAAATTCCCATTAAATTTTAATAAAAAGGTTTATAAATTCCAAATCACAGTACATTGTAAATCGGGTTAAAGAACGAATGTCGTTAAAAACACAGTTCACAATAAACCCAACTCACATTCCATTTCAAATCCAATTAAATGTTAATTGATTGGTAATTATTCTCTACATCTTAATTAAAAGATTTATTCTTTTTACACGGGGTTCAAGAACAGTGTTACTGAAGACCCCATCCCATTAGTCTCTAACCGTAAATTAGTAATAGAACAATTCCCTAAGTGTTAATTCCGAAGGCCGAAACCAACATCAGATCAATACCCAGGAAACCATTCAACTTAGCTAATCTCCAGTTAGTTTCTAATTTTCTTAACTCCATTGGATTTAAGAACAGTATTATTAAAGATACCATTCACGAAAAACCCAGAATCTAATTCAATATTAAATACAAGGCTCTGAATAGAAAATATATTGGCTTATATTCAATATCAAATTCTGAAATCAACAAATATCATATTGGAATAACGATATATATATCTTCCAAATTCCCCCATAATATCCGTATAATCAAGGACCCAATATCGAAATATTCCGAAGATAATTTCGATTCAAATCCATTCCAATTCATATATTGGAAATTCTGGTTATCCTTAAAACCATTTCAAATCCAATTTATTTATTTTAATAATATTGGATTTATAATTATAGTTAATAACTAGTTCATTTCGATAAAAATATATTTTTATCTTTTAAAATATGGAATTTTTGTCCCAATTCTTTCCAAATTATTTATTATGATTTTACTTAAATTATTGATATTTTTAATAATTTTATCAAGGCCCGTACAGTCGATTTCCATAAACGGCCATCGAACTGCACTTACAGCGACCTTTTCCAAATTTGATTTGAACATAATTCCAAATCCAACCATTAGATTTCAAATCTCTAATATTCGTTGGAAAGAACTTTTCGATACAAACCCAACGGTTCCGATTTTAGGAGAATCCGACGGTCGGATCTCCCGTAATGTCCATTCGAAGTCAATGGTCGAAATTCGCGAACTATCGCGGCGCGTTCTATTCAGGCCATTAAATATAATATATATATATATTATATATTTCATCGATTTCCATTTAAAATGTATTTTATAAATTGTTTTAAATTCTGTTTCAAATCGATTTCAACTTCATATTCAATTTTAAATCAAAATTGAATATTCCATCTCATGATATATAAATGATAATATTTTGAAAACATTAGATTTTGAGATCACTTCCTTTTCGATATTCATTATAAAAATGAATAAAATCGATATAAATATCGTTCATGTCAAAATGGCGTTAATCTAATCAACACGACTTTATATATTTAAATATTTTCTTGTCCATCCCAAATCGGACATCAAAATCATATTTTGATCCATCACTATATATTATTTTAAAATATTCCTTATTTTGAAATATTCGTTATTTTAAAGTATTTTTTCTTTCTGAACTGGAATCAGACACAGTCAATTACCATATAATGTTATATATATGGATTTCATACAACATATGTATAAAACAATAATCAAAATCAATTAACCATCATCTAGAGTGCATTACACAACTGCATAAGCGTTAAATATAAATAATTAACACTTACAATAGCCTGTCAACCCATCGATTGACATACAACTAAATATTGGGATTAGTGTACATCAAATATCGTCCCAATACCCGTGTGGGGTTTCAATCAACAAACACAGATTTTATTTGTGCAGTTGGGCGATGTGTAAAATTTATCGTCCCAATCAATATCAGTCAAATGTGTGTATATAAACAAATCGTTCGATTTGTTTATGAGTATTTATTTTATTCATATACACGTTAAAAATTATATTTTTAACGATTAAATATTTTATTTCAACACATGAATATTATTTACAGTTAATTTCACATCACAAACAATTTTCACAACACAGTCAAGCCAAACAAGTCGTCCATGGTCTGTGGACGACGGTGTCGGGTGCTGGTAAGCACCGTCTACATCCTAGTATATATTTCTAACTAGAACATAAATTAAAGTGAGGAGTTCTCACCTTTGGGATCCACTCCCCCAGTTTTATTTCTGAATTTCAGAACAGTTGGGATTTGCCTGACATTCCAATGCAGTCTTCTCTACGTTATTCATATTAAAAATCACATTTTTAATATGATGTTTATATATTTAAAAATCGCTATTTTTATACCGCTACTCATACAAAAATTATATTTTTATAATGCTCTCTTCAGAATAAAAATCATATTTTGATTTAACCATTCAAACAACAAAAATCATTTTTATATCGCCACTTCATATATAAAAATCGTATTTTTATATCGTCATATGAGACGACCCGAACTTCCCCGGTCTCCAAAGAGATGAGAAAGAACGAATTGTTTTGAGAACACGACAAAATAGAACGCAGACGGAAGAACATTTCATTGTATATTACAACAATGCATCAGATTACAAGAATATACAGAGTATAAATGAATAAATATTACACAGAAAATATCAGAGATTACATTTAAATACTTCGCAGCGGAAAATAATACAATACACAACTAGAAGTAGATATACGGATACAAAGCTTTCCGGATATCGTTCCAGCTGTAAACCAGGATCCTGTGAATATAAATCTGCAAAACCAAAACTACTAGCTGCCCGTGTCAAAATAAGGGCACCCAGAGTTTAGGTTAAAAACAATAAACTCCAGGTCAGTCATGGGACTGGTGTGAGAACTAAAACAGTTATTGATCTTTATTTTAAAGTTAGGTAAATCAAGGGACCACGCCGTATAACACGGAACGGGTTTCCTCCCAAGAATACCAGTGCATAAAACAAACAGCGCAATGCTAAATAAAGAAAAATGAAGCTATTATAAGACCCAGGTCCTATCACACAATGCAACGCAAGCCGGGGGATAGGGTTTTTACCTTATAATAGCCAAGAATGCTTGATACGTTTAAAAGAAATCATTTGATACTATTATAAGTGTATAGTGTATAAAACAACTTCAAATCATAAGTATCAATCATAGGCGGCATGAATGCCCCATAACACTATGTCGCCATATATAGGTTATACAATCAAAATCGCAAAGTCGCGTATTTGGAAATTGGATTTCCGTCTATGAACCGAGGCAAAAGATAGTCCTCACCGACTTCGAGACTGTCTAGCCCGAGCCTCAGGGTCAGAGCGCATCGACCCTTGGATCCTCAGGGCCGGTCCACCGATGTAGATTAAACTTAAATCCTGAACATGCGTTTCCCCGCCCTTTGGGGCGTAAATGAGCCAACGAATGACTCCACCGGACCCGGATCGTCCGATCAAACCGAGGCGCCTCGCAACAGCAACAACCACACAGGTGAAAAGTATATAAATGTCAGGGCTGGTAGGTCACTGACACCACCTTAGCTAGAAAGAAACACATGCCCTCCCTGACGTCCTCTCCCGTTTTTGGTTCACAACCGGGGTGCGAAACTCGCGAAGTAAACGTTACACAAAGCTACGCCACAAAGGCTGTGCTTTGATCATCACCACAAGACTTTGCTTTTCAACAGAAGCCTTGATCAATTGCCACTTAGGCATGCCACACAGGCAATTCACTCCATGCGTTTGATATCCATCGATATATAACCTCTGAGCTCGTACGTCTCAGAGAAGGGCGTTAAGCAAGAGAATAAATTCTCTGCTGCCAAACAGATATATATTTAATAGAGATCAATCACACGGACTAAAATCCAATGTCTGACACACAGTCCATTTACAAGTCCGTTCTGGGTCTGAACGAAACCGGAGGCACCTAGTACCCCGCATATCCATTAATCTCCAAGTACGTCTGGACGATCACCAACTGTTTCCATCTTCTTGGGTGTACAGCCCAATCAAGATCATCAGTAATCACCCAAACGACGTGAAGACCTCCGGTCTTCGACCATCGTCTTCATCTTCGACTTATCGTCGTATCAGTTATTCAGAATGGGATAAACCCGGTCTTTCCGAATAACTCGCGTATATTTTAAATAAGTGTTACACAAACACAACATACGCCTCATTCCAATTCATCAGTCACTAACCGTAAATTAATCAAGAGAATAATTCCCCAAATATTAACCTCGAAGGACGAAACCAACATCAGATCAATATTCAGAAAACCATTCTACTTGGCTAACCGACAGTTAGTTTCTAAATTTCACATTCATAGGGAAAGGTTCCCATTAATTTTATCCAAGATAAATTCCTTGAACCTATTCTTTAATCTTCTTTTGAATTTCGATTCAACTAGTCGAGATTAACGAACCTTACTGAAGTAATCATTGGTTTTAATTTCCCAATCCCAACCTATTCATCCCATGAAGTAAAACTGGTAATACTTCATATCTAACACCACGGTGTTATCGGTAAATTCAATTACCATTTCACGTTTAAATCCAATTAAAGATTTAACTATCGCCTGGAGCAAAACTGGTGCTACTCCATTCTCGGTCATTTCAATCTAATTAAAGATTCATTAAAACTCCACTTAGTTTTAATCTTTGACTGGGTTAAAGAATCCGTGTCATTTAAAACATGGTTCACGATAAACCCAAAGTCACATTCCATTAATTATCGGGTTAAAGAACGAGTGTTATTTAAAACACTGTTCACGATAAACCCAAAAATCAATATCAATTCAATTGCAATTAAATATTATTTAATTGGTACACTTCATTAAATCTAAATAAAAAGATTTAATCTTTTCTCAACTGGGTTCAAGAACAGTGTTAGTGAAGACACCATTCACGACAAACCCAAATCACATTTGATATTCAATACAAGGCTCTGAATAGAAAATATATCGGCTTATATTCAATATCAAATTCTACGATTAACAAATGCCGTATTGGAAATAACGATATAAATATATATCTTTCAAATTTCCATAACAACATCTGTATAATCACGAATTCCAACATCGAAATATTCCGAAGACAATTTCGATTCAAATCCATTCCAATGCAATCATTGGAAATTCTGGTTATTATCAAAACCATTTCAAATTCAATTTATTTGATTAAAAATAAATAGAATTGTAATTCTAGTTCAAAACTAGTTCATTTCGATAAAAATCTATTTTTATCTTTTCAAATATGGAGTTTTTCATCCCAATTCTTTCTAAATCATTTCTTATGATTTTACACAAATTATTACTATTTTTAATAATTTTATCAAGGCCTGTACAGTCGATTTCCATCAACGGCCATCGAACTGCACTTACAGCGACCTTTTTCAAATTTGATTTGGACATAATTCCAAATCCAACCGTTAGATTTCTAATTTCTCACATTCGTTAGAAATTCCTTTTCGATACGAACCCAACGGTTCCGGTTTCAGGAGAATCCGACGGTCGGATCTCCCGTAATGTCCGTTTGAAATAAATGGTCGAAATTCATGAACTGCCGCGGTGCGGCGCGTTCTATTCAGGCCATTATATTATATATATAATATATATAATATATATTTCGTCGATTTCTATTTATAACGAATTTTATAAATAGTTTTGAATTCGTTTCAAAAACCATTTCAACTTCCATTTTAATTCAAATCAAAATCGAATTTTTTTCTTATAAGTTCGTTTTAAAATTCATTGCTATTCAATTCAAATTTCAATTCATTTTTGAATTCATTTCAATTCGTTTTCAATTCAATTCGAATTCGTATTCAATTCAATTCGAATTCGTATTCAATTCAATTCGAATTCATTTTCAATTCAATTCGATTTGGTTTTCAATTCAATTCGATTCCAATTGTTTTTCTATTCGATTCAATTCAAATTGGTTTTCTATTCGATTCAATTCAAATTGGTTTTAAATTTCAATTCTTTTTAAAATATCAGATTTTTGAAATCACTTTCGATATTCATTATAAAATGAATAAAATCGATATAAATATCGTTCACGTCAAAATGGCGTCAATCTAATCAACACGGCTTCATATATTTCTGTTTTCAAATATTCTATTTCAAATATTTCTTTTTCAAAATGTTTCTATTTCAAAATGTTTCGTTCAACACATGACTAATCTCAACGGATGAGTATTGTCAACACATGAACCTTTATTTTATAATATTCTTTATTTTTCAAATTGGAATGAGGCCCAATCAATTACCATATAGCGTTAACTATATGGATTTTCTACAACACATATATTCAATAACAACGATGAATAATCAACCATCATCCAAAGTGCATTCTACACTGTATAAGCATCAAATATAAATATTCAACGCTTATAACAGTTTGTCAATCTATCGATCGACATACAACTAACTATTGGGATTAGTGTACGTCATATATCATCCCAATACCCGTGTGGGGTTTCAAACAATCAAACACAGATTTTATTTGTGCAGTTGGGCGATGTGTAAAATTTATCGTCCCAATCAATGTCCTTCAAATAGGTGTACATAAACAAACCGTCCGGTTTGTAAATGAATATTTATTTATTCACATTTATGTTAAAAATCATATTTTTAACGATCAAACTATTTTATTCAACCTATGAAAATGATTTGATTGTTAAAAATATAATTTTTAACATATATATATACACTATATAAAATTGTCATGTATATGAAATATTCGATTTTGATACTGAATAGAAAATGAATTCGAATTGAACTGAATAGAAAATGAATTCGAATTGAATAGAATAGAAAATGAATTCGAATTGAACTGAATAGAAAATGAATTGAATAGAATAGAAAATGAATTGAATAGAATAGAAAATGAATTGAATATACAGAGATTTCGAAATGAATTGAATATATAGAGATTTCGAAATGAATTGAATATACAAAGATTTCGAAATGAATTGAATATACAAAGATTTCGAAATGAATTGAATATACAAAGATTTAGAAATGAATTTGAATCGAATAGAAAACCAATTTGAATTGAATTGAATAGAAAACCAATTTGAATTGAATTCGAATTGAACTGAATAGAAAATGAATTCGAATTGAACTGAATAGAAAATGAATTCGAATTGAACTGAATAGAAAATGAATTCGAATTGAACTGAATAGAAAATGAATTCGAATTGAATTGAATAGAAAATGAATTCGAATTGAACTGAATAAGAAATGAATTTGATTTGAATCGAATAGAAAACCAATTTGAATTGAATTGAATAGAAAACCAATTTGAATTGAATTCGAATTGAACTGAATAGAAAATGAATTCGAATTGAACTGAATATGAAATGAATTCGAATTGAACTGAATAGCAAATGAATTCGAATTGAACTGAATAGAAAATGAATTCGAATTGAACTGAATAGTAAATGAATTGAAAGTGAAAATATCGAATATATTGAAAGTGAAAATATCGAATATATTGAAAGTGAAAATGTCGTATATATTGAAAGTGAAAATATCGAATATATTGAAAGTGAAAATGTCGTATAGATTGAAAGTGAAAATATCGAATATATTGAAAGTGAAAATGTCGTATATATGAAAAGTGAAAATATCGTATGTATGAAAAGTGAAAACGATACACATATGAAATGTGAAAACGATGTATATATAAAATGAAAACGATATATATATATATGAAACATGAAAATGATTTGATTGTTAAAAATATAATTTTTAACATATATATATACACTGTATAAAATTGTCATGTATATGAAATATTCGATTTTGATACTGAATAGAAAATGAATTCGAATTGAACTGAATAGAAAATGAATTCGAATTGAATAGAATAGAAAATGAATTGAATAGAATAGAAAATGAATTGAATATACAGAGATTTCGAAATGAATTGAATATATAGAGATTTCGAAATGAATTGAATATACAAAGATTTCGAAATGAATTGAATATACAAAGATTTCGAAATGAATTGAATATACAAAGATTTAGAAATGAATTTGAATCGAATAGAAAACCAATTTGAATTGAATTGAATAGAAAACCAATTTGAATTGAATTCGAATTGAACTGAATAGAAAATGAATTCGAATTGAACTGAATAGAAAATGAATTCGAATTGAACTGAATAGAAAATGAATTCGAATTGAACTGAATAGAAAATGAATTCGAATTGAATAGAATAGAAAATGAATTCGATTTGAACTGAATAGAAAATGAATTCGAATTGAACTGAATAGAAAATGAATTCGAATTGAATAGAATAGAAAATGAATTCGAATTGAACTGAATAGAAAATGAATTGAATAGAATAGAAAATGAATTGAATATATAGAGATTTCGAAATGAATTGAATATACAAAGATTTTGAAATGAATTGAATATACAAAGATTTCGAAGTGAATTGAATATACAAAGATTTAGAAATGAATTTGAATCGAATAGAAAACCAATTTGAATTGAATTGAATAGAAAACCAATTTGAATTGAATTCGAATTGAACTGAATAGAAAATGAATTCGAATTGAACTGAATAGAAAATGAATTCGAATTGAACTGAATAGAAAATGAATTCGAATTGAACTGAATAGAAAATGAATTCGAATTGAACTGAATAGAAAATGAATTCGAATTGAACTGAATAAGAAATGAATTTGATTTGAATCGAATAGAAAACCAATTTGAATTGAATTGAATAGAAAACCAATTTGAATTGAATTCGAATTGAACTGAATAGAAAATGAATTCGAATTGAACTGAATATGAAATGAATTCGAATTGAACTGAATAGCAAATGAATTCGAATTGAACTGAATAGAAAATGAATTCGAATTGAACTGAATAGTAAATGAATTCGAATTGAAATTGAATATAAATGAATTCGATTGAACTGAATAGCAAATGAATTCGAATTGAACTGAATAGCAAATGAATTCGAATTGAACTGAATAGAAAATGAATTCGAATTGAACTGAATAGTAAATGAATTCGAATTGAAATTGAATATAAATGAATTCGATTTGAACTGAATAGAAAATGAATTTGAATTGAACTGAATAGAAAATGAATTCGAATTGAACTGAATAGAAAATGAATTCGAATTGAACTGAATAGAAAATGAATTCGAATTGAACTGAATAGAAAATGAATTCGAATTGAACTGAATAGAAAATGAATTCGAATTGAACTGAATAAGAAATGAATTCGAATTGAATTGAATAGAAAACCAATTTGAATTGAAAACGAATTCGAATTGAATTGAAACCGAATTGAAATGAATTCAAATTGAATTGAAATTTGAATTGAATAGAAATGAATTTTAAAACGAATTTATAAGGAAGAATTCAATTTTGATTTGAATTGAAATGGAAGTTGAAATTGTTTTTGAAACGAATTTAAAACTATTTATAAACTTTGTTTTAAATAGAAATCGACGAAATATATATTATATATATAATATAATGGCCTGAATAGAACGCGCCGCGCCGCGGCAGTTCGTAAATTTCGACCATTTATTTCAAATGAACATTACGGGAGATCCGACCGTCGGATTCTCCTGAAACCAGAACCGTTGGGTTCGTATCGAAAACAGCTTTCTAACGAATATTAGAGATTTGAAATCTAACGGTTGGATTTGGAATTATGTCCAAATCAAATTTGGAAAAGGTCGCTGTAAGTGCAGTTCGATGACCGTTGATGGAAATCGACTGTATGGGCCTTGATAAAATTATTAAAAATAGTAATAATTTGTGTAAAATCATAAGAAATGATTTGGGAAAAATTGGGATGAAAAACTCCATATTTGAAAAGATAAAAATATATTTTTATCGAAATGAACTAGTTATTAACTAGAAAAATAATCCAATGGTTATAAATAAATAAATTGGATTAGATTTGAATTGAAATTATCTTTGGATATTTTCGATATTGGATTCCGTGATTATACAGATATCGTGATGGGAATTTGGAAGATATCGATATCGTTATTCCCGATATGATATCTGTTGGTTTCAGGATTTGATGTTGAATATAAGTCAATACTATCTCTATTCAAAACCTTATATTTAATGTCAAATTTGATTGATTGATTGTATGGATTGTGCTCGACCAGTTTATGAGCAGAGTATGCTTTTACATTTAGCATTGGGTTGGGTTGAAAATATCTATGTGCTAACTCCTTGTGAAACACTTCACGATTTGACGATAAGGTGTTTAGCGATGTTGTGTCCATTTCAAATTTAATGAATGATTGTGAAATGATATTTTTCTTAAGTGAAAAGAAATGTATTCCCGATTTTGGACAGGGAATGTTTTATAAAAATGTTTTATAAAACAGAAAGGATTTCGAGGCCCAAAACCCGATGATTTCTAAAGTGATTTAGAAAATGTATTATATGTTACATTGTGGTTCATCGCATATTCGATTAGTTGCTATTGATGATGTATCTGTTTGGTGGCGGAGAATTTATTCTCTTGCTTAACACCCTTCTTTGAGACGTACGAGCTCAAAGGTTATGTGATTAATAGTGACTGATCATATGCGTGAATTACTGATGTGAAGTACTATATTTTGAAAGTACTTGTGATTATTATGTTGTGAAATGATTTTCCCTACTTCGGGATATGAAATGATTTAGTATGTGGCTAAAGATTCGGGTAACCCTGAGACTAAAAGTATGGGTGAGAGGGCGGTGTATGCTCTCCATGTGTGGGAGGTGCATCGTCGGTGTAGCCTACTCCTATGTGGGGTAGGTGCACATATATATATCGAGTTGCGAGGTGCGTACCCTTTGCCTTGTCGATGGGGAGCACGATATTTGGTTGCATACTTGTTTGTATGCATTGTTATGTTTTGGAATTCACATTTCAAAATGATTTGATTTGAGATCCCGAAGTGAAATCTACTTTGATATAGAAAGTTAGATATGTATTTCAAATGATTTGAAATAAGAAATCGGGAATAAAATCCAAAGGAATAATTTCTGTAAATTAAATTGGATTTAGAAAATCTAAGTGTAGTGATTAATCTATGTGGGTAGATTGGGATATTGCATGTTGATTGATGCATAGTAGATCCATATATCTATATTGATTGTTGTTTATACACTGGTATTCATGGGGGTAAACCTGTTCCGCGTTAGCGGCGTGGTCCCGTGATATGCAATTTTAGTAAATAAGTTAATTATAACTGTTAGAGTTTCTCACACCAGTCCCATGACTGACCTGTAGTTTGCTTTTCCCTTGCGAACTCGGGTGCCCCTATTTTCCATACGGGCAGTCGAGTAGTTTTATTTTGTAGATGTATTGAGCAGGATTCTGGATTGAAGCTTTAAGCTGTGTCCAGGCATTTACAGTCTTCTGCTGTGTAGTTTATATTTCCGCTGTGCACTGTTTTACATTTATGTAAATTTATCTTCCGCTGTGTATTATATTTCGATATACTCTGATATTCTGTACTCTGATGTAACATTATTATGATGTTTATTGAAGTCTTCTGTTATTTGTTCTGATGTGTTGTATACCCAAAGTTAGCGTATGCGGGAATCGAACGGTCTTGGTCGGTTTAGCGATCGATTATGTCCGGGCGAAATCCGGTGTCGTTACACGTGGTATCAGAGCTTTGGTTAAACTCAAATCTTTGGGGTACAACTCTTTAGAACTGAACAAAAGACTCATCAGAGGTAGGATTAGTAATATCCTATGAAAGAATCCTCATTAGAGATAGAATCAGTAGCATTCTAGAATGAGTGACTCGTTAGAGATGGGGTTAGAAATGCCCCAGAATGAGTCGAGAGTTATTTGTTTATAAATAACGTATTTGTGATTATATATAATCTGATTTTAGAAAATATGATTTTAAATATATAAAATTATATATTTGAAAATATAATCAATTAATTGATTGATGTTTGTGTTGTTTGTTTAATTGTTTGATAATTTTGAATCATTATGCCTAACTGAATCAAATATTGAACGATATTGAAAATAGGGTGCATTTGCTTGCATATACATATACTTACATTGAACAGGTCATAGCAAGGAGGCTAGAGCAGAGAATAAAATTTGTTTGCCCGACAAATAGGTACATGTTTACTACATAATTTACTGTTTTGTTTGGGTGATGATGATTTTATGAGCCTATTGGCTAGCCGCTTGGCTTTTTCTTTTTCTTTTTGAGATCTGAAGGACCGGGGAAGCTATTTGAGATTTCCCGATGCTCCCATTGCAGGGGAGGTTATGGCGAAATTTTTCGAAAATTTAGGGTGTTAGCCAAATTTTTGAAAATTTGAAAATTCTCAGAAACTGAAAAGTTGGAGAATGGAAGCCAAATCGAACGCAGAGTTGAATAATCAAACCACTTTCGACTTTGTTCCTTTTCGGGGACGAAAAGTTTTAAGTGGGGAAGATTGTAACAACCCGAAAATCTGGGCCAGTTTAAAAATTTTATTTTGGCAATTTTAGCGAATTTTGATTATTTAAAATGAAATATTTTAAATAATATCGACGAGAAATTTAGTTAGAATATAATTCGACGTATATATTATATACGTCGTCGTTAGAATATAAATATTTATATATAATTATAAATAGAATTGAAAATGGCACGGTAGTTCGATAATTCGATTTCAAACTTCAATTGAATGTACCGGGTGCAAAACAATCCGGATTTTAGTGAAACCAAAAATAATAGGATCTATTTGATTATATCTTTCCAACGAATGCGGATAATCGAAATTTCATAGCGGGAATCTAAAGATATGTCCAGTTGAAAATTCTGAATAGTCGCTATAGAATTCAGGCCCTTAAAAATGGACATTTTGCAAATGACCTCGGATTTCGACGAAACCACTTTTGTTGGATCCGCAGTGTCAAATTATTGCTAGATTCCAAATTTCATAATTTTTCGAATCAATAGGTGAGCGTGGCAAAGGAAAACGCGTTTGACCAGTTTTAGTTGATTTTAATCGACTGGAAATTGGCCATTTTTCAAACGGTCTCAGAATTCGACGAAACTAGTTTTGTTAGGACCGTATCGTCAATACGAAGCTAGAAAATATTTTTCGAGAATTTTTAGAGTTAATATGTGACCCCGGTAATTTGAAATGTACGTTTAAAATTCAATATAGTGATTTAAATGTAAATTAAACGGAAATTGATTCAAATGATCGAATCAACCTACGAAACATATACCATTGTGTTCGGAATGGGGGTATTTAGCTATAGGCGACAGTCGTTGGGTATGGTTTGGGATTAGTATCAACGAACAATTATTTTTCGAGTTAAAGGAATAAAAAAAAAATGAAATATTTATTATAACCCCCCCCCCATTCTAAAACCCTAGCCACATCAGAAATGCGCCGCTGACAATGCGATTGAGGGTTAGGATATTCCGATTTTCTTCCATAAATTAAACACAAATTATTCAATGATTTCGAAAGCTCATGGGGGGAAATCGAAGAGCTCTTAGAGCTCTAGAAGCTCAACGGCTATGATATGAAATCGTCGCTCGAGGAGACCGGAATATCTGTCAGAAGAGGCGCCGTTCGCATTGTTTCTGGTGGCGCTAGGGCCCACCGAGCTGCACCACTTTCGAGCTGAAGGAAGGCGGGGCAAGGCTCTCCGATGTGGCGTGGTTTGATCTTGGTCACGGCAAACGATAAGCGTGCGGTTTTGAACCCTAATTTGGAATGATGGGTTAAAGGGTTCGACTGTTTTACCAATGAAGAATATGAAGGTAACATGCCGATTTTCTTAATGTAATTAACTTGTTAAACTAGTGATTGAGAAAGGTAATTAAAAATAAAACAGTTAGTTTAAATTCATATTTTTGCATAAGTAAATATTGTTTTAAATTCAGATTTTTATATGAAGTTGTTTAAATTAAAATATATACGAAGCTGTTTTTATAAAAATATAAATATACCTTTGTTTTGAAAAAGTTGTTTTTAAAATATAAACAACTTTGTTTTTAAAATAAAAAATAGAAGAAGGCTTTGTTTTAAAAAAAAATAGAAGAAGGCTTTGTTTTTAAAAATAGAAGAAGGCTTTGTTTTTAAAAAAAAAAATAGAAATAGGATATGATTTTAAAAATAAAAAAGCAAGGACCTTTAAAATATATAAAAGCAAGGAGCTTTAAAAATATAAAAGGATTTTTTTTTAAAATAAAAATAGCCTGGGTTTAAAAATTCGATTTTTATATATTGAATAGCAAAGTAAAAAATCGATTTTTATATATTGAATAGCAATATAAAAATATGATTTTTATGTATGTAGTGGCTACGGGCAACTAAAGTGAAGAAAGGCGAGCACGGTGAAGATGTTCTACATAGGAAGTGCCGTGGAGTTAGGATAGCTATTGGTGAGAACTCCTCACTCTAAATTTTCTTTTTCTAGTTATATATAGATATACTAGGATGTAGACGGTGTTTAGTAGCACCCGACACCCGTCATCCACAGACCATGGATGGCTTGTTTGTTTGATTGATGTGATGTGAAAATTGTTTGTGATGTTGATGTGAAATTGAAAGTGAAAATATCGAATATATTGAAAGTGAAAATATCGAATATATTGAAAGTGAAAATGTCGTATAGATTGAAAGTGAAAATGTCGTATATATTGAAAGTGAAAATATCGAATATATTGAAAGTGAAAATATCGAATATATTGAAAGTGAAAATGTCGTATATATTGAAAGTGAAAATATCGAATATATTGAAAGTGAAAATATCGAATATATTGAAAGTGAAAATGTCGTATATATTGAAAGTGAAAATATCGAATATATTGAAAGTGAAAATATCGAATATATTGAAAGTGAAAATATCGAATATATTGAAAGTGAAAATGTCGTATAGATTGAAAGTGAAAATGTCGTATATATTGAAAGTGAAAATATCGAATATATTGAAAGTGAAAATATCGAATATATTGAAAGTGAAAATGTCGTATATATTGAAAGTGAAAATATCGAATATATTGAAAGTGAAAATGTCGTATAGATTGAAAGTGAAAATATCGAATATATTGAAAGTGAAAATATCGTATATATGAAAAGTGAAAATATCGTATGTATGAAAAGTGAAAACGATACACATATGAAATGTGAAAACGATGTATATATAAAATGAAAACGATATATATATATATGAAACATGAAAATGATTTGATTGTTAAAAATATAATTTTTAACATATATATATACACTGTATAAAATTGTCATGTATATGAAATATTCGATTTTGATACTGAATAGAAAATGAATTCGAATTGAACTGAATAGAAAATGAATTCGAATTGAATAGAATAGAAAATGAATTCGAATTGAACTGAATAGAAAATGAATTGAATAGAATAGAAAATGAATTGAATAGAATAGAAAATGAATTGAATATACAGAGATTTCGAAATGAATTGAATATATAGAGATTTCGAAATGAATTGAATATACAAAGATTTCGAAATGAATTGAATATACAAAGATTTCGAAATGAATTGAATATACAAAGATTTAGAAATGAATTTGAATCGAATAGAAAACCAATTTGAATTGAATTGAATAGAAAACCAATTTGAATTGAATTCGAATTGAACTGAATAGAAAATGAATTCGAATTGAACTGAATAGAAAATGAATTCGAATTGAACTGAATAGAAAATGAATTCGAATTGAACTGAATAGAAAATGAATTCGAATTGAATAGAATAGAAAATGAATTCGATTTGAACTGAATAGAAAATGAATTCGAATTGAACTGAATAGAAAATGAATTCGAATTGAATAGAATAGAAAATGAATTCGAATTGAACTGAATAGAAAATGAATTGAATAGAATAGAAAATGAATTGAATATATAGAGATTTCGAAATGAATTGAATATACAAAGATTTTGAAATGAATTGAATATACAAAGATTTCGAAGTGAATTGAATATACAAAGATTTAGAAATGAATTTGAATCGAATAGAAAACCAATTTGAATTGAATTGAATAGAAAACCAATTTGAATTGAATTCGAATTGAACTGAATAGAAAATGAATTCGAATTGAACTGAATAGAAAATGAATTCGAATTGAACTGAATAGAAAATGAATTCGAATTGAACTGAATAGAAAATGAATTCGAATTGAACTGAATAGAAAATGAATTCGAATTGAACTGAATAAGAAATGAATTTGATTTGAATCGAATAGAAAACCAATTTGAATTGAATTGAATAGAAAACCAATTTGAATTGAATTCGAATTGAACTGAATAGAAAATGAATTCGAATTGAACTGAATATGAAATGAATTCGAATTGAACTGAATAGCAAATGAATTCGAATTGAACTGAATAGAAAATGAATTCGAATTGAACTGAATAGTAAATGAATTCGAATTGAAATTGAATATAAATGAATTCGATTGAACTGAATAGCAAATGAATTCGAATTGAACTGAATAGCAAATGAATTCGAATTGAACTGAATAGAAAATGAATTCGAATTGAACTGAATAGTAAATGAATTCGAATTGAAATTGAATATAAATGAATTCGATTTGAACTGAATAGAAAATGAATTCGAATTGAACTGAATAGAAAATGAATTCGAATTGAACTGAATAGAAAATGAATTCGAATTGAACTGAATAGAAAATGAATTCGAATTGAACTGAATAGAAAATGAATTCGAATTGAACTGAATAGAAAATGAATTCGAATTGAACTGAATAAGAAATGAATTCGAATTGAATTGAATAGAAAACCAATTTGAATTGAATTGAATTGAAAACGAATTCGAATTGAATTGAAACCGAATTGAAATGAATTCAAATTGAATTGAAATTTGAATTGAATAGAAATGAATTTTAAAACGAATTTATAAGGAAGAATTCAATTTTGATTTGAATTGAAATGGAAGTTGAAATTGTTTTTGAAACGAATTTAAAACTATTTATAAACTTCGTTTTAAATAGAAATCGACGAAATATATATTATATATATAATATAATGGCCTGAATAGAACGCGTCGCGCCGCGGCAGTTCGTAAATTTCGACCATTTATTTCAAATGAACATTACGGGAGATCCGACCGTCGGATTCTCCTGAAACCAGAACCGTTGGGTTCGTATCGAAAACAGCTTTCTAACGAATATTAGAGATTTGAAATCTAACGGTTGGATTTGGAATTATGTCCAAATCAAATTTGGAAAAGGTCGCTGTAAGTGCAGTTCGATGACCGTTGATGGAAATCGACTGTATGGGCCTTGATAAAATTATTAAAAATAGTAATAATTTGTGTAAAATCATAAGAAATGATTTGGGAAAAATTGGGATGAAAAACTCCATATTTGAAAAGATAAAAATATATTTTTATCGAAATGAACTAGTTATTAACTAGAAAAATAATCCAATGGTTATAAATAAATAAATTGGATTAGATTTGAATTGAAATTATCTTTGGATATTTTCGATATTGGATTCCGTGATTATACAGATATCGTGATGGGAATTTGGAAGATATCGATATCGTTATTCCCGATATGATATCTGTTGGTTTCAGGATTTGATGTTGAATATAAGTCAATACTATCTCTATTCAAAACCTTATATTTAATGTCAAATTTGATTGATTGATTGTATGGATTGTGCTCGACCAGTTTATGAGCAGAGTATGCTTTTACATTTAGCATTGGGTTGGGTTGAAAATATCTATGTGCTAACTCCTTGTGAAACACTTCACGATTTGACGATAAGGTGTTTAGCGATGTTGTGTCCATTTCAAATTTAATGAATGATTGTGAAATGATATTTTTCTTAAGTGAAAAGAAATGTATTCCCGATTTTGGACAGGGAATGTTTTATAAAAATGTTTTATAAAACAGAAAGGATTTCGAGGCCCAAAACCCGATGATTTCTAAAGTGATTTAGAAAATGTATTATATGTTACATTGTGGTTCATCGCATATTCGATTAGTTGCTATTGATGATGTATCTGTTTGATGGCGGAGAATTTATTCTCTTGCTTAACACCCTTCTTTGAGACGTACGAGCTCAAAGGTTATGTGATTAATAGTGACTGATCATATGCGTGAATTACTGATGTGAAGTACTATATTTTGAAAGTACTTGTGATTATTATGTTGTGAAATGATTTTCCCTACTTCGGGATATGAAATGATTTAGTATGTGGCTAAAGATTCGGGAAACCCTGAGACTAAAAGTATGGGTGAGAGGGCGGTGTATGCTCTCCATGTGTGGGAGGTGCATCGTCGGTGTAGCCTACTCCTATGTGGGGTAGGTGCACATATATATATCGAGTTGCGAGGTGCGTACCCTTTGCCTTGTCGATGGGGAGCACGATATTTGGTTGCATACTTGTTTGTATGCATTGTTATGTTTTGGAATTCACATTTCAAAATGATTTGATTTGAGATCCCGAAGTGAAATCTACTTTGATATAGAAAGTTAGATATGTATTTCAAATGATTTGAAATAAGAAATCGGGAATAAAATCCAAAGGAATAATTTCTGTAAATTAAATTGGATTTAGAAAATCTAAGTGTAGTGATTAATCTATGTGGGTAGATTGGGATATTGCATGTTGATTGATGCATAGTAGATCCATATATCTATATTGATTGTTGTTTATACACTGGTATTCATGGGGGTAAACCCGTTCCGCGTTAGCGGCGTGGTCCCGTGATATGCAATTTTAGTAAATAAGTTAATTATAACTGTTAGAGTTTCTCACACCAGTCCCATGACTGACCTGTAGTTTGCTTTTCCCTTGCGAACTCGGGTGCCCCTATTTTCCACACGGGCAGTCGAGTAGTTTTATTTTGCAGATGTATTGAGCAGGATTCTGGATTGAAGCTTTAAGCTGTGTCCAGGCATTTACAGTCTTCTGCTGTGTAGTTTATATTTCCGCTGTGCACTGTTTTACATTTATGTAAATTTATCTTCCGCTGTGTATTATATTTCGATATACTCTGATATTCTGTACTCTGATGTAACATTATTATGATGTTTATTGAAGTCTTCTGTTATTTGTTCTGATGTGTTGTATACCCAAAGTTAGCGTATGCGGGAATCGAACGGTCTTGGTCGGTTTAGCGATCGATTAGGTCCGGGCGAAATCCGGTGTCGTTACACGAATTCAATTCGAATTCATTTTCAATTCAATTCGATTTGGTTTTCAATTCAATTCGATTCAAATTGTTTTTCTATTCGATTCAATTCAAATTGGTCTTCTATTCGATTCAATTCAAATTGGTTTTAAATTTCAATTCTTTTCAAAATATCAGATTTTTAAAATCACTTTCGATATTCATTATAAAATGAATAAAATCGATATAAATATCGTTCATGTCAAAATGGCATCAATCTAATCAACACGGCTTCATATATTTCTGTTTTCAAATATTCTATTTCAAATATTTCTTTTTCAAAATGTTTCTATTTCAAAATGTTTCGTTCAACACATGACTAATCTCAACGGATGAGTATTGTCAACACATGAACCTTTATTTTATAATATTCTTTATTTTTCAAATTGGAATGAGGCCCAATCAATTACCATATAGCGTTAACTATATGGATTTTCTACAACACATATATTCAATAACAACGATGAATAATCAACCATCATCCAAAGTGCATTCTACACTGTATAAGCATCAAATATAAATATTCAACGCTTATAACAGTTTGTCAATCTATCGATCGACATACAACTAACTATTGGGATTAGTGTACGTCATATATCATCCCAATACCCGTGTGGGGTTTCAAACAATCAAACACAGATTTTATTTGTGCAGTTGGGCGATGTGTAAAATTTATCGTCCCAATCAATGTCCTTCAAATAGGTGTACATAAACAAACCGTCCGGTTTGTAAATGAATATTTATTTATTCACATTTATGTTAAAAATCATATTTTTAACGATTAAACTATTTTATTCAACCTATGAATATTTTATTCGGTTCATTTATTAAATAAATTGTTATCTTTATTTTTCTAACTTATTTTTAGAAAATTTCCGACATAACGGCACGATACTAGAAACGGGACGAGGCCTAGCCTTGTCCTCGGTCTAGTTAAGGCCCACGCCATTCACACATCAATCAAATCCATTCATTTCACCACACAGTTCAATTTCAATCAAATGATCTAACTAATTTTTGCAATCAAACAAACAAGTCCATGGTCTATGGACGATTGTGTCGGGTGTTACTAAGCACCGTCTGCATCCTAGTATATATATATAACTAGAAAAAGAAATTGAAAGGTGAGAAATTCTCACCGATAGCTATCCAACTTCACGACACTTCACTTAGAGAAATCTTCGCCATTCTCGCCTTTTTGTCGCTTTCGCCCGTAGCCACTACATATATAAAAATCGAATTTTTACTTCGCTATTCGATACATAAAAATCGAATTTTTACTTCGCTATCCAAAATATTAAAATCGAATTTTTACTATGATGTCATATAGATAAAAATTCCATTTCAAAAATAAAGATTTCGCTTTTATAAAAATAAAGATTTCGCCTTTCTATAATATAAAAATCTAATCTTTATTATAAAAATCATATTTTTACACCTTAGCAATATATATATATATATATCAACTTGCTAATCATAAAACAAAAAATCCTATTTTTACATGTATAAAATTGTATTCTTCTATGCTACTTATATAAATAAAAATCGTATTTTTATTTTCTGATTTTCCATATAAAAATCGCGTTTTTATTTTCAGATTTAAATAAAAACAAAACAAAATAAAGCTCACCGATTGAAACGGGGGGGGGGGGGGGATCCGCGGTGGCACAGCTGCAAGTGGTCGGAGGTGCTCCACCGGAGCTCGCGGGGTGCTGTCAGTGCTGGAGCAGGCGGTTCTTGGTGGGTGGTGGAGCGGTTTGGCTAGAAGGAGGCGGGTTTTCAAAGGAGTGGAGGTTGCTGTAGGTGGCCAGAGGGGCGTGGGTGCGGCGTTGGGTGGACTGAGGGTCGGCGGCGGTCGACTGGCGATCAGGTCGTGGCTGGGGCTAGGCTTTTCCGGCGGCGCGTTCGATTCCAGACGAGAGGAGGAGGCGAGAGGGGATGGCTGGGCACGACGTCGACGAAGGCGGCGCTGGCGGGGGAAACCTAGGGCGGCGACGACGAACTTCGGAGGGAGGGGCGAAGGCGATTCGGGGATCGGGTTTTCTAAATTTTTTTTCTTTTTTATTCGTTTCTGAAATGAATCGGGGGGGGGGGGGGGGAGGGGGCAGAAATTATAGAAGGAGAAGGGGAGAGGAGATATTTTCAATTTTTTCAATTATTTAATTTATCACTAAAAGCAACTTTTATTTTCGACCTCTAAACGAGGCCCACCGCCTGTCGCCCATAGCGTATTACCCCCATTCCGAACACAATGGGATATGTATCGTAGGCTGATTCGACTGTTACGATCAGTTTCCGTCAAAATCAAAATATAAATCAGTATATATTCAATTTGAACGTACATTTCAAATTACCGGGGTCACATACTAACTAGAAAAATTCCTGAAAAATATTTTCTAGCTTCGTATTGACGATACGGTCCTAACAAAACTAGTTTCGTCGAATTCTGAGACCGTTTGAAAAATGAACAATTTCCAGTCGATTAAAATAAACTGAAACTGGTCAAACGCGTTTTCCTTTGCCACGCTCACATATTGATTCGAAAAATTATGAAATTTGAAACCTAGCAATAAATTGACATCACGAACCCAACAAAACTAGTTTTGTCGAAATCCGAGGTCGTTTGTAAAATGTCTATTTTTAAGGGCCTGAATTCCATAGCGACTATTCAGAATTTTTAACTGGACATATCTTTTGATTCCCGCTATGAAATTTCGATTTCCCGGATTCGTTGGAAAGATATTATCAAATAGATCCTATGATTTTTGGTTTCACTAAAATCCGGATTGTTTTGCACCCGGTACATTCAATTGAAGTTTGAAATCGAATTATCGAACTACCGCGCCATTTTCAATTTCTTTTATAATTATATATAATCATTTATATTCTATCGTCAATCTATACAACTATATACCATTGAATTTTATTCAAAAGAAATTTTCTCGTCGGTATTATTTAAAATAATTCATTTTTAATAATCAAAATTCGCTAAAATTGCCAAAATAAAAATTTTAAACTGGCCCAGATTTTCGGGTTGTTACAATCTCCCCCACTTAAAACTTTTCGTCCCCGAAAAGGAACAAAGTCGAAAGTGGTTTGATCAATCAACTCTACGTTCGATCTGGCTTCCATTCTCTAACTTTTCAGTTTCTGAGAATTTTCAAATTTTCAAAAATTTGGCTAACACCCTAAATTTTCGAAAAATTTCGCCATAACCTCCCCTGCACCGGGAGCCACGGGAAAATCCCGAAATTGCCATACAGGCCTTTTGATCTCAAAAAGAAAAAGCCAAGCGGCTAGCCAATAGGCTCATAAAATCATCATCACCCAAACGAAACAGTAAATTATGTAGTAAACATGTACCTATTTGTCGGGCAAACAAATTTTATTCTCTGCTCTAGCCTCCTTGCTATGCCTGTTCAATGTAAGTACAAGTATATGCAAGCAAATGCGACAAATTTCAATAATATTCACTATTTGATCAAATTGGCTATATAGTTAAAATTTCAACTAACAAACAATAATCAAACAACACAATCATCAATCAATTAGTGAATTATCATTTCAAATTCATAATTTTGATATATAGTCAAAAATCAAATTTTTGATGCCAAATGACAACAATTGGCCCTATCTAATTTTGGTTCTCACACCAGTCAATAGGAGATATATAAATATCACACCTTCAACACTCGAACACTAATTCTGATGATGTAGCTACAATCATCAGAATCATCTTCGGGCGACTAGAGTGTGAATCTATATCTATCCAGTATATTAAAATTTCGAATATACGTTTGCAAGGCGCATATGCAAAATCTTTATATACTGGACTGTCCAAATCAATATAAAATAAATAATCAAATACGAATAGTTGATTTAAATTTTCAAAACAAAATTTGTTTTCATTTTAAAAACATACTCTTCACACTCGTTCTAGGATACTACCGATCCCATCTCTAACGAGTCATTCTAATTGGATATTGCTAATCCAATATATGATGAATTCTTTCATATGGTTCTAATGTGTCTTGTTCTCTAAGCTTTGTAAACCAAAGCTCTGATACCACGATGAGACGACCCGAACTTCCCCGGTCTCCGAAGAGATGAGAAAGAACGAATTGTTTTGAGAACACGACAAAATAGAACGCAGACGGAAGAACATTTCATTGTATATTACAACAATGCATCAGATTACAAGAATATACAGAGTATAAATGAATAAATATTACACAGAAAATATCAGAGATTACATTTAAATACTTCGCAGCGGAAAATAATAAAATACACAACTAGAAGTAGATATACGGATACAAAGCTTTCCGGATATCATTCCAGCTGTAAACCAGGATCCTGTGAATATAAATCTGCAAAACCAAAACTACTAGCTGCCCATGTCAAAATAAGGGCACCCAGAGTTTAGGTTAAAAACAATAAACTCCAGGTCAGTCATGGGACTGGTGTGAGAACTAAAACAGTTATTGATCTTTATTTTAAAGTTAGGTAAATCAAGGGACCACGCCGTATAACACGGAACGGGTTTCCTCCCAAGAATACCAGTGCATAAAACAAACAGCGCAATGCTAAATAAAGAAAAATGAAGCTATTATAAGACCCAGGTCCTATCACACAATGCAACGCAAGCCGGGGGATAGGGTTTTTACCTTATAATAGCCAAGAATGCTTGATACGTTTAAAAGAAATCATTTGATACTATTATAAGTGTATAGTGTATAAAACAACTTCAAATCATAAGTATCAATCATAGGCGGCATGAATGCCCCATAACACTATGTCGCCATATATAGGTTATACAATCAAAATCGCAAAGTCGCGTATTTGGAAATTGGATTTCCGTCTATGAACCGAGGCAAAAGATAGTCCTCACCGACTTCGAGACTGTCTAGCCCGAGCCTCAGGGTCAGAGCGCATCGACCCTTGGATCCTCAGGGCCGGTCCACCGATGTGGATTAAACTTAAATCCTGAACATGCGTTTCCCCGCCCTTTGGGGCGTAAATGAGCCAACGAATGACTCCACCGGACCCGGATCGTCCGATCAAACCGAGGCGCCTCGCAACAGCAACAACCACACAGGTGAAAAGTATATAAATGTCAGGGCTGGTAGGTCACTGACACCACCTTAGCTAGAAAGAAACGCATGCCCTCCCTGACGTCCTCTCCCGTTTTTGGTTCACAACCAGGGTGCGAAACTCGCGAAGTAAACGTTGCACAAAGCTACGCCACAAAGGCTGTGCTTTGATCATCACCACAAGACTTTGCTTTTCAACAGAAGCCTTGATCAATTGCCACTTAGGCATGCCACACAGGCAATTCACTCCATGCGTTTGATATCCATCAATATATAACCTCTGAGCTCGTACGTCTCAGAGAAGGGCGTTAAGCAAGAGAATAAATTCTCTGCCGCCAAACAGATATATATTTAATAGAGATCAATCACACGGACTAAAATCCAATGTCTGACACACAGTCCATTTACAAGTCCGTTCTGGGTCTGAACGAAACCGGAGGCACCTAGTACCCCGCATATCCATTGATCTCCAAGTACGTCTGGACGATCACCAACTGTTTCCATCTTCTTGGGTGTACAGCCCAATCAAGATCATCAGTAATCACCCAAACGACGTGAAGACCTCCGGTCTTCGACCATCGTCTTCATCTTCGACTTATCGTCGTATCAGTTATTCAGAATGGGATAAACCCGGTCTTTCCGAATAACTCGCGTATATTTTAAATAAGTGTTACACAAACACAACATACGCCTCATTCCAATTCATCAGTCACTAACCGTAAATTAATCAAGAGAATAATTCCCCAAATATTAACCCCGAAGGACGAAACCAACATCAGATCAATATTCAGAAAACCATTCTACTTGGCTAACCGACAGTTAGTTTCTAAATTTCACATTCATAGGGAAAGGTTCCCATTAATTTTATCCAAGATAAATTCCTTGAACTTATTCTTTAATCTTCTTTTGAATTTCGATTCAACTAGTCGAGATTAACGAACCTTACTGAAGTAATCATTGGTTTTAATTTCCCAATCCCAACCTATTCATCCCATGAAGTAAAACTGGTAATACTTCATATCTAACACCACGGTGTTATCGGTAAATTCAATTACCATTTCACGTTTAAATCCAATTAAAGATTTAACTATCGCCTGGAGCAAAACTGGTGCTACTCCATTCTCGGTCATTTCAATCTAATTAAAGATTCATTAAAACTCCACTTAGTTTTAATCTTTGACTGGGTTAAAGAATCTGTGTCATTTAAAACACGGTTCACGATAAACCCAAAGTCACATTCCATTAATTATCGGGTTAAAGAATGAGTGTTATTTAAAACACTGTTCACGATAAACCCAAAAATCAATATCAATTCAATTGCAATTAAATATTATTTAATTGGTACACTTCATTAAATCTAAATAAAAAGATTTAATCTTTTCTCAACTGGGTTCAAGAACAGTGTTAGTGAAGACACCATTCACGACAAACCCAAATCACATTTGATATTCAATACAAGGCTCTGAATAGAAAATATATCGGCTTATATTCAATATCAAATTCTACGATTAACAAATGCCGTATTGGAAATAACGATATAAATATATATCTTTCAAATTTCCATAACAACATCTGTATAATCACGAATTCCAACATCGAAATATTCCGAAGACAATTTCGATTCAAATCCATTCCAATGCAATCATTGGAAATTCTGGTTATTATCAAAACCATTTCAAATTCAATTTATTTATTTAAAAATAAATAGAATTGTAATTCTAGTTCAAAACTAGTTCATTTCGATAAAAATCAATTTTTATCTTTTCAAATATGGAGTTTTTCATCCCAATTCTTTCTAAATCATTTCTTATGATTTTACACAAATTATTACTATTTTTAATAATTTTATCAAGGCCTGTACAGTCGATTTCCATCAACGGCCATCGAACTGCACTTACAGCGACCTTTTTCAAATTTGATTTGGACATAATTCCAAATCCAACCGTTAGATTTATAATTTCTCACATTCGTTAGAAAGTTCTTTTCGATACGAACCCAACGGTTCCGGTTTCAGGAGAATCCGACGGTCGGATCTCCCGTAATGTCCGTTTGAAATAAATGGTCGAAATTCATGAACTGCCGCGGTGCGGCGCGTTCTATTCAGGCCATTATATTATATATATAATATATATAATATATATTTCGTCGATTTCTATTTATAACGAATTTTATAAATAGTTTTGAATTCGTTTCAAAAACCATTTCAACTTCCATTTTAATTCAAATCAAAATCGAATTTTTTTCTTATAAGTTCGTTTTAAAATTCATTGCTATTCAATTCAAATTTCAATTCATTTTTGAATTCATTTCAATTCGTTTTCAATTCAATTCGAATTCGTTTTCAATTCAATTCGAATTCATTTTCAATTCAATTCGATTTGGTTTTCAATTCAATTCGATTTGGTTTTCAATTCAATTCGATTCAAATTGTTTTTCTATTCGTTTCAATTCAAATTGGTTTTCTATTCGATTCAATTCAAATTGGTTTTAAATTTCAATTCTTTTTAAAATATCAGATTTTTGAAATCACTTTCGATATTCATTATAAAATGAATAAAATCGATATAAATATCGTTCACGTCAAAATGGCGTCAATCTAATCAACACGGCTTCATATATTTCTGTTTTCAAATATTCTATTTCAAATATTTCTTTTTCAAAATGTTTCTATTTCAAAATGTTTTGTTCAACACATGACTAATCTCAACGGATGAGTATTGTCAACACATGAACCTTTATTTTATAATATTCTTTATTTTTCAAATTGGAATGAGGCCCAATCAATTACCATATAGCGTTAACTATATGGATTTTCTACAACACATATATTCAATAACAACGATGAATAATCAACCATCATCCAAAGTGCATTCTACACTGTATAAGCATCAAATATAAATATTCAACGCTTATAACAGTTTGTCAATCTATCGATCGACATACAACTAACTATTGGGATTAGTGTACGTCATATATCATCCCAATACCCGTGTGGGGTTTCAAACAATTAAACACAGATTTTATTTGTGCAGTTGGGCGATGTGTAAAATTTATCGTCCCAATCAATGTCCTTCAAATAGGTGTACATAAACAAACTGTCCGGTTTGTAAATGAATATTTATTTATTCACATTTATGTTAAAAATCATATTTTTAACGATCAAACTATTTTATTCAACCTATGAATATTCTATTCGGTTCATTTATTAAATAAATTGTTATCTTTATTTTTCTAACTTATTTTTAGAAAATTTCGGCGGCATAACGGCACGATACTAGAAACGGGACGAGGCCTAGCCTTGTCCTCGGTCTAGTGAAGGCCCACGCAATTCACACATCAATCAAATCCATTCATTTCACCACACAGTTCAATTTCAATCAAATGATCTAACTAATTTTTGCAATCAAACAAACAAGTCCATGGTCTGTGAACGATTGTGTCGGGTGCTACTAAGCACCGTCTGCATCCTAGTATATATATATAACTAGAAAAAGAAATTGAAAGGTGAGAAATTCTCACCGATAGCTATCCAACTTCACGACACTTCACTTAGAGAAATCTTCGCCATTCTCGCCTTTTTGTCGCTTTCGCCCGTAGCCACTACATATATAAAAATCGAATTTTTACTTCGCTATTCGATACATAAAAATCGAATTTTTACTTCGCTATCCAAAATATAAAAATCAAATTTTTACTAGGATGTCATATAGATAAAAATTCCATTTCAAAAATATAGATTTCGCCTTTATAAAAATAAAGATTTCGCCTTTCTATAATATAAAAATCTAATCTTTATTATAAAAATCATATTTTTATACCTTAGCAATATATATATATATATATAAAAAAAAATCAAATTGCTAATCATAAAACAAAAAATCCTATTTTTACATGTATAAAATCGTATTCTTCTATGCTACTTATATAAATAAAAATCGTATTTTTATTTTCTGATTTTCCATATAAAAATCGCGTTTTTATTTTCAGATTTAAATAAAAACAAAACAAAATAAAGCTCACCGATTGAAACGGGGGGGGGGGGGGCGGATCCGCGGTGGCATAGCTGCAAGTGGTCGGAGGTGCTCCACCGGAGCTCGCGGGGTGCTGTCAGTGCTGGAGCAGGCGGTTCTTGGTGGGTGGTGGAGCGGTTTGGCTAGAAGGAGGCGGGTTTTCAAAGGAGTGGAGGTTGCTGTAGGTGGCCAGAGGGGCGTGGGTGCGGCGTTGGGTGGACTGAGGGTCGGCGGCGGTCGACTGGCGATCGGGTCGTGGCTGGGGCTAGGGTTTTCCGGCGGCGCGTTCGATTCCAGACGAGAGGAGGAGGCGAGAGGGGATGGCTGGGCACGACGTCGACGAAGGCGGCGCTGGCGGGGGAAACCTAGGGCGGCGGCGACGAACTTCGGAGGGAGGGGCGAAGGCGATTCGGGGATCGGGTTTTCTAAATTTTTTTTCTTTTTTATTCGTTTCTGAAATGAATCGGAGGGGCCAGAAATTATAGAAGGAGAAGGGGAGAGGAGATATTTTCAATTTTTTTAATTATTTAATTTATCACTAAAAGCAACTTTTATTTTCGACCTCTAAACGAGGCCCACCGCCTGTCGCCCATAGCGTATTACCCCCATTCCGAACACAATGGGATATGTATCGTAGGCTGATTCGACTGTTACGATCAGTTTCCGTCAAAATCAAAATATAAATCAGTATATATTCAATTTGAACGTACATTTCAAATTACCGGGGTCACATACTAACTAGAAAAAATCCTGAAAAATATTTTCTAGCTTCGTATTGACGATACGGTCCTAACAAAACTAGTTTCGTCGAATTCTGAGACCGTTTGAAAAATGGCCAATTTCCAGTCGATTAAAATAAACTGAAACTGGTCAAACGCGTTTTCCTTTGCCACGCTCACATATTGATTCAAAAAATTATGAAATTTGAAACCTAGCAATAAATTGACATCACGAACCCAACAAAACTGGTTTCGTCGAAATCCGAGGTCGTTTGTAAAATGTCTATTTTTAAGGGCCTGAATTCCATAACGACTATTCAGAATTTTCAACTGGACATATCTTTTGATTCCCGCTATGAAATTTCGATTTTTCGGATTCGTTGGAAAGATATTATCAAATAGATCCTATGATTTTTGGTTTCACTAAAATCCGGATTGTTTTGCACCCGGTACATTCAATTGAAGTTTGAAATCGAATTATCGAACTACCGCGCCATTTTCAATTTCTTTTATAATTATATATAATCATTTGTATTCTATCGTCAATCTATACAACTATATACCATTGAATTTTATTCAAAAGAAATTTTCTCGTCGATATTATTTAAAATAATTCATTTTAAATAATCAAAATTCGCTAAAATTGCCAAGATAAAAATTTTAAACTGGCCCAGATTTTCGGGTTGTTACATCATACATATAATAAAAATCGCATTTTTATTATATCGCTACATATATAAAGATCAAATTTTTACGTCGCTACATATATAAAATTATATTTTATCTCTCTACATAAATAAAAATTATATTTTTATCTCTCTACTTGAACGATAAAAATCATAACTTTCCAAAAACAAAAATCATATATTTTTATATATAAAAATCTAGTCTTTTAATATATAAAAATCTTACCTTTTAAATTTAAAAATCCGATCTTTTCGTATTTAAAAATTTAATTTTTACGTATATAAAAATCTAAGCTTTACACGAATTAAAAATCTAAACTTTACATGTACAAAGATCCTATTTTTATCATTTACAATGCTAAGATACCTCACCTCGAATCGACGCAGCACGGGTAGACGTCAGCGAGGAGGTGTACGAGCTGTCCAAGCCTTGTTGGTTTGTCAGCGACGAGTTTTCGGGTGCAGAGGATGACAGCTGTGGGTTTTAATGCAGAGAGAGGGGTAGGGCTTTAATATATATATATATATATATGTTTATTATTAATTTATTTTTCTTTCTTTTATAAAGTTTACTTTTCAACCGAACCCCAAATCGAACCCAACGGCTGTCGCCCCAAACTAATTACCCCTATTCCGAACAAAATGGGATATATATCGTAAGCCAGTTCGGCGGTTTTGATCAGTTTTCATTTAAATTAAATGTACATTTCAATTTATTGGGGCCACATATGGACATCAAAAATTCCTGAAAATAAATCTAACTATGTTTTGACGATACAGTCCTAACAAAACTAATTTCGTCGAATTTGGAGACCGTTTGAAAAACAGCCATTTTCCAGTCGATTAAATTCAAACTGAAATTACCAAACACGTTTAAATCCACCACGCTAACATATTGATTCCAAAAATTATGAAAATTGGAATCAAGCAATAATTTGACATTATGGATCCAACAAAAGTGGTCTCGTCGAAAATGGAGGTCATTTGCAAAATGGCTATTTTTAAGGGCTAAAATTCCATAGCGACTATTCTGAATTTTCAATTGGGCATAATTTTTTATTCCCGCTATGAACTTTGGATTTTTCAGATTCATTGGAAAGATATTTTTAAACAGATTCAAATATTTCTAGTTTCACTAAAATTCGATTTATTTTGAATCATGTACATTCATTTGAAATTTGAAATCGAATTTTCAAACTACCACGCCATATTCAATTTCTTTTATAATTAAAATAAATATTTATATTCTAATTTCGATTTAAATAAATTTATACATTCTAATTCTATTCAAAATAAATTTCTAGCCGTTATTATTTAAAATAATTCATTTTAAATATCCAAAATTCACTAAAATTGCTAAAATAAAAAATTTAAATTGGTTCTGATTTTCCGGGTTGTTACACATAACACTTTTTTATTATGACCAATAATAGAAATACAAATAAGTATAGGTGATTGTGGTAGACAGTCAGCTAATAATTCGTTTTTTAAGGTAGACCGTCCACCTTCTACGAAGTCTATAGTGTTATGTCCACTATACCTATTAGGCTCACAGCACTGGAGCTAGCTAAATTACTAGACTACAAAAGTTACATATGTGAAAATAGTAAATTACGTGAATTTAATTACATTGTCTCGTGCTGAAGCGTCAGCATCACATACTAGTTCCTAGAGCCACTCCCAAAAACCAACAAATAACATCTCGAGCCAGCTTTCATATTCGTACATGTCACACTGTTGCAGATTACAAAAGGTAGATCACAAGCTCCACAAAATATCAAAAGACCAGAGACTCAAGGTGGAGCAGATTGCATAAAAGAAACATGCTTTGTCCAATACTATGAACTTGAGGACCAGGGGCAAGGCAAAGATGACATTGTAGTACCCAGATACACCACTAATGTATTCTCAGTCGCTAATCTCACTCGCCAAACGACTATGTTCGTGCCATAACATCCATGTTTATCCATCGAAAAGGAGATCAAACAACTAAAAAGAAATAACTGTGGCAAAGAAACTACAAATAACATGAGTTCAGATCCGAGATCCATTTAACAAAGAATTGACCAAACACCTTCACAACACTATTAACTTCCAAAAACACCATACTGTAAAACAGAGACTACCAACAAGACGAAATAAACGGCTTACAATGAAGACCCAAAAGCCAAAAAGAACCATCACAAACAGGTTGTCAAAACGCGAATCTTTTCTACAATAAGGAGTTACTGCTCACCCTATATACTTAGCGTTAGTGTCAGACACCTTTCATAAGCGAGTTGAACTCCGCAAAGGAAGGGAGTGTTTACAGTAGCAGTATCAAGAAGTAAAGCATTGAAAAAAAATGAGGCAAGAGAAATGGGGGTAAGCGGATCTCAGATCTATAAAATGGAAAAGCTTAGATCTGGAAATGTAATGAGAGTACACAGCAAATTGAATCACGCGTGGTTAAAGCAAAGGTTTGAGAAATCAGTGGGTTTGGAAGGTGAAAAGGACGAATTTTGAAGAGAAGAGAATGCATGAAGAAAAGGAAAAAGAAAGATGGAGTTTCCCTTGTCGCCATTTACAGTTCACTGCTATGTACGAAGCTTTTCATTCTAGTTGGTGCGCTTTATAAGAGTTATTGGATTTAAACGAGAGATTTACCAAAGGAAACAAACAATAATATTTTTGATAATGGAAAATTTCTCAAAAAACCCGATCACACCTTTGTTCATCTTATCCCAAAGAACAAGGAAACTAGTGAAATTCATTATTTCAGGCCTAATTCGTGTTGTAACATGCTATAAAAAACTATAATTAAGGTGTTGCGCTGTATGTTGAGATTTTTTATGAGGAACCTCATTTTTCAGGACTAGTGCACCTTTATTCAGGAGCACTCAATTGGATATGGTTTATTGATGGCTCGTTAAATTATTAGGGGATTTAGGAGGTCCAACAACAAAACACGTGGACCAAGATTTGTTAAGGCGAGCCTGAAACCCAAGAATACCTCCCAAAAGCACGTGGACCAACAAAAGCACGTGAATCTATGAATGTAGATCCATTAGTGATTTTTCTATATATTTTTATTTCAAATGGCGAATTTTGAGAGCACTAATTCGCAGTACCCATTACTTGAAAGAAAATTTATTTACATAATTTTCTAATGCAAGAAATATACAAAAATAAATGGATTTGCAAAGCTTGAGAATACCTCAAATCAGTTATGAAATCATCATTGAGTGTCGATTGGAGCTCGAAAATCGAAAGCCGAAGCTTTAAGTAGCGAAACTTAAAGTTTTGAATGAACAGTGAATCAATCTAAAAAGATCCTAATTAAAATATGTAATAAGTCGATCAGTTCTAACTCAAAAACTCAAGTTAGCTATAAGATTCAACTATAGAAAAATAGATTAAATCCACAGAAAAGTATATTATCCACAATATTAAATACTCATTTGTTTCAACTTCGATAGTAGGATTCGACAAGGATTGCAAAACTATTGCTTTAGCATAGGGAGCCAAGATAGTGATGGCAGATTTTAAACCGAAATTGTTTTTGGTCATCGATGGGTGGTGAAGTCTTTGAATAAAAGAGAAGAAACCAATTTTCGGAATAATTAAAAGGAACATGGAAAAGTCTGTATAATTTGGGAAAGCTAGTTTAGGTTTTCGAGGAGAGGAAAAATGCACCGACAATTATACGTTTAACTTTAGATTTGGAACTGTTAACCCCGTTATAATAACGTGGTCCAAAGAGTTAACATTAAGAGATTGCGACTCATTCACAAACTCCACATGGTCAAACAACATAAGAGTTTGGTCGTATACCGTTCACACGATCATAAGTGCTCACATATACCAACATCAGTCGCGCACCACAGCTGGTTCGCGCAATGTATCTCGGTCGCAGACTCTTCAAAGTACAGGTTGCTCGCTCATCTTCATTTGGCACGGGTTGAACGCTGCAGCTCGAACACCCGACAAAGACTGTCATTCATACAGCTCGTTTGCCACTTGAACTGATCAGTCGAGCACCAGCCCAAAAGTGTACGGATCAACCATTCATATATTGGAATGTAATATAAGGATATAAGTGCTTGGCAAGACTTGATCGGCTCCAATAGAAAACAAATGGGTCACTTACGATGTCAATACAGTGGCAAGTATTATTGGCACGGGTCAGCATGTTTCCATGCACGTTGGACAATCAGATATGAGCAACAGGATACGATGGCATAATTGTAAATAAGCATGCCAGTGTTCATATGAAGGGTACAAAAACACATTCGAAACAATAGCAGATCAAGTGCTAACATGAAGGTCGTTTATGCAATAATGCAATCCCGCTCGTACATGGATGTATTCCTGCTCAAACACATCAGCACCACCTGAGAGCAAGTGGTCAGTCAATACAGCTGCACGAGCTCCAGACAGTATGGTTTCAATGTATAGTAATAAAATATGGCACGTGGTAACTACTTTGGGTCGCTCACTACATGTCACTCGCATTGATCGCTCGTTCATTAGTACATTGATTGATTAATAATGTCATGCATGGATCTTGTAGATAAGCCAGAGAAGGGATCGACTCCTGATATATATATTAGTTTAAATGTCACGTAAAAGAGCATCAGGACAAGTGGATCTGTACATCCCCGTGTACAAGTATATTTGGACTAGACCACGTAGGCATACTACCAGAGAAATAGAAGACAAAGCAGTATAGATGTGATAATTTAAAGTTCAGGGTCGTTCACTGCATCAAATACTGCTCGTGAGCACATAGCCCTGCTCGTTCGTACACATATTATATTGGTTCGCTCATTCCAACATATTGCATATATTGGATGAGTATTGACATGGCACAACATGTAAATAATGAATCACGTCATTATATTCATGAGACAACCTGGAATACATGAGGCACATTGGCTGGTAATAATTATTTCCATAGAAGGAAAGCATGTGAGTACTAGCAGCACTAAAAAGCACTAGAGGACAAGACATGCATGGTTCGAAAAGTGACATAATGGCATAAGGTCAGTCACGAAAGATTTCTGGAACGCACATTCCTTATGGATCGCGCAACAAAGCAGGATCGCATGTGTTCCGTGAGGGATCCTTCGTTCATGTAGAAGTAACAGTCGCTCGTTCAAGGAAATTAAGGCCCAGACGCTCATCAAGATAAAATTTGGACGCGCATGACCCAACAGCTGCACATAGCTGTAAAGTGTTGTATACCAGTTGTCCAGTGGCAGTTCTGTAAATACACTGGCGTGGGACCCATACCTAGTTCACCATAATTACAGCTTTGCCACCTGGGTCTAACTTCTCCTATAAATACCCCATTTCACCACACTTCAAAGGATCGATTTCGACCACCACGAAGTGTTATACAAAGGTTTCCTAAACTATTCTAGAGCTCTCCAACCACCATTAATGGCTTTCAAAGCTCTATCTTCCTCCAACGAAGCGAAGATAAAATCACCTTCATTCTCCATTAGAAATATCTCAAAGCTCTATTAATGGCTTGCAAAGTTTTCTCCTTCTTCCGCTATGGCCGATTTAACCAAGTGACCTTCTCCAATCTCTATTAAAGATCATTCAAGCTTCATTTTACTCCTCTCCTACCGCCTTTAATTCTCTTGAAAGCCTAGATCTACCGCAAGTTCATCATGGAATCAAGGAAGCTTGCCTAACTCTCTAAGTGATTGAAGATCTACACTTCACCGGCTACCAATTAAGAGATCTCCTTCGTTCCTCTACAAATTCAAGCGTAACCTAGATCATAAAAAAGAGAAAAAAGAGAGGGATGAACAATACGAATGAATCCATATATTTTGTACTCTCCAAAGTGATAATGAAAATCCTTGCCAAAGTGGATGTAGATCTATCATAGATCGAACCATTATAAAAACTCTTGTGTCTTTACTTAATTTTTCCCGTTTGTTTTGTGATTGTGGATCCTTTCGATTTCTAACCATATTGGTGAAGTATGATTTGTATAACCTTGGTGTTTGAACTGTTTTTTGGTGAAAACATTTTGCGTCTACCGTGGGGCCGCATCCGCACTTCCTTCTCTCACACTCTCTCACCAGGTTGAAGGTCTTTCATTGAAGCTCTAAACCATTTCCTTTTCCAACATAATGACTAAGCCAAGAAGACCATGAGTAAGATTATTGAAGAAACCGCCAATGTTGATAACAATGAAGCTACTCCACCAACTACACTCCACCAACTAATCACTTTGAAGTTGGTGAGGACTCCATAAGTGGAGCCGGTGTAACCAAAGTCGGGCTGGACGCCGCAATTACCAACATGAACCAACAAATGAACGCTTCTACTAAGGCTATGATGGAGAAACTTGATGTTATCCTTAATGCTCGACGAAATCTAGCCCCTTTGAAAGTCTGTGTTGATCTCGAAGAGAATGACAACTCGTCCACTTCTAACCATGATCACAATGACAACATGGAAGACGATTATGATTGGTTGAGTGACAAGGATGAAACTAACTTCAAAAAATCAAAAGCTAAGAACCATTCTGAGATTAAAGCTCAAAAGGTTACCGCTCCCGTCACGGGGGAACCTCCTCGCCGAGAAGGTAAACTACCTAAGCTCTCTAATCAAAACCGCTTTCCTAGAAGAATATTTGGAAAAGAGCTCAGCTTCACGGAGCGGCATAACACCGAAGAATACCTCTCGGATATGATAGAGCAAATCATGAAAAAGAATCAAGTTGGCAATGGAGATGAAAAGGAATGGGACTTCTCCCCCTAAAGGACTCCATTCACCGAAAGAATCCTTGAAGCAGAGTTTCCAAAGAAGTTCAATCCTCTAACCTTGCCTCCGTACAACGGTCTTGTTGATCCTAACTACTTCCTGTTCAGGTACGAGTGGCATATGAGTGTGGCTAAGGTGACTGATGAGATGTACATACTTCCCTCTTTATTTAGAATGTGCCGCATCGTTATGGTTCACAAAGCTGCCACCTAAGTCCATCGACCGGTTCTTTGACCTAACCAAAAAGTTCAAGGAGCAGTTCCGCTTGTATGCTACTAAAACCAAGGATGCTATAACACTCTCAGCAATGAAACAGAATCCGTTAAAGCTTTTCTCAGTCGATTCAATGTTGCTTTGTCTGAAGTAAGGAACACAGAACCTCACATAATCCTTATGTCTCTACTCGGCGCTATATATGAGAATAGCGAATTCGGTAGATGGATTAAAATGAAAGAGTCGAGCACGCTTGAGAAATTCTATTAAAAAGCAGAGGAGTATATGAGAGTCGATAATAATCCGGTACCTCTTCAGATCATTAGCGGTAACCAACTTCTCGAAGCTCACAAAAGTGCAGCTACTCAAACTAATCAGAAGAATACTCAAGGGCAGAAACGAGCTAACGATGGAAACAACAACAAAGCTAATAAAAAATTTCACCTTCTAGACTCGTCTAAACTAACACCTATGAATGACACTGCCGAAGACATCAACCTTGCCATGAAGGATGCAGAAGATTACCCGGAACCTCGGCCAATAAAGATGAATGACCATCTAAACAAATCTGGGAAGTTCTGTAGGTTTCATAATCAGCCAGGCCACAATACCAGCGAATGTAGGTACTTGAAATCATTAATTGAAGAGATAATTAGGAAGAACTGTCTACAACAATATGTGAATAATCCCTAAGAGGCAAATCCTTCTGTAACTCCCAGGAGTAAGAGGCATTAAATGACCGATCCGGTCCAAGTAACAGAGCTCCTGCTCAACCAGATCCAAGGCCGATAATCAGTTGACAACCGTTGATGATGATCTAATATCTACAGCTCAAAATAAACAATTTTATTCGCCATTATACTACTTCTTGCATTACTTTACTCTTTTCTATGTTCTACTCTCTTGTAAAAAGTCTATAATGATTTATATGCAGTGTATCGAATAATAGCTATACAAATGAAATATTACCTGCTTGTGTAAATCTCTAAACTGAAAAATTTTCTTTAATATAAAATTTGCTAATAGACGATTTCTCAATGCAGACTATCCAATGAGTGTTTGCCTCCTTAAAATCCGACCAGATAAGACAAACGCGATAATATCCACTCAACGGCAAATCGAGAAAATCTCAATGAATCACATGACAGATAAAACAGCAAGCGGTCGCGGATCTAAAACCTTGTCCCCCAAAAATCCATGGGAATCCGTTAGCGCAAAACGAAGTGCGGGAGCTCGCTTATGCGATACGAAGCATGGGAGTTCGTAAGCGCGGAGGGATGCAGCCTTCACCTAATGGTTCGCAGGAATCTGTAAGCGCGAAACGAAGTGTGGGAGCTTGCTTACGCGAGACGAAGCGTGGGAGTACGTAAGCGCGGAGCGATGCAGCCTTCACCCAATGGTTTATGGGAATCCGTAAGAGCGAACCAAAGCGCGGGATCTCGCTTACGCGATACGAAGCATAGGAGTTCGTAAGCGTGAAGCAATGCAGCCTTCACCCAATGGTTCGCGGGAAACCGTAAGCGCGAAATGAAGCGCGGGAGCTCGCTTATGCGAGACAAAATATGGGAGTTCGTAAGCGCGGAGCGATGCAGCCTTCACCCAATGATTCGCGGGAATCCGTAAGCGCGAAATGAAGCGCAGGAGCTCGCTTACACGAGATAAAGTGTGGGAGTTCGTAAGCGCGGAGCGATGTATCCTTCACCCAATGGTTCGCGGGAACCCGTAAGCGCAAAACAAAGCGCGGGAACTCGCTTACGCGAGGTGAAGCATGGGAGTTCATAAGCGCAAAGCGATGCAACCTTCACCCAAAGGTTTGTGGGAATTAATTGCACAAAACAAAGCACTGGAGTTCATTATAAGTGAAATGAGGCATGGGAGTTCGTAGAGCAAAGCGATGCAACCCTCAAATGTCGCTGGAGTTCGCAATGTGGAACAATGCGACAATCTAGGATTATTTCCATAGAGAAAGTAACTTCTAAATTCTCCATAAGAGAGATCAACAACACCCAATGAACTTTAAAATGTTGATCCAGTCAACAAAAGAAGACATATGTTGGATTGTAATAGCCTCTCCAAGGCACGGGGCATCCGACGGAATCTCCAATGTTAGAACTGATCGAAAAGGCGAACATTGAGCTGTAAAAGCTCTCAGACAAATGACAACCCCTTAAGCAGGAGCATGAATAACAAAGCTTCTCAAAGAAGAAGCAGAAAATGAATCGCAAAAATCTCCTGAATGAGAAACGTCGTGCAACCAATAAAGTTTGAAATCCACGGTCGACTTTAGTCGATTAGTTAATCTTAAACATTGACGGAAACTCAAAATTGAATATCGTGTTTATGCAAACAGTGTTCGATGAGTTATAAACCATCGAATAAAATGAATTTTGTGGAAATAATTATTTAAATATAGAATTTTCTATAAGTTATTTCTTAATGATTAACTAATCCGTTATTGATGTGGACGATCAGTAATGAAGTATAAGTCCAAAATCGTACAAATGCTTGTTTTGATTACAAATCAGGTAGCATGGAGCATATAAATTCAAAGCATGATAAAGGCTATAATTGGATTTCAATGCAAAATGTGTCAACGGCGATGTTCATTTCGAAGCCCGCATTTCTCGGAAGCAAAAAATACAAGCTTCGAGGGAAAAATGTTAACCCCATTATAATAACACGGTCCAAAGAGTTAATATTAAGAGACCGCGACTCATTCACAAACTCCACATGGTTAAACAACACAAGAGTTCGGTCGTACACCATTCACACGATCGTAAGTGCTCGCACGTACCAACATCAGTCGCGCACCACAGCTGGTTCGCGCACTGTATCTCGGTCACACACTCTTCAAAGTACAAGTTGCTCGCTCATTTCCCTTTGGCACGGGTCGAACACTGCAGCTCGAACACCCGACAAAGACCGTCATTCATACAGCTCGTTTTCCACTTGAACTGATCAGTCGAGCACCAGTCCAAAAGTGTACGAATCAACCATTTCATATATTGGAATGTAACATGAGGATATGAGTGCTTGGTAAGACTTGATCGGCTCCAATAGAAAACAAATGGGTCACTTACGATGTCAGTACAGTAGAAGGTATTGTTGGCATAGGTCAGCATGTTTCCACGCACGTTGGGCAATCAGATATGAACAACAGGATACAGTGGCATAATTATAAATAAGCAGGTCAGCGTTCATATGAAGGGTACAAGAATACGTTCGAAACAATAGAAGATCAAGTGTTAACATGAAGGTCGTTTATGCAATAATGCAATCCCGCTCGTACATGGATGTACTCCTGCTCAAACACATCGGCACCACCTTAGAGCAAGTGGTCGATCACTATAGTTGTGCGAGCTCCAGACAGTACGGTTTCAATGTATAGTAATAAAGTGTGGCACGTGGCAACTACTTTGGGTCGTTCACTACATGTCACTCGCACTGATTGCTCGTTCATTAGTACATTGGTTGATTAATAACGTCATGCATGGATCTTGTAGATAAGCCAGAGAAGGGATCGATTCTTGATATATATTTGTTTAAATTCCATGTGAATGAGCGTCAGGCCAAGTGGATCAGTACATCCCCGTGTACAAGTATATTTGGACCAGACCACGTAGGCATACGACCAGAGCAATAGAAGACAAAGCAGTATATATATATAGATGTGATAATTCAAAGTTCAGGGTTAGTCACTGCATCCAATACTGCTCGTGCGCACATAGCCCTGCTTGTTCGTACACATATAATAATGGTTCGCTCATTCCAACATATTGCATATATTGGCTAAGTATTGACGTGGCACAACATGTAAATAATGAATCACCTCATTATATTCATGAGACAACCTGGAATACATGAAGCACATTGGCTAGTAATAATTATTTCCATAGAAGGAAAGCACGTGAGTACTAGCAGCACTAAAAAGCACTAGAGGACAAGACATGTACGGTTTAGAAAGTTGCAGAATGGCATAAGGTCAGTCACGAAAGCTTTCTGGACCGCACATTTCCAATGGATCACGCAGCAAAGCAGGGTTGCACGTGTTCATTGAGGGATCGTTCGTTCATGGAAAAGTAGCGGTCGCCCGTTCAAGGAAATTAAGGCCTAGCCGCTCATCAAGATAAAATTTGGACGTGCATGACCCAACAGCTGTACACAGCTGTAAAGTGTTGTATACCAGCTTTGCCACTCGGGTCTAACTTCTCCTATAAATACCCCATTTCACCAAACTTCAAAGTACCGATTTTAACCACCACGAAGTGTTGTCCAAAGGTTTCCTAAACCATTCTAGAGCTCTCCAACCACCATTAATAGCTTCCAAAGCTTTCCCTATCTTCCTCCAATGAAGTGAAGATCAAATCACCTTCATTCTCCATTAGAAATATCTCAAAGCTCTATTAATGGCTCGCAAAGCTTTCTCCTTCTTCCGTCGTGGCCGATTCAACCAAGTGACCTTCTCTTATCTCCATTAGAGATCATTCAAACTTCATTCTACTCCTCTCCTACCGCCATTAATTCTCTTGAAAGCCTAGATCTACCGCAAGTTCATCATGGAATCAAGGAAGCTTGCCTAAATATCTAAGTGATTGAAGATCTACACTTCATCCGCTACCAATTAAGAGATCTCCTCCGTTCCTCTACGAATTCAAGCGTAATCTAGATCATAAAAAAGAGAAAAAAGAGAGGGATGAACAATATGAATGAATCCATGTATTTTGTACTCTCCAAAGTGATAATGAAAATCCTTGCCAAAGTGGATGTAGATCTATCATAGATCGAACCATTATAAAAACTCTTGTGTCTTCACTTACTTTTTCCATTTTTTTGTGATTGTGACTCCTTTCGATTTCTAACCATATTGGTGAAGAAGATTTGTGTACCTTTGGTGTTTGAACCATTTTTTGGTGAAAACAGGAGCCAAAATTTGGTTTTGGAACCAATGCAAAATTTGGTTTATTACAACTAAAAAAATAAAAATTGTTACAAACCAGTTTATTACAACTTATTTAAATTAGGAATTGTGAAAAATGATTATTACAACTATCATTTTGTTACAATTGTAAAAATTATAGCTGTGAAAGGGTGGTTTTGTTGTAGTTCAGTAGATATGATAATTATTCGATAATTACCTGTATCAGCGGATATGGGTGCCCGATATCTAAAATTGATCTCGCATGCGAACGTAGATATAAATTTTTCTTTGTCAGCAAGTATTCGTTTACAAGCCTAATTTAGACTTAAAAAAGGCGTTGATAGTCTATTTAAGAAGGTAGATTGAGAGAGCACTTATGTTTTTTATTAAACATTTAAAATTGATCTTGTTACAAACCAAATAAATAGCAAAAAAATTCTATAATAAACTGAATTAATAATCCACCCGATCCTCACGACTAATGATCTTTAGTGTAAACAATGTTAAACTAAAATAGAATAGAATAAAAGAATTAAAACGACCACTATATATGCTTCGTTAATTCACTGATAGTAGAACCTGCTAACTCCATCCAAAACACTGATACACCTAAAATTGGAAACAAAATCATAACCAAATAATTAGATTGAGACACATGCATGCATATATGCATGTATATTTATATAGAGACTAGCTCTATATTGCCTCAGTTTTGTAGCATCCCTTTCTTAGCCACAAGTTTCTATTTAAATAATGGCTTGAGAGAGAGAGAGAGAATGAGTGGATGGAGAGAGAAACATAATCTATGGTTGAAATCAGAGGACATTATGGTGTGCTGTAAGAATAATAAACATGCTAAGTATAAACTAAGTGGACAAGATTAAATAAACAACATTATTTTATGATACAGAATAGGCGTTCGTAATCAAGAAATAAGCGGTAAATTCCAAACAAAATTTTTTTAGTACCTAATTAATTTCCGAATGAGAATATTACATCAGAAAATTCAATAGCACACATATTAATTAAAAAATAGTTATAGTACAATTATTATTTCTATTTTAATTAAAGAATTAATATATTTTCGTAAATTAAATTAATATGAGGTCTCATCTTCTTATGATATTCTTGAAACTAGTATTATTATTTATTTTATAACTAAGATTTAAAGCCGAATTTAAAAAAACCGGGCAACTATCTTATTACATTTTCCATAAACTTTTTTATATTATTAAATCTCTTTTAGTTTTTCCAAAACATATTTACCAACATACTACTACACTACTAGTATCATATTAGTCAATGAAATTTGTTATGATAAATATAAGGTTATATCAATATAATTCACAATTGATACCACTTTTTGTCTAATAAAATAAAAACTATTAAGAGTATTTATAATAATAAAACAATTGGTATGATATTCAAAATATACATATGTAATATTTTCCATTCCCAGTCTATAGATTTATTACCAATTAATATAATTTTCTTTCCTGAAGGACTATTTCCACATATAACTACTACTGATGTACTTATGCTTTGGGTTGACTATTATTATTCCAATTAATTTAAATATATTCAATTTTGTTTCCAAAAAAATTTAAAACCTTATAAATAGAATGTGATGAATTGGTTTTACTCTTATCCTAACATCATATTTAATGTCATTTTTGTATTAGTATTATACAACTCTAACAAAGGAAAGAAAATTAGGATAAAGGAATTCCAAATAATATACAATTAAAAACAAATTCCCATAAAAAAAATTGGTAATATATTTCTAGAATCAACTCATTTTTTATGTTACAAATTTCATAAAGTTTTTTAAGTTCCTTTTTAAGGAGAATAACTGGCATTCAATAATCATTCTAGAACTAAGTGTTATTCTCCTAATGTAACACATTATTAATTCCTAATATATAAATATCATAACTTTCCAGAAATAATAAATATTTCGTATTGCTAACAATGACATGATGAAGTTCATGTTACTATAATACCGTTGATTTGATATTATTTTTTCTAAATTATTTTTTCATTAATATTAGTAAATTATCATATCCAATTTTCTAATAAAAACATATTTTGAATTATGTAAGCAGTTTATAATAAATAACCATCCATTCTCTTTAGATTTACATGCCATTTCCCAATTAACTAAACACTTTGAACTATCATCAGGATTATCTCCACTCTAAAAAGTATATCTTACCTATGATGTGAAATTTTTGTTAATTAGAGCGAAAGCCTATTTGATCAGGATCTAGTATTGTCTATTTAGATACCAATGGAACTCAAAACAAAAGAACAAGAATTAATTATGCAGCTACATAGAAACAATATCAGAAATAAGAGACACAGAAAATTTAACATGGTTCAGATATGTATATCCAATGTCCATGGAGACCCAACAACTCTTTTATTATTTCTTCAGATCAATAAGAGAAGAATACAAAACACTTAATATATATTTCTCACCCTATCATTTGTACATAAATAGGGATATTACTGAGGATATATAGAAGAGAGAACTATTGGCATGTTGTCAAAAGGATAAGCAAATGCCTCCCTATTTATAAGGTAAGGATGAACACTTGCCTGAAGATAAGCATGAAAAGTTTCCGGATTTCCTTGAATTGGTGTCAATGCAAATCTTGCATATTTGTGATAGTTTCCCCATATACATATATTTGACTGATTACTCAAATCAAATAATATAACTTCTCATTCCATCCAAATTTGTTGCTATATATACCAAGATTTGATTGATTAATGAAATCAAATATCTCTCCCATGTTTTTCCAATTTATTATCCATAATTAATTGATTACAAGAATCAGTTAAAATCTTCTCCATAATTGGCATAGATTTAAATCGTCCAATTTTAACACTTCACCTCGATTTAAATATATTAATCAATCAACAGAATTAGTTGTTGGGTCAGCGCTCAAGTAGCAGGAAGCAAAATGATCAAGTTTGAGAAATGCTCAAACTTGTCTTTTGGAAGTGACTTTGTCATCATATCTGAAGGATTATCCAAGGTACTCACCTTCACCAATTTGATCTTGTTTCGTTCTTCTTCAAGCATAAGAAAGAAACCTCTAACATCAACGTGCTTTGTCCGTGAACTATAAGCTTGATTTTCAATAATATGAATCACACTCTAACTATCTGAAAATAAATCTATTATCCACTGCGCCATTGAAAGATCATCCAACAACTGAAGTAAGTATAATCCTTCTTTTGTTCCTTCCACAATCGATATCAATTCTGCTTCGGTAGTCGAAAAATCTACGATACATTGCAACTTTGATCTCCATGAAATCGACAAAGCTGAAGTAAGTATCGCTATGAAAGCATAAACTTATCAAACTTATTATACCATAACCTAGGAGATTGCTTCAATTCATATAGAGATTTGTTGAGTTTTCAAACATAATATGGTCTCCTACTATCAATGAACCCTTCTGGCTGCTTGAAATAAATTTCCTCATCCATATCACCATGCAAGAGTGTAGTTTTGACATCTAGTTGCTCTAATTCCATGTCATAGTAAGCAACTAATGCCAAGAGAATATGAATAGAAGTATGCCTAACAACTGGAGCAAAGATGTCATAATACTCTACCTCCTTCTTCTGAACATACTCCTTCACTACTAGTCTTGCTTTATATCTAAGATTTCCATTTCCGCCATCTTTCACTCTATAGATCCACTTACATCCAATAGCTCTTTTGTCGGTAGGAAGTGGCACCAAATCCCAAGTGTGATTTTTCTATAAAGATTCGATCTCTTCTTTCATAGCAACTAACCAACTGGAACTGTCAACTGATGCAATAGCGTCCCTATAATCTCTGGGCTCATCATGGACAATGTTTAATTCATATGTTGCCATATCATCAAAGTCAATGTCTTTGATGCTCAAACCAACAAACTCTTTAATCCATCTAGGCTTTCTTCTTTCTTTAACAGGCCTAATCTCTGTATGAGCTTCACCTTGGGTCTTATCTTCTGTGCCAATATCTGTACTATCCTCATCAACCATGGTGTCATCAGAATACCATTTGAACATCTATGAAAAGAGTCAATAGATGACTTGCTTTGTGTCTGGTATTCTTCATATGTCCTTTCATTGTCATCCGATGAGGAAGGCTCCACCTTCAACATAGCCTTCTCATTAAAGGTTAAATGCCTGCTTATAATAAGTTTCTTGCTAACAGGACACCACAACTTATATCCTTTTACTCCTTTTCTATAAACTATAAAGATACACTTGCGAGCTCTAGGTTCCAACTTTCCTCGACTCTCGTGCACATAAGCCGGACAACCAAACACCTTGAGGAATGAATAGCTAACATGCTCTCTTTTCCATACTTCTTCAGGGATTTTCATGCCTATGGAAGTAGAAGGTGTGCGGTTGATGAGGAAAGCCACCATAGATAAAGCTTCGGCCCAAAATCTCTTCTTCAACTTAGCAGTCAATCTGAGGCATCTAGTTCTCTACAATAATGTCTGGTACACACTTTCTGCAACTCTATTGGATTGGGGGTCGCCTGGTGTGGTGTATTGCCTCTTAATGCCTTCAAACTCACAATAATTGATGAGTTCCTATGACAAGAATTAACTGCCATTATCTGAACGGAGAACTTTCAACTTCTTCCTTGACTGCTTCTCCACCATGGATTTCCATTTACGAAATATAGAAAAAGTTTTCACTTTTAGACTTTAGAAAGTATACCTAAACTTTATGAGAGAAATCGTCTATAAATGAAATGAAATACCTGGCTCCACCCAAGGATGGGCAAGCGGAAGGTCCCCAAACATCTATGTGAACATAATCCAAAATAGCTTTTGCCTTACGCTCACCAACACCAAAAATAAAATCTTTGTCTGCTTACCAAAAACACACTCTTCACAAAAACCGAGCTTTGAATGTCGAACTCCATCAATCAAACCTTGCTTTCTTAGCTCATCCATGTTGCGCTTGCCATTGTGAGCCATTTGCAAGTGCCATCATCTAGAAGAATCTGAATCAACTGAAGTAACTGAAGTTGATTCACCAACTGCAGTAGTACCCTTTAGTAAATTGAGATTTCTTGCCCTCACTCCTTTCATAACAGTCTTGGAACCCTTAGATATTTTCATCTTCTCTTCTTCAACTACAATCTTTAGTCCAAGTCTACTCAATGCCCCAACAGAAATCAAACTCCTCCTTAAATCAGGTACATGCCTAACATCAGTACTGGTTCAAATAACACCGTCAAACATCCTGATCTTTACACTATCAACACCAACCATACGGAAAAAAGCATCATTGCCTATTAGAACTTCTCCTCCATCAATCGCACGGTAAGTGGAAAAAGAATTCCTATCAGGTTTTATATGATAGGATGCGCCAGAATCAATTAACCATAGGGTGGTCTTCCTGAAAGATCTAGAAGCTATAAACATGTCATTTTCATTCTCTGTATCTGATTTCTCTGCTGTAGAGGCTGAAGCTTGTTTTGGTATTCTTCCTTCAAGCATGGGACATTGTGCAATAAAGTGCATGAGCTTCTTACAATAATGGCAAGTCAAATTCTTAGTCTCCCTAGACTGAGACCTCAAAGAATTCCGTCCACCACCTTTCTTCGACTTGCTTTGACTTCTACCTTTCTAAACGGATAAGCCTTCGGGATCTCTATCAATGCTAGTGCTTGCCAATTTACCTCTTAACACTTCATTATGAAGACTAGCCTTTACATCAGAAGGGCTAAATTTTACAATGGCCATAAATCATGGAATTAACAAAAGTAGTATACTCCTTAGGCAAGGAACATAGGAGGATCACAACTTGAGCCTCATCAATAATATCAACATCTGTTGCCATTAGGTTCATAACTAAAGTGTTCAAAGCATCTTCATGCTCCATAAGATTGGCTCCAGGCTTCATCTTAAACGAATAAAGTTGTTGTTGTAGAATAATCCGATTAGTGAGAGACTTGTCTTGACATGCATCTGATAATGCATCCCATAGTTCCTTCAACGTCTTCTAAGAAAATTCTCTAAGAACTTCATCTGAAAGACTCAACTAAATTGTTGTGAGAGCTTCATCTTCCATCTCCTCCAAATCAGTTGCATCCATATCTTTCAATTTCTCAGGCACAGGAACAACTTTATAAGTCTTCTCCTCCTTTAATGCAGCCTCCATCGTCAACTTCCAAGTACCAAGATCGCCTTTTCCGTCAAAACAAGCTACTCCATAATTGAAAGCAGATCTACCAATAGACTTACTAGAAGTAGCCATTAATATCCAAATAGGAACAATAACACTAGTTATTATACCAAACTGATGTGAAATTTTTCTTAACTTGAGCGGAAGCGTATTTGATCAGGATCTAATATTGCCTATTTAGATACCAATGGAACTCAACACAAAAGAACAAGAATCAGTTATGCAGCCTTATAGAAACAATAGCAGAAATAAGAGACATTAAAGATTTAACGTAGTTCAAATATGAATATCCTATATCCACGGAGACCCAACAACTTCTTTTATTCTTTTTTCAGATCAAGAGTGAGTACAATAAGAGAAGAATACAAAACGCTCAATATATATTTCTCACCCTATAATTTATATAGAAATAGGGATCTCATTAAGGATATGTAGAGGAGAATACTATTGGCTTGTTGTCAAAAGGATAAGCAAATTCCTCCCTATTTATAAGAGTAAGGATGAAACACTTGCCTGAAAATAAGCATGAAAAATTTTCAGGTTTCCTTGATTCGGTGTCAATGCAAATCTTGCATATTTGTGATAGTTTCACTGTATACATCTATTTGATTGATTGCTCAAATAAAATAATATAACTTCTCATTCCATCCAAATTTGTTGCTACATATACCAAGATTCGATTTGTTAATCAAATATCTCTCCCATATCTTTCCAATTTAGTGTCCATAATTAACTGATTACAAGAATCAATTAAATTCTTCTCCATAATTGGCATAGATTTAAAATCGTCCAATTTTAACAACCTGTTACTCATTTTAGAAGTAATAAAATGATATTTAGTATGTGTATTGCTGATAAAATTGAGGTCATAAAAACTATCCAAACTATGCTTAATAAATTTAATATTTCTGTTCAAAAAGCATTTTATTAATTTTCTTACTTAATATTAAGAAATCATCATGTTTGAGTTTAATTGATCATAATTTTACAACTTACTGCACACATGATATAGTTCTCTTTCTTATATTTATCATTCAACACCAATATGGAAGTTGCATAAATTCCTTTTTTAATGTGGAACATATATATGTATGTATGTATATGTATATTGTTTGCGAACAAATTAAATAATAGTAAACAACTGTAAAATCCGTTCGACTTTCCTAAACAACAAGGATTATTGTAGAGGGTGTCGAACTTTGGGACCAGAAATATTTTAATTAAAAAATCCAATCAAGTTATTCCAGGATTTTGATTGATTGAAAACACAGAAAATAACAACAATTAAATAAAAAGATATATATATATATATAATAAGAGAAAACAATTAGGGGATAATGACATAGATTGGATTCACACTCATCAATAGCCAACAAATAAATATAGATCTAATTCATGTTTCTGTGACACACATGAATCAACGATAATTAGGTTCTTAGAAACAAATAAGGTAAATAACGACAAGCATAACCTATGCAGGAGCTGAGCTCTTAAACAACCATAGACTATCAGGACATATTCACTAATTAATTTCTAAAACCCTAAAATTAGATCTAAATATGATAATTGTTAGATCGAACACGAATATACCCTGTGAAGGAGCATAGCTGTTAAACGACACAGAATATAAAGGTTCAGATCTAACCCTTGATTCAGATCCAGATCTACATGTATAAAGTCCTCATCTATTGGCTATGTGATTCATGTTGAATCATATCTATTAGCGTCATATCCCCTTAATCAAAGGGGATTAGCTAGACATAGCTAAAGAAGAAGAGAAAATTAAAATAACAGACATAAATAAAATAAAACTAAAACTAAATAGAACAGGGGAAGAAGAATGATTTTATTCCAAGAAGAGAATTATAGAATAATACCTAATGTGTGTTTTACAATTTATGATGTACAATGTATTTATAGCTGATATGACAAAGACTACTTGGAAAATTTCACAATGTGGGACAAAACCCCTTTTCCAAAATAGCACGTAAATCTAAACCTTTGAAAATAAATCGGTACAAGGTTCTTAAGTATACCAATATAAGAAAAACTTGTCGAAACACGGATGTAATTCGACTAAAACTTGGGTTTGAATAATATGGGGTGTCAAAGAAGAACGCTACAATGAGTCATTTCTCCTTAATTGGGCCAAGTGGATTTTAGAACTTACGAATTGAAAATTTTGAGTGAAAAAAATTATGCATGAAAACGAACTCAGAAAATCCAACAAATGTAAGTGCAAAATCATTATTATTTGATTTTTTTTAATCATTTTTACTTGCACATTCTAACATGTATAACAAGGGTTGACACGCTTACTCCAGAACACGACTAACATCTGCACAGTCTCAAGCTAGCATCTTAAAAAGACACGTTACGACTCAATGAATAAATAATGTTCATTTCCATCACCTAAAAATTCAACTTATCAAACAAGAACCAAGGTGTTATTTATGAATTTAAGTTAGTCCTTGTTCAACGAATGACGTAGTTCATAAAATTTGATTGCTAATGTAATGTAAATTTCCCCTCACACTTGAGTGTGACTGTGTCCTCACATTCGTTAATCAGACATATCTTAGTGAAAGGAAAATAAAATAAGAGGGTCAACACGGCTTACCGAGTATATGTGTAGAAAATACGCAGTCATCGATGAACCGGTCCACAATGGACCAATGGATCAGCCTCATTAAGATTATGAGACACAGCTTCAGCATAGAAAACCAAATCATAAAGAATTTTATATCACGTTTCAGATTTGGAAAAACAAATTTTGTTTTTTCAAAAGTTTGAGTTGCTAATTTTGAGCTTACAATTGATCCTAAAATTGAATTGAATTTCCGTAGCAACTAAAGAGAGGTCATCGAGCTGGAGTTCTGTAAAAGTTTCAAAAACAAAATTTGATTTGTTCAAATGATGTATAAATTGAGAGATGTGTGCATCACTTTCAGCCCCGCACTTGTTTTGAGAAATATTGTTCAGTTTTGCTTTGATATTTGAAATGTTGTTGACTAAAGGTTCATTCGTAAACCTAAAGTTAAAACCGAACAAATGAATTTTCAGTAAATTTCGAAATCGTATTTTCTCAAAAACAGTGTTACTCCAGAAAGAGTTCATATACTGTAGAAATTTATCATTGAAAAACAAGTGATAAAAGTGAGGTTCCATTGAAATGATCAAGTCACAAGGGGTTTCAACAGTTTCAGAAAAATCTTCATTGTGTTTAAGATCTCTTTCAGCAGTTTCATTGTTGTCAACCTCAAGAATTTCAAGGTTTTCAAAAGTTTCATTTCCAATTTCAGACCCAAAAACATTATCGTCAATCAGTTCAAGAAGTTTTTGCTCATCAAATTCGTCCTCACCTATACAGTTGTTACCAACTTCATCATTTCTTCCAAGTTGACAATCTAAAGTTGCTACATTTTCAAAATTTTCAGAATCTGAGAGAGGAAGATCAAATTGAAGATTGACGTCTTTGTTTTAAAGAGAATTTAAATTCAAATCAATTACAGAATTTCAACAACTTCATTAAGATTTTCATCTATTTCCAAAGTTGTTAGTTGAAAATTTTCGATTTCAGTAAGAGTTGAATTTTTAGTAGAAGCATCAGTTTGAGTTTGAATTTCAGTTTCATAGAAATCAGTATGTTGCATAAGAGATTTTTCAAAACTTTCATTTTCATCAACAGTCATATCGTCAGAATCATCAACAATCGTTATGTAATGTTGTGACGAAGTTACTGGCTGATTATTGATTTCAAAAGAAGCGTTGGCAGAAACTTGTTTGTCACTAGATTGGGATTTAAAGTTGTTGTACAAGTCCGTAACTTCATTTTGAAGAAGAGGGACTTGATACACTATCTTAATGCAACGTTGTTTTCTATCTGTTATTCTTTGAGCTAGTTCTTCAATATAAGTCAAGCCAAGTTTCATTAAATTCTCAAATTCATCAACGTCGTCAATTCCCTCAAGTAAGAATTTTTCTAGATTTTTCCAAAGTTCAATAGTGTATTGGGCCAGTTGTTCAATTATACGCATGTTTTCGACATCCTTATTTTCAGAATCTTTCTCATTTAAAGTTCGCGCCCGTTCCTTGATTTCCTTGCGACAATTCCAAATTTCATGCATTAATTGATCGATTTCACTCAGGCTGTCATCAATAAAATTGATAGACACATCAGAGTTCAAAATGTTGTTTTCCAGAGTCGTCATTTCTATGTGTTCCTCACTGGTTGACTTTAAAAATTCATCCACCTCATCTCTTAGAAGTCGTCCATTATTTATTTTCCACAACCCACATCGCCAAAAATTTAGCTTGTTCGCAGCACATTTTTAATATTCGATTTCCAAATTTATACGTCGAGCCATATTATGAAAATCATATTCGATAGCCAAAGTTTCGTTGAAATTGTTCTGACATTCAACATTTTACTTATCCATTTGCGCCAATAGTCGACTCACCTCAGATAAATTCTCCTTAATCGTAGAATGGCAGTTTTCATGTTGGGGCACAACCGTTTGATGAGATTGGTGGAAATTATTCGAAAAGTTTTCAGCTTGAAATTCATTTTGATTTGAATTGAAACCAAAATCATTTAAATTTTGAAAAGAATTGCAATTTTGGTTGTACATGGGGCAAGCGCGCATGTACTAGAAGAAGAGAGTTTTTAGTCAAAAAAGATGCTCTAAAAAAATATGTTAAAATTAATAACTTCGGATTATATGAATACAAGTCTAGGCCAAGTTCGAGCAGGGGTTATCAGTGTGCCATGAATCACCGTAGAAACACGACTGAAGGTTTAAGAACCTGTTTGAGTTCTAGATTCCACCATTCCTTAGACACCTTGAGAGTATCAATCCTAATTGTAAATTTAACGAATATTTTGTCCTATGAGCTTTGTGAAATTCTCGATTTGATTTCAAAAATAATTTATTTCAAAAACAAACTATCCAATTTATCCTACGTTCATTTTGAAATTTCCAACCATACATCAACAGGCAAAGTATCCATTCATAGAACAGTTACAGAATAATAAATTGCAGAAATAAAATTTTACAAGCAAGCCATGACACCTACACAAATTTTTTTACACGCAATTTCTATATTTTTTTATTTGTAGAAGAGCACCTGTAGAGTTTAGAAAAAATTACAGTGATTGGCAGTCCGTCCAGTGCAATTGAGTAGCGCTAACGCGTTCACACCCCAATTGGTGTGCAACCGCTCGAACCCTGAATAGTCCGCTGTTGTTGTCATCTCCAATTAATTGCTTGACTGCGCTGCGGCACCAGTTTTTTTAAGACCTTTTTCTAATTTCCACTGTACCTGTTTTCGAAAGAAAAAAAATTCCTCAAACCTTTTTTTTTTAAAGAGAAAGGAAACTATAAAAGAAATAGATTTTTTTAAAAAAAAAATGGGGCTATAAAGAAAAATGAAAACAAAACAAAGGGCAAAAAAAAATTCCCCCCTTTCTGAAATTTAATACAAAGGAGAAACTAACATCCAAAATAAAAATGGCACTCTATCCCAAACGCACATTGCTACAAATGCAACCAAACAAAATAAGTAAACAAAAGAGAGAAGAAAATTTTGATAAAACTAATCAAGGCAAAAGAAAATTTAACTTAAAGAACAACATAAGCCAAACTGGCCCACGAGAGCACACAAGCCAGCCCAACAATTATGGTACCGAACCCAACTCAGTTTCCAGGGCCTAAAATACCCAAACGCAGACAAGACTATTTCTAGATAAATCCTTCTCACCGAAACTGATTATTCCCCCTTTTTTTATTGAGACGCGAAATCAAAATGAGAGAAAAAGGGGAAAATAAATGAAAGTTTTTTGTTTGAATTGTCTGAACTTTCGTTCGATTAGGTTTCTCGATTGGAGGAGCAAGTTCGAAAGCTCGGTTGGGTTGTGAATGTTTGCGGGTGGAGTTTCTGGGCGATGGATCGGTTCGATGAAGCTGCTGGCAGTCGGAGCGACTAGGTGATGGCCTACGGGAGTTTTTTATGAAGAGGTAGGACGCTGCGATTTATTTTGGTTCGACTTGGGTTTAGTGATATGGGATTTTGGAATTGGATGTTGCTAAAGGTTTTGAACTAGCGTGGACTGTTGGTTACGCTTGGTTTCAGGAGTTTCTGATGGTGCTTGAATTGAGGCAAGAGGTGTTGTGCGTTTGGGTGTTCAGGCGTTCTATAGGAGCTAAATGCTCCGGCCTTTTGTTTGTTGTGAGGCCAAGGGTTGTGGTTTGGGTCTCGGGTGATTTGTGGCTTCGAGAGTGATGAATTTCTATTCGAATTGGGGATGAATTTGGTGCAACAGTTCTGGTGTTGATGAAATTGATCACATGCACAAGGGTGCGTGAGTTTGAACAGTTGAAGCAAACTATTGGTTTTTGCTTTTTTTGTGGTAGGGAGGAGTAAACTGTCCGTTTGTGGCAGTTGTTGGAGATAGATGCACAGTTTTGTATTGTGGAGTGATGGTTGTTGTATTGAATTCAGGGGTTGCGATGTGGGAATAGTGGAGCAACATGGTATGTGAGAATGGATGTGGAATTGCGGTGAAATTTGGTCACACTAGGGGTATGGTGCGGTTTCTAGGAGGCCCTGCGAGGTAGTGAAGGGAAACAGTTTTTGGTGGTATGAAATGCTGAAGTGGTGTAGATGGTGTGACAGTTGTTGTTGTATTGAGGTTTGAAGCAGGTGAGTGCAGAGGGGAGACAGTTTAACAGAAGTGTACGTGAGGTGGAAATTTCAGGGGCGTGAGTGGATGCAGTGGGTGGATTGTCAGTGGTTGGTGCAAGGAGATTGGGTTGCGGTCAATTGAATAAGTGGGAATACGAATGACAGTTGAAAGTTGCTGGAGCTTGTAGGGGAAAGTTGAACTGAGTTTTGTGTAAAGGGTGGTATGGCTGTTAGCAAGTGATGTTAGTTTGTGGCAAGTTTTGTAGAGGAGCAGTAGCGTTGGTGGCAAAGATGATTTGGGGTAGTGAGAAATGGTAAGAGCAGTGATGATGTTGGGTGATGTATGCTGTGTATTTGCAGGAGGAGAATGTAATGAATTGATGGTCGATGGGATGATTAAGGAAGTTACCAGCGCTTGTTTGAGGAGCCTGAAGAGTAGATGGAATATGGATGCGGGTAATGGTACGATGCTGTAGGGGTTGTGGGTGTGGATTGAAGACTTAAGGTTAAAGGCAGTGGAAGGTGATCCAGATAGAACTGAACAAAAAGAAAATTTGTATATTATTATTATTATTTTTCAGAAAAGTGGAAAGAAATTTTTGAGTTTTCCTTGTAAAATGGAAAGAAATTTATAAAATCACAAAAGAAAGGAAAAAATCATGAAAAACAATTGGAAAGAAATTGAAAGAAATTTAGCCAGTTCTTTTTTTCCTTGTGTAGTAGATCATGGTATGACAGATCAAATACCAAATCAACTAACAAGAATTTTTTCCTATCTATACTAGAAAACAAGAGCAAGCAAAATAAAATAAAAATATCTTTTTTTAAAAAAAATTAACCCAAAGGATCTACGAATTAAAAACTATTTTGGTCCCCGGCAACGGCACCAAAATTTGTTTACGAAGAAATTAAACAATTATAAACGACTGTAAAATCAGTTCGGCTTTCCTAAACAACAAGGATTGTTGTAGAGGGTGTTGAACTCTGGGACCAAAAATATTTTAATTAATAAATCCAATCAAGTTATTCCAGGATTTTGATTGATTGAAAACACATAAAATAACAGCAATTAAATAAAAAGAGAGATTTATATAATAAGAGAAAACAATTAGGGGATAATGACATAGATTGGATTCACACTCATCAATATCCAACAAATAAATATAGATCTAATTCATGTTTCTGTCACACACATGAATCAACGATAATTAGGTTCTTAGAAACAAATAAGTAAATAACGACAAGCATAGACTATGCAGGAGCTGAGCACTTAAAACAACCATAGACTATCAGGATAGATTCACTAATTAATTTCTAAAACCCTAAAATTAGATCTAAATCTGATAATTGTTAGATCGAACATGAACATACCCTGTGAAGGAGCATAGCTCTTAAACGACACAGAATATGAAGGTTCAGATCTAACCCTTGATTCAGATCCAGATCTACATGTATAAAGTCCTCATCTATTGGCTATGTGATTCATGTTGAATCATATCTATTAGCGTCATCACCCCCTAATCAAAGGGGATTAGCTAGACATAGCTAAAGAAGAAGAGAAAAATAAAATAACTGACATAAATAAAATAAAACTAAAACTAAATAGAACAGGGGAAGAAGAATGATTTTATTCCAACAAGAGAATTACAGAATAAAACTAATGTGTGTTTTACAATGAATGAGATACAATGTATTTATAGCTGATATGACAAAGACTACTTGGCAAATTCCACAATATGGGACAAAACCCCTTTTCCAAAATAGCACGTAAATCAAATAGCTCAGTGTGAACACGTGCAGCACATGAATGAGAAGCCTTGCAAATTACATGATATGGGACAAATAACTTAGCCCAATTAGCAACTAGACCAATGTGGAGCATGCAGATGTCATGGAAAATAGGTTGCGGGCTTCAACTCCAATTGCCTTGAGAATGAATAACAACTCCAAGTGATCATTATGGAAAAGTATTGAATCTTGTCTTTAAAATATGCAGCAGAAGGCGATTGAGTAGCAACTTTTCTTCAGATCTTCAAGCTTTAATCCAGCTCTAAAATTCAACACTCTTTTTGCATAAATTCTTCAAGCTTTTCAACAATTAAGTGTGTTAATCCATTCATCAAAAATAATCTGTAAACACAACTATAAATGCACAGTATCAATTATTTAAAAGATAAAATAAGATAAATATGCGGATAAAATATACACATTTACGTGTATATCATATATGTATGAGATCAGCAGCACCCCAACAGCCCCCTGATTTTCACCACACATTCTTGTATCTCTTTCTTCTCACTAACTCTCTCCCTCTTTCCACTTATTTAAAATAAATGTGTGGCCTAGAACATGGTGCATTTTGGGTGCATTCAAAAAAGGGTGCCATGGAGCGTGCCTATATACGTACATACATACATACATACATACATACATACATATATATATATATATATATATATTCTCACTAAACAAAATGTTGATTGAACTTTTGATGATTTTATTTTTGTAGTTTTCATTTCAAACTGCTACAATTGTTTATTTCTTGTTATGATGGTTTTGTTTCTCAATTAAAGAATAATACCAACAAAAGATTTAATTACCTTTATGTGCCATTTGAACACTTGTCTAAGATGCTAGCCACTTAATCAAATTGAATTATTTTTATAATATTGCATGTACTATTTTATAATTCCTTTCATTTCTATGAACTTATCATAAATGTCTAATTTGTGTGTCAAATGCAATGTCATATATTAGGTAATTCATCAATTAATGAATTTAATGAAATTGATCCATTTTTGAATTATTAGACTTTGGATCGCATGCGCCCATACAAACACACACATGCATCTTTTGTTTGTGTGCTTGTCCGTAGAGTTTGTTAACTCTTTAGGTTGTACCCATTGAATTTGTGTTTTTCGGTGAATCTTTTGAGATACAATTCATAAGTACCATATGATTTATAATTATATGATATTTATAGCTCGGTCCATACTTCTAGATTAACTACTAGATACCTTTAAAATGCTTCAATGTTTTTTATAGCTAGCACGAATTATTCTTATGAAATATGTAACATCAGCAAAATATTAAAAGTTAAGTTTATTTTATCACGATTATCATAATGCTCATGCTAAAACAAATGCATTTATGTTTGATCAAAACTGGAATATAATTATTGTTTTAAAAATAATATTTGGCATTCACGAAAGCAATCTTTCAGAATTTGACTTGTCCGCTAATAAATTTAACATGATATGCCCCAATTATTTATGTCATTACAATTACAACGCTTAAAATGCAAAAACTTTATTTAACGATCTACTAATGACTATTTATTTTTTCTACAATAGCTAACTTGTAGTTGATTGTTTTGGATCAAGTATCTTGAATTTAAATAAACAAAACTTACCGAGAAAAAAAAATACAAAAATACATTTAAAATAGAAATCATATATCTCCTTTGTTATTAAGCGTCTACAAGTATTATAATTTTTTTGTTTTCATATCTCTTTATGAAGTAATATTGACCATTTATTGTAATATATGCAAGTAATAGGGGTGAATATGCTAAATGTGAAGGGATATTATTGTAGTTTTCAACGCGTGTAGTTTCTAAGGTAGAGAGCTTATCTATCATGTACATATCCGAATCAATAGAAAATAAAGGTCTTCTCGCTCTTATATCTTCTGTTCTTATTTAATTTTATAGCATGATATCTAACTAAAATATTATTTGTTGATACATCTCTTTTTCTTAGTTAATTATTGAAATATGATGTATCTCTTCCTTTTATCTAGTTTAAGTATCCAAGTTTGAAAATTTCTAAATATGCTTTTCTAGATTTGTTTTTGCTATTATTTATGTCTGGATTTAAGCATCAAATTCCATATCAATTCCGTAGCATTCCAGATTTGGGTTTTAAGTTTTAGTAAATTTATTTTTTAAATCTTATTACATTGATTTTAACGTTCCAAATATGTACATGTTTTGTAAATTTAGTTTTCATTTTGAAAATGTTTTGTTTTGGATTATGATTTAGATGAAGGTTTCGGAAATTGTTTTGGGATATGATTTATATTTCCATAAGATATATTTTATTGTTTCTTAGGGAAACTTTTGTAAAGAAAATACATATCCAGAAGATCGTATTAATTTTAAATCTAAATTTAACACAGCTAAAGTTGATGCAAATGCATTTTAAAAAAATGGAATTGAGAACCTATAGTTTCTATAATGCTAAAAGGTAATTTAGATGTAAGAAGAAAGTTCTAAATGATCTTTATATGGATTGTGCAATGAAATAATATTCTGAAATGTTTTCTCATAGGAAATAATCTTAAGTCCCCAAATTTCTGTAATAATTTGTGTTGATTTTAGGATCTATTTATCTATTCTGATGTAATCGTTTTAAGAAAATTGTAGAGTTAATGTCGTTACAAGGGAAATAATTTCGATCTAAAATATATAGTTATTTTATATATATTTAAGAATTTTATGTGCGGACCTACATAATTTAGAACCATTAATGTAAGATAATAATTTTTAAAAAAATGTTTTGTGTTTGTATACTTAACTCAACTTTTGATTTATCATTATGTATATGTTTATTTTTAGAAATTTTGATTACTAGGTAATTTAATATATCACTAAGTGACTAAGGTTTTCAGTTTGAATTTGTCATTGATTAATGTTGTAGCCAGATCTAAGAAGAAGTTTTATTGCTTCAAGCAGCAGTTATTTAATAGGTAAATTCTATTCAAACACCTCAAATTGCTTTACCTACACCATGGGATTTTAAATAAAATTTCAGACCAAAACGACCTTATTAAAAAAGAATCAATATTAAAAAATGAAAATATATACAATTCTCCCTTGTTTGCATTATATAAACTCAATATAATTTCTCTTGTAAAGTTAGTATATTATAAATTAATTTATATCACTGGTTAAATTAATTTTATATTTCTTTTGAGGATAAAAATATATTCATATCGTTACAAGCAACATTTATATACACTCAATTTTAACAGTTTTCACTTTAATTAAATATAAAAAATAAAATTTAAAAGTAACTACTAAAATTAATGTTATACAGAATACAAAATTCTTCAATCTTTCATTCAAATCTAATCATGTTTAAATTTAGCACCAAAATTTAACTAGTTTCACTTTCTAATATTTTAAAAAATAAGTTCAAATTTCCATCATCTAAAATTAATTAAAAGTGATTTAAAAATAAAATAATCAAATAATTTAAGATACTAGTTTTAAAATAAAAGTTTTTTTTAGTTTTAGGTAAATATATTGTAGTGAATTCCCAATTTTATGTAATTTAGTTTGAAGATTAAAAGAGAGGAAATGTGATGAAAATATAAAAAGGTAATTTTGTGAAAGACATGGTGTATGAAAAGAAATTTTTAGTGTATGCTATTTTATTTCATTTTACGGTGTATGTTAAGAAATTATAGGTGTATGAATAGAATTAGCCTATTTAATATTTGGTAAAAAAAACTATTTGTTGTGATAATAGTTCATATTGTAGATCACATGACGGTTAATTGCATTCATTATTTTAATAAGGCATTGAATCAGACCATTATTGTAATAGATTTTATTACTTATTATCATAAATTCATTAAATGTATTGGTTATTATAAACCAAATAATATTGTATGTGTCTTTGGAATAAGAAAATGATATGATCTATTATTTTATGTGTTTTTTCCCATAAGTAATATCTTATGTAATGGATGGAAGAAAGGAGGGTTACAACCATAACCCGAAGTTGTGAAAATAAATATATTTTAAAACTAGAAGTTGCATAGCTTAGAGTTTAAGACCTAAAGCCTTGATTTATGAAAAGATTTGTTAATAAATTTCACAAATTTGAATTCTTTTCGGCTTTTTATGATTATAAAAAATGTAAAAATCTTCTAAAACTCAAAGTTTGCAAATAGTTTGCGAACCAACAGTTAAACACAACTTTATATATATATATATATATATATATGCATTGTAGAACCTGAAGTTCCTCAATTAGAGAAATTGAAATAATTCATAAATTAGAAGCCTGAAGCTTTATTGGAATAGTTTGAAAATGATAAGACGTACTTCTTGAAGAAGTTTAAAGAGATAAACAAATCATCATATGAGATAATGACAGTGGGTTCAAGGGATTTCAAAATTCTCCAACTGAGTTATATCTTACTTACATGTTTACACTTTAATAATATATTGACCCAATATCCTGAAGATATTGTGTTGTATGACATTTCAAACACACCTCCAATTGAAAATAATTACTAACATGATCTTGGAAAAGGACACATTTTTTTTATGAAGTATGAATTCAAATCACATTGTACCGGGAGATTCGACCATCGGATTTCCTCGAACCTGTAACTTCAAACTGATGCACCGGGAGATCCAACCATCACATTTCCTCGAAACTGGAACAATTGGGTTCATAATGAAAAGAGCTTTCAAATGATAAGAAGAGTTTTGAAATATAATGGTAGGATTTTGAGAAATGTTCAAATCAAATTTGAATAAAAACAACGCTAAGACCTATAATGACTTGAAATGGATATTTGTGAATATGGACTATTTTTATATTAATAAAAATAAGCAAAAATCATTATAAATTATTTTAAATGATATGAAAGAGGTTAGAACCAAATATACATGGTTTTGAATGGTAAATATAGTTAAGTGGAATTTGGCAATCTTTGTAACGACTTTTATAATAGTTTTTGAGAATTGTTTTGAAATAAGGATTTTAAATTCGCACATTGAATTTGATCCTTGAGTAAACCTTTTTATAAGGTTAAAAGATGATTTTTGGAAGCCAGATAACTTAACCAAGTTTGAAATAAGATTTTAATCTTATAGGTGATTACCAATTAAAGGAGACTTGATTGATGGGTTGACAATTGAATAAGGATTTTTGTTTTGATGCTAATTATTTGAAAATACCGGGTTCAACCCATTTCGAGTAATTATACGACAAACTCAACTCGAAGACATTGAAGACGGTGGAAGACCGAGAATCTTCACATCGAACAGCCTGTTTGCTGATGCCTTGGATATCGGTAGCTCTCTTGATGGGGTTATATTGGTAGTATTCTGGACGTACTTGTTGATTATCCAGATATGCAAGGGCCTCTTTCCTTAATTGGACAAGGAATAAGGTGCTTTGGTTTCATTCAGACCTAGAACAAACTTGTAAATGGATGTATGTTTGACGTTGTATTTCATAACATAACTTATTAGTTGCTATTGATGGTATAGAGCCCAGGAAATTTACTTATGTGGATGTTGGAATCGAGGCACCTTAGATAATGGTCAATTAACGACCAGGATGACGACCTGATAAGACCGGGGAACGTTATGTTCAGGAGTGACCTGAACTCATCGGGAATTGGTGGGTCAACTATACCGATCATGGGACACATGTGTGTGATTCTTGGGACATGTGCTAGAGTGTTCCGAATTGGATAAGGAATATCTTTTGCCTTGGTTCATTGCTGGAATCCAATTACCAATACGAGCTTTACGGTTTTCAGTTGTAAACCTATATGGTGACATAATAGGATGAGGTATTATGCCATCTAAGATTGATACATTTATTTTCGAAAATGTTTTCTACACTTGGACACTAATAATAATATCAAATGATTTTTTTGTATCAAGCATGTTTGGCCATTATAGGGTAAAACTCTGTCCTCTAGTTTTCATTGCATTGTGTAATGGGATTGAGTCTTATAATGGCTTCATTTTTCAAAAGACATTATGTGGTTTTATGCACTAGCATTTGTGTGGAGTAAAATCGTTCTGTGTTATATGGCGTGGTCTCGTGATTTGCCTCACTTTAAAATAAGTTAAGAATAACTATAGGATTTCTCATGTCAGTCCCATGACTGACTCGTAGTTTGTTCTTCCCTTGCAAATTTAGGGCCCATATTTTCACATGGGCATCCTAATTCCCAGGTTATTAGTTTAGATCTTTTTGGAGTTGTGTATGGAAGCTAATTTTGGACTTAGAGCTGGAGCAGGAATTGGATGTTTCTTTTGGACTCTCCCAGACTCTGTTATGTTGATTATCGTCAATTCCCTTGTGTACCTATTTGTCTGTTGAAACTGTTATGTATAATTACCAAGATTCTATGATGATGTATTAAACTCTGATGTCAACTTTTGATGTAATCTGATTTACATTTTGTATCGTCAATTCCAACGAATATCCTTTCTTCTAAGGATGGAGGGAATGGGTCGTCACGGCGTGGTATCAAAGCTGAGAGTTAACCTTAGTTCTGGAGTATAACATATTAAATGAATCATCAGAGATGGAATCATCAGTATTCTAGGATGTGTGACTCATCAGAGATAGGGTTAGCAATACCCTGGAATGAGTATAGAAGAATAACCCACACCTAGTAGACACATTTCTATTTATATATGTCTCTATGCTCTTACAATTTCCTTAAGATATCTTTTCTGCTCGCCTATCTCTTTTTTTTTCTATTTACATATATAGTAGAAAATGAGTGGCATAGGAGGAAGAGGTAGAGGAAGGGGTAATGTTGCAGTTCAGCAACCCAACCCTATACAAGCAACTAATGAGGTAGTTGTGCCATCCCAACCAAAATCAGATTTGGAAGTTCTAGCCACGAAATACAAAAATACGGAAGGGGTGCCATTCTTGGGAAAGGAATCAATAATAGAAGCTCAAGCATGGTTGCGTTCTTGCGAAAGAATTTTCATTGGCTTAAGATTAAATAGAGATCAGAAAAGGTACTCATCCTCTTGGTTACTCAAAGATGAAGCCTTGTTTTTATGGGAGACGATTACTATGACCAATCCTAAAGGAAATCTTACTTGGAATCATTTCAAAGAGGTCTTTGAAAAGAGAATCATGCCTTCCGAAGCAAAAAAGTTTCCTATATTATGAGTGCTCCAATCTGAAACAAGGAGATATCCATTCAGGAGTATTTAAACAAGTTCAACGAGCTTTCCCGCTTTGGCCCGGAGCTAATTCAAGTTCCGATAAAGAAGAATGTGAGATTTATAGATGGACTCGAAAGAAAGTATAAGAATAGGGTGACTGCTCTTGTGAAGCTTCCTTTTGAGGAGCTGGTGGAAATGGCTTGCCATTATGAGAATATTGACAAACAGAACTTTGGAAGACAAAGAAAAAGGAAATTCTGGCAAAAATAGGAAATTTGAAAATAAGAAACCCGAAGTAAGTAAGGAAGGGGAAAAGCCTATGGTAGAATGGTTAAAGACTGTCACATGATTCAACTGCAATAAGGAAGGACATTTGTCAAAGAACTATAAATCTTCGAAGAAACAGGAGAAGTCTCATGATAACATGGAATGTCATAATTGCCACAAGACTGGCCATATAAAACAAAATTGCCCGCTATTGAAGAAGGCCGAAGTGACTCATGTCTACGACATGGCAGATGCTCTAACATCCTCAGCCGGTAGGGGAGTTCCAAATGTTTTTGGAAGGTATGCTTATCATTAAAGATATTCTGTTTAAAGTATTGTTTGATACTGGTGCATCACGTTGTTTCATCTCGAGTAATTTATCTAAGAAACTAAGTATAGAACTCAAGTACCTTGAAGAACCCATTTGCGTTAGAAATCCAATAGGAGGCTCCATCGACCTTTATTTATACTGTAGAGTGCCTATCTCTTATTCCCGTTATCTATTTCCCCTCAGACTGATTGCCATGGATTTCACTGAATTTGATATTATACCTGGGATGGATTAGTTGACCAAATATGAAGCTTTTGTTAAGTGGATAGAAAGAATCGTTAGGGTAAGAACCAAAGTTGGAAGTTTTATAGAGATACACTGCGAAGGTCTAAGTTTAAATAGGAATAAATTTTGGTCTACTCTTGATGTTTTCCCCACTCCCCTTTAAACCATCCCGGTTGTCAAGGAATATGCGGATGTGTTCGAAGAAGTAAAGAGTCTTCTCCACGAAGGGAGATTGACTTTAGAATTGATTTAGTTCTGAATACGAGGCCGGTTGTGCAAGCAATTCGAAGAATGTCGATAAAGGAAAAGGAAGAGTTGAGCAGTCAAACTCAACAGCTTTTGTGGAAAGGTCTTATCAGACCTAGTTTCTCAAGATGGGGTGCAGTAGTGATATTTGTTCTGAAGTCTGACGGCACCCTCAGACTATGTCGAGACCTCAATAAGCAAACTCTCAAGAATAAGTACCCTCTTCCTCACATAGATGATTTGCTAGATCGCTTGAACAAAGCTCGAGTGTTCTGAAATATGGACCTAGCTACAGGGTTTCATCATTTAAGGATTGCAGAAGAGTGCATTCCTCTAATAACTTTTAGGGGACCGGACTTATTTTACGAATGGTTAGTAATGCCCTTCGTACTATGCAACTCCCCTACTTACTTTGTGGACTTGATGAACCGGGTATTTCGAGAAGTATTAAACAAGTTTGTGCTAGTCTTTATTGATGACATCCTTATCTTCTCTAAGACAAAAGAAGAGCACGTGAAGCATTTGGAAAAGGTACTAGAGATTCTAAAAAAGAATGTGTTGAAGGGGAAATTTTCCAAATGTCAATTATGGAAGGAAGAAGTGAAGTTTCTTGGGCATGTGGCATCGAAGGAAGGAATCTCGGTAGATCCAAGTAAGATTGCTGCCTTTCAAGATTGGAAGCAACCAAGGACCCTCATTAAAGTTAGAAGTTTACTTGAAATGGCTAGTTATTATCGGAAGTTCGTAAAGATTTTTCAAAGTCTTCTAACCCTTTGACGAAGCTAACCAAGAAGCATGCTAAGTTTGCTTGAACTTCTGAATGTGAAGCGCTTTCCAAGGATTGAAGGAAAGGCTAACCACTACCCCGGTGTTAACAATTATAGATGGTAACCCAGGTTTAACCGTCTATACGGATGCTTCTGGAGAAGGAGTTGGCGCGGTGTTGATGCATAGAGGAAAAGTGATTGCTTATGCAAGAAGGAATTTGAAACCACATGAGAAGAAGTAGACCACTCATGACTTGGAGTTTCTTGTTGTGGTATTTGTCTTAAAGATTTTGAGGCACTACCTATTGGGTGAGAAGTTTGAACTCTATACGGATCATAAATTGTTGAAGTATCTTTTCACTTAGAAGGACTTAAATATGAAACAACAACGTTGGTTGGAGTTTCTGGCGGCATACGATCAAGATATTCTTTACACTCCAGTAAAAGCCAATGTTGCAGTAGATGTGCTCAGTAGAAAGAACGCTATTGTTGCTAATCTGGTTGTTACACCCTCATTGATTGAGAAGAATTCTGCTCAACAGAAATACAATGAGTTTGTTCAGAAGATTTGTAAGAGAATTCAAGGGGGTGAAGTCACTACCTTTAAGATTGATAATAAAAGAGTTGTGAGATTAAAAGGTCAGACTTGCGTTACGGATATTTCAGAGCTCAAAAGAGAAGTACTGGATAAGTGCCTTAGGTCCTAACTCAGTATCCATCCAGGAGTTCATAAGATGTATCGAGATGTGAAGTGCACGTTTTGGTGGAAATCAATGAAGAGGGATATCTCGACAAACGTTAGCAAGTGCCTAACTTGCCAACAAGTCAGTAGTGATTAGTAGAAGGTTGCTAGGTTACTTTAACTACTGGAGATTCTAGAATGGAATGGGATCAAATATCAACGGATTTCATTGACGGCTTACCTCGAACCGAGAAAGGTAATGAAAATATCTGGGTTATAGTTAATCGCTTGACAAAGAGCATCCATTTTCTTTCGGTGAAAGCAAATATAACAGCTAATAGCCTTGCTCACTTGTAAGAAGTGGTTAGACTGCATCGAATTCCCAACATTATTGTTAGTGATCGAAATACGATCTTCACCAGTAATTTCTGGGAAGCATTTCAATCAGCATTGGGGACAACATTGAACCTTAGCATTGCTTATCACCCCCAAATGGATGGGTAGATTGAAAGAGTAAACCGAATCTTGGAAGATTTGTTGCAAGCTTGTATCCTTGATTTCTAAGGATCATGAGAAGATCATTTGCATCGTGTAGAGTTCTCTTATAGCAACAGCTTCCAAGCAGGTCTTAAGATGTCACCATTTGAAGCGTTGTATGGTCGACCTTGCAGATCGCCTACATGTTGGATAGAGTCTAGAAACCAACTTGTATTGGGTCCAGACATGATCCTTGAAGCAGCAGATAAAATTGACTTCATTAAGAAGAGGTTGCAGGCAGCTCATAGCTAACAGAAAAGTTATGCAGATTCTAGAATAAGGGATTTGGAATTTCCAGTTGGTGATAAAGTGTTCTTGAAGGTTTCTCCGCTGAAAGTAGTTATCCGATTCGGGACAACGGGAAAGTCATCACCCAAGTATATTGGTCCATTCCCAATATTAGAGAAAATTGGAACTCTGGCTTACAGGATCCAACTACTAGAGTGGTTACCCGGAGTGCATAATGTTTTTCACATTTCTCATCTCTATAAATATGTACATGATCCTGACTTAATTGTTGAGGAAGCAGCACAAGAGGACTTGGAAATCGCCCCAAGTTTAGCAATTCGAAGAGAGCTTATAAAGACAATCAGCAAACAGACAAAGGAACCGCAAAATAAGAAGGTAAAGCTAGTCAAAGTGCAGGGGAGCAGAGATCCAAGAGACTCACATGTGAAGCAGAAGACAGTATCAGAAAGTCTTATCCCAACTGCAGAGTGAGTATCTCTGAATAACTCTTTTGAGAAGTAAACTTATTTCTATTATATCATTTCTATTTCAGCTTTACTTTCATCCAAGTTCGAAGATGAATTCTTTTAAGTGGGAGTGATTATAACAATCTGGAATTTTGGAACCAGTATAAATTTTATTTTTAAATTAATTTTATAAGGATTTATTGTGACACCCCACGTCCGTTAATGTCACTCATTAAGAGAATGCATTAAGTTTCGTGAAGCGTTATAGGTAAACAAAAATAAAAACATTACAAGACAGATATAAAAATAGCAGTGGAATAAAAACAAACTTTATTAATCATAAAGCATTGTGGTTCAAAACATCATATGTCTGAATTACATAAAAACCAGTACATCATAAAAACTTTTGTCTTGTACTTAAACCTCAGAGTACAAAATAAAAGAAGCAAAATCCCCAAATAAAAACATAGCCATTGTAACAAAGATAAGAGCTTGAGCAATACATCTAAGCAGCTACAGTAAATGATAGCAGAATCCTGGTCAAGCTTGAGTATTCTCTCCCTGAGAACCTGGGGTGAGGGGAACGGAAGAGAAAGAAAAGGAAACAAAATAGGTCAGACATAAAGTCTGGCGAGTCTAGTTACTTTTAACATATAAATAAGTAAAAGTATCATGACAGACATATAAAGTGGATAAGAGAGATAATATCACAAAAGGAAGGTGTGACAAGGTAAACATGATAGAGTGAATACGCTTCCCTAATGATTATACTAACAAATTTGACATAAACATATAGTGGCATATTAATAAGATGGGCATATAAGAATAAATCTGGTGAACATGAGATAATAGAACTGATTCTAACATATATGGATGTCATAATAGGCATGATAAGATCTAAAGAGTAATTTAGATGTTCAACTAGTAATTGATCCAATTTAACCACAACATGATAGGTACAAAGTGATCTAAATAGTGAATTAGATCTATAATCAAAGGTAGATCTGACATGACAAAGGTTAAGATCCAAGTCATAGTTATGCCAGAATATTATGGAATCACAAGTTATCACAGATCTAATATGATTCAAGCAGTCACAGCAATAGATCCAAATTATAGTTATATCATGTTTTACTTTTTAATTATTTAAATCTAAAAGTAACTTAAACTCATAGTGTTTGGATCTAGAAAGATAGAAGAATAATAGCAGAGGTTGAATCACAGATCTACACTTGAATAACTTGATTAACTTGATTCAGAAGAAGGAAAAGGTTTGACTCAGTCTAGGTGTCGACATCATCTAGTCCTCCATTATTTTTCAGTGTAGAAAACAAGAGAAATGGAGCCATATTTATAGCTGCCAGCCCCCAAACCCTAAATGCCATGTCTGCCGTAGGGGGGTCAACCACCCCTTAGGGGGTCGACCCATGGGTCGACACCCCCCTTGAGGGGTTGACACCCCCTTAAGGGCTCGACTCCCCAGGGTAGGATTTTTCTCGCTCGCCCCAATCTGCGCGATTTTGAAATTTGAACTAAAATTTTGAATTCCTGGACCCTATATATATATGTGTGTGTGTATGTGTGTATATATATATATTCTTCTTGTGCATATACAAACTTCAAATCTTAATAATTTCTTCATACGGTGTCCGATTTACACAAACCAAATGTTTATCTTAACAAGAATTTCGGGATGGATGCAATGGCATAGTCCGTTTCCCTTAATTTTAAATATTAAATTAATTATTCTTTAATTTGTCCTCTTTAGTGTTGTTAAAATTACGGGGTGTTACATTCTCCCCTACTCAAAGGATTTCGTCCCCGAAATCTCCAAGTTAAGAAGAATGTATATCCTACCATCCATCACCCATCTACTCATCCACCAATCATAGGCATCCATTGTCCTTAAAAGATTTCTAATGCTTAAATGAACATATGCAAAGGTGTGTGTATATGTCCCAATACTAATGTGAAGATCAGGTGGTCTACTGATTCAGTTGGCATCCTTAATGCAATGTACGCTATTGCCATGAATCCAACATGTATGCAATAGTCCTATTATAACATGTAAGTTCTATATGGGCGCACAATCATTCGTCCAAATGCAACATCCATATGATGATACATCCATTTCCATCCATTAAAAGAAGAAAAATGCACATGCATCCATATGCAGTATGAGAGTGATTGAGCCGATCTAGTGCCTAATGTGTGTGTATATGCATCCACGAGCAACCACTAGCAAACACTTGCATCCACATACATCCATCAAACATAACATGTCTCAAACACATGTTTATATCCATGGGATTCCTACCTAAAGGTCGAAGATTCGATCGATAGGACATACTTAAATAAAAGAAACAAACATAAATAAAAGATTTGGAAAGGAAGTTAAGAACATACCCTCGAAAAGAAAAGGGTACGAAGCACGAATCTTGTCTTCGGTCTCCTAAGTCGCATCCTCTGGGTTATCTCCCCACTGAACTTGCATCAACTTGACTTCTCTATTGCGTGGCTTCTTAACTCTGATGCAAGAATATGGGTAGGAACTCGTATGGTTGTCGCCTCTCGTTCCACCTCTACTTCCTCCAATAAACTCGGCTCAACTACTTCTGCGGTATCATGCAAGCACTTCCGAAAATGAGAAACGTGGAAAACATCATGAACGCCGGATAGTCTCTCTGGTAGCTTTACCCTATAGGCCATTTGGCCAATCCTTTCTGTTATGGGAAATGGCCCTACGAATCTTGGTGTCAACTTTCCTACAGATCCGAAGCGAACCACATTCCTGAATGGTGACACCTTAATAAAAACCATGTCTCCTACTCCAAGTTCAATATCAGTCCTTATCTTGCCAGCGTAGGATTTCTGCCTATCTTGAGCGGTCTTCATTCATCGTCTAATAAGATCAATCTTCTCGGACGTTCCCCTAACCATATCAGGTCCAAGTAATAGTCTTTCTGTAGAGTCCCGCCAACAAGTTGGTGACCTACAGGGTCGTCCGTACAATGCTTCGAAGGATGTCATGCCAATGCTAGCTTGATAGCTGTTGTTGTAGGCGAACTCTACTAAAGGAAGATGCTCTTCCCAAGTCCCTCCGAAGTCTAGGATACATTGCCTCAAAAGATCTTCTAGAGCCCTGTTCACCCTCTCCGTCTGTCCATCGGTCTGAGGATGATAAATGATGCTCAAACATAACTGTGTACCTAATGCTTCTTGCAAGCTCCTCCAAAATTCACTGGTGAAAATGGGGTCACGATCGCTTACGATACTGGAAGTTACTCCATGAAGACGGACTATCTCTCGAACATAAACTGCTGCCAAACATGCTGCCATCCTCTTACTCTTAACCGGAATGAAATAGGAGCTCTTAGTAAATTTATCCACTATGACCCAAATACTGGTATTGCCTTTCTTTGATTTAGGCAAACCATCTATGAAATCCATAGAGACGCCCTCCCACTTCCATTGTGGAACCTCAAAAGGGTGAAGTAAACCAACGGGCTTCTTTTGTTCAACTTTGACTTGCTTACAAATCAAACATTGGGAAACAAACTCTGCCACAACTTTCTTCATCCCAGCCCAAAAGAGAACCCTCTTCATATCCCTATACTTCTTATCACCGCCTGGATGAATAGTCATCTTAGAATGATAGGCTTCCTCTAGGACTGCCTTTAACAAACTTCCAGTTTGGGGAACACAAATCCTTCCATCTCGTCGTAACCACCCTTTATCATCAATGGAATATCTATTGAGGTGATAAGAAGTCTCCCCTTTACTGAGCCTATCCAAAATGTCTGAAATCTGTGGATCATCTCGCTGCGAAGCTCCTATCTGATCCATAAGAGTAGGTCGTATCTCTAGCGATGCAAACAAACCAGGCAATAACTCGGCGGAGGGTCTAAAATTAAAAGTCAATATAAACTCCAAGCTTTTCCTTTCCAGAAACAGAGGACTTAAGGCCATCCTCTTCCTACTCAGTGCGTCTGCCACCACATTACCTTGCCAGGGGTATAAGCAATCTCAAAATCATAAGAAGATAGGAACTTCATCCAACTTTGTTGCCTTAAATTAAGATCCTTCTGCGAAAACAAATACTTGAGAGATTTATGATCGGTGTACAACTCGAGCTTCTCTCCAAGAAAATAATGACGCCACATCTTAAGCGCGAATACTATGGCAGCTAGCTCTAAATCATGGGTAGGGTAGTTCTTCTCATGAACTCTTAGTTGTCTACCCCCTTAACACACTACCTTTCCCTTTTGCATCAGAACGGCACCAAGCACTGCACCACATGCATCAGTGTATACTGTAAATACTTTGTTCCCATCGGGCAAGGTCAAGACTGAGGCTGTTGTCAGAGACTTCTTCAATCGTTGGAAATCAACATCACAATCTATACCCCATGAAAACGCCAAATTCTTCTTCGTCAGCCTGGTGAGTGGGGTTGATATCTTCGCGAAGTCCTTAATGAACTTCCTATAATACTCTGCCAATCCAAGGAAGCTTTTCACCTCCGTTGCATTTTTCGAAACTTGCCAATCTTGAAATGCAACTACTTTTGCGGGATCTACTGCAATCCCATCTTTGAAAACCACATGCCCTAGGAATCTCACTTCTTTTAACCAAAAATGGCATTCGGATAACTTTGCCTTAAGCTGAGGCGCATGGAAAGTTTTCAAAACTTCTCTCAAATGTTGGACATGCTCTTCTTCGCTCTCAAGATATCATCACAAAGACCATGACAAATTTATTTAGAAACTACCGAAACACCCTACTCATCAGATCAACAAAATAGGCGGGGTGCATTTGTCAACCCAAAAAACATAACTAGGCATTCAAAGAAACCATCTGGAGTCCTAAAAGCGGTCTTGTCTATACTGTCCTCAGCCACCCTCAACTGATGAAACCCCATGGCCAAGTCTAACTGAGAAAATACCGAGGCACTAACAAGCAGGTCAAACAAATCATCTATCCTCGGAAATGGGTGCCTGTTCTTCTTAGTGAGTTTATTCAACTCCCTATCGTCTACACGCAAGCGAAGCGAACCATCGGCCTTAGACGCGAATTCTACTGGAGCACCCCATTCAGATATGCTTCACATAATAAACCCTTTCTTAAGTAGCTCCCTTACTTTCTTGCTAAGCTCCCTCCTTTCCCTTGGAGTGATATGGCGCACAGGTAACGCAACTGGCTTTGCATTGCCCACCAACATATATGAAAATCGATTTCAAGCTTCGGAGGTAAGCCCCATACCTCATCAAAAATATCAAAATAATCACGGACTACTAGAACAGATTGTAGATCATCGATAGATGCATCTAGAGACTCTAGGAAACTAAGCATAACAGACCCTTTTGGGTCACAAGATATCTCGAGGGTCCTCCCATGACAAGTCAGAAGCCTAACGACCCTTCTCTCACAATTCAGGATGACACCATACATGACTAGCCAATCCATCCATAGAATCAAACCATAGGCCATAAACCCGAGCACATATGTGTTACACTCAAACTCGACGCCTGATGCAGATATTCTTAAACCCCGACAAATCATGGATAAATGAGCCAAACCACCAATGCGGTTTGAGACAATAACAGGATCCACTACCATACTTGCATTTAAGTGCAGAGATTCAACCACAGAACTAGATAAATGAATGTGAAGCTCCAGAGTCAAAAAGAGTTCTAACAGGATGACTGGAAAGAGAAATCAAACCTTCCACGGAAATTTTCCTACCTCTATCTAGAGCACTGGTCGCTAGAGCATGCACCTGCCCTCCAGAAGCTCCTGCCCTTTGACCTTGTCCCTGTTTCTGCGGGCACTCCTTGGCAAAGTGTCTGACCTGTCCACAATTGAAGCAAGAATTCTTCCTTCTTTTGCATTCCTTCACCAAGTGACCCTCACGTCCACAACATTGACACTTCCTATTATCCTTACCCTTGTCATTATTTCCGCCCTTCTTCTTCTGTTGTTGTTGCTGTCCTTTCTTGGGCCATACTTTATTGTTTTGTGTTTCCTCCACCTTGACTTTTTTTTTCACCTTTATCTGAATTTTATCTATGTTCCCTTCCTGGGTCATCACTTTACTCCCCCTTGGGTTGTGCTCCTTAGCCCTAACTCCCTTATTCTCCTTTTTACCATCCTTTCGTAACAAGCTAACAAGTCTCTCAAAAGCTGCCTCCATCGCACGGAAATCCTTACGAAGCTCGAGAAAATTAGTCGTGGGTGAAACTACTGTGGCTATAGATGGAGGTTAGGCACTTCATTGCCCTTCGACATGTGTCATAGGTTCAACATGGCTACGGAACCATGCCGCAATAGGGACACCTTTCAGAAAGAATCGGTTTCCCCAGACAAAAAGGAAAAAAGAAATCAAGCAGAGAGTCGAGAGATATAACATATGTCTTTGGGGAATATGTTTATCAAAACAGACTTTTTTCTTTTGAGAATGCTTTCTTTTAAAAACTTTTTGAAAATAGTTTTCAAAAACTTTTATCTAATCTGGTAACCTTCAACTCTGATACCAAGTGTGACACCCCACGTCCATTAATGTCACTCATTAAGAGAATGCATTAAGTTTCGTGAAGTGTTATAGGTAAACGGAACTAGAAACATTACAAGATATATATAAAATAGCAGCGGAATAAAAACAAATTTATTAATCATAAAGCATCGTGGTTCAAAACATCATGTGTCTGAATTACATAAAAACCAGTACATCATAAAAACTTCTGTCTTGTACTTAAACCTAAGAGTACAAAATAAAAGAAACAAAATATCCAAATAAAAACATAGCTATAGTAATAAGGACAGGAGCTTGAGCAATACATCTAAGCAGCTCCAACAAATGATAGCAAAATCTTGATCAAGCTTGAATATTCCCACCCTGAGAACCTGGGGGGAGGGAACGGAAGAGAAAGAAAAGGAAACAAAATAGGTCAGACATAAAGTCTGGCGAGTCCAGTTACTTTTAGCATTTAAATAAGTAAAAGTATCATGACAGACATATAAAGTGAATAAGAGAAATAATATCACAAAAGGCAGGTGTGACAAGGTAAACATGATAGAGTGAATACGCTTCCCTAATGATTGCTCTGATTCTCTGCACCGATACTAATATAACCAGAATGAGATGATCCCGACAACTATAAGATGGTAGACTTAGGCATACGTCTAGATGTACCCTAACTACTACCCCAATCGATCGGCTCCCTACTCCGTATATACCCTGTGTCGGCCCCACAGTAGGAGGTATCACATCCTAAAGTGGCAACCCTTCGTTGATGTGCACAACCATATCTAGTGGTGTCACGGTCGTCTTATCCCCTTCTGCTCAAACATGCACTCACATGTCCCGGTCGGTTTGCGCCACCCACACCGTCTTCTACGTTTGGATCTCTTACAATCAGCCCAGCAAGCGTGTCCCAACTCCAACCTAGGACGAAGTACTCGTCTGATACTATTCTTAGGGTTACTGACAGAAACAGGTCCCCCACACAAGGTGATACAAGCTCTCCCCCTTGTCTTGTATCCTCACTAGGATTTCCACTGGTTAGGCTTACCTAACGGTGTCTTTAATTATATAACCCCATCATTTCCACAGGCTATGCTTACCTAACAGTGTCTTTAATTACATAACCCTAATATGTTAAGTTTGTGGGCCTCCATATAAATATTACCTACCCAACCCAGATTTACTTAATCACCCATTGTTTTCAACAAGTCTATTTAACACCTATTCAAGTTAATGTTCATACAATCCCTATGAATTCAACTAGGTTAAGTATTCCAATTCATTACCATGTCCATTTATGGTTACAATGTGTGAGATCCTTCACATTAGGCCTACCACTTGTGGATACCGAATATGCCGGTTGGTTCCGGGCAGTCTTCTTCCATAAGTCAGGCTTAACCTTTGTCCTAGCATGTCTCGTATTTGTGCACCTAGACCGCTCACATTAGATACACCACTTGTGGTCGCTGGATATGCTGAGCAGTTCTGGGCAGACTTCCACCACAAGTGCATGAATCTAACCCCATGTCTAGGCACAGTTACAGTTTCTAATTGCTGTTATCTAAGGCATTTCATTATTAGCCAATTTTACCTATGTCGTTATAGGTTGTCATGCCACTTTTCCCAAGGAATTATATGCCCTAAATTCATATTCATAAACATTATTCAAGTTATGAAAAATTCCCCATTTACAAGTTATGCCCAATTTCAATGTTTTTACCCTCGTTTCCCGTTTAACGCGTTTGCATATTTCAGCGGCATGCCTACGCTCGAAAATAGCCAAGCTATATAAAATAAAAAGGGAAAGATGAAAGGAAGATGACAGAAATGATTATACTAACAAAATTGACATAAACATGTAATTGCATATTGATAAGACGGGCATATAAGAACAAATCTGGTGAACATGAGATAATAGAACTGATTCTAACATAATAGGGATGTCATAATAGGCATGATAATATCTAAATAATAATTTAGATGTCCAATTAGTAACAGATCCAATTTAACTACAACATGATAGGTACAAAGTGATCTAAACAGTGAATTAGATCTATAATTAAAGGTAGATTTGACATGATAAAGGTTAAGATGCAAGTCATAGTTATGCCAGACTATCATGGATTTACAAGTTATTATAGATCTGATATGATTCAAGCAGTCACAGGCATAGATCCAAATTACAGTCATATCATGTTTTACTTTTTAATTATTTAAATCTAAAAGTAACTTAAACTCATAGTGTTTGGATCTAGAAAGATAGAAGAATAACAGCAGAGGTTGAATCATAGATCTACACCTGAATAACTTGATTAACTTGATTACAGAAGAAGGAAAAGGTTTGATTTAGTCTGGGCACCAACAACATCTAGTCCTCCTTATTTTTCAGTGTAGAAAACAAGAGAAATGGAGCCATATTTATAGCTTCCAGCCCCCAAACCCTAAATGTCGCGTCTTCCCTAGGGGGGTCGACCACCCCTTAGGGGGTCGACACCCCCTTAAGGGGTCGACTCCCCTGGGCCGGATTTTTCCCACTCACCCCAATCTGTGCGATTTTTAAATTTGAACTGAAATTTTGAATTCCTCGACCCTATATATATATATATATTCTTGTGCATATACAAACTTCAAACCTTAATAACATCTTGACACGGTGTCCGTTTTACGTAAACCAATTGTCTATCTTAACTAGAATTTCGAGACGGACACGATGGCGTAGTCCGTTTCCCTTAATTCTGAATATTAAATTAATTATTCTTTAATTTGTCCTCTTTAGTGTTGTTAAAATTAAGGGGTGTTACATTTTCCCCTACTCAATGGATTTCGTCCCCGAAATCTCCAAGTTAAGAAGAATGTATATCCTACCATCCATCACCCATCTACTCATCCACCAATCACAGGCATCCATTGTCCTTAAAAGATTTCTAATGCTTATATGAACATATGAAAAGGTGTGTGTATATGTCCCAATACTAATGCGAAGATCAGTTGGTCTACTGATTCAGTCGACCTTCTTAATGCAATGTATGTTAGTGCCATGAATCCAACATGTATGCAATAATCCTATTATAACATGTAAATTCTATATGGGTGCACAATCATCCATCCAAATGCAACATCCGTATGATGATACAACCATTTCCATCCATTAAAAGAAGAAAAATGCACACACATCCATATGCAGTATGAGAGTTATTGAGCCGATCTAGTGCCTAATGTGTGTGTATATGCATCCACGAGCAACCACTAGCAAACACATGCATCCACATGCATCCATCAAACATAACATGTCTCAAACACATGTTTACATCCATGGGATTCCTACCTAAAGGTCAAAGATTCGATCGATAGGACATACTTAAATGATAGAAACAAGCATTAATAAAAGCTTTGGAAAGGAAGTTAAGAACATACCCTTGAAAAGAAAAGGTTATGAAGCACGTATCTTGTCTTCCGCCTCCCAAGTCGTATCCTCTGGGATATCTCCCCACAGAACTTTCATCAACTTAACTTCTCTATTGTGTGGCTTCTTAACTCTGATCCAAGAATACAGGCAGGAACTTGTTTGACTGTCACCTCCTGTTCCATCTCTATTTCCTCCAATATACTCGGCTCAACTACTTCTGCGGTATCATACAAGCACTTCCGCAATTGAGAAACGTGAAAACATCATGAACACCAGATAGTCTCTCTGGTAGCTTTACCCTATAGGCCATTTGGCCAATCCTTTCTGTTATGGGAAATGGCCCTAAGAATCTTGGTGCCAACTTCCCTACAGATCCGAAGTGAACCACATTTCTCAAAGGTAACACCTTAATAAAAACCATGTCTCCTACTCCAAATTCAATGTCAATCCTTCTCTTGTCAGCGTAGGATTTCTGCCTATCTTGAGCGGTTTTCATTCGTCATCTTATAAGATCAATCTTCCCGGACGTTTCCCCAACCATATCAGGTCCAAGTAATAGTCTTTCTGTAGAGTCTTGCCAACAAGTTGGTGACTCCCTTTTCGCTCCGCTTAGCCCTATCCCCTTCTAGGGGTATTTTAGTGATGGGTTCTATAGGAACTAGACGATACAGGGTCGTCCGTACAATGCTTCGAAGGGTGTCATGCCAATGCTAGTTTGATAATTGTTGTTTTAGGCGAACTCTACTAAAGGAAGATGCTCTTCCCAACCCCCTCTGAAGTCTAGGATACATAGCCTCAAAAGATCCTCTAGAACCCTGTTCACCCTCTCCATCGATCTGAGGATGATAAGCGGTGCTCAAACATAACTTTGTACCTAATGCTTCTTGCAAGCTCCTCCAAAATTCACTGGTGAAAATGGGGTCACAATCGCTTACGATACTGCACTAGTACAAAACTGTTTATTTGCGACGCCTTATTTGCAACAGTTTAGCCAATAACAGTCGCGTATATGGTTATGTGCGACTGTTGTAGTTACAAACTGTAGCAGGTTATCGGGAAAATGATGTAGAAGACAAATTTGCGACGGTTTTATTTAAAAACAGTAGCAAATATTTACAATTTACGACGGTTATAAGTATATCTGTAGCAAATAAAATGGGATGGAAATGGTGAAGTTTCATTTGCGACTGTTAAATAAAAAACAGTCGCACATAACTCCGACGTGCCTTCCAATTTCCTCACCCCTCACGTGACCTCATACGTGTTCCACTTCCTGTACGCTCATGTCTTCTCCCCTTTTTCCCATTTCAATCTCCCCTAAATCACTGCTTCTCCCGCAGACCCTTTCGTACACTACCGGCGTAAACCTCTATCCCAACCTCTAGAACGCCTATCCTTCACCAACGCCGATGCTGATGCTATTTCTACACCTTCATTCCCCTAATTTCATCCCCAATTCAACTTTATTTTCCCACCTAATCTACCTTACCAATTTATTTTTCCAGACTATATACTGCTGAACTGCTTACCGTTCACCTGTCCGCGGTAATCCATCCCACGTCCTCGTCATTTTTGGCATACCTCCTTCCCATAGCTGACAACAGGAGAAGTCTCGGGCAAAAGAACCGCCTCATACCCCGAATTTGGTTATTACTCAATCCATCTTTACCATTTTCCTAGACTGTTTTACTTCAGGTAATTTTGACTCTATTTTTTATAATTTTCTTTGCATATAATTTGTATAATTTTCTTGTATAATTCTGAATCCTCTCAAGTATAGTTTTGGATTCGCCTCCGGATGCAATCATATCATATGGTTTTTGTTAGATGTCGTATGCAGTTAATTTTTTTAATAATACACTCCAAAGGTTAACCTCATTCTTGGTAGGGATATCATGACAACTACATTACCATTGCTTTCATGTGGAATAACTAGAAGTCTTCATTCAACAAAAACCAAAGGCATTACGGATAAAACGAGGAAAGTTTTACAAAATATATGTGCCATATGGTGTCGATTAAGTCAACAGTGTAAGATTTCCTTGTAACTCGTAATTGATTTATTTCATTTTTTTATTAGTTTAAACTCAATTTCATTTTAAGTACTCTGTGACATATTTTTTTCTAAGGCTGGTCCCAAGCAGGGGCCCGAACGGTCACTGCCTTAGGTCCTTACTTCACAAGAAACCGAGAATCTGCTGGTACATAAAATATTTGATTAATGGATTTCCATAGCAATATGACAACATTAAGATCTCGCTTAAAATTCATTAAATTTTTTATGTAATGGAAGAAGATAAAAAAAATGAAATGTTATGATTTTCACAGCTTGAGCTTGATTGAATTAACCTTCGAAACCTTCTACATTCGACTATTACAGTTTTCAGTTCTATCTACAGTTCAGTCTTCAAACTATGATTCCATGTAATGTTCTTCATCTTTTTTATTTTTTATTTTTTACTAATTAGTTATGAGTTTACAATCAGTGTTAAGATAGCTTAGCATGCTACTGTAATATAGACCTGCAAATTATTTTAAAAAAAGCCATCCTCGAAATTTTGCCGTGCGTCCAATGATATATTATAGTTTTCCTATGTTTGTGAAAACATAATCATATAATGTAGCCGAACAGGCATTTCAGTTAGATGAACATGAATATGCACTTTCCAATCATTCATAACGTTTATGTGCAAACTGTAGAAGAAGAAACCTAATCCGAGATTCTGAGTGCAGAAACATATTTGCACCATACTACATATTTTTTCTCTTTTGTTTAATAAGCATGAAGTAAAAATAGATTAAAGCCGAGGACCATCAGATAGATTCTTTTTTATAAGCTTGTTTAGAATATATAAGGTTGAGCATTAACACAGTGAACATAACAATGCATAGAACATGGTTCTTTTTTATGGGGTTTCCAGCTACGTCCGAATCATGATAATTTCATAAAAAGTGAAAAATAAATAAATGAAGTTATCTGGAGAATTTCTTTAGTCACTTCCTATTTGGGTTCGTTTCCCGCTCTTTAATTTGGATTTTTAGACTGAAATAGGCAATCAGCAAAATTGCTTCTGTTTTAGGAGTTCCTATTAAGCTGGACAATGTAACTAAGGCTATTCTACTATCATATGCTAAAGTTCTTATTGAAAATAACTCTAGTTACTCCTTTACAATGCAAGGGATGATTTTAGATACAACAAACAATATAATTTGGCAGGACGTTTTGTATGGCTGGTCTCCGTGTAGTTTGTTCCATTGTTTTGGTCACTCAGAGAGAAGATGTTTGGTAGTTCATGCGTGGGTTCCAAAACAAAGCAGTTCAGTTTATTCTGAAAATAACATGCAAGTGGACAATATGAGTTCAGTTGAGCATGCATAAAATGCTGTTGCAGATATTGATAAATCATATATGCCAAAAAGTGAGGAGATGAATGTTGATAATGTAGGATGCCATATTCACTCCAGAGTGTTTCATATGGATACAGCTGATGCTAATTAAAGGCCTCGCCTCTATACACAACAAAAAGATGATCAATTAAAGACTATAAAAATTTACAACTAAGGGACAACTCTAGTTTTATAGATACAGACGCAGTGGATAACACTAATAATAAAAGTGAACACTCTGAAATGAATGTAGAGACGTCTTCTGATCCTTCGCCTACATTAGAAAAAAAGGAAAAATCAGTGTCAGTTCATGGTAAACAAAACAATTCTAATTTTGATATTTCTCTTTTTAAGGACAGTCTTGATTAAAGGAAAATGAACAGCTCATTTTATAACACTGCTAGTATGCGGGTTACTAGAAGTAGGCAATTTTTAGTTCATAATTAATATTTCAAAACGAGTAATTAATAACCCCAGTTGGACAGGCTTACTTTCACAGGCTAAATTGAAGAATTACAAAATAAAGCGTGGTTTGTTCTTTTCCATGTAACTCTAATATTTAGGATGCTTCAAAACCTCCAGTTAACTGATGTCTTTTTTGGTATGGAATGTGATAGGATTAAACCCTCTTACAAGAAAGATGTTTTGACTCATATTTCGCATTATAAAATTTCAGTTCTAGTGTTTATGGAACACAAGCTTACTGATGAAGAGGTTTATAAGTTCGAACATAAGCTAGGCTGGGCTTATTGTATTAACAAATTTCCTCAGTAAAAGAGTAGAATATCAATAATGTGGGATGGTAAAATTTGGACATTTTCACTCCTTTTGATGAATCATCATGTCATTTCTATTATATTAAAAAATAGCAGTGGGATGAACATTAATTTATCTTTGGTATATGGTCAATTTACACAAGAGCAACGGAGGGAAGGCATATTCACTGCATTGCAATTCTATCTCTGGTCCTTGATTATTGCAGGGGATTTTAATACTATTTTACTTTGTTTGGATTATCATGCATAGAACATAATTTGTTTGTGATTATACATTGTAACTCAATGTTTGACATTTGGTAATGCAAGTATCGTACGCATATCTTAGAAGCAATACTTGCTTTTCTTGTTAGTAAACCCATTAAAAACATTAGGTAGTCTTGTGGCAACTAAATTCCTTTGACTATTTATTATGGAATTTAAAAGTGTGATGACACCATTATCCCAACTTCTTCCAGTTATGTTTGCAGTTTCTTTATAACTGTTCCAGTTATGTTTGCAGGCCAAATTCCTGGGTCGCCTAGATTACAACCTTTCCCAACTTTACCGGATATGTCTCCAAAGAAAGTGTCTTCTTCCCATAATGTTTATGTTTCACCTATGCGCCCAACTAAGGTTTGTTAATTTATTATTTACTTGTATTCAAACCTTTTTGTTATCTCCTTTAGAATCCCAAATAAATTACGATGGATTCTTAAACTTCCATGAAACCGCATCCTTTTGCTTTCACATTTGAGGAAGATTTATTGCTTCTGTTTGAATTAAAGTGCGTTATGATATTCTGCTATCACACTCCTGTGTGAGCACAATTCTCACACACCTTTTCTTCTTTAGTCAAAGAGGTTACTATTCAGTTAGTCATGGTTTAAAATGTTATGAGCTATGGTGCAGGCTTAGCATATCTCTCTACTGGTCACTGCTCTCATGTATGATGTAATATTTTGCATTTCATTATTTAGTTCCCACTTGCACATAAGATATGCAAATTATAGCTAGCCATTATTTGTATCTTTTTGTTTAAACACTCAATGCATGCGTTGCTTTAGCCAAGAACAGTGCTTGTTTATTTTGTCTGTCACAGTGCCAAATCATTTAATTTTTTTCATTTCATTCCAGAAGGATGCCTTGCTTTCTCCAAGTTCAAAAAGCTACTATGCTTGTGTTGGAGAGAGTACTCATGCCTATCAGAGTCCATCAAAGGACCTCATGACGATTAATAACCGATTAAATTGGTAACCTTATATCTGAAACACAAATACTTTTGTGAATGGTTCTGTATAGTATATGTTTCTAACACTTTGTATTAATTCCAGTAGTAGAAAAATCAAACTCAGTTTTGATGTGGTTAGTGATTCAGTTGTAGCTGGAAGTCTTGGACAACAGAATGGTTGTTCTACGCCCTGCAAAAATGAGAAAATTGTTCAAAGCGAGTAAACCGACTCTTGAAATAGTTTATTTTACAGTTAATGCTACCACCATTGCTATGTAGTTCAGATGGTTTAACTTATTATTGTATAAATTAGAGTAGGATATGAAGAATCATGCATAGTGCAGTATCATAGTATTCATGTATAGAATAAGGATTAATATTGTCATTTTGAATCTCATGAATGCTAGTTGTGTAAGTTTTCTGATGTAAACCAATATTTATTGAGTAATCTTCTATTTGTAGTTCTCTTGCATGTAGTGATGGCACGCGCATTCCCAATGGAAGCAGATGCTTTTCAATATTCATTTGAAGTCAGATGTTATATTACTAGAAGAAAGAAGGATTTGACATCTACTGGCAAGTTTAAGGCTACACAAATACCTGCATGCTATTTGAGGATTGGCTCTTGGAAGGTATAATACTTATTTAGCTCAAAAAAATTGTTTTTGAAACCATCACATATTTGTTTCTTTTCATGGTTAGGTTAGTACTATCTTATTTGGTGACCGAAAGCCACGTGTGTTTGTTAATTGGCTGGTATGCTAGCTTCTGTTATATTTATTTTTCTGTCTAAAATATTTATAATCATCTTTCGACTAAATGCCATTCATTATTGAAGTGTTAGACATCAATTAATTATTTCTTGATTTGTTTCACATGACATTTATCCATTTAGTACGTTGTATGAATATCAGTTAATTATTTTTTGTGATGTCTCTGCCTGAGAATTTTTTTTTCCGACTATTAGACTCGACTTTAAGTATATGTATTCACTAATTTTGTTTATGTAATGCATTAAGTGCTGATTTTTACTAATTTTGTTATATTTTGGTTATTGTTCTAATGGAAATTTTATGCTTGTTCGTAAATCTTTAACTACTTATATATTAAAAAATATATGCTTGCTCAAATGATAAGACCAAAGTTTTATGAGCTGTGATTGAAAACCAGAAACCACCTTCAGTTTCTTCTTGTTTAGATTCTTTGGAAGTTATGATTTTTTTAGTGTAGTTTTCGGCGTCTTGGAGTAATTCATTTTTTTGTTATTTAACATTGTTATTGGTTATTGCAGTATTTCACCAGGTGCATCCAATTTGGACATGGACTACAAATACGACATTTGTTTGGATGGAGCATCTGGATCCATCATAAGGGAATATAGATTTATTTGTGTCTATATGACAAGCTAGTATTTTCTGTCCAGTTTAGATTTAGATAATCAACCATGAATTTGATTTGCTAGGTCTTCAGCATGCGATGTATCTCAACAGCCGACGAGTGTCATTATATCATGAACAAAAATGAATGCACAGTCCGGCATTATTGTAAAGAGTGAGTGAAGTAAGACTTTTTTCCACTTATTGTACTTCTTATATCTTGTACTCAATCGGTTTAAACTTAACTAAGGGACAATAGTCTACTAAAATTGATCATCCTTCAAATTGGTTTATTTCTGCTATAATGTTAGTGTTGTTTTTCATTATCTAACATCTCGAATGGTCTTGAAGGGCTGTCACTCGACAATTTCAAAACAATTGAAAGTGCTAAGAGGCTTCTTGAAGTTTTGTAACCAGAAGTCATTTCTTGTGCTGATATAATGGTTCTTTCTGCAGGAGTTTCTGTACAAATTGTAAGCGGATTTTATATTCTCGTATGTATTATTAAGTTTTTTTTAAGTAAATATGAAAACTGGTTAAGCATGGCCCTAAAAAATATGGAATTAGCAAATTTGGCTATCTATATATTTATTTGTCAAGGTTTTTACTTGTTATTCATATTCTATGGAGATCGTTTCTAGAAAAAAAATATGCAAGAAAATAAGGTTTTAAGATTTTCTTCCAACTTATTTTAATTAAATATATCATATATGATAGGCACATGCTTCTCCATAAAAAAAATCATATATTCTCATCCAAAGGCTTATTAATTGGTGAATTGGTCATCCTTTCATGTTGATGGATTATTGTTCTCGTTGAGGGATTGGTTTGACTCAAGCATGGGTTTGTAGAATTGTTGATATTCATGAAGTTAACACCATCATAGTGTTAGCATGAATGATCACCCCCAAACTGTATTTTTGTTGTTTCATCTTAGCTGCTACAAGTTAAGAATACCATCTCATAGAAATCAGTTACTGGGATCAAATGAAGGGAAAGAGTTACACGTTCTTACATGGTCATGCTGGGCCAATTTATTCAGCTAATTGTAGCCCACTTAACTATCTTATCATCATCCTCAGATTCAACAAGTAACTAGTGGATCCGCAACTGGAGCTCGCTGCTCTCAAAATAGAAGGCGCAAGAAATTGCTATTAGGCTGTATAACTCTGCTGTAAAACCCGAAAATGGAGACAATCCTACTTACTCTAATGATTATGCACAAAATCCTACAGGGCAACCAGCACCGTCACAATATGTCATGTCAACATATGGATCTCAAAGTTCCAGCAAGACAATTGAAATTCAAAATGGAATGGTTGGTGTCTTAATTGGTAAAAGTGGAGAGACAATAGAAATTCCAAATAGAAATATCTTCAAGCTCAATCTGGAGCAAAAATACAAATGATAAGAGATGCAGATGCAATTTCTTTTTCACAAACAAGGAGCGTTGATATTACTGGCAGTTCTGAACAAGTTAACAGAGCAGAGCAATTAATTAATGATGTTGCCAAAATCCAATCAGTTGGCAGCAAAAAATTCAGGAATCCGAGCAGACTTCCATTCTCTATTTCATGTTAGTTCTGCTTAGATTTCAGTTGACATGATTATAATCCAACGAGATCCAGAAATCACATAATTTTGAGGTATTCATTTACCCTTCTGATGCAATTATAACTATACCCTAATTGCAAGTCGACTATTTTATGATAATACGAAATTGATATTGGTGTACCATAGTTGTGATTTTTTATTCGATTACCTGATTATGCAATTCATATCATCGCTTTGTCTTTCCGATTCACTATTTAGCAATATTTTCCAATTATTTTCATGGCCCTACATGATTGATAATGGCATTCATTTCATCACAACTATGGTTCTGCGAATATTATGTACAAATTTAATTTTGATTATGCTTTTCTAAAAGAAATCATTCTGATTTGTATTCATTAGTTGGATGAACAATTTTATGAACATGCAGATTTAATTTTATCCACATAACATTGATTTTTTTTAAGAGGTTGACCTATTAATCGGTCAATTATGACGATGAGTATTATTATTTAAGTGTGCCACTACTAGACTTGTAGCCCAAAATATTGCTAGCTCCACAGTCACATCAAATGCTTCAACTTGTATATGTTAAACCCTCTTTATTTATTTCTATTTTTTTTAACAGAAATGACATTGGAACAAAAAATCGTACATAAAATTAGATGTATATAAGTTGTGGCCATACAATATATGTTTTCCTATTATTTTCATGGCCCTACATGATTGATACTGGCATTCATTTCATCACAACTTATATGCATTTACCATACAAAATATGTATTCAGGTCCTTTTTTTGGCACAAGACTAATCACAAACTGAATACAAAACAATAAAAAAATGCAACTATTTTGGCACATGCAAATTTAAAAGAATAAAAATCCAACTATTTTGTTATGTACCTATGTAAATGTACACATGAAAGAATACAATTATTTGATTGTAAGGCTTTCTTTGCTTTCCTGGGTGGGAGCTCACAGACTTTGCATGTTCATATCCTTTATTTGGCTCCGATATTTTGTTTCTTTAAGAGTACTTATGTTAAATTTGAGAATGAGTTAAAGTTGGTGATGGCAAGTCTAAGAATTTGTGCACCATGTAGTTGCCAAATTGGTCATTCATCATCGCCTGGAGTGGTGCGTTCTCATTTGTACTTCCCAACTTCTCTGCTCTCAATAACTATAAGTTATATTGAATTAGTTAAAGTTGGTGAAAGGCATATTTTTCACTATGTTGTGGCACAACTTCAGGGCGTGTACTGTTAAAGTTGGTGGTGCGAAGTGACAACGATAGCCAACACTCAGATTTATCTACTTTATTATTTCATCAGCGCATGTACAGTTTTCTTATTTTATTTAATAGTATTACTCCATCCTATAAATATTTTATTCTCTGTATATATAATAAGAGAAGGGGAATTCCTTGTGTGTTATAGAATAACAAAAAAATAGTAGAATGGAAAAAGGTGATTTTCTAAGTTGTCGCATGGCCCAATAAAGCCAGCTCAGATTTTTCTTGTTTTCGCTGACCATTAATTCATGAAATCACGGATGTTTTCAGTCAGGGATACATGAGTCGAGTTTCGCGCATTTGCAGCTCAGATTATTCAAATGGCAGTGTTTGTTGTGCCTATGCATTAAAATAGCATACAGCCTATTTTATGTAGCTATTGATGATGGTACATTATATGGTATCTTAATTGGATGTTTTGTGGTTGGTTGTGTATTGTTTGAGGAGTGCTGGTTGTTTGGTGAATGGAATTGAATATGGAGTTGCTGAATATGGAGTTGCTTTGAAATGAAGGGGGGAGTGGAAGAATTGTATTTGCAGTCTTTAAGAGTGGAACAATTGTATTTCAGGCTTTATTCCTTTAAAATTGTATTGCGTGAATACTGTTTACAGTAGTACAGTATTACTTGTGTTCTATTTTCAGTATTGCGTGAATTCCATCTACAGTCCAGTAATATACTTGTGTTCTATTTACAAACTAATTGCATCATCTTACTTGCTTATTAATATACTTGTGTTCTCTCCTATATCAGCTTTATGCTTTGCTCAACGTGGAGGAGAAAAACTGCAAACTATTTACGTTCAGTTCACATTATAACCTGGAGAAGAAAAACACGGTACTTTTCATGTCACTATTTTGCAGTTTATGATCAGTTCCTTGTTTGCATATTTTTTAGCATCCAATTTCACAGTCTGGATACTATGTTTGATTTATTTTCAATTGCAGTCAAAATAATGCTATGTTGGTTTTTTTGACAGATGTTGATTCGAGTCAACCATCACGAGCACAAATTGTGCTATTTTTAGTTTTAAGCTGGATGATCCATTTTGTTCTTTTGTAGTCATGTGAAGAATGTTAATTTCTGATGAAATAAATATTATGTAAGTATTTACACGATCGGATTGGTTGGAGCTTAGCATATGACTAGTTATGAATCATGCAAACTATTTTTGTTGTATGGTTATCAATGTTAGTAATTTCTTTTCAAATGATATAAGATTTTGTGAATTGTTTATGTATTTCTTGTGTTCATATATTTTTTGAATTGCTTATAACGTTGAACTGTATTGACAGCTGACAATCATAATGGCTGAGATAAAATGCGGTTGTATTAGACCTTTTGAATTCAGAAGTTATTTGCTATTGTTGTAAATAAAGCACGGTCGCAAATGCAAAACTTATCGCGTCAGTTATTTTAAAACCTGTCGCACAAGGTCAAAGTTTTAAAGTTAAATATCGGATTCTTGCTACTGGTGTAAAACAAACCGTCGCTAATGAATTATACTACAGTGACTGTTATTATAGAATATCCGTCGCAAGAACCTGTATATTGCGACTGTTTTAAAACTATCGCAACAAGTTTACACATTTTGGGACGGTCGCATATGCGACGGTTTTAAAACAGTCGCAAATAAGCGTAAACAACCGTCGCAAATGACCTGTTTTGTAGTTGTGCTGGAAGGTACTTCATGAAGACGTACTATCTCTCGAACATAAACTACTGCCAACCATGCTGTCGTCCTCTTACTCTTAACCAAAATGAAATGGGCGCTCTTAGTAAGTCTATCCACCACGACCCAAATACTGGTATTGCCTTTCTTTAATCTAGGCAAACCATCTATGAAATCCATAGAGACGCCCTCCGGCTTCCACTGTGGAACCTTCAAAGGGTGAAGTAAACCACCGGGCTTCTTTTGCTCAGCTTTGACTTGCTGACAAACCAAACATTGGGAAACAAACTCTGCCACATCTTTCTTCATCCCAGCCCAAAAGAAAACCCTCATCATATCCCTATACTTCTTATCATCGCCTGGATGAATAGTCATCTTAGAATGATGGGCTTCCTCTAGGAATGCCTTTAACAAACTTCCAGTTTAGGGAACACAAAGCCTTCCATCTCGTCGCAACCACCCTTTATCGTCAATGGAATATCTATTGAGGTGATTAGAAGTCTCCACTTTACTGAGCTTATCCAAGATGTCTGAAATCTGTGGATCATCTCGCTACGAAGCTCCTATCTGATCCATAAGAGTAGGTCGTATCTCTAGCGATGCAAACAAACCGGGCAATAACTCGGTGGAGGGTATGAAATCAAAAATCGATATGAACTCCAAGCTTTTCCTTTCCACAAACAAAGGACTTAAGACCATCCTCTGCATACTCAGTGCGTCTTCCACCACATTACCATAGCCAGGGGGTATAAGAAATCTCAAAATCATAAGAAACTAGGCACTTCATGCACCTTTGTTGCCTTAAATTAAGATCCTTCTACGAAAACAAATACTTGAGAGATTTATGATTGATGTACAACTCAAACTTCTCTCCAAGCAAATAATGACGTCACATCTTAAGCGCGAATACTATGGCAGCTAGCTCTAAATCATGGGTAGGGTAGTTCTTCTCATGAACTCTTAGCTGTCTACTCCCATAACACACTACCTTTCCCTCTTGCATCAGAACCACACCAAGCCCTGCACCACACCAAGCCCTGCACCACATGCCTCAGTGTATACTGTAAATACTTTGTTCCCATCGGGAAAGGCCAAGACTGGGGTTGTTGTCAGAGGCTTCTTCAATTGTTGGAAAGCAACATCACAATCTATACCCAATGGAAACGCCAAATTCTTCTTTGTCAGCCTGGTGAGTGGAGCTGATATCTTCGCGAAGTCCTTAATGAACTTCATATAATAGCCTGCCAATCCAAGGAAGCTTCTCACCTCCGTTGCATTTTTCGGAACTTGCCAATCTTGAAATGCAACTACTTTTGCGGGATCTACTGCCATCCCATCTTTGGAAACCACATGCCCTAGGAATCTCACCTCATATCTCCAAAAATGGCATTTAAAGAAATTTTCCTTAAGCTGATGCGCATGGAGAGTTTTCAAAACTTCTCTCAAATGTTGGTCATGCTCTTCTTCGCTCTTTGATAAGATCAAGGTATCATCAACAAAGACCACGAAAAATTTATTTAGAAACTCCCGAAACACCCTACTTATCAGATCAATAAAATAGGCGGGTGCATTTGTCAACCCAAAAGGCATAACTAGCCATTCAAAGAAACCATCTGAAGTCCTAAAAGCGGTCTTGTCTATACTGTCCTCAGCCACCCTCAACTGATGAAACCCCGTGGCCAAGTATAACTAAGAAAATACGGAGGCACCAACAAGCAGGTCAGACAAGTCATTTATCCTCGGAAGTGGGTGCCTGTTCTTCTTAGTGAGTTTATTCAACTCCCTATAGTCTGCACACAAGCGAAGCGAACCATCCGTCTTAGTCGCGAATTCCACTGGAGCACCCCATTCAGATATGCTTCATCTAATAAACCCTTTATCAAGTAGCTCCCCTACTTGCTTGCTATGCTCCCTCCTTTTCCTTGGAGCCATATGGCGCACAGATAATGCAACTGGCTTTGCATTGTCCACCAAATATATACGAAAATCGATTTCACGCCTCGGAGGTAAGCCCCATACCTCATTAAAAATATCAGAATAATCACGGACTACTGGAACAGATTGCAGATCATCGACAAATGCTTCCAGAGACTCTAGGAAACTAAGCAAAACAGACCTTTGTGGGTCACAAGAAATCTCGAGGGTCCTCCCATGACAAGTCAGAAGCCTAACGACCATTCTCTCACAATCCAGGATGACACCATACATGGCTAGCCAATCCATCCCTAGAATCAAACCATAGGCCATAAACCCAAGCATATATGCATCACACTCAAACTCGACACCTGAACAGATATTCTCAAACCCCGACAAATCATGGACAAATGAGCTGAACCACCAATGTGGTTTGAGAAAACAATGAGATCCACTACCATACTAGTATTTAAGTGGAGAGATTCAACCACATAACTAGATATAAATGAATGCGAAGCGCCAGAATCAAAAAGAGTTCTAACAGGATGACTGGAAAGAGAAATCAAACCTTCCATGGAAATTTTCCTACCTCTATCTGGAGCACTGGCCGCGATAGCATGCTCTTGCCCTCCATAAGATCCTGCCCTTTGACCTTGTCCCTGTTTCTTCAGGCACTCCTTAGCAAAGTGTCCGACCTCTCCACAATTGAAGCAAGAATTCTTCCTTCTTTTGCATTCCTTCACCAAGTGACTCGCACGTCCACAACATTGACATTCCTCTTATCCTTACCCTTGTCATTCTTTCCGCCCTTCTTCTTCTTCTGTTATTGTTGTTGCTATCCTTTCTTGGGCCATACTTTCTTGTTTTGTGTTTCCTCCACCTCAACTTTTTTTTTCCACCTTTATCTGAACTTTATCTATGTTCCCTTCCTGGGTCATCGCTTTTCTCCTCCTTGGGCTGTGATCCTTAGCACTAACTCCCTTATTCTCCTTTTTTACCATCCTTGCGTAACAAGTTAACAAGTCTCTCGAAAGCTGCCCCCATCGCACGGAAATCCTTACGAAGCTCAAGAAAATTAGTCGTAGGTGAAACTACTGCGGCTATAGATGGAGGTTAGGCACTTCATTGCCCTTCGACATGTGTCGTAGTTTCAACATGGCTACGGAACCATGTCGTAATAGGGACACCTTTCAGAAAGAATCGAATTCCCCAAACAAAAAGGAAAAAGGAATTAAGCAGAGAGTCGAGAGATATAACATATGGCTTTGGGGAATATGTTTTTCAAAACAGACTTTTTCTTTTGAGAATGCTTTCTTTTAAAAACTTTTTGAAAATAGTTTTAAAAAACTTTTATCTAATCTGGTAACCTTCAGCTCTGATACCAAGTGTGACACCCCACGTCCGTTAATGTCGCTCATTAAGAGAATGCATTAAGTTTCGTGAAGTGTTATAGGTAAACGGAACTAGAAACATTACAAGATAGATATAAAATAGCAGCGGAATAAAAACAAACTTTATTAATCATAAAGCATTGTGGTTCAAAACATCATATGTCTGAATTACATAAAAAAACCAGTACATCATAAAAACTTCTATCTTGTACTTGAACCTATGAGTATAAAATAAAAGAAACAAAATACCCAAATAAAAGCATAGCTATAGTGATAAGGACAGGAGCTTAAGCAATACATCTAAGCAGCTCCAGCAAATGATAGCAAAATCCTGATCAAGCTTGAATATTCCCACCCTGAGAACCTGGGGGGGAGGGAACAGAAAAGAAAGAAAAGGAAACAAAATAGGTCAGACGTAAAGTCTGGCGAGTCCAGTTACTTTTAGCATATAAATAAGTGAAAGTCTCATGACAGACATATAAAGTGAATAAGAGAAATAATATCACAAAATGCAGGTGTGACAAGGTAAACATGATAGAGTGAATACGCTTCCCTAATGATTACTCTGATTCTCTGCACCGATACTAATATAACCAAAATGAGATGATCCCGACGACTATAAGATTGTAGACTTAGGCATACGTCTAGATGTACCCTAACTACTACCCTAATCGATCGGCTCCCTACTCCGTAAATACCCTATGTTGGCCCAACAGTAGGAGGTATCACTTCCTAAAGTGGCAACCCTTCGTTGATGTGCACAACCATATCTACTGGTGTCACGGTCATCTTATCCCCTTCTGCTCGAACATGCACTCACATGTCCCGATCGGTTTGCGCCGCCCACACCGTCTTCCACGTTTGGATCTCTTACAATTAGCCCAGCAAGCGTGTCCCAACCCCGACCTAGGACGGAGTACTCGTCTGATACTATTCTAAGGGTTACTTACTGAAACGGGTCCCCCACACAAGATGATACAAGCTCTCTCCCTTGTCTTGTATCCCTACAAGGATTTCCACAAGTTATGCTTACCTAACAGTGTCTTTAATTACATAACCCCATCTTTTCCACAGGATATGCTTACCTAACGGTGTCTTTAGTTACATAACCCCAATAGGTTAAGTTTGTGGGCCTACATATAAATATTACCCACCCAACCCAGATTTACTTAACCCACCCACTGTTTTCAACAAGTCTACTTAACCCCTATTCAAGTTTATGGTCATATAATCCCTATGGATTCAACTAGGTTAAGTATTCCAATTCATTACCATGTCCATTTATGGTTATAATGTGTTATACCCCTCACATTAAGCCTACCACTTGTGGATGTTGGATATGCCGGTTGGTTTCGGGCAGGTTTCTTCCACAAGTCAGGCTTAACCTCGTGTCTTAGCACGTCTCGTATTTGTGCACCTAGACCCTTCACATTAGATTCACCACTTGTGGTCGCTGGATATGTCGGGCGGTTCCGGGCAGACTTCCACCACAAGTGTAATCTAACCTCGTGTTTACAGTTTCTAATTACTATAATCCTAGGCATTTCATTATTAGCCAATTTTACCTATGTCGTTATAGGTTGTCATGCCCCTTTTCCCCAAATATGTACATAATGAATTATATGCCCTAAATCCATATTCATAAACATTATTCAAGTTATGCCAAATTCCCCATTTACAAGTTATGCCCAATTTCAATGTTTTCTCCTCATCCCTCGTTTAACGCGTTCGCATATTTCTGCGGTATGCCTAGGCTCAAAAGTAGCCAGGCTATATAGAATAAAAAGGTAAAGAGGAAGAGAAGACAACAGAAATGATTATACTAAAAAAATTGACATAAACATATAGTGGCATATTGATAAGATGGGCATATAAGAACAGATCTGGTGAACATGAGATAATAGAACTTATTCTAACATAATAGGGATGTCATAATAGGCATGATAAGATCTAAACAATAATTTAGATGTCCAACTAGTAACAAATCCAATTTAACCACAACATGATAGGTACAAGGTGATCTAGATAGTGAATTAGATATATAATCAAAGGCAAATCTGACATGATAGAGTTTAAGATCCAAGTTATAGTTATGCCAGAATATCATGGATTCACAAGTTATTGCAGATCTAATATGATTCAAGCAGTCACATGCATAGATTCAAATTACAGTCATATCATGTTTTACTTTTTAATTATTTAAATCATAAAGTAACTTAAACTCACAGTGTTTGGATCTAGAAAGATAGAAGAATAATAGCAGAGGTTGAATCACAGATCTACACTTGAATAACTTGATTAACTTGATTGCAGAAGAAAGAAAAGGTTTGATTCAGTCTGGGCACCGACGACATCTAGTCCACCGTTATTTTTCAGTGTAGAAAAAAAGAGAAATGGAGCCATATTTATAGCTGCTGGCCCCCAAACCCTAAATGCCACGTCTACCCTAGGGGGTGTCGACCCATGGGTCGACACCCCCCTTTAGGGGTCGACTCCCATGTGCGGGATTTTTCCCGCTCACCCTAATCTACGCGATTTTGAAATTTGAACTAAAATTTTGAATTTCTGGACCTATATATATATATATATATATATTCTTCTTATGCGTATACAAACTTCAAACCTTAATAACTTCTTTATACGGTGTCCATTTTATGCAAACCAAATGTCTATCTTTACCAGAACTTCGAGACGGACGCAATGGCGCGGTCCATTTCCCTTAATTCTGAATATTAAATTAACTATTCTTTAATTTGTCCTCTTTAGTGTTGTTAAAGTTACGAGGTGTTACATTTATAGTCGATTTTAAAAATTCGATAATTCAATATTATTTCAATAGCTTAAAAAGAAACAATTTTCAAACGATCTCAGAATTCGACAAAACAAATTTTGTCGGATCTAGAACGTTGAAAACCGGTAAGGTTTCAAATTTCATATTTATTGAAGTTAGTATGTGTGCTACGAAAAATGAACGTGTACCAAGTCAACTAGTCAAAATGTAATAAAATAATAAAATGGGTGACCAAACGAACTCCAAATTCGAAGAGACCCGTTTCATTGGATCTGTAATTACGAAATATGTTAGAGTTCAAAATTTTGTATCAACCGGATTTACTAAAACAAGCATTACCTTTAAATTAGAAAGAAATACCAACGTTTCCTTTTGAGGTTTCTTTCATCCAAGGGCACAAATTATGCTTTCTCCTCCTGTTTCTGAACTTGACACATCACCAATCCATCACAACCCTCTCCTTATAAAAGAAACCCCTTTCTTCCTTTTTTTTCCATTTTCATTCCCCACTTTTTCTCCTCAAAAGCTTACCTCCTTCCAAGCTTCCATCCATGGTTGCCACCCCCTCCTCCACCACTTCCTCCTCTCCTCCCTACCTTTGCATCACCCCACCAGCCTCCTCCCCATACCCATGACCTCCTCCTCCTTCCAAAACCCATAAATACCTCTTTAAATCCCTAATTTCCCCCTTTAGCCTAAGTCTAAATCTTCCCTCCTTTCACCCATGTCACCCACACTTAGCCCCCACAGCCCCACAACAGCTCCCACAAGCGCCCTACAGCCCACTCTTCCCAAGGCTGAACCCCCTAAGCTCCTATACCCTTTCCCGTTTGCTCCGAAAACTTAAATCATTGTCCATTTATTTGTTTGGAAGTTTAAAAAATCGACGTGTCGAAACTTGCCCAATTTCTCTCTAAAAATCTTTACTAGCACCAAGAGGCTGCCGAAGTCATACTAGAGTGTTAGCATACCTTCCGCTTAAGGGACTGGCGGAGTGGAACCTACGGTGAGAAACTGAAACAAAAAAGGGATAGTTTAATGTTAATCATGGTCAGTGAATTTATATGATTATATAATAATTTGTGGTTAATTATATAAGTCCATTATAATATCTAATGATGATTAGCAAGATAAAAATATCGTTTTTAAGTGATATACATGTAGTTGCTTAGGTATGCGACACTTAAGAACCAATAATGTTGACTTGGAAACTGTTTGAACCTTGAATGGTCATTTGAAAGTAATTCACTAATTACTTTTTAATGGATATTTATGTAAACCCTATTTGGGTATTGAATGGTGATTGGTTGACATTAATTGATATTATGTTAATTTGTTGATTGACAAACTCATATAAGCGTTAATGGTTTAAGGCTTGTATGGTGTATTCCACTATATATGTGGATTGGATGTTGTATTGATGGATAATATAGTGTTATCTGATACACTGGTTGAATATGACCAGTAGATGTGGTTATTGGTCCGTTGATTAAGTCTTCATCAAATAATGATTTAATGAATATTTTATTAATATAATAATATGTGAAAAATAAAAGTTTGAATTTGATGTCCAATTTTAGATGGACACAAAGTTTATAAAATTACGATGAATATTCGTAACTAAAATAAATTGATTTGAATTAATTTTCATACAGTTATGGCTTGTTTAAGTTTTAATTTTAAAATAAATAGTAATCGATAAAAGTGAAGTTCGGTTAGGATATCTATGATGAGTTTTAAAAGGATTTCCTTTACAAAACTTTCTTATTTATTTTTACAACGAATGTCAGAAGAATTTGGATTCAAATTAACAAAGTTTGAAAAACAATATTATTTTAATTATTTAAATAATATTATAATACTTAAATATTATAATAATAGGAATTTGAAGTTTGAAAAATAAAATTTAGCTTCTTAAAATTATTATATATATTTTATATTATGAATAAAATGTTTTGAAGCCATTTAACATATTTTATATTATGCGTCGAATTATGGTTAGAATATAACTCGTTGCGTAGCGGTAGTCCGCGAACTTTGACCTGTAACTTCAAACTGAAGTATCGGGAGATCCGACCATCGGATTTTCTCGAAATTGGAACCGTTGGGTTCATAATGAAAAGAGCTTTCAAAGATAAGAAGAGTTTTGAATTCTAATGGTTAGATTTTGAGAAATGTTCAAATCAAATTTGAATAAAAACAACGCTAGGACCTATAATGACTTGAAATGGATATTTGTGAATATGGACTATTTTTATATAAATAAAAATAGGGAAAAACCATTATAAAATATTATAAATGATTTGAAAGAGGTCTGAACCAAATATTCATGGTTTTGAATGGTAAATCTAGTTAAGTGGAGTTTGGCTATCTTTGTACGACTTTTATAATAGTTTTTAGAAATGTTTTGAAATAAGGATTTTAAATTCACACATTGTATCTGATCCTTAAGTAAACTTTTTTATAAGGTTAAAAGATAATTTTTGGAAGCCATATAACTTAACCAAGTTTGAAAATAAGATTTTAAACTTATTAGATGATTACCAATTAAAGGAGACTTAATTGGTAGGTTGACAATTCAATAAGGATTTTTGTTTTGACGCTAATTATTCGAAAAGACCGGGTTCAACCCATTTTGAATAATTATACGACGAGTAGAAGTCAAAGACATTGAAGATGGTGCAAGACTGGGAATCTTCGCATCGAATGGACTACTTGTTGATGCCCTGGATATGGGTAGCTCCCATGAAGGGGTTCTAGTGGTAGTAGTCCGGACGTACTTGTTTATTATTCATATATGTAAGGGTCTCTCTCCTTAATTGGACGAGGAATAAGATGCCTTTGATTTCGTCTAGAGCTAGAATGAACATGTAAACGGATATATGTCTAACAATACATTTAATAACATAATCGGTCGGTTGCTACTGATGATATATCTGTGGTGGCGAAGAATTTATTCTCTTAACTTAACACCCTTCTTTGAGGCGTATGAACTCAAAGGTTATATTATTAATAGAAACTGATCACATGTGCGAGTTGACAATGTGGAATGCTAAGTGCTACTGGTAGATAGATCAAAGCTTTTATTGAAAAGAAAAGCTTTGTGGGAAATTGATTCTAGGGCCTCATACCCCAGAATGAGCTGAAAACAGGATAAAAGACAGCAGAGTAAGGACTAACGTTTCCTACTAGCTAAAAGGTGATGTGCCATGGTATGGCGCCTAAACAATTTACTTATGTGGGTGTTGGAATCGAGGTGCCTCGGATGATAGTCAATCAATGACCATGATGACGGTCTGAAGAGACCGGGGAACGTTATGTTCAGGAGTGACCTGAACTCACCAGGAATTGGTGGGTCGACTCTGCCGATCAAGGGACAGATGCAAGTGATTCCTGGGACATGTGCTAGAGTGTTCTGAATCAGATAAGGAAGATCATTTTCCTTGATTCATTAATGGAATCCAATTTCCAATACGAGCTTTGCGGTTTTCAGTTGTAAATTGTATGATGACCTAATAGGATAGTGTATTATGTCGTCTATGATTAATACATTTATTTTCAAAAATGTTTTCTACACTCGGACACTAATAATAATATCAAATGATTTTTTCATATCAAGTATGTTTGGCTATTATAAGGTAAAACTCTATCCTCTGATTTGTGTTGCCTTGTGCGTTGGGAGCTGAGTCTTATAATGGCTTTATATTTAAAGAAGCATTGCATGGTTTTATGCATTGGCATTCGTGTGGAGTAAACCCGTTCCATGTTATGCGACGTGGTCACGTGATATGCCTAACTTTAAAATAAGTTAAGAATAAATGTAGTGTTTCTCATACCAATCCCATGACTGATTGTAGTTTGTTTTTCCCTTACAAACTTGGGTGCCCATATTTTTACACGGGCAGCCTAATTCCCAGGTTATAAGCTTAGATCTTTTCGGAGTTGTGTATGGAAGCTGGTTTTGGACTTAGAGCTAGAGAAGAATTTGAATGTTTCTTTTGGACTCTCCCAGACTCTATTATGTTGATTATCGCTAATTCTAATGTGTTCCTATTTGTCTGTTGAAACTGTTATATATAATTATCAAGATCCTATAATGATGTATAAAGCTCCGATGTCAACTTCTGATGTAATCTGATGTACAATATGTATTATAATGCAATGTTCTATCTTCTGCTGTTATCTTAGTGTGTTATATTCCAACGACTATTCGTTCTTCGAGGGGTCGGGAGAATGGGTTGTCACATCATCCTTTTGATTTTGCAAGAATAAACAAATGAGAGCCACCTAATCTTATTATAATATGTTTCTGAATTCAAATCCTTAGAGGTCACGAAAATTTTGGCTATAGTTAATAGGGGAAGAAGATATATAATTTTGTAAGAAAATAAAATGAATGAAAGAAATAAACATAGATTTATTTTAAAGAAATGACAAAATCTTTTCATGTTCCATCCTTAGAAAGTCCCTTCTTATTAAAAATATAAGAGGAAGAGAAACCATTAGAGAGAGAACACCTTTTTATTCATTCATTCAGAGCTCTCTATTTATATATTTCAGAAGCGATGATAACTACAATATTATCCTTAGAAATTTAGCATATATGATATTATATTAAAACATATTACAACCCTCCCGTTGAATATACGTACACGAGATGATAAAAGAGATTGGCTCGTTATAAACCTTGTTGCGAAAAACCTAATGGAAAAAAATCTTTGTCAAGGAAAAGAGAATAACTTAATTTCATTTTATATAACATATTTAATAATATTATTATGAGGGTTGATACTTCTGGATCATGATAGTACCTCATTAGAACCCTACTAATAAAAACCAATGAGAAAATAATTAGTGAAGGAAAAAGAGTACATGATAGCATACTTTTATATTCTTCCTTGATTCACGACGCATAATTTAATTAGTTTGTTAATGCCTCTGACGCATATCAATTTTATACATCATCTTTTGAGATCTCGATTCGGAAGTGCCTATTGAAAAGATCAACCAGATTTTCTAGAGACCGTATTCATTTCACCTTTATATTATTATCCTTTTGCAATTCATGTATAAAGAAATTTTTAGGAGAAAATTACTTCCCCTATCATCCCAAATGTAACATGCTTGAATATAAACTACATGAACAACATTGTATTCATTAATGATAGTTGACCCTTTTGTGACAGAGGGAGTTGATAAGTATGTTAAATATGACAAGTATTTTGAATATACACAGTTAGTGATCTTAACCAAATACATTATCGGCCTGCTTCATATAGTGCTAATATCTTGGAATAATTGGATGATATTGATGTCAATGTTTGCTTCATCGATTACTACTGTAATAAACCCGCCCAAAGTGGGCCTAAATTCCAATCTAGAAAAGGTCCATCAGACATTAGAGCCATTCTAAATGGATCATTGGTTCCTACAAGGAATTTATTAAAACAAAAATAACAGAGCAGACCAGACGAAATTGAAATCTCAGACAGTAGAAAGGATAAAATATAATATCAGAAAATAGATCTCAACAGTCATAAAAGAGCACATCAAAATAATATTGGTAACTATCCCATAAATACAAAAGTATTGCCAATCATAAACAATGATATTAACTATGGATACTCCATCTTCAGGCTCCATAACTCTATTGATCAAGCAAGCAATCCCATCTACTATCCTGTTAACATTTTAAGAGGATGGTGGTCAAAATATAAAGTTCTGGTGAATTAAAATCGCATATGTTTTAAGGAATAATTATTTCCTATGTTTGATAGTATAAATTCTTCCCATTATGTCTACATAATTCACACATAATCAATCATATTCAAATATCAGGTGGACTAACCTGCATTCACTTAAGGCCTACACTACTTATTTAAGGGTGAATTCTCTATGATCACTTATACCATATCGAAGTGGACTACTACTGACCACTTAAGGCCTTCACTTTATATTTATTATTGGGCGGAGTCCCACTGTCACTTAATACCCTAAGGTAGACCCTAGTCACTTTAGTACCCGTCTTATAATCATCACCGCTATTAAATATTCTCTCCATTGTAATACGAGAAATAGTAATATACCACTTACTAATGGGCTAAGGTAGACCCTCATCGTCATTTAAGACCCCTCTGACGGACCATGCGTTACTATTTAACTGGTATTACGGGTGAACTCCTGGCCACTTAATACTTCTCTTAGATAGACGACTCTCCTTACATGATCGCAGAACTCTTTGTAGCTCATCCCTAGGTCAACCCTCACTTAGTCCCTAGATAAGAAGCGTACACTTCTGAAGAACTACCCTACTCATACGCCATCGCTTTACTAGGACCATTTGATACCATATAAGAGAAAGGCAGACCCAATGACCATTTAAGACCTAATAAGAGCAGGTCCCATGACTCTGGTCTAAAACCAAGGAGTGAACCTTAGGAGCAGACCTAGTCCTAACCATTTAATACCCAACAAGGTAGGTCAAACACTTAATACCTTCTCAAGGCTAGCCTGCTTCTCACACACACACACAATTATATATATATATATAAATGTATGTGTGTGTGTATATATATAATACACACACTAGACATCTCACATTAAACCTACCACTTGTAGATGTTAGATTTGTCGGGTTGTTCCGGACAGGCTTCTACTACATATTGGGAGTAACCTTGCGTTTTAGAGTAATAATTATAATTGCCCATGATACCTAGACCTCTCACGTTAACCAAACTTACTTTTAGATGCTGGATATGTTGGTCGGATCTGGGCAGGCTTCTACTACAAGTAATGGTTAACCTAGTGTTTGTGTGTCATTAATTATAATATAAGCCATTAACTCACACACATAAAAATTTCCTAGAGGGACATTTCATTCCTATTACCTAATCTAAACGTGTTAAGAACACATCTAATATGCATTAGTATTATGCTTTATTACATTACAAATATATAGTAATAAATGAGACGTAAATCAGGCGTACGTAAGAAACATCCTAAATCTTTTGAAAAGTCAATCCTTGCAACACAATAAAGGTATACAAGTTTATTTCCCTAACTTCTCCAACCATAACACAAAATGTATGTTTAAATTTAAGTAACAGGGAAATAATAAACATTCATAGCATAACTTGTAACCAAGGTTTGGGTGATTATTTCAATAACCAAACAGAGATAAGGTGCAATATTTCCAAATACATATGTAAAATTCCCCTTTTGGTACTAATTCACTTTTTATATAATTTTCGTATACAAAATCTTTATACTTTATTGGCTTGCAAATAATACGTTCAAACAGTCTATTTTGAAAATAGATGCTTAAACATATTCAATTCACAGTACTCAAGTTCTTAAGCTTCTGCAATGAAACTACATATATATGAAATGAATAAAGTAAATTAGATCAAATTCAAGAATTATACAAACAGCCAAACGCCTTTCCCTTTGGTACATCAACAATCCAAACCCATATATATTTGATTGACCATTTCCACAAAAAATATAAATAGTAAGGGGCTTGGTGATTTGATATTGTTTGGCTTTCGTAAGGATCCAAATCCCTTTTAGGCATAATCCAAATTTTATACTATCAGAATATAGTAAATAGCAAACTTATGAAAAATCCACTCATAGAGATTAGAAAAGGAGATTAGTGGAATATAGTGTAGAACCAACTAAAAATCTAAATTTTTGCCTTCGGGTGAACGTATTCCAACTCTCCCTAATATATATATATATATAAGAGAATCAAAGTTTAGAATCTCATATATATTAAACTTAATTCCAGAGTTTATAAGAATTTAGATCTAAAAAGATTGAATATAGATTTAGAAGAGAGAAGAGAAACCTAACATGGATTTTGGAATTAAGAAATGGACAGAAAAAGTGGAGGTGCAGAAGGATGAGGTGTAGGGTTTAGGAAGTGGCTAGAGGGTCTTATTTGTAGTTGCAAACATGCATACAGACCATCAGATTAGTTAGATTTAATCTGGTCGATCTGTTGTTGCAAAATTATAAATAAACTCATAATAAAACAAAGCCATCCTCCATACATACACGAAAGGTGGTCGACCCCCTGTGTAGAATGGTTTTGACCCCCAGGTTGACCCCTCTTCTATAAGAGCGGTTAACCCCTCCCCCCCCCCTTCTGGGATCGAGACAGAGAATTTTGTTTCCCTGCACGTACATTTTTGTATTAATTATTCATTAATGAGATTGATTAATTTCCTATTGTTGATTATTCTTGTCCACCTTTGCATATATACATAGACACACAAATTCAAATCCTTATGGAATATTCCTTAATGCCAATTAATAATGAATTATATTCTGGATTTATATTTAATATGATTGTATTTTGAATCTTGTGTGCAAATAATTCACGTATAACTTATTTTATTAATAACTTCTGCATATGAGCTCTGTTTTCAGCAAATAAAATATGAAACAGGTCAGAATCATACCACAAATACAACTGTAATATTTTCGTACCCAATTCCCAATTGCCCAAAATTCTATTTTTCAACCCATTAATTTATTACTGATTATTATTATTTATTTAAATTTAATTATCCTTCATCTATTTAAGGTATATTTTGAGGGGTGTTACAACTATAACAACCCGTACCTTTGTTCACGCAAGTTATTATCCTCAATTCACCCCTACATAGGAGTAGGGCTTTGTTTCTCAAAAGGCCTCGGCGCTATTAGGAGGTGGAGATTTACTATTACAATCCCCACTTCAGATCCTAACATCCTCATTGTCTCATCGTATCCAATAACCCAGGCATTATAGTCGATGTGCGAGCCACAATTCTGGCTGGGTATTAGCTCTGATACCATTGTAACAGCCTACAGAGGCCTTTTGAGAAACAAAACCCCACTCCTATATGGGAGCTAAGTTAGGGACAATATCTTATGCAAACAGAGGTGCAGTGTAACACGCCACATTCCTTAATGCCATCCGTATAAGGATTTCGTTAAGAAATTATGGAGCATTGTAGGTATATAGACATAAAACATCACAGAGATAATATTTCACAAGACATAAAATAATAAATTTACAGCAAAAGAAAAAACATCCATATTTAAATACAAAACCATCTTTGCTTCAATTCAATCAAGTAGTTACAAAATGTCATGTCTCAAAATCTCAGTCAAAAACAACAGCTGAGTAAAATAATGTTGTCCCCAAATAGTTAAAAAGATACAACATATTTCAACAACAGGAAGTGATACAACTTTTGCAGAAATCCATCACGACAAAGCAAACATAGAAATATGAACTATACACTTTCTCCCTGTAAGCTTGGGGGAGAGAAGAGAGAAAGGAAGAAAAGAAATGAATCGGACATGAAGCTGGTGAGCTGCTATGATTACCAGCTCAACTACAAAGTTAAGTAAAACAGATAAACAGTGGTTCTAGTGTCATAAAAGGGTAAGTGCCTATACATATCTAAAGGTGAATAATAACTTATATGAACTGATAATAAGGACTGACTATTCTTATAAAAAGATAATGATGATAATAACAATAATAATAATCAGATCAAACAGATTGACTGTTTTGCACTTTTACATATTCAGACAGAAACAAGTAATTAGGAAGAAATTTCCTAATGTTACCCATTGATCGACTCCCTAAACAGACACGAATAACCTGTGTCAGCTACGAAATTCGGGGATATCAGTCCCGAACCAATCAACTTAAAGATACAGCCATATCCGCCGATGTTACGGCGTCTTATCTTACCCAATCAGAATAATGCACACTCATGGTTCTACCGGAACATGCCCATACCCACCTCCAAATTTGAACCTCTTACAATCATCCATTAGTAAAATGTGCCCTAGCATCTACCTAGTGTGAGTCTCGTTTGATAACAGGAGGGTACTGATTGATATGAGTTCCAAACAGAAAAACAAATAGCAGATTGATACAAGCCACCCACTAGGCTTGACCCCCAAGTTAACTAGGATTTTAAGAGTCTCCACATATATTTTACCCGTAGAATGGACATCTTAGCTTATTAATTAGACAGGTTTAACTTACCAGGTTTAGGTTCATTAATAATCTTAATATAACCATAAACAAATAGTAAATTGACACAAGTCACCCCCAGGCTTGGCCCCCGGTTATTTTAAGAGTGCCCATATATTTTACCAGCAGAATGGACATATTAGCTCACTAATTAGATAGGTTTAACTTAGCAGGTTTATGTTCATTAATAAGCTTAATATAACCATAAACAAACAGCAGATTGACACAAGCCACCCCTAGGCTTGGCCTTTGGGTTATTTTAAGAATCCCACAAATTTTACCAGCAGAATGGACATCTTAGCTTATTAATTGGACCTGTTTAACTTAGGATATTTAAGTTCATTAATAAGCTCAATAAAACCCTATGTTATATTCCTTGGTTGTAAAAAACATTTCTTATTAAATGTAATTCTTTACACTACCCTTCCCTAAGTCAGATAGATTCCTACTCAGATATTTTACAGATACAGATTACATGTTACTTAATATTCAATTAAGTGTATCTTATTTTGATTATTCTCATGTTTATTTAATGTACAATTAAGTATCTCTTACCCAATTCACATGTTTTCCATTTGAATGTTAATATCCAATTAAGTACCATTAATTCCAATTAACATGTTTTCCGATACAGATTACTTAATGTCAAGTATTGTCCATTCCGATTAACAAGTTTTACAAATACAGGTTACTTAATATCATATTAAGTACAATTAACATATTTTCCGAATTAACGTTAAATTAACATGCTTTCCAAATTAACTTCAAATGAACATGTTTTCAAAATTTAATGTCAAATGAACATAAATGACAAATGGACATATTTTTTCTAATTATTGTCAAATGAACATTAATGACAAATGAACATGTTTTCTAAAATTAATGTCAAATGAGCATAAATGACAGAACATATTTTTCCCAATTATTGTCAAATTAACATAAATGACAAATGAACATGTTTTCTAAAATTAATGTCAATTAACATGTTTTTCAAATTAACATGAACATATTCTCTAAATTAATGTCAATGACAAATTAACATGAGCATATTCCTTAAATTAATGTCAGTGATAAACTAACATGTTTCTCAAATTAACATGAACATATTCTCTAAATTAATTTCAATGAAAAATTAACATGTTTATTAAATTAACATGAGCATATTTCCTAAATTAATGTCAATGATAAATTAACATGTTTCTCAAATTAACATGAACATATGCTTCCTTTTATCCCATTTACATTCCATATTTTACTAATTCTTAATATGCCTAAATCTCCTTATTAATATCATTACAGATTATTCCAATTTTCCGAAAATCTACAGGTAAAGGCCTCGGCTGTAACACCCCGCCTCCGCTAGGGTCACTCGCAAAGGAATGCACTAGCTTTAGAGGGGCATTATTGGTAAACATGCACAGAAATATCACAAGACAGAACATATACAATAGCGGAAGTAAAATCAAACTTTCATAACATGAATAAATAAGGTCTAAAGCCTTTTACATCAGAGTACATCAAAACCTGTCTTGCAATAGTAAAGAAGCATAAAGACATTTTCATAAGTTATTCCCCAAGTAAAAACAGTAAAGTAGCCATTAGCCAAGAAAAGTCCAAGCCATCCATGATGACCTTCAAGCAGAAGAAGTCCGAACTAAACAACAGTATTTCCTCCCTGTAACCTGGGGGGAAACGGAAGAAAAGAGGCGAAACAAAACGGGTCAGTCAAAAAGACTGAGTAAGCCCTATCTACTATTAGCATAAAAACTAGTAAAGTTAACTGACATGAGAAACTGAGATGAACATAAGAATGATAACAAGATAGATAAGCTAAATCAAAATAACAGGATGAACTACTGAACTCAGATAAACTAAGGTGTCATGATAAATTACGATGTCAAGATAAAACAAGGTATCACATCGTCAGGTTTCTATCAAGTATAATATCCCCAAGATATCTGTCACGTATAACGCCCCGTGATATCTATCATGTATTTTAGCTCTGCACCTACCGTACTAGTATCCCCACCGTGTCATGTGTTAACCAAGAATGACCCTCACTCAAAAGTCGTGTAATGGTCCATGTCAACCTAATATATCGCATATATAGGTTACTCAACTTGTATGTTTTATTCCATGTAAATGTTCAGTCCCTTGCCGTAGACCATACGGGCTTTCCCATGAGATTCTATATTACTTTAACATAGTTCCATGATCCTTAAGATCGGTTTGGACTGTTACCCTAAACCTAGCCAGGGTCTTCCAACATGAATTATCGTTTGTACAACTAGGACTTATGCTACCTAGGGCTACTAGGGATTATGCTTACCTATTGCACGTTTTCGTATCTCGGTTTGGGTTCAACCACCTAGGGCCACTAGGGATTACGCTAACCACCAACCGCGCCCTTTTTCCCACGCATATATCGTGAATCGTTTTTCATGACTGTATGCACATGTATCACATCGTGCCATCTGAGTCCTGTCACAGGGCAGACCAGGAAATACAGGACTCGGTCGGGAGCTTTCCATTTATCTGCCGATGCAGATGCTAAGGTCTGTTTTTTCCTATACGTGGCTATGGTCCCACGAGACCACTCCCTCAACTAGTGAAAGACAAGACAGGATAAATCCTGTATGAGAACACAACACTGGCCAACCCACATCCAAGCCTTACCGCAACCATAATTAGATAGCAATTATGGTCTATTGGGTGTTCTCTGCCTTTCCGTACGTACACGCTTGACCAAAGATGGTAGGTAGCCTGACGAAATGCTATCTAGGGTACGACCGTGTATCGTCGACTATCCCCTATCCATCCCCGTCTTTAGGTCGCTCGTATAGCAACCAAGGCATACTCTTGGTTCTTCTAACGCAGACCTTAACCTCTCATGAGCCTAGTATAATCACCTTGCAGCTCATAGAGGGATACCAAGAATACCCTCGCGTTCCCCGAAGCCGCTGCTTCGTTACCCAGTTCGCTGGAGCCTTTATCCAAATCAGATACTTGCTCCTACTCGTATACTTAAACGATGACCTACCGTATCAGGTTACTCATCTATCTATGAACTGGTCTAAATTTCCTTGACTAAGAATCATTACTTAGTTATTCCTCAACTAAGGTTTACCACTTAGCCTTATTCCCGTTATCCTTGTTAACTACGGTTATCCACCTAATCCTCAGAACTAGGGTTTACATAATGGATTAAGTGTCACTTAAGTTCATGACTTAACCCGTCTACAAATCATGTCAAAATTGGCTAAGTATCCAAGTCCAAGACTTAACCCTACAAACCATGCTCAAGTTGGTTAAGTATGTATTAACTTGACCCCATCAAATTACTGAGTCAAACTGGTCAAGCGTATTCAAACGATTCGTGACTTAGCCTTATCATGTCTTCACGTTAGATTGGTTAAGTATAGGTTAACTTAACCTCAATAAATTCACGGGTTAGATTGGTTAAGTATAGGTCACTTAACCTCAATAAATTCACGGGTTAGATTGGTTAAGTATAGGTCACTTAACCACATCAAATCATCATGTTAGATTAGTTAAGCGTTTAACTTAACCCCATTAAACTGCCAAGTGGGATTAATTAAGTCTAGGCTAACTTAACCCCATCCGATTTCCCTGTTTAGACTAGTTGAGTCTAATCTTAACCCCATCCATTAACTGTATCTTTCGGTTAAGTGTCATTAAGAAAACTTACTTAACCTTACCAAATTATCGTGTTGGATTGATTAAGTGTTGGTTAACTTAACCCCGTCCACTAGTCGTATAAAAATGGTTAAGTGTCATTAGGCAAATCAAGTCCCTTAACCTTCCCAACCTTGTCATGTTTTGTTAAGTACCATTAGCCTAATCAAAATTACTTAACCCATTTGTCCATGTCATATTTGGTTAAGAGTCATTAATCAAATTAACTTAACCCTATCATGTGGCATTAATTACTTAATGCACCTTCACCTCTCACATTAGACTGTTGTGATTACTAGTTAAGCCGGTCGGTTCCGGGTAGCTTTACACCACAGCTTGGTCTAACCTCGGGTTCAAGCACAACATGACCAACTTCTCACATTGGGTCCTATTGTTTGCAACTACTAGTTAGGCCGGTCGGTTCCGGGTAGTTTTACGTTGCAAACTCAACCCAACCTCGAGTTGGCCACTTTCATGTTTAGTCTAGTGTCATGTTCATATTCAAGTTTTCAAGCAATTGGGTAGACCTAACTTAATAGGTAAATTCCCAATGGGTAGACCTAACTTAATAGGTAAATTCCCAAGCTTATGTTTTCAAGCATACTTACATGTCAACTTCCATGTTATGATTCAAGTCATGTTTTCAAGTTGTATTTTCATGTCATTAGAAATTACCCATAACATAACCCAACGCTTTTAAACTCGCATATACGTTCGCAACAACGTAATGGATTAAAAGAAGAGACTTGGCAAAGGCATGACAAAAATGGATATTAAGCCACAAGTTAATCATGGTGGCAAATAAGGCACAAATGTGTTCATTAACTTGCATGTTACATTCTTAAGCCTCAAAAACATGCATAAACCCAAATTTGGCACATAAACGAATCATGGTGACAAAAGACATGGAATGATGACTAGAAACTCGCATGTATCATCATATAAGGGTTATGACTTCATATGCAAGTTGACATAAAGATTATGAAGGTTCTCATGTTGCATAATGCAACATTTCAACATAAAGGTTGTAGCTTTTAGCTCATAAGATCAAGATAATGACTTCATAAGCTTGCATGACATGATAGCATGTATCATTCTCAATGATCAAACCCAAACTTGCAACATGAACATTTAACTTCATAGTTAATATCTAAGAGTAGGGAAAGGGCTTACATTGTTATGAAGGCACAAATCGAAATGCAAAACAAAGATTGTGATGAAGCCTATGCATGCCATCACCCAAAAACCCAAAGATGAACACTCGAAATCAATAAAAACCCCATCTTTATGAACAAAGATCAAAGCTTTAGCCTTAAGATCAACTTGAGAAGCTCTCATACTAACATAGGGACTCTCTAATACTCTCATGATCATGAAACCTCTCATAGAAATGAAGTGGAGGCCATGAGAGTAGAAATTTTGCCATAGTTTAGTTGCATGAATGAATAATGAGGGTTTAGGATAGGTTAGGGTCTTATTTATAGATTAGGCAAGTGTTTTAGGCCATAGGATTAAACCTAGATTCAATCCAAGCCATCAAAGCATGTCTTGGGGAAGAAGTCAAGTGTAGGAACCATCTAGGGCCTTTAGATTAAAGATGAACCATGAGAACCATCCAAATGCAAAATCTGCATTTGAGCGAATCGGCCCACGGGTTGACAGCCAAACACCCTGGATTAACCCCTAGTCGACCCAGCGGGCTTGGGTCGACCTCAAAAATCGGCCGGTTCGGTTATTCCCCTCTCCCAATTCGCTGTTTTGAACATTTTTGCATATTTATTTATTAAATTTTCAATTATATATATATATATATATCAATATATATATATTTCTCTGCGCAACCCATTTCACTTAATTAAGTATACTTTAATTTGGGAATTTTTCGTGAAACTTCGCGAGGCCATATCTTGGTCATACGGACTCCGATTTTCGAAAACTCGGACTCTATTTCGCGTATTTTTCCGAGACGAACGCAATGGCATAGCCCGTTTCCCTTGATTCAAATTTTACAGTTTAATTCTGCCTCCATTTATGTTATAACAGGTTATTGAAAATACGGGTTGTTACATTCTCCCCACCTTTTAGGATTTCGTCCCCGAAATCTCCAAGTTAGGAAGAACATATCCTACCATCCATCATCCATCTACTCAAAACATCATCCACAAGCAACCATTGTCCTTAGATGATTTCTAATGCTGTATGAATATATGCAAAACGTGTGTGTACATGTTCCTTAGCTAATGCTAATGATCAGGCCTGAATGATCTTTCTAATGCAAAATATGTATAGTGCCATGAATCCAACATGTATGCAAATAATCCTAGTCATATAGATACTATATGCGTGCACAATCATTCATTCATATGCAACAATCACATGATAACACATTCAATTTCATCCATAAACAAGTATAAATACTCGTGCATATGCAATATGAAATGTGACCGAGTCGAGCTAGTATCTAATGTGTATTCGCGCATCCACGAGCAACCACTTGCAACCATATCAATCATAACATGTTTCAAATACATGTTTACATCCATAGGGTTCTACCTAGGATTCCCTGAAACAGGGTCGAGAAGATAAACAAGACAAACTCCTTACGGGGTTTGTAACAGAAAATAGGACCGAGGGGATGTCCACAAAAGATAGCCTACAAGCAAGCTCTACAGGAAAACAGGGATCAAGGATATACTCCCAAAAAGAGATATCATGCGCGTATCTAGTCTTTGACCATCAAAGTCGTCTTTTAACTTCGCGATTTTGTAGCTTCTTATTCCTGTTTCCATAACATGAGATGGAACTCATTTCTTCGTCGCCTCTCGTTCCACTTGCGCTTATCCTTTTCCTAGAATACTTGACGCAAACATGACTGCGTACTCATGATCTCATGCAAGCTTTCCAAAATTCACTAGTGAATCTTGGATCTCGTTTATATACTATAAGGCATTCCATGTAGAAGAACTTTCTCTTGAAAGTAAACAGATGTCAATCAGGTTATCATGCGCACTTACTAGGGTGATCTCTATAACCCATGCATAAATGAAATAAACCATCCGTCTTATTGGCGAACACCACTCGATCGGGCTTCAAAATTCCAATAAAGGCATCAAGGGATTCTAAGTAACTAGTCATGACAGAACCTCAAAAAGGTTACCCGATACTTCGAGGGCATTACCAAGGCTAGTCAAAAGGTCTAACTACCCTCCTATCAAAACCGAGAGTGGCACCCCCTACTGGATAACCACTTCATCCCTAGAATCCATCCATAGCTTATAAACATAAGCATTATTTCCAAACTCAACACTTGGCATAGACATTCCCAAATCCAAACAAGTCATGTATAAATGGACTGATTCTCCAATAGGACTTTGAGACAAAAATGGGATTCTCTATTACGCTAGTACTTAAGGTGCAGAGACTCAACTATCGAAGCAGACTTAAATGATACGAACAACGAAGTCCTAATGGGAGGATAGAGAAGAAAAGCTAAACCTTTAACAAGATCGTTACCCTCCTTCCGAGGTACTCTAGAAATGAGAGCATACTACTGCCCTCCCGATGATCTTGTCCTTGTCCCATAATACTTAACTATCCGCCCCGTTTTACCATGCCAAAGGTACTCTCTTGTCATGGGTTTCATTGTTCATCTTTCTCCCTCCTTTGAGGACTAAGCCATACCAACAAGTTGCTCATCCTTAAGCTCGTATCCTTTATCCTTCTTTCTCACGATCCTTTCTTATAACGCGACCACTGGTCTCTCGAGAACCACCTCCATCGTATGGAAAGCACTTTCGTAGGTAGAAAAGACTAGTCGCAGTTAAAACTACTGTGACTACAGATGGAGGAAAGAAAGGAAAAGAGACTCAATTAAGGAAACAAGGATAGTGCTAATGGCCTTTGGGGAATAGCCTTTTTCTTTTAAAAGAAAATTTTCTTGAAAAATGCTTCTTTGTAAATGGTTTTTTTTTTTTCAAATAGTTTTCAGAAGGTCTTTAAAAACTTTTGCCCAGTCTGGTAACCTTCTGCTCTGATACCACGTGTAACACCCCGCCTCCACTAGGGTCACTCGCAAAGGAATGCACTAGCTTTAGAGGGGCATTATTGGTAAACATGCACAGAAATATCACAAGACAGAACATATACAATAGCGGAAGTAAAATCAAACTTTCATAACATGAATAAATAAGGTCTAAAGCCTTTTACATCAGAGTACATCAAAACCTGTCTTGCAATAGTAAAGAAGCATAAAGACATTTTCATAAGTTATTCCCCAAGTAAAAACAGTAAAGTAGCCATTAGCCAAGAAAAGTCCAAGCCATCCATGATGACCTTCAAGCAGAAGAAGTCCGAACTAAACAACAGTATTTCCTCCCTGTAACCTGGGGGGAAACGGAAGAAAAGAGGCGAAACAAAACGGGTCAGTCAAAAAGACTGAGTAAGCCCTATCTACTATTAGCATAAAAACTAGTAAAGTTAACTGACATGAGAAACTGAGATGAACATAAGCATGATAACAAGATAGATAAGCTAAATCAAAATAACAGGATGAACTACTGAACTCAGATAAACTAAGGTGTCATGATAAATTACGATGTCAAGATAAAACAAGGTATCACATCGTCAGGTTTCTATCAAGTATAATATCCCCAAGATATCTGTCATGTATAACGCCCCGTGATATCTATCCTGTATTTTAGCTCTGCACCTACCGTACTAGTATCCCCACCATGTCATGTGTTAACCAAGAATGACCCTCACTCAAAAGTCGTGTAATGGTCCATGTCAACCTAATATATCGCATATATAGGTTACTCAACTTGTATGTTTTATTCCATGTAAATGTTCAGTCCCTTGCCGTAGACCATACGGGCTTTCCCATGAGATTCTATATTACTTTAACATAGTTCCATGATCCTTAAGATCGGTTTGGATTGTTACCCTAAACCTAGCCAGGGTCTTCCAACATGAATTATCGTTTGTACAACTAGGACTTATGCTACCTAGGGCTACTAGGGATTATGCTTACCTATTGCACGTTTTCGTATCTCGGTTTGGGTTCAACCACCTAGGGCCACTAGGGATTACGCTAACCACCAACCGCGCCCTTTTTCCCACGCATATATCGTGAATCGTTTTTCATGACTGTATGCACATGTATCACATCGTGCCATCCGAGTCTTGTCACAGGGCAGACCAGGAAATACAGGACTCGGTCGGGAGCTTTCCATTTATCTGCCGATGCAGATGCTAAGGTCTGTTTTTTCCTATACGTGGCTATGGTCCCACGAGACCACTCCCTCAACTAGTGAAAGACAAGACAGGATAAATCCTGTATGAGAACACAACACTGGCCAACCCACATCCAAGCCTTACCGCAACCATAATTAGATAGCAATTATGGTCTATTGGGTGTTCTCTGCCTTTCCGTACGTACACGCTTGACCAAAGATGGTAGGTAGCCTGACGAAATGCTATCTAGGGTACGACCGTGTATCGTCGACTATCCCCTATCCATCCCCGTCTTTAGGTCGCTCGTATAGCAACCAAGGCATACTCTTGGTTCTTCTAACGCAGACCTTAACCTCTCATGAGCCTAGTATAATCACCTTGCAGCTCATAGAGGGATACCAAGAATACCCTCACGTTCCCCGAAGCCGCTGCTTCGTTACCCAGTTCGCTGGAGCCTTTATCCAAATCAGATACTTGCTCCTACTCGTATACTTAAACGATGACCTACCGTATCAGGTTACTCATCTATCTATGAACTGGTCTAAATTTCCTTGACTAAGAATCATTACTTAGTTATTCCTCAACTAAGGTTTACCACTTAGCCTTATTCCCGTTATCCTTGTTAACTACGGTTATCCACCTAATCCTCAGAACTAGGGTTTACATAATGGATTAAGTGTCACTTAAGTTCATGACTTAACCCGTCTACAAATCATGTCAAAATTGGCTAAGTATCCAAGTCCAAGACTTAACCCTACAAACCATGCTCAAGTTGGTTAAGTATGTATTAACTTGACCCCATCAAATTACTGAGTCAAACTGGTCAAGCGTATTCAAACGATTCGTGACTTAGCCTTATCATGTCTTCACGTTAGATTGGTTAAGTATAGGTTAACTTAACCTCAATAAATTCACGGGTTAGATTGGTTAAGTATAGGTCACTTAACCTCAATAAATTCACGGGTTAGATTGGTTAAGTATAGGTCACTTAACCACATCAAATCATCATGTTAGATTAGTTAAGCGTTTAACTTAACCCCATTAAACTGCCAAGTGGGATTAATTAAGTCTAGGCTAACTTAACCCCATCCGATTTCCCTGTTTAGACTAGTTGAGTCTAATCTTAACCCCATCCATTAACTGTATCTTTCGGTTAAGTGTCATTAAGAAAACTTACTTAACCTTACCAAATTATCGTGTTGGATTGATTAAGTGTTGGTTAACTTAACCCCGTCCACTAGTCGTATAAAAATGGTTAAGTGTCATTAGGCAAATCAAGTCCCTTAACCTTCCCAACCTTGTCATGTTTTGTTAAGTACCATTAGCCTAATCAAAATTACTTAACCCATTTGTCCATGTCATATTTGGTTAAGAGTCATTAATCAAATTAACTTAACCCTATCATGTGGCATTAATTACTTAATGCACCTTCACCTCTCACATTAGACTTTGTTGTGATTACTAGTTAAGCCGGTCGGTTCCGGGTAGCTTTACACCACAGCTTGGTCTAACCTCGGGTTCAAGCACAACATGACCAACTTCTCACATTGGGTCCTATTGTTTGCAACTACTAGTTAGGCCGGTCGGTTCCGGGTAGTTTTACGTTGCAAACTCAACCCAACCTCGAGTTGGCCACTTTCATGTTTAGTCTAGTGTCATGTTCATATTCAAGTTTTCAAGCAATTGGGTAGACCTAACTTAATAGGTAAATTCCCAATGGGTAGACCTAACTTAATAGGTAAATTCCCAAGCTTATGTTTTCAAGCATACTTACATGTCAACTTCCATGTTATGATTCAAGTCATGTTTTCAAGTTGTATTTTCATGTCATTAGAAATTACCCATAACATAACCCAACGCTTTTAAACTCGCATATACGTTCGCAACAACGTAATGGATTAAAAGAAGAGACTTGGCAAAGGCATGACAAAAATGGATATTAAGCCACAAGTTAATCATGGTGGCAAATAAGGCACAAATGTGTTCATTAACTTGCATGTTACATTCTTAAGCCTCAAAAACATGCATAAACCCAAATTTGGCACATAAACGAATCATGGTGACAAAAGACATGGAATGATGACTAGAAACTCGCATGTATCATCATATAAGGGTTATGACTTCATATGCAAGTTGACATAAAGATTATGAAGGTTCTCATGTTGCATAATGCAACATTTCAACATAAAGGTTGTAGCTTTTAGCTCATAAGATCAAGATAATGACTTCATAAGCTTGCATGACATGATAGCATGTATCATTCTCAATGATCAAACCCAAACTTGCAACATGAACATTTAACTTCATAGTTAATATCTAAGAGTAGGGAAAGGGCTTACATTGTTATGAAGGCACAAATCGAAATGCAAAACAAAGATTGTGATGAAGCCTATGCATGCCATCACCCAAAAACCCAAAGATGAACACTCGAAATCAATAAAAACCCCATCTTTATGAACAAAGATCAAAGCTTTAGCCTTAAGATCAACTTGAGAAGCTCTCATACTAACATAGGGACTCTCTAATACTCTCATGATCATGAAACCTCTCATAGAAATGAAGTGGAGGCCATGAGAGTAGAAATTTTGCCATAGTTTAGTTGCATGAATGAATAATGAGGGTTTAGGATAGGTTAGGGTCTTATTTATAGATTAGGCAAGTGTTTTAGGCCATAGGATTAAACCTAGATTCAATCCAAGCCATCAAAGCATGTCTTGGGGAAGAAGTCAAGTGTAGGAACCATCTAGGGCCTTTAGATTAAAGATGAACCATGAGAACCATCCAAATGCAAAATCTGCATTTGAGCGAATCGGCCCACGGGTTGACAGCCAAACACCCTGGATTAACCCCTAGTCGACCCAGCGGGCTTGGGTCGACCTCAAAAATCGGCCGGTTCGGTTATTCCCCTCTCCCAATTCGCTGTTTTGAACATTTTTGCATATTTATTTATTAAATTTTCAATTATATATATATATATATATCAATATATATATATTTCTCTGCGCAACCCATTTCACTTAATTAAGTATACTTTAATTTGGGAATTTTTCGTGAAACTTCGCGAGGCCATATCTTGGTCATACGGACTCCGATTTTCGAAAACTCGGACTCTATTTCGCGTATTTTTCCGAGACGAACGCAATGGCATAGCCCGTTTCCCTTGATTCAAATTTTACAGTTTAATTCTGCCTCCATTTATGTTATAACAGGTTATTGAAAATACGGGTTGTTACATTCTCCCCACCTTTTAGGATTTCGTCCCCGAAATCTCCAAGTTAGGAAGAACATATCCTACCATCCATCATCCATCTACTCAAAACATCATCCACAAGCAACCATTGTCCTTAGATGATTTCTAATGCTGTATGAATATATGCAAAACGTGTGTGTACATGTTCCTTAGCTAATGCTAATGATCAGGCCTGAATGATCTTTCTAATGCAAAATATGTATAGTGCCATGAATCCAACATGTATGCAAATAATCCTAGTCATATAGATACTATATGCGTGCACAATCATTCATTCATATGCAACAATCACATGATAACACATTCAATTTCATCCATAAACAAGTATAAATACTCGTGCATATGCAATATGAAATGTGACCGAGTCGAGCTAGTATCTAATGTGTATTCGCGCATCCACGAGCAACCACTTGCAACCATATCAATCATAACATGTTTCAAATACATGTTTACATCCATAGGGTTCTACCTAGGATTCCCTGAAACAGGGTCGAGAAGATAAACAAGACAAACTCCTTACGGGGTTTGTAACAGAAAATAGGACCGAGGGGATGTCCACAAAAGATAGCCTACAAGCAAGCTCTACAGGAAAACAGGGATCAAGGATATACTCCCAAAAAGAGATATCATGCGCGTATCTAGTCTTTGACCATCAAAGTCGTCTTTTAACTTCGCGATTTTGTAGCTTCTTATTCCTGTTTCCATAACATGAGATGGAACTCATTTCTTCGTCGCCTCTCGTTCCACTTGCGCTTATCCTTTTCCTAGAATACTTGACGCAAACATGACTGCGTACTCATGATCTCATGCAAGCTTTCCAAAATTCACTAGTGAATCTTGGATCTCGTTTATATACTATAAGGCATTCCATGTAGAAGAACTTTCTCTTGAAAGTAAACAGATGTCAATCAGGTTATCATGCGCACTTACTAGGGTGATCTCTATAACCCATGCATAAATGAAATAAACCATCCGTCTTATTGGCGAACACCACTCGATCGGGCTTCAAAATTCCAATAAAGGCATCAAGGGATTCTAAGTAACTAGTCATGACAGAACCTCAAAAAGGTTACCCGATACTTCGAGGGCATTACCAAGGCTAGTCAAAAGGCCTAACTACCCTCCTATCAAAACCGAGAGTGGCACACCCTACTGGATAACCACTTCATCCCTAGAATCCATCCATAGCTTATAAACATAAGCATTATTTCCAAACTCAACACTTGGCATAGACATTCCCAAATCCAAACAAGTCATGTATAAATGGACTGATTCTCCAATAGGACTTTGAGACAAAAATGGGATTCTCTATTACGCTAGTACTTAAGGTGCAGAGACTCAACTATCGAAGCAGACTTAAATGATACGAACAACGAAGTCCTAATGGGAGGATAGAGAAGAAAAGCTAAACCTTTAACAAGATCGTTACCCTCCTTCCGAGGTACTCTAGAAATGAGAGCATACTACTGCCCTCCCGATGATCTTGTCCTTGTCCCATAATACTTAACTATCCGCCCCGTTTTACCATGCCAAAGGTACTCTCTTGTCATGGGTTTCATTGTTCATCTTTCTCCCTCCTTTGAGGACTAAGCCATACCAACAAGTTGCTCATCCTTAAGCTCGTATCCTTTATCCTTCTTTCTCACGATCCTTTCTTATAACGCGACCACTGGTCTCTCGAGAACCACCTCCATCGTATGGAAAGCACTTTCGTAGGTAGAAAAGACTAGTCGCAGTTAAAACTACTGTGACTACAGATGGAGGAAAGAAAGGAAAAGAGACTCAATTAAGGAAACAAGGATAGTGCTAATGGCCTTTGGGGAATAGCCTTTTTCTTTTAAAAGAAAATTTTCTTGAAAAATGCTTCTTTGTAAATGGTTTTTTTTTTTTTTCAAATAGTTTTCAGAAGGTCTTTAAAAACTTTTGCCCAGTCTGGTAACCTTCTGCTCTGATACAACGTGTAACACCCCGCCTCCGCTAGGGTCACTCGCAAAGGAATGCACTAGCTTTAGAGGGGCATTATTGGTAAACATGCACAGAAATATCACAAGACAGAACATATACAATAGCGGAAGTAAAATCAAACTTTCATAACATGAATAAATAAGGTCTAAAGCCTTTTACATCAGAGTACATCAAAACCTGTCTTGCAATAGTAAAGAAGCATAAAGACATTTTCATAAGTTATTCCCCAAGTAAAAACAGTAAAGTAGCCATTAGCCAAGAAAAGTCCAAGCCATCCATGATGACCTTCAAGCAGAAGAAGTCCGAACTAAACAACAGTATTTCCTCCCTGTAACCTGGGGGGAAACGGAAGAAAAGAGGCGAAACAAAACGGGTCAGTCAAAAAGACTGAGTAAGCCCTATCTACTATTAGCATAAAAACTAGTAAAGTTAACTGACATGAGAAACTGAGATGAACATAAGCATGATAACAAGATAGATAAGCTAAATCAAAATAACAGGATGAACTACTGAACTCAGATAAACTAAGGTGTCATGATAAATTACGATGTCAAGATAAAACAAGGTATCACATCGTCAGGTTTCTATCAAGTATAATATCCCCAAGATATCTGTCACGTATAACGCCCCGTGATATCTATCCTGTATTTTAGCTCTGCACCTACCGTACTAGTATCCCCACCGTGTCATGTGTTAACCAAGAATGACCCTCACTCAAAAGTCGTGTAATGGTCCATGTCAACCTAATATATCGCATATATAGGTTACTCAACTTGTATGTTTTATTCCATGTAAATGTTCAGTCCCTTGCCGTAGACCATACGGGCTTTCCCATGAGATTCTATATTACTTTAACATAGTTCCATGATCCTTAAGATCGGTTTGGATTGTTACCCTAAACCTAGCCAGGGTCTTCCAACATGAATTATCGTTTGTACAACTAGGACTTATGCTACCTAGGGCTACTAGGGATTATGCTTACCTATTGCACGTTTTCGTATCTCGGTTTGGGTTCAACCACCTAGGGCCACTAGGGATTACGCTAACCACCAACCGCGCCCTTTTTCCCACGCATATATCGTGAATCGTTTTTCATGACTGTATGCACATGTATCACATCGTGCCATCCGAGTCTTGTCACAGGGCAGACCAGGAAATACAGGACTCGGTCGGGAGCTTTCCATTTATCTGCCGATGCAGATGCTAAGGTCTGTTTTTTCCTATACGTGGCTATGGTCCCACGAGACCACTCCCTCAACTAGTGAAAGACAAGACAGGATAAATCCTGTATGAGAACACAACACTGGCCAACCCACATCCAAGCCTTACCGCAACCATAATTAGATAGCAATTATGGTCTATTGGGTGTTCTCTGCCTTTCCGTACGTACACGCTTGACCAAAGATGGTAGGTAGCCTGACGAAATGCTATCTAAGGTACGACCGTGTATCGTCGACTATCCCCTATCCATCCCCGTCTTTAGGTCGCTCGTATAGCAACCAAGGCATACTCTTGGTTCTTCTAACGCAGACCTTAACCTCTCATGAGCCTAGTATAATCACCTTGCAGCTCATAGAGGGATACCAAGAATACCCTCACGTTCCCCGAAGCCGCTGCTTCGTTACCCAGTTCGCTGGAGCCTTTATCCAAATCAGATACTTGCTCCTACTCGTATACTTAAACGATGACCTACCGTATCAGGTTACTCATCTATCTATGAACTGGTCTAAATTTCCTTGACTAAGAATCATTACTTAGTTATTCCTCAACTAAGGTTTACCACTTAGCCTTATTCCCGTTATCCTTGTTAACTACGGTTATCCACCTAATCCTCAGAACTAGGGTTTACATAATGGATTAAGTGTCACTTAAGTTCATGACTTAACCCGTCTACAAATCATGTCAAAATTGGCTAAGTATCCAAGTCCAAGACTTAACCCTACAAACCATGCTCAAGTTGGTTAAGTATGTATTAACTTGACCCCATCAAATTACTGAGTCAAACTGGTCAAGCGTATTCAAACGATTCGTGACTTAGCCTTATCATGTCTTCACGTTAGATTGGTTAAGTATAGGTTAACTTAACCTCAATAAATTCACGGGTTAGATTGGTTAAGTATAGGTCACTTAACCTCAATAAATTCACGGGTTAGATTGGTTAAGTATAGGTCACTTAACCACATCAAATCATCATGTTAGATTAGTTAAGCGTTTAACTTAACCCCATTAAACTGCCAAGTGGGATTAATTAAGTCTAGGCTAACTTAACCCCATCCGATTTCCCTGTTTAGACTAGTTGAGTCTAATCTTAACCCCATCCATTAACTGTATCTTTCGGTTAAGTGTCATTAAGAAAACTTACTTAACCTTACCAAATTATCGTGTTGGATTGATTAAGTGTTGGTTAACTTAACCCCGTCCACTAGTCGTATAAAAATGGTTAAGTGTCATTAGGCAAATCAAGTCCCTTAACCTTCCCAACCTTGTCATGTTTTGTTAAGTACCATTAGCCTAATCAAAATTACTTAACCCATTTGTCCATGTCATATTTGGTTAAGAGTCATTAATCAAATTAACTTAACCCTATCATGTGGCATTAATTACTTAATGCACCTTCACCTCTCACATTAGACTTTGTTGTGATTACTAGTTAAGCCGGTCGGTTCCGGGTAGCTTTACACCACAGCTTGGTCTAACCTCGGGTTCAAGCACAACATGACCAACTTCTCACATTGGGTCCTATTGTTTGCAACTACTAGTTAGGCCGGTCGGTTCCGGGTAGTTTTACGTTGCAAACTCAACCCAACCTCGAGTTGGCCACTTTCATGTTTAGTCTAGTGTCATGTTCATATTCAAGTTTTCAAGCAATTGGGTAGACCTAACTTAATAGGTAAATTCCCAATGGGTAGACCTAACTTAATAGGTAAATTCCCAAGCTTATGTTTTCAAGCATACTTACATGTCAACTTCCATGTTATGATTCAAGTCATGTTTTCAAGTTGTATTTTCATGTCATTAGAAATTACCCATAACATAACCCAACACTTTTAAACTCGCATATACGTTCGCAACAACGTAATGGATTAAAAGAAGAGACTTGGCAAAGGCATGACAAAAATGGATATTAAGCCACAAGTTAATCATGGTGGCAAATGAGGCACAAATGTGTTCATTAACTTGCATGTTACATTCTTAAGCCTAAAAAACATGCATAAACCCAAATTTGGCACATAAACGAATCATGGTGACAAAAGACATGGAATGATGACTAGAAACTCGCATGTATCATCATATAAGGGTTATGACTTCATATGCAAGTTGACATAAAGATTATGAAGGTTCTCATGTTGCATAATGCAACATTTCAACATAAAGGTTGTAGCTTTTAGCTCATAAGATCAAGATAATGACTTCATAAGCTTGCATGACATGATAACATGTATCATTCTCAATGATCAAACCCAAACTTGCAACATGAACATTTAACTTCATAGTTAATATCTAAGAGTAGGGAAAGGGCTTACATTGTTATGAAGGCACAAATCGAAATGCAAAACAAAGATTGTGATGAAGCCTATGCATGCCATCACCCAAAAACCCAAAGATGAACACTCGAAATCAATAAAAACCCCATCTTTATGAACAAAGATCAAAGCTTTAGCCTTGAGATCAACTTGAGAAGCTCTCATACTAACATAGGGACTCTCTAATACTCTCATGATCATGAAACCTCTCATAGAAATGAAGTGGAGGCTAGGATAGTTGAGTGGAGGCCATGAGAGTAGCAATTTTGCCATAGTTTAGTTGCATGAATGAATAATGAGGGTTTAGGATAGGTTAGGGTCTTATTTATAGATTAGGCAAGTGTTTTAGGCCATAGGATTAAACCTAGATTCAATCCAAGCCATCAAAGCATGTCTTGGGGAAGAAGTCAAGTGTAGGAACCATCTAGGGCCTTTAGATTAAAGATGAACCATGAGAACCATCCAAATGCAAAATCTGCATTTGAGCGAATCGGCCCACGGGTTGACAGCCAAACACCCTGGATTAACCCCTAGTCGACCCAGCAGGCTCGGGTCGACCTCAAAAATCGGCCGGTTCGGTTATTCCCCTCTCCCAATTCGCTGTTTTGAACATTTTTGCATATTTATTTATTAAATTTTCAATTATATATATATATATATATCAATATATATATATTTCTCTGCGCAACCCATTTCACTTAATTAAGTATACTTTAATTTGGGAATTTTTCGTGAAACTTCGCGAGGCCATATCTTGGTCATACGGACTCCGATTTTCGAAAACTCGGACTCTATTTCGCGTATTTTTCCGAGACGAACGCAATGGCATAGCCCGTTTCCCTTGATTCAAATTTTACAGTTTAATTCTGCCTCCATTTATGTTATAACAGGTTATTGAAAATACGGGTTGTTACATCGGCTCTTGTTGGCTTAGGCTCAGCGCAAAACAAGGAAAAGGGAGAAATGGATCTAAGCTTGGAAATGAACACAATGAATAATTAGGCATTACAAGACTATAAAATAAAATAATGACAGAGAAGAGATAAGGAAGAAGAATGTACATGTAAACAAATAATAACTGAAAAAAGAACAGGTAATTGACAGTAATTAAAAAGAATAGGAACATGTAAAAGATGAACTTATAAACACTATAACTTTCAGATCATATATTTTACTATCAAAATCCTTTTTTATTTGAATTACTAGTCACTGCAACTATTGTATTTATTTTAACATTAACTTAGAAGAAATCTGATAATCATAGTAATACCCACATAAAATTGTTGTAGATCCAAAAAAAGTCTTTCAAATGAAGTAGAAGCAGAATATCCTTTTAGATCTTATAATTTGACAGCACCGAAACTTTTCCCTAATTGTATTTTCAGAACATTATTCAGTGGAGGCTAAGAAGATGAAGAAGAACAAATGTGGGGAAAGAGTGAGGGTTGGTAGTCTTTTTATATTAGAGCTAGGCATCCAGGTTCATTGGATTTATTATCCAGGTTCATTAGATTTATTTTCTATGTTCATTGTATTTTACACATCAGCAATACATCAGAAGAATTATCCAGAAACGTTCGAAGCTGGGTCGACCCACCTTAGACCTGGGTCGACCCATGTATCGACCCCTAGGTCGACCCATGTGTCGAATAAATTAAGGGTTGGATCGCCCATTTACCGTTGCTTTATTTTCTATTTATTAATTAAGTTCTCTAACTTAATTCAAACTTTGATTGATCATTACTTGTTCATTTCTTGTTTAATTTATGCAAACTAAAAGTCTGCCTAAATCAGAGTTTCGTAACGGACATAACGATAAAATCTATTTTGCTCAATTCTCAATATTATTCTAATTACTACTTATTTTCTCAATTTATTATTTAATTTATTAATCCATTAATTAATTGTTGCTTGTTAAAAATTTGGGTTGTTACATTCTCCCCTCTTTAAATGATTTCGTCCCCGAAATCTCCAAGGCTAGAAGAATGTTATGAATGCTAACATCCATCTACTCAACCATCATCCACTGGCATCCATTGTCCTTAGTATTTCTAATGGTTTGTATGAACATATGCAAAGGTGTCGTGTATATATCCCTAATCTAATGTGAAAATCAGGCGGTCTATTGATTCAGTTGACCTCCTTAATGCAGTTCATATTTGTGCCATGTATCTGATATGTATGCAAAGGAATCCTAATGATACAGATAAAATTCAATATGTGTGCAAAAACCATTCACCAAAATGCAACATCTAAGTGATGATTCAACCATTTTTTCATCCATAGTGTAGATAAATTAAAATGCGCACACATCCATATGCGATACGTTAGTGTTTGAGCCGATCCCTAATTAGTGCTAGTGTGTGTATATGCATCCACTTGCAACCATCAAACATAACATGTCTCAAACACATGTTTCATCCATATCCTATCACCTATAAGCTCAAATCCTATGATCTACATTTCCTAAGGATATACTAGAAGGAAGTCCTTAATCAAAGGAAGAAGCTACGGATAGAATATCAAAGAGGAAATACTTGTCAAAAGAATACGGGTAAGAAACTTGAATCCCTCGGTGGAGAGTTCCTTCATATCACACATTTTAGTCTTACAAGTAGAGTCACACTTTTCCTCCTTACCCATATTATTCCTTGGTTCATTCCACATATATTGTCCAACCCCATAAAGACTTACTTATCCCCCACTTTATACATACATACATACATACATACATATATATATATATATATATATATATATATATATGATTTTCCAAAACCTTATTTGAAAAAAATTAATGAGGCAAAATTTTAGTTACAAAAATTTCTTTTTGAAATATATACATATAGTCACTTTTATGAAATTCCCACAAATTTCATATCAAAATACATGAGTCATTCAAAATTCTCGTTTCTAAAATTTATGCATATGGGGTTGCGACTAAAAGTGGTTCCACAAGTTTCCATAAAACACCTCCTTGTTGCACTCTTGTCTAGGAACACAATTAACCATTTGAAATGTATATATTTCTTAGATTTACAAAATATTCCCATTAATGTCATGAACTTTTAAACTTCCTAAAAGACGAAAATTTTTAGCTACACATTTGACATATTTTCCTTGTCTTAAAGCCCAATTATTAATAAGGAAACAACTAACCAACAACTTATGGTGACTGAAAATTCAGACTTCTCACATAATAGGTAATGGTCCTTCTCAATAAACTAATGGTGGTTAATCCGAGATAACTACTCTTACAGATTTTCCAACCAATGTTACTTTAATAGAATTGGTACTTATGCATTAATCCCAAAAAGGATTTCCCATTTTATATTAGTCCAACTTGCCACCAATACGGTCTTTACCAATTGTCCTATTACACAAGTCAATAGCTAGGCTTAGGTACAAGCTAGCCAAAAAGATATGGTTATCAGTTCAATTTTTTTACTTGGCTTTTTCTGAAAACCTTTCCATTATAACTGAAGTCCAACTACTTTCTTAAAATACATGTGGAAGGCTTCAACATTAGAGTCACGCTATTCCTTTAAAAATATAGGGTTTAAGGAGTAAAATATTCCAATCCAACTATGAAACTCAATTCTCACTTGCGCCATGTGCTTTATCCAAAATGCTACTGGTTTAACATCATCACAAATACATATCTGAAAACCAATCTCTCTCCTAGAGATAACCTTTCAATCGGTTATTATATTTAGAATATATAACACAAAGAGAACTGAACGGATACTACCTACAGATGCACTAAGAAAAATAGGAATATCAACATGACTGACCTACAGTCGCCAGAAACTCCAACCAATGTTGTTGTCTCATGTTCAAATCCTTCTGTGTAAAAAGATACTTCAGTGATTTATGGTCAGTATAAACTTCTCGCCCAACAAATAATGCCTCCAAATCTTCAATGCAAATACAACTGCGAGCAGTTCCAAGTTATGAGTAGCATACTTCTTCTCATGCGGTTTCAATTGCTTACTTGCATAAGAAAATACCTTCCCTTTCTGCATCAATATGGCACCAACTTCTTCTCCAGAAGCATCTGTATTGATGGTTAGATCTTGATTGTCGTCAATAATTGTTAATACCGAGGCAGTGGTCAGCCTTTCCTTTAATTCCTAGAATGCGTCTTCACATTTAGGAGTCTAAACAAACTTAGCGTGCTTCTTGGTCAGCCTAATCAAAGGACTAGATAACTTTAAAAAATCCTTTACGAACTTCCGATAATAACAGGCTAACCCAAGAAAGCTTCTGACTTCAGTGGGAGTTCTTGGTTGCTTCAAACTTTGGATGGCAACGATCTTACTCGGATCTACCAAGATTCCTTTCTTCGATATCACATGCCCAAGAAATTTTACTTCGTTCTTCTAATAAAGGCACTTAGAGAATTTGGCCTTCAATACATTTTTTTGGGAATTTCCAGGACAATTTCCAAATGCTTTGTGTGTTCTTCCTCTCTCTTGGAGAAGATAAGAATGTCATCAATAAATACTGGCACAAATTTCTTTGATACCTCTCAGAATACTCGATTCATCAGGTCCACAAAGTAAGCAGGGACATTACACAGTCCGAAGGGCATCACTAATAATTTGTAAAACAAGTCGAGCCCCCTGAAAGCAGTTAGATGGATGCAATCTTCCGCAATCCTTAACTGATGAAACCCGGTAACCAGGTCCATCTTGGAAAATACTCGAGATTCATTTAAATGATCCAACAAATCATTAGTACGAGGAAGAGTGTACTTATTTTTTAGAGTTGGTTTGTTGAGATCCCGATAATCCATGAGGGAACCATCAGACTTTGGAACGAATACCACAATTGCTACCCAGTTTGAGAAACTCGGTCTGATCAGACCTTTCCACATAAGTTGTCGAGTTTGATCATTTAACTCTTCTCTCCCCTTCGCTACCATCCTCTGAATTGCATGCACAAATGGCCTTGCATTCAGAAACAAATCAATTCTGAAGTCGATCTCTCTTCGTGAAGGTAGATTCTCTACTTCTTCAAACACATTCGTGAATTTTTCAACAACCGGGATGGTTTCTAGAGGAGGTAGGGAAACATCGAGAGCATACCAAAATTTATCCCTATTCAGACTTGGGTTGTCACATGGTATTTTTATAAAAATTTCTGATTTGGTTTTACTCTAACGAATCTTTCCACACATTTAACACTAGCTTCATATTGGCTCAACCAATCCATACCAAGTATAATATCAAACTTAGTGAAATCCAAGACAATCAAATCAAAGGAAAATTGATAATGAGAATAAGAGATAGGCACTCTACAGTGTAAACAAAGGTTGATGGAACCTCCTATTGGATCTCGAACACAGATGGGTTCTAAAATAAATTTGAGGTCTAGATTTAGTTTCTTAGCCATCTTGTGTGATATAAAACTATGCGATGGACCCGTATCAAACAATACTTTAACCGGAATATTTTTAACTGAAAGTGTACCTTCCAGAAATTCCGTACTTGTCCTACCAGCTGAGGATGTTGGATCCTCCTCCTGGTTATAGACATGAGCCACTGTAGCCTTCTCCATCAGCGGACAATTTCTTTAAATATGACCACTTTTGTGGCAGTTGAAGCATTCCCTATTTTCCTGAGATTTCTTGCTAGGTTCAGATTCATTCTTCTTTGGTTTCTTTGGGAATTTTCAGGTTGTTGACAAGTGTCCCTTCAAATTGCAATTGAAACATTTGATATTCTTTAACCATTTCTCCTTGGGTCGATTCCCTTTGTTACTCGCATTCGGTTTCTTATTTTCAAATTTCCTCTTTTTTCCAAAATTTCCTTTCTTTTTGTCTTCCAAGAAATTCAGCTTGTCTATCGATTCATAACAACTTGCCATTTCTACCATCTCTGCAAACGGGAGTTTTATATGAGCGGTCACTCTACTTTTTTACCTCCTCTGAAGACCATCAATGAAACCTTACATTCTTCTTAATCGGAAGTTGAATCAATTCAGGGTCATAATGGGAAATCTTGTTGAACTTACTCAGATATTCCTGAATTGTCATGTCTCCTTGTTTCAGATTGGAGAATTCATATTACAGACGGACTATTGCTTCAGATGGTATAAACCTTTCTTCGAAGATTTCCTTAAAGCGATCCCAAGTAATATTTTCCTCTAGATTTCTCATAGTAACTGTTTTTCCACCAGATCAAAGTTTCATCTTTGAGTAACCAAGGGACCAAGAATCCTTTCTTCTCCCTATTCAGTCTTCTGCCAGTGAAAATCCTCTCATAAGATCGCATCCAAGCTTGTGCTTCGATGACTGATTCATTCCCCAAGAATGGTTACCCTCGTAGATTCTTGTATTTCTTGGCTAAGACCTCCAAATCGGGCTCTGGTTAGGTTGGCACAACTGCCTCATTAGCTGCTCCTATGGGGTTTTGATTTCCAATTTCAGCATTTGCCCTTTCCTTTTCCTGCCTCATTTACTGCTCCTATGGGGTCTGGTAGTTCAGCTTTAGCATTAACCCTTCCTCTACCCCTTCCAATCTCTCATTTTCCACTATATTTGCATAGCAAGAAAAGAGTTAGGCAACAGAAAAGATATCTTAAGGAAATAATAAGAGCATACAGACATATATAAATAGAAACCTGTCTATAAGATGTGTGTTCTTCTACTGTACTCACTCTAAGGTATTGCTAACCCTATCTCTAATGAGTCACTCATCCTAGAATACTACTAATTCTAACTCTGATGAGTCTTTTAATGCGTTATACCCCAAAACTAAGGTTAACCTTTAGCTCTGATACCAAATGCGATGACCCATTCTCCCGATCCCCGGAAGAACTGATGGCCTTTAGGATATGACACATCAAAAATAACAGCTGAACAATAAACTTGCATTAAACATCAGAATATTCATCATATTACATCAAGTGATACTTCAGTGTCAATACATCCCATTGGATCCAAATGTCATATATTACAATGATATTTGAAAATAGATACACCGTAGAATTAAAGATATGTTAACATGACGGAGTCTTAAGGAGACTCCAAAAGAAAATCGTATTCCTGCTCCAAATCCAGAACCAGCTTTCCCAAAAAGCTTCCATACATAAATAGACATAGCTTCCAAAAGTGATTTAACTAAAAACACCTATTTACTGGGCTGCACGTGTGGAAATAAGGGCACCCGAGTTTGCAAGGGAAAAACAAACTATGAGTCAGTCATGGAATTGGTATGGGAAATCCTAAGCGGTTATTATTTAACTTTTATAAAGGCAAGGAATATCACGGGACCACGCCATAAAACATAGAACAAGTTTCCTCTGCATGAATACGAGGGCATAAAACTTCGATATGCTTTTGGAAAAATGAAACCATTATAATACTCAAGTCCCATAGCACAATGCAACGCATACCGGAGGATAGAGTTTTACCTTATAATGATCAAACATACTTGATGCCGGAAAATCCTTTGAAAATATTATTATTATTAATGTCTAAGTGTCGAAATCATTTTCGAAAATAAATGTATAAATCTTAGCTCGCATAATAATGTTGGCTATATAGTTTACAACTGAAAACACAAAGTCTCGTATTGGAAATTGTATTCTGACTATGAACCAAGGCAAAGGATCATCCTTAACCGCATTATTAACACCTAGCATATGTCCCAGGAGTCAACTATTGAGTCCTTCGGATTGGCAGAGCTGGCTAGCACTGTACACGGCTGATTGGAATCTTTCCTAAACATAACATTCCCCTGGTCGTATTTGACCGTCACTCGAGGCGCCTCAACTATTATCCACATAAGTAAACTTGTCTGGGCTCCATACCATGGCAATACTATTTAGCTAGAAGGAAATGTTAACCCATATCTTTGCTGTCCACTATCCTGTTTTCAGCTCATTCAGGGGTGTGAGGCCCTAGAGTCAACGTCCACAAAGCTCTGCTTTTCAACATAAACTTTGATCTATCTACCAACATCACTCAATATGCCACATTATCAATTCACAACATATGATCGGTGTCTACTAATACATATCCCTCTGGGTACATACATCTTAGAGGAGGGTGTTAAGCTAAGAGAATAAATCCTCTGCCACCAACTGATATAACATCTATAGAAATCGATCGGTTATGTTGTAAAATACAACGTCAGACACACATTCCATTAACTAGTTCGTTCTGGGTTTGACCAAAACCGAAGGCACCTTATTCCTCATCCAACTAAGGAGAGAGGCCCTTGCATATCCAGACAATCAACAAGTACGTCCGAGCTACTGGCACTATAACCTTTCAATGGAAGCTAACCATATTTAAGGCATTAGCAAGCAATCCATTCGATGTGAAGATTTCCGGTCTTCCACCATCTTCGACTTTTAGTCCACGTATAATTATTCAAAATGGGTTAAACTTGGTCTTTTCGAAAAAAATAGCGTAGAAACTAAATCCTTTTCAGATTATTAACCCACTAACTAAGTCTCCTTTAATTGGAAATCACTTCATAAGACTAAATCTTATTTTCTCATTTGGTTAAGCTATTTAGGCTTCCAAAATCATCTTCACTATTCTATTAACCTTATAAAAAGGTTTACCAAAAGTTTATTCAATTTATGAATTAAAAACCTTGTCTCTAAATATTTCTTAAAAAACGTTATAAAGGCATTGCAAAATAGCTGATTTCTACTTAACATGTGTTTTATCATTCAAAACCATATATATTTGGTTCTACCCTCTTTCTAATCATTTATTATAATTTATAATAATTTTTCCCTATTTTTATTTACTCAAAAATAGGTCATTTCGGTCTGATGACGTTTCAGGTCATAAAGTTGCAGTGACGTTGTTTTTATTCAATCTTGATTTGAATGTATCTAAAAATCTAACCGATGGATTTTAAAACTCTACACGTCATTTGAAAGCTCTTTTTATTTCTAACCCAATGTTTTTCATTTCGGGAAGATACGATGGTTGGATCTCCTGGTATGTTAGTTTGAAGTAACAGGTTAAAATTCTCAAACTACCGCTGCTCGATGAAATCTATTCTTACCATATTTCGATTTATTAATAAATTTAATCAAATTGCTTCTAAAATAGATTATAAATTATATAATAATTTTCGGAAACCATATTTTACGTTTTCACTTTAAAACTCAATAACTCTATTATATTATAATATTATTTTATTATTAAAATAATATTATTTTATTATTAAATTAATATTATTTTTACAAACTTCAGTATTTTAGACCCAAATTTTCCTGACATCCATTATAAAAATAAATAAGATAGTTTTGTAAAGAAAATTCTTTTAAAACCGTTCCTAGATACCCTAATTAAACTTCACATTTTCTAGTAACTAGTCATTTTAAAATAAAAAATTTGACAGACCATAACCTGCTTTTAATTCCTTCAAAACTATTTCTATCTTTGCAAATGTTCATCGTACTGATTTAAACTTTACGTCCATGAAAAATTGGATATCAAATTTTGACTTTTATTTTTCACCTATTATTATATTAATAAAATATTCATTAAAAATCATTTTAATGAATGGAGACTTAACAATGAGCCAATAATCATTAAGTTTGGCCATATCTAGTATGATAACATTCAATCATGACTATCGTGACATAATCTATACCACATAAGCTTTAAACTATTTAAAGCTTATATGGTTTTATAAATCAATAGATTAACTGAAATACACACAATCAACAAGCAACATATGTATTCAACATCAATGGGGTTCATACCCATATCCAATAACAAAATCAAGTTAATTTCTATTTCAAGGAACATTTAAGGTTCAATCCCATCCCGATGTCCGCAAATTCAGTTATGGTCATATATGCAAGTGGTTATCTATTATACACTTAAAAGTCCACTTAAAAATCCAATCTTTTTCATACTACACATCATTAACCCTTTCTACACACTATCAAATCATATTATGACTTATATAAACCATTATAGGTCATTTCATTATACAACTCAAACAAGATCACAAACATTAACTAATATATAGTTAATAGTTAACTAGTCTATTTCGGTTCATAGTTTCTCACTTAGGTTTCCACTCAACCTAACTTTGATTGTAGGATATCCTAGAGATGCTGAACGATTTCGACAGCCTTCCCGCATCACCTAAAATTTTCTAAAAATAAACGGGCAGAGGTTCGACGCTATTTGGATTTCTAAAATACAGGGTGTATATAAGGATGTTGTTTTTAGTTTTATGAGCGAATGAAGAGGGTTGAAGGCAAACGGGTCACGGGTTTGGAAGGTAGGGCCCTGGGCTGCTGCGTGCGCACAAGTAGGGGTTGGGTGAGCCAGGTGGCGACGGGTGGAGGTGCTAAAGGTGGCAGGTTTGTGGGTTTTAAGGGGAGAGAGGTGATGTAGAGAAGTTTTAAGAGGCGTAGGATGGTTTGAAGGGGAAGGGGGACCCATGACGGCGGGTTGGCTGGCTAGAGGAGGCTGGTGGCGGGTGGTGGGGTGTTGGGACAGCGGCGTGGGGCTGAAGGGGGGCGGTGGAGTGAAGAAAGGAGAGGAAGAGCAAAGAATGGAAGAGAGAATGGAAATGTAAAGTGAGAAATGGAAGGGAGGTAGCTTGTATTTATAGGAATTAGGTGAAGCCATGGATTATGGAGGTGTCGGCGGGAGATGAAAGGAATAAAGCACACATGAGAGCCTTCGTAGCTTGACAACTAAAAACTAACACACACACAAGATAACTAATTCAAGGTGTGAACGCAAACTTAAGGTACGTGTAGTCTATCTTTACATTATCTACTCGTGTGACCACATACTAATTCCGTTTTCAATGACATTTGGAATCCCGAAATATTTTTCTGATATCGTTCCAACGGAAGTGGTTTCGTCGAATTCTGAGTCCGCTTGCTTAAAATTTACTCGTTCGAGCTTGAATTATCGATCGATTCATACTTAAATTTCGTATAGTCACATGCTAACTCCATTTGACGTGGAATTTGGAATCTTGCCATATTTGGATGTTCCGAATCCGATAAAATTGGTTTTGTCAAATTCCAAGATCGTTTGCAAAATTTCTAGTTTTCAGGCTATCAGAACAACTTCAAATGACAGGACGTGAACGACATATTTATAATCTCATGAATGACATAAATGACAGGAAGTGAAGGTTTACTTCCAACAAAAGGTGCCAGGCATTAAAGCTAAGCACAAAGATAAAATCTCCAAAAGGACGAAGAACAACAAAAGAACTATATTGAATGTCAACATGTAAAACTCATATAAGAGTTTATTCAACTTTATCATAATAGCTCTTTGGATATAAGAGAACTTCAGCATTAACAAACCATCATAAATTTGATCCAAAGCATCAAATGGCAATTAAGTCTCAAAACATCATAAAATGGATCCAAAAAATTAAGTTGCACGTGCATCAAAATAAATGGCTGAAACATGCCAAGTACTTTTATACTGAGAGACCCGTCGGCCCTCAGTCGTGATCCATCAGCTCGACAACATCTAATGAGAGACTCAATGGCCCTCTATCGATACCCAATAACTCGATAATTGAATAAGAGACCCGACAACCCTTATTTTGACCAAACAGCCTTCACCAAACACCAAACAACTTGATATTTATATTCAAATACATATAGGACACAACATCCCTAATCAATCAAGCATGTGTCATAGACTTCCAAACAATAATTCAAAAAATGAAAACAATATGTCTCATACCGCACGTTTCACTAATCAATCCATTACAAGTCAGTCTACTTCACATTGAAAAACAACAATAACTTCAGTCGACGAGTCTGGAATTAATTGATACAATATACCTGCATATCTCATACCATAAGATTTATAACCACAGTGTTTAATCACAATCTCCCCTTTTCAATGGGTGCAAAAACGTGTGGTTTTACATATAAGAAAATACACCACATAAATCAGGTTTTATAAATGATTTTGGAAAATATTTGGAGATCATTTATTTGAAAGACTCTCTTTCTATAATAAGGAATATATATATACATATATTAATGGTCTAAAAATGTTTATAATATAGAAAAATATTTTCTTAAAACAACGCTTATTCATATTACAAACTCTTTTAAAATGGTTATAAAACATGTGTACGTGTACACAAAAATCTCAGAAAAACTCGTGAAAATAACACGCGAAAATCAACTTGGAAATTCGTCAAACTAAACTATAGATTGGTGATAATTTGGACTTCTCTATTGTAGAAGTAAGCCAAAATAAAACTCAAGAATCATTACTTAAAACTAAATCAAAAGAGGCATAAAAACATGTAAGAAAAATCATCTAAATCAATCACTAAAACCACGAAAATGTACTTATAAATCAACTCTTGTCGCATTATTCAGGTAAGTTTTGAATGACCAAACAACCACAGAATGGTCTGGAAATTGATAAGCCCAAACTATAACAAAATATCTATAAATTAGAAAAAGAATCATTGAAATCCAATATGACATGAAAAGGATATGAAGTCTCAAACTTGGACTTAGGCTATGTTGAATTTTGACCAGGTCTGAAATCTTCTCCAGTCGAACATAATTTGAATGGACTAATGACCTTGGAATGGTCTGAAAATTGACATGAATAAAAATCATCATTCAGACTTCAGAATGAAAAAAGGATCGTGCAAATCGGACCAAATTTGATGGCGTTACAGTGGCCCAGATTTGGACTTAGGCATTCACTAGGGGTGAGCGTTTGGTTGGTCTGGTTTATCCGATGATAAATTTATCAAACCAAACTAAAACCAATAAAAATGAAAACCAAACCAAACCAACCAAATTAAGTTTAGTTGGTTCGGTTGGTTATCCGATTAAACCGAATTAAAAATATTTTACACTTTGTGTTTGAAATATTCGCTATAATTTGAAACAAACTATAAATATATAATTACAGTATTGTTATTTTTAAATTTTATGCTTTTTAATATTAATTTTGACACATAGGTGATGATTAATATATACTTAAATAACTAAACTAACCTAAAATATTTATTATAATACCGATAATTTTGAAAATATAATAAAAATTCGGTTAATTTGGTTAAACCGATAACCGAGCTTAATAATTTTTCGGGCCGATTACAAACCAATTTAATTTCAAAACCAAACCAAACTTACCAAAATAAATTGGTTTGGTTGGTTTAATTGGTTTAACCAAATAATGCTCACCCCTAGCATTCACCAAGCATCAAAATTTAAGTTCAGCAAGCAATTATCACTACCTGGAGCAAGACACGACCAAAAGAATGAGTTGGGCTGACCTCTAATGTATAAGGGTCGACCCATGTGTGGTTTGGGTCGACCCATGTGTGGTTTGGTCGATCTCATACACGGATTTTGCTACAGGTTGTGTAATAGCTCTGAGTTCAACTTCGTGCTACTGTTTCTACACACTACAGGTTTTGAATTTGCTTCAAAATTAGAGGTACATGGCTACCAATCAGAAAAGGTTTCACCCAAATTCGTCTTGAATCGAAGAAGTTATACAGTCTCAAAGTTGGACCCAAAATCAGTTTACAACAATATAGAAATTGATAGAAACTGCTACAGTAAACTACAGGATCAAGATAACACAAAATATTATGAAGACACTACTACAAATAGTGGCTACAACATTACCCTTTTAACATCAATTGGTAAAACCACCAATGTTAAAAGTTTATTTAACATCAGAAAATTTAAAAGCGATGTTAATTGTTTCTTCAGACATCGGTAGTTAAAACAACCGATGTCTATCTTTAAAAAAAACGACAGCTCTTATTTCCCTTTGGCTCCAAAACCAAATTTTGGACTCCAAACTCATATTTTCAGATACAATTAGTGCTCCCTCCTCTCTCTACCTAACTTCAACCTCCACTCATCGCCAAACGTCCTTCCTCCAGATCTAAACCTAAACCCAATAAGAATTCTTAAATCACAAATAGCTCTACATTTTTCTTAAATCACAAAGAGAATACATTTTTCTTTGTTTATTAAGTGGGAAGGCTTTGGATCTGAAGCAGGCTTCTTCCGTGTGATCAGATCAGATGTTGCTCCCTACTCGAATGATTTGATGGCTACCGATTGTAAATTAGGGTTTTGCTCCTCAAATCGCGGCTTCAAATCACTGATGAATTTCTATGCTTTGCTCGATTGTTTGCTGCTCTTGTTCCCTATGATGTGGTTTGCGAATACACTCTTCCTAGAGTTAATGGAAATGCCTTAACAATTGTGAGTTTTCTGAATTTCAAATTCTGATTTGCTTGATTAAATTGCTTTTATTTTCGATGCTTTGTGCCTGTGATGATCCGGGGTTTATATAGGACTTTAAAACCCTAAAAAAACCGATATAGATACTTTGTATGATTTGAATCAGTTCAAACTTGCTAAGAATATTCGATTGTGATTTTTGGAGATTTCTTCCATCTTCTGAACATTGTTAATTCATTCCGAAAATAAACGATTCGGGTTTGATTGATTTTTGAAATTTTTTCAAAGTATTCCACTTGCCAAACATTATGTGTTGCGAATACATTTCAAAAAATTTGGATTTGCCAAAAATAACAAATTGCATGTCTTGATTTGGGCTCTTTGATTCAAAGAATATTTTGAACTTTTGAGACTTGCCTTTTATTGTCCCCTGATTAACAGTGAATACCCTTCTCCTTTTTTTTTTTTCTTAATTTGTTGCTTCCCCATTGTTCGATTCTACTTACTGATAAGAACAGATGCTACATGATTTGATTTTGCGAGACAACATATATTATACTTGTTCACCGCACTACTGATCCAACTGAGTTTTGTACATTATTGTTTCTCACCCTGTTTCAGCACTTCAACTTGTGTCTTAAGTACGGCCTTGACTTGTTTTACTTGTCGTGTACTTGATGCCCTGAGCTATTCATACTTGTGCGCTTCCACTGCGAAATTATTTGCTTTGGCCTGTATTGAGGTTGATGTTGCTTTGAAGTTTTCTTTGTACTTTATTGATCAGACTTGAAATACACTTTGTATGCACTTATGTATGCTTGGCTTCAACCTGCTTTTGATGTGCCATGCCATGCTAATTTGCATATGCATCTTTGTGCATGCTGCCATATTGATTCTGAACTATGTATCACACCCAATTTTGTGCATGAACACTTGCTCACTTCACTTCTTTGTTGGCTTGGTGATTTTCTTGAACATGACATTGTTTTGTACTTTTACCGATCATTTGCAATGGTGCTCTTCATGGCTGCATGTGCTGACTTGAGCACTGCCTGCCTTGTTTATTTGCGGGTTCACTTTGTTCTCCCTTGTGCATGCATGTCATGTACACCGTTGAGTTGAACTTAGTACATGCTATTGCATCATTTTTGTTCCTGAAATAGCTTGGTTGCTTGTGTCATTTGTCCTGAAATTGAATTATTCATTGCTTCTATGATTGGATTTGAGTTGTCGGTTGCAATAACATGTTGAACTGCATGCTCATTGTTGTTTAAACCACACATTTTTGTGCATATGCACTTTGTTGTCTAGGATGTTGAGGCAGTGCACACGTGTACATGTATGTGTGCGTACATGCAGGCTTCTGTGATTTATGTCCCTATGAACAACTTGTATATACATATACTGTAACTGGATGCTACATAAATCAAAAGCGATGATGAACAACACAAATATCTAAGGCAAAAATATTTCCATATTTGTTCGAATTATATCATATTGTTCAGTTTACTGGTTTTGAATTATACGTGACAGGTACAGAAGATTGGAGAACTGGATACTGGATGAGGACAGAGTCAAGACAAGTGAGTGTTGAGTGTTGTACGAGGAATAAGATGTAAAAGAAAATGTATACACATTGTATATGAATGTACAAATAGTTGAAACTGAAATGTATATTACTCATGTAATAGATATTTGTTCGAATAAGATATTTATTTGTTATTCATATTCTTGTTTAAATATTTATCTGAAATAGATAAACCATACACTCAACAGTTACCTTTAAACAAACTGATGTAATAAGGAGCCAATCGCATCATATATCCAAAAAAAATGTGATGTAATAGACCATTTATTACATTAGATGGTTAAAAGAAACCAATGTAAAAGATGGTCTATTATATTATTTTGTGTAAAAAAAAAAAAAACAAAAAAAAAAAAAAAACAAAACTGATGTAAAAGATGGTCTGATACATCGATTAAAAAACGATGTCTAAAGCCATGACCTTTCTCTACACTCGCAAAGACATCTGTCGTAAAACACTCGGATATCGGCCAAAAACCGAAGTTGTAGCCTATTTTTCTAGTAGTGAAAAGCTAGAAAGTGGGAGTTAAACAACTCACCTTGATTGGTTTATAGAGAGGTTACACATAATTCGTAGAGAGCTATAAGCATCCACAGCCGGCAGAAGAAAGAAATACTGACATGCAAACTCAAATCCTTGCAGTAAATCTCCCTTCTCAATTCCCGGAGATTGGACGACTGAATCTTCTAGGAATAATTAGATCGCAGATAGCGGGAGATTGACTAGCACTTTGCCTTGAGTTCAATTTGTATTTGTGATTTAGTTTTCAACTGAAAGGGGACAACAATTGCTTTTCTCTGCAGTTTTTCCTAGTAGAAGAGTGTTTCTTTTACCCAAAAAACGAACGTACTCCCCTTTGTTCATTCTCTAAATCCTTCTTAAATTTGTTAAGTGTTTAATCAAAAGCCCAATTAGACTAGTCCTCAATTATACACTTAACATAAAATTAACACTTATATTATACTATATAGAACTCATGTTCACACATTCAGTATTGCTTAACTTTCTAAAATTATGCAACCATGTTAAAACATTTTTACAACACACACAACTATCATTGTCTTTTATAAAATTCAAATAAAATTTAAAACATCATTTAATACAACTTTTACTAAAATTTCACATTTGTGTAAAACACACATTTGTCTACCTTACACATTTAAAACTTAAAAATTTTGTACTTAAATTCACATAAATCTCATTCTCTTATTCAAATAAACATTAAACCTTATTAAAATATCAATATTTACACATTTATATTTTTATTTTTACTCGATTAAGTTCAACAATCATTATTTTCCATCAAAATTCACTTTAACAACAATTTACAATTTTATTTCATCTTGACACAATTCAACAATATATTGTCACATTATAAATTTATTTACCCATTTCCAAACACGGCTCTAAACACAACTTTTATTTTATTTTATAATTTCAATAACTTACATTTTCCATACACAAATTTATAAATTATTCATTACCCTGTTTAAACAACTTAAAACTGCATATTAAAAATATTTTTTCACTTAAATAATGATTGCTAATCAATAGTTTATATTTTCAGTATTCATTAAAACCACCAAAATATTAATTTGCACACACGGATTGGAATTCATTTTTTTATTATGTCTATGGATTTAATTTTTTCCAATACGCACACTTTCCTAAGAATCACATTTTTTTTACTTTCTCATTTTAGATTATTATATGAGTTAGGCTCTTGAACTTGTATTTTATTCTTTTTAATTTTTAAAATTACAAAATACTTTATAATCTTTTAACCCAGTTACCCAAAATTCAGATTGTTACACAATACTTCCTTTCCAATAAAGCAGTTAAACATTAACAACCATCAACCAATACTAAAAATGACTTCATAACCATGATGCAGTTAAACATAATCCCATAACCTTAAAATAGCATAACTACACAGACTAAATGCGGCTAAATATGAATAAAACTAGAACCAATATCAATTGATGTCAAAACAATACTCTATTTACAACAACGCAGTTAAACATTAACAATCACCTAATACTAAAATAACTTTGCAACCATGATGTAGTAAACATAAGCCTTAATCCTTAGAATTACCATAACTGCATGAAATAAGCACTTTAATATGAACAAAACCAGTTATTTAAATGCCTTCGTATTTGTGACCGTGGTTAAATATGAAATTAAAAACTATAAAACACTAAAAATTACAGCATAATTATTGTTACCCAAGATACTCAAAATTTGACAGCTTAAACATCATGGAACATTAACCAAAAAGTTAAAATAATGAGCAACTACATATTTTAAGACTCAATACTTTTTTATGCTTCTTACAGAATAAACAACATTCCTCTACTTTTATACTTCATGATCGCACTGGACATTTCAAAGAATTATATCAAAAAGCCTCAACTTCAGCTGCAGTGACAACGATACTCCTTGTCATGAGTTTCTTTAATATACTTCAGATTCGAAATTGCAAAACAAAAGTAAACAATAAAAGGACGAACTTTACATTTAAGTTATTAAATGTAAACCCGCAACCAAATTTTGATTTTTAAGTTCATTAAAATTGTTCTGAAGTTGTAAATAGAGCTTAGCATTAAAACCAATTTCCAATGGATACTAAGATTTGAAAATGTTCATAAGGAGACGTTTTGAATTTATTAATAAAGCTTATTTATTAGATCATACTTTTTATAAGATCTGATAATACCCGTAAAAACACAATTTTAAGTGATTAGACCTGATGGAATCCTCAACTGTATATAAACTACACAATGTAGAATGAAAACACAAGATAAACCACACAAACAAACAGTGTCTGGCTTGATACTCATTCCATTTCCCTTATCCATTTTTCTACTTAAGCTTACTTGTCAATATTTTATATTTAACTCGTTTTCGGTTTCAATAATATTCAGTGAAATGAAAACCAGCAGCATCGGAGGATTATGTGGTTGTGGAATTTGCATAAAAATCTCCATAGCTAGAATGTTTGTTGATTAGAATAGTACAAGAATGTAAAAGATCAAAGCAAAGCATTTCTCATTTGTGTTCTGTGTAGCCCTAGATCTCCTAATCTCAAAAATTTTAGCTATGTATTTAGCAAATCTGGGGTTACACAGACACAAATGAGAATGCTCCGCTTTGATCATTTGCATTCTTATACCATTTTAATCAATACACGTTTCCAGCTGTGGAAATCTTTCTGCAAATCTGAAAGAGCCGTGCTTCCACAACCACAGAATCCTCCGATGCTGCTACATTTCATTTTACTGAATATTATTGAAACTGAAAACGAGTTAAGTATAAAATATTGACAAGTAAGTTTAAGTAGAAAAATGAATAAGGGAAATGGAATGAGCATCAGCAAGGCATTGTTTGTTTATGTGGTTAATCTTGTGTTTTCATTCTACGATGTGCAATTTATATACAGCTGTTTGTTACATTGAACCAAACGGTAAGGTGAAATGAAAAGGACGTCCATGTTAATTTGTTAATTTTTGATTTAATTAAACTATACGGAACTACGTTGCATCTATTGTTTACGTTATTCCATACCTCGTTATCGTATATGTCGTATAGTATATAACCATCATGTACCACAAATATCAACGTGCATACACGCGTAATCAGGCATGCCTTAGCTTGAAGCAATGTAAACATCATTGAAAATTTACCAAAAATTTAAAATAATGAGTACCTGTACATTTTGACTCATACTTTTTGATGCTTCTCAAGAATAAAAAAGATTCCCTTACTTTTATACTTCATGATCTAACTGGACATTTCAAAGCATTATGTTGAAAAACCTCAACTTCAGATTGAAACACCAAGCAATTTCAGCGGCAGTGACAACCATAGTCTTTATCATAAGTTTTTTTCTTTTTTCTTTTTATTTTACTGTACTTCAGATTAGAAATTGCAAAACAAAAGTAAATGGCAAACTCATAGGATTTAGAAGCAGTTTTCTTTTTTTTTACCCTTTTTTGTTTGGATAGAAATAGCAAATTGGTATTAAGAGCATACCCAGCAGCAAGTCGATTGCAGCGTGTGGAGGAGAAGAATTAAGTGTTGATTCGCGCCCCTCTTCCAGCAGTTAAATGGGAGTTTCGTCACTTTTTGTTTATTTATTTTTTAGTCAACGCTAAACGGCAAACAGTTTGCCGTTTAACGGTGTTTTCTTGTTTTTTTACCGTAAACAGCAAACTGATTGTCGTTTTATCCTTAAACGGCAATCAGTTTGCCGTTTAACGATCGCCACCAAAAAAAAAAAAGTGGGGAGAATCCCCACTTTAACGCTGAACTCACGCTGCTCGCCACACTGCTGCAGCGCGAGTTCGCGTTTTAAAGTGGGAATCGCTCTCACTTCGATGAATATTACCACTGCTGGGAATGCTCTAAGTAAACTAAAATTCATTCACGAAAATAAGGAAGTCCACACATGAAAGCAAAATTAAGAGCAGAACAGTAAAAATACAGGAAATTTACAAAATAAACAATGAAGAGGGACGCACTTTACATTTAAGTTGTTAAATGTAAACCCAAAACCAATTTTCGATTTTTAAGTTATATTAAAATTTAAAAATACCCTTAAAAGTGTTGTTTAAATTTGTAAATAGAGTTTAGCATGCATTAAAACCAAATTTCAATGGATACTGAGATTTGAAAATATGCATGGGGATATACTCCAAATTTGTAAGTAAAGCTTATTTATTAAATCATATTTTTGATAAGATCCGATAATATCTATAATATACGTAAAAACACAGAATTTTAAAAGAACGGACCTGACGAAATCCAGTGATTCCAGATACGTTGATCTTCCCTGCTCTACCTTTGAAGGAAAAAGTTGGTAATTCTTTTGATCTTAGTCATTCAAAAGCACAAAAAACAGTTCACCCATAAATTCTACATACTGGAAGACATCCAACCATGAATGATATGGATGCACATGGAATAGAAGAGACAAAACAACTGGTAAAAACAACAATAACCATAATTAATAACTGTTTTTTTCTAACGTACTGGTGCCATTAGTATCAGCTTCACGAATTTGGGATGAGAATTTTTAAGCTCTTTCTTCCCCGAAGCCATGAAACTGTGATTCCTGATAAGCAAATACCACAAAAACATATATGTGAGTGCTTTTTCAAGCCAACTGGTATTGCAGAGTATAACAACTAAAAAAAATCATGTGTACCTTTTGCATTCCTCACTTCAGGCTAGTGTTTTTCTCTGCATCGTCTGCATTATGAACAAATATGGGGTCAGTTAAAAGCATAAAGGAAAGTAACATACCGATTCATGCAATATTATTATGCTAAGCCACAACAGAACACTTATATCCTTGTACATAAATGTATCAGACAAGAAATATAAAGCATTTGTGATCAGTAACAATAACAAGTGGTGGAATGTGATGTAAAATATTATCTAGCATTGACCAAATAATTGTCATCCCTTCCCTTCTTGGATTGCTATAAACCCAAAGTGCTTTTTTTGGTTTGATTCAATGGTCACAACTTGACTCAATCCTATTCTCTATAAACAGAGTTTCTTGACAATTCCAGCCAGTGTATTCGACGCAAAGGTGATGCTAGATATACAAGAGATGTTAAATCAAACCAAAGTAACAGAATATCAAACCAACACCATCTTTAGAGCACCTCTCCAACCGATTCAGAGCTGAATATTCAATCATGGAATATTCAGGCAGCAACCCAAAAGCAGGGCACTTGATAAGCACCCAGGGGAAGGGCGCTTATTTAATATGCGCTCAATCACTGAGCGACATGAGGTAAATACTCTCAAGTACCCCATCGCAGTACATAGGGCATCTATTAAATAACCGTCCAATGTAGAGCTTATTTAATAAGCACCCGAGACTAATTCAATTCAAAATTGGGCCCTGAATATTGAGCTGAATATAGAATATTCGGCCTCTTTGGGGATTGAAAAAACTAAGATTCTGAATTTTATGGGTGAATTAAAAGCAGTTGGAGATGGCCTTAGAAACCAAGTTGAATTAACTGCTTACCATCAAAATTAAACCTAAAATCATAATTATTTAAATTAAATAGAACAACAACAAAGTCATATATCTCAAACAAGTTGGGGTTGGCTAGATATGGAACCCAAAATTAAAATAAAATAAAATTAGTAATGATGATAATATATATATAAAGGATTTAAAATAACCAAACAAATAAAAAGTCGTCCGATAAAGGGTTTTTTTTAAAATAATAATAATAAGTAAAAAGGTTCAATAAAAGTGAAATAAAATCTAAAATAGTAATAAAAAGTAAAAAGATTCAGTAAACATGAAATAAAGTCTTAAAAAAAAAAAACCTAAGGTTCTGGTACATGGATTGTCAATTTCCATGCACTCCTATCAACTATCAGCTCTTCCGATAAACTCCAGTTACTTAAATCTCTTTTTATTATCTCCTACCACGTCATTTTAGGTCGACATCTACCTCTTTTTGGGCCTTCGGCGCGGCCTAGAATTCCAACGCGTACAGGTGCATCGTATGATCTAAGTTGGATATGTCCAAACCATCTCAAGCGGTATTGGACTAACTTCATTTCAATAGATGCAACTCCAAGTTTTTCCCGAATATCCTCATTTCTAATCCGATCTCGTATGGTGTGCCCACAGCTCCAACGTAGCATCCGCATCTCTGCTACGCTTATCTTCTGGACGTATTGCCTCTTAGTAGGCCAATATTCTGCACCATATACCATTGCAGGCCTGATTGCCCAACTTAATTATGAAACCACAACTTAATTACCCAAACCCTTAATTAATCAACCAGTTAAGTAACTAGTTGGAAATAACCAAACAAACCCAATAGTTTTTTAGTTGATAATAACCAAGCCACCCAATAATTTATTAGTTGAAAATAACACAGCCAACCCAATAATTCATTTGACTCAACCTTATGTAGATCAAATCATATTTCTGACATTTCTGGAACCATATCAATCAATGAACATAATAGTACCTCCAACAAAGCTCCACTACAGCTTCTGAATTCCGAAGCGAACAAGCAATCTTCCCCAACAAACGAATTCCCCCGACCAATTCAATAATATGAATTGGCCCAGACACTGATTTAATCAGCGCAAATCAGCACCCATAAAAGGGCGCTGATTCAATCAGCTCCCTACTTTAGAGCGTTGATTAAATAATCGCCCATATTCAGAAATTTCTGAAGTAGGGCGTGAAATTTATATGTGCCCTACATCGAGCGCTGATTTAATCAACGCCCTATCATAAGGCGCTGATTTAATCAACGTCCAAAAACATGGGCTTTAATTAAATCAACACTCATGTTTTAGGCGTTGATTTAGTCCGCGTCCGACAGAAAGGAGTTGATCAAAATGTTACGACGAAAACGTACGTCTCATAATATTACGAGTTTGAAACAGTTGGATATGATTTAAGAAATCAAAATGTTCTATAAAAATGACAATGTTTTGGAGCCAAAACGACGAAAATGCATTGTACCAATTTACTTACTACGGTGACATAGGACTGTCCGACGGTCAACATGCAGTGCCTGATAGTTAACATCCATGTACTCACTGATTAATTCAGATATTAGAGATAAAATGCATTTAGTCCATTTACCGACTACTAATATCCCAGAGTAACAGCATAAATATATAATCTGAAGTCTAATAAAGGTGCATATATTAAACTAATACAACACAAAACAGCCTTTAGCCACATAAAATCCTAAACGCAGCTTACAAGGCAATAAATAAAATGCAAAGTTCAGCATAAGTTTACCATACTGCTATTACAACTTCTTATTCCTCAGCATCGTGATGTTTCTTCTTTTTCTTTTCCTTCTTCTTCTCACTTTTCTCTGATTCGTCATTCTTCTCACTTTTCTCTGCATCCTCAGTTTGTGCAGCCCCATCTTCTCCTTTACTCTTCTTTTTCTTCTTCTTCTTCTTCTCCGATTTCTCCTCATCGGAAGAAGCAGCATCACTCTTACTCTTCCCATCCTTATCTTTCTTCTTCTTTTTCTTCTTCTCGCTCCTCTCTTCTTCTGCTACCTCTGCTTCCTCCTCTAACTTAACTTTTTTCAATGCAACCGGGGTTTCCAGACCATCCTCCAACTTACGCTTATGCCCATCACCTCCTTCCTTATCCTTCTTCTTTTTCTTCTTCTTTTCCTCTTTCCCTTCCTCAACAGTAATAACCTCTTCAACCTTCTCTTCCACCTTCCCTTCTTTCATGACAGCTGCAATTTGTGCAATTTCAGCCTCACCACCAGCTGGCACTGCGGTATTCCTTAACCACTCAGCTGGTGTTTTCTCATTCGGATTACCTTTCTTATCAAGCAAGCCTTCAGCAATCAGCTTCTTTTTCATGGAAGCTTTGGGCCCAAGTCCCCATTTCCTAGGATAAGTATCTCTATCCATAACAACCCTCTTAATCTTAGCAACAACTCCGTGATCACAGGTAGCCATAACAGCAGTAGTCATCTCTGCAATGCCCAAAGCTATAGCCTCCCCCTTTGTGGTCATCATAACAACCTCCTCTCCGTTCTCAATCCCATTCTCAAACCTCAGCAACCCAGGAATCATCAGCTTTGCACCATAACAGATAGCGTTCACTGCAGAATCCTTCACAACCAGCCTCTTGTAGCTCGTAAGCAACACCTCCAAAGGCATCACCACCCTCCTCAAATAACTCTCATCCTTGTAATTATCAAACATCCACTGTGCATCGAGAACATCATGCATTGTCACCATGTTATCCTTCTCTCCCAAAATTCCAGATCTCACCCTTCTCAACTCCTGCATGTGTCCTCCGACTCCAAGAATCAGTCCCAAATGAACACAAAGGGTCCTTACATAGGTCCCTGCTTCACAGCTTATCCAGAACACTACCAAATGCTTCTCAGCATCATATTCAAGCAACTTACTTTCATAAATAGTTCTGACTCTGAGTTGTCTTTTCACAGCAGATATCAAAGGTGGACGCTGGAAAACAGCACCTGTTAAGCTCTCTAAAGCTCTTGCCACTTTAGCAACATCAGGTACTTTATCATGGAGTCTTGCAACGCAAACATACTCCTTTCCAGCTCCCTGCTGCGACTTGACAAGCCTGGTCGCACGATCGATGCAAACGATTAAATTTCCAGTGACTTTAGGATCGAGCGTACCGGAATGTCCAGTTTTCTCACAACGCAAGATACGTTTGATCCAGGCGACGACCTCGTGAGAAGAGGGGTTTGACGGCTTGTCCAGGTTGATGATTCCGTAACGGAGGTATTCAGGCAAAGGCCGTTTCAACGGGGAATAGCCAGTGGGTAATGGAGTGTAGTGACCTGTACGGACGTTGAGGCGGTTGTAGTTTTTGAGGAGGATAGGCCAATCGGAGGTATCCAGAACCGGAGTGTAGGATTGGGGTTTTATTAGGTCCTTTGATGCTTGGTCGTCTTCAGTGGGGATGGAGTCCGAGCCGTTCGATTTGGAGGATTTCTTTTTCTTTTTGTCCGAGGTGAGAGATGGTGAAGAAGCCATGGCAACTTGCTGGTTATCCATGAAGGTACTAGGAACGGAAGAAAAATACGGCGGCGGTAGAGGGAGTTAGGGTTTTAGGTTTGGGGTTTTAACCGCAAGAATGAGTGGGAAATCGGGTTGATGGGCTCGTTTTTGGACCTTGTTCCTAACAAAATAAAATCATCATGCTATTAGATCGGGTAGAGTGTTCCGGCTATTGTTTTTGTGAACTTATTTTAAAAAGTGCGACATACTTCTAAAGTGAACTACATACTTCTAAAGTGTGACAAATGGTAATAGAGGATTTGAGAACGAAGTTTGAACGGAGTTTTTGAACATGAAATGCATTTGCGAACGAATGAGATATCGAAGCAAAATATAATTCGACTGTTTGAAATAGATATTTTATATTTTAATTTTATAAATTGTACGGATTTTATTCAAAGCAACTTCATAATATAGAACATTTTGATACTATTGTAATGTAGTAAAACAAGTTTCAAACGGATCTCATTGCACAAATCTATCTATCTTCTTCTTCTATATAATAATTCTCACTGATCTTATCTTTGGTCCGACCTTGAAATACCGAAATTGCCCCTCACTATTTAAATATCACCTAATACTCACTACTTTTGACCGTGTGTAACACCCCGCCTCCGCTAGGGTCACTCGCAAAGAAAAGCACTAGCTTTAGAGGGGCATTATTGGTAAACATGCACAGAAATATCACAAGACAGAGCATATATAAATAGCGGAAGTAAAATCAAACTTTCATAACATGAATAAATAAGGTCTAAAGCCTTTTACATCAGAGTACATCAAAACCTGTCTTGCAATAATAAAGAAGCATAAAAACCTTTTCATAAATTATTCCCCAAGTAAAAACAGTAAAGTAGCCATAGCCAAGAGAAGTCCAAGCCATCCATGATGACCTTCAGGCAGAAGAAGTCCGAACTAAACAGCATTGTTTCCTCCCTGTAACCTGGGGGGGGGAACGGAAGAAAAGAGGCGAAACAAAACGGGTCAGTCGAAAAGACTGAGTAAGTCCTATCTACTTCCAGTATAAAAACAGGTAAAGGTAACATGACATGCATAAACTGAAAGTAAACATAAGGATAACTACTAGATAGATAAGCCAGGACAGCCGGTTGAACTTCTGTGGCAGGGTAAACCAAGGTATCATGATAAACTGCGGTGTTATGATAAGTCAAGGTATCACATCGTCGGATTTCTATCGAGTACATTACCCCAAGGTATCTACCCCGTCCAACATCCCACGGTATCTATTAAGTATATTCTTCCTAGTCCTAACATGTATATTTGCTCTGCACCCTCCGTACTAGTATCCCAGCCTTGTTATGTGTTAACCATGAATGTCCCTTACTCAAAGTCGTGTAATGGTCCATGTCAATCTAATATATCGCATATATAGGTTATTCAAATCATATGTTTCTTTCCATGTATATAAGTTCAGTCCTTTGCCGTACCTCGTACGGGCTTCCTCATGTCGTATTATCCTAGCAATCGTTTGGACTGTCACCCTTGTTCTAGCTAGGCTCTTCCATATGAATCATCGTTTGAACTACTAGGACTTACACCACCTAGCACCCCTAGGGATTACGCTTACCTATTGCACGCTTTCGTATTTTGGTTTGGGTTAAACCACCTAGGCCACTAGGGATTACGCTAACCCTCAACCGCGCCCTTTTTCCCACGCAATCACCGTGAATCGTTTTTCTATAACTGTATGCACATGTATCACATCGTGCCATCCGAGTCCTGTCACAGGGCAAAACAAGAAATACAGGACTCGGTCGGGAGCTTTAGATTTATCTGCCGATGCAGATACTAAGGTCTGCTTTTCTACACGTGGCTATGGTCCCACGAGACCCCTCCCTCAACTAGTGAAAGGCAACACAAGAGAAAATCTTGCATGAGAACTACACTCCGGCCAGCCCACATCCTACGGCCTACCTCACCCATAATTAGATAGCAATTATGGTCTGTTGGGTGTTCCCTGCCTTTCCGTACGTACACGCTTGACTCAAGATGGTAGATGATCGACGAACTTGCTATCTCGGGCATCTTATGTATTCGCCGGCTCACTGCTATCCACCCCAGTCTTTAGGTCGCTCGCATAGCAACCAAGGCATATTCTTGGTTCTTCTACCGCAGACCTCAACCTCTCGTGAGCCTAGTATAATGACCTGGCAGCTCACAGAGGGATCCCAAGAATATCCTCACGTTCCCCGAAGCCGCTGCTTCGTTACCCAGTTCGTTGGAGCCTTTATCTAAATCAGATAGCCTGCTCCTACACGCATACTTAAATGTTGACCTAACGTATCGGGTTACTAATCTATCTCAGAAGTGGTCCAAATGTCTTTGACTAAGAATTATTACTTAGTTTTCCCTTAACTAAGGTTTACCACTTAGCCTTATTTCCATTATCCTTGTTAACTATGGTTATTTACCTAATCCTCCGAATTAGGGTTTATCTAATGGGTTAAGTGTCACTTAAGTTCACAACTTAACCCGTCTACAAAACATGTCGAAACTGGCTAAGTGTCTGAGTCCAAGACTTAACCCTACAGACCATGTGTCAAGTTGGTTAAGTATACCAAGCAATCCATGACTTAACCTCGTCTAATTATCATTTTAGATTGGTTAAGTATATATATTAATTTGACCCTATCAAATTACCGAGTCAAATCGGTCAAGCGTATTCGAAACGATTCGTGACTTAGCCTTATCATGTTTTTACGTTAGATTGGTTAAGTATAGGTTAACTTAACCTCATCAAATCATAGTGTTAAATTAGTTAAGTGTTTATCTTAACCCCATTAAATTACCAAGTTGGATTAATTAAGTCTAGGCTAACTTAACCCCATCCGATTACCATGTTTAGATTAGTTAAGTCTAATCTTAACCTCATCCATTAACTGTATTATACGGTTAAGTGTCAATAAGAAAATTTACTTAACCTTATCAAGTTATCGTATTGGATTGATTAAGTGTTGGTTAACTTAATCCCGTCCCCTCGTCGTATAAAAATGGTCAAGTGTCGTTAGACAAATCAAGTTACTTAACCTACCCAACCCTGTCATGTTTTGTTAAGTATCATTAGCCTAATCAAATTACTTAACCCATTTGTCCATGTCATATTTGGTTAAGCCTCATTAATCAAATTAACTTAACCCTACTATGTGGCATTAATTATTTAATGCACCCCAACCTCTCACATTAGACTTTGTTGTGGTTACTAGTTAAGCCGGGCGGGTCCGGGTAGATTTACACCACAACTTGGTCTAACCTCGGGTTCAAGCACAACATGACCAACTTCTCACATTGAGTCCTATTGTTTGCAACTACTAGTTAGGCCGGTCGGTTCCGGGTAGTTTTACGTTGCAAACTCAACCCAACCTCGAGTTGGCCACTTTCATGTTTAGTCTAGTGTCATGTTCATAATCAAGTTTTTCAAGCAATTGGGTAGACCTAACTTAATAGGTAAATTCCCAATGGGTAGACCTAACTTAATAGGTAAATTCCCAAGCTTATGATTATGCATATTTACATGTTAACTTACATGCTATATTCAATGTTGCATGTTGTCATGTTATACCCATTTGACCCAAATCATGTTTCACATCATATTTCATGGAACTTCAAGTTAAGTTTCTCATGTATATTCACGCTCGTCTAACCTAACCCCAAAACGTGTTTCCAACGTAAGTATAGACGAGTCAACATAGTAGGAATACTATGACTACAAATTGGCCTCGAACATGCATAGTGTCATAAAAAGGGTTTTGGCCATAAACACACAAAATGTCACAAGGGAATTCGGCCACAACATGCATATTATCAAAAAGAGTTTGGCCATAAACATGCACAACTTAAAAGAGGGGATTGGCCATAAGCATGCATAATCTCATAAAGGATTTGGCCACAAACTTGCATGATAACATAAGGGGGTTTGGGTTCATAAACATGCATAAGCCCCAAAATCTTGTCTTAGCCCATGTTTCACACATAAGTGGTTCCTAAAGGTTCATGCTAGCATTTCATGCATAAAGATCCAAACTTGCAAGTTAAACTAGGTTATGCATAGCATGAGAGGCATGATTAAGTCACTCACATGGCCTAAGATCATAAATATGAACACAAGAGGCATGGTAAGGTTCATATAGGTTCGCATAATCATGTTTAGCCCCATTTTATCCCATGTCATTATCAAAACTACCGTTTCCATCTAAAAGTAGCTAGAACTTACTTAGGCAAGGCTTAGGAAAGGGATCATGCATCATTATGACGAAGAAAGGTGGCTCCTTTGATGAAGAACCATCCCAAAACTCGCATAGAAATGTTGATTTGGCCTCTATTTGGTGTAGCAAGCTTGCATCCTTTGATTTGAACCCGATTTGAATGCATAGGCTCTAGGGATTTGAGATGGAGGCCATGATCACCTTGCATTTGGGCAGCACTTCGTGGAGAGGGTGAGTTATGAGGGTCTAGGGGGGGCTTAGGGGTGTTTTTATAGGGATTAGGATAGTTTTAGGCCCTTAGATTAACCCTAGGATAGATCAGAACCATCAGATCCCGGAATTCTCTAGAACCAGGCCACAAGACCAGACCAAGACCCAAAGTGGTGCGCCAGGAAAAACTGCCCGGCCACCCCCTGTTGACAGGCAAGTCGACAGGGCTGTCGACTTGGTCTGGGCCCAAGTCGACAGGCCTGTCGACAGCCCTGTCGACATGGCCTAGGCGGGAAAACTTCCCGCCTAGCCCCAGATCTGATTTCAAAACTGTTTCCGAAATTCAAATTTCCAGAAATCTTCTTTGGGCCTTAACCGGGTCATACGGACTCCGATTTACAAAATTTCGGACTCTATTTCGCGTATTTTTCCGAGACGAACGCAATGGCATAGCCCGTTTTACTTGATTCAGAATTTAAAATTAAATTCTGCCTTGATTCTCGTTTTAACATGTTATCGAAATACGAGTTGTTACATTCTCCCCACCTTTTAGGATTTCGTCCCCGAAATCTCCAAGTTGGGAAGAACATATCCTACCATCCATCATCCATCTACTCAAACCATCATCCACAAGCAACCATTGTCCTTAGACGACTTCTAATGCTTTATGAATGTATGCAAAACGTGTGTGTACATGTTCCTTAGCTAATGCTAATGATCAGGCCTGAAAAAATCTTTTGAATGCAAAAACATGTTTAGTGCCATGAATCCATCATGTATGCAAATAGTCCTAGTCATATACACTATATGCGTGCACAAACATTCAACCATATGCAACATCCGCATGATAACACATTCAATTTCATCCATAAACAAGTATAAATACTCGTGCATATGCAATATGAAATGTGACCGAGTCGAGCTAGTATCTAATGTGTATTCGCGCATCCACGAGCAACCACTTGCAACCACTTGCAACCATATCAATCATAACATGTTTCAAATACATGTTTACATCCATAGGGTTCTACCTAAGATTCCCTGAAACAGGGTCGAGAGGATAAACAAAACAAACTCCGTACGGGGTTTGTAACAGAGACAGGACCGAGAGGATATCCATAAAAGATAGCCTACAAGCAAGCTCAACAGAAAAACAGGGATCGAGGATATATTCCCAAAAGAGATATCATGCACGTATTTAGTCTTCAGTCTTCTGAGTCGCATTACCTTGAGCTTAGTTCCTTCGTGCCTTGACCGCCCCTTTTACTTCACGATTTCGCAGCTTCTTATTTCTTGTTTTCATAACATGAGTTGGAACTCATTTCCTCGTTGCCCCTCGTTCCACTTGCACTTATTCTCCTTCTCGAATACTTGGCGCAAACAGGACTGCGTACTCATGATTCCACGCAAGCTTTCCAAAATTTCATTAGTGAATCCTGGACCTCGTACCACAAGGTATTCCACGTAGAAAAACTTTCCCTTGCAAGTAAACAGGTTACCATGCGCACTTACTAGGGTAATTCCCATAACCCATACATAAGCGAAGTAAACCATCCGTTTTATTAGCGAACACCACTCGATCGGGTTTCTAATTCCCAACAAAGGCATCTAGGGATTCTAAGTAACTAATCATGACAGAACCCGAAAGGTTACGCGTTACTTCAAGGGTATTACCAAGCGAGCCAAGAGTCTAACTATCCTCCTTCTAAAACCGAGAGTGGCACCCCTTACTGGATAACCACTTCATCCCTAGGATCCATCCATAGTTCCAAAAACATGGGCACTCTCAAATCCATCCAGTCATGAATAAATGGACCGACCTTCCAATAGGACTTGAGACAAAAACGGGATCCTCTATTATACTAGTACTAAGGTGCAGAGACTCAACTATCGAAGCGGACTTAAAAGATGCGGTGATCAAAACAAAGTCCCTACAGGATGATAGAGAAGAAAAGCTAAACCTTTGACAAGATCGTTACCCTCCTTCTGAGGTACCCTAGAAATGAGAGCATACTATTGCCCTCCGAATGATCTTGTCCCTGTTCCATGATACTTAACTATCCGTCCCGTTTCACCATGCCAAAGGTACTCTCTCGTCATGGGTTTCATTGTTCATCTTCCTCCCTTCTTTTAGGACTCAGCCATACCAACATGTTGCTTATCCCTGAGCTCGTATCCTTTATCCTTGTTCTTACTATCCTTTCATGCATAACCCTGCAACGGTCTCTCGAGAACCACCTCCATCGTACGGAAAATACTTACGCAGCTAGAAAGACTAGTCGCAGTCGAAACCACTGTGACTACAGAATGGAGGAAAGAAAGGAAAAGAGATTCAATCAAGGAAACAAGGATAATGCTAATGGCCTTTGGGGAACAGCCTTTTTCTTTTTAAAAGAAAATTTTCTTGAAAAATGCTTCTTTGTAAATGGTTTTTCAAATAATTTTCAGAAGGTCTTTAAAAACTTTTGCCCAGTCTAGTAACCTTCTGCTCTGATACCAAATGTAACACCCCGCCTCCGCTAGGGTCACTCGCAAAGGAATGCACTAGCTTTAGAGGGGCATTATTGGTAAACATGCACAGAAATATCACAAGACAGAGCATATATAAATAGCGGAAGTAAAATCAAACTTTCATAACATGAATAAATAAGGTCTAAAGCCTTTTACATCAGAGTACATCAAAACCTGTCTTGCAATAATAAAGAAGCATAAAAACCTTTTCATAAATTATTCCCCAAGTAAAAACAGTAAAGTAGCCATAGCCAAGAGAAGTCCAAGCCATCCATGATGACCTTCAGGCAGAAGAAGTCCGAACTAAACAGCATTGTTTCCTCCCTGTAACCTGGGGGGGAAACGGAAGAAAAGAGGCGAAACAAAACGGGTCAGTCGAAAAGACTGAGTAAGTCCTATCTACTTCCAGTATAAAAACAGGTAAAGGTAACATGACATGCATAAACTGAAAGTAAACATAAGGATAACTACTAGATAGATAAGCCAGGACAGCCGGTTGAACTTCTGTGGCAGGGTAAACCAAGGTATCATGATAAACTGCGGTGTTATGATAAGTCAAGGTATCACATCATCGGATTTCTATCGAGTACATTACCCCAAGGTATCTACCCCGTCCAACATCCCACGGTATCTATTAAGTATATTCTTCCTAGTCCTAACATGTACATTTGCTCTGCACCCTCCGTACTAGTATCCCAGCCTTGTTATGTGTTAACCATGAATGTCCCTTACTCAAAGTCGTGTAATGGTCCATGTCAATCTAATATATCGCATATATAGGTTATTCAAATCATATGTTTCTTTCCATGTATATAAGTTCAGTCCTTTGTCGTACCTCGTACGGGCTTCCTCATGTCGTATTATCCTAGCAATCGTTTGGACTGTCACCCTTGTTCTAGCTAGGCTCTTCCATATGAATCATCGTTTGAACTACTAGGACTTACGCCACCTAGCACCCCTAGGGATTACGCTTACCTATTGCATGCTTTCGTATTTTGGTTTGGGTTAAACCACCTAGGCCACTAGGGATTACGCTAACCCTCAACCGCGCCCTTTTTCCCACGCAATCACCGTGAATCGTTTTTCTATAACTGTATGCACATGTATCACATCGTGCCATCCGAGTCCTGTCACAGGGCAAAACAAGAAATACAGGACTCGGTCGGGAGCTTTAGATTTATCTGCCGATGCAGATACTAAGGTCTGCTTTTCTACACGTGGCTATGGTCCCACGAGACCCCTCCCTCAACTAGTGAAAGGCAACACAAGAGAAAATCTTGCATGAGAACTACACTCCGGCCAGCCCACATCCTACGGCCTACCTCACCCATAATTAGATAGCAATTATGGTCTGTTGGGTGTTCCCTGCCTTTCCGTACGTACACGCTTGACTCAAGATGGTAGATGATCGACGAACTTGCTATCTCGGGCATCTTATGTATTCGCCGGCTCACTGCTATCCACCCCAGTCTTTAGGTCGCTCGCATAGCAACCAAGGCATATTCTTGGTTCTTCTACCGCAGACCTCAACCTCTCGTGAGCCTAGTATAATGACCTGGCAGCTCACAGAGGGATCCCAAGAATATCCTCACGTTCCCCGAAGCCGCTGCTTCGTTACCCAGTTCGTTGGAGCCTTTATCTAAATCAGATAGCCTGCTCCTACACGCATACTTAAATGTTGACCTAACGTATCGGGTTACTAATCTATCTCAGAAGTGGTCCAAATGTCTTTGACTAAGAATTATTACTTAGTTTTCCCTTAACTAAGGTTTACCACTTAGCCTTATTTCCATTATCCTTGTTAACTATGGTTATTTACCTAATCCTCCGAATTAGGGTTTATCTAATGGGTTAAGTGTCACTTAAGTTCACAACTTAACCCGTCTACAAAACATGTCGAAACTGGCTAAGTGTCTGAGTCCAAGACTTAACCCTACAGACCATGTGTCAAGTTGGTTAAGTATACCAAGCAATCCATGACTTAACCTCGTCTAATTATCATTTTAGATTGGTTAAGTATATATATTAATTTGACCCTATCAAATTACCGAGTCAAATCGGTCAAGCGTATTCGAAACGATTCGTGACTTAGCCTTATCATGTTTTTACGTTAGATTGGTTAAGTATAGGTTAACTTAACCTCATCAAATCATAGTGTTAAATTAGTTAAGTGTTTATCTTAACCCCATTAAATTACCAAGTTGGATTAATTAAGTCTAGGCTAACTTAACCCCATCCGATTACCATGTTTAGATTAGTTAAGTCTAATCTTAACCTCATCCATTAACTGTATTATACGGTTAAGTGTCAATAAGAAAATTTACTTAACCTTATCAAGTTATCGTATTGGATTGATTAAGTGTTGGTTAACTTAATCCCGTCCCCTCGTCGTATAAAAATGGTCAAGTGTCGTTAGACAAATCAAGTTACTTAACCTACCCAACCCTGTCATGTTTTGTTAAGTATCATTAGCCTAATCAAATTACTTAACCCATTTGTCCATGTCATATTTGGTTAAGCCTCATTAATCAAATTAACTTAACCCTACTATGTGGCATTAATTATTTAATGCACCCCAACCTCTCACATTAGACTTTGTTGTGGTTACTAGTTAAGCCGGGCGGGTCCGGGTAGATTTACACCACAACTTGGTCTAACCTCGGGTTCAAGCACAACATGACCAACTTCTCACATTGAGTCCTATTGTTTGCAACTACTAGTTAGGCCGGTCGGTTCCGGGTAGTTTTATGTTGCAAACTCAACCCAACCTCGAGTTGGCCACTTTCATGTTTAGTCTAGTGTCATGTTCATAATCAAGTTTTTCAAGCAATTGGGTAGACCTAACTTAATAGGTAAATTCCCAATGGGTAGACCTAACTTAATAGGTAAATTCCCAAGCTTATGATTATGCATATTTACATGTTAACTTACATGCTATATTCAATGTTGCATGTTGTCATGTTATACCCATTTGACCCAAATCATGTTTCACATCATATTTCATGGAACTTCAAGTTAAGTTTCTCATGTATATTCACGCTCGTCTAACCTAACCCCAAAACGTGTTTCCAACGTAAGTATAGACGAGTCAACATAGTAGGAATACTATGACTACAAATTGGCCTCGAACATGCATAGTGTCATAAAAAGGGTTTTGGCCATAAACACACAAAATGTCACAAGGGAATTCGGCCACAACATGCATATTATCAAAAAGAGTTTGGCCATAAACATGCACAACTTAAAAGAGGGGATTGGCCATAAGCATGCATAATCTCATAAAGGATTTGGCCACAAACTTGCATGATAACATAAGGGGGTTTGGGTTCATAAACATGCATAAGCCCCAAAATCTTGTCTTAGCCCATGTTTCACACATAAGTGGTTCCTAAAGGTTCATGCTAGCATTTCATGCATAAAGATCCAAACTTGCAAGTTAAACTAGGTTATGCATAGCATGAGAGGCATGATTAAGTCACTCACATGGCCTAAGATCATAAATATGAACACAAGAGGCATGGTAAGGTTCATATAGGTTCGCATAATCATGTTTAGCCCCATTTTATCCCATGTCATTATCAAAACTACCGTTTCCATCTAAAAGTAGCTAGAACTTACTTAGGCAAGGCTTAGGAAAGGGATCATGCATCATTATGACGAAGAAAGGTGGCTCCTTTGATGAAGAACCATCCCAAAACTCGCATAGAAATGTTGATTTGGCCTCTATTTGGTGTAGCAAGCTTGCATCCTTTGATTTGAACCCGATTTGAATGCATAGGCTCTAGGGATTTGAGATGGAGGCCATGATCACCTTGCATTTGGGCAGCACTTCGTGGAGAGGGTGAGTTATGAGGGTCTAGGGGGGCTTAGGGGTGTTTTTATAGGGATTAGGATAGTTTTAGGCCCTTAGATTAACCCTAGGATAGATCAGAACCATCAGATCCCGGAATTCTCTAGAACCAGGCCACAAGACCAGACCAAGACCCAAAGTGGTGCGCCAGGCAAAACTGCCCGGCCACCCCCTGTCGACAGGCAAGTCGACAGGGCTGTCGACTTGGTCTGGGCCCAAGTCGACAGGCCTGTCGACAGCCCTGTCGACATGGCCTAGGCGGGAAAACTTCCCGCCTAGCCCCAGATCTGATTTCAAAACTGTTTCCGAAATTCAAATTTCCAGAAATCTTCTTTGGGCCTTAACCGGGTCATACGGACTCCGATTTACAAAATTTCGGACTCTATTTCGCGTATTTTTCCGAGACGAACGCAATGGCATAGCCCGTTTTACTTGATTCAGAATTTAAAATTAAATTCTGCCTTGATTCTCGTTTTAACATGTTATCGAAATACGAGTTGTTACACCGTGTATAATTATTTCCCTAAACGTTGCATGCAACCTTTCATAAATAATTTGACCGTGTAAACATTTAGTTATCTGATTCTTTCCACATTCCATTTTCTTTTACTATTGTGTTCTACCAATAGATTTTAACCTATGATATTGACGCACCTTATGAAATGTTAACTTTTATTGCTTTATGTGATGTTAGATAACATGTAAGATAGTATGAAGTGTAAGATTTGTCCTTTTTAATTTTCCGAAACATTAAACTAAAAATCAGATAGTTACCAGTCGACGATAGTTATATTTATCATGAACTAAATGTTGATTGCATATTTCACAAACTAATGAATAGGCATTACATTATGTTATAGAATTCTGTAACAATTGGTGATTGGGCGTTATCATAAATTATGTTCATTGATCTTCTTAATAATTTCAATTTATTAGCTATATCTTAACATATATGTGGATTCAATTCATTGCCTTAGATGTTGCAATGGATTTTTATTAGCTATATCTTTACATATATGTAGATTCAATTTATTCGTAATGTGCGCTGATAATTTACTTACTGCAGTTGTTTTCTTGCGCTTTCTATTTTCGTTTAGTGGTTTTATTTTATGTGTCTGGCTTCTACTATGTCCAGTTAATCATTACAATATTTTTTTTAATAACATAAATTTTAATGCCTAGGAAAGCGGGCAAAAAATACTAGTTATTACAAATATTAAAACCTTAGTATATATACATGAAGCTTTGTTCAGTTCAATGTGTCATTACATGCGCATTACAATAAAACATGATATATATACAAATATATACATATATATATATATATATCGATATGTGTGTGTGTGTCTATATATATATACGAGTGGAAACCCGTGCGTTGCACGGATGCATAAGATGTTGGGTGTCATAATTTGTTGAGATGATACAATTGTGTGTGTCGTGGATTGTAATAATCATATACTTAGAGTGAAAGTAATCATATACGGGGTGTTGTAGTTTGCACGGGAGCATAGAGTACGGGGTGTTGTAGTTTGCATTGTGTTTGTATAGATGCATGCGTGTAGTTAATTGTAGAAGTACTAAGGGAGAAAAAAGAGGAGAATAGTAGGGGTTGAACAGATGACTTGGTATAAGTTGTAGATTTAAAAGGACAGAAAATGTTTTGATGTAATAATGGACTGGGTTATAGTAGAGAAAGTGATCACATGGCAATCAAACATTGTAGCAATATAGCAAATGTATTCACATGTTTACAAATGTGACTCTTATAATCATATAAGGTGGCTAATCATATGCAGTAGGAACAACATTTTTTTTTCGATCACGATTTAATTAGCTGGAATGGTATATGTTTGATGTCAATATCTAAAGTGGTCATATTCATAAACTGAAGTATAAATAAGTGAATGGATTAACAGAACTATAATCGTATTTGTTTATACGTTATCAGTTTTGTCGATCATTTTATTATGGGATTTAAAAAATAGGCGACACGTAATCTATGCTTTGCTTCGCACCTCATGTCATTGTTTTGCTTGTTTTAACATGAATTTGATATATTTTGATTTTGTCTACTAATTTTTTACAATTAATGTTTGGTTATCTTTATGGCACATCATAGCTCAATTTTATTATCTTACAGTTTGGTTGCTTTTTACATGCTTTTTACATGCATTTGAAGAAAATGGGTGCTAATTTATTGGACATGCATATGAATTACTTCTAACTGACCTCATCTCGGTCTAAAATTAGTACCATACATGTTAAATATTATGACTATATTTTAGTATATATTGAAGGACTAATTAAAGCAATAGACTATGAAGATGTAAATATACAAAACCATGTCATTTATATGGTAATTCTATGATATAGCCTTATTAAAATTGGGTATTACTAACATTTACTGGTAGGACTAATTAAAGTAATGTAAATAAATGCATTTATTTTTATATGGTAATGGAATATAAACTATTAATACTCTAATTTTATATGGTATATTTTGAAGGACTATTTAAAGTAATGTCCATAAATGCAATTATTTGTAAAACTAAAGTTATAGTTGATTTCCGTAATTGCAACAGGTCTAAAGGCTACAAACATGCAATGCCAATATTACTAACATTTACTGCTAAATTATATCACCCACTGCTAAATTAAATTTTAGATGCTTTTTACATGCATTTGAAGAAAATGGGTGCTAATTTGCTTTCTGTGCATATGAATTACTTCTAACTGACCTCATCTCTGTCTAAAATTAGTACCATATATGTTAAATATTATGACTATATTTTAGTATATATTGAAGGACTAATTAAAGCAATGTCCTTAACTGCATTTATATGTAAAATGAAATTGTATTTGATTTCCGTATTTGCAACAGGTATAAAGGCTGCAAACACGCAATAGCCTATGAAGATGTAAATATACAAAACCATGTCATTTATATGGTAATTCTATGATATAGAATTTTTAAAATTGGGTATTACTAACATTTACTGGTTGGACTAATTAAAGTAATGTAAATAAATGCATTTATTTTTATATGGTAATGGAATATAAACAATTTCACTCTAATTTTATATGGTATATATATTTTGAAGGACTAATTAAAGTAATGACCGTAAATGCAATTATTTGTAAAACTAAAGTTATAGTTGATTTCCGTAATTGCAACAGGTCTAAAGGCTACAAACATGCAATGCCAGTATTACTAACATTTACTGCTAAATTATATCACCCACTACTATATTAAATTTTAGATTGTGAATATTGACAGTGATTGGCTGTTATATAGAACAACGGTGCATTTGCAGAATTTTATGTTTTCATTTTAGCTATTTATTGCATGCCAGAGATGGTAGGAATGTATAACAGGAAACAAAATTTAATTCATACAGCACATTGTGAATGAGTTCTAAAACGGTGCAGATTTAAAGTGTAAAACAGTAAAAAATGAAATTTGGAAGGGAACACATGGTTCACATTTTGTATGCATGTATGCACATCCATTTCAGCTTTATAATTTCGTGATCCAGTATATACACGACTGACATTCAGTAAATATGAGTATGTATCATAAACTGAGTACAAAAGGTATAAAGCATCATCAAAATCATATGTAACTATCATGTAAAATTGAGCTAACCACATTCTCGACGAAATATTATTTTGCACAGAAAGCAAATGTAGAGAGGAAACACATGAATATGACAGAATTTGATACAGGACATGTATATTAGAACTTATTATCAACACTTAAACATATTTTTAAGTACACGTAAAAAAGTGTAATTATCGATCACTACGTCCTTACTCCAATGTGCTGAGTGTAAGTTAAGCTGCAAATAGGAGTAAATAAGCAGTTGGTTAAAACGAATATAGTACTTATTTTAGTATTTAAAATATAAGATAAGCAATAGATTGTATTACCGTAATTCTTTTTAATGGCCATTCAGTAGTTTGCCGTTTATACATCGCATCCTCTTCATAGGCCAGTATTGCATTATCCCAAATCTGTAATGCGAAATGAACAATGTAACATGAATTGATAATTAAATTAAAGAGTATATGAACACATTTCTCGTATTGGATCATACTTCACTTCCTAGACTTGTTCTCTATCTTGGCCATGTGCTTCTCCGAATTTGCATAGGCTGGTTTGGGGTAAACTTGTTTACCCTTCAAGACATGGGTAGTTGTTATGTACTGATAATCTGAAATTAAAATATGTAAGCATAATCCACCAAAGATAAACACTTACATGAGTATTAAACAGAATGACATTAACCCCGTATTCACGTAGCAAACATATAATTTTCGAAACAATATAATCTCCATCCGCCCAAATATTTCCGTGAATGATGAGATTATTAAATATTGTTGCTGCTTGTTGTCGCGCATCGAGTACAGAGCAGATAACCATGTTCGGGCAGAAAAGGTAATGTACCAATGAGAAGATAAATGGTTGGGGTTAAGCAGAAAAATGTTGAGTGGTGTGAGCAGAATGCGTGAATTGGGTGGAGATGAGATTAAAAGAGAAGAGAAGGTCAAGTTGGGAGAAAATGTGACAGAGGAGGTTATGTAGAATTATAGAGAACGGGTTTGTTGATGGCCCAATTATAGTAAAAGAAAAAACTGACTGGTGGAACAAATTGTTGTCAATTTATGTTAATGTTAATGCATTAGTTTATTGCATATGTTATATAAGTTAATGTTCCACCTATTTTTTCTTTAGAAAAATACCATTAATTGCTTACACAAATAAGGAATTACAAAAAATATCAAATTTAACAGATTCACCATAAAATATGCCAATTTCGAAATGTGGTGTGAATATGGAATGAAAGTATATTTTGATAACAAAGTAAAATATTGTTTTTAGGATTTCCAAATATAGGACATGTGCAGAATAGGGGTATGACGAATATTAAATTTGAAGAAAGAACAAAACTGGTATACGAATATTAAATGAAATATTAAAGGCAGTCTTGGAAATAAATTTATGATATACGATTTATTAATGACGTGTATGAATGAAAACTTAACTATTAAGGAGATATTGTATGAAGTCTATATGGAATGCATACTGTAGTAGTAACAGTAATAGGAAAAAAAACGTAATTTACCAAGAAATAAGAAATTGTGTAATTTTACTTAATTCATTGGTAAATGGGAACATTTAATGGAGATGGAAACGTATATGGTAAATGGGAACATTTAATGCAGATGAAAGCATGTGTGTTAAAGTAACATAATCGTAGCAGGTGAAATTTGATGTATATATGGTATAGTAACAGCCAAGGTCCATATGGTACAATTAATTGGATGCATGAATAAGCATAATCGTGGTTGGTCCAGCATGGATGCATAAAATATTAATGTAGGAAGGATTAAAATATTCATTTCCACGATTAACACATGAATATTAACGTAGGAAGGATTAAAGAAAAAAGCTGCATCATGGATGCATAAAATATGAAAATGTAGGAAGAAGCTAACACAGTTCAAAAGCATGAAATTATGGAGGCATTACGGATTTTGATCAAAAATAATACATGAAGAGAAAGCATTAAAAAGTGAATAAAATTGGTAAGTGGAAGACGTGGACCATAGAATACAATTTGGCTGCTGGTATGATAATATTTCACGTCTGCAAGTATGATAAATAATAATTTATTTAGGAAGGACACTGTTAAAATGGCAATAGATTTTTATATTTACACAGTATAAGATAATGGTAATATGTCAATAATAGGAATGATAGGATGTGTTTAAATCAACCTATTCAATGCTAATGCAAGAATAATGCCATGTTTATGACATGTTTATGGGATGTGTTTAAATTAGGACGTTTGTTTTTGCGGGATTAAATCTGAACCGCTCTTTGTCTCCTTGTTTGTCTAAGGGTTTGTCCAAGGGGGGGATTTTATTATATAGATATATATATATATATATATAGCGCAGTAGCTTAGCGTTGTAATTAAAATGTTATATGAAAATGATTAGAATAAAATATAAAAACAAATTGAGCTATAAAATAATAGGAGTTTAGCTAATATTTCATTATTTGAAACCTAAACCTTTTAGCACGTAGGAGCTTGAACAAACACGGCATCTAGGAAAAAAATATGGTGCGAAAAATAAAATTTTCACTTTCCTTTTCAAACCAAAATAATTCCTCTTACGACATTCACGTCTATAAGCCATCAACGATCACACCATATCCATTCACTCCACCACAACTACCTCGGCCATTCCACGTCGATTCTCACGGCTAACCACGACATCGACTGTATTGGTTTACTCCACCAGTGGATTCATTCCAACATCAACGTCCGCATAGGTTCGGTCTTGCATCAACGCCTTCATCGACCAAATTCGTTGAGTTGTTTAGTAACTTCATTTTTTGTTTTTTGTGTTAGTAATATTTTATAAATTGTTTCCGAGTTTGATTCTTATAGTTCCCCTTTGCAGTCATCACTCGTGGAGTTTAGTTTCCTATAGACCTTGGGTCTCTACCGGGGGCCATGATTCATATTAACTGATTTATTAATAATAATTTATTAATATATTTAAATGGTTTTAATTTAGTGTACAATGGTAATAATTAGCTAATTTATGGTTATACGTAACTTTGTTAAAAATCAGTTTAATATTTTATATATGAGTTTATGTTAGAAACCTGACTTGTTTAAATGGTCTATAATCTCGTTGCAAGAATTTGATATACTGAATTGTAAAAGAGAAGAGTGCATAAATTTGTATTTGTATTATTATTATCTCAACTGATACAAAGAGACGTGCATTTATATAGCACTGACTTGGAGAATAGTGTTAGAGCTTATGTCTGATTCATTCTTGTAGTTTAGGATCACATCTAACATCAGGCGACTTTATTTCTTCGAATTTTAGGCTTTGCCGAAGTTTGATGAAGCTCTTCTTCAACATGGGCTTTGATAAAAATGTAGGTAAATGATTTACGTTGATTTCTCCTTTGTTTACTTGTTCACAAATGAAATAGATGTTCAATTCCATGTGTTTGGTCATAGTATGCAAAATTGCGTTTGCAATAAGCATTACAACACTTAAATGATCACATCATATTGTAGCTACTCCGTTGATTTTGAATCTGAATTCACTTAGAAATGATTTTATACACATAAATACCAGATGTAGAGTTTGCAATACTTTTGTATTCTACTTCAGCTCTTGACCAAGACACAGTTGGTTATTTCTTATAGCGCTACGATACTAGATTGTTACCGAGGAATATACAGATACAAATGTCGATCTCTTGTCTTCTGGGTCTACACTCCAATTTACATCTGCATAACCTGTGTTGCTTGAGTCAAATTTCAACCATAGTTAACTATCCCCTTCAGGTATCTTAGTACTATTCTTTTGATCGCCTTTCAATGTTCCTCAAGGGTATTTTGCATGTATTGGCTCACCTTGTTTACACTAAATGAAATTACTAGTCTTGTTATTGTGGCATATTGTAAGGCTCTAATTATGCTTCTGTATAGCTTTTCATTTATGGTTGCCTCCCCTTTATTATTGGACAAATGTAGGTTGCTAACTATAGGAGTTGAGAGAGGATTTGCTTAACTCGTTTTGGCTTTGTCCAGAATTTCTGAAATGTATTTTTATTCATTAAGAACGATTTCTGTATTTTAGACTCTTTTCACTTCTATTCTGAGGAAGTAGTTGAGATTTCTGAGGCCTTTGGTTGAGAATTTTTATCTAGATAAAGACCATTGATTTTTCCTCACAATTTCCTGTAATAATAAAATCATCAATGTATATTAATACATAAGTAATTGTATTATCACAAAATTTAGTAAAAACAGAGTTGTCAGATTTTGTAGATGAGTATCCAAGCTCTACAAGTGTTGTTTTCAATTTTTCACACCAGACTCTAAGAGGTTGTTGAGTCTATGGATAGTCTTATTTAGCTTGCATACAAGTTCCTCATTTCCTTTTTGCTTGTAACTCTATGGTTGTTCCATATATACTTCTTCCTGCAAGACACCATTCAAGAATGCATTATTTACATCAAGTTGTTTTATGGCCTAGTCTTTATGCGGTGCGATTGAGAGTACTATTTCGATAGTCGAGGGTATCACAACTAGTGAGAATATTTCATTAAAGTCAAATTAATTTTGTTTTCAATAACCCATAGCTACCAGTCTTGCTTTATGCTTAGAGACCGTACCATTTACATTTCTTTTTATTCTATATGTCCACTTGCATCCAATGATATTTTTTTCAGGGGTCAAAGTTACTAAGTCCCATGTTTTGTTTTTCATAAAGGCATTGTACTCATCATTCATAGCAGTTTTTCTTATAACTTCTTGAACTGGCTGATGAAATGAGGTCGGTTCTTCACTTTCAAGAGAAACATAATAAGTTTCTAGCTTAAAAATGTCGCTTTTGGTTCTGGTCGTATGATGACCAGTATTGCTAGTAGTTTGAGGTGGTATGGTACCACCTATTTCAGATTCTTGTGATTATATGATGATCGATAAGAGCTTCTTTGTATGCTAATATTATGTTGAGTTTCATGAACATATGTTGATGATGGGTTGGATTGCTGTTGACCTAGTTCGTTGCCAAACAATGTATGTTGAGATCCATCGTGCTTGTCAGATGTCCCATGGCTATTTTTAGCTCTTTGAACTATCTTCGCCTGTTCTTGGGTAGCTTCACCTGGAAACTCAAGTATTTGTGGAATATATGGTTTTAGATTGTAGATTTTCTTTGTAGTAGTTATTTTAAAAAATTTAAAGGGAAAGGCCTTCTCATTGAACACTACATGTCTAGATATGATTATTTCACTAGTGTTACTTATGTACTTCTACCCTTTTTGGCTATCGGCGTACCCTATAAATGTACATGTGGATGACATTAAATTTAACTTGTGACTGTTATATGGTCTTAAATAAGGGTAACATAGACACCCAAACACTCTTAATCCACCGTATTCTGGTTTGATATTAAGTAAAACCTCGACTAGGCTTTTATATTGTTGAACCTTTGTGGGAAATCTAGTTATTAGTTAAACTTTTGTGTTAAAGGCATCAGACCATAATTTTAGTGGTAGATGTGCTTGTGCAAATAAAGTAAGACCATCTTCGACTATGTGTCTATGCTTTCTCTCGACTAAACCATTTTGCTCAGAAGTACATGGACAGGTTGTCCTGTGTATAATACCTTTTGTTGAAAATAATCCTTTAGTGGTATAAATTCAGTTCCATCATCACTTTGAATTATTTGGCCGTATAATTTGTTTGTTTTTCATCCATACTTATGAGTTGTACAACAGCTCTACTGGTTTCAGATTTAGATTTTAAAATTTTTATCTAAGTATGTTTGCAGAAAGCACCAACAAAAGATATGTAGTACTTTTAGCCATTATCAAAGTTTATAGGTGATGAACCCCATAAGTCTGTGGTAGCTACTTAGTTGTAATGGCCTCCTGTACTCAATTTTTAATTTTGGAAATGCAAGCTTATAACTCTTACCTATTTGGTAGAATACAAATGTAGGACTTTTAAACATTTTCACAACAAAAATTATTTTTATTCAAGGCTTTCTTTACAACATTAATATTTGGATGCCCTAATATGTAATTCCAAACATCAAAATCCTTATAGCTTTCTTGTTTCACTTTGGAAATATGACACCAATTTTGTTTACATCCAATTCTTGAATTTGACATACTGAATTTATCCAATCTCTTAAGATAATTTCTTTGGTTAGCATGTCTCTAACTAGACAGTAATTTGCACCGAAAATGGTTCAAACACCCGAAAATTATAAGCAAGAGAATAAAAGTGATTAAAATAAGGAACAAGAACACATAAAGATTTATAGCGGTCCGACTATAGATTGTCTACGTGCACTTTATAACCTCTTTTGATTAGTACAATGAATTCGGAATACAGAGCTTGAGCTGATGAAATCTCAAGTATAGAGTTTTTACAGTAAATAAAACGTGTAAGAGAAGCCAAAAGAAACTTTCTAGATGCTCCAAGGGGCTATTTATAGGAAAATACATATCCGATTCGGCATAGATGTTGGAAGGAATGGTTAGATGTAGTGGAAGTAGTGGGAAACGTGATAGGAAGGAGGGGGAAAGTGGTCATGTCAGCCACGTTACTATACCTGGTTCGGCATAACTCGGTTCGACGTGGATGTCGAACTGGAATGATGCCGAACCAAGAGTGGCTTCTCCATAGCCTTCCTACACAACCCATTTGGAGAGGCCGAACCGGAGAGGTGTTGGATTGGAGATGGTCTTTACATGGCTAGTTGAGGGATGTCGAACGGGGGATATGCCGTACTTGGGAAACTCTATTCTTCTCATGGCTTGCTAGGGGGTCGGACTAGAGTGCGCGTGCCAAACCGGAATGACTTCACTATGGGCTTCTAGGAATCAACTTCAATGTTTGCATCTTGAATGATCGTTCTTTGAGATCTTTTCAGTGTGAAGGCCTTGGCGAAAGACTGGTCAACTTTCTGCCCTCCAAAGTACGTCAGTGTTGTAAATGGGATGTACTTTGAATGAGTTGAACAACCATGTCCATTCTGGAATAGGCATAACGCTTGGATCCTTCTTTTTGTACAATGAAATGAGTAAATTCCTGATTATGTTTGATAGCATTCATCGGACCAAGGTCTTTGATTGAAGATTTTGGAAGTCATAGGTAATCGTTAAAACCTCATAGAGTTAAAATGTTGAATATACTTGCATCCAGTCATGCTATGTCAAGTCATTGGCACCTGCGCATTATTGCGCACATGCAGATCTTGCCACGCAAGACCGCACTCCGCACATCAAGTCAATAATTCCTTGTGAGTTGACATATAAGCTTATGGACTAAGTCAGAAGAGTGTCAGATTTTTTTTTTTCCTTTATCTTCTCTTCTCCTTTGCTTTTTTTAACCAGTTTGTAGGACAAACTTGCGATAACACATCTTGGTTCAGCATAGTCGGACCGGATGGGGAGCCACCTCGGTTTGGCATGGAAGATTCGAAATTCATGCCTGTCACTTCAGGAGGAAGTGGAAAAGTCTCTAACTTTTTTTATAAATATGGGTCCACTCTCTCTCTCTTCACTTTTTACTTTTACTTTAACATCAGCTGGATCGAGTTTTTTTACCTTTCTCCAACCATAATTCGAATTGATTTCTACTCGATTAGGGCTGTAATTCGAGTGGACATGACCGAACAACAAATCTACCGATTTCGGATCGAATATTAATTCGGACGGACAAGTGTCCGATTCGACTAAATGCGAACTGCATATCATATGATTGAACTCGGCCTATACAAAATTAGTTAAGCCCGCGTACGCCGTGTTTAACACGATCGGACAAAACGAACTCGGACGGTATTCGGACGGACCGACATGGAATGAACATAATATCATTTGTTGGGTTCACAAATGCATGGATACTCAACTGAAACAGCAAGTACTAGTAGGTAATGAACATGGCCAGTTATAAAAAATGAAATAGGCAAGTAAATACTTCAATGAACAACAAGAAACAAAACCGGTACAATACAAATATTCTAGTGGCACTTCAATTTTTAACCAAATTTAAGCCAAACTACCAATAATGAAATACAACAAAGATACTTTAATAATAACAACAACATTTGCTGTAGCAAGTAAATATCAGATAATATTCAGCTAACAAAAAGTCAAAAGAATTGATTTAGCAAAGCAAATATCTTTCCAAAATAGTCTTCCAGGTATCCTTATCAATTCTTCTGCTTGAGAAAGAAAAAAACACCATTAGTACATATTATAATAAATTTAGTTTTTATTACTACATGCAGTTCATGAGAGGTTTAAGGTACAACTACATCTTACATGCATGAACCAAAGTAATGTATGTATTTAATTCTTGCAAAGCGGAAATTATATATTTAATGTATGAATACTTTTACTCTCTTAACAGCCAGCTAGTAAGAACCTATGTAATGTATGAATACAATTCTTGTAAAACCTAAGCAAAATGTATGAACAGAAAGAAATTATATGAATATTGTTACTCTCTTAATAGCCAGCTAGTAAATATGTTTTAATGGATTGTCCATGAACAAAAATAAATATGTACATTCAAAGGTTTACATGAACCTATGTACATTTAAATTTTAGATATGACCCAATGTAGACATGAACAGAAGAAACATATCAATGAATAAAAAAATTCATTTTATTTTAATGACTTGTATATATGAACAGGAAACATGTCCATGAACATAAAGTTTCAATTTATTTAATAACCTGAGATATGAACCTTGTGGTACTCAAGGAAAATTGAAAATGTAATAGCATGTAAATTCAAACTAACAAAAGAACAAAAAATTACAGTAATAAAAAGAAGCCGTAGTTGCCAATGACCATGCTTACACTTTCATTCAATCAAACACGACAATGTTGGACACCTTTTCTTCATGTTGCACCTAATCACAAAACAGAACGAAACAAACAACAAAATATTATATCATCTTTTTTCAAAAGTCTAACAACTCCATTATTATACCAATATGATTACCAGGCATTTAACTAAATATCCTTATGTAAACAGTTTTTTTTACCTCTTTCAATGCATACTTTGATCTTAACCAGTCGCCACTGCATATTAAAGCCTCCACTGTTTCAGGATTCAATGAACTTCGAAACTGATCCAGTACTCTGCCACCAGCACTGAATGCATATTTAGAAGCAACACTGCTGATTGGAACTGAAAGTACATCACGTGTCACGCTCGATAATATTTTATACTTTGAAGCATTTAATTTCCACCAATCCAGGATATTACAATCTAAATCAGTGCATTTATAACGACTTTCCTTTAAATATATATCCAAGTCTAATTCGGTTGATTCTACAATGTCCGACTCTTCAAACCCAAATCTCAAACTCATATCTACTTCTGGTCATCGGTCTATCATTGCATTTAGAGCTAATACTTTTTTCCTTGTAGAATTCAAGTCCATTGTAGCATTCAACACATACTCTGAATACAAGTCTTGCAAAGAAGAAACTATATATATAATGTTTTGATCTGCTTCAGCATTTGGGTAGACTTTTTGAAAGCAAAACTCAATGAGTTTCATTTTATATCTAGGATCTAGGGCAGCAGCAACTGACATTAATAGATTACATTCACCCCAATACTCATCGAACTTAACCTTCATTTTGTTCACTTTTTCATTCATATAAAAACAACCATCAAATTCCACATCTTGTCACTCAAAGTTTGTTTAATTTTCCAAAGTTCGGGAAGAAAGAGGTTTTAAGTGGGATAAGATGTGCTAGAAAAAAATATTGGAAGCTTCACTAAAAATCTCTAAAAGTTGACATGCTGACTCGGCTTTATCCCAATCTAATGTGGAAGGAAACCAAGTGTAAAAATGATTTCTTTCTTGATACATAGAAAACACCTTTTTGAATTGAATGGCTCATTTTAACATTTCATATGTTGAGTTCTAACAAGTAGGAACATAAAGGAGTAAACGTTTTGAAACCGAAGTTGTAGTTGTTTAACAATATCCATAAACTTGTTAAGTCGTTGTGGGGACATTTTAAAATACTTCACGCTTTCTCAAATATTTTGTAACACATGTTTTATTTCACTTAATCCATCTTACACCATAAGATTCAAAATATGTGCACAACATCCAACATGAAAAATCTTGCCCTTGAAATAAAGTCTACCATTCAATGAAATTTTTTCTTTTAGCGTTCCCACAACTAAATCATTAGAAGATGCATTATCTAGTGTTATGGAAGATACTTTATTTTATATCTCCCAATACAGAAGGTGTCCAAAAATAGCATCAGCAAATGCAAGACCAGTATGTGGTGGGGATAAATTGCTAAAATTTTGAATACGCATTTGTAACTTCCAATTCGAGTCTAAAAAATGACATGTAAGGCTCATATATCGTATTGTTTGATTTCATGTACATAATCGACTGTTAGATTAACCCTACTCACATCCCTTAGTATTTCTTTCTGATTTTTTTTTCTCATTTTCATGTACTTTCATGCATTAACTTTTTATGGTTACTTAGATATTTTCTCAAATTCAGGAGCCAACATTTGAGAATACAAAATAAAAAAAATCAAGCTCAACCATTCTAAATGGATACTCATGCACAATAATCATTGTGGCCAACATCTCCTTAATTTTTGTCTTTTCATACTTATGAAGAGCCAATTTTCCAACCAAACCACTGTCATTAGATGCTTTCTCTTTGAACCTATCTTTACCTAAAATTTCCAGTTGTTTTTGTTTCATAATTCAATCACGACACTTATTTAAATGTATTTTAAATGTAGTTGTACTTGCATCTTTAGTAATCGTTATCTTTTGTTCACAATGAATACACGTACCATGTTTCCTTATGCTGCCATCTTTAGCTACCTTTGTATGACGTTCACACTCAAGCCAAACTTTTGATTTTCTTTTTCGCGTTTTTTCTTCAATCTCTTTGACATCTCTTTTATCTTTAAGATCTACTTGTTCCTCACCTTCTTTTATAACTTGACAATCATCAGCATCAGTGCTTGCTTCTTGAGATTGTTTGTCTTTCATGTCATCATCATCACTTAAAAATAATGTAGAATTAATTATGAAATGATGTAAAAGCAATTCATGATGGACTACATAACTAAATTACCAAACTGTAGTTAAATGAACAAATATCAATTACGGTGTAAAATGGATGAAGATTATCAGGCTTTGTTTCGATGCTTTAAATCCTTTTTAACTTTCATGGATCTGCTACATGCCTTTGTATTAGAAAATAATAATATGAACTCTGAAGGAATGAGTATCAAAACTATTTAAACCCGAAACAATGATGGAAAATTTATCAAATTGTACTACTAAACTACTATCTCATGATATTTATAACTAATAATCAAAACAAATGTGTTTATGTTTACAAGACGCCATTTAAAACATGGTACATTTTTGCTGCTAAGCATGTCTATGTTTAGGAATGATTACCAAATCCATACAAGCTTTAAACGAAGATGGTAGAAACTGTAAAATTTTGTTATTCAATCTTTTCATATCTGTTATTAGCAGTAAGGGGACAAGCAATATTTATCTTTTAGAAGAAAATGACAGTCATCCTAGAGGAAAAAATAGTAAGGAAATTACACTATTAATAGCCTAAATAAGAAAAACCTTAGAAACGAGTACATAATCTACACATAGAACTATTAATATTAACTTTACATGTATGCTTTATTTCCAATATATCAATCCAACTCAGTATTATAAGGATAATCGTTTTTATATGATACGACAGAAAAAAAAAGAAAAAAAAATCGGCTTTTGATTTGATTTTTAAATAAAAAATAAAATACCATGCTTACCAATAAACTGTGATGAAGAAGCCATGAAATCGCAACTAGAGTTGTAAGAAAGAAGCAACTTTTGACTTGATCATCTGGTAGGTTCCTAAATTGAGAAATATTTATAATATTTGTTGATTTAGGGTTGAGAATTTGGGCAGAGGATGAGAAACTGGTTGAAACAGCAAACGAAATTAATAAAATTGATGAAGTATTGAGAAGACTAAACATTATTTTATTGGGAATTGGAAAGATGAGCTGTAAAAGATGAAAATAAATTATTTATCGGTGGGAGTGGGAATTGAATGTAATCTAATGGAGTGGATTTTCTAAAACTATATTTTTCTGGGAATACAAATAGGCTATCTCAACGTTAGAATAGTGTACCAACATCCACTATTTAAATTATATACCGATAAATGTGTAGTGTTCACAGACTATTTTGGTTCGGACATGCCTTGTTCGAAATCGGGTCCAGATTTTTGAGTGGACAACCAAATGTGTTTGAATTTGGCTCGTTATCTACACGGACAGTCTAATGATTGAACAAAATTTCGGGTAGGACACACATGGACATCGAGCTGTCTGGTATGATTTTCGGCCCTACACTTGATCCATCACCACACCATCCACTTCTAAATCTTGATTTAAACTCAACCACTAGGAGGGTTAAACTAAGTTTGCTCTGTGTTTCTCTTGATTTTTTATTTCAATTTCGATAATCTTGCTCGAGATTGAGGTTTCCTATGTTGGAGGCGATAGCAAAGGTGAGGCCAACCTATGGTGGAGTTGGACGACAAGGAGAGATGAATTGGTGAATGGTGGAAGTGATGGAGAGAAAATGACGGTTGTGTTGGCCCACAGAAGAAGAGGGTGAAGGGGTTGGAAGCTTTGAGAGGAAGAAGGATTTTTCACGAGGGCAGTGCATAAGTATAGTTGTAAGAAGAGAGGATAAGAGAGACAATGACCAAAGGAAGAAAGAAAGATGGTAGGCTTCCGGTTGGGCTTCTAGGTTCGACATGGTAGGAATGCAATGGGATATAGCTAAGACGAAACTTGGCTAAATCTCTGGGTCGTGGGTATGTAATGGACTTGACGATTTTTGGAGGCGATGATAACATGATTCTATGCATAAACAAAAAGCCTTGGACTTATCAAACGCACATACTTTAGGACAGTTTAGATTAGTACATATCTGAATGTATAGATAGTCAGGATTAGAGTATAAGAACATAAAATTGCCCAATCGGACAAACATCTTTCATCCACAAAAGTTGGGCTTGCAACTGCTTGTGATCAACGCTTAAGTAGACAGTCTGGAATGACAATCAATTGAGTTATTATATGCAACATATCACAAACAAAACTGCTTCTATTGACGTACACTTCTTCACATCACACTTCATGCACTGCACTAATTCACACATGGGGTTATAGTTTAATTACTCTAACCGATAATATTTCTTGGGTAGTGCATTCAATATGAGTCGCCGATATGTGACTAGAGCCTTCGTGACTGGGGCTAAGAGAGACACGGATTATAGGGATCTAGGAACGGAGTCCGGTACTTCTATCTGAAAGAATAGATTCTTAGAGTCAAATTCAAATTCGCAGCGAGTCTTCAACAGCCCTGCAATCATCAAGCCAAGTAGGAGTTGGAAGGGCTGGAGGAGTCCCTCCTGCTCCAAACACACTTCCGGGGGGTGTTTTCATTGAGAATCCCATTGATTCTTGGCCACCAACAATGGATGAAGCCAAGCTAAAAAGGCTATGCGTTAAGCACAGGATCCTATTTGATCTGGTTAGAGTGCCAACGATCCTGCAAATAGCTCATACTCCTCCAAATGGGTATATGGCTTGCTTCTATCATATGTGCACAGTTGGCCGCATCCCTCTGTTCAGCCAATTCGCACGCACAATCATTTCTCACATGGGATGGCTCCAATGTGGTCGCATCAAAAAACATACGCTTCCGTGCACTCCCTCCATATTCTCTAAGTCGAGCACTTCCATCAGAAACCCACCATTAATGACGTCCGGTTGTTCTTTAGTTTCAAGCATTATAAGGACACTCCTTCACTCACATACTTTGAGGCAATGCTGAATAGTCGAGCGGTTATAATTGGATGGAGCAAGATGAGTGGTATGAAGACATACGACGTATTGATTTTATGTTCCATACTAGGAGGGCTTCGCCAAGAGGAAGCTTTAAGGCAATAAGTATTCATATAAGTTTTCCATTTCTCTAATAGATTCGACTCCATTTAAGGCTTCATGTTTTCATTGACAGGGACAATAGAGAGATCCATCGATGATGTGTACATATCAAGACCAACTCCCTTGCGAGCAGTCCCTGAAGAGCGTAGGGCAAGTATGGACCTTTAAAATTGATGAACCGCTGCATCGATAATGTAAAGACCCATATTTTTCGGTCATTTTAATTTGAATATTTAAATCTGTTTTAAATATTATATTTGGAATATTTATGGATTTTTAATATCTAATTCATTATTTAAAAACAAAGCTTAAACGTTAAATTCATAATTAATATAAAAACGAACTCGAAATGTCGTGGTAGTTTGCAATATTGAGTTTTAAACTTCAACTGAATATATAGGATTCGATATAAGTCGGAATTCTGAGAAATAACAAACATTTGAATCTTTTCGAGTATAATTTTCTAACGAAGGAGAAAAGTTCAGATTTCATGTTATAGATTGTTGGTTATGTCCAATTCAAATTTTATATGGATTTGTTAATAAACGATAACGTTTATTTAATGAATATAAAAGGGTTTTGATATAATTTGGATACCATTTCAACTCGAAATTGTTGATGTTGAGTTGTAAATCCATATTGTTTACATTTGAAGTTATATGATTATTCTATTTGGATAATTATGATGACAACAATTTATTATTATTTGATTGGATTTATTTTGTAATATATATATATATATATTATCAATATTATTATAAGCCTTAAAAGTGGCCATTTTGCAAACGATCTTGATTTTCGATGAAATTAGTTTCATTGGAACCATAACATTAAATTATTCTACGATACCAAATTTCATGGCAAACTGATGTTGTATATAAGAACAGTAGTTGTAAATGCCTATGTTTTGTTTTAATCGTTTTGTCGATTTAATTTGGAAACTAAGAATAACCGATTATCCAACGAACTCCGTTTTTAGTGAAACTAATTTTATAAAATACAAAATGATTTATAATTGTACTATTTCAATTTTCAAGATTTTTGGAATTTATATGTGATCGTATACAATTTAAACGTGTACAATTTAAACCTGTCTCATCATGTCTGGAATGTCATTTTATGCTAGGATGTAAATTTTCATCTCGATAGGGGGTCCTATGTAGTGTTTTTAGCACATTATTTCAAGTGCAAGTTTCATATATTAATATTTTATTGAACCCTTATACTATACATACCCTTACATATCGGTCAAAAGCCTTGTTTTCGTGGGTCACTTATCAACCCAGAAATATATTTCTGCCTCCACACTCCTGAAATTAATGACCAGTATTTAACCCAATTCCTCCTCTTTTTTCTCTCCAATGATCAATCTATTCTCTAAACATTCAAAATCAGTCTTGTTCATCTCTGTAAGACGTTCAATCTGGTCGGCCACGATCGAATTGTGTTCACCAGACTGGCCGGAAAATGTACCCGAAGGCAGCACATTTTGTGGGTGATGGCAGACTAACAGTGAGTTTGAGTTGATAGGAATTGGAGTGGTAGGTGAGCTTGATGAGGCATTGCTCCTGGTCACCACCGATAATCCTTCGATCGGCCGTAGAGGGTGGCGACAGTGAGTTTTTGGTGCGTGCTAAAGCTTCGCAAAACGAAGAAGACAGAAAAAAATAAAGAAAGCAGGAGTGGAACAAAGAATGAAGAGTCGAGCTGTATTTTTTCCTGCGAGCTAACTAACGTAATTTAAGTTAAATTTATTTAAGAAGTGATTAATTATATTCTAAATTATTGATTGACGTATAAGTTTAAACTTGTTTTAGGTTTAAACAAACTTGGCCAACACTCTGAAATTTCAGTCGTGATTGGAAGCAGTGAAGGCTAGGATCAACCTCTAAGCTTTAGGTCAAAACGTAACTAATGAAATTAATTATTTATAATATACGATTAGGAAACTAATGATGGTTATTAAAAATCTTGCTTGACCGGGAACATAACAGTGTGCTCAACAAAGAAGGGAACGAATTGGAAAACGTCGTTGGCCCTATTTAACTGTAAACTAAAAAATAATTAAACTAAATAATTATTTAATTAAGGATTTTATTATATAATTAAATTATATAACTTAAATCGTGAATAATTTTGTGATGCAAGGTCAAAATTGGACAAAACATGAAACTTTGGACTCGTCTTGACAAGCACTACATTATGGAACCAATTTGGACGGAATTGGAATCGAGCAGGATTTTTAATTAAATTAAACGAACGTTTAATTTAATTAAAATGAGCCGTTGATAACAGAATCAAATAAAAGCGAGTTAAACTCACTCAGTTCTTCCCGCTTATTTTTATAAAAGTAGGATTTTATAATTTTTTGCTATGGTTGCTAATGGTTGATTGTTTGTTAAATATATAATCATATATTGATTGAACTGATGGAATTAAACGTTATTTAATTTCGGTGAAACACCAAATCGTTATTCTAACGATTGGAACCAATCGAGGTAATTTACCTTGTTGGTCACGTTTATAAGAATATAAACGTGTTTAATTTAATTGTTTGGATTGTTTGTTATTATAAAATGGTTGATGTTAAATTGTTGTTATTGATTTATTATTGAATTTATATCGATATATTGAATTGAGTGATATTATTTTGAGATAACGTATTTGGATGTTGGGAAAACAGGTTGGAGGGATCCAACTGGATCCCTCATCAGTAGTTGTTAATTTTTATTATATTATTATTATATATATATATATATGTTATAATATGAAATTGTGATGTAGGAATTGATAGGTTGGAGGAATCCAACAAGATTCCTTAATAATATTGATAATGTTTATCAATATGATTTGTTGTGTTCATTTGGATGTGGAATTGGTTTATATTTCACGGTTTGGTACTTTAGCAGATATTTACCTCTTTAGTACCGTTGATTAAAGGAAAGATTTTGAAATCGATGTTAAATCAATTGTGAACGTTTTCAAAGTTATATTTATATATTTGAAATACCATGTTTATTTTAAAAATAAACAACGAAGATTTATTTATGTTTTTAAAACTATTTAAATTATAAATTAATGGGAATTCCAAGATATTAATTAATGACTAGTTAAGCAGTATAAATTAGAATGGAATATTAAAATGATTGCGAAGAAAGGCATAAGGCCATAAATGGGACTGCAAAAGATTCTAAACTAATGGAAGTGGAAATATACGAGAATTAATTTAAATGAGTGGAAAGGTGGTTTTTCGTAACTAATGAGCGTTTCTATAAACTTTGTTTATAAATATACGAAATGTGGTTAAATGGGTTTTCGTAAATGGGATTAGTGAAAAGCGGAATTAGAAATAGAACATGAATATTTGGCGTGAATTGGGAAATGAGACGAATGTCTAATAAATGGGATTTTAAGGTAAGATTGCCAAAAGGAGTTATAAATGGAAATTCGTATAAACTGAGTTATATGAATAGAGTTGTGGAATGGTTTATAAAGGGATTTGTCGAACTAAGTTAAATATTGATGAATGGTTAAGATAGTTATAAATGAATGGTTAAAATATATACAATTGAATGTTCAAGATTTATAAATAAATGGTCAAGTTATTTTTTAATAAATGGTTAAGAATTTTATAAATTATAAATGGGAAGTTAATGATTTTGTAAATAAAAGGATGACTGGTTTTGTAAATAAAATCTGTAATATTTTTACAGAATTTAAGCTGAATTATTTTAGTCAATTTTATGGATGGTATTTTAAATAGAATTGGAAATGGGATATTAGTTTGAAATGTAACTAGATTTGGGAAAATACTTAATATTTAAGCTTTCAAATCAAGATTTGCCGAAAGGGAGTTATGAATGGAATTACATTTAAATTGAGAGGATTTGTATAATAAAGGGGTTTATCGAATCAGAATTAAACATTTTCAAATTGTTTAAATGATATCGAAGAAAAAGAATATAAATTATCTGCAAATATTTGCAAATAGAAATGGATTTGATAATGAAAGATAAAGGGGTTTTGAAATGGAAACTATAAACATTTGTTACAAAAGTTAAATTGAACTATTTAGTAAATTTTATGAAGTGATGTTGTAAATAAAATTTGAAATGATTTGTGAGATTATAGAGCAATATAATTGTTTTTAAAATGGTAAAAACGGAATGTGATATGGCTTTTGAGTAATTGGAACTTGTTGTACGTTGGTTGAGTTGAGTAATTTTCGAGGTGTCAATCTGATGTTGGTTTCGGACTTCGGGGTTGATATTAAGAGATTTATTCATTTGCCAATTTACAATGAGGAGCCAATGAGTTGAAGTGTGAGGATAATGGAACATTCTTATATTTAAATAAGAAGAGGAAACATTTTCTAAATTAGAAGTTTTAATATTTAATCATCGACTGGTTAATTAAAGAGGCTAAATGATGTTGGGTATTGAATCAGTGAGTTGTTTTATTTTTATGGATGAATAACTGACTAACAATTCTGGCCTATACGATTGTTGGTACGGAAAGATCGGGATCGAATTTATATTCGAATACCATTCCAACCAGCAAATATATGGAAGATGGATTTTTTTAATTGAAGATGAAGCAGTTGAAAACCGTTGATCTTCATGAGCGGAAGAACTACTTGTTGAATTTCTTTGGTTATCTACCAGAGATATTTTGGCAGTAATTCTGTCGTGATTAGAATCTTCGGATTGCAAAGACTACTCACTATTGATCCATAAGGTGATACCTAGCATGTCGTAGGAAGGTGCCTTCGGTTCATCCTGTTCCTGTATGACTTGTATAGACGGATGTCTGACGGAGTATTTCCAAAGGGATCATGTACGTTGATTTCTTTAAGTGTACCATACTTATGGAGGAGAATGACCCTCTCTTAACAACTAGAGTATTTTTGGGGACATCAATTAGTGATTTTATGGCGGATTTGATGAAGTGGCATTCGGAGTGAATGGTGGCTAGGTGTTCTATAAAGAGATTTATAACCTCAAGCCTCGCAACCAAGAAATGGTATCAAATCGGGTAAGTCGCATGACTATGTGGGTCGCTCCCATTAGGGTGTATTGTCACCATCTAGAGAATATTCATATTTGCTACTTCTTTTCGTTCTGTATCTCCGGGGAACTACGCTGGTCGCGACAAAAAGCCATAAGGTGACAATACATTCGGAACATTCTAGCGAAGTGAATGGCTGGTCATGTTTAGACTGGGTTGAAAGACATTCTTGTTGAACCCGTGTATTCCTCTCTAGAGATACATCGTCGGAAGGTGGTCCCATACCTTGCCAGTTGGAATCCATTCACCAATAAGCTCTTGCGATTTGATTGTACACTATGTATGTTGAGCATGAGATGCAAGCATTCTGCAAGATTGTTATTTATTTGTATTACACATTATTATAATATCAGAAAAGATATGATTTCAAAATGTTTTGGGTTATCGTAAGGTAAAAACCATTTGTGTTTATGTATGGATTGGTCTTACGATTATCCTTTTCTTTCAGAAAAGATTTGTTAACCTTAAAACCAAGTTGGATGTTGCTTATAAACTTAGTGGGTTTCTCACTCTGGTTCACCAGACTAATCCGGCGTTTGTAATGCTTAGGTTAGACCGAGTTTTACAGGTTTAGGCTATCAGATACTATGAAGAGACGAGTTGGAAGAGTTCTGACGTATGATATTATATAGTATTATTCCGTTGTGCGATTGTATACGAGGACAGGTTATTATAACTATCCAGTTGTATTGATACACATTGATGATTGTAAGTTATTATTTTAAGCTCTCAATAAAGATTTATTTCTATATTATATTTTGTTCCACTGCGATATGAGACTCTGTGTTGTGTTGGTTCTTTTCCTTCTTCTATTCAAATATTTCTTTCTTTTCTCACCCTCTAATTTCTTTCTAATAACCATCTGGTGTTTTCGATACTTGAGTTTTGACAAGTAATACGGGTTTATGTATTATTGTCAGGGCATCGAATTCCTATCAGGTTGTTACAGGTAAAATTTGCTGAGCGCTAACAGAGTATCAATATTGGAGGTGCCTCGGTCACGCGTAGAGATACCGCAGCCCAAGGGGTCGTGCCTCCAATCGGGAAGCCTGAGCTCGATGAGCCCCACGATCAAGTTCACTCTAGGAGAGTTAAGGAGAAGGGCGACGGAGCAAGTAGTGCGGCCCTGCCCGAAAAGGGAAAGAGAAGGAGATTTCACCTCCTGTTATAGAGAAGGAGATGACAGAGAAGTCCGTGTCAGAGCATACTCCGCAACCTCAGCCCTGGCTCGAGCAACCGAGTCAGTTGTCGTAGATGATCCTTTTAAGGGGTTAGAAGACCTGGAACTGTCGTCCGAGCATTACGACTTTCCCGACTTAGGTCCCCAAACTTTCTTTCCCACATTAGAAGGAGAAAATGTTTCTATCTAGGTTGGGGAAGATATGACAACTAGCAAAGCGCCAATAACGGGTCTATTGGTGGATTCACTAGGACACATGCACTGCACATCACAGCACTTGTCTATTGCATAGTTTCCTAGTTTTGACATTGATTCATTTCAGCTTATAGGAAAAATGTCTTCAAAGTCATACGACTACAGTAAGATCAGGAGTAGTGTGTCAACGAGTGGAGTCCCACCCAAATGCTACTCAGACAAGTAGAGGGAGCACTGGGATTAAGAGAAAGAAGAATGAGAGAGAGAGAGAGAAAACATCATTAGTATTATAAGTATCATCCTCGCTCTCGCTCCATTTCTCTAGTCCGCCATCACGTCGACAAGCCAAGAAACCAAAAAGATACTTGTGAAGGTGAGAAATTTTTCATTAAGGCCTTGATCCCTTCAAAGGAAACTCACTATAAGGAGCCTTACTCAAAAGGCATTCAAAACATAAGAATAATGCAAAGAGAAGCTAGTAGTGATCCCTAGTAAATACTCAAACAACGTTATGTCAGTTTGAGATCCTATTGTGCTTGAACTGTCAGAGGAGGAACCACTACGCCATAAACAGCCTAATGCAACAGGAAAAAAAATGTTGGCACATGCCCAAAAAATGTTGGCATAAAAAATGTTGGCATAGGTCTTTGGCAACATTTTTAGGATGATGCAATTTTCACCGTTGTCGCAGGCCTCAAAGACAATATTTTGACTATATACGAAAACATAAGAATTATTGTTGCAGTATAACCATATTTGTGTCCATAGCAACATCCATAGGTGTCTGTAGCAACATTCCGAAATGTTGCCATAGATATCTATATTATTATTATTATTTAAAATATATAATATAACAAAATTGAGAATTAAAAGCTACTACACAGAATTAAATAGTCAAACGGTATTTTTATTCAAATTAATATTTTATTTCAACATTTGAAATAGTACATATTTCTAACTCCACCGTTTTACAATTCACTGTTAATAACATAGTCAATCATGTATATAGATATTACTCACTACATCACTCAATCCACTCATTAGATATGTAGTTTCAATTTATAAAGACACTAACACTGACAAATATATGCCGAGCCAAAGGCGAGCCGTCAGCAGGTCCGGGCGCAGCGCTAGTGGGGGTTCAGGGCCCCACAGTCCCTGTGGCGATCGACCTATATACCCACAGTCTAGTGCCCCACAGTCCCGGAGTAGATCAGCAATTCAAGTTCAATGGAACAAACCAACAAACAACTCAGACCAGCCATATGTAGGAACAACTCATAACATATATATGCACATTTTCAAGGTTTACCAAGCATTTCAGGTCAATCGATCATGGTACAGCCAACAGTTATGCAACTGGGATGAGCAGACCAGGTAAAGGAATAGCATGAAGCAACACAGCATAAGTGTACATATGCATATATACATAAGTGTACAAGTCCCTAAATATATACATATGTACATAAGTGTACATATGCGTATATGTGCAATATAACAGTGAACATAGAGCTGTCACAACCCCACACATACACACAAAATAACTCAAATCCACCAGCAAGAACCACTGAGTTGCATGTACTAATCAACCGACTAGCTTTTTACCCTCGCTGACATTTCGTCAAAAATCTCATGCTATGACCAAAAGCCCCATTTTCCCTACTTAAGAAAATCTTGAAATTGCACAAATTAATATCTAAAATCTTTAATTGCAACCAAAAATACCAAATTGACTGTAAACCCCAACATATTTGGACGATTCTACTCGACACTAAGCAACAACAGGCGCCATTTAACAAAACAACAAACTTAACATCGAGCAACTTGATCCAGGCAGAAAATAGCCACCAGAAGTCACCTGGAATTGTACAAAATAGCTTTAGATCTGGAATTGTATTGTTCCTTATCGTCGTTGAAAATTCTTTATCGTTGCTTGAGGATTAGTTGTTGAAATCGTGTCACCAGGAGTTAAAAACTGATGAAACTTGATGCTCGATGTTGGATCTGAAGCTAGTAGCTCTTGTGCTATAGAAGATAAGAACGGAATAAAAAGAAAAACGAAATCTGAAAATTTGGGGGTGAAAGAAAATTTGGGGGCAGTGGGTGAATGAAAATTTGGGGAGGGAGACGAAAGGAAAACGATGCCCATGAATGAAAATATTAGCGGGAAATAGAGTCATCGTAGTAGACGGTGGTTGGACGGTTGAGATATTGTTTTAATTAATGGTGCGGATCGCCACATAGGACATGGAAAGGTCTAATATAGCAACATTGTACAAAATGTTGTATCGTGTTACAATTGTTTATCTAGAGCAACACATTTTTATGACTAAGGCAACACTAAAAATAGAACTTTGCAGTAGGACCAAAATAGTATAACTATCGGGACATTTTGGCTAACAACACCTTGCAAATTCGTTGCATTAGGCTGTTTATGACGTAGTGAACAATAGAAAATTTTACAAAACCATTTCCCTCAATATTACTTTGTGTGCATGTACTTCGTTCATCTGTTATATCTTATACCAAAAAACACTGGAGAGAAGCTTAAAAAGGAGATGGACGATATCAATTGGTAGTATAACGAGATATGTAAATACGCTCGAAAATTATCAAAGATCATTAGAGGCCTAGATTTTGACTTGGTCAATCAGAATCAATTGTGGGTGTTCGAAAAGAGTTCTCAAGCCCATGCTGATAAGGTAATTGAGGACGTTAATGCTAAGTTAAAGGTAGTGGAAGCGGATGCTGAGAAAAAAAAGGTAATATGACTACATAGGCCGCTTTCTCAGAGTACAAAGCCTAAGAACAAAATCTATCGAGGACGAATGCAAGCTCTCACTTAGGATAACAATGATTTAAAGCTTAAGTGCAGCAATCTGCAGGCAGATAGAGATGCCTTCGAGAAGGAGAATACCGGGCTAAAGGCAAAGTTGGTCGAAGCTGAGGCAAGGGGGAAGAAAGCAAAGGAGAATGCACTTATTGCCATAGAATCTGCTTCCAAATCTAAAATGCAATATGATATTAGATTTAGAGGGTTGAGAAAGCCACTAGGTGAGGCCAAGCAAGTGAAAGAGGAGTTCGGGCCTCTAACTATGAGTTTCTTCGTTAGATTCTCTGGTATCGTGACCGGCCTTAGGTGGATAATTATACCTAAACTTTAGTCGATGCCTGGAGTGAAATGCTTGAGGAGGAGAGGCGTGTAGGAAGATGGACTCGTGGACAAGGAGAAGCCGATGAAAAAATTATTAAGGGATAATAATCCCGAAATCATGGCAGAGGGGAGGATGCTACTAAAGGAGGTGGAAGATGCAAATAGATTTCAAGCTAAAGGGAAGTCTATCATCGAAGGGAGTTCGGGTCCTTCTTCTATCGTCCATAAGTCCGAAGATATTGAGGGCTATAACCCCGATTTTCTAGCCCTCAAAGTTCCCAAGCCTCTAACTCTTATTACCAAAATGCCTAAAACTCCTGGACTTATAAGCGATGATTTTGCAGAAATTATAAATTTAACTTCACGGTAATTTGAGAGAGTCCTTACTGCATGTCGGCGAGCCATGAAGGCAACAGTTGAGACGCTTATGGTTCCAAAAGGACTAATGTGTTGGAGAATGGAATTTTGATGACAACAGCCTTGTTAACATTATTGATTATAAAATATATACTAACATCTTTATCCAAAAAAAAAATATGCAGGATTTATATGTAGGAATAAATAACTGAAGACTGTACAGTTGAGAGTTTTAGAGATTCAAAATACAAGCATATGTCGTCATACCATTTTATACATGTCGACATATTACCGTCACTTTTTCAAATTTTAAAGGAAGAGACTTTTCATATTTTGAAACGTTTCAGAATTGTTGTGACTTTTGGAACACTATATAAAGACCTCATTTTTGAAATTTTAACTAACTAATCTTCTCCTTCTTCATCATATCTCTTACCACCATTATTCTACTTTAAATTCTTGATTTCTACACTTATACTCTGTCGTTTTCAATACAAATTATATCATTCTCTTTCTATTCTCAATTTCTATCAAATACTCTCGGTTTGGAAGTGCTATTCAAGAGTTCTAGGGCTATTTGTAATTGTTAAGGAAAAGGTTTGTTCCTTGTAGCCCGTAAATCAAGGAAAGCCTTGTAGCCATGAAATCAAAGGTGTTGAATAGGTGTTAACCTTGTAGCCGTGAAATCAAGGGGATTGTAATTGGATTCTAACATTAATAAAACTCTGCGCAATCCAGCATTGCGTAGGACTGGATGTAGGAGTAATCCGATCCAATATAAAATCCGGTGTGTTCTTTCCTTTTTTGCATTTTATTTCTGTTTATATCTGCATTTGTGATTGCTTCTGTTGTGATATTCATTCTGTTATTCATATAGTTGTTTAAGTCATCGTTATTTGTTTTAATTTTCCATAATCTCTTTAAAACACTGTTCACCCCTCCTCTAGTGTAAGTTTTGCCTTAAGATCCGTGATTCTCATCCTTAACATAATGGTCGTTGCTCTTCTTACTGTAGGTACTCACTAGGTTCGGACTTCTCCCGAGGCATTATCGAAGGTGTCAAACAAGTCCTAGGTATACCTTGTTGAAATTACGAAGAAAGACGAGGAGACGATTGATGCTTTAAAAGGTCTGGATAGCAAAGGGACTCAGCTCAAAAGCAAAGAAGACGTAGTCAATACTGGAAAGTCTAGGAAAAAAAGGTGCTTTGAGCTTGTGTAACAGCCCATATTTTAATACACAATAATTATATAATGAAGGTAATAAAATGAACATTAGTTAATAAAATATTCATAATTAGGTAAAACAAACTTTACCGTTGCGTCCGTTATGAAATTTTGGTTCAGATAGTCTCTTAGTTTTCATAAATCGAATTTAATAGAAGAAGCTATGGACTTAAAAAGAATGCACTAAAACATATACAGATTATATATTATATAAAATATACGACATTCAAAAAGAAACGATCACAGGGCGACCCAACTTGATTGGATCAACCCGTGGGTTGACCCATGTTTAAGGCAGATCGACCCAAGGGTCGACATAGGTAAATGTGGGTCAACCCACCTGTGCGCAGAAATGGGTTCTTAGCTCTGTATTTGGACTGATTTCTTAACTACATGCGTGCGCTGACTGAGCATTGGGTGTACGGTTGGATGTCTAAACCTAAAATCTAACGGTATGGAATAATCCTAGGCAATCTGTAATTGCCTAGCAGTCTCATTGTTTTCTACACACAAACTATTCTTCATTTCTTCTTCCTTCAACCTATATTCTGAATAAAAATATGAAGATATTGAGATGCTGCATAAGTCTATATTAAAGAGGACAAATTCCAATTTTTCTACAACAAATCTAAAGAGGACTTTCTTCAACAACAACATAAAAGAGATATTTTTTTGTACTTCAATCCATCCATTGTGAGTTCTAGTCATTTTCAGTTTTGATAATTAAACAGTACTGTGACAGTGAATAAATCTGAATCTGAATCATACAGTGTTTATACATTTATATGTTTATATGTCACCGTTTCATTGTCAAAGTTTTTTAATTATTATCAGTTACATGTATATCCTATTATCCCTTTTTTTTAGGTTTATTTACAATCTTATGCCTATTTTATTCAGTTTATGTGTTTCTGAATCAGATCTATGTTTTTCTCCTATTCCATTTATTTTGCGCTATACCTAGGCTATCTAATGCCTAGGTTATTCACGTACGAATTGCATAAATTGGGAATAATTTTAAATGATAGTAAAAAGGAGAATTAGGCATATTAAAACATGAAATCCAAGGACTGTAAAATTTGGGATGATATGCAACACATGTAGGTTAAACTTAATTTAATAATTAAGTAAGACATGTTGGCAGAATCAGTTGTAATTAAGTAAAATAGGTGACTTAATATACATATACATCTGGGCAGGTGCTTGTTTGGGAAAGTGGGTTGTACACAAAATAACATTTATAGAAAATGTCATTTACAACCATGCTTATTAATAAATTTAAATCTGCTAATTTATTTCTTATTGATTAGTAAGCTAAGAGGTCCTACAGTCTTGTTGTTGGTATCTGGTTTTGGGACTCTTAAAATCCTAGAGGGGCATAAGCCTAGAGGGTTAGCTTATGTTAGGTTGTGTGGAACCCGTATCAGTTGGTATCTCTGTTAGTATCATAGAGGAGGGGCCTCGCACTAGGTATGGGCCAGGGCACTCTTTACTGATCTGGATTGTAAGAGGTTCAAGCGGAAGGTAGGTGTAGACATGTTTCGGCGGAGTCATGAGCATGCATGGGTCCGATTAGGGGAAACTAAGATGTTGTAACACCAAGAAATATGTTTGTGTCATATAGCTGACGGGTTAGGGATTAATACCTCATACCATCGTAGTTGGCACATGATAGTTGTGTAGTAGGGAGATGATCACATGGGTAATAATTAGGGTAACACCTAATCTGGACATTCTACTAATGGTGTAGTAATTTGATTCTTGGGATGTCAATGAGAAGCATACATGATCTTTACCTTATTTTGTTATCATGTTATCTCATTATCTTGTACTCGTCTACTTACTGTAGTTTCATGTTCAGCATTATTACCTTTCTTGATACTTCTTATCTTATCATATTACTGAAAATCACCAGAACTCGCTAGACTTTATGTCTGATCTATTTTTGTTTCCCTTCTCTCTCTTCCTTTCCCTCTTGGGTTCTCAGGGTGGTAGTATTCAGCAGTGATCATGATTTTCCTTCAGATTGGATCAGGGCTTCTTCCAACTAGATGTACTGCTTTGATTATTGTTCTATTTTGTTCTGGCTTCTAAGAAGGGATATGGTTTTATATTTTTGTATTATGATGTTTGGAATTATGAGATAGATAGTTTTAGTTGAGGTTTTTGGTATTTGAAACAATGTGATGTTGTAACTGGTTTGGAAATGATGTTTTTCTTTAAATAATAAAAGTTAATTTTCTGCTGCATATTTATACCTATCTTATGGATTCTAGTTACTATTTATCTACTGCGCTTCACAAAACTTAATGCATCCTCGTATGGGTGACATTAAGGGACGTGGGGTGTCACATTTGGTATCAGAGCGAAGGTTTGCAAGATATGAGAATTTTTTTTTGAAAAGGTATTTTTCAAAGGAAAGATTTTCAAATAAAACCAATTTTTGAACAAAATATCCCCTCAAGTCATTTACAATATTCCTTCAATCGCCTTCTTAATTCTTGTTTCGTCCTTTTTCAGCATGTTTGGGGTTCCTAATTTTCCCGAGGGCATTCCACTCCCGACATGGTTCTGTAGATACTTAAAAGCTATGGTACTTGCTGGAGTGCAAGAAAATGTCCCTCCCTCAGCTGTAGCCGCAGTAGCTCCACCTAATCTTGTAGTAGACTTCTCTAAGCTTTGTAAGGAATTCTACATGATGGGAGGCAAGCAGTTTCGTGTTTTGAGAGTTTTGTGGAGGCACACAATTGTCTTAGGGAGACGAATTATATCTTTAAATTGTGGGAGCTCGATGATAGGAGGAAAATATAGTTCGCTGCTTGGCAACTGAAGGACGAAGCATCTTATTGGTGGGAGGTGATTCAGACCCAACAAATGGTGGCTACTTGGGATGAATTTAAGACTAGATTTGAGATGAGATTCTTATTGCAAGCAGGGGAAGGAATGCAAGTGAAGAGATTAAATGCCATGGGTGTGGTGCTTTGGGGCATTTTGTGAGAGAATGTAAGAAGACAAGGAATGCTTGCTTTTCTTGTGGACAATTTGGACATTTTAAGGGGCAATGCCCTAACAGGCAAGGGCAGGAGGTTGGATCGTCTGGAGGACAAGTTAATGCTCTAGAGGCTGGTGGACCGAATCATGGTAGGAATTAGGTCTGATTTTCTCCTTTTGACTATCCTATTGGAACGCTCATTGATTTCAGTGCTTATCATTCATTCATATCCAACTCTATGGTAGATAATCTGCACCTAGACACTAATATTGTTTCTGATCATGTTGTAGTCTCAAACACCATAAAAGTAACGAATCATTTATCTATGATATGTAGGGGTTTGAGAATTTTTGTTATGGGCGTCGAATTTGAACACGACGCATATGTTCTTGGCTTTATGGGTTACGGATTAATTCTAAGAGTGGATTGGCTAGCCATGTATGGTGCCATTCTTGATTGTGAGATTAAAGTTGTTAAACTTCTAACGTGCCATGGTAGAACTTTTGAAATTTCTTGTGACCCATGGGGGTCAGTTATGCTCAGTTTCCTAGATTCTCATAATGCTTCCGTTGACTATCTTCGATCAATAACCATAGTTAGTGGTTTCCCTGACGTGTTCGACGAGGTTAGGGGATTATCTCCGAGGCGATAGATAGATTTCGAGATTTACTTGGTGGAGAACGTGAAACCAGTCGCTTTACCAGTGCGCCATATGGCTCCTAAGGAGAGAAGGGAGCTTAACAAACAAGTATATGAGTTATTGGAGAAAGGATTCATTAGATGGAGCATTTCGAGTGAGGAGCTCCAATCGTTTTTGCAACCAAGGCAGACGACTCACTCCATTTATGCGTGGACTATAGAGAATTAAATAAACTCACTAAGAAGAATAGGCACCCTCTTCCGATGATTGATGACTTGTTTGACCAACTGGTAGGCGCTTAGGTTTTCTCACAGTTGGATCTAGCCACGGGATTTCATCAGCTTAGGGTGGCCAATGATAGTATTGACAAGACGACTTTCAGAACTCCGGATGGTTTCTTTGAGTGTTTGTTGATGACCAATGCACCCGCATACTTCGTGGACTTAATGAGTCGGGTGTTTAGGGAGTATCTGAATAAGTTCGTGGTGGTTTTCGTGGACAATATTATGGTTTTCTCGAGGAGCGAGGGAGAGAATGCCAGATACTTGGAGGAGGTTCTTAGCACTCTCAGATCGCATCAGCTTAAGGCTAAATTTTCTAAGTGTCATTTATGGAGAAAGAAAGGTTCCTAGAGCATGTAGTCTCCAAGGATGGAATAACGATGGACCCCACTAAAGTTGTCGCGATTCAAGATTGGAAAGCCCATAAGAATACGACAGAGGTAAGGAGTTTCCTTGATTTGCGGGTTATTATAGAAAGTTCATTAAGGACTTTGCACGGATATCAGCTCCGCTCACCCGTCTGACGAAGAAGAACTTGGCTTTCGCTTGGATCATTAATTGCGAGGATGCATTCTAAAGATTGAAGAGGGCTCTAACATCAGCCCGTGTTCCGACTCTTCCGAATGGTAGCAAGATGTTTACGGTCTACATGGATGCTTAGGGCACAAGATTAGGTGTTGTGTTGATACAAGAGGGTAAGGTGGTCTTCTATGGAAGTAGGCAATTAAGGGTTCATGAGAATAACTACCCCACCCACGACTTGGAGTTGGCTGCAATAGTGTTCTCACTTAAGTCTTGGCGACACTATTTACTTGGAGAGAGATTTGAGCTCTACACGGATCACAAGTCGCTCAAATATTTATTCTCGCAGAAGGATCTCAATTTAAGGCAGTAGAGACGGATGGAGTTCCTTGCGTCCTACGATTTGAGATAGCTTATACCCCAGGTAAGGATAATGTAGTCGCGAACGCGTTGAGTAGGCAAAGGATGACCTTGAGTCCTATGTTCGTAGAGAGGCAGTGCTTGGACTTTATCTCAACCTTTGATTTTAAACCATCTACGGATTTTAAGTTTGGATTGTTAGCATCATCAGAGGTGCGACCTACTCTTATGGAGTGCATTGGATCTACGCATCGACAGGTTCAACGGTTGACAGACATCTTGGATGGACTTATAGAGGAAAGACCTCTAGTCACCTAGATAGATATTCTGTGGATGAGAAAGGGTGGCTAAGACGAGACGGAAGGTTGTATGTCCCTAGAGTTGGGGATTTGCCAAGATTAGTTCTTGAGGAGGCTCATTACTCTTGGATGACTATCCATCCGGGCGGTGACAAGATGTCACTACTATAAAATATATCTATTGCTTCGCCTTATTTGCTCTGGTTGTGCTCACAACTGAAGCAAATAGTATCATTTGCTTCAGTTGTTTTAATAACCGAAGCAAATGTAGCGAAGCAGATAACATTATTTGCTTCTGTTGTGCTCATAACTAAAGCAAATAGTATCATTTGCTTTGGTTATGTTAAGAACAGAAGCAAATACAACGAAGCAAATAGTGTTATTCGCACCGGTTCCTTAAGAACAGAAGCAAATGTGCCGAAGCAAATAGTGTTATTTACATCGGTACCTTAGAACCGAAGCAAATACACCAAAGCAAATGCAAATTATTATAGTCGGAACAAATGCACATATCAATAATCATAGACAATAATCTACTTTTATCGCTTTATATAATTTATAAAGATCGATGATATCAGTAGATAATTTATAATTACTAATTATTATAAATAATCAATAATTATTTTTTATATTTAATAATTTATGATAGTTAGATATTAATGATTAGTTAATTCTAGTTAATGTTTATTGGTTACATTTGATAACTAATCAATAATTAATAGTTAACAGTTAGTAATTAATAATTAATATTTATTATTTAATGATTAATATTGAAAATATAATGTTTAATTATTTTATAATATTTTATAAATAATAAGTAATATTTAATCATTATAAATTAATAATTACTATAAAATGATTAATTATAAAAAATTATATAATCTTTAAGACTAATATTTGATAATTGATAGTATAATTGAATACTCATGATGTGATATTCAGTATTTAATAATTAATTTTAAATAATTTTTAGTTAATAATTAATACTAAAAAAATTAGTAATTAACAAATAAATTTGAAAATATTTAACTCATAATTAATAATAAATATTAATGCTTGAGAAGAAGCATTTTACATTTAATATTTTATAATATAATCAATAATTATATTTCATATTCAGTATCTACAAAAATAAAATTTTGAATTTAGTAAATCATAATTTCTATTTAATATAACGAATATTATTGATTATTTAATAATTAATATTTATAATTAGTAATTTCTTTAATTGCTTTAAGCAAAATAAAAAATAGTAACTAATATTTAATATTGTTTTTTTAGTTATTAATAAATATCACTTGATGACTATAAATAATTAGTATTTTATATTTACTAGTAATAATTAATTTATAATATGTAATATTTAATAATTAGAAATTATAATTAAACAACCATCATTCGATAACTGATAATTAATTATTGATGTTTTTTAATAATTGCTACTAAATAATTAAGTAGTATAAACTAAAATTTAATTAATAATAAATAGTAAATAATAAGAACAATATTTAGTATTTAGTACTTAATATTTACTATGTAATATTCATAATTTATTATTATCAATAAATAATTTAAAATTACTAATTATTATAAATAAATAATAATTATTTTTTATTTTTAATATTTGTTTATAATTAATTATTAATAATTAGTAAATTGTAGTTAACATTTACAAATTACATTTAATAACTAAAAATTTATTAATTAATATTGAATAATTAATGTTTACAATTTAATAATTAATTAATAAGTAAACCTGATAATTGATAAGTATTGTTTTATACTTAATAATTAATAACTAGTGTTCGATAAGCATTATCAATGTTTTTAACCAAGTAAACAACTCAATAAATTTGAAATTCAAATGTGTATATTTAGAGTGTTTATTATTTGAAATATATTTTTTAAGTACGATTGAAATGGAGATGTATTTTTCTTATAAAAATTCCCTTTCCGTGTTTGAACTAATCTTTAGAATAAGCTTTATCATAAAATACTTTTAAGATTAAACTTTCATTTATCTATTTTGGTTTATTTATTTATTTTTATTTTTATTAATGAAGGAAAAAAGGGCAATTTCATATGATTGAAGTATTCAAAGTTCGAATCTAATGTTCTTTGAAAAGTTACACGTTCATAAAATTATTTTTGCTTGAACCCCAGTTCTTCGACGTTAATTTATATGGTAAAATTTATGTGTGCTTATCTGCAAACTTTGAGCGTCGTTCCCTTGAAACTGCAAGCCAACCATTTCGCAACTAAAACTTAGCAACCCGGCCTGTATACATGTTAAAAGCCTATGTCGCCTCGCGTTAGTAGCCGGCTCCTACAACTTTTGTGTATGAAACCCTAGCAGAGAAAATCATGGCAGCTTACTCCTCAAATTATGTCTCATCTTCTTGATTCTTTATCCTCATTAAGCAAAGGCATCTATTTTCTCCCATCTTCCATGTCTAAATCGCTTTATTTTTCCTATCCTACATGTTTGATGATTTCGGTCGACTTCGAATTCAGATGAATCCAGTGAGATCCATCTCCGAAGTAGAGTGTGTTGGCTGTGTAGGCGTGTTTAGGAAAGGACGTCAGCATGCTTATTTTGCGATGTCGACAACTCTACCTATGTACGGCAGCGAGTCTATTTGTGGTACGTGTTCTGTTTGCGGTGTTGGGAAGAAGACTTCGTTGCAGGTTCTTTTTTTTAATTTGGTTTCATGTTTCTTTGAACTTCTGGTTTTTTTGTTGATGTAGTGGCGTCAGTGTTATTGGATTAATTTTTTTGGTACACTTGGTCGTATGGTAGGGAAGCTTGTTTTCCCTGAATGTACATAATATTTATTATGTATATATCTTTAATTTTGTGTTAGAGTGATTTAGGCAATATGTGGAAAACTGATTCAAGCTCTATGTTTTATTTTTGTTTATAAACTTAATAGTGTTTTGATGACGAAAATTATGTAAATACAGGCATATAATTGTCGTTAATGTGTGAAAGTTTGGAGTATACAGTTGTGAACAATTGATTGAAAGTGAAAGATGGATAGCATATGCATATCTATGATTTCTTACATGCACGCTAGCTATGTAAAGCTTAAACACTGTATAAATGCTCCACTGAACCATTGTAGAAGTTATGAAGTTTTGGGCTAGACCCAGGTCTGGTCTTATTTTAAACGAGCCTAATTTTATTGTTTTTAAGTTATACATTTTAAATCCCGGAACCAACATGAGTATTGGTTCAGATCGGTCCTGGTGTTTTTGAGTTATAATTCATTTGTTATCCAACATATAATTCCTTATGAACTTTCCCAAATTATTTAGTTGTGGACTTTTTCAGTCCAATCAAAAATGTGGTCCTTGCTTTTATATTCCCAGTGAATAACTTTTGGAGCTTTATTTCAAAATTAAGTCAATTTATTATTTTCAATGAATAGTTAATCTTCCCCAGGCCAGAAACAATCCCTTTGATACAGGCATAAATTGTTAATTCTTTTGCCTTTTACCATTTGGAATCAGGGTTCTTGATAGCTAATAAAATTATGGGTTTTTAATGAAGTTTTTGCCCTTACTACTACCGATATTTTAATGGTTGTTTCATTGTACCCTCCTAGGCTGCTTTTATCCATTTACACCAATTTTGCACAGCGAAAATGACTGTTATTCGTATTGGGTTATTTAGAAAAATATCCATTAGTAAACACATTGTTAGGAGTGATCAGAATATTTTAGATGAAAGGACAATTAAGTTTTAAAAGGACTATTTTCTAATAAATGAATTGTTTTGATAAACCTTACCATGGTTTAGCTGGTGAATTCTTCTTTACTAGAAAGGAATATAGTGCAGGACATAGTTGTGAATTAGTTCTTCATAAGGTTGTCAAAATTCAGCTCTCTTTTTTCCTCCCTGTTTGTGTATTTTGGTTTTCTTTGTACAACATGTGGTTTATATTTTATTAACCTTTGTAGGTGTTTGGTTGTAAATGTAGATTTGATCAATTGATAGTAATAGACAAACTTTGTTGTTGTAATTACTATTCTTGATCAATTGACAATTATGAACATTTTTTGTTGCTGTAAATACTTTTTTTTTGAGTAGCCAATGGGTAATTTGTTTGTTTTTGTAGTTCATGTTCAAGGTGTTGAACTTTATCAAAAATAACCAAGAATAATTTTTATTCATTCTTTTTTATAATGTATGTGTATTATTAACATTCCATTTTATTGTATTCAACACTTGTTAATATTGCCTAAAACATCTAATTCAATGTCCTGGAATCAATGTCTTGAAACTGGGTTGTTAATATGTGTTAACTTGATATAAAAAATGATCTTTTTTTTTTCTCTCCTGTTTCATGATGTAGGTTGACAATTCATTTTCCCAAAAAGCAAGGTGCAAATTGAAGAAGTGGATAACAATGCTCAAAGCTTATGTAGGTGAAGTGAACTAAAACCACATGAAAAAAATCCCTCATCCTACTGTAATGTGCATACCTTTATTTATAGTCTACACTATAGAATACTGAAGCTAAAATTTAAAAGTGCATCAGTTTTTTTCTTTTTTATTTTGGTTTTCAATTGGTATTTAATTTCATTGTAGTTATTATGGATGTATAAAGTATATATGTAAGGAAGTTAACTTATTGTCCTCATTTATCATACGTTACATATTGTTTTCTATTATGTTGTTGCTCTTAAATGTATGGATTTTTAACACAATCAATGAATTAAATTTATTTGTGTATTATATTATTCAATTTATATTTGTTATTCAGTTTGATTATGTGATTGTAAGCGTTAGTTATTGGTTTTGATAATTATTCATGCTGCTGCATATGATAGAATTACAGTGATTTTTTAGGAGGTTTTTTTGCTTCTGTTGAGGTAGTCGAAGCAAAATGTAGGGCTCTTTTAAGTCAACGGTGAACCTTTTGCTTCTACTGTTTGAAAACTAAAGCAAAAAAGTGGTCTTTGCTTCCGTTCAACCGAAGCAACAGATATTGGTTCGTTGTGTCGTCTTTATTTGCTCCGGTTGCTGAACAGAAGCTACAGGAAATAAATAACTGAAGAAAATGATCTTTTTTTAGTAGTGTGTACCAAGACATGAAGCGAACGTTTAATTGGACTGGCATAAAGAAAGATGTGGCAGAGTTCGTGGCCCAATTTTTGACTTATCAACATGTCAAGGCTGAACAAAGGAAACCTGGCGGATTGCTTCAACCCTTAGATATCCCACAATGGAAATGGGAAAGTGTCTCTAAGGACTTCATTGATGGACTTCCTCGATCGAGGAAGGGCAACACGAGTATATGGGTGATAGTAGACAGACTTACGAATACCGCTCGCTTTATTCTGGTCAAGAGCAAGAGGACGACAGCTTGGCTCGCATCGATATACCTTATAGAGATCGTCCGACTTCACAGAGTACCTTCCAGTATGGTAAGTGACCGTGACTCCATCTTTACAAGTGAATTTTGGAGGAGCTTGCAAGAGGCCCTAGGTACACAGTTAATACTGAGCACAGCTTATCACCCTCATACTGATGGACAGGCCGAGAGGGTAAATAGGTTTTGGAGGATGTACTAAGATTGTGAAGGGACTTGGGGGGAACATCTCCCATTGGTTGAGTTCTCCAACAACAAAATTTACCAATCAAGCATAGGAATGGCGCCCTTCGAGGCACTTTATGGACGACCATGTAAATCGCCGACGTGTTGGTGGAAGTCTACGAACAGACTTCTACTTGGGCCAAAGATGATTAGAGAGACTTCTGAGAAGATAGACCTTATTCAACAAAGGATGAAAGCATCTCAAGATAGGCAAAAGTCATATGCCGATAAGATAAGGACTGACTTGGAATTTGAGGAAGGAGATATGGTGTTTACCAAAGTATCGCCTTTAAGGAATGTGGTTCGATTTGGCTCGGTAGAGAAGTTAGCGCCAAGATTCGTAGGACCATTTCCCATAGTTGAGTGGATAGGCTAAACGGCCTGCAGAGTTAAACTACCGTAGAGGCCGGTAGGAATTCACGACGTGTTCCATGTTTCCTATTTGAGGAAATGTCTACATGATTCAGCGGAGGTAGAAGAGCCAAGAACGCTTGAGGATGTTGAAGTCGAGAAAGAGGCATCGTTTCAGAAAGTTCCTAACAATATTCTTGGATCAGAGGTTAAGAGACTACGCAACAAAGAGATCAATTTAGTGAAAGTGCAATAGGGAGAAGATCGAGACGATGCGACATGGAAACCCGAAGACAAGATTTGTACTTCTTACCGTTTTCTCTTTGAGAGTACGTTCTTAATTTCCTTTCTAGCTTTTGAGTTTGAATATGTTTATCCCTATCATTTAATCATCGATCCTTAGGTAGAAACCTATGTTTGAAAATATACGTTTATGACATGTTATGTTTTATGATTTCAAGTGGATGCAAGTATTAGCTAGTGGTTGCCAGTGGATGCATATACACATACATTAGGCACTAGATCAGATAAAGCACTTACATATTGCATATGGATGTGTGTGCATTTTAAATTTTTTGTGGATGAAAATGGTTGAATCATCACATGGTTGTTGCATTTTGATGAATGGTTGTGCACACATATAGAGCTTATATGTATTATTAGGATTATTTTCATACATATTGGATACATGGCATATACATACATTGCATTAAGGAGATTGACTGAATCAGTAGACAGCCTGATTTTCACATTAGTTTAGGAACATACACACACAACACCTTTGCATATGTTCATACATAGCATTGGAAAATTTAAGGATAATGAATGCCTGTGGATGATGAGTGAATAAATACGTGTAGATTTTAAGCAATAAAATTCTTCTTAACTTAGAGATTTCGGGGACGAAATCCTTCAAGGAGGGGAGAATGTAACAACCCATATTTTAATACATAGTAATTATATGATTAAGGTAATAAAATGAATATTTGTTAATAAAATATTCAAAATTAGGTAGTCTATACTATATCGTTGCATTCGTCACGAAATTTTGGTTCATATGGACTCTTAGTTTTCCTAAATCAGATTTAATATGAAGAATTTATGGACTTAAGAAAAATGCACTGAAATATAAACATATTATATATTAAATAAAATATACAACATTCAGAAAGCAACGGTCACAGGGCAACCCAGCCTGAACGGGTCGAACCATGTCTAAGGAGGTCAACCCAGGGGTCGACACAGGTAAAAGTGGGTCAACCCACCTATCCGTAGAAATAGATTTTTGGCTCTGTATTTGGACTGATTTCTTAACTACATATGTGCGCTGACTCAACATTAGGCGTAAGGTTGGATGCATAAACCTAAAATCTAACGGTATTGAATAATCCTAGATAATCTATAAATAGGTTAGCAGTCTCATTGTTTTCTACACACAAACTATTCTTCTTTTCTTCTTCCTCCAACCTATATTAGGAATAAAAATACGAAAATATTGAGATGCTGCCTAAGCCTAGATTAAAGAAGGCACGTTCCAATTTTTCTACAACAAATCTAAAGAGGATTTTGTTCAACAACAACATAAAAGAGATATTTTTATGTACTTCAATCCATCCACTGTGAGTTCTAATCATTTTCAGATTTGTTCATTAAACAGTATTGTGACAATGAATAAATCTGAATCATACAGTGTTTATACATTTATATGTCACTGTTTCACTTTCAAAGTTTTTCAGTTATTATCAGTTACATGTATATCCTATCATCCCTTTTCCATTTTAGGTTTATTTACAGTCTTATGCCTATTTTATTCAGTTTATGTGTTTCTGAATCAGCTTTATGCTTTTCTCCTATTCCTTTTATTTTGTGTTATTCCTAGGCTATCTAATTCCTAGGCTATTCACATTCGAATTGCGTAAATTGGGTTAATTAGAAATTACTTAAAATGACAGTAAAAAGGAGAATTAGACATGTTAAAACATGAAATCCAAGGACTATAAAATTTGGGATAATATGCAAAATAGTAGGTTAAACATAATTTAATAATTAAGTAGTACATGTTGGGAGAATCATATGTAATTAAGTAAAATCGGTGACTTAATATACATATACATCTGGGCAGGTGCTTGTTTGGGTAAGGGGGTCATACACAGAATAACATTTAAAGGAAATGTCATTTACAACCAGGCTTATTAATAAACTTAAATCTGCTAAGTTATTACTTATTGATTAACAAGCTAAGAGGTCCCACAGTCTTGTTGTTGTTATCCAGTTTTGGGACTCTTAAAATCTTAGGGTGGGGGCACAAGCCTAGGGGGTTGGCTTGCGTCAGGTTGTTGAACCCGTATCAGTCAATATCTCTGTTAGTACCATAGAGGAGGGGCCTCGCACTATGTAGAGGCCAGGGTGTGCTTTACTGATCTGGATTGTAAGAGATTCAAGTGGAAGGTAGGTATAGACACGTTTCGGCGGAGTCATAAGCATGCATGGGTCCAATTAGGGGAAACTAAGACGCTGTAACACCTACAAATAGGTATGTGTTTTATAGTTGATGGGTTAGGGATGATACCTCATACTACCATAGTTGGCACGTGATAGTTGTGTTGTAGGGAGCTGGTCACATGGGTAGTAATTAGGGTAACACCTAATTTGGACATTCTATTAGTGGTGTAGTAATTTGATTCTTGGGATATGAATGAGAAGCATACACGATCTTTACCTTATCTTGTTATCTCGTTGTCTTGTACTTGTCTATTTACTGTAATTTCATGTTCAACATTATTACCTATCTTGATACTTTCTAATTATCCTATTGCTGGAACTCGCCAGACTTTATGTTTGACCTATTTTTGTTTCCCTTCTCTCTCTTCCTTCCCCCCCCCCGCTCAGGTTCTCAGGGTGGTGGTATTCAGCAGTGATCAGGATTTTCCTTTAGTTTTGATCAGGGCTTCTTCCGACTAGATGTACCGTTCTGATTATTGTTCTATTTTGTTATAGCTTTTGCCAAGGGATATGGTTTTATATTTTTGTACTCTGATATTTGGAATTATGAGACAGATGGTGTTAATTAAGGTTTTTGGTATTTGAAACAACGTGATGTTGTAACTGGTTTGGAAACGATGTTTTCTTTAAATAATAAAAGTTAATTTTCCGCTGCATATTTGTATCTATCTTGTGAATTCTAGTTACTGTTTATCTATTGCGCTTCACAAAATGCATCCTCATATGGGTGACATTAAGGGACGTGGGGTGTCACAGCCTGCAAAAGCTTAAGGTAGTGCATGAAGGGAAGTTTCTTGAGCTCAAAATCGAGTCAGGACCCATCTCGGTCGATCCTTTGCAGTTTATTCCTCCTCCCAAAGCTTCGCAGTCTTCTGTGTCGGTCGAAGAGACTAAGTCTTCCGGGAAGGAGAGAAAGTTGAAAACGAAACATGAGAGGTTCGAGAAGGGCTATGATGGTTCTGGTAGTGACTAGCCTTCTAAGCATCGAATTGTCAAGGAATCCTTTTTGGAGAAAAGTAAAAAAATAGAAGTTTGACTACAAGCCGAAGGACAAGAAGACTTATTTCAATTTTAGTTTTATAGGCATGTTGAGATTTGTGTGAGTGCAGCCCCCGCTTTTAGATTTTTTGATTTAGTTCTTGTACAAGCCTCCACTATGAATAAAGTTTTGTTTTGCTTTCCATTTAATGTACTTACGATTTAACTAAGTCATAGTTAATTCATAAGTTGTCTCGCTTAGAATGAGCAAGTGTTTTGATCTGGAGGTAGTGTACACGCCCTCAATTAACTTTGAGTCATGCATTGCATAAAGGGCGAGTTCGAAGTTAATTTGCAAGCCTATGCTTGTGCCCTCAACGTCGGAGGATTGAGATAAGTCTATTGGAAGTTCGGTCCTTAAGTTTTATACAATCCCGTCGTTAACTCAGGTTAGAGTTATTGGTTAAACGGTTTTTAGGTCATGACATGTCACTCACTCTAACCCAATTTTTTTATACTCTCTCTCAGGTCGTCAGAGTTAGAGTTGGATGTGTGAACAGTCGTTTCACATTCATTTGGGCGTCATTCCTACACTCTAGCCTTTAAAGTGAAGATCTCATGATCGAGCGTTTGAGTCAAGCTCGGACTTTTTTAGTTCTTATCCGACTAGTCAGGGAATTAACTATGCTCGTTAAAACGTGAGCAAACAGACATCATTGGGAAATTAGTCGTTACCTTCATTAGAGGTTTGGTGGAGGCTGGTCGATTCATAGAACTTAGCCATATAATTATACATAGTCACAAAGTATGGAAGGAGCTTTTATTTATAGCACAATGGAAATTGGCAAGTCACGCCTTTTTACATAGCTTAAATATAAAATTTTAATTACAAAATTACTGAAATAAAAGCTTAAGTAAAATAATGCCGCAGATGCTTAGCATTCCATGTTGTAGGAAGTCGGTCGCCATCAAAATTCGTTAACATGAAAATTCATTTATCATGTTTTTGTGGGATGACATATGGCCCTACCAACTTCGGACCTATGTGGATATGTCTAGGAAAGACAGGCTTCAGGATGAGGTCATCAGGTTCAAAGCTTCTGGGTCGAACCTTCGGGTCGTAGTATCGGGCGACCCGATGTCTATGTGCTGCGGTATGCAAGTCAGCCTCCCCTCTCTTTTCATTGATCATATCAAGTGAGTCCAAGATAAATTCCTTATTAGCCAAAGGATCATAGTACGCCATTCGATAAGATGGGATTTCAAGTCCACTGATATGACTGCTTTGGAGTCGTAGGACAGTGCGATTGGAGTGTGGCCAGTCGCTAACTTATGGGTCACTTGGTATACTCAAAGGGCTAATGGCAGTTCATCGACCCATTTTCCTCCAGCCTATGCCAATCGTTTCTTCAAGATGGATTTTAATCTTGTTTACAACTTCAACATGCCCATTTGATTGCAGGTAGACAACTGCGGTATATTTCTTTTCAATGCGGTGATGTCGGTAGTAGTCTTCAAACTCTGAGCTATCGAATTAGGTCCCATTACCAGTTATGATGATTCTAGGGAGTAAATCAACATATGATGTTCCTGATGATAAAGTTGATCACCCGCTTCATTGAGATTGTAACACCCCCTACTTTTCTAAGAGAAAATTTTGGAAAAAAATCAAAACTCAAACTCATCCAAGAATGGAGGGTATAAATCTGGTACCTGCAAATAATGAGCATGAGCATATTCAGAGTAAAATAAAACTATCTCACATCAAAAATAAGATAAGATAACAAGTATCGACTTAGGCTACTACCTTAAAAGTAAATCGCCACATCAATACCTAGCATTAGAGAACAAGAACAAAAAACCAGACTTGAGTACTTGCAAAGGCCTGTCTTACCCTAGATAAACCGAGAGTTTTTATGAGGAGTGGGTCATAACAACAAGTCCTGTTGAGTAGAAAATGTACAACACTGGCTACAATATAAGAATGCATTCCGTTTGGTTTCATCCAAAATTATATGTCCATCAGGGCTAGTAATTCTAATCTAACCTTATTAAGATCCACACACGATGATTACATTACCATACTCAAGGCAGAACTTAGCAAAGATAACATTATCGCAATACTGAGATAGAACTTTTACGCATAAGTATGAAGCCTTTAAACCACCATTCAAATATATATTAAAACTAAGAGGCAAGCTCTCCAACTATTTAGTACCCTATTAAATAAAGAAGTGAGTGATCTCTACAAGCCACTTATGGCCTCACGATCAACAAGACATAAACGTGAATCCTTCGACCAGTTACTACCTGATTAGGTGGTTTACCACATACTAATATTAATTATAGGACACTAGCTACTAAGTCCTACTAACTTAAGGATTCTCTCATTTATGCATATCCCCAAATTGCGCATTAGGTGAGAGATAATAAGCGATTACTTATTATGTACAAGATAGGTAGACTGCTTTTCATCATTTATGACCTTCCTCTAGTGGACCCCTGTGTCACTGTCCAACTAGCCTTATTGGATAATCCCCAAGTCACTTAATACTTCTCACATGATAAGCGGATCTATGGTACCTTTGTAGTAGTCATTTAATATCGTATCTCAAGGCGGACTTTAAACCCAGTCACTTGCTACCTTGAGGAAGTGGACTATCATAGAGATTACCGATCTTGTACTCAATTAGCCATTACAATACTCCTTATTTAGGAGAGGGGAGCCATATGATCACTTAATACCTTTTAAGGGCGAGCCCAATGAGTCTACCCTTATGGGGAAAGGTGAATGTAATCACTTAATACCCAACAGGTGGATCCCACTACTTAATACCTCTAATCCAGAAGTAGGATATACGATGAATTATTTCCTTTTGGTTTCATCTTTTCAGAAGGGAGGCGTGCCATATAACTGCTTAAGTCCTCAACCTTTGAAGTAAACCTTTCAGGAAAAATTCTTGCTACACAATTTACTATCGTCACGGACTCCTATGGTTAATAATATCTCACATCAACTATACATATATTCGACTGTTGGAAAGTGTAGACTTCTATCGAATAAGGCAACTGACCACACAACATTAACCTACTAAGTATAATCTTTGATTCTAATTAAAGATATTAATTCTAGATTAAACTACTATATGATAAGAATAATTCCCAATAACTTCTTATCCGAGGATATTTGATTATTTATTTCCTTATTGGACTTTGTATCTAATACGACCATTAACACCCATTCAACCCCCTTTTAATTTTATGTGTTACTATCATGGTTATGAACATAAATGACCCTAATGGTCATATTTTCTAACACATCACACCACCTATTAAATGCATATTTAAGTCCAATTTAATTACACTAATTCTAATTTTCATGCTCCCAAATATTGCTATAGCTATTAAATTTCACTAGTTCTCTCTCTCTCTCTCTATATATATAATATATATAAGTTTTATTATTATTAGTTTCCCTAACCGGGGACATAACACCTATCCCTAATCACATTAAATTGTAGTTATTTAGCACTTATTCCCTTTTCAATTCATTTTCCCAAAACATACATGTCCATAATATTTATTTACTTATTTGTAATCTTTTAATTATAGCCGTTAATTCCACATATATTGCTATAACGGTCACAAATATTCATTTCCATTTATTATGGGAAATATTACGATATATTTATTCCCATAAAATGGAAACCTTTCAAATTCAAACACACAACATATATTTAACTCGAATATTATGTAGTTGCATTATTTACATAGGTTTGGACAAATAGGATTTTAATAATTTATATTTATATTTTAAGTGTGATGTTAACGTAGTTACTATTTAAGTTTTCTTCTTCTTATTATTATTCTATATTCCAGTCTAAATTTATGAGTAGAACAATCCTTTTGTGTTTAAACTTGTTTAAGACTCAAGATCTCATTGAAATTTTATTTACTATAATTATTGTAATTTTTTCCCAAACTATTTAAAAGAGGAATATTGGCATATTTCAAATCATAAGGAAATAAATGATATTTTATTCGAAATAGATACTGTCAACTATGTTTAAAAACACATAAATTTACACATCTCTTCCGATTTAATTTGTTTATATTCCTTGTAGAATTCAAATGATGCCTTTTTATATAAAAGGGCAAATTTACAAAAATCAGGTAAAACCCTTAAATAATACCAAACAGAAATAGGTTTATAATTCTAAAACCACAATGACACAAATCATATAATTACACCTAAATCCCATGAATCTGGAATAACAACACTACACATCTGACAATATTTTAGGACTAATTTCCATATTTAGGGTGTTTACAATAACCACAAACTATTCTAAAGAATTGCAGGCAATATAAGAATATTAAACTAAAAGGCCTGCAGATCCATATCAGATTTCGTATATTTTATTTTAGATCTGACATGAACAACAAATCTGATATTCTTAGGCACACAACCTGGATTCAACACGAATGAAGTATATAAGATATTTTAAAAAATGAATATACTTCCCACTCACCTGAAAGTTATCTAAATGCAAGTCTGAACATAACTTTTAGGCCTATAATTTTCAAACCTTACATATCTATAATTTGTATATAAAAAGGATATATGTTAACGTCAAAAATTGGCCACTAGTGACAGTCAACCCCCAATCATGTGGAGAGCACACAAATAACAATCATAGAATGCAATAAAGTAAAGAAAACAGGGGACACACACGACTTTATATAGTGGTTCGACAAAGTTGGTGCCTACGTCCACTTTATATGTATTGATTTACTTTTGATTACAAGTACAACATTTTTTCTATTTGAAGAAAGAAGGAAGATTGGCTATTTTGGAGTTAGCCGTAAGAAGAGCTTTCAAGAGGAATTGGAATCGGAAGTCTTGAGTGGAGAAAAGAGCATTCGAAAGAAGGTCCCCTTTCCATTTTGAGATTGGAGGTATTTATAGGTGAGGAAGTGGGTTGAGCAGGCTGTCACATGGTTTGCCTCTTTTCCGGAGCTCGAACACGTAGAGCCTGATCAGTTTAAGTAGTTGCGGCGGTGGGACCCGGTCTACTGTTGATTAATAGTATCCTCGAAAATTGTGGATTACGTGGCACTCGAGATGAGGTGCATCAAAAGTAGAGCCTTGTCCGAGAATGGTTGACCGCCCCTAATGCCTTGAGAATCGGACCGAGTATTGAATGACTAAGCTGAATATTTCTACATATATTCGGGGATATTTGGTCGATCCGGACTTGAAGGAAGTGCTTGACTCGGTCGGTTCGGGAGAGCTGTTATGTCAGGGCATGAGACACCGCTTCTCGAAGGAGACTGACTCGGGTCGAATCTTTTCTGGGTTTCCTGAAATATAGGTCGTTCCATCGGTCGATCGATCGATGCTGAAAAGTGAGCTTCTTGACATTGGGCTTCGATCCGTAGAACCGCGACAACTTTTGCCAAAAAGTTAGTCAACAATATATATATATATATATATATATATATATATATAATATTAAGATTTGTAGATCTGAAAGAAAATTTGAAAAAGAAGAAGGAAATTTAATGATATTGATTACCTATTTGTAGAACCAACCATTTTACAAAAATCTAAATTCAATCTCTCCAATCCTTGTTTATTTGTTTATATATATTTATAATTTATAAATTTAGAAGAGATTAGAGAATTGGAAATGACAGGGCTTCGCTAATGCCTCTAAAAAATATGAGCAAAAGAGTGGGGGTTTAGCTCTTCATTTATGGGTATAGAAATGACCCTGAACCATTACATTTAATTTCACAAAAAAATCCATCGATATAAAAGTTATAACATAAAACCCTAGCCGTCACATAGAGTCAGGCTCAACCCGGGCTCAGAGGGTGGTCGACTTGCCTCTTATGTATGGCGGGGTAATAAATGGTAATTATATATTAACTTATATAATTTGTTCTATTTATTTATTTTCCATCTGTTTTCATATTTCGTCCATAATTTTTCATATGAACTCCATTCGCGAAGTTCCAAACATGAAAGTTGACTAGAGTTCCGTTATGAACGCAATATTGCAAGTTTTGTGGTCAAATTCCATCGCTTTCAAAAATTGCATTTTTGGAATATAACTAAATAGGTAATTTGATTATTTCCAAATTTCGGGATGTTACGAAGATCCTGGTCAGTGGTTCAACTTCAGCCCACTTTGTGAAATAGTTGACTGCCACGCTCGCTTACTTCACTTCACCCTTGGATATTGAAAGGCTACTGATGATGTATACCCTCATAATGTGAATGGCTAAGGACTAACCCCTTGGGTGAGTTGTGTTGGCGACGCCCTTGAAATCTTAGCGAATCTATGACATTTTTCGTAACGTCGTGAATACTCAGCCACATCTCGTTCAATAGTAGGCCAAAAGTAATCTAACTGAAGTACCTTCTTTGACAAAGCTTGCCCCCATCTAATCATCCGCACTCACCTTCTTGCACTTCTTGCAATATTATTTTGTCATCGTCGTGAGCTATACACTTAAACAGAGGGATGGAGAAACCCTTTCGATATAATGTGTCTACCTGAATGATATATCTTGAAGCATTATGTAGGAGAGCATGCTTCTCATTCTTCCGCTTAGGTGGGGTTCTAAGCAAAATAAAATTCTTGATGGGAGTCATCCATGATTCCCTTTCGGGCACAACATCCAGCGTCCAATCAACCTCCATTTGATCTACACTCGGGGTGTCCAACATCTCTATCGGGACCAATTCCATTTGCATAGGATTCTCCAAGCCAGCTAGCTTTGCCAAAGAGTCAGATTTCTCATTTTGCTCCCGTAGGATGTACGATATATGATAATATTCGAACCCAACAAACAACTCTCTAACTCGATTAACATAGGTAGCAAGTCGCACCCCCTTGGTTTGGAATTCCCTTCTAACCTGTAATATAGCGACTTGTGATTCACAGAAAATGTCAATTTCCTTTACTCGCAATTCTATTACGAGTTTAAGCCCGACAATCAGGGCTTCATACTCAACCTCATTATTGTTCGTTGGGAAGTCTAACATCAATCCATAATGGATCGGTCGCTGCTTAGGAGTCAATAAAACAACTTCGTTTCTAGAACATCGATCGTTTCGAGCTCCATCCGTGAATAGCTTCCGTATGGAAGTTAGTGGATCAACCTCTTCAGTATTGTCATCTGGAGCTCTGAATTCCTCAATAAAGTCTGCCAATGCTTGCTTCTGGATCCCTCTCTGAGAAATGAATGTAATATCAGACCGACTTAATTTAATATTCCATTTTAGCAACCTTCCAAATACTTAAGGTCGCTGAAGGACCCGTTGTAATGGTTCATCGGTATACAACTTTATGGAATGAGCTTGGAAGTAGTGACGTAGCTTCCTCAAGGCTATCAAGAGGCTGTAAGTAAGTTTCTCGATCTTCGGGTAGTTACGCTCCGCCCCATCAATCTCTTGCTTATGTAGTGCACATGTCGTTGAACCCGAGTTTCTTCACGGATAAATGCTGAGCTAATGGCATGTAAGGACCTGTCAGATACATAAATAAGTCTTCGTGATTGATCGTCTTCGACAATATCAAAGATCTTTCTAGGTGATTCAACAAGCTATGAAATGCTTCGACATAGTCTGGTGTCTAAGAAAAGTTGCGCTTTCGTCGTTTTATCATGTCAAAGAAGGGTATGCACTTGCAAGGGGCACTGGATATAAATATGCTCATGGCTACAACCTTCCCATTTAGACTTTGCACATCTCTTATCTAACGAGGCTTTTGAACGTTCCATATGGTTTTATCTACTTGAGTTTGAGTTTAATCCCCTAAGAGTTGACAATGAAACACAAAAAAATTCTTGATGCAACGCCAAAAGAGCATTTCAAAGGGTTGAGTTACATCCCATATTGGTGGAGAATACTGAGCACTTCTGCTAAGTCATCAACATGGTTAGCCAATTGCCGCGATTTTGCTAGCATGTCATCCACGTAGACTTCCATTGACCTTCCAATTTGATTTTGGACCATGCAATTAACCAAGCGCTGATATGTCGCTCCAACATTCTTTAAACTAAATGGCATAACCACATAATAATATAACCCAAAGTCTGTTATAAAGATAACATGCTCCTAATCCAGCACATGCATTGGGATCTGATTATATTCGGAGTACGCGTCCATGAAGGTGAGAAGCTCATGTCCAGCTATTGAGTCAATAAGCTAATCGATTCTGGGAAATGGGAAAATGTCTTTAGGGAAAACCTTGTCCAAGTCTGAGAAATCAATGCACGTATGTCACTTTCTGTTGGACTTCTTTATGAGTACCATATTCGATACCCAGTCGGGGTAGAGCAAATATCGGATAAACCAGTTGCTCTTAAGCTTGTCTACCTTCTCCTTCAATGCTATAGACCTTTCGGGACCGAGCACTCGTCTCTTCTTCTTCATTGAGACGTATTTGGATCAATGTTAACCGAGTGACTCATAATGGTTGTCGATATCCCACACATTTCATCATAGGTCCAGGCAAACACGTTAAGGTTTATGTGAAAAAAGTTAGTCAATTTCCTCATTTGGAGGGGTCCAAGGTGGGATCTGATTTTTAATACCTTAGAAGGATCGTTGTTATCAATCGAGATCACCACCATCATTTCATTGGGAGTTGCTTTTTGGTATCCTGGCTGTTCATTCTTTGTTGGATAAATGTTTTTGAATTAACGACTGTATTGTCCAGGCCAGAATTATCTCTTTACTTGTTATATAGTGGCATCTCGGATGCGAAGAGAATTATCCGCCGCTTTTCTCTTCTCCTTGCTACGGGATTCCTTCCACTCTACAAAGTAGCATTCCTGTCCTGCTACTTGGTCTCCTCGCAAAATGCCAACCCCATTCTCACTCGAAAACTTCATGATCAACACCAAAGAGCTATGTATACCTTGAACTTAGAAAGGGTCGGTTGGCTCAAAAAAGCGTTTTATAGAGAGTTAATGTCCAATACAAGAAATTAGAGGATCCACATTCTCCTGCGGTCTCCTTCACGAAACTGAACCGGTAACTCAATCATTCCCACCAGTTCATTTCCAAATCCATTGAAGCCATGCATTCTATCTTTACACAACTATAAGTTTCTTGCTACCAACATCATCTGGTCGTAGGCTCCCTTGAACAGAATATTTACGAAACTCTTACAATCAACAAGGTCCTTCTATACCAATGCAGGGCCAATCATGGTTAAATCACCAGCGGGACAATACTTAGAGCCTCTGACCTGTCTACATCTCTATTTTTGAAGACGATGTCGTCTAACATCGTCCTTCTTTGCTTGATGCGAGCTGCTTCCTTTACAGTGTTGCACTCTTCAAGTTCGGCATGCTTCACCACATTCACATATTGCTCCATTATTTGAAGACTAAATCCAGTCAGATTTAGTCCTCTGACGATGGTGTTGATAACAATTTCTTTATTCTTTTGTTGGGTGAAAGTTCTGGGAGCCACCTGACCTTGGTGATTAGGGTCCAAAGTCCCTTCCCCTGTCTAGTAAGGCTACCTAATATTCATCAAAATTTCCCTCTCGAATAAATTTCTCCACGATGTCCTGGATTTGACGACATGCACTAGTCATATGGTCATAGATTCCATAGAATAGACGAAACTTCCCTATCTGTTTCTCTTTCTCCGTGGATTCCCGTGGAGCGGGCTTCTCGTACTACATTACAAAGGGTTATTTAGAGGTTATAATTGTTGAAAATATGGAACTTGGATCGCTTCTTAGCATTCCCTTTTTCATTATAATCTCCTCCATTACCGTTTCAACATTGGTTACCATTCCTTTTGTTTTGGTTTCTTACGTTAACTTGAACTTTCCTTGAATTTTCTTCAAATTGTTTGACTGCTGCATTACTCTGAATGCCTTTGTTTACCATGTCACCTAACCTTCTCTTCTGAGTCTTTTCCACCTCCACAATTTGCAAGAACTGATTGGCCTTGTCATAGAATTGATCTAAAGTAAAGGGAGACCTTCTGGTTAACCATCTTCCAACCTTAGTGTCGGGATCGACACCATCAACCAATGCCATTGATATTGTTTCACCATTAGGATTACTAACTTCAGTGGCAGTAGGTTTGAAGCACTCAAGGTAATCCTTGAGAAACTCTCCGTAAGCTAGGTTTACATGAGAGAGGGTTATGACATGCTTATGTTTGGCGGTTTAAAGGTGGAACTGATTCATAAATTTCCTGCTCAAATCCTCGAAAGTGGGTACCGATCTTGAAGGCAATCGAGTGAACCGCATAAGTGCAAACCCATCGAGGTGGATATGAAATGCCTTATATTTTATGACATCCAAAGCTACAGCCGAATCCATATATCATATGTACCTCATTAAGTAATGGCGAGGATCAGCCTTGCCTGAATAATGATTTATTTGAGGCAACTAAATCTTCGGGGGAACTCCGCTTGTAGGATATTTTTGATTTACGTGTGAAACCTAAGACTTTACTCAAGTCATTGCTTGTCGGTCATAGTAAACTCCACGGATAGTGATATACCCCTATTTTTCAACGCCTTCACACTACCTAGGTAGTCACCCCTAGAAATTGGCAGAGGTGACCCTCGAACCTGAGACCTATGTCTCATCCCAATTCACCCACCTCTAACAAACTGAGCTAGGAGTGTAGAATATCATCAGTAAACGGCGTATTACTGCGATCGATTATCCAGTCTTTATCATCAGCTAGGGTCATTCATGATCTGTCTTACCATAGTAGTCAAATTTGGACTGTTGAGAATAAACTCGGGCTCTAAGCTTTCATCTTATCTAACCCTTCTCGCTCCCACTACAGCCAAGGTCGCCTGAGTCACCATCCGAGCAGTAATTCCTTAGCCACTGTTGTCCCGGTTGATCACATGATGCGAGGTGGAAAGCTGGGAAGTGCGAGAGGTACTAGAAGTATTGCAATCGCGCAGAGGTAGAGCACAACCTGGGGATTGAGCATCTGGTTTGACATGGCAAAGCCAGGCCGGTTCGGCATGCCAAACTAGGAGGTCACCGGATAAGATCTCATGGATGTTACTGGTCTGGAAAACTACTGAGGATGCACTGCTTCTCCGCTCCTTCCTGATAGGGACAATGCTTCTGTGCGATGACGTGATGAAGTAGGAGCTCTCTGGTTCTTAAAAAAAATTCCATTGCATCGTCATTTTGTTCATATTATGACTTAAAATTATATTTTCGCTCATCTGCTTATTAAGCGTGGTTTCCATCTCATTCAGCTTTGCCATCAGGTCCATGAAGTCGTCACGGGGCACAAATGCAGAGGCCAGAGCCTAGATAGCAGAAGTAGCCATTACAGGAGGGATACACTCTATTCAATTTGGTACAGCTGAACCAGACTCTAGACCAACAGTCAGTTGAGTAGCTTCTTCTTGGGAATGGTTGTTGGAAGGCTTGGAGGAGGTGGTTGCTTGCTTTGACACCATTTATAGTGAAAACAATGAAATAAGGGATTTTCTCTACGGGCTTGGCGATCCAAAAGTAGATTAAAAATCCTAAATATTGAAAATTCAAAGATTTCTCGATGAAAGCACGAAAATGTTTGCACCAAAGATGGTTCAAGCACCGAAGAATTATAAAGAAGAGAATAAAGTTGATGAAAACACAAATTAAAATAAGGAACAAGCACACACAAAGATTTATAGTGGTTCGGCTATAGATTGCTTACGTCCACTTTATAACTCTTAAATTAGTATAAGAAATTGAGAATACAAAGCTTGAGATAATGAAATCTCGAGTACAGAGTTTTTGCAGTAAATAAAATGCATAGAGAATCTAGAAGAAACTTTCCAAAATGCTCCAAGGGACTATTTATAGGAAAACCCATATCCTGTTTGGTATAAATGTTGGCGCGAATGGTTAAGAGTAGCGGAAGTAGTGAGAAACGTGACAGGAAGAAGTGGGGAAAGTGGCCACGTCAACCATGTTACTATACTAGGTTTGGCATAACTCGGTTCGGCATGGATGCCAAAATAGAATGATGTCGAACTGAGTGTGGCTCCTCCGAAGCCTTCCTATACGACCTAGTGATAGAGGTCGAACCAAAAAGGTGTTAGATTGGAGATGGTCTTTGCATGGCTAGTTGAGAGATGTCGAACCAGGGACAAGCTGTTACAGAGAAACTCTATTCTTCTCATGGCTTCTTTGGGGGGGGGGGGGGACGAAAACCGAAATGATTTAACTAAGGGCCTCTCCGGGACCTGGCTTCAATAATGATTGCATCTTGAATGATCCATCATTCCGTATGACAACCTTGGCGAAAGGTTGGTCAACAATAGTGTTGTGGAAAAATTGAAAGTACACTTTGTTGTCCTTAGCAAATTGAGACTCACTTAATAGGTTTTTTTATTTTATTTGAGGGACTCTCAGTAGGTTGTGCAAATATTGTTATCTTCTTTTGTAGAAACTTGCATTTCCGGTGTGTGTTATTTTAACTGATTTGCCATTACCCACTTGTAATAAATGCTTACCTGTTCACTCTTTGCTTACAAGTTTAAGTTTGTCAGGCTACTGGTCATATGATTAGTTGCACTTGAGTTAGGATACTAGCTTTCATAGTTGATATCTGTTAGGCACAGCAGAGTAAATATGTGGAGAGATAGATAAAAGATTTAATTTTTTTTTCTTGATGCTTCCTTCATTACATGAGATACAACTTGTCTTTTATAATACAATGCGTTCTATGGAATATTCCAGATAATGCCTTATCTAGATTTATCTAATTATGTCATATATAGGAATTTTAAATTATTCCCTACATTAATACAAAAGCATATTTGTCAATGCATTTAATTGTTGCCTGATAAAATTACAAATTAACTTTTAACACTCCTCCTTAATTTGTAATTTTTAATTGCTTCTTGAACTTTTCAAACTTCTCCAATGTGACTGCTTTAGTAAGGAAATCCGCTGGCTGCTCTTTTGTGCTTTGGTAGAAATAAAGAAATCATCCACAATTTCTTTTTCTTTTCTTCTTCTTTGTCATTGTCATAGTCTTCGATGCAGTTTCACAAATCTTTGTTGCGGTGCTCCATTCATCTTGCTTTCTTTCATCACCATGCGATACTTCAAAAAATTGCTTGTGCTTCAAATCTCCACCAAGCTCTTCAATTTCTTCTTGTTCCATGTGTTCCTTGCTATCATCTACTTTGATTCTGCACTTCTCATTATTTGAGTCATCTTCGCTTACTTTATTTTCTTCAACTTCTTTCTTTTTATGATTTACACGTTTTCTTTCTTCTTTCAATTCTTCCTTTTTTGACTCCTTAATTTTTGGCAATATTATCACATCTTTCTCCTTTTCAGCAATTTTCTTTTCTTCTTTCACGTCACTCAATTTGCCTTCTTCTTTTATTTCTTCAATCCACACATCTTCTTTGCTTGCATCTTCAAATAACTGCGGTTCACAAGAAAAAAGAACAACATTGCTTGAGTCATAAATATCTTGTAAAGAACGCACCTTTCGAATAGGAGAGTCCAAGTCTTCATATTCATTTTCATCATTTGAGCCGTAACAAGGAGCATTATCTACATGGATACTTTGCTGAGAACAGTCAGGTTGTGAGCCATTATTTTGAGATCTTTTAGGCTCCATAGAATTTGATTTTTGGTAGCCATCATGATCCCACTGCCATGCTGCCATTTCATCAAAGACAACATCTCTTGAGATAATGAGTTGATCATTTTTGGGATTTAATAGCCGATATCCCTTCGACTCGTCGCTGTAACCAACAAAGACACATTTCTCTCCTTTCTTCTCAAATTTATCTTTGTTTGGGCGCTGGTTCAATTCATACGCTACACTTCCAAATACTTTCATGTGATCTACTTTGGGCTTTCTTTTATGCCAGGCTTCAAATGGTGTCATATTTCTAACAGCTTTAGTTGGCGAACGATTCAATATATAGACAGCCGTGTTGACAGCTTCAGCCCATAACTTCTTTGGCATGGATTTTCCTTCCAGCATACTTCGAGCCATTTCAACAATTGTTCGATTTTTCCTTTCTGCGACGCCGTTTTGCTGCGGTGTATATCGCACAGTAAGCTGCCTTGCAATCCCTTCTTTCTTGCAATGATTCATGAACTCGCTGTAAATAAACTCTCCTCCACGATCAGTTCGAAGAGTTTTTATTAAGTGTCCACTTTGGCGTTCTACAAGAGCTTTAAACCGTAGGAAACTTGAGAAAGCTTCTGATTTTTCACTTAAAAAATAAATCCACATCATACGAGTGTAATCATCAACAAAAAGAATGAAATATCTCTTGTTATTTAGTGAAGGAGTCCTTGTAGGACCAAAAATATCAGCATGTATCAACTCCAAAGGAGCTTTTGCTCGCCATGAAGTTTTCGGAAAAGGAAATCTATGCATTTTGCCAAAAATACAACCTTCACACACCTTATTTTCTTTCATGATGATAGGAAGTCCAATGACCATATTCTTTGATTTCAGCAAATGCAACCCCTTATTGCTTAAGTGACCATATCTCAAATGCCATAAATGAGACACATTAGAATTTTCAGATTTGAATGCACAATTCTCATTTAGAGACATAAATAGGCGGAAAATTTTATTTGGAGCCATGTCAATATTTGCCACTATTAAATTACTTTTCTTATCAATGATCTTGCAAGAATTATCATCAAAATTCACCGCATAACCTTTTTGAACAAGTTGTCCAACACTTAAGAGATTTTGAGCTAAATTTGGCATGTAAAGCACATCATGAATAAATTTCTTACCTTTTTTAGTATGGACTGCAATGGTCCCCTTTCCTTCAACTTTTTGCGCCTTTCCATCTCCAAGCTTTATCTCTGATGAAAAACTTGCATCAAGTTCTATAAAAATGTCTTTGTTGTCGTTCATGTGGTTGCTGCAACCACTGTTAATATACCAAGCATCTCGTGATTCATTTTCAGCAGATAAACAAGAGTAGAAAACCTGCTCTTCATTTTCTTCACTTGTAAAATTTGCTTTGTCCTTCTCTTTTTTATTTTGATACCAACAATCTCTTTGGGAATGATTAGGAATTCGACATCTCGTGCATTTGAAGTGACAATTTTCAGAATTATGATTTGATTTATTGCAAATAATGCAATAAGTGGCAGAATTACCTTGCATTTTCTGTTGTTCTCGTCTTTGTTCTCCTTTGCCTTGATAATTTCTTTCGTTGCCCTTTCTTTGATTTTGATTTTGCTTCTGAAATACGCCCTTCTTTGAATTGTAATAACTTCGTTTCTTTTCTGAAAAACTGAGATTGGATTGGAATGCTTGCTCCAATGAATTTGCTGATGTTCTATTAATTCTTTGTTCATGAGCTTGAAGTGAACTCATTAGCTCATGTGTTGACATCTTGCCAAGGTCCTTTGATTCCTCTATTGCAGCGACGCAATGATCGAACTTTGGAGGAAGACATCTCAATATCTTCTCTACCACCTTCTTTTCTTGAATGTTATCTCCAAGGCATTGAATTTGATTTACAATTTCAGAGACTCTGGAGAAAAAATCTCTGATATTTTCAGATTCCTTCATTTGCAGGTTGTCAAAATCTCTCCATAAAGATTGAAGTTTAATGGAGATAACTTTGTTATTGCCTCGAAATTCTTTTTGCAAAACTTCCCATGCATCCTTTGCTTTTCTTTTATTGAAAATTCTTGGATAGATAGATTTACTCACTCCTTGTTTGATATACCGAAGTGCAGTTGCATCTTTCTTTTGATTTTCTTTGTACAACTTCTCCTGTGCAGCCGTCCATCTTGTGGAATCTTCATCTTCAGGTGGCTCCGGATAATCTCTTTCGATGACATCCTATAAATCATGAGAGATGAAGAAGTCCATCATCTCACTGCTCCAATAATCATAATGCTCGCCTTCGAATATTGGCACTTCACTTGGAGAGTACTTGAACATTGTAGGGACTGCTGCCATTGTTTTTGAGTGACTGATTAATGAAGTTGACAAGGCTCTGATACCAAATTTGTTAGGCACAGCAGAGTAAATATGTGGAGAGATAGATAAAAGATTTAATTTTTTTTCTTGATGCTTCCTTCATTACATGAGATACAACTTGTCTTTTATAATATAATGCGTTCTCTGGAATATTCCAGATAATGCCTTATCTAGATTTATCTAATTATGTCATATATAGGAATTTTAAATTATTCCCTACATTAATACAAAAGCATATTTGTCAATGCATTTAATTGTTGCCTGATAAAATTACAAATTAACTTTTAACAATATCTTCAACTTTTGCAGTGCTATTGGCTAGGTTGTCTGTTTGCATGTTACCATATCAGCAATTGCGTTGAAATTTCTTGAGTTGTTGTTTTGTTAAAGAGTGCAGTTGGCATCAAATTTGACATAATACTTGTTAGTTGAATGTCCAAAATTTTCATATATTTGGCAACTTATCGATTGTTGTTATCCTTGAGTCTTCCACCTCTACCCCTTCCTCTGTAGGCTTGACTACCTCTTTGACTGCTGTATTGGGACTCTTTCTATTTTGATTTCTGAAGTAGTTGTTGCTGATAGCATTTGCAGATTATTCTGTCATTGCAAGCTTCTTTTGTTTGAGTCTTGCTTCATCAACAAGAAGCGTTGAATGAACATATTGTATACTTGATGTGGTTTCTTTGGATGATATGACAACAACAACTGCTTCATACTTATCGTCAAGTCCATTGGGTATGAACAGAACTTGTTCAATGTCTGGAACTCTATTTCCTGTAGACGCTAGTTGATCACATAATGTCTTGATCTTGATAAGGTAGTCCCTCATGGGTAGATTTTCTTTTCTTATGTTTAGCAGTTGCCTTCTATAGTGCATTACCTTTCTCATGCATTTTTAATGAAAACTTGCTGCACAGTGGTCCAAATCTCACTTGATGATTTACAGCCAACTAATGGTGGCAAAAAAATTAGCTCTGACGGTGGATAATAGCCAAGAACTGATCATATTGTCCTGTATTTGATGGTTTATGTGTTGTTGATTGCTTATGAGTCTCCCATCAGTGTCAGCAACATATCTTAGTGGTGTGATCAGTGCTTCATACATTTGTTCTTCTAACCCATACCCTGTAATGGCTGTTTCGATTTAGAACTTGCATAACATGAAATTAGACTCATCAAGTTGAACAATGATCAATTGAGTTTGTGGCTTTATGCTAGATTAAGTACTGTATTGTTGTTGTTTGCAGATCTTTGAGTTGGGAGTTCGGTGGTTCTTGAACTGGCTGACGGATATTGGATTCTGATAATTCTATGACAAGGCATTCTCACCCTGTTAAGCAATTCCAGTAAGCTCTGATATCATGTTAGAAAATTTATTTGTTTTCTTTGCAAGAATTTGATATACTGAATTGTAAAAGAGAAGAGTCCAGAAATTTGTATTTGTATTATTGTTATTATCTCAGCTGATACAAAGAGATGTGTCCTTATATAGCACTGTACAAGAATGGTTAAACGTAAACTAAAGTAGGGCCCTAAAAGAGCTCAACCCGTATATGATATTTATGATAATATTACGTTGCCGTTCTCTGCTGTAACTCATTATAGTTTATACGTAAATGAATACTTGAACATATCACTTGGTAAATAACATTTTTTTTTAATACAAACATCATTAGATGAATTCATCTTCACTTGAAATGAAAGACAATTCAAAAGTAATGATATACTGCGATACTAAAATTGAAATTTTGGTCAAATAGAAACATTTTTGTTATACTACTATGTTTATTTAAGAACTAGCCTTTTATGAATAAATTATTGTACTAAAAATAATGTTTAAGATAATACAACGAACCAAAAATTAACGAAGTTAATTACTAATTTTTGTGATTTGATTCATGCCCCTCTATATATAGGATATGGTTAAGTTCCCATATGACTTTTATCTCTGTTTTTATGTTTTGTTTTGTAAATGTTTGCCGAGTTAGTAGCATTTGTGAAAAACCAATCACATTTGAAACTCAGCTAACTTGTCAACTGATTTCTTCATTAATGTTGTTACATAGGTTTATGAGTATTTTTCTAATGGTTGCATGGGTTGCTGAGTCTCTGTTTAATGGTGTTGTGACTGTGTATGGAGCTTAACGTTAAAGCTAGGAAAGTTTGAGTTCCCTTTTCTTGGGCTTACAGACTTTTGGTCATCCTATTATTGATGTAAATAGGGTTCTGTGATGAATTCGTTGCAAATTTCTAGAATAGGAAAAACTTGAACATTTGCCCGTTAAGACGTTTTCTAGCTGAGACTTATTTTACCTTTGTCACTATAAATTTTTTGAGTCTAGTTTACTCATATTATAATTGAAAGCTACAAAATTAACTATTGAATAAGAATAGGGGTATATAATAATAACTTAGAATTTTTATACAGTAGAAAACATGAATAAATGTTACCTCACCGTGATAAATATATCTTAGGATATGCCTTAAAGGTCATTGTTAAGTTAGTCAACCTACTAGATTGAAGTAACATTCTTTTGTTCAGCTGACAGTTGCATCCACGTCCGACGTGTCGGGCATGGACCTCACTGAATTGCATAGTTCGAATGAACCATGTTGGGGAGCCATTTGTGTCCCGACGCATCGAAAGCAAATAGGACGCGAACGGTTTCCCACAACGGCTATAATTTAAAACCTTCCTATGTATATTCACCATCTTTTACCACTCTCATCATTCACAGTTTCTACAAATTCCAAAATCTAAGCGTTGTAGCAGTATCGTATTCTGGTAATTTTATATCATTTCTTGTTTATTTAGTATCTATTTTTTGGGTTCTTCTACCACTCTCCTCACTCATTTTTAACCTTTTTAGCCTCAGAAATGGTCGACCTGAATGTACAGAGAACTTCCCAACGTAGCTCAAGAATTCGGTTAGCTTAAGCAAATTCTGCATCTTTTCAAATAGCAGTCGAAGCTTATCAATTCGCGGGACAATCCAAAAATAAATTCATAAGAAGATAATGGTAGAATTGAAATAAGCTTTAGTGTCTGTTTCGAATAAATTACCATTCATATTCGAGCAAGTTATGGCCAAATATGATGCACTAAAGAAGAAAATGGGGATTTGGAAAAGATTGAGAAATAAAATGGGGGCAGAATGGGATAATGTTCGAGGAATGATTAGTGGAAGCGAACTTTGGTGGGTCGAGTGCGTAGGGGTAATAACTTCAGCTTTTCCAAACTTGGTTTATGTTTCTAATTTATCTTAACTAATTTATTTTAGGAGTTTGACAACTTGTTTTGAAGTATAGAAGACAGTCGGTGGATAATTTGAATGAACTCGAACAAATTTTTGGTAACACTATAGCAACTGGTGCTGATGCTTTCACCCCTGGCAATATCGAAGATTTCATCCCTCAACAATCACACCATTCTCCTCCACTAGAAGACATCTCACACACATATTTTGATCGAATATGGAAAATATATGATTTTCAAATCCCACTAATTAAAGACATCAACTGCAACAGCCTGCACAAATACGTGACATAGGTTCTTCTTCTAAGGGTCGATCAAGCAGAATAAGATTGACGGAGAATGAAGAAAAAATGGATGAAACTTTCGATACGATGTATGAAAATATAAAAACAAGAAATATCATTGTGAAATAGATATTTCATCCTCTGCTCCGTCCACTAATGCTAGTAGTCTTTTTATGCTAATGGAAGTCCACTATCCACTACTCCAAATTCTGATTTGATGTTCACAATTGAACGTGTGAAGAAATTTGAAAATATCCAACTTCCTAAAGCAATTTCACTACTTCAAATAAAGGAGAACGGAGGTATGCTCACACTTCTGGAGACGACGATGGTCGAGAATGTTTGCGGCACGAGATCGACAAATGCAATCATACAATCAAATACCAATAGTATATGATGTCAATGTCACGACCTACCTTTACATCGAGATTTCCACCAACATTTCCACCTACATATCTACCGAACTTTCCACCGTTGTACCCACCATCATAGTAGTTTGTATTTGTAAATTCTACTTTGTATTCCGTATTTTGTGTTCTGCATTTTTAATTCTGACCATGTATTTCGTATTATGTGTTCTATATTCTATATTTTGTATCAGGTATGTATCTATTTTATTTACAAATAATTAACACAAATAAATTAATAATATAAATAATAACTTTTTCTGTTTCGCGTAGCCCCTTTCGTAAAAAGAACGCAATCCCCTTTCGTGAAATTGCCCATTCCCTAGCTCCTTCCATTTGTCCTTTCAATTTACTCCTTTTGATTCAAAGAAAGCACCCTCAGACATATAAGACTGACACACATATCAACAATTCTGAACTAAGCAACCTTAAATGTGTTTTATTTATGACTCTGAGAGGTGAGCATGCATGAACTCTTCAATATATTTAGTTTGTTGTTCATGCCCAAAAGTTGACACAACACCCAAAGAGTTTCAAAATAACGAAACTACATGTCTGGAATGGAAATTATGCAGGTAAGTAAATAACACAGTATTTTATAGTGATTCAGTCCGCGAGAACCTACGTTCACTTTGAAGGTTTTGCTTGTTTTATTCACTTTTTGTCAAAGTACAATGGTAGGAACCTTAGTTCCATATAAATACATTGGCAATGGTGGAAAGAATCCAAAATGAAGCATGAGTCCTACTTCTGGAAATGCCTACGTTATCCAAGTGTCCAAAAAGAGGCAATTATCTTCTTCCTAGAGTTATTGAGCAAGCTTGGAGCTCAAGGAGGCAATATCCTCTTCCAAAAGAGTTAAATAAGCAATGTTTCAACCCTTTTTACGTTGTAGAATGAAGGGTATTTGTAGGGAGAAGCAGGTGAGAGTAGGCAAGAGTAGGGTTGGTAGGCACATGCTCCACAATTTTCGTACCCTTAGATCGGTACTAACCTCGACGTCGGTACATATCTCAGCAATTGGTTTTCTTTTCTATTTTGTTTCCTAAAGTCCCAAACTCTTCTTCTTGGTTGATTTTGTATCCAACAGTACGAAATTCTCTATGTCGATCCTGTAAACTTCAATGGAGATTTGATGGACTTCGGGGGTACGGAAAACTTTATACTGGTCTGAGGAGTTGTTTAATAGGATACGAAATCAAGTGCATGGAGCTTCAGATATGAAATGTGAAGGGGAGCTTACACTGACCTTGAGAGTTGTGTTGTGGATACAAATTTTTTTGGAAGATGAATACCGACCCTTGAACACTTGGGTGAATTTGAGCAATTTCGATGAGCCATGACAACTATACTCTTACAAACCCATCTGGGATTTTTTCCTGGGTATCATGGCAACGCATTTGGGCTGTTTAACCATGTGATGGGCCGAGTCGCATGGGCCTGGGCTGCCTATGGTTTCCGAGCCAAAAGGCCAGGTAAGATTTTCCCCCCAAAAGGGTGTCATTTATTAACATGGCGTGCTTTGAGTTAAGACAAGTATTTCTAAAAGTCGAAAATATCTCCAAGTCTTGTTGAGCGTTCAGGCGCGACCTTTTCATTGAGTAGCTGTGAGGATTTGTCATATATTGTTGGTATAAGCACGCGATTCGAACATTGCTGTGAATTCCAATTGCTTTGAACTTTGTTGCTTGGTCCAAAACCTGTCTGATTAATCAGGTGAGTGTCTAATTCTTGTCGATTCAAAAATTTAAACATTAGAAGCCGACTCCTGCTTTCGTCAGAATGTAAATAAGTTGCTATTGGTACAAAGCGGCGTGTGCGCTTACACGTTTGCAAGTGATTTTGCGAGAAGCGATCAGAGTTCAGAATAAAAGATAATAACGATGGTATGCTTTGGGCGTGCGATCATGCAAGTTTATTTTCAAAAGGTTATTAAATTAGAAACTCGATTGCTTGGTGTGTATTCTAGAACACTTTGGTTCATGAGTACACGATTGGCAAACGAGTCTAGTTAGTTTCGACAATCGAGATTTAAAAAACGTGTGTGCATGATCGTCGTGATGTTCTGAGTTTTGGAAGTTCCACAGTCCAGAAGTTCGTCGAGTTTGTCCTCTTTCCCTTTTTTCTTCTCTTTTTTGTTTTTTATTAGGGTCGGTACCGACCCTTGGATCGGTACCGACCGTGGGATTGGTACCGATCTCGAAATACTTAGAAAAAAATTATAAGTTCCATGGATTCTCTCCCCCCAAGGTGGATCTAAAATTTCTTATCGTCCTATTGTAGATTTCGTACTCTGGAGAAATTAACACCTTGAAATCCTAAAATCTCGAACTCTTCCTAAGTCACTGGTATAAGCCGATAAGTTCACCAGCTTTAGCCACGAAGCCCTCGAAAACCCCGACACATTTTTTGAAACCCCGATGAACTAGGTGGGTTGATTCGATCCTATTAGATCCAGCTTAGGTTATGAATTGAACTAAGGGATGGATAGAGGCGAGGATGAGGCAGGTGGAGGGTGACCGATATTGAGGCCATGGTGGGAGGAAGGAGGAGAGAAGATCCTTGGGAAGAGTTTTGAGGAGTGGGATACAAAAATCCATTTTGTATCCCAGAAATCTTAGCATTTTTTGATAAGTTATGGGGATACAAAATGAAATTTTATATCCCCATGAACTTAGTGAAAAACGGCTTCAGTGAGCGAATTTCATATCCCCATCTATACGAAGAATGGGATACGAAAAGATAAGGAAGAGGGGGGATCGGTGGAGATGAGTGTTAGGTACATCGGGAATACAAAACATTTTTCGTACCCCTGTACTTAGCTGATTTTAGGAGTTGAGTTTCAGGATGGAACTTCGACTCAAAAACTCAACTTAGCGAATTCGGGTTGATTCGTGATGTCGCACGATCGAGTTGAGAATTGAGCCAGACGTATTATCATGTTAATGTTTGAAAGCCTTTTTGGACTGATAAATCGGATATGCACATAGGATTAGAGCAAAAACTCGGACTTCATATGTATGATTGAACCACCAATCCTGAACTCGATTCTCAACCTAGTCACGACGTAATCATGACTCGGCATGAATTCGACGAATTCGATCGGCAACGTCGATGGTTTAAGTTTATGAAATGTGAAACTATTGTCGTGTCCCGACATGTTTTACTATAATTATATCAGCACGTACGACACTTCACGTTCCACGTTAGTTTACACCAACACAGAGGGTACATGTTTTCGTGCAGTTACTAACGCAACTATCTTGAGAGTATAATTTTCAATGGCACAAAGAGGCTTAAGACGACTTCAAATCTTGTAAGCCGAAATCTCCAAACCATCATCGGACTCTTCCGAGTCTTCATACCATTTCACCCTTACAGGCAGTGAGCTTGACACTTTAATGGATTCCACCCTTCCTAACAAATGATCCCTCACAACACGCATGGTTCGAAGGTGCAACTAGAAGGGTTACTACATTTGGATGAGCATGCAGATGAGCTGGTCATCCACGGGGAGGCAGAGCCCGAAGGAGTGGAGACGCACAGAAAAGAGAATGTTGGAATGAACAAGAAGGCGTTATCGTCACATTGACATGATGACATATGCCTTTATTTTTATAGAATTCGTCGAATTCGGTTGTCTCGTGAATAGATGAAGCTTCGCTTAGGTGCATCTGTGCGAAGTACGGAATATTCTAGGATGATGTTCTATTTCCCAGGAAGGAACATAAGGAGGACACACCACCAGAGGGCTACACTTCCAAGAATAGACATATGTGCTCAATGGGGTTCGTGCCTCCGTCGTGCTCGTATATCTGAGATATTCAGCACTTTATCTGTTTAGCATCGACGCAGCTTCATGTGAACATGTACACCTTTCTGCTCAGCACTTACATCTTGTTCATAGAGTGGTTGGGCATAGAACAACAGGGGAAGACATTCGATTTCTTAACTCTGTGAAGAGAAGAAGTACAACACCTCCCCTTGTCTTCTTAGAGATGTAGGTCAACAGTCGCATCCTGCTGGGGGGCGTGGAACAAGCTTAGCTACTTCAAGAACAACCGGTTCTTCATTCGATGCCCACCATGATTTACGAGGAGTTTGCTTGCGAGTCGTAATTGTTTTTAAAACTTACGTTGTACTTTAAGTTAATTGATCCGTAAGCTCTAAATTAACTTGAAACTTTGTGAGGAAGGTATCTCCAGGATTTTGCGGGACAATATTTATTCTGAGCGAGTCTTGGAGCTGAGGAATGCGTCGAATGCATATCATAATGCTCAGACACTACTATAGGACCATCTCCTCCATGTATCGGGCTTACTTTCCGAAGGCCGTTCAACGGGTCGTAAGGTTGATGACGAAAAAGAGGAAAAAGAAGCGGAATCTGAGGGAGGAGCGGTTCCTCTGGGTGCGCATGTGAAACTACCCCCAGTCGTGCATTCTGACACTCCCCAGTTAAAGAGGTGGTTACAGGATGCAACGACCCAGATTTTTAGCCATTGTAATTTGGATATTTAATTTTGTTAAATATTTTAATTGGAATATTTATGAATTTTTTATAATTAATTCGTTTATTAAAACAAAGTTTAAACATTATAATTTATATTAATTATTAATGAGTTCGTAATGGCGCGGTGGTTCATAATATTCGGTTTGAACTTCAATCGGATATACAGGATCTGATATAAGTCGGAATTTCGTGAAACAAGAAACATTTGAATCTGTTTGATTATAATTTTCTAATGAAAGAGAAAAATCAGGATTTCAGTTTATAGATTGTTAGTTATGTCCAATTCAAATTTTAAAATAATCGCTATGGAAATCGTTAATAAACGATAACGTTTATCTAATAAATTTAATAACGTTTTCTACATAAATTAGATATCGGCCGACTCAGACTTGTTGATGGTGAGTTATAATTCGATATCTAAATTGAGACATTATTCCAGTCGGGTTTATCTGACAATGATAATTTATTTATTTATTTTGAATTTAATAGCTTCAGTATTTATTTAAATATTTATTGATAATATTTTATAAACTATTTATAGCCTTACTGGATAATAGCAAAATGGTATAACATGCGCAACGGTATATAATCATCCTATAGTGAATACAAAATCCCCAAGTGTGCATGACCATGTATACCGACAACATATGTTAAATATGAAATAAATAATAGTGAAAATTAGGCTCACATCCTTAAAAGTAAAGTTAATTAGGCTCACATCCTCCCCTTTTGAAACATCTAAATCTCATCCCTATTTTTGAATCGTAGGTTTTATTTTTCCGGAAATACCCTTAATCAATTTTAACGGTGTATGGATTGTTTATAGGTTACGTATTAGGTTTTATTTTGTACAGAAACAAAATTGAGCAATCCATGGCGGCGGCGGCTCCAGATCCAAAACTCCACTGCTTACATCGTTCCCTTCTTCTCAAATCACCCTTCTCCATCGTAACCCTTTTCCCCAATCCTTGAAAAAAAATCAAACCGCCGCCGAATCAAATGCCCTCACTGCTTTCCGATCCGACGCTGCTGGGGTCTTGCCCAAGGTCAAAACCAAAGAGGTATGTTTTTTTAGTAGATTCATTTTTCGTAAACCTTAAAATATGTTTGTCTATTTATTTTGATTAATTTCAATCATGTAGTTGCCAAAAGGGTTGTTGGGATTGGACGATATATTGGACGAGTACATAAAACTGAAGGAAGATAAGATAGCGATTGATCAGGAAAAACGAAGAGTTGAAGTGATGACGAATTATATTAGTCCTCGGTCCCCTTTTCTTTTGGACGCAAATCCGAGCGGCTGTTCTCCTTCTCAAGGATTGGACGATATATTGCACTCCGGTTTTGTAACAACCCGTAAAATGCGAGCCAGTTTGAAATTTTTATTTTGGCAATTTTAGCGAATTTTGAATATTTAAAAATAGATTATTTTAAATAATATCGACGAGGAAATTGATTTTGAATAGAATTCGACGTATATATTATACGCGTCGTCGTTAGAATATAAATATTTATATATAATTATAAATAGAATTGAAAATGGCGCGGTAGTTCGATAATTCGATTTCAAACTTCAATTGAATGTACCGGGTGCAAAATAATCCGGATTTTAGTGAAACCAAAAATAATGGAATAGAAATTCATGTGTTGAAATAAAATGTTTTATCGTTAAAATATAATTTTTGACGTGAATGTGAATAAATAAATATTCATTTACGAACCGGACGGTTTGTTTATGTACACCTATTTGAAGGACATTGATTGGGTCGATAAATTTTACACATCGCCCAATTGCACAAATAAAATCTGTGTTTGATTGTTTGAAACCCCACACGGGTGTTGGGATGAAATTTGAAGTTCACTCATCCTGATTGATTAAATATGTCGATCGATTGATTGACAGGCTGTTATAAGCGTTGAATATCTATATTTGATGCTTATACAGTGTAGTGCACTTTGGTTGATGGTTGATTATTTTCAATGCTATTATATACATGTGTTGTATGAAAATCCATATAATTAATTTTATATGGTAATTGATTGGGCCTCATTCCAGTTTTGAAAAAGAAATATTTGAAAAAGAAATATTTGAAAAAGAAATATTTGAAATAGAATATTTGAAAATAAAGGAATATATGAAGCCGTGTTGATTAGATTGACGCCATTTTGACGTAAACGATATTTATATCGATTTTAAAACGATTTCGAAATGAATTGAATTGAAAACGATTTCGAAATGAATTGAATTGAAAACGATTTCGAAATGAATTGAATTGAAAACGATTTCGAAATGAATTGAATTGAAAACGATTTCGAAATGAATTGAATTGAAAACGATTTCGAAATGAATTGAATTGAAAACGATTTCGAAATGAATTGAATTGAAAACGATTTCGAAATGAATTGAATTGAAAACGATTTCGAAATGAATTGAAAACGAATTCAAATTGAATTGAAAGCAAATTGAAACGAATTCAAATTGAATTGAAATTTGAATTGAATAGAAATGAATTTTAAAACGAATTTATAGAGAAGAATTCAATTTTGATTTGAATTGAAACGGAAGTTGAAATTGCTTTTGAATCGAATTTAAAACTATTTATATAATTCGTTTTAAATAGAAATCGACGAAATATATTATATATATATTATATATATAATATAATGGCCTGAATAGAACGCGCCGCGCCGCGGTAGTTCGTGAATTTCGACCATTTATTTCAAACGGACATTGCGGGAGATCCGACCGTCGGATTCTCCTAAAACCGGAACCGTTGGGTTCGTATCGAAAAGAGCTTTCTAACGAATATTAGAAATTAGAAATCTAACGGTTGGATTTGGAATTATGTCCAAATCAAATTCGAAAAAGGTCGCTGTAAGTGCAGTTCGATGGCCATAGATGGAAATCGACTGTACGGGCCTTGATAAAATTATTAAAAATAGTAATAATTTGTGTAAAATCATAAGAAATGATTTGTGAAGATTTGGGATGAAAAACTTCATGTTTGAAAAGATAAAAATAGATTTTTATCGAAATGAACTGGTTTTGAACTAGAATTATAATTCTATTTATTTTTAAATAAATAAAGTGAATTTAAAAAGGGTTTTAAAAATAACCAGAATATCCAATGATTGCATTGGAGTGGATTTGAATCGAAATTGTCTTCGGAATATTTCGATGTTGGAATTCGTGATTATACAGATGTTGTTATGGAAATTTGAAAGATATATATTTATATCGTTATTTCCAATACGACATTTGTTAGTCGTAGAATTCGATATTGAATATAAGCCGATATATTTTCTATTCAGAGCCTTGTATTGAATATCGAATGTGATTTGGGTTTATCGTAGACAGTGTTTTAAATAACACTCGTTCTTTAACCCGATAATCAATGGGATGTGACTTTGGGTTTATCGTGAACTGTGTTTTAAATGACACTGATTCTTTAACCCAGTCAAAGATTAAAACTAAGTGGAGTTTTAATGAATCTTTAATTAGATTGAAAAGATCGAGAATGGAGTATCACCAGTTTTACTCCAGGCGATAGTTAAATCTTTAATTAGATTTGAACGTGAAATGGTAATTGAATTTACCGATAACACCGTGGTGTTAGATATGAAGTACTACCAGTTTTACTTCATGGGATGAATAGGTTGGGATTGGGAAATTAAAACAAATGATTACTTCAGTAAGGTTCGCTAATCCCGACTAGTTTTGAATTGATATTCAAAGATAGATTAAAGAATAAATATAAAGAATTTATCTTTGACAAAATTAATGGGAACCTTTCCCTATGAATGTGAAATTTAGAAACTAACTGTCGGTTAGCCAAGCAGAATGGTTTTCTGGATATTGATCTGATGTTGGTTTCGGCCTTCGGGGTTAATATTTGGGGAATTATTCTCTTGATTAATTTACGGTTAGTGACTGATGAATTGGAATGAGGCGTATGTTGTGTTTGTGTAACACTTATTTAAAATATACGCGAGTTATTCGGAAAGACCGGGTTTAACCCATTCTGAATAACTGATACGACGATAAGTCGAAGATGAAGACGGTGGTCGAAGACCGGAAGTCTTCACGTCGTTTGGGTAATTACTGATGATCTTGATTGGGCTGTACACCCAAGAAGATGGAAACAGTTAGTGATCGTCCAGACGTACTTAGAGATCGATGGATATGCGGGGTACTAGGTGCCTCCGGTTTCGTTCAGACCCAGAACGGACTGGTAAATGGACTGTGTGTCTGACATTGGATTTTAGTCCGTGTGATTGATCTCTATTAAATATATATCTGTTTGGCGGCGGAGAATTTATTCTCTTGCTTAACGCCCTTCTCTGAGACGTACGAGCTCAGGGGTTATATATTGATGGATATCAATCGCATGGAGTGAATTGCCTGTGTGGCATGCTAAGATGCAAATGATCAAGGCTTCTGTTGAAAAGCAAAGTCTTGTGGTTGATGATCGAAGCACGGCCTTTGTGGCGTAGCTTTGTGTAACGTTGATTCGCGAGTATCACATCCGGTATGAACTAAAAACGGGAGACGGACCTCAGGGAGGACATGCGTTTCTTTCTAGTTAGGAGTGGCGTCAGTGCTTGAACTGGCTGACGAGTTTGACTCATGTGGATGTTACTTATTATTACTTGCTGAAAAGCGAGGCGCCTCGTGATATCGGTTTCGGCCGATGCTTCTGGTCGGCTGACGGGCCAGATTTACGCCCCAAAGGGCGGAGAAACGTAGTGTTCAGGCATAATAATCCACATCGGTGGACCGGCCCTGACGATCCAAGGGGCAGTTGCGGCTGTTCCGGAGACATGGGCTAGATTGTCTCGAATCGGTTGAGGATCTTGCCCCTAGCCTCGGTTCATACCATAAATGATAACCCAACTTCCAATACGTCGTCTTGCGGTTTTGATTGTAAACTTATATATGGCGACATAGTGTTATGGGCCATTCATGCCGCCTATGATTGATACTTATGATTTGAAGTTGTTTTATACACTATGCACTTATTACAGTATCAAATGATTTGTTTTAAACGTATCAAGCATTCTTTGGCTGTTATAAGGGAAAACCCTATCCCCCGGCTTGCGTTGCATTGTGTGATAGGACCTGGGTCTTATAACAGCTTCATTTTTCTTTATTTAGCATTGCGCTGTTTGTTTTATGCACTGGTATTCTTGGGAGGAAACCCGTTCCGTGTTATACGGCGTGGTCCCTTGATTTACCTAACTTTAAAATAAAGATTAACTGTTTTAGTTCTCACACCAGTCACATGACTGACCTGGAGTTTATTGTTTTAACCTAAACTCTGGGTGCCCTTATTTTGACACGGGCAGCTAGTAGTTTTGGTTTTGCAGATTTATATTCACATGATCCTGGTTTACAGCTGGAACGATATCCGGAAAGCTTTGTATCCGTATATCTCTTCTAGTTGTGTATTGTATTATTTTCCGCTGCTATGTATTTAAATGTAATTTAAATCTCTGATATTTCTGTGTAATATTCATTTTTACTCTGTATATTCTTGTAATCTGATGCATTGTTGTAATATACAATGAAATGTTCTTTTGTATGCATTCTGATTTGTCGTGTTCTCGAACGATAGGGCGTTTCGAACGGCCTGGATCGGTTTAGCGACTGGTTCGGACCGAGCGAAATTCCTTGCCGTCACAGGTTTGGTTTGATAATCGGATTTTGAGTTCAACTTTCGTTTATATTTGAATTTACACTCTGGTTTGGTTTGATAATCGGATTCTGGTTTGGTTTGTATTTTGCAATCTGGTTTGGTTTGCACTCTAGGTGGTCTTTGCTATTCTCAGGATTTGCAGTCTGTTGCTTCTTATGCTTTCAATGATTATTTTGCTAAGCATGGATTCGATCTTGCTGCTTGTGATTTTTCTGGATCCGCTGCTGCTATTTATTTGCATCCAAGTGAGCAGTTGATTACTTTATTGGATTGCATTCGCTATTTTTGTTTAATTCCTTTGATTTTTGGGCTTATTGCAGGTCACGATAAGTGCATCTTTGCTGCAAGGTCAGTGATTTTTTTGACAATGTATGTTGATATGTCTGTTAAATTATGGTAGGTTCTGGAAAATGATAGCTTTCGTGATATTTAAAATTTTAAATACTATACTGCTTTAGATTATTGTAATGAATAGATCTTTGTGTTGATATTTGGAATTTGTACATCAATGCTAAATTGCTTTTGAGATGTTATTCTCAATGCTGGAAAAAATTGATATTGACAATTTGATATTTTAACCGTAAACACATATTGCTTTACTTGCCTCCATGGTTAGATCGCTATATGTAGGAAAATATCTTTGATTTTTGCTGAACTTCTGCTAAAAAGCTGCGGACAAATATGCAGCTATTCTTAATATATGCATATATGTATGCAATTTTTTATCAAACAAACAGAAAAACAGAAGAATATATTATTTTACAAATATATTCATATTTCTATGCATATATCTGGAATACTTGCATATAAATATTCAGAAATTATTGTGTAAGATGTAGGAAAATATCTTTGATTTTTGCTGAACTTCTGCTAAAAAGCTGCGGACAAATATGCAGCTATTCTTAATATATGCATATATGTATGCAATTTTTTATCAAACAAACAGAAAAACAGAAGAATATATTATTTTACAAATATATTCATATTTCTATGCATATATCTGGAATACTTGCATATAAATATTCAGAAATTATTGTGTAAGATGTAGGAAAATATCTTTGATTTTTGCTGAACTTCTGCTAAAAAGTTGCGGAGAAATATGCAGCTATTCTTAATATATGCATATATGTATGCAATTTTTTATCAAACAAACAGAAAAACATATTATTTTACAAATATATTCATATTTCTATGCATATATCTTGAATACTTGCATATAAATATTCAGAAATTATTGTTATTTTGCTGAATTGTACCATGTATTTATATTATTCTGAAGCAGTTTTTGTAATTTAGGTTACTGCACATTAAGCTTATTAATATTGATTTTCTTTTTTTGATAACAGTGTTCCGACGGATATTGGTGTACTGGTGTTGTTGAAGCTCGGTCGTCCATCTTTTTCCGAATGATTGACCACATTTGTTGTTTCTACAGAGACTACTAGATGTGGTTTACGCAATAAGCTGGGTCTTAACAAAATAACTTGTTCTTCAAAAGACCATCATCTATGCTTTGTAAATGTTCTGAAATTTTTGATGTAGTACATGTAAATGTGGTCTGTACTTATTTTTTGACATGTAAATGATATGAAAATTTTCATGTAAGTATGCACATATTTCTGTTATTTGCATATATATATGCATTTTGTTATAATTATCTGTATTTACTTTTTTGTCATTTTTTTTTTGTTTCAGCAATTATGCAGTACAGTTCTGTATATATATGCAATTATTTCACTTAGTTGCGCAAAACTAATAATTTATTTTCTACATAATATTACTATATTTATGCAATTATTACACTTAGTTGCATAAATGTATGCAATTTTACGTAATATATGTATATAATTGTCCAGTTTTTCGTGAAAATAAAAAAAAGTAATAAAAAAAATCATTTTACGTAATGTATGTATATAATTGTCTAGTTTTTCGTAAAAATAAAAAAAAAAAAAAAAAAAATTCATTTTACGTAATTTATGTATATATTTGTCTAGTTTTTTGTTAAAAAAAAACCACGTTGGAGTGATTGAATGTTTTCCAGAATTGTTGGATTAGGTTTATGAGCGAGATAATAGGAGCGATAGACTAAGTAAATGAGGACAAATAGTTGTTGGATAGTTTTTTAGGTGTGTAAGGGTAGATCTGGAATTTTTTTAGCGGAAATTCAAAAATAGGGATGTTTTCTATATTACTTTTATCGCCGGTTTTTTTTTATATTTTGAAACTTAATAGGGAACTGTAAAAAACGCACCCTAAATAATAATAGTAACCAAACTTATAGTCTTGAGGAAATAAAATGTTTGCAACAGGAAATGAAAACTCTCTTTAACAAATGATAGCTGCAATATAAGAAACAGAGAATACCAAACCCAAGGAAAAATCATCCAGCCAAAACTTATACAAAGCATTAAATTATATAAATAAAGAACAAAGACAAATACAATAAAAAATATATAAGAGATAAAATATAAATAGCCTCATCACGTCCATGCACCTCAGTACAAAATCCTTGGCCAAGTTGGATATAACAAAACTTTATTACCAACGGGAGTACACTACAAAACCTGAACTAAATATATACAGATTCCTACATCCATGTGGAATGACCATACCATGTGTAAAGAATGGGACTACTTGTACAAACAGTACATGTACAACATCAAATAGGGATTCCCAACAAAATCTATTCAATACAAAGCATAGTATCATATAAGAACAAAGGCAAGACAATACAATAAAATGTAAGATAAGGTAGGAACAGTTTTCCCACATCCTTGAGCCTCTGTACAAAGACTTTCGCTAAGACACCTTTACAAACTTTACAGAGTGATGCAGAATCAATCCTATACATGTTTACTTTGGCAAAATTTTCACCATCACTTTTGTTGAATGACAGCAGACAACTTAGGTCTAAACCACTTTTCCCAGTAGCACATACCCTATACGATAAGACAATACAAGCCTGTAGACTCTCAATCTATCAACCAGTACATTTTTTTTCTTCCCTCTATCTTCTCATATCATCAGACAATACATAGCTATTTAAGCCTATCGAATAGACAATTTTTTTTATTTGCGAATCTGTTTCACCTATATATACCTACCGTAGTACCAATAGCCAAAACAGCTTCACTTCCTTCTACTTTTTCCACTCGCAAATGATTAAATTCATGTCCAAAAACGCATAACCAAGTCACGAAGTAAGAAATAAATGGCAGTAACCCCGTTCAAATTCTTCCACCCATATCACTCTCGAGCAACGCAATTATTCACCAAGAATTAAACAACAAAAATATAAAGCACGGTGAGATTTATACACTGACCTGTTCTGAGGAAATTCGAAGTGGTGTGTGGGACAAAATCTCGCTGGAAAGACCAGATCTTGGTGGACGAACTGTGGGCTGAAGGAAGGGCTAGGGTCGATGGAGTTAAAGCTGAAGGAGGAGCTGATAAGGGTGCACAGTTTGGGGTTTGCCGATGGAACTCCGATGGACGGAGGAGTGAGGGGCGTTGGGATTTCCTCTTGGCAGCACAGTAATTAAATTCAGTTGCGAGATTAAAAGAGGAGTGGTGGGTATAAGTGAAGGGGATCCGTTCTTTAAATTGATGGGTGTTTGACGTGGACTGGGTTTTGGGGGTGATGTGTAGAAGATGGGCTGGTAGATCATTGATTTGGCAAGACGTGGAAGCCTAATTTCAGTAAATGAAAAGCAAATGGCCAACTAAGTTTTGTTTACAAATAATTAAGGTAACTATGAGATTTAAAGTTAATTAAATTTTATATTAAATCGTTAATGATTATATATTAAATCCTGGTAGAGTTTGTAACCATTGTGTTAGGGTCTGGAATTTGCGGTCATAGCTTGGAACAAGGCGAGAACCAATGAAGCGCTGAATGGAGGAGTCGAGCTGTAAATATTTAAAACCAAGTAATGTAAATTAATTTAGAATTAATTAATTAGTTATTTAAAATAAAGTTAATTTTTAAACAACGTATTCATGTCTTATCAGAATTGTCCGATTCAGATTAGATTGGGATCGAAATTAACGAGCATGACAGTATGGAATTGAATTAAATTGGACAGGGTTGGAATTGTCTGGAACGAGCTGTGTATACAACACAGACCAAGTGAGTATAACTCACTCAGTTCACCCATTTATATTTTATAAGTAGGATTTAATATTTGTGTGTTATGGTTGTTTACTGTTTGCTGATTGTTGAATGATACTTTTATGGACTGAATCAATTAAATTAAATGCTGTTTAATTTAATTAAAACCAAATCATTATTCTGACGATTAGAACCGACTGAGGTAACTTACCCGATTGGTCACGTTTATATTTTTATAAACGCGCTAAATTAAATGGTTAACATTAAGTTATCATTGTTGGATGTTTATTGAAATTATCAGTTTAGTTGTATATTCCCATGAACTGTGATTATATTGAAATAACTTATTTGAATGCAGGGAAGGACAGGTTGGGGGAATCCAACTGGATTCCTCAAACTTATTGTTTATTTTCATATGATTATTTTATGAACTGTTTAACCCCATATGATAAAAATTATTGAATTGTAATTGGTTGTTAAACCCAAATGCAACATTTGTTTGGTTATTTACCAATGAGTGATATTGGTTGAGCAATTTGTAGCAGATGGCCGAATACAGACTGTTTTATAAAGATTGATTTACCGTCAGGTGAATCGATACAAATGAAATTATGGAATTTGTTTTTAACTGAAATATAGATTTTTAAATCTATTTTTAAGTATATTTTTAAATGAAGTTTATAAAAAGGAAATGAACCAACCATATATATATATATATATATATATATATATATATCGTTTGTTTTAACCACTATTTTTGTGCCAGTAATCTACCGTGTGCGAAGCACGTACTTTATCTAAATTACTAAATATTCTTATAAAGTTGATTCTTATATAAATAAGATTGATAAGCTAGTAGGCTGGAATTACGTGGCGATTAATAATCAGGATTTATTGTTTGTTTTTAAGAAACAATTAAAACGAGATTTATTTAGAAGTAGATTATTGTTTAATAATCAAAGTGAATGATATTATTTGAATTAGTAATGTTATATATTAATTTAAATGAAGAGACGAGTTAGAGCTGATCAATGAGTTAATCGTGTTTTAAGATTTACCACGCCAACTGTTTTAAATGGAAATTGATCATTTAATTAAATTAGATTGTGCCGATTAATCTAATGAAATAATTTAACAAATAGTTGTTTAACTTAATGAGATTTTAAAAAGGGATTTTAATTCCAGTTAATGATGAAGTAAATTATATTTTTTATTTAATTTAAAGGGGTTGTTTTTAAATGAAGTTCATTTAAGTAAGTGATTAAAGTTAGAAAAAAAATATAATTGAGTTTCGAAGGAAGTTTATGAACAAGTTTATATTTAAACCGAATTTGGTAAATGAAGTTATAAAGTGATTTTAAGCGAACATGGTAAGCTTAAAATAAATGTTACTTAATATTTTAAGTAAAGTAAATCGAGATGGAAAAGGGCTTTATATCAAACCAGAGGAGTATAAGCGAGTTGTAGATGAGGATATAGGGGGATAAAGCGTTAAACTGTAAATTAACGTTACCTAATAATGATAGTAAGTGTAATGGATGAGATTGTAGTAAGATTTCCCGAAGGAAATGATTTAAAGAATTAGAAAAGGGATTTCTGTAATTGAATTTGGAAGGATGTTTAGTAATAGGATTTGAAATAAAAATCTAGATAATGGCAAAATAGTTTTAAAGGATTTAAGGTTTAAAAGTTAAGGTGTATTAATCATTTTCTAAATCAACGAATTTAGTAATAACCATATATTTGAAAAGGAGATTTCAAAAGCAAGAAGCTTTTATAAAATCGTATGTTAATACAATAGTGAAGTGGTATTAAAATGAATATGGGTTTCTGAATCACGATTCGTATTTATCTTAAGATAAGAACGTTGTTGATTAAGGTCTGAGAGGTAATTAAAATACCCAACTTGAACAATTTCAGGATTGTCAAAGGATGATATGAGTCTTGATAATGAAGATGTTAAATTAAATTTCTTTGGAAAAATATTAGTGTAATGTTATTTAAAGAATTTGTGTGTATGTCTGTGTGTGAGTGTGTGTGTGTGTATATATATACATATATACATATATATGATGGAATTTCGGAATAAAAGGAAATATAGAGGGGCTTGTGAATACGAACTGATATTTCCACGATAACGAAATAAAAGGGGATTTTGTAACGATTGTTTTACGATGGCAAGTGAATTGATCTTGTAAATATAGATGATAAGTAATGTGGCGGAAAATGTTTTGAAGGATAGTAACGGGAAACTGGATAGAATTTTAAGGTATTTCTTTTAAGTATTTTAATAAAATGATTTGAGGATATTTATATATTAAGACTAATATATTATTTTTGGTATTATAACTGATACATTATTTTAATGGCCAAGTGACGCTGTACAATAAACCAATGGATTTATTTTATTTTTATGATTGCTTATTTTGATAGTTAAATAACCAACTATCAAAATCATGCCCAATGCGCTGTTGGTACGGAAAGACCGGGACCGAATTTATATTCGAAAACCATTCCGAACTAGTAAATACGTAAAAGATGCTGGTTGAAGATGGAGCAGTTGAAGACCGTGGATCTTCATAAGCGAAACAGCTACTTGATAGATTTCTCTAATTTGCAACCAGAGATATTTTGATAGTAATTTGGTCATGGTTGAAATCTATGGATTGCAAGGAATACTTGCTACTGATCAATAGGGTGATTCCTAGGATGAAGTAGGAGGGGGCCTTCGGTTTGTCCAATCCTAGGACAACTTGTATTGACGGGTGTCTGATAGAGTATTTCCAAAGGAATTACATACGTTGTTTTCTTCAAACGTGCTATAGTTGGTGGCAGAGAGGGGCACTTCTCTTAGCTTAACTACTAGGGTATTTTTGTGGACGTCAATTAGTGATATCTGAGGATCTGACGATGTGGCATTCAAAGTGAAGGGTGGCCAAATGTTCTGAAAGACAATTTAAACCTCAAGCCTCATCAACCGGAAAATGACAAAAATCGGGCAGGCAGCATGGCTATGTGTGTCACCCCCATTAGGGTGTATTGTCACCATCTAGAGAAAATTCATTATTTTCTTCTTTCGTTTCTGTATCCTCGGATAATGGTTATGCAGGCCCAACCGTTGGTGACAAGACATTCGATACACTCAAGAGAAAGGAGTGGTCGATCATGTGTGGGCCGGGTTGCAAGACGTCCTTGTTGAACCCAGTGTATTCCTCTCTAGAGATACACTATCGGTAGGTGGATACATACCTTGTCATAGTCGGAATCCAATCTACAATAAGCGCCCGCGGTTTTGTTTGTATACTATATATATGGAGCGTGAGATGCAAGTGTTCTGCTAGACTCTATTTATTTGTAGTTAGACACTATCATAATACCAGAATAATATTGTTTTCAAAATTGTTTTGGGTTATCGTAAGGTAAAAACCGTCCGTATTTATGTGTGGATTTGGTCTTACGATTATCCTTTTCTTTCGAAAAAGATTTTTAACGTTAATTCAAGTTGCGTGATAGCTTTAAACTTAGTGGGTTTCTCACCCTGGTTCACCAGACTAACCCGGTATTTGTAACGCTCGGGTTAGACCGAGGTGTATAGGTTTAGGTAATCAGATGCTGTGAAAAGACGAGCTGGAAGAGTTCAAACATATGATGTTATATTATTCCGCTGTGTGTTGTATATGAGGACAGGTTATTATAACTGTCCAGATGTGTGATGTATTCTGATGATTGTTAGTATATTTTCAAGCTCTCAATAAAGATTTATTTCTATATTATATTTTATTCTGCTGTGATGTGAGACTCTGTGTCGTGATGGATTTTCTTCTATTCTAATATTTCTTTCTTTCTTATCTCACCCTCTAAATTCTTTCTAATAACGTTCCAGTGTTTTCGATGCTTGAATAGTCGACAGAATGTTTTTGTGTCGATTTTCGGGGTCAAAAATACTTGGGTCGTTACACAGGAGCTCAAAGAGAAGTAGGTGACCATGATGCGATGAGGAGCTTGCTAAAGGAGATGAGTTGATGCCTACTCCCTTTCCATCTCCGGAAGAGGAGAAAAGATTGGGAAGAGGTCTCGAACCAACTTCTCCAGCAAGGACTTCTGAGACCACTGCATTGATGGAGGTCTAGTATCAGTTCTCAGGATTGAACGTAGTACCCTTCGAGAATTCTACTTTCTGGTTCATTGGAAGAAACATCGGAAGCCTATTGCTGAGCATTGGGGTTATTACCTCTCCAAGCATGCTGAAATCTAGTCCTTGGAGGGAACACTTAGGACACACACACAAACTAATAAGCATTGCATGACACATCACTTATTCGTGTGCGTAGGATATTCGTTTTTGATTTGAAGTTTTCTTCATATAGGTGCACGTGCAATAGCTCAAGATGGTGACGGAGATCGAGATCAGGGGTCTGGAAGTTAACAACAATTGAAAAAGGGAGCCATAAGCAGTTACATAAGAAGTGCAGAGTTGCTGTCACAGCCCCCGTGAACTTACGATCACAAAGCAGTCATCAACGTCGGGACCAACCTCATCATTCGACGTCTCAACCACTAAGTACAAGGTCTGGGGGAGCAGAAAGGAGACTATTAATAACAAGTACAAAGAAGTTGCTAGCGCCGTTCCCCTTTATGTCCCACCTACAGCGCCATTGGCTAAGATTATGGGGAAAGACAAGACTAGAGGAAGCTCAGTAACTGGAAGAAGGGATGTGAGGAAGCGGTACCCGACAGTGCCCGACATGCCGGATATCCCAGAGCTGAGCGTCACAGAGAAGAAAGAGAGGTTGAAGAATTCATTCCCAGGCTTTTATTTCGAAGAACTGCTATGGATACCCAATATGCACCAGATCCCATTGCATATCGGTGAAGATATATGGTCCCGTGTATACGACATCTTTCACCAATATTGGGAGATGTATAGGTTTGCCAAGAGAATCTCGGAGCAAATCATTCGAAAGAATGCTTAGATCGAGGGTTTGAAGCCTGCGGTGAAGTTTGAGCGATAGAGTCTTGCAAATTGGGCGAACGAGATAGGTAAGACATAGTTCTGATTCATGTTTATCTCTGCGTATTCGAGTAACATATTTATTGCAAACTCTTTGTTGTTGAAACAGACAGATTAAATAGGGAACTGGGGGAGGTGAAGGCGATGGTCAGCGCTCGCGAGGAGCATAAAGATGTGCAGGCTTCGAGCGCAGCTCGGGCAGCTGCGCTTGAAAAAGACAACAAAGTAGTGTCTGAAGAAAATGTCTAGCTGTGGGAGGAGGAAAAAGAAATGTAGCAGCTTTGACAAAACAACGAGTTCTTGACCACAGAGATTGAAAACTACCGGAGGAGAATGGGACAGTGCAACGCCTGATTAAGGAGAACGAAGGGCTCAAACAACTTCTTGAGTCAAATCTCGCTGCTTTAACCACCATTTTTGTGCCAGTAATCTACCGTGTGCGAAGCACGCACTTCATCTAAATTACTAAATAATCTTATAATGTTGATTCTTACATAAATAGGATTGATAAGCTAGTAGGCTGGAATTAACGTGGAGACTAATAATCGGGATTTATTGTTTTTAAGAAACAATTAAAATGAGATTTATTTAGAAATAGATTAATGTTTAATAATCAAAGTGAATGAGATTATTTGAGTTAGTAATGTTATTTATTATTTTAAATAAAGAGATGAGTTAGAGCTGATCAATGGGTTAATTGTGTTTTAAGATTTACAATGCCAACTGTTTTAAATGGAAATTGATCATTTAATTAAATTAGATTTTGCCGATAAATCTAATGAAATAATTTAACAAATAGTTGTTCAACTTAATGAGATTTTAAAAAGGGAATTTAATTCCAGTTAATGATGAAGTAAATTATAATTTTTATTTAATTTAAAGGGGTTATTTCTTAAATGAAGTTCATTTAAGTAAGTGATTAAAGTTATAAATAAACTAAAATTGAGTTTCGAAGGAAGTTTATGAACGGGTTTATATTTAAACCAAATTTGGTTAATGAAGTTATAAAGTGATTTTAAGCGAATACGGTAAGCTTAAAATAAATGTTACTTAATATTTTAAGTAAAGGAAATCGAGATGGAAAAGGGCTTTATATCAAACCAGAGGGGTATAAACGAGTTGTGGATGAGGAGAAAGGGGGATAAAGCGTTAAACTATAAAATAACGTTACCTAACGATGATATTAAGTGCAATGGATGAGATTGTAGTAAGATTTCCCAAAGGAAATGATTTAAAGAACTAGAAAAGGGATTTCCGTGATTGAATTTTGAAAGATGTTTAGTAATAGGATTTGAAATAAAAATCCAGATAATGGGACAAATAGTTTTAATGGAGTTAAGGTTTAAAAGTTAAGGTGTATTAATCTTTTTCTAAATCAATGAATTTAGTAATAACCATATATTTGAAAAGGAGATTTCAAAAGCAAGAAGGTTTTATAAAACTGTATGTTGATACAATAGTGAAGTGGTATTAAAATGAATATGGGTTTTTGAATCACGATTTTTTTATATATATATATATATATATATATATATATATATATATCTTAAGATAAGAACGTTGTTGATCAAGGTCTGAGAGGTAATTAAAATACCCCAACTTGAACACTTTTAGGATTTTCAAAGGATGATATGAGTCGTGATAATGGAGATGTTAAAGTAAATTGTTTTGGAAAAATATTAGTGTAAAGTTATTTAAAGAATATATATATATATATATATATATATATATGATGGGATTCCGGAATAATAACAAATAAAGAGGGGCTTGTGAATACAAAATGATATTTCCATAATAACGAAATAAAAGGGGATTTTGTAACAATTGTTTTACGATGGTAAGTGAATTGATCTAGTAATATATATGATAAGTAATGTGGCGGAAAATGTTTTGAAGGATAGTAACGGGAAATTAGATAGAATTTTAAGGTATTTCTTTTTGGTATTTTAATAAAATGATTTGAGGATATTTATATATTAAGACTAATATACTATTTTTGGTATTATAACTGATATATTATTTTAATGGCTGAGTGACGCTGTCTAATAAACCAATGGATTTTATTTTATTTTTATGATTGTTTATTTTGATAGTTAAATAACCGACTATCAAATTCATGCCCAATGCATTGTTGGTACGGAAAAACCGGGATTGAATTTATATTCGAAAACCATTCCGAACCAGCAAATACGTAAAAGATGCTGGTTGAAGATGGAGCAGTTGAAGACTGTGGATCTTCATAAGCGGAAGGGCTACTTGATAGATTTCTCTAATTTGCAACCAGAGATATTTTGATAGTAATTTAGTCGTGGTTGAAATCTATGGGTTGCAAGGACTACTCGCTACTAATCAATACGGTGATTCCTAGGATGCAGTAGGAGGTTGCCTTCGGTTTGTCGAATCCCAGAACAACTTGTATGGACGGGTGTCTGACAGAGTATTTCCAAAGGAATTGCATACGTTGATTACTTCAAACATGCTGTAGTTGGTAGCGAAGAGGGGCACTTCTCTTAGTTTAACTAGTAGAGTATTTTTGTGGACGTCAATTAGTGATATCTGATGGATTTGACGATGTGGCATTCAAAGCGAAGGGTGGATAGATGTTCTGAAAGATAATTTAAACCTCAAGCCTCATGAACTAGAAAATGACAAAAATCGGTCAGGCAACATGGCTATGTGGGTCGCCCTATTAGGGTGTATTGTCACCATCTAGAGAAAATTCATTACTTGTTCTTCTTTTGTTTCTGTATCTTCTGATAATGGTTATGTGGGCCCAACCATTGGTGATAAGACATTCGATACACTCAAGAGAAATGAGTGGTCGGTCATGTGTGGGCCGGGTTGCAAGACGTTCTTGTTGAACCCAGTGTATTCCTCTCTAAAGATACACTATCGGCAGGTGGTTTCATGCCTTGTCATAGTCGGAATCCAATCTCCAATAAGCGCCCGCGGTTTTGTTTGTATACTATATATGTTGAGCGTGAGATGCAAGTGTTCTGCTAGACTTTTTTTTATTTGTAGTTAGGCACTATCATAATATTAGAATAATATTGTTTTCAAAATTGTTTTGGGTTATCGTAAGGTAAAAACCGTACGTATTTATATGTGGATTTGGTCTTACGATTATCCTTTTCTTTCGAAAAATATTTTTAACTTTAAATCAAGTTGTGTGATACCTTTAAACTTAGTGGGTTTCTCACTCTGGTTCACCAGACTGACCCGGTATTTGTAATGCTCGTGTTAGACCGAGGTCTACAGGTTCAGGTTATCGGATGCTGTGAACAGATGAGCTGGAAGAGCTCAGACATACGATGTTATATTATTCCGCTGTGTGTTGTATACGAGGACATGTTATTATAACTGTCCAGATGTGTGATGTATTCTGATGATTGTGAGTATATTTTCAAGCTCTCAATAAAGATTTGTTTCTATATTATATTTTGTTCCGCTGCGATGTGAGATTCTGTGTCGTGATGGATTTTCTTCTTCTTCTATTCTAATATTTCTTCTTTCTTATCTCACCCTCTAAATTCTTTTTAATAACGTTCCCGTATTTTCGTTGCTTGAATAGTCGATAGAATGTTTTTGTGTCGATTTTCGGGGTCGAAAATACTTGGGTTGTTACACAGGAGCTCAAAGAGAAGTAGGTGACCATGATGCAATGAGGAGGAGCTTGCCAAAGGAGATGAGTTGATGCCTACTCCCGTTCCATCTCCGAAAAAGGAGAAAAGATTAGGAAGAGGTCTCAAACCAACTTCTCCAACAAGGACCTCTGAGACAACTGCATTGATGGAGCTTGAGTATCAGTTCTCAGGATTGAACATAGTCCCCACTGAGAATTCTACTTTCTAGTTCATCAGCAGAAACATCGAGAGCCTATAGCTGAGCGTTGGGGGTGTTACCTCTCCAAGCATGCTGAAATCTGGTCCTTGGAGGGAACACTTAGGACACACACACACTCATAAGCATTGCATGACATAACACTTATTATTGTGCGTAGGATATTCGTTTTTGATTTGAAGTTTTCTTCAGGTGCATGTGCAATAGCTTAAGATGGTGACGGAGATCGAGATCAGGAGTCTGGAAGTTATCGACAATTAAAAAGCGGAGCTGTAAGAAGTTTCATAAGAAGCGCAGAGTTGCTGCCATAACCCCCGCGAACTTACGACCACAACAGCAGTCGTCAACGTCGGGACCAACACCATCATTCGGCTTCTCAACCACTAAGTATAAGGCCTAGGGGAGCAGAAAGGAGACTAGTAATAACAAATACAAAGTAGTTGGCAGCAACCGTTCCCTTTTATGTCCGACCTACAGCGCCATTGGCTAAGATTATAGGGAAAGACAAGACTAGAGGAAGCTCAATAACTGGAAGAAGGGATTTGAGGAAGCGGTACCCGACAGTGCCTGACATGTTGGATATCCCAAAGCTGAGCGTCATAGAGAAGAAAGAGATGTTGAAGAATTCATTACGGGGCTTCTATTTCGAAGAACTGCTATGGATACCTAATATGCACCAGATCCCATTGCATATCGGCGAAGATATATGGTCCCGTGTATACGACTTCTTTCACCAATATTAGGAGATGTATAGGTTTTACAAGAGAATCTCGGAGCAAATCATTTGAAAAGAATGCTGAGATCGAGGTGAAGTTTGAGCGATAGAGTCTTGCAAATTGTGCGAACAAGATAGGTAAGACATGGTTCTGATTCACGTCTATTTCTGCGTATTTGAGTTACATATTTATTGCTAACTCTTTGTTGTCGAAATAGGCAGATTAAATAGGGAATTGGTGGAGGTGAAGGCAACGATGGTCAGGGCTCGCAAAGAGCATAAAGTTGTGCAGGCTTCGATCGCAGCTCGGGCAGCTGCGCTTGAAAAAGACAACATAGTAGTGTTTGAAGAAAATGTCTAGCTGTGGGAGGAGAAAAAAGAAATGTAGCAGCTTTGACAAAACAACAAGTCCTTGACCACAGAGATTGAAAACTGCGGGAGGAGAATGGGAGAGCGCAACTCCTGATTAAGAGAACGAAGAGCTCAAACAACTTCTCGAGTCAAATCACGCTGATGTCGAACAGGCGAAGAAGGATAAGGAGGCAGCAGAGGCTTCGAACAGGGAAGTGCCGGGGCAAGTGGAAGGCATCAATGAAGAGTTCAAGGCCCAACTAGAAAGACTTAGGGCTGAAGTTAGAGAGGCCCGAGAGAAGGCATAGTATGAGCTGGCGATGTAGGACTTGGATGTAAAGACCCTTCGATTTTGCGCAATCTCGCGGGTTGAAGGTTATTCCTGCACACTTGCTCTATCTTAGGAAAAACTGGTGGAGAATGAAGCTGCTATCCTGAAGGTGGAAACGATGGACGAGGCAGTGCTAATGTCTCAATACTTAATACACGAAAAGCTCCATGTATTGGCGGAAGGCAGAGCTTTGCTGAAAGAAGACGCCGATGCGAAGGAAGCAGAGAGGCTTGCTACCGAGAAGGGGAAATCCGTTTGAGATGAACCCTTAGCATTATACCTCCAATTTTTAGTTTTTGGTTTGGAATTTTTTTCCCTAGGTCATCCTCTCCAGGGATTCCCCTCCCTGTCTAAATTTTAATATTTCCAGGATCATGTAACACTAGTGTATACATACCAGTATATGAGTTTAAGTATTAAACTTATGTTCAAAGTTACTATATAAGTAATTTATACATAGAAAGTCAGAGTTTAAACATAGGAAGTAAAATAAATTGATTAAATAGTTTTGATCAATTTGTTACACAACAAACTGAGTGTAAAATCTATTTCCTTGATTTTCCAACTATAAATGAAGATTCCAGGTTTTTGCAAGAATCTAATGCAACATTAATGAGTCTATTCCTCTTATTATATTTATGTTGTTTGTGATACTCTTGACATAGTGCAAAACTATTTCTAAAGTGTCATGAAATCCTACCCTAGTTATCTCTTTAAAACCCCTTTAAACTAGATAGTAATATTTCTAAATTTGTCGTATTAAACTGGATAAAGTAAGATGTTAACTTCCTTACCAGGATTTGGTCCATATATTAAATCCAGCTGAACTTAGGCTTTGTCGTTCATTGTGATTACCAGAGCAACCCATGGCTTGCATACCCTTATGCATGCACTATTTATATCTTGATCACTTAGGAATCCAAACCAAAACTTAGACTCAACCAGTCAAGGTTATTAACAAAGGAAATTTGTTACTTTATTCATTTGCAAAACCATTTATAACAATTCAGACTATCAGGTGAAAACATTTTTATTTTTCTCAAGGGATTTCTATCAATATCAGGTGAAAACATTTGGTAATCCTGATCTTTAGAAACTTGGACATATCCGATATGTACAACATGCATACATACATACATACATGCATACATACATACATAATGTATACTATCACATGGTACTTCTGCACGGGAAGTAATTTGTTTCTTCCCATGTTGGCCATGCTGTATTGTTTACATAAATATGTCATGTCATGTAAACAAGAGGCATGTTTCTAATTCTCATCAACTCTAAATATACCAATTATAGCCTGACCATTATTAGACTTTTTATAGTAGATAAACGTATATCTTTCATACTTGAGCACATCATCATTTCGAACATTCCCCTCATTAACATATTAGAGGATCAAATAGTTCATAAGCATTACATATTCCTGGACGATCATACAAATAAATTAACTTGTCTTTAATGTGAGTTTTAAGCAAGCAAGCAATCAAACATTGCAAAACTTAATAACATCCAACATCATATACATCTATTACTTTATTCTTCCTAGCATTTAACTTCATAGTTCCGAGCATTACTTCCACACATCCTTCTAGGCTTCATCATCTCCTGAAAAAGCATCAAAGGCTCCCTCAATGTAACGACCCAGGGTTTTCAGCCCCGAAAATCGACATAAATACCTTACCATATCTCATGCCAATCCTCCAAAGCACCGAGAACACCGGATTATTAATGAAATAAATTAGAGGGTGAGATAAGAAAGAAATATAGGGATAGAAGAAGAAAAAGAAGAATCAACACGATACAGAGTTTCACATCGCAGCGGAACAAAGATAATATAGAAATAAATCTTTATTGAGAGCTTTAAACAACTTACAATATCAAAGTACATGAACACATCTAGACAGTTATAATAATCTGCCCTTATATACAACACAGCGGAATAATATCATATGTCTGAATCCTTCCAGCTCGTCTCCTCACAGCATTCGATAACCTGAACCTGTACAATCCGGGCTAACCCGAGCGTTTACAAAACACCGGGTCAGTCTGGTGAACCAGAGTGAGATTAACTCGCACAGTACAAAGGGTAATCATCAAATCATGATTTTAAAGTTCGAAATCTTTCCAAAGGATAATCGTAAGACCAAATCCACACATAAACACGAACAGTTTTTGCCTTACGATAACTCAAAACAGTTTTGAAACCAATAACTTTTCTGATATTATAATAATGTCTAAATACAAGTAAATAACAATCTAGTGGAACGCTTGCATCTCACGCTCCACATATATAGTATACAATCAAAACCGCGGGCGCTTATTGGAGATTGGATTCTGACCTTGACAAGGTATGGGACCACCTTCCGATCGTGTATCTCTAGAGGCGAATACACTGGGTTCAACAAGAACGTCTTGCAACCCGGCCCACACATGACCGACCACTCATTTCGCTTGAGTGTATCGAATGTATATCACCAACGGTTGGGCTCAAACCACTGTTTCCCGAAAAGGGACAGCATCGATAGATTAAAGAAGCAAATGGATTTTCTCTAGATAGGTGATTATACACCCTAATGGGAGCGACCCACATAGCCATGCTGCCTGCCCGATTTCTGTCATCTCCCGGTTGATGAGGCTTGAGGTCTGAATTGCCTTCTTCTAGTAGCACACTACCATCCACTTTGAATGCCACATCATCAGATCCGCCAGATATCACTAATTGACATTCCACAAAAATACCCTAGTCGGGAGCGAGCCAACTGTGATACGTTTGAAGAAATCAACGTACGTGACCCCTTTGGAAATACTCTGTCAGACATTCGTCCATACTAGTCATCCAGGAACAGGATGAACCGAAGGCACCCTCCTACTGCATCCCAGGAATCACCCTATAGATCAATAGCAAGAAGTCCTTGCAATCCATAGATTCCGATCACGACAGAATCACTATTGAAATATCTCCGACCGCTAAACTAGAGAAATTCAATCAGTAGCCCTTCCGCTCACGAAGATCAACGGTCTTCCATTTCTCCATCTTCGATAATCTTCTTCCATGTATTCGATGGTCGGAATGGTTTTCGAATATGAATTCGATCCCGGTCTTTCCGTTCCAACGATCGTATGGTCAAGTTTGATAGTCGGTGATTTAACTATCAAATAAAAACAGGGGTGCAAACAACAATATTATTTCCAGATGGAAATTCTATCGACCAATCATCATTCAATGTTTATTTCTCTTTTTAGATTAAATTATCCTTGACTTAGTCTTCTACCCAATTATATATATATATATATATATATATATATATATACGTAAATCCTTACTTTCTACATTTAGAAAATATACTTTATTAACATTGGGACATTTCCAGAATTTACTTCTTTTGCTTATTTCTATATATATTAAAGCATTTCTAATCTTTATTTGGAAAACATTTCCCAACTTGTTCATTTGATTTAAACCGATGTTTAAACATCACTCAGCCAATTCAATCCCTTTCACTCATTGGCTCAATTTACCTGACCAACCTTCACTACCAAACCTTACCCGTTCCTTAGTTAAAACGAAGCCAATCAAGTTGGGATATAATTACCTCTCAGACCTTAACTGAACAACATTTCCAACCTCGAAATAGACAAATTTCATCTTCGAAATCCTTAACAATTTCCTTTCGAATAACCATATTCGATTTAACTCACTTCTAGAATAAACTATATTCGATAACTCTACTCCGAATAAGTGATATTCGATTAATTCCTTTTTACTAACTCTGTTCAATTTACTACTACTCGATTAACTCAAACCTGATTAACCCCATTTGAATAAATCTAAATCGATTTAATTCCAATCGATTTACTTAAATTGATTAACCATAACTAGTTAACTCTACCTGATTTACTCTAGCTAGTTACTCTAACTGATTAACTTTAATTGATTAACTCTAACTGATTAACTCTAACTCGTCTAACTCGACTTATTTAACTAAATTTGGCCAACTCGACTTAATTAACTCAGCTTTGACTAACTTGACTTAATTAACTTTTATCGATTTACTACTATTTGATTTAACACCATTCGCTTGACTTTAGATCGCAGCGGTCACAATGGTTACGCCTGATTCCCTCAGGAAACATCCGACCCCCATAGGCTATCTGCAGCCCTGCGAATTACGCTAGCAGTCTTACGAAATGGTACTCATCTTGAATAACTATGTTTGACTAACTCTGTCTCAAATAAACTATATTCGATCAATTCAAATTTAATAACAAATATTCAATTAAATCCTAAGTCGATTAACTGGATAATAAAACTTCTTATTTTTTTAAATTGCTCTATTCAAAATAATATACTTAAACCTATTTTAATTATAAAATAAATTATGATATCATAAGGGTCGATCCACTTGATGATAAAAATCCATGATTCTCTGACAGACAAAGTGATACCAAATTACTCAACCAATATTGTCACTGGTTAAACCAAATCAAACGTTGAATTTCAATCCAACTGTTCATCAATCAAATCAATTGCCCAATCCAACTATTTCCTTTATCTGGTAATAAAGGACGACCCTCAATAAACAACCAGATCACGCAAATAATTTAAATAATTTCAAACACGTTTATTTTATAAGCGTGGTAAATCAAGGAAAATTACCTTTATTAGATTTTAATTGTTAAAAATAACGATTTTATATTTCATTGAATTTAAATGACCGTTTAAATTCCATTGTTCAAATCAACAAGATATAACTAGCAGACAATCCATTACTAGCAACCAGAGTACATAAAACAAAAACCCAATTTATATAAAATATAAACGGGGAGAAACTGAGTGAGGTTAAATCACCTTTGTTTGATTTCGTCGATAATTCAGCTCGTTTTTAGTTAAATTAGACGGCGTTTCCTTTAACTGAAAATTCCAGCTGTTACCTGCCCTGCTTGGTTCCTTTTCATCACGTAGTACTAGCCTTCACGGTCCCAATGTTTTCGTTTCGTCGAATTCTGACCACGTTTGCAATTTAAATTAATATTCAAAGTTTATTCAACATAAAAACAGAATAACTTTAATTAAATAGTTGGATCTTACCTTTTTAAATCACCCGACCCAACCCAAAATCAAACCCGCATCCCCCCTTATACCCTAACCATCGGATCCATTTTCTTCAAACCCTTATCCCCGTTTCCTAATCCTCCGCCGCCACTTCATAAATGGAGGAAACCGAAAACCTCCATGTCGAAATCCCCTTGCTTCTACCCGCCTCATCCTTGTCCAGTTGCTCCGCCAACCCACGAAGACGAGATCCGAAGTCGAAGACCGAAGATCGCTTCCACTGCGACGCCCCACTGCCTCGACCTCACCTTCAGTCGCTCCGCTACCCTCCCTTCACTCGATTCCACCTAGGTCGACGCCTCCTCCACAAAAGCTAAGTGTTTTTAATAAAATTTCAGTTTTTATTTTCCTTTTGAATTTTGAATTGGGTTTTGCTGTGTTGATTTCGTGTGTTGTGGCAACTTCATTACCCTGGTTGTGTATTTATACTTGCAGTTTACTGTGATTTCTAATCATAGGGTTCTTAGACTTAGTTGTTCCTTGATTTTAGGCGTTTACTTTTGCTGTGAGATCAAAACTGTTGGTGATTGAAACTGGGTTTGTGTGTGTGATGTTTTAACAGTGAAATGGTATAGATTTTGTGAGATTTTCCATGTGCAATACTGCTCAAATATACACAACCGAACTGTGTTCCCATATAAATTAGGTTAGGCTATGTATTGTCTGTTCAGATTTGAAATTTTCATTGAGTTGTCTGTTCGAACGTATTGTTTATTCTTGTCGTCAATTTATATAGTCTGTTCAGCTATTAAATATTTATAGTCTGTTCAGCTATTAAATATTTATTTCAGTTCAAATCTTTGGACTGCGAAATGTATATGAGATTTTCTGCATGAAATACATTATCTGTTTCGATTGTTTCAAAATTTGATGACATAATTTTCCTTGTTTTACTTATCTAGGATTTGGTGACGCACATGTGTAGGGTTTCCTGTAGCTGTTCTGATTTGTATAGGTCTTAGCTGTTTTGATTTACTGTTTCAATGCGGTACCGATTTGGAAAGAAGATTTGATAATATAAATATTTATATTTTTTTTCTTTTCCATCTGATCATGATCTTGATGTGTATCTTTACTTATCAAACTTAGGCATGGCCAATATTCATCAAAATTCCTATTCTTGCTCTTCAAATTTATCTTATCTTATTTTGATTTGTTTATATATTAAAATATAATACCCAACTTTGTTTAGACAGTGAAAGTTTGTGTGTAAATAGAAATCAAATGTCTGCATTTTGCTTGGCCTGTATCCATATATTAGTAGTTTGAAATACTGCATTGATGTTTAATACATGCACCTGGGTCCTTAATCGAGTCCTTGACTGGTATGTATAAAACCGTCACTCATATTTATGTCTGTTAAACTGAAGTACTCTTCTCGTGTACATTGGAACTGCTGTATCCTATTTGTGTCCATTAAAATCGAAGAATCCTATACCTAAAACTTATAAATGTTTTGATATGCATGAGGACACTTATAGACTGTTCCTGTTCCAAACCCTGAAATGCATCTAGTTTACACCCTTGCTTAGCTTATCAAGGCATGTAACACTTCTCCAATTGATGATATGTGGCATTTATCACTGTATGCCTTGTATAGCCGTGCCACTTCAGTTGATGTTGCATGCAATTGGGTTTTGCTAGTACTTACTACTCCTATATTAGTTTATATATAAAAGAGTGGAAGAATAGTTTCAAAAGTCAGGTTTCTTTTGAATGATTTGTGTACTGTTTTTGTTTGATATAGTTGTGTATTTTCCTCACTAAAAATATTCCAACCTTATACATATATATTCTAACTACTTATAGCTGTCTGTTTCTTTTTCCTTCCTGGACAGTGGTGCCTTGATGTGATGGCTGCGCTAGTGAAGATTGTGTGGGATTTTAAGTACTACACATGGTCTGTTCTTGTTCAAGTTGTTGTGTATTCATTTGAACTGATGTATGTATTGGCAGAAAAAAGTTTTTGTACGTGATATTTGCTGATGTATATATATATATATATTTATTTGATTCTATAGATTTTGATGATACAATATATATATTGTTTTTAGTTGTTTGTCCTAATAGATTAGGACCATTTTGTTTATTGATTATCATTATATAAGATAGCCGCAGCTTTTGACTGATGCATGATATCTTTATTTGAGACTTTGAGTAAGATTTTGCCGTACCAAAGACTACACAGGGATCTTTGAAATAATAAGGGAAGATTTTGTTTTCATCTTTATTGAAAACGACATTTATTTTATAATAGAATGCACCGTTAACATTTGACGCCAATTCCTACAATCACATACGAGTTTCGATTGTAGCAAAATTACAAATCGAGAAATAACTTAACATTTGAAAATTATAGTTTTAATGATATTCAAATATATGTAAAAACTCTTATATATTAAATCCAATAATATTCTAAATAAATATTTAATATAATTAAATACATGGCTACAAAAATACGGGACACTACACTCAATATAATGGATACACCCCACTGATGCCATTAGCATATAGGGTCAGACTTTGTTAGGCTTCTTGTCTAGTGTGAGAACACAATATTTTACTCAAATTAACAATGACAGGCAGGCATATATTGAATGATGTGTTCAAATATTTCTATTCTTAAGAAGGATTTACTCAAATACTTCTTAATGCCCATGCTGTAGGGCCCCTAGCTCTTGTGACATGTTATGTTTCCCTGCTCCATTCCCAAGGGTGAGTCCCACTCTTTTGTGGATCGCGGTCTCACGCACTAATCCTTATAGGTGCCCATAGTAGGTCGGCCGCCCTACCTAAACCAATCATCATATCGGTCCCTAGGCCCCATTGCTGGAAAGGCTCGGGTTCAACACCGTACGTGGAGCTTTTGCCTCATACGGCTCCTCTAGGGATAGAGATAAGCCCAACCCAGGCTTGTGCGGTTAAGGTTATTGTATGGTTTATGCGGAAGAGTGCTCATCCGGATCAATTTATGAAAACAGCTTTTCTTTTAATAAAAAATAGGAAGAGGATTTGACTCCAATGTTTATACTGGACTTGAGATCATTTCGAAGTGTATAGAGTCTGCTTATATACTAGGGGCTCCTCTCCCGATACGCGGATTATCTAGCGTGCGCGCTCCTCATCCCAACCTAATATCCTTAAATAAAACATTCATACATAAAGATTGAAATTAAATATTTAAATAGCAAACAACCAATAACTAACCACTTAATGCAACCATGCCATCCCTCCCTTATTGTTTGCCAAATACTTATTTCCTGGAATGCCCCTTCCACATTCTATAGGTCAAATTCCTTATTACATTGAATACTTTTTGTGAACATTGTGTTTCCTAAAACACACAAAGGCCTACAGGGCTTACACAAGCCATGTGCATTCCTGGCTTCCCCCCTCGAACCAAACAGATTAATGTATACATGGTTACCCTAACCACTCAGTGACCTTTAAATAATTTATGTGCTAATTCTTCTACTTTATTCCCCTTTTAACACTTGTTTAAATAATTATCCATCCATACCCTCTTGGGTTTGAAGTATCCAAATATAGCTTATCCAATTAACATATGCATATCATGAAAGTTCAACATATGTATATACATACTTGCTGAGTATAATCATCAGACTAACATCCATTCAAACTTGAATAAGCACTCAGTCAACCACATCCAAGTCATAGTTATGACCGGGTTATTTATTCTAGTACTTTTCTTGATTATACCTTTCAGAAAACACTTACTTACATATCCACCATTTTTAGCTTTTTTCCAATTATTGTGAGCATATGATTCGAGAATTCAAGGGATCTCTTAAGCCCATGATTTTCCTACTTAAACTCTTCATAAGGAGGTAGTTTAACTCATAAAATCTTCTGATACAAGAGTATCAGTGCATATATGTAAATATTGCACCTCTTCATCATTTTTATATATAGGATTAGACATAAGCTTGTGACCCACTGGTAGGGGTGTAAATCGGTCGGACCGGACCGGACGGAGGTGTGTTCAGTTTCTGTCCTAAAAAAAATCGGACCGAACACGGACCGGACCAAAAAATTTCTCGGACAAATTTCGTTGTCCTAATTCGTGTCCTAAATAAAATCGGTCGGACACGGACATGTTCGGACCGATCGGACTCGGTCGGACATGGCTATTTATATCACATTTTGTACATTTTACTATGTTTTCTCTCAACTATATGTCGAATTCGGACGAATTCGGACGAGCTCGGACCGGACATGAATTTTTTCTCGTACAAATTTTGTTGTCCTAACTCATGTCCTAAATGAAAATCGGACGGACTCGGACGGACGTATTTCGGTCACGGACACGAACGGACGTCGGACATTCGAACAAAATTTACAGCCCTACCCACTGGTCCATGCTGCCTGACCCCTACCTTCAAAACTTACCTCGCAATAATAGTCTAGTTAAGATCAATATATAGAAAACGACCCAGCCAATTTCTCTGCAGACTCATTTTCAAGCTTAATATTTCATAATTTTTATTTTATAAAAGTTATTATCATCCATAAGAAGGCAGTATTACATACACATCAACCAACATTACTTTTATACTTATATCCATCTCATAAATATGACTGAAATAAAAACCAATATATATATAATCAAAAATAGCTACCTCATCAAGGACTTAGTGCCTATATAAAATAATATATACTCAAATATAAATCTCTTTAAATCCTTGTTTTCTCTTAATTTCTAGGTCAGCCCCTAGTTCTTCTAACTACTGCTGCCACCTATTATTCTTTGATTTACTTTTGCTAAAAGGAAATAAGCTAACTTAGAAAACCTAGCTTTTTATAATTCATTCTGTGAACTAATTAGGGTTTTCATATTTAGGTAATGTCAAGTTTATCCTACACAGAAAATGGTTATGTTCTCATATTAAGCACTCATTTTCACAACCATCTTTCTTCACTCATTTTTGGTAGAGAGATTTACGCCCCACAAGCCATGCTGGCTTACTTTTCGATGCAAAGTGCTACTTACAAATTCCACCTCTATCCCTAGTGATCATGTTATTTTCATGATCTTATCTTCCCATGTAATAAGGAATTTTCTGTGCATGTTTTCAAATGGCTCACAACCTATATATATATATGTATGTGTGTATATATATATATATATATATATGCACCAAGTTTACTTATTTATTCAAGGGTTCTTCATATGTTTCCCACACCCATTTCCTTAAAAATATGGAATAAATACATTCATCCTTTTTAACTATAATCCACCCATGAATTCTATTAAGGAAAAATGCTTTATTTAATTAAATATTTCCCCGAATTCAGTTGTGTACCCTACACATCTCCTATGCACCCTTGCATAGTCAATATGTGTGTGTATATACATATATCATATATATACTCTCAAGGATTTATCATTTTATTTGATTATATATATTTGGATAAAATATAGGGTTATTACATATACCCCTTCTTTTAGAATTGTGTCCCATAATTTTTTTCATACTTAATTAGAGTACTATGAATCAGTGTCAACCTGATCTAAAATATCATTTCGAGCTATGTTTAATGATCAACACTCGCAGGCAAAATTTCTTAACATAATATCTATAACACCCCATAAAAATATACCTAAAGAAACTTAAGATAATCTACTTTAAAATAATAAATAATAAGTAATGGAAATCAACAATAAAATAATAATCTTTTAATGGGCTGAAAATGGAATTTTACAACATTTGGAATTTGGCCATGAAAATAGCATAGTTGTATTCGTGGCGAGATCCTTATCAAGGTTCATATATAATATGTCAAAATTTGAGTCCATATGAAGGATTTACATTTCAAAGATGTTGTAGTTAATATACATGCAATAATGTTTGAAATTTGAATTATAATATAAATATATGGAATAAAATGAAACTAATTAATGGTTGATTAGAATATTCCATTCATTTCAAAGTTGTGTATATATACATATAATTGGGGACAAGAATATTGTTTAAAAGGTAGGATATAAATTAATATAAATAACGTTATATAAAATATCTTCCCAGCCATTAATGAAGGACACTGGCCATATTTATGACCAGGAAGTCGACCGCCCCCTAGAAGGGGTGTCGACTGCCAGTCGACCGCCCTCCTAAGGAAGAGGTCGACCGCCTGGTGCGGCCAGAGCCCAGTAAAGGCTAGTTTGGGAGGTGTTTTAGGTTGGTCTTTATAAAATGGATAGCTAGATTAAACCTATATTAATCAAACGGTTTCTATTCATCTATACACCTATAAATACCACCTAACTCATCTCATATTGACAAGCCATAGTAATTGCGCCTATCAAAGAAACTAAAAGAATTATAGAAATTAGTTCAAATGGAAGATAAAAATCTGATGAGTAGTAGGAGAAACTTTTAATTTGTTACGAGCCCAAATAGTGGATTCAGTGAGTTCTTGCCAATAACCGCGGCCGCTGAAAAAGAAACAACTTTGCTGACAATTAGAGATTTTTGTCCGAATTTATTAATCCTCTCTTTCTCTGTGCCTCCATTATGCTGCTGACATTCCAAGAATTTAGGTTTCTTCTTCTATCCATAACCTATTTCATTACAAATATAATATTATTTAGTTTATATCCTGGAATTCTCTTAATTTACATATGAGATTCAAATCTATATGATCTTCTTATATATATCTATAGTAGAATCGAAGAACGACGATTTCAGCATTATAATTAGTATTATCTCTTCTCCAAAATCTCCACGAGTGGAAATAATACTTATTTAGGGTAAATTCTACATTTTGTAGATTCTTATATTGATTTTTATGCCTAGGGAGATTTTTTTTATGATAACATCATATTATAATACCCGCAAGTCTCCTATTTTTATATATGTCTTGCAAAGTTATCAATCAATGTTTGGGTTTGTGAATTGTTTGGGTCATGTATGAAGATAGTTCGGTGATTTACTTTTATTTAGTTTGATTTATCTCTTTTTATTCAAGAGTGTTTGTGATGTAAAAAGATTAGGATTTGATTTGGTTTTATTATTTGAATAGGTTTAGATTTCCATTCTATAATGGATAATTTTAACATATTCAGAATTGAAACAAATAAAATGTTAATGTTTTTATGTACAACATAGAAAAGGGTAAATTGGATTAAATAGAGGTATATGTGTATATATATATATATATATATGTGTGTGTGTGTGTGTGTGTGTGTGTGTGTGTGTGTGTATGGATGAAATTAACACCTTGTTCCTAATTCATTACCTGAATTGTTCTAACAAGCCTAGGAATACAAGTTTTGATAGATATGTTGTTATTTTTTTCATTACTACTATCATTAATTATTCTATATGTTTAGTATTTTGATGTGGGAATTAGCTTGTATACCTTTAATGTGGACCGGATTTACAATTTACAACATTAAAACGTTTCTTCATTTGAACAAAATTTGCGTTTATAGTACATATTAAAATTATATTTATATAGCAAAATCAATGTAATCCAACGTAATAATGACATAATAAATACATTAGAATAAGGTTACAAAATTGAAATGTCTCCAATATGAATTGTTGCTTGTATATGTATAATATGGTTTATTTATATATATTAAATAATGACACACATACACCAGGTTAATCGTCATTTATGGTAGAAGTCTTCCGGGAGCCAACCGGCAAATCCAGTAACCACAAATGAGTTTGGCTAATGTGAGAGGTCTGGGTTCCATGGGCCATTTAACTTAGTACACTATGACATGAGTTTAATCCCGCTTGTAGTAGAAGTCCGTCTGGAACCGCCCGACACATCCAGCATCGTAGATGGTTTAATGTGAGAGGTCTAGCGTACATAGACACACACATATACATATACATATATATATACCTATATTGTGTGTAAATGGGAAGGCTTACTACGCCTTGAGAAGGTCTTAAGTGGCTGACCTACTTCTTATCTAGTTGGGTCTTAAGTGGTTAAAGACTAGGACCATTCTAAAGGTTTATTCCTTGGATTTAGACCAAAAGTCATCGGACTCACCTTTATTAGATTTGAAGTTGGTCTATGGGTCTTCCTTTTCTAAAAGTTGTTAGTCATGGCGATAACGGAGTAGGGTAGTTTACCGGAATGTCCACTTCCTCTAGGAGCATTGTGAGGGCCAACCTAGGGATGGATTTGGTATATGTGGGACGTAGCATGCTATTTAATCAACCAACTATCTAAGGGAAGTCTTAAGCAACATAGGTGTTCTACTGTAATATCGTTTAAGTACTAACATGAGGCATCCGCCGGAGGGGTCTTACATGGCTATATGTAGTCCTACCCTAAATAGGTATTAAAAGTAAGATACTACCACTCATATTACTTGTGGGAATATATATCTATAAGAACGTTGACATGCTAGGATGAGGTCTTAAGTGGCTAGGGTCTACCTTAGGGTCATAAGAGATCATGAGAATGCACCCTTAATAAACATGCTAGAATAGGCCTTAAGTGATCGAGATTGTCCACCTCATTAGGTCTTCACCCTAAATGCATCAATGAAGGTCTTAAGTGTTTGATTTAGATATCCACCTCGTTAGTTAAAATATTTCTTTGTGTGTGTGTACCTATGTGTTTCGTAGACATAACTTGACATATATAACCTGCTAAATCTAGAGTATAGTCTTTAAACAAATGTTTTTTTAGACATGTAGGACTTTATGTTCTAACCTCTCTCTTTAACATATCCAACAGGTTAATAGGTGGGGTAGCGACTCAATGGACGAAATGATGATGGAGCCTGAAGAAGGCGATCAGACTATTATGTTATTATTATCTATTATTGCTCTTTTACTTATGGGAACTCTGGATAACGAATAATGATGTTGTGCCGTATAAACAAATGTATTTGACATTTTGTATTTGAATCTGTGGCTTTTAATAAATGGTTCATCTTATTTATTATTATATTTTCTCGTTCCGCTGTGTGAGACTTCACTACATTATATTATCTGTATTTTGTGCAAATGTAGTTCCTTATAGGAACCAATGACTTGTTTAGAGTGGCTCTTAGTTTCGATGGGCCTTTTCTGGATCGAAATGGTCCACTCCGGGAAGGTTGTTACAATATCAGCATTTATTGATTTATTATCGCTTAATAAATTCAAACATACCTTTATTAGCTACAAACAACTTTGGATAGGTTGTTCTAACTTTATATTCCGCCTCCCAAGTGCAATTTTTAGGATCAAGTCTCCATTGAATCTTTACTAATTTAATCACCTTGTTCCTCGATTCCTTTTCCTCCTTAGCAATTATCCCCACTAGCTCCTTTTCATACACAAGATTCAGATTAACCTTTACTTTAGAAGGAGTTTCCATTATAGCTGCTTTATCATGGACCCATCTCCTCAATTAGGACACATGAAATACATCGTGTATAGAACTCATATCCTCTGCCAATTCCATCCTGTATGATAATTTCTTACCTTCTCAATTACTCTATAGGGTCCAATGTATCCAGGAATCAATTTTCCGTGCTTCCCAAATCTTAGAACCATCTTCATTGGGGATACTTTAATGAATACATAGTCTCCTACTTCATATTCTATAAATTTTCTCTTTTTATCTGCATACCTTTTCTGCCTATCTTGAGCCACTGCTATTCTTTCCCTTATCAATGTTATCTTCTCAGAAACATCTCGTACACAATCAGGTCCGAACGCTACCTTTTCCCTTACCTCTGTCAACCAAGATGGTGATAAACAAGGCCTCCCATATAAAGCCTCAAAGGGTGTCATGCCTATTGTACTTTGATAGTTGTATTATAGGTAAATTCAGCTAAGTGGACATAATCTTCCCGGCTGCCTCCAAACTCTAGTACACATGCCTTAAGAAGGCTTTCAAGAACTTTGATGACTGCCCATAACTCCTGCACTTAACAAGGGAAATATTGAGTTGAAAAACGTGCCAGACAGTTATGGACGATCATCAGAGTTAACAACACAATGTGGCACCTGTCGTATAGCTCACAACATAAGGATAAAATATAATAGAACATATACAATAGGCTATAATAGTGAAGCATTTCTGAGCAGAAACTTAAACTTTCATAACAACTAGAAAGAATATCCATACACCCTTGGATTACAACATAAGTGTCTATACAAATTTGCCTCACTACAGAAACTCAGAGAAAACACCAATCATAAAAGCGGAAACAACAAGTACTAGATAGTTGAAAAACTAAAATGCAAGCCTCCTGCTCGTCATCTCTCTACTCCCTCACCTCACTAAGTTCTGCTACCTGTAACCTACTATTCAGTCTGCCTATCCAAAGCCGGATGAACAACCCAAGGTAATAAGAGGAAACATAAAACCTTGAGTTAGACAACAGTCTTAATGAGCGATAAAACAACTATCTAACATCATCAATAAAGTATATGAGTATAAGCAAACTAATCAACCGATCTATCAAAACTATAGAGAAGAATCCAAACCTGTCTTTCCCACATTTGATGGTGATATCCTTTACAAATAAGCATTTACAAACAATAGTTCATCCACGACAATCAGAAGTAATAAGAAAACTGGACATTAGTAACCATAACAATCAGTTATATCTCACGTAAACCACCTTAATTGAGATCAACATCGCTCAAGCACAAGCCCCGAAGGCCTAAACCAACATCAGACAAGCACCCAAGAAATATCTCCCTTGACGTCAGACAACTTACATGAGATGGTACAAGCAAAACAATTAACATCCAAGGCCCCAGCTATCACTGCCTATCCTTCTTTGAAACCATCGTTAATCATATGATGACCAACCTTGCCATATGTCAAGGGCTAATGGTAACCCCGGTTCTAGTTAAAACTCCATACGACATTCAACAATACGTAACTAGGTCTTTCAACGATATTCAGGGTGCTCGACCAACAACCTTCCAGTCTTTTAGGTGCCCCTATTATACCCGTGCTTGGTGACCTCTAAACTTATGACAACGATAATCTTTTAGCCTTCAATATCTCTAGTCATCCGACCCGATGACTATTCATAGCTCAAGCAACCTTCTCGAGCAACCATTATCCACGAACTCACCACCTCGATTTGTCTTCATATTCATTGCATTATGATGATCAACGAACACAACACATCACTTTGAACATTTCCACTTGAACTCACTTCAAAACCATAACCATCGTCGACTAAAAAACAAGCTTCGTTTTGGTCGACATTCTTTAGATCTTGAACTCTTTATCTCTTACTCCTTAAGTCTTTCTCCTTCGAACTTGCGCCATAGGTCTTGGTCCTTAGGTCTTGCTCCTTAGGTCTTGCTCCTTAGGTCTTAAAATGACCAAAGACCTAAGAAAAACGACAAAAGACCTAGGAAAAATGACCTAAGATCTAAGACCTAAGAAAAACGACCTAAGACCTAAGAACTAAGACCTTGGAAAAACGACCTAAGACCTAAGAAAAACGACCTAATTAGCCCTAAGAAAAATAAAAACGACCTAACTCCTTAGGTCTTTAAAACGACCTAACTCTTTAGGTCTAAATACGACCTAACTCCTTAGGTCTTAAAAACAACCTAACACCTTAGGACAAAAAAATGACCTAAGTCCTTAGGTCTCAAAAACAACCTAAAACTGTAACACCCCACCTCCGTTAAGGTCACTCACAAAGGGAATGCATTAACTTCAGTGGAGCGTAATAAGTGTATTGAACAGATAAGTTACAAAACAGACAAAATTTAAACAGCGGAAAATAAATAGTAAATAATAAATAAAGTAAACTTATTGATAAAACATCATCTTGGTAAAACAGCTTGTACAAAGATTGTTTTCCAACACCCTTACCATTACAACAAAGCATCTGTCTTGTTTAACAAAATAAAGAAGCATAAAATGACAATGATATTCCCCAAATAAAGCATGAACCAGCCATAGCGGTGGAAAAGAGAGTCCAAAGCAATACATCGTCTATCTTCGAGCTTGGAAAGAAGACTGAGCTAAGTGGTGATATTCCCTCCCCGTGAACCTAGAGGGGGGAACGAAAGAAAAGAAGGCGAAAGAAAACGGGTCAGACATAAGTCTGGTAAGTCCAGTGATTATTCAGCATGTAAACAGGTAAAAGGATCATGACATGAATAAACTGAATACCAGACATATCCATGATAATAAGCATAGCAAGACAACAAATGATGATCGTTAGATATGATAAGGTAAGATACACTGAATGCACCTCAGTTCTTTCTCAGATTTCCCATTTTCTCTGCACCACCCAACTAGCATCCTAACTAGTATCTTTTATAGAATGATTCGTATTCCCTACTAGTGTCCAACTAGTATCCTGTGAAAAAGGATTCGTATCCCCTACTAGTGTCCCAACTAGTATCCTATGTTATATAATAAGGTGATCCCAACCCCGCAATTGTGGTAGCCTTCAGGTGTACATCTAGTATGAGGATCTTACCTCAATCAGCCTAATTGCAATGAAGATGTTAGATGTACCCTTACTACCCTATCGATCGGCTCCCTACTTGTATTAACTTTCCTTGTGTCTGTGTCAGTCGACCCTCTCTTGCGTGTAGATTCCCCGTGTTGGTCCCACCATAAGGTGTATCAATCCCTATGATAGCAACCCGACACAAATTCTAGATGTACAGTGTATACTACTGATGCCTAGTGCCTGCTTTTCCACGCCGGAGCACGTGAACGCCCATACTCCGTCGGAACAACACTACTGCACTCCCTGCCGCTATTTTGACCGCTTATAATTAGCCCAGTAATCGTGCCCCACCCTGCCTAGCTCAGGGTACCGTGATACATCCATGTGGATTACTGTTGAAATGGGTCCCTGTTACTAGGGTTTCCTAGGGTCTATTCGTATACCCCCCAAATTGGCTAAGTGTTATCCATCCATTCAAGTTAACTTAACCCATCCACACGTCATGTCATGTTGGTTAAGTGTTTCTTATTAACTTAACCTTTCTCATTCATCATGTTATAATTGGTTAAGTGCTAACTTAACCCTTCCACTTGTCATGTTACATTAGTTAAGTGTTGCCCTCTTGTGTTACTTAACCCTACCACTTGTCATGTTACATTGGTTAAGTGTTGCCCTCTTGTGTTACTTACCCCTACCACTTGTCATGTTACATTGGTTGAGTGTTGCCCTCTTGTGTTACTTAACCCTATCACTTGTCATGTTACATTGGTTAAGTGTTGCTTTCTTGTGTTAACTTAACCCTACCATTCTTAGCTTGTCTTGTTTCTTAGCTTTAATTCATTCATTAAAAGCACCAACCTCTCACATTAGATCTATATTGTTGCGATTGCTGGATGTGCCGGGCGGTTCCGGGCAATCTTACACCGCAACTCAATCTAACCTCGGGTTTTTGGTCTTAATGCGCTAACCTCTCACATTAGATCTATATTGTTACGGTTGCTGGATGTGCCGGGCGGTTCCGGGCAGTCTTACACCGTAACTCAATCTAACCTCGGGTTGGGCATATTCACCTTTTAATTAATTTACATATTTACAATTTATGTTTATATGTAAATTATCCACCAGTGTTGTCAATTCAAGTCATGCCTCAATTACCCTCTAAATTTTGTCCATAATTCTAGGTATACAGATTCTACCATTTCATGCTACTAATCATTTACATGATTATGAGCCAATCTATGCCAATAGCATGTAGTTTAATATTTTTCCCCAATGTCTCCCCCGTTATTCGTTCACATAATTCACATAGAACGTTAGGCTCGCAAATTAGCCTAACTTATAAAGGAAAGAAAGGGACATGTAATATTTCAACAAGCATAAACAATGTAGATCAACATGCGTAGTATAAATTTGGGATAGAAAGACAAAAACTTAATTAAGCACATGAACGTAATCTTGCATTCAAATTAGATCCAATTACATGCGAACTAGCATTGGTCTAATTGTATAAGCATGAACTTATATAGATCTTAAACATGGGTACTAGCTTGGATCTAACATATAACATGTATGAACATAACTTAGCATGTAATTCAATGTACATAAAAGAACCACAAATTTAATACAACATGATAGGTTCAAATGTATCAGTCTCAATAGTCTCAAAGGCATAGGATGTATAACATGATAGGTTTCATCATACAAGTCACAATAGTCCAATAGGCATGATAGGTTTTCTATGTCAGTCACAACAGTCCAATAATCATGATAGGCTTTTCTATGTCGGTCTCAACAGTCCAATAGGTATGATAGGTTTTTCTATGTCAGTCTCAACAGTCCAATAGGTATAAGAAATTCAGAATTCACAAAAGGATAGACACAAATAGAAGTTGGCATAGTTCTAGATCCAGTTATTACAGTCATGATTTCTTATTAGGTGTTTAAATCGGAACAATAACTGAACTTACAGAAAAAGGACGGATCTTGGTTTATGGGATCTGATTTCTGAATTTGAAAAGCTATCCTTTGATGTAGACGTTTGATTTGATGTTCTTCTTAATCGATTACTAGTTTGGATTTGATTTTCTAGTTTGGAAAGGATGAAGGAGGCTAGGCTAGCTTGTAGACGAACATCATGACGACACCATAGTTTTAGGGTTATGATGTTAGGGTTTAGGTTTAGCTATGTATATATAGATGTCTATGATTATTTAGAGCCATTAGATGAACTAGGAGTCCATCAGAACCACCCAGCTCAAATACACATCATCCGGCCACTCAGAAGAAGACATCATCACAGAACACTCCAGAATTCTGTGCTGGATCGGTATGGGCACACTTGGCAGGTGCGCCAGTGCATTTTTGTAGTGGCGCACTTGTGAAGTGCGCCAGTGCATTCTGGTCGACTTCCGGTTTTTCTGCCTGACTTCGTTCGTCCATATCTTCTTCATACAATATCCGTTTTACGCAAACTCGGACTCTATCTCAAGCAGAATTCCGAGACGAACGCAATGGAATAACCCATTTTATCTAATTCTTCTTTTAATAGTTAAGTATTCTTTAATTATCTCTTATGTCCCGTTTTAAAATTACGGGGTGTTACATTCCTCCCTACTTAAAGGATTTCGTCCCCGAAATCTTCAAGTTAAGAAGAATGTATATCCTACCATCCAACATCCATCTACTCAACCATTTAATCATAGATATACATTGTCCTTAAAAAGGTTTCTAATGTTTTTCATGAACATATGCATAGTGTGTGTATATGTCCTTACCCAAATGCAAAATCAGGCAATCTACTGATTCAGTTGACCTCCTTGATGCAATTCATGATAGTGCCATGCGTCCATTATGTATGCAAAAGAACCCTATTGATACATACCATTTCTATATGAGTGCACAACCATACATTCAAATGCAACATCCATATGATAGCACATCAAGTTTCAATCCATATGTTTAAAAATCCAATCATGCATATTCAATATGAAAGTGACGGAGCTGATCTAGTGCCTAATGTGTGTGTATATGCATCCACGAGCAATCACTAGCAAACACTTACATCAACTTGCATCCACCAAACATAACATGTCTCAAACACATGTTTACATCCATTGGCTTTTACCTAAGGATCGAGGATAGGACCGAGAGGATATACTTAAAAGATAAAGACTAGCATGCAAATAAACTTTACAAAAAAAGAGAGATCAAGGATATACCCTCAAAAGGGTATGATGCGCGTATCTAGTCTTCAGCCTTCTAAGTCGCATCTTCTTGAGCTTCACCCCATTGTGCTCTGAACGTCTTAATTTCACGATTACGTAGCTTCTTAATTTCTGTTTCCAAAATATGAGTTGGAACTCATTACACTGTCGCCTCTCGTTCCACCTCTTCTCGGGACTACAACTTCTGCTATGTCATGCTAACATTTCCTCAAAGGGTCTTCAAAATTCACTAGAGGGTATTCCATATAGAAGAACTATTTCTTGAAAATAAAGAGATACTAACCATGCTACCAAGTGTATTTATTAAGGTGATTAAAGGTCTCTTCTCTACTTAAATTATCTGTTGCGTCAACTATCTGAGAGTCTTTTCTTTGTGAAGTCCCTATTTGATCCAAAAGCATAGGTCTTACTCCTAGCGATGTCAACTACTAACTTAACCAAAAGTTTTAAAATCAAAGGTTGATATGAATTCCTAACTTTTCCTTTTCACATAAAGAGGACTTGAAGTCAACCTTTTTCTTCTTAAGGCACCCGCTACTACCTTACCCTTCCTTCTTACATCAAAATGGCACCTAGTCCCGTGCCGCATGCATCTGTGTACACCGTAAACCTTTTACTACTGTAAGGTAAAAGTCAAAACTAGGGCCGTTGTAAGAGCCCTCTTCAAACGTTGGAAAGCGACATCACAATCAATATCCCGAGCAAAGATTAGATTCTTCTTTGTTAATCTAGTAAGTGGGACTAATACCTTCAGAAAGTCCTTAATGAACTTCCTATATTAGCCCGCTAGTCCAAGAAAGCTTCTTACTTCTGTTGCATTCCTTGGGACCTCTCAGTCTTGCCCCGCAACTACTTTTGCGGGATCTACTGCTATCCCTTCTTTGGTCGCCATATGTTCTAGAAACCTTACTTCTTCTCTCCAAAAATGACGTTTTGGAGAACTTCGCCTTAAGTTGATGTGCTCGAAGTGTATCCATGACTTCTCTTAAATGCAAAGCATGTTCTTCCTCAGTCTTAGAGAAAACCAAAATATCATCTATGCACAAGCGAAGTGAACCATTCACCTTTGTAGTGAAAACAACTGGAGCACCCCATTTAGAAATACTTCGCCTTATGAACCCTTTCTCAAGTAACTCTTTTACTGAGCCCTTCCTTTTCCTTGGAGTCATGTGCCGTATAGGTAATGCAACTGGCTTTGCATTGTCAACTAGATATATGCGGAAGTCTATCTAGCGTTTTAGGGAGCAAACCCCTAACCTAAAAAAACATGTGTGTACTCATGGACTGCTCTAACGGATCGCAAATTATCAACAGATGCATCAAGAGATTCTAGGTAACTAAGCATGACAGAACCCTTAGGGTTACATGAGATTTCGAGGGTATTACCAAGGCGAGTCAAAAGTCTAACTACCCTCTTTTCACAATTGAGAATGGCACCATTATTGGATAACCAATCCATCCTTAGAATCAACCCATAGCCTATGAAACAAAAAAACGTAAGCATTACATCTAAACTCAATGCTTAGTATAGATATTCCCAAATCCGAACAAATCATAGATGAATGATCCGAACCACCAATTGGATTTGAGACAATAATGGGATCCTCTACTATACAAGTACTAAGGTGTAGAGACTCAACTATGGAAGCAGATAGAAAAGAATGTGAAGCGCCAGAATCAAACAAATTTATAACAGGATGATTGAAAAGAAAAACTAAACTCTCAACAGAAACGTTCCTACTCTCTTAGGTACACTAGCAGTGAGAGCATGCAATTGCCCGCCAGAAGATTATGTCCTTTGCCCTTGTCCTTGTCCTTTGACAATCCTTGATCAAATGCCCTGCTTCACCATACTAAAAACAACAACCTGCCTTCTTCTTCCTACAATTAAATGACTCACTATACAATAGAAAAGACACTCCCTCTTGTCGCGGGATCTATTATTACTTCCATTCTTCTTATATTCCAATCCCTTGTTTGTAATTCTTCCACTTTGGCCTCTTTCTTTTCACCTTTCTCCTTCTGCATGGATTAAGCCATATCACAAGCTTCTTATCCTTGGGCTTGTGCTCCTTAGCCCAGACTCCCTTATTATTATCCTTACTATCCTTGTGTAGCTTGTTGACAAGTTTCTCGAAACCACCTCCATCGCACGACAACCTACAAAGCTTGAAAGAAGTTTAGCCGCAGGTGAAACTACTGCGGCTACAGATGGAGATTGGGCACTACTTCGCCCTCGACATGTGCCATATGTCTACTAAACTGTGGCGAAAAGAGAGGAAGAAGAGATTCAAATAAAGAATCGAAAGATAGTGCATATGACTTTGGGGAATATGCCTTTTAAAAACAATACTTTTCTCTTGAAAAACGCTTCTTTAAAACATGTTTTTGAAAATAATACTTTTGAAAACAGTTTTCAAAATCTTTTATCTGTTCTGGTAACCTTCAGCTCTGATACCACGTGTAACACCCCACCTCCGTTAAGGTCACTCACAAAGGGAATGTATTAACTTCAGTGGAGCGTCATAAGTGTATATAACAAATAAGTTACAAAACAGACAAAATTTAAATAGCGTGAAGTAAATAATAAATAAAACTTTACTTTATTGATAAAACAACAGCTTGGTAAAACAGCTTGCACAAAGATTGTTTTCCAACACCAAAACACCCTTACCCATTATAACAGAGCATCTGTCTTGTTTAACAAAATAAAGAAGCATAAAATGACAATGATATTCCCCAAATAAAGCATGAGCCAGCCATAGCAGTGGAAAAGAGAGTCCAAAGCAATATATCGTCTATCTTCGAGCTTGGAAAGAAGATCGAGCTAAGTGGGGATATTCCCTCCCTGTGAACCTTGGGGGGAACGGAAGAAAAGAAGGAGAAAGAAAATGGGTCAGACATAAGTCTGGTAAGTCCAGTGATTATTCAGAATGTAAACAGGTAAAAGGATCATGACATGAATAAACCGAATACCAGACATAACCATGATAATAAGCATAGCAAGACAACAAATGATGATCGTTAGATGTGACAAGGTAAGATACACTGAATACGCCTCGGTTCTTTCTTTGATTTCCCATTTTCTCTACACCACCCAACTAGCATCCTAACTAGTATCTTTTATAGAACGATTCGTATTCCCTACTAGTGTACCAACTAGTATCATGTGAAAAAGGATCCGTATTCCCTACTAGTGTCCCAACTAGTATCCTGTGTTATATAATAAGGTGATCCCAACCCCGCAATTGTGGTAGCATTCAGGTGTACATCTAGTATGAGGATCTTACCTCAATCAGCCTAATTGCCATGAAGATGTTAGATGTACCCTTACTACCCTATCGATCAGCTCCCTACTTGTATTAACTTTCCTTGTGTCTGTGTCAGTCGGCACTCTCTTGTGTGTAGATACCCTGTGCTGGTCCCACCATAAGGTGTATCAATCCCTATGATAGCAACCCGACACAAATTCAAGATGCACAGTGTATACTACTGATGCTCAGTGCCTACTTTTCCACGCCGGAGCACATGCACACCCATACTTCGTCGGAACTACACTGCTGCACCCCTTGCCGCTATTTTGACCACTTATAATCAGCCCAGTAATCGTGCCCCACCCTGCCTAGCTCAGGGTACCGTGATACATCCATGTGGGTTACTGCTGAAATGGGTCCCTGTTACTAGGGTTTCCTGTAGGATCAATAATAACCCTAGAGGGGGGGGTGAATAGGGTTTTTAACAGAAAATAAAACAAACACAGAGATATAAGATATGCAGTAAGGGAAAATCACACGCAAAGATACCCAGCTTCGGCAAACTGTGCCTACTGCTGCCTTTCTAAGATTTCTACTAGGAGATACAAACAGATCCCGCTTACAACCCTATGCAAACTTGCAACTCCTGCTCCTGTCTAACCCTAAGCTCAAAATCAAAGACTGGCCTGTATACCCTAGACCAGATTTTCACAGAATACAAACCAGTAATATGTATACCTAGTTTTAAATCAAACTAGACAAACACGAATTGTTGTTGAAGAAATTACAACACAAATACAAGAGAAAAAGAAAAAGAACAAATAGGAAAAAACCCCTTTGTTTAATGAATTGGCTAAGCCTTTGAGAGAATAGGTCGGCCCTTTGTAAAGTCGGTTGCACCCCTTCTTTTTATCCGATCACTTTTCATTCTCCAATGAAAATGGCGGCTCTGGAAAAATAAAAACCAAACTAGGGTTTGTGATACTTCTCCCAAACCGATTCAATGGCTTCGAAGATTGATGCTCGAGATTTTGTGGTTATGTGATGCTTCACTTCGGCTTTCTCTGATGCGTCGATTTTTCTGCTCAATCGATTTGGAGATATTTCTCTTGCGATCGACACTGTAAGTTCTTCTGGAATTTCTTGCTTTGAAAAAACACTTGGATTTATTTTGTGGGTTTCAATTTTACTGTCGAATTAGGATGATCTCTGTCGATGATGAATTGTGTGTTTTTATAGGGTTTTAGAAACCCTAGTACTCTGATTTCCATTGAAGACTTGCCCGATTTGATTTGGGAATATTCGGATTTGATTGTTTGTGGTTTCCCCTTTCAGAATTTCTTGAATGAATTCGCCCTTGATTAATTTCCTTGGTTTTGCCGTGAATTAATTTGTGCCCCTCCAAAAAAAAATATGCCGAGAATTCCTGATTTGAAATTGAATTGATTCTTTCCCCTTTTGCTTTTGTTATTCTCGGCCTGTATTCATGCTGTGATTTTAAAACACCTTGCCAAATCATACACCATTGAATTTATTCCTGAAAATTTCTTTTATGACTTCTTGCCTAAAATAACACTGTGAGATTTTTGGAAATTCAATTTGAAATTACATTGTGACATTGATTATTTTCCTTATATGATCATTTGAAAATCTGGAATCCTGTTACTGTTTTCTTGTATAAAAAAAAACAATTAACATTTGACAAAATATGTTGAATTAAATTTGCTGATTTCCTTGCTAAAATCTTCACTGTGTTGTTTCATTGATCATTGCTGTCGAGCACATTATTGCTGTGTACATTTGACATCATGTTTTGCTTCACTGGTCTCATGTATAGACTCTTGATCCTTGCTTGTGTGTGTCTGCATCATTTGCTCCTTCACTTGTATTGTCTTGCTTTTCACTATTGATATTGCCTTGTCCATGTTAACTTGATCACCATTGTGTTCTTGTCTCTGGTTCATGCTAATTTGAGTTGTGTATATTCTGTACCATTCCTGAAAAGCTTTTTCACACATATACTTTGTTGCCAATATATATACCATGTATTTTGTAACTCATACATGTACTTGAATTTAGCTCGACCAGACCATTGTGCTGCACTGCTTGTCATTGACATTCTTGAGCTCGACCACTTGATATACTTGAACTGTTTTCACCCATACTGAAACATTTGAACTTGCTGCCTTTCTTTTGAACCATTCACTTGTAGTTGTTTTGATTGCACTGATTTGTCATCTTGCACATAGCAACCCATGTTGTAGCAGCTCCAATTTCTTGCACTGTTGTGAATATGCTGAACTACTTGAGCCTCATCCAGCTTGTATTGTTCACTTGTGTCATCATGCTGAAACAAGTCTGCACTGCCTTGTTTTGTGTAATTTGAAACTTGAGTTGTCTGAGCATTCTTTAGCATCCCCTGATCTGAGCTGATTTGTAATGCTGATTTGCCATACTTGTATAGCTGTGTTGGCATGTTATTTGAACATTTGCTTGTTTACTTGCATTTTGATTTGAACCATTTGCACATGCTTTCTGTCTATTTTTCTTGTACTGGCCATTTTGATTTGAGCTTTGCTCGGCCATTTGTTTGCACCTTGTCCTGAAACACAAGGAAACAAAACAGCAGTCAGGCTGTACTGTGTTGAGGCTGGTCAGAAACAGCTGGTTCTGATCAGCAAACCAGTATGGTTATGGCGTGGCTGTTCAAGTCTGAAATATGATGAGAAAAACACACAGAAAAACTGAGACAAATAGAGAATCAATCAAACAGTAAAATTTTATTTGTCCAGTGTTTATTTTAGTTCCAGCGTACTGTGTGTATCTTCTTTTGTGACAGGTTTCAGGATGATGCGCTAGGAGCTTGAGACAGTTAGAGTGAGCACAACAAGATTAATCCAGCAAGAAGAGATGTATATGTAGTGTAGACATTTGAATTGAATTTATTTGTAATTGTGAATTTGAAACAAAAGAAAATGTAATAAGTGAGAGTATGTAGTTGTTTTGTGGAATAAAAATATATTATTGGAGGACAAAAACTTGTGTAAATTTCCTGTATTTTGTGTAAAGCATCATCAACCAATAATACTAATTATTTCACCATCAAACACATCAGTAAAAATCTATTTGTTATCATCAAACAAAAAATCATATATTCAACAAACTCCCCCTTTTGATGATGACAAACAGACTTAAGATTTTTGAAGATAACAGGATGTGTTTGAATTGAACTCCTCCTATATTTGTGCTCCCCCTACCAATTGTAAACAGACATAGGATAAGAAGTTGAAAAATATAGAAAATAATTTAAACACTTAGCATTAATGGCAAGATAAAATCTATAAATGTCTGTAAACCAACACAAAATCTTAACTCCTTCTCCCCCTTTGTAATCATCAAAAGATGAACAGTTCTGAACATTTGCAAAAGGCACGGACTGTAGTTAGAAATCAAGTTATTTTGACAGAATCAGAGCCGTAAACCCCAAGCAATCGGATAAAAAATCATAATAATTCATAAAGTAGGAACACATTTCACAAAAGCAGAGGATGGAATGAAGAGTTATTTAATATATATCAGGGAGGATTTTAACAGATCTATATATATAAAAAAAAAATATATACATCAAGAGCACACTTAACCACTCATAACCAGAGCTTGGATTTTTAAATGGGATTAGTTGCAGCATGAAAATAAGTAAACTCATAACCGTTTATGACCAGAGCTTGGATTTTTAAATGAGGTCTGAGAACTACTTATTATATATATATATATATATATTATTATTTTTTAAATCCCCTTAATATATATAAAACAATGATGGATGGTATAAGGGTGATAGTGACAGAGATGGTTTGTGAAAAAAAATTCCTAAATTACTCATATTATAAGATATATTCAATCACATCAGAGTTGCAGACAAACTTTCATCCATCTCATATTCTGAAATCTTGTACAGTCACAATTTTTCAAAAAATGTCCAAAAAAATGTTTTTTTTCTTGATGATTTGAGGACTGGATTATTTGTCAGAAGATGGTATTGATAACAGAACATCTTAAGAGAAAATTTACCCAAAAATGCGAAGAGATTAATTTATTTCTATAATTCCCAAATCCGATCGTAATCTGCAAAACCTATCTTCTGGAAGGGGTTTTGTGAAAATATCAGCAAGCTGAGATTCTGTTGGAATAAATTCAATACAAATGTCCTCATTAGCAATGTGATCTCTAAGAAAGTGGTGTCTCACATCAATGTGTTTTTTGCGTGAATGATGTACAGGATTACTTGATAAATCAATTACACTCTTACTGTCGCACTTTAAAGGAACTCGTTTATAGCAAAGCCCGAAATCAGATAAAGTCTGCATCATCCATAAAATCTGTGCACAACAGCTTCCTAAAGCAATATATTCAGCCTCAGTGTTGGATAAAGAAACACAATTTTGTTTACGACTTGACCATGAAACAAGTGAATGACCTAGCATGAAACAAGTTCCACTAGTACTCTTCCTATCAGTGAGTGAGCCAGCATAATCAGCATCGGTAAACCCAACTAAATTAAAGTTATCACAAGAAGGATACCATAAACCAAGATTTGGTGTGTGTATCAAATATCTCAGAATTCGTTTTGTGGCTTTTAAATGAGATTCTTTTGGATTAGATTGAAATCGAGCACACAAACAAACAGAAAACATAATATCGGGTCTAGAAGCAGAAAGATAAAGAAGTGAACCGATAATACCGCGATATTTTTTCTGATCAACAGCAACACCTTTTTCATCTTTGTCAAGCTCGGTTGTTGGACTCATCGGTGTTTTCATTGGTTTTGCATCTTCCACTCCAAATTTCTTCAGTAACTCCATTACATACTTTGTTTGAGAGATAAAAATACCTTTGCTGCTCTGTTTGATTTGAAAGCCAAGAAAATATTTCAGTTCTCCCACCAAGCTCATCTCAAATTTGTCCTGCATAACTTTTTCAAAATTTTCACACAAGACATCATTAGTAGCACCGTAAATGATATCATCAACATAGATTTGAACAATAAAAAAATCATCACCGTCATGTAATAGAAACAGAGTTGTGTCAGCACACCCCTTTTTAAAACCGTTTTCCAAAAGATAAGTACAGAGACAGTCATACCAAGCTCGAGGAGCTTGCTTAAGGCCATACAATGCTTTTTCTAGTTTATACACATGATTTGGAAAATCGGGATTCTCAAAACCAGGGGGTTGTTCAACATAAACCTCTTATTTTAGTTCTCCATTCAGAAAAGCACTTTTCACATCCATTTGTTTTAGTTTAAAACCTTTAAAACATGCAATGCTCAACAAGATTCTAATCGCTTCTAACCTAGCTACTGGGGCAAACGTCTCATCAAAGTCAATGCCTTCGATCTGATTGTATCCCTTAGCAACCAACCTAGCTTTGTTTCTAATTACATTTCCAGACTCGTCAAGCTTATTTTTAAACACCCACTTTGTTCCAACTACTGGATAGTCTTTTGGCCTAGGTACCAAGTTCCATACTTTGTTTCTCTCAAACTGGTTAAGTTCTTCTTGCATAGCTAACAACCAAAAATCATCATTAAGAGCAATATCATAAGAACCTGGTTCTATTTCAGATACAAAAGCATTATGAATACAAAAAGTACAAACATCCTTATTGAGAGAGGAACGTGTACGAACACCAGCTGTTGGGCTTCCGATTACCAAATCTGGAGGATGACTGGGCTTGAATTTCAGTCTTTCAACATTTGTTGCTGCTTCAGTGGCTTCTTTGTTTGTTTCAGTGTCATTGCTTTCTTGTTCACTTTCTTGTGCGCCATCATCATCTTCAGAGATCATATCCACATCTGTTTCATTGAACTTTACATTGACGGTTTCCACAATTGTCCTTGATTGTTTATTGAAGATCCTGTAGGCTTTACTTCTTGAGGAATAACCCATGAAAATTCCATCAATCGTTTTTGGCTCGAATTTCCCAAGTCGTTCTCTTGTGTTCAGAATATAACAAGGACATCCAAACACTCTAAAGTATGAAATGTTAGGCTTTTTGTTAGACCAAATTTCATATGACGTTTTATTAAGTATTGGTCTAATCATAACTCTGTTCATTACATAGCATGGAGTATTTACTGCCTCAGCCCAGAAGGTTTGAGGCAAATTATATTCACATAACATAGATCTAGCCATTTCTTGTAATGTATGATTTTTCCTTTCAACCACCCCATTTTGTTGAGGTGTTCGAGGAGCGGAAAAATCATGTTTAATACCATTTTCTTCACAAAAATTTTCAAAGTCTAAATTTTCAAATTCACCTCCATGATCACTTCTCAGAGTTTTAATTGAAATTCCTTTTTCATCTTTGAAAAATAGTCAAAAACTTCAGACTTTTTGGCTAGAAAGTAAACCAATGTAAATCTAGAGTAATCATCAACCAATACATAACAATAACGTTTACCATTTAAGCTAGCAGTGTCAGTAGGTCCAAACAAATCCATATGAATCAACTCAAGCACTCGTAAAGTACTAACAACATTTTTTGGACGAAAGAACGAGCGACTAAGTTTTCCCATGGTACAGGCTTTACATACTTTGTTATTTCTGAATTTTTGATGAGGTAAACCTCTGACAAGCTCATTTGTTTCCAGTCTTTCAAGAAGACCCATATTTGCATGTGCCAGCCTTCTGTGCCATAGAACTGCCTCCTCTTCCGTTGCTACCAAGCACCTAGAAACAGTTACATCATCGAAAGAGAGTGTGTAGATGTTTCCTCTTCTTTTCCCAGTAAAAACAACCTTTCCAGAGGATATTTCAATGATTTTGCAGACATTACTATCAAACACAACATTCATTCCTTTATCACAAAGTTGACTGATAGAGATAAGATTGTGAAATAGATTATCAACATATAAAACATCGGTTAAGGCAAAAATACTGTTACCTACTTTTCCTTTACCTATGATTTTACATTTGCTGTTGTCTCCTAAAGTCACATTCCCACCTTTATGTTTTTCAAGGCTAAGGAACAGTCTTTTGTCCCCTGTCATATGTCGGGAGCAACCTGAATCTAAATACCATTTTTGTTGCTCCTTAGCCCGCCAGCATACCTACACAAACATAGAAGAGGATGACCCAGAGAATCTTCTAGGTCCAAGCACAGTCACAGAAAAGTGATAAGACTCTTTTGGAATCCAGATTTTATTTTTCTCATTATTTGTGTTCCAATCATTGTGATAATTGTGTGCCAAGTGTTTAGGAACCCAAACTTTTTTGAACTTACGAATTTTTTTATCGTTCTTGCAGTTTTCATGACTGTGACCAATTTCTCCACATTTTACACATTTGGGAAAGATGCCTCTACCTTTAGCATTGTCAATCCTAGTCTTTTTTCTTGTATCTTTCCAAAACCAAGTCCTTTTCTATTATTTGCAAACAGTTGATTTCCAAGTAACATTTTAAAAGACGTTTGACCAATTGAAAATTTATTCAAAGCAACTTCAAGGTCTTGAACTTTCGTTCTTAACATTGTGTTCTCATTCACCAATGAAGTGCATCGTTCAACATAATTCTTTCTTATGGTGTCATCATTCTTTTTAAGAGTCGAATTCATTTTTTCAAGATCCTCAATGGTGCACTTGAGTGTTAAAAGTTCTAAATTCACAGCCTTACAAATTTCACAATCTAGACTAATGTTTTTTGAAACATTTTCAAGTTCAGATTTCAACTTCTTGTTATTGTGAACAAGATCAAGGTTTTTTGCTTTCAGTTTCTCTGCTTCTGATTCTAATGTGTCAATAATTTCAGAAAGGTGTTTACACATTAAAACTAGATCATTATAACTGTATACCTCAGTGGTTTCTTCGTTGGCATCTTCTAGATCTGACTTCGTCATGAAACATAGGTTGCTTTCTTCCTCACTGCTGTCTGAATCTTCTTCTCCTTCCTCGTCATCCCAAGTTATGGCAAAAGCTTTCTTTTTCTTCTTGTTTCTTTGGAGAAGTGGACAATTTGGTTTTATGTGTCCAGGCTTTTGACAGTTGTAGGAGAGTGGTTCGTCTTCTGAATTGTTGGTCTTTGGTTTATTTCTCCGAGGTTTGAATTTGCTCCACTTCGTGAGTTGTCTGACTGCCATGGCAAGCTGTTCAACAGGATCTTCACTATCGCTGGTGACGGTGTTGGACAAAGCTATTGACTTCTTTTTCAGATCTGAGTTTTTGCAATCTTCTCTTGCTTTTTAGCTCCATTTCATATGTCATTAGATTCCCGATAAGCTCTTCCATGCTCAGCTTGCTCAGATCTTTAGATTCTTGAATGGCTGTGACTTTTGCTTCAAAGTTCATTGGAAGAACACGCAGAATCTTCCTTACGAGCTCCACTTCTGTATAGACCTTTCCAAGGGCTCTAGCATTGTAGACCAGCACGGAGAAGCGACCATACATGTCCTTGATGCTCTCGTCCTTCTGCATGATGAAGTTTTCATATTCATTGCTGAACATGGCAAGACGAGATTCTTTAACCTGAGAAGTTCCTTCATGTGTGACTTCCAGAGTATGCCAAATTTCCCGGGCTGTATTACAACGAGAAATTCTGTTATATTCTGTTTTATCAAGAGCACAAATCAGGGCATTCATAGCTTTAGAATCTATAGAGTATAGTTTCTTATCATTCGCATCCCACCTACTTTTTGGTTTAGGTGTTACAGTTCCATTAACAGTTTCAGTAGGAGGTTTATATCCAGTTTCAATGATATCCCAGACATCATAATCAACAGACACAAGATAGATTTTCATCCTAGCTTTCCAATACGCATAATCACCACCATTGAACATGGGTGGTCTAGCAATAGATTGACCTTCAGAAAAAGCATTGTTCATTGAAGTCATGATTCTAGGGTTACAACCTCGCTCTGATACCAAATGTAGGATCAATAATAACCCTAGAGGGGGGGGGGGGTGAATAGGGTTTTTAATAGAAAATAAAACAAACACAGAGATATAAGATATGCAGTAAGGGAAAATCACACGCAAAGATACCCAGCTTCGACAAACTGTGCCTACTGCTGCCTTTCTAAGATTTCTACTAGGAGATACAAACAGATCCCGCTTACAACCCTATGCAAACTTGCAACTCCTGCTCCTGTCTGACCCTAAGCTCAAAATCAAAGACTGGCCTGTATATCCTAGACCAGATTTTCACAGAATACAAACCAGTAATCTGTATACCTAGTTTTAAATCAAACTAGACAAACACGAATTGTTGTTGAAGAAATTACAACACAAATACAAGAGAAAAAGAAAAAGAACAAATAGGAAAAACCCCCTTTGTTTAATGAATTGGCTAAGCCTTTGAGAGAATAGGTCGGCCCTTTGTAAAGTCGGTTGCACCCCTTCTTTTTATCCGATCACTTTTCATTCTCCATTGAAAATGGCGGCTCTGGAAAAAAAAAACCAAACTAGGGTTTGTGATACTTCTCCCAAATCGATTCAATGGCTTCTGGGATTGATGCTCGAGACTTTGTGGTTATGTGATGCTTCACTTCGGCTTTCTCTGATGCGTCGATTTTTCTGCTCAATCGATTTGGAGATATTTCTCTTGCGATCGACACTGTAAGTTCTTCTGGAATTTCTTGCTTTGAAAAAACACTTGGATTTATTTTGTGGGTTTCAATTTTACTGTCGAATTGGGATGATCTCTGTCGATGATGAATTGTGTGTTTTTATAGGGTTTTAGAAACCCTAGTACTCTGATTTCCATTGAAAACTTGCCCGATTTGATTTGGGAATATTCGGATTTGATTGTTTGTGGTTTCCCCTTTCAGAATTTCTTGAATGAATTCGCCCTTGATTAATTTCCTTGGTTTTGCCGTGAATTAATTTGTGCCCCTCCAAAAAAAATATGCCGAGAATTCCTGATTTGAAATTGAATTGATTCTTTCCCCTTTTGCTTTTGTTATTCTCGGCCCGTATTCATGCTGCGATTTTAAAACACCTTGCCAAATCATACACCATTGAATTTATTCCTGAAAATTTCTTTTATGACTTCTTGCCTAAAATAACACTGTGAGATTTCTGGAAATTCAATTTGAAATTACATTGTGACATTGATTATTTTCCTTATATGATCATTTGAAAATCTGGAATCCTGTTACTGTTTTCTTGTATAAAAAAAACAATTAACATTTGACAAAATATGTTGAATTAAATTTGCTGATTTCCTTGCTAAAATCTTCACTGTGTGGTTTCATTGATCATTGCTGTCGAGCACATTATTGCTGTGTACATTTGACATCATGTTTTGCTTCACTGGTCTCATGTATAGACTCTTGATCCTTGCTTGTGTGTGTCTGCATCATTTGCTCCTTCACTTTTATTGCCTTGCTTTTCACTATTGATATTGCCTTGTCCATGTTAACTTGATCACCATTGTGTTCTTGTCTCTGGTTCATGCTAACTTGAGTCGTGTATATTCTGTACCATTCCTGAAAAGCTTTTGCACACATATACTTTGTTGCCAATATATATATACCATGTATTTTGTAACTCATACATGTACTTGAATTTAGCTCGACCAGACCATTGTGCTGCACTGCTTGTCATTGACATTCTTGAGCTCGACCACTTGATATACTTGAACTGTTTTCACCCATACTGAAACATTTGAACTTGCTGCCTTTCTTTTGAACCATTCACTTGTAGTTGTTTTGATTGCACTGATTTTTCATCTTGCACATAGCAACCCATGTTGTAGCAGCTCCAATTTCTTGCACTGTTGTGAATATGCTGAACTACTTGAGCCTCATCCAGCTTGTATTGTTCACTTGTGTCATCATGCTGAAACAAGTCTGCACTGCCTTGTTTTGTGTAATTTGAAACTTGAGTTGTTTGAGCATTCTTTAGCATCCCCTGATCTGAGCTGATTTGTAATGCTGATTTGCCATACTTGTATAGCTGTGTTGGCATGTTATTTGAACATTTGCTTGTTTACTTGCATTTTGATTTGAACCATTTGCACATGCTTTCTGTCTATTTTTCTTGTACTGGCCATTTTGATTTGAGCTTTGCTCGGCCATTTGTTTACACCTTGTCCTGAAACACAAGGAAACAAAACAGCAGTCAGGCTGTACTGTGTTGAGGCTGGTCAGAAACAGTTGGTTCTGATCAGCAAACCAGTATGGTTATGGCGTGGCTGTTCAAGTCTGAAATATGATGAGAAAAACACACAGAAAAACTGAGACAAATAGAGAATCAATCAAACAGTAAAAATTTATTTGTCCAGTGTTTATTTTAGTTCCAGCGTACTGTGTGTATCTTCTTTTGTGACAGGTTTCAGGATGATGCGCTAGGAGCTTGAGACAGTTAGAGTGAGCACAACAAGATTAATCCAGCAAGAAGAGATGTATATGTAGCGTAGACATTTGAACTGAATTTATTTGTAATTGTGAATTTGAAACAAAAGAAAATGTAATAAGTGAGAGTATGTAATTGTTTTGTGGAATAAAAATATATTATTGGAAGACAAAAACTTGTGTAAATTTCCTGTATTTTGTGTAAAGCATCATCAACCAATAATACTAATTATTTCACCATCAAACACATCAGTAAAAATCTATTTGTTATCATCAAACAAAAAATCATATATTCAACATTTCCTAGGGTCTATTTGTATACCCCCCAAATTGGCTAAGTGTTATCCATCCATTCAAGTTAACTTAACCCATCCACACGTCATGTCATGTTGATTAAGTGTTTCTTATTAACTTAACCCTTCTCATTCATCACGTTGTAATTGGTTAAGTGTTTCCTATTAACTTAACCCCGCTCGTTCATTGGTTAAGTGTTAACTTAACCCTTCCACTTGTCATGTAACATTGGTTAAGTGTTGCCCTCTTGTGTTACCTAACCATACCATTTGTCATGTTACATTGGTTAAGTGTTGTCTTCTTGTGTTACTTAACCCTACCACTTGCCATGTTACAATGGTTCAGTGTTGCCCTCTTGTGTTACTTAACCCTACCACTTGTCATGTTACATTGGTTAAGTGTTGCCTTCTTGTGTTAACTTCACCCTACCATTCTTAGCTTGTCTTGTTTCTTAGCTTTAATTCATTCATTAAAGCACCAACCTCTCACATTAGATCTATATTGTTGTGGTCGCTGGATGTGCCAGGCGGTTCTGGGAAGTCTTACACGCAACTCAATCTAACCTCGGGTTTTTGGGCTTAATGCGCTAACCTCTCACATTAGATTTATATTATGGTTGTTGGATGTGCCGGGCGGTTCCGGGCAGTCTTACGCCGTAACTCAATCTAACCTCGGGTTAGACATATTCATCTTTTAATTAATTTACATATTTACAATTTATGTTTATATGTAAATTATCCACCAGTGTTGTCAACTCAAGTCATGCCCCATTTACCCTCTAAATTATGTCCATAATTCGAGGTATACAAATTCAACCATTTCATGCTACTAATCATTTACATGATTATGAGCCAATCTATGCCAATAGCATGTAGTTTAATGTTTTTCCCCAACATCTCCCCCGTTATTTGTTCACATAATTCACATAGAACGTTAGGCTCGCAAATTAGCTTAACTTATAAACAAAAGGGAAAAGAAAGGGACATGTAATATTTCAGCAGGCATAAACAATATAGATCAACATGCGTAGTATAAATTTGGGATAGAACGACATAAACTTAATCAAGCACATGAACGTAATCTTGCATTTAAATTAGATCCAATTAACATGCGAACTAGCATAGGTTTCATTGTATAAGCATGAACTTATATAGATCTTAAACATGGGTACTAGCTTGGATCTAACATATAACATGAATGAACATAACTTAGCATGTAATTCAATGTACATAAAATAACCACAAATTTAATACAACATGATAGGTTCAAATGTATCAGTCCTAAAAATCTCAAAGGCATAGGATGTAAAACATGATAGGTTTCATCATATAAGTCACAACAGTCCAAAAGGCATGATAATTTTTCCATGTCAGTCACAACAGTCCAATAAGCATGATAGGCTTTTCTATGTCAGTCTCAACAGTCCAATAGGTATGATAGGTTTTTCTATCTCAGTCTCAATAGTCCAACAGGTATAAGAAATTCAGAATTCACAAAAGGATAGGCACGAATAGAAGTAGGCATAGTTCTAGATACAGTTATTACAGTCATGATTTCTTATTAGGTGTTTAAATCGGAACAATAACTGAACTTATAGAAAAAGGACGGATCTTGATTTCTGGGATCTGATTTCTGAATTTAAAAAGCTATCCTTTGATGTAGACATTTGATTTGATGTTCTTCTTAATCGATTACTAGTTTGGATTTGATTTTCTAGTTTGGAAAGGATGAAGGAGGCTAGGCTAGCTTGTAGACGAACATCATGACCGCACCATAGTTTTAGGGTTATGATGTTTGGGTTTAGGTTTAGCTACGTATATATAGATGTCTATGATTATTTAGAGCCCTTAGATGAATTAGGAGTCCATCCGAACCACCCAGCTCAAATACACATCATCCGGCCACTCAGAATAAGACACATCATCACAGAACACTCCAGAATTCTATGTTAGATCGGTATGGGCGCACTTGGCAGGTGCGCCAGTGCATTTTTGTACTGGCGCACTTGTGAAGTGCGCCAGTACATTCTGGTCGACTTCCTGTTTTTCTGCCTAACTTCGTTCGTCCGTATCTTCTTCATACAGTATCCGTTTTATGCAAACTCGGACTCTATCTCAAGCAGAATTCCGAGACGAACGCAATGGCATAATCCGTTTTATCTAATTCTTCTTTTAATAATTAATTATTCTTTAATTATCTCTTATGTCCCGTTTTAAAATTACGGGGTGTTACAAAAACCAATGATCCGACCTTCATCTCTTTCTTAAGAAATAAGCCACATGAACCAAACTCCAAGCCACGTCATCAATGACCTAAGAAAAATGACCCGACTCCATATCTGAGCCAAATAGCTCCAATTTTGACTAAATCATCACCAAATGACAACATTGATGCAAACAACTCATCCGAATAATCCAATTCCACAATCAACACTTTATGAAACTATCAACATCATCAAAATGACAAATATTCATCAATAATCATATGAAATTCACTAAATCATGATAAAACTAAAATAATAGATCTAACTTGCATAAACATATGAGTTAACATAAGAATTACTGGTTTTAAGTTGCTAGATTGGATTCAAATGAAAATATACTTACTATGATGTAGATCTAGGCAAAAAGAACTCGAAAATGATGAAAATAAGATCAAACACTCATATATTTGATTGAATCCACGTGAGAGATGCATATCTCTCACCAATTCTTTGAATTAACTCGAAATCGCTAAATTCTCAATCTAGATAGCGAAGAATATGCTTCAAACCTCTTGATTTGATGCGATCTCTCTTCACTCGACGTAGATCTGGCTTCGAACGATGTAGATCTTCGATTCTCTTTTATAGATCTAGAATTTTAATGGTGGAAAGGTGTATTTGATTAAGCAAGGAAGATCATGAGCTCCACCAAATGAGAGAATGAAGAAACTAAACTATTCTCTATGCCTCTAACCCCCTATTTATATCCTCCCACAGCCCACTAATGGGCCTCCTCAAATCGGCCCATTAATGACTTACAAATCCTGAACTGAAATTATGAAACACTAAAATAGCGATTCCTCCCAAATCGTTGAACCAAATCTTTATTGTGACCACTCTACGGAATTGGCAACACCATTTCCTTTCCAATGAGACCGATCTCAATACCTGATTCGATCCCAATCAAAAATTATGCCATGTACAAGACTAATAAGGGAAAAATAGTCACAAATAAAATTGATAAAAAATATGTAACAATTGCAATAAATGGTCTAATGGCGACCTCTTGGCGACCTCTTTTTGAAAATTCTAAACATGCTTTTTCTTCTCTGAAATCGTCTTTCTCCTCACAAATCTCTTCTTTACGCGTTGACCAAGATGAAAACACTAAAAACGTTTCTGCTAATCCATCTTTTAAGAATATTCTGCTCAGGCCAGATGTAAAGCGAAACCCAGATCCGATTTTTTTAAATAATAAAAGGCCTTTGTCAAAATCATCTCCTCGCATTCTCCACAGCTATAATGAAAATCTCAATAACATCAAATCAAAAAATGGCTGCTTCAGATGTGGATCGACAGATCATTGGGCGCGATCATGTCGAAATCCAGTTATTTGTTTTAAATGTCATAAAACAGGGCATAAGGGTTTCAATTGCAAATCCCATCGTTCTCCACCCCCAAAAATGGCAGAAAGATAACAAATCTCTGCTAATCGCTACCAAAATTCTTTCGATTGGGCTCGATCGATGGTAATCATCTCCATTGTGAGTGGATCTTTTTCTATACGTCAGATCGAGGAGATTTTGAAGGCCAGGTATGGCCGCTGTGCCCCATCCTGGGACTGGAACGTTAAGAGAATGGGAGATGTTTTTGTTGTTTGATTCCCACCGCACTTGCTGACAGTTAACTTCTAATATAATTTCAATTTTACTACGGGGAGAATTAACCTGAGGAGGTGGAGCCCGCGTTTCGGCAGTGTCTCGAGGGAGAAGGAAACTTTTTGGATCCTCTTGAAAAATGCCCCGCTAGTATGTCGTAAACTTGATGTTCTCCAAGCAGCTCTGGAAGATTATGGTGATGTGGAGAGGGTCCAATATGGTGCAATTCACGATGCGGATTACACTTGTTTACGAGCCAAATTGACGAAGGAGGTGGGCACCCCATTACCGGATTCAGTGGCAATTCCAATTGAGGATTTTCTCATGTAGTGCAGATTGAAAGATGCGAGGAGGACTCACTGCCCAAATTAATGTCCCTCTTTTCAAGAAAAGGGTATTTGCAACTGATGGCGAAGGGAAGCTTAAAGTTATGTGTAGTAAAGAAGGGGGAGCTAAAATGCATGTTGATGAAGTTATTGACTCGGTGGGTGATTCATCGACTAATGAAGGAGAAGGTAATGTTTACGCAAGGGGAAATAATGACAACTATGTGGTTCGCTTTGATGACGGGGTGGTAGTGGAGGTTGATGATGTTGGCAACATAGTGGGTGTGGGTGCAAACTCTAGGGAGATCATCGCTGTCAATGAATATGATGGTGTTGGCTTGCAGGATTTTGTGGAGGAAGGCAACATGCATGGTGCCAGGGAGGCGGTGGATGAACAGGTCATGGATAATGAATCACAAGATCTAAACTTGGCTGGAGATTTGGCTTTGGCTCCAACCAGCTCGGGGGAATGCTCGGCAACAAGTGGAAAAGGAAAGCGTGCAATGGACCAAGGAGTGGTCATGCTACGTCGCAGTGCGAGAGGAATGGGTCATCCTATGGCAGGTAGCATTTTTGTTCCTGCTATACTTAATACTCTGTCTAGTGATCAACTTCATGACATTGCAAGTAAATCTGGTTTTGTGTTGAATGATGATGTGATACGTGATATTAAGAACAAAGAAAATGAGAGGGCTAACGGTTCATAATGATAATTGTCACTTGGAATGTTAGAGGCCTAGGAACTTTTGATAAGTGTCTTAGGGTTAAGAATTATCTCAAGTCTGTAAAACCTGACATCATCATGCTTCAAGAAACTAAGCTAGAGAACCCTGAACCATTTATTTTTAAATGTTTGGGGTGGGGTGTTATTGATGAATGGGCTTTTATACCTGCTGTGGGAACCTCGGGTGGCATTTTTACTGGTTGGAGTAGCAATTCTTGGTCGATTAAGCAAGAAATTAAACAAACTTACTGTCTGCATTTGGCTCTTGAATGTAAATCTACAAATGTTCTTTACTTCTTTTCTAATGTTTATGGACCCAATACAAGATGAGAAAGAATGACTTTATGGGCTGAGGGTTTGGAATTTCATAAGCTCATGTATGGTCCCTGGGTAATTGGCGGCGAATTTAACGTCACTAGATTTATGTCTGAACGCAATGTAGTGAAAAATGCTGGCTTGGGCGATATGAACGATTTCAGTGACTTTGTTGGTAACTGTGGCCTTATTGACTTACCCATGACTAATAGAAAATATATGTGGACTGACGGTAGGACCCCTCCTACTTTAGTTTGCCTCGATCGTTTCTTCATTAATTCTGCTTTTGAAGACTTGCACCCCCCTGACTCTTCAGAGAGGTCTTACTTCCCTTATTTCTGACCACTGCCCTGTTTATCTAAACACTAATGCTGACTATAGAAGGAAATCTTTTTTTAAGTTCGAGAATATGTGGTGCATTGAGCCAAATTTTGATGTGATGCTTCGCCAGAAGTGGGTAGACTTTCGCAGCTTTGGGGATGCAGCTAGCAATTTTTGTAGAAAAATGAGACTGTTGCGATTTTTTTAGCCAAATGGAATCGATAAGTCTTTGGGAACATCAGAATTAAGAAACAGAGACTTGAATCTGAGATTATGGAGCTGAATGTGCTTGAGGAAGAACGTAATTTGAATGATGCTGAGCAAGCCTTGTTAAAAACTAAAGAAATGGAGCTTCTAATGGTGATTGACCAAGAAGATATTTTTTGGAAACAAAGATCGAGAACTCAGTGGCTGAAGCTTGGTGATAGTAACACAAGTTACTTCCACAAAGTTGCAAACGGTAGACGGAGAACTAACACAATATGTAGTATTTGGGAAGACGGAGTTGAAATTTGTGATCAACAAAGGATAGGAGAAGTTTTTACTGAATTTTATAAGGGTATCTTTGGAGAACGAATTGATAATCGTGTGAACGTTGATTGGAAAGTGTTGTATCCTTCTTCTGTCGATCTTAGTGGCATTGATGCTGAGTTCTCGGAAGGGGAAATTGTCGCGGCTTTAAACGAAATGCCTGGTGATAAAGCCCCTGGCCCTGACGGTTTTCCAAACTTTTTTTATAAGAAATACTAGGATTTGATTAAACATGATGTCATCAACATTTTCAATGAATTTCACTCTGGTTCCTTGAGATTGGATATTTTGGGGTACGCTAACGTAGTCTTGATCCCTAAGAGAGGAGGAAATGTCTCTGTTGCGGACTTTCGACTTATCAGCCTTTTGAACAGTAGCTTCAAATTGATCACTAAGGTTCTTGCAAACAGACTGAAAGCGAAGATGGATGACCTGATCGATGTTTCGCAGACAGCATTTATTAAGGGAAGATTTATTCTTGATGGAGTGGTACTTGTCCAGGAGGTTGTCCCCCATAGTGATAGACATAATGTGCCTTGCGCAATCTTGAAGCTGGATTTCACTAAGGCCTTTGACACCGTTGATTGGAGGTTCATCATGGATCTTCCTAGCGCAAGAGGCTTTCTGTGTAGATGGCTAAACTGGATTCATTGCATTTTAACATCAAGCAGATCCAATATTTGTGTGAATGGAGTGGCTGGCAAGACCATTGTCTCCAAGCGTGGGCTGCGTCAGGGTGACCCACTTTCCCCACTTCTCTTCGACTTGGCTGCCGATGTCTTTTGTCGGATCCTTCATGTGGCAAGTGCTAATGATATTATCCAAAGCTTCGGGCGAGATCACATCATTGGGGGTATTAATTCACTACAATATGTTGATGATACCATTATTTTTTGCAACCCTGATTGCAAGTATATTGCCTCTTTAAAATTTTTGCTTTATGCTTTTGAAAGTTTATCTAGCTTAAAGATTAATTTTCATAAGAGCAGTGTTTACACTTTGGGCTGTTGCGTTGATGTGAACAGGAAATGTGCTGAAATGCTTAACTGCAAGGCAGATTCTTTCCCCCTCAACTACCTTGGAGCTTACATCAGTCCAAAAAGACTGATGAAGAGTGATTGGCAGTATGTGATTGATAAAGTTGACAGGAGCTTGGCGAGATGGAAGGGGAATTGTTTATCTGTAACGACCCAGGATTTTAGGGCCAAGTTAAATTTATTTTAAGTGATTTTAAATGATTTTTGATATTTAAAATAATCTATTTTAAATAATAAGGATCACAAATTTGGTTCAAATCGAAGTTAGAATGAATAAATTAATTTTAAATATAAAAAGAGCTAGAAATGGCGCGGTAGTTTGAAAAGTCAAACTTGAACTTTGACTAACCATGCAGGATGCAAAATTTAACGGATTTTAGTAAAACCAAAAATATTAGAATCTATTTAAAAATATCTTTCCAACGAATCCGAAAAATTGAAATTTCATAGCGGAAATCAAAAGTTATGGCTAATTCAATTTTTAGAAAGGTCGGTGGGTAATTTGCATAGGACAAAAATGCTATTTTTCACATATGTAGGAATTTGAACTTGAAACCACTTCCATTGGTTTTAGAATGACGTTTCTGCATTGAAAAACAGTAAACACTTATATGTTTCGAGTTTCAGAAAATATTTGTTTAAAAATGTATTTTTAATATTAAATATATTCGCCTTGAAAATAGCCATTTTTCAAAAAGTCTCAGAATCGAACGAAATAAATTTTGTTGGGTTCGTATCATCAAAACAAAGCTAAAAATGATTTTTTGGTAATTTTTGGAATTAAAATATAATTATAATTGATTTTTCAGTGTAAACGGACAATTTTTGACTTTAAAAATTCATTAAAAATTCAAACGGTCTCAGAATTGAACGAAACGAATTTTGTTGTGATCGTATCGGCATAAGAAAGCCAAAAATAATTTTTCCGGATTTTTCTGACTTCGTATGTGGCCCCGGCAAAATTATATTTACGTTTGTATTTAAAATAAAGGATTTATTTTAAAATAAAAGAAAACCATACTGTAACTTAAGAATTAGGCCATGGCGATAGCGCCATCGCGTTCAGAAGACGTCAAAACATTAAGTTCGACAGTCGTTGAGCGCGAATCGGAGGTCGTATGTGAAAACGGTATTTTTTTGAATTAAATAATTAATTAATTAAATAATTAAAAATAAAACCCTAATATACAGGTATAAATACGCTAGTATACGGGCCGTGTACTTCCCTTTCTTCCTCCTCGTTGTTTAGCCGCAAAGAACCCATAGAGCATCAAATTTCAAACTCACTTTTCTCCCTCATCTCTCGACGGAATTCAGCATACCATATACCGATTCGAAGCTCTTTCCGAGACCTTTAATTTGGTACCAACCTCAGCCGCCCCCGTGATCCGTGCCGCCCGCCCCGAGCCTGAGAAGCTCCGCCGTTCGCAGCCACGCCGGGCCCACCACGCTCGACCGAACTCCACCCCCTTCTGGCCGTACAAAGATCTCTCCAAGGCGGTCATTCTCCAAAAAACCGCACCCAAAACCGTTCAGTAAATCAAAAGTTATCGCGATTTGAAGTTTTGAGCAAATTCTGAAATTGAGGTATGCTTCAGAAATAGCGACGCTTTTAAGCGTGGCAGAAACAGTTGTTAAAAGTCTGTTTGATTTAAAACATCAATAACTTTTTCATATAAACACCGATTCTGAAAATTTCAGATCCGATGGAACCGTGACTTCGAATACAACTTTAATACAGAGCAATTGGGAACAAACTCTAATCTAATTGAGGTGAGAATCCTATTTATTTTATTTAAGTAATTATGTTTTAATTATGGATGTTCGCATTCATAATCATATATGTATGTGAATCTGCTAAGATATAAACTGTATGTGAATCTGCTATAACTTAATCTGTATGCGTATGCTAGGACAAAACCCACTGTATGTTGAGATGTTACAATATAAAATCAAATATATTAAAATCGTTCATGTATGTTGTGTGACATGTTGATTTGTCAAAATCAAATATATTAAAATCGTTCATGTATGTTGTGTGACATGTTGATTTGTCAAAATTAAATATATTAAAATAAGAAAATGAACACCGTATGTAAATTGACACTTTTGTCAATATCAAAATAAGAAGATGAACACCGTATGTAAATTGACAGTTTTGTCAATATCAAAATAAGAAAATGAACACCGTATGTAAATTGACACTTTTGTCAATATTAAAATAAGAAAATGAACACCGTATGTAAATTGACACTTTTGTCAATATCAAAATAAGAAAATGAACACCGTATGTAAATTGACACTTTTGTCAATATCAAAATAAGAAAATGAACACCGTATGTAAATTGACACTTTTGTCAATATCAAAATAAGAAAATGAACACCGTATGTAAATTGACACTTTTGTCAATATCAAAATAAGAAAATGAACACCGTATGTAAATTGACACTTTTGTCAATATCAAAATAAGAAGATGAACACCGTATGTAAATTGACAGTTTTGTCAATATCAAAATAAGAAAATGAACACCGTATGTAAATTGACACTTTTGTCAATATCAAAATAAGAAAATGAACACCGTATGTAAATTGACACTTTTGTCAATATCAAAATAAGAAAATGAACACCGTATGTAAATTGACACTTTTGTCAATATCAAAATAAGAAGATGAACACCGTATGTAAATTGACAGTTTTGTCAATATCAAAATAAGAAAATGAACACCGTATGTAAATTGACACTTTTGTCAATATCAAAATAAGAAAATGAACACCGTATGTAAATTGACACTTTTGTCAATATTAAAATAAGAAATTGTTCATGTATGTTGTTAAGTGACATTTTTGTCAATATTAAAATAAGAAATTGTTCATGTATGTTGAAATTGACACTTTTGTCAATATCAAAATAAGAAAATGAACACCGTATGTAAATTGACACTTTTGTCAATATCAAAATAAGAAAATGAACACCGTATGTAAATTGACACTTTTTTCAATATCAAAATAAGAAAATGAACACCGTATGTAAATTGACACTTTTGTCAATATCAAAATAAGAAAATTTGCACCGTATGTTGAATGAACAAATTTGTGTATTTATAAAATAGAATTGGTCGTTATATGTGAATGATTATATTTTGGTCATTTATAAAATAAGAAAGCACTATATGTTAAAGAATTATATTTTGTGTCATTAACAAAATAGAATTTGTCGCTATGGTAAAGAATTATATTTTGTGTCATTATTCAAAATAGAATTAGTCGCTATATGTAATGAACTAATATTTCGTTCATTAGTAACAGTAAGCAAGCACCGTATGTTAATGAATAATATTTTGTTCATTATTAAAATAAGAAAAGCACCGTAGGTTAATGAACTATATTTTGTTCATTATTAAAAATCAAAAGAAGAAAGCATCGTATGTTAATGAACTATATTTTGTTCATTATTAAAAATAAAAATAGCATAGTATGTTAATGAACTATATTTTGTCCATTATATAAAATAGAAGATGGCACTATATAAAAATAGCATATTTGTCATGTTATCAAATAGAAAGAAAAAATGCATTGTATGCATAGCACATTATTTTTGTCAAAATAAAAAAAAAAATGCATTGTATGCATAGCATGCTATTTTTGTCAAGTTAGAAAAATAGAAAATACATTGTATACATATTATTTTTGTCAAGTTAGAAAAATAGAAATACATTGTATACATATTATTTTGTCATGTTAGAGAAATAGAAATACATTGTATACATATTATTTTTGTCAAGTTAGAAAAATAGAAATACATTGTATACATATTATTTTGTCATGTTAGAGAAATAGAAATACATTGTATACATATTATTTTGTCATGTTAGAGAAATAGAAATACATTGTATACATATTATTTTGTCATGTTAGAGAAATAGAAATGCATTGTATGAACATATTATTTTGTCATGTTAGAGAAATAGAAATGCATTGTATGAACATATTATTTTGTCATGTTAGAGAAATAGAAAATACATTGTATACATATTATTTTGTCATGTTAGAGAAATAGAAATGCATTGTATGAACATATTATTTTGTCATGTTAGAGAAATAGAAATGCATTGTATGAAACTATTATTTTGTTACGTTGGAAAATAATAAATGCATTGTAGGTAAAAGAATATTTTTGTTATGTTAAAATAAGACATGCATGGTATGAAAAATAATATTTTGTCATGTCAACAATATAGAAAATGCATGTCATGTAAATATACATTATTTATAATGTTTATTAAAAGAGAATTGGCATTGTAAGATAATAAGCATTATTTATAATGTAAATGAAAAGAGAATTCACCCCGTAGGAAGAATTAACATTTATTTTATGTTAAATAAGAGAAATGAAACTATATGCAAGAAGTAACATTATTTTTAATGTTAAGCAAAAGAAATGAAACTGTATGAAAAGAATTAACATTATTTTTTAATGTAAAAGATAAAGAAATAATATTGGGAAATCTATATTTTCTAATAATATATTTTCAATGTTATAAAAAGGAAAATGAAGTGTATGTAAATTTAACATCATTCACAATGTTAAATAAAAGGAAAATTTCACCGTATGATAGTTACACTATTTTATAACGTTAAGATTTAAAGAACTTGACCGTAGGAAGTTTATACATTATTTATAATGTTTATTAAAAGAGAATTTGCATTGTAAGAACATATTCATTTTTTTTTATGCATAATAAAAGGGAATTTACTCCATAAGAAAGTGTTCATTATTCATAATGAAATTGTTCATGAAGAAATATATAAAGAGATGAATGGAATGGTATGTTATAATTTACATTTTTCAAATGTAAATTATAAAATATAAAAATAAGCAATAATGAAATAAAAGAAGAATTATCGTCTAATCCTAAACTACATTATCATGTAAGTAGAAAAGTGGGAGATAAGAGAAATGTAAGCTGTATGTAAGGACGATAAGTTAAACGAATTATTTATATATATTTATATATATATAATTATAATATAACGAATCGAGCGCAGTAGTTCGTGTTTTGAAATCGAACTTTTAAACGATTATACCGGAAGATCCGACCGTCGGATTTTCCCAAAACTGAAACCGTTAGGACCGTCTTGGAAAAACCTTTCCGACGATATAAGCTACGCTAAAATCCAACGGTTAGATTTTGAGGAAAGTGAAAATCAAAATTGATTGGAAACAGCGCCAAGGTCGCCCTTGACCTGAAGCGTCGTTAAATAAGGAAATTAATTATATTAAAATAATTAAGGCAAGAATTAATCGTTATAAAATAAAATAACGATATGAAATATGTTTTTCTCAAAATATATGAATGCGAGATTATTTGGAAAGACCGGGTTAATCCCATTCCAAATGATCGTACGATTTCAAGAATTCAAGTATGAAGACGGCGTATGAAGACCGTAAATCTTCCCTCGAATGGACAACGATCAAGACTCTGAATTGGTTTGATCCCAATTCAAGGGTCGGGGTAATTGCCCAAACGTACGTGTTGATTTCACGGGTTTGACCCTAGTTCAGACCTAGAGCATGGGTATAAATGGATAGTGTGTCTGACATCGTACCCCACAAAATATTATGTTGTTGATATTCAGTTAATATATAATCGATTGGTGGTAGAGAATTTATTCTCTACTTAACACCCGTTTATATAGTGACGGACGATCAATAGTACGGTATGGAGTGACGGTGTGGCATACTAAGATGCAATGATCATGGTTTCTTGTTGAAAAGCAGAACCTTGTGGTATGAAGAACATGACTTCACGAGCCTCACAAACCGGTAGAGTCTAAAAAGGGGGAAGGGAACGCAGGGAAAGTAGCACGTTTCTTTCTAGTTAGTAGTCATTTTACTTTTGGAGGATGATGAAATGAGGCGCCTCGGATAGGTCCTATAGGACCGGGGAACGTGTGCTTAGGAATTGCCAATCCTCTAAGCTGTATGTGAGGACCGGCCCTGCAGGATCCAAGGGTTAACTGCGGGTAATCCTGAGACGTTAACTAGAGCGTCTCGAATCGGTAAGGAGTCCTCCCTAGCCTGGACTCATGATGGAAACCCAAATTTCCAATACGACCCCGACGGATTTGATTGTATTACTAGTATTGGAGGCATAATATATGGTACCTATGCTTCCTAGGATTGATACTTATAATTTGAATTGTTTTAAAACCTATACACTCTAATAATAGTATTAGTTTCGTATTTGGCGTATTTAGCATGTTTAACCACCATAAGGTAAAACTCTATCCTCTTGGTGTGCGTTGCATTGTGTGATGGGACCTGAGTCTTATGGTGGTTCCATTTTTCAAAAGACATTGCGTTTTGTTACGTTTTACTTATCTGTATTGACACTGTAGTTATGCACGGCAATCCATTGGTACAACCCGTTCCGCGTTAGCGGCGTGGTCTTTGGATTTGCCTTATTAGTATAAGTTATTTAAGAATTCTCACACCAGTCCCACGACTGACCCATAGTTTGTTTCACCTTTTTGCAAACTTGGGTGCCCTCTCTTCTACACGGGCAGCCAAGTAGACAGGTTCATTCTTTGCTTGGAGCTTTTCTTTGAAGCTTCTTATTTTCTCTCTCTTGGATTCTGCTTGGGAGAAGAGGTGATGACTTGGAGCTTGAAGACTTTTTGTTTCTATTGGCATCTTTTCTTTTCTTTTTAGACATCAAACTTATTTCTTTTCTGCAAACTTGTTGTAATAATCTTAGTTTCTGTGACTGTGGAATTTCTGTGATTGATGACATTATATTTTTCCGCTGCTATAATGTTATTACTCTATGAATCTCCTTTGCTATATTGTATCTGTGTTCTGTTTTATTGTATATATGTTGTATTCCATATGATTTCTCCTTGCTTTCACCCGTGGAAGTTTGGGGTTATCACAGTTGGTATCAGAGCTTTGGTTTACAAAGCGGAGTACAACATATCTATAATAATTCGTTTACATAGAATCACTATATTCTATGGCGAACAGTTCATGAGATACATAATAGCCAGTCACTTTATCGTCATCTTTTCATTCATCCTTCGATCTTTTCTATCACTTAGAATCACCATTTCAGTTGTTTTGACTCTTTCCTTGACCATACGTTCGAAGAAGACTAAGAGAAGTGGCGATGCTCAATTGGCACATGTGTACGAAGGAGCGAAAGGACCAACTTCTTCGGTGGAAGGCCTGACGTTATAGGCGGTACTATTTCTGTTTAAAACGTTTCAACATTCTCTGTGTTTATTCTTCCTCTTCTCCTCTTTTATTTTCTTTTTCCTTTTCGGGGACGAAAAGTTCTTAAGTGGGGGAGATTGTAACGACCCAGGATTTTAGGGCCAAGTTAAATTTATTTTAAGTGATTTTAAATGATTTTTGATATTTAAAATAATCTATTTTAAATAATAAGGATCACAAATTTGGTTCAAATCGAAGTTAGAATGAATAAATTAATTTTAAATATAAAAAGAGCTAGAAATGGCGCGGTAGTTTGAAAAGTCAAACTTGAACTTTGACTAACCATGCAGGATGCAAAATTTAACGGATTTTAGTAAAACCAAAAATATTAGAATCTATTTAAAAATATCTTTCCAACGAATCCGAAAAATCGAAATTTCATAGCGGAAATCAAAAGTTATGGCTAATTCAATTTTTAGAAAGGTCGGTGGGTAATTTGCATAGGACAAAAATGCTACTTTTCACATATGTAGGAATTTGAACTTGAAACCACTTCCATTGGTTTCAGAATGACGTTTCTGCATTGAAAAACAGTAAACACTTATATGTTTCGAGTTTCAGAAAATATTTGTTTAAAAATGTATTTTTAATATTAAATATATTCGCCTTGAAAATAGCCATTTTTCAAAAAGTCTCAGAATCGAACGAAATAAATTTTGTTGGGTTCGTATCATCAAAACAAAGCTAAAAATGATTTTTTGGTAATTTTTGGAATTAAAATATAATTATAATTGATTTTTCAGTGTAAACGGACAATTTTTGACTTTAAAAATTCATTAAAAATTCAAACGGTCTCAGAATTGAATGAAACGAATTTTGTTGTGATCGTATCGGCATAAGAAAGCCAAAAATAATTTTTCCGGATTTTTCTGACTTCGTATGTGGCCCCGGCAAAATTATATTTACGTTTGTATTTAAAATAAAGGATTTATTTTAAAATAAAAGAAAACCATACTGTAACTTCAGAATTAGGCCATGGCGATAGCGCCATCGCGTTCAGAAGACGTCAAAACATTAAGTTCGACAGTCGTTGAGCGCGAATCGGAGGTCGTATGTGAAAACGGTATTTTTTTGAATTAAATAATTAATTAAATAAATAATTAAAAATAAAACCCTAATATACAGGTATAAATACGCTAGTATACGGGCCGTGTACTTCCCTTTCTTCCTCCTCGTTGTTTAGCCGCAAAGAACCCATAGAGCATCAAATTTCAAACTCACTTTTCTCCCTCATCTCTCGACGGAATTCAGCATATCATATACCGATTCGAAGCTCTTTCCGAGACCTTTAATTTGGTACCAACCTCAGCCGCCCCCGTGATCCGTGCCGCCCGCCCCGAGCCTGAGAAGCTCCGCCGGTCGCAGCCACGCCGGGCCCACCACGCTCGACCGAACTCCACCCCCTTCTGGCCGTACAAAGATCTCTCCAAGGCGGTCATTCTCCAAAAAACCGCACCCAAAACCGTTCAGTAAATCAAAAGTTATCGCGATTTGAAGTTTTGAGCAAATTCTGAAATTGAGGTATGCTTCAGAAATAGCGACGCTTTTAAGCGTGGCAGAAACAGTTGTTAAAAGTCTGTTTGATTTAAAACATCAATAACTTTTTCATATAAACACCGATTCTGAAAATTTCAGATCCGATGGAACCGTGACTTCGAATACAACTTTAATACAGAGCAATTGGGAACAAACTCTAATCTAATTGAGGTGAGAATCCTATTTATTTTATTTAAGTAATTATGTTTTAATTATGGATGTTCGCATTCATAATCATATATGTATGTGAATCTGCTAAGATATAAACTGTATGTGAATCTGCTATGACTTAATCTGTATGCGTATGCTAGGACAAAACCCACTGTATGTTGAGATGTTACAATATAAAATCAAATATATTAAAATCGTTCATGTATGTTGTGTGACATGTTGATTTGTCAAAATCAAATATATTAAAATCGTTCATGTATGTTGTGTGACATGTTGATTTGTCAAAATTAAATATATTAAAATAAGAAAATGAACACCGTATGTAAATTGACACTTTTGTCAATATCAAAATAAGAAGATGAACACCGTATGTAAATTGACAGTTTTGTCAATATCAAAATAAGAAAATGAACACCGTATGTAAATTGACACTTTTGTCAATATTAAAATAAGAAAATGAACACCGTATGTAAATTGACACTTTTGTCAATATCAAAATAAGAAAATGAACACCGTATGTAAATTGACACTTTTGTCAATATCAAAATAAGAAAATGAACACCGTATGTAAATTGACACTTTTGTCAATATCAAAATAAGAAAATGAACACCGTATGTAAATTGACACTTTTGTCAATATCAAAATAAGAAAATGAACACCGTATGTAAATTGACACTTTTGTCAATATCAAAATAAGAAGATGAACACCGTATGTAAATTGACAGTTTTGTCAATATCAAAATAAGAAAATGAACACCGTATGTAAATTGACACTTTTGTCAATATCAAAATAAGAAAATGAACACCGTATGTAAATTGACACTTTTGTCAATATCAAAATAAGAAAATGAACACCGTATGTAAATTGACACTTTTGTCAATATCAAAATAAGAAGATGAACACCGTATGTAAATTGACAGTTTTGTCAATATCAAAATAAGAAAATGAACACCGTATGTAAATTGACACTTTTGTCAATATCAAAATAAGAAAATGAACACCGTATGTAAATTGACACTTTTGTCAATATTAAAATAAGAAATTGTTCATGTATGTTGTTAAGTGACATTTTTGTCAATATTAAAATAAGAAATTGTTCATGTATGTTGAAATTGACACTTTTGTCAATATCAAAATAAGAAAATGAACACCGTATGTAAATTGACACTTTTGTCAATATCAAAATAAGAAAATGAACACCGTATGTAAATTGACACTTTTGTCAATATCAAAATAAGAAAATGAACACCGTATGTAAATTGACACTTTTGTCAATATCAAAATAAGAAAATTTGCACTGTATGTTGAATGAACAAATTTGTGTATTTATAAAATAGAATTGGTCGTTATATGTGAATGATTATATTTTGGTCATTTATAAAATAAGAAAGCACTATATGTTAAAGAATTATATTTTGTGTCATTAACAAAATAGAATTTGTCGCTATGGTAAAGAATTATATTTTGTGTCATTATTCAAAATAGAATTAGTCGCTATATGTAATGAACTAATATTTCGTTCATTAGTAACAGTAAGCAAGCACCGTATGTTAATGAATAATATTTTGTTCATTATTAAAATAAGAAAAGCACCGTAGGTTAATGAACTATATTTTGTTCATTATTAAAAATCAAAAGAAGAAAGCATCGTATGTTAATGAACTATATTTTGTTCATTATTAAAAATAAAAATAGCATAGTATGTTAATGAACTATATTTTGTCCATTATATAAAATAGAAGATGGCACTATATAAAAATAGCATATTTGTCATGTTATCAAATAGAAAGAAAAAATGCATTGTATGCATAGCACATTATTTTTGTCAAAAAAAAAAAAAAATGCATTGTATGCATAGCATGCTATTTTTGTCAAGTTAGAAAAATAGAAAATACATTGTATACATATTATTTTTGTCAAGTTAGAAAAATAGAAATACATTGTATACATATTATTTTGTCATGTTAGAGAAATAGAAATACATTGTATACATATTATTTTTGTCAAGTTAGAAAAATAGAAATACATTGTATACATATTATTTTGTCATGTTAGAGAAATAGAAATACATTGTATACATATTATTTTGTCATGTTAGAGAAATAGAAATACATTGTATACATATTATTTTGTCATGTTAGAGAAATAGAAATGCATTGTATGAACATATTATTTTGTCATGTTAGAGAAATAGAAATGCATTGTATGAACATATTATTTTGTCATGTTAGAGAAATAGAAAATACATTATATACATATTATTTTGTCATGTTAGAGAAATAGAAATGCATTGTATGAACATATTATTTTGTCATGTTAGAGAAATAGAAATGCATTGTATGAAACTATTATTTTGTTACGTTGGAAAATAATAAATGCATTGTAGGTAAAAGAATATTTTTGTTATGTTAAAATAAGACATGCATGGTATGAAAAATAATATTTTGTCATGTCAACAATATAGAAAATGCATGTCATGTAAATATACATTATTTATAATGTTTATTAAAAGAGAATTGGCATTGTAAGATAATAAGCATTATTTATAATGTAAATGAAAAGAGAATTCACCCCGTAGGAAGAATTAACATTTATTTTATGTTAAATAAGAGAAATGAAACTATATGCAAGAAGTAACATTATTTTTAATGTTAAGCAAAAGAAATGAAACTGTATGAAAAGAATTAACATTATTTTTTAATGTAAAAGATAAAGAAATAATATTGGGAAATCTATATTTTCTAATAATATATTTTCAATGTTATAAAAAGGAAAATGAAGTGTATGTAAATTTAACATCATTCACAATGTTAAATAAAAGGAAAATTTCACCGTATGATAGTTACACTATTTTATAACGTTAAGATTTAAAGAACTTGACCGTAGGAAGTTTATACATTATTTATAATGTTTATTAAAAGAGAATTTGCATTGTAAGAACATATTCATTTTTTTTTATGCATAATAAAAGGGAATTTACTCCATAAGAAAGTGTTCATTATTCATAATGAAATTGTTCATGAAGAAATATATAAAGAGATGAATGGAATGGTATGTTATAATTTACATTTTTCAAATGTAAATTATAAAATATAAAAATAAGCAATAATGAAATAAAAGAAGAATTATCGTCTAATCCTAAACTACATTATCATGTAAGTAGAAAAGTGGGAGATAAGAGAAATGTAAGCTGTATGTAAGGACGATAAGTTAAACGAATTATTTATATATATTTATATATATATATAATTATAATATAACGAATCGAGCGCAGTAGTTCGTGTTTTGAAATCGAACTTTTAAACGATTATACCGGAAGATCCGACCGTCGGATTTTCCCAAAACTGAAACCGTTAGGACCGTCTTGGAAAAACCTTTCCGACGATATAAGCTACGCTAAAATCCAACGGTTAGATTTTGAGGAAAGTGAAAATCAAAATTGATTGGAAACAGCGCCAAGGTCGCCCTTGACCTGAAGCGTCGTTAAATAAGGAAATTAATTATATTAAAATAATTAAGGCAAGAATTAATCGTTATAAAATAAAATAACGATATGAAATATGTTTTTCTCAAAATATATGAATGCGAGATTATTTGGAAAGACCGGGTTAATCCCATTCCAAATGATCGTACGATTTCAAGAATTCAAGTATGAAGACGGCGTATGAAGACCGTAAATCTTCCCTCGAATGGACAACGATCAAGACTCTGAATTGGTTTGATCCCAATTCAAGGGTCGGGGTAATTGCCCAAACGTACGTGTTGATTTCACGGGTTTGACCCTAGTTCAGACCTAGAGCATGGGTATAAATGGATAGTGTGTCTGACATCGTACCCCACAAAATATTATGTTGTTGATATTCAGTTAATATATAATCGATTGGTGGTAGAGAATTTATTCTCTACTTAACACCCGTTTATATAGTGACGGACGATCAATAGTACGGTATGGAGTGACGGTGTGGCATACTAAGATGCAATGATCATGGTTTCTTGTTGAAAAGCAGAACCTTGTGGTATGAAGAACATGACTTCACGAGCCTCACAAACCGGTAGAGTCTAAAAAGGGGGAAGGGAACGCAGGGAAAGTAGCACGTTTCTTTCTAGTTAGTAGTCATTTTACTTTTGGAGGATGATGAAATGAGGCGCCTCGGATAGGTCCTATAGGACCGGGGAACGTGTGCTTAGGAATTGCCAATCCTCTAAGCTGTATGTGAGGACCGGCCCTGCAGGATCCAAGGGTTAACTGCGGGTAATCCTGAGACGTTAACTAGAGCGTCTCGAATCGGTAAGGAGTCCTCCCTAGCCTGGACTCATGATGGAAACCCAAATTTCCAATACGACCCCGACGGATTTGATTGTATTACTAGTATTGGAGGCATAATATATGGTACCTATGCTTCCTAGGATTGATACTTATAATTTGAATTGTTTTAAAACCTATACACTCTAATAATAGTATTAGTTTCGTATTTGGCGTATTTAGCATGTTTAACCACCATAAGGTAAAACTCTATCCTCTTGGTGTGCGTTGCATTGTGTGATGGGACCCGAGTCTTATGGTGGTTCCATTTTTCAAAAGACATTGCGTTTTGTTACGTTTTACTTATCTGTATTGACACTGTAGTTATGCACGGCAATCCATTGGTACAACCCGTTCCGCGTTAGCGGCGTGGTCTTTGGATTTGCCTTATTAGTATAAGTTATTTAAGAATTCTCACACCAGTCCCACGACTGACCCATAGTTTGTTTCACCTTTTTGCAAACTTGGGTGCCCTCTCTTCTACACGGGCAGCCAAGTAGACAGGTTCATTCTTTGCTTGGAGCTTTTCTTTGAAGCTTCTTATTTTCTCTCTCTTGGATTCTGCTTGGGAGAAGAGGTGATGACTTGGAGCTTGAAGACTTTTTGTTTCTATTGGCATCTTTTCTTTTCTTTTTAGACATCAAACTTATTTCTTTTCTGCAAACTTGTTGTAATAATCTTAGTTTCTGTGACTGTGGAATTTCTGTGATTGATGACATTATATTTTTCCGCTGCTATAATGTTATTACTCTATGAATCTCCTTTGCTATATTGTATCTGTGTTCTGTTTTATTGTATATATGTTGTATTCCATATGATTTCTCCTTGCTTTCACCCGTGGAAGTTTGGGGTTATCACATTATCAAAGGCTGGACGGCTGGTGCTGGTGAATTCTGTTCTGTCTGCTTTCCTTTTGTATTGGCTTTCTTTTAATTCATGTCCCGGTTGGGTAGTTCAGAAGATTGATGTTGTTCGTCAGAATTTTTTCTGGACTGGTACGAAGGACACGTGTAAAGTTTGATGTCTAGTGTCGTGGGACCAGGTGTGCAAGTCCAAAGATCAAGGAGGATTGGGAGTCATAAATTTGAAAAAAATGAACTCTGCATTGCTTTGTAAATGGCTGTGGACTATGCTTAGTGATAGGAAAGTTCTCTGGAAGGAGTGGATCTTAAACACTTGCTACGGTGGAAGTTTTGATTGGAACGCGGACGTTTCTCATTGCTCGATATTCTGGCATGGTGTTATGGCAAATGTTCACTGGATGAATATTGGGACTGAGGTTGTAATTAAAAATGGTCGCAACGTTTCTTTCTGGTCTGACTGCTGGTTGCTCCCTATCACTTTGCGTGTTGAATTTGCCGACCTGTTTGATATTGCATGCAACAAAGGAGCTTCAGTCTGTGCAATGTTTAATGCGGATTCTGCCAGTTTTAAATGGAACCTGACCTTTTGTCGTATTTTGGCAAGTAATGCTTTGATTCAGCTATGTGGCCTGGTTCGTTTGTTAGAAGATGTACAACTTCATGGCAATGAGGATGATGAATTTGTATGGAAGATTGGTGGAAATAACTTTCGCGTTGGCGCACTTTATAAGATGATGAACTTCGCAGGAAGAAAGTATGATGGATTCATGATAATGTGGAGTTTTAAGGTTGTACCCACTACAGTCAAGATTCATATGTGGACGATCATGCACAACAAGCTTAATATAGTGAGCAGATTACGTCAAAAAGGTGTTCATGTCGCGGGGGGATGTGTTTTTTGCGCTGACGACGACGAGGATTACCAGCATTTTTTTGTGGATTGCGATTTCTTCTTTTATGTGTGGACGAAGTGTTTAGTTAGCCTTAATATCTGCTTAGACTGGTCCCACTTCATCACCGATCAGTTTCTTTTCTGGCACAACACTATTATTTCACTACCTGACACAAACATGCGACATATGTTTGCCTTTTTGAACTTTGCTTATGTTTGGATCCTTTAGCATGAACGCAACTCACGAAAGTTTAAATGCAAAATGAAACAGCCCAACTCAGTTATTTTTCGCATTCTTAATTTTGTTTCTCTTTGGTCAGGCAAGGAGGAAATCAAGTTCGTAGACACAATCGGCGCTCGAGTAATGGATAGGGCTCGTGATAGCCGAGCTTGATGCTGCCACGCTTCATTTTACTGGGTTTGCATGCTACAATGTAGGTGTTTTATGTATATATTGGGCACTATGTAAACATGCCTGCGTGCATGTAATTTTGGTTGTACATATTTATGTAAATAGTTGTAATCAGTAGCTAGTCCTCTGCATGCTGAACACGTTGTACTTGTTTTATGTTTAATGAATAAAGGCGTGAATCTAGCGATTCACTACCTTTTTGCATCTAAAAAAATTGATAAAAAATATGGACATGTCTCACATCCAAATAACCAACATATCTAAATATGAGAATGATCCAACCCTCAACGAATTAAGTAAAAACATTTAACGTTCCTCCGATACATAAAATGCGGGCTGTTACATTCTCCTCCCTAGGAATTTCTCCCCCGAAATTCCAAGCAAACACAAGTGACCAAAACAATTCCGCATGCCTATCATCCATGAGGAGCCAATTTACCATCCAAATTAGCATCCATCAACCATGCGTCCATAGATTTATCCTAGCACGCGGAATTCTAATAACAACAACAACAATAGTAGCAATAGTTCAACTTACAATGGATAAGAATGACATGACCCTACATGATCATACCGACGAAGAGTTCTGGATGGGTCACTTTCGCATTCTCTTTCATCTCCCACGTGCAATCGCCATCATCCTCACTCCATTGTACCTTGACCAATTTTACTGTTTTCCTTCTAAGCTGTTTCGTGTCATTCCCTACAACGTGAAGCAGCTTGCGAGGTTTCGTAACTATATACTCAACTTCTAGGTCTTTGTACTGCTCTGGAGATACCACCACATTCAAATCATGCACACGCTTTCGTAGAAACGACACATGGAAAACATTATGCACACTCGACATCTTCTCGGGTAAATCCAATTTATACACAAGCTTTTCATTTCGCTCGACTATCGAAAACGGTCCAACAAACCTTGGAGCTAACTTCCCTTTTGCTTCTGAACCAAACAACATGCTTCACAGGTGAAATCCTCACGAAAACCATGTCACCAACGTCGAATTCCAAATTTTCCGATGCTTATCGGCGTAACTCTTCTGAAGATCTTGGGCTGCCTTCATTCGTTGTCGAACGATCTCGATACAATCCAATGTCTCTCAGATCATCTCTAGCCCAAGTATCAACTTATCTCCAGTTTCTAACCATCATGCCGGAGAATTACACGGTCTACCATACAAGGCCTCGTATGGTGCCATCCCAATGCTCAACTGGTAGCTGTTGTTATACACAAACTCAACTAGATGTAGATGGTCCTCCCATGACCTCCCACTACAACAAAAAAGGCTTTTAACAGCGGTTCAAAAACGTTGTTAGAAGTTATAACATCATTAGTATAAACGCTATATAACAACATGCGGTCGTAGACCCATAATTTTCAAGAGCAGAAAATAAACGCTGTTAAAAATTGAGTTTCACAGCGTTTTTTCTAAGCTGTTAATACTTTATGCACAACGTTTTTTCTGAGCTGTTGATACTGCATGCACAGCGTTTATAATGCGCTTTAAATAGTTTTCAAGTGTATGTTGCTTCCGTTTTCAATAGAGGATTATAAACGATGTTACTAATATTTCATAGCAATTTTCTTATGATGTTATAGTGAATATATTGTCTTTTCATAGAACTAACAGTGTTACATAAATGTTGTCGTTAGTTCCTGATATTTCTACTCCACTACTATCACGTTCCATTACAATATTATATCAATAATCTACACTCCTTTCATCATATTTCAACTAAACAATATACATAACATCATGTGAAACTAGAAACTAACATATGAAAATATAATTATTAATCATTTTCATAAAGTAGTATGAATGCAATATCGATAGATAAAATTTACATAAATTCATAAACAAACGTCATACAACATTGGACAAACTTATGAAAACAAACCTATTTATGATGCATGTTAAAAACATACATATTTATCCCTTCAACCTTTGGTTTTGGCACTAACCGCTTAAGCATGTCGTTTATTGCTTCCTTTTAGTTAGTCCACACTGCAGATTGCTCCATTGTTCGTCTCTTTAATGCTTCAAGTCCACTTGAGCTTCAATACTGCAGGATTGGGTAGTCTCAACTCTCAATATAATGAAAGAAACATGGACAGAAGCAAGCTGATATAGTATAAGCTCAGTCAATTCTCATTATTAATTATCTGTTAGCGAAACAATGATGATTTCTTTTAATTATTGTTGTCATCGTCAGACATTATGCAATGGTGCTAATGATGCACTGCACCATAGTAATGGTGCACAGGTGCACCACCTTATGGTGCAAATGCACCACAATGGTGCATCTGCACCACTGTAGTGGTGCTGCTGCACCACTGTAGTGGTGCTGATATACCACTGTGTGGTGTAGTTCACCACTGTGGTGCATTTGCGCCACTACAGTGGTGCACAAATGCATCATTACTGTGGTGCACTGCACCATTAGCACCACTGCATATGTCCGTCAAGAGATGAAAAGGAAAAAATCCTAACTCACGAGGGAAATGAAATTGCGTAAGAGCGGCAAACCAAAATGTCTATGCAATACTTGAGAGCACTGATACGCAACCAAACACTTATACATGGATGCAGTTTTTTATTCGTGAACCCCACAACTTCATTCCTTGCACTAATTCCACTATTAAAGTTACGGAATATACTGTATAAATAACAAGTATATCGTATAATGAATATTGAAAAACGACAAGTTAAACCTGCTAATTTCGGTGCGTAGATCTAAAATTGGTTGACTCATGTGAATCGAAATAAGTTACAAATGTACCATCTGGATTTATTTAACAAAAGAAACAGAAAATTTAAAAGAGGTGTAAAATTTACAAATTTTATTTTTTGTGTAAGATCAAAAAGTTACCTTTTCTCTAAGTAGCTCAAAGACATCCATGTCACCATTTATATCTTCTGCTGGAACACAATTGGGTAAAGCATTGATTTGTGCTTGGATAGATGAATGTATATCTGATAATGTATGGAGTAAAAGTTTATCAGCTCCATGTTCAACCAAACTTCCCTGCTATGCTTAATAAAGTTAGTAATTGGTCTTCAATCTTAGGTGATAATTCAAATGTAGAAAACATACATCAATGATGTTGATCAATAGGTTACCTTTGCGCCATTATAGCATGAGCCGGAGTCCCGCACATAGTGTGAAGCAACACATCCAGCCCAGTAAAGGCGCTTGACCAAAGTCCACAATCTTCAGATTACCTATAATATTGTTGAGGCAAGAGATGAATAGCATAAAAATTAGGAATCTTCCCAATTTTTATGCTATTCAACTTTGCCTCATCAACACGTCAGAGCCTTTTGAGAAAGAAATTAAGAGTATGTGCATGTCAAATTCCATGTCACTGCATATGAGAATATACATGAGTATTGAAAGAAGAACTTGAGTGTTTTGTATATTGCAAACTCGAACAAAGATGGTGCATATTAACATATGAAATCGCTCAGAAAATCTTATAAAACACACTAATTTATTTGGAGTAGAAAATAGGTAATCAAATCCGCATAAAACAAGAAAAGCAATACCTTTTAAGAGTATAATAAACTAAGTTTGACTGAAAACTTACTTAAAGCCTGAGTAGTTATCCTTCCATCTCCAGTAACAAATTTAGTAGGCTTCACAATTTTAGCTATTCCACAAGTATATCCAGGTCTATAGGCTTTAAGTATGAAACTCCTAGTACAAAGATTTACTGAGTTTCGTATTCATTTACAAAATCCAAACAAGCAAGTAATAAGGATAACACTGCTAGTAGAACTAAAAACAAAGAGAAAACAAGTAAAACTAGTGCACAGAATGACATTTAGCACCATTTTTTCTATAGTTTGATGTTGGAAAGAAAGTTTGGCTGAATACAAACAGGTGGATCTAGACCGTCATCAATCTTTATAGATTATAGCTCTCAACATTTGTTTTTGATCAAAGTAATTTGTGGTTTGTAACAAATCAAAGCCCATATCAATGTTGTGCCTTTTGAAAATGGCAAATTATATGTACTTCATTATACATTGAAGTGCAGAATAATTGATTTTGAACAAAATGAAGATAAAAGATGATCACGTATACAGGTACAAAAAAAAGTGAGTACACTGGAATCATGGGTTGTATTTCCATCTAAGCTAGGTATTGTGTCCGCTGGAATCATGGGTTTCCTAGTCTGTTGATTGCACTGATGTTAATTATGTGCCCACCATCAATTGCTTTTCCTGGTGCATTAAGATTGTCAGTGCCTAAACACTTTGCAAACCTCTTATCATTATATTATTTTAAAACTAAACTGTTAATTGTTTTAAGCTACCATGTAAAATTTTGCCACACCTCACATACTATGGTAGCTCAGCCACCAGTTTATGTATTTCAGTATTTTGACAATCAAGAGGGACTACTTGCTATGCACCGTTTCATCTGTTTAATTGCCTGAATCTCTGATAAGCCATCATATTACTAAATAAATACCCACTTTACATACAACTTTCTTCTTATCTATCACGAGTCAGACAAATTCCCACCTAGATGTGGTGTCCAGTATGATTATTTGAAGGAGCCACATCAACATTCCATTTTAACGTCTACTAAGCACAAATTGGATAAGTAAAACGTACACGTTTACTAATAAGAATACCGCATCAACGTCAAACTAGGTACTCATCTGTTAGACCCTACGTCCGTTAATGTCACTCTTTATCAGAATGCATTAAGTTTCATGAAGCGTTATAGGTAAACAGGAACAAAAACATTACAAGACAGATATAAAATAACAGTGGAATTAAAACTTTATTTGATAAAAAAGCTTCGTGGTTCAAACCCAATTACATAATAAGTCTGGAATACTAAAAACCTAAAACTTCTTCCTTGTACAAAAGCCAACATCAGAGTACATTAATATATAAAAAGAGCATAATCCCCAAAATATAGCCATAGTAGAGAAGATACGAAATCAAGCAGTACATCTAAGCAGCTCCAAGCGGAATAAAAGAAGAATCCTGATCAAGCTTGAGTATTCCCACCCTGAGAACCTAGGGAGGGGGGAGGGGAAACAGAAGAGAAAGAAGAGGGGAAAAATGGGTCAGACATAAAGTCTGGCGAGTCCAATTAACTTTAGCATATAAATAAGTAAAATCATCACGATAAGCATATAAGTTGGAGAGAGATAACAGTGTCATAAGGCAGGTATAACAAGGTAAATATGATAAACTGAGCAGAACATGCGTTGCACTTCTAGAATACTCTTTTCTGCACCAAAACTAGTATAACAAGAATAAGATGATCCCAACAAGTACAAGATGGTAGATCTAGTTGTACTTCTAGAGAGAGATTTTACCCCATACAATAACAAGCATCCCAATAGAACTGACAGGTGTTAACCCCCAACATTGATAATGGGCTTCTAAACAAGCAAGACTAGATGTACCCTAATTACTACCCCTAATCGATTGACTCCCTAACTCGTAGATACCCTGTGCTGGCCCCACAATAGGATGTATCACTTCCAAAAGTGCCAACCCTTTTTTTACAAGATGTGCACAAACCATATCAACAGGTGTCACAGCGTCTTAACCTCCCTAGACCGGACTCATGCATGCACATGACCCCGTCGGAATGCGCCGCCCACACCATTCCTTAGATGTACCTTTTACAACCAACTCAATAAGCGTGCCCTGTCCCCGACCTATTTTATGGTTTTCCATTTGATACCAATATAGGTTACCGACTGATACAGGTCCCACACACCAGATGATACAAGCTTCTCCCTAGGCTTATATACCCGCTACTAGGATTTCGACAAGTTATTCCTAACAGTTTAACAAGATTGCATAACCCCACAGGTTAAGTTTGTCGGGTTCATACGTATAACCCGTCCCTGCATATTTAGTAAGATTAACTTAACCCTCCCACCGTTTCAAGCAAGTTTACTTAACCCCTACTCAAGTTAACAGGTTCACATAATCCTTATGGATTCAAATAGGTTAAGTATTACTAGTTCATCACCATTCATTTATTTATGGTTATAACGCGCTAAACCTTCCACATTAAGTCTACACCTTGTGGATGCTGGATATGCGGGTTGGGTCCGGGAAGACTTCTTCCATACGTCGGACATAATCTCGTGTCTTAGTACGTTACGTGTTTATGCACTTAGACCTCTCACATTAGATTTACCACTTGTGGACGCTGGATATGTCAGGAGGTTTCGGGCAGGCTTCTACCACAAGTGTAACCTAACCATGTGTCTAAGTGAGGTTATAATTTCTAATTACTATAAATCTTGGCATTCTCATCATTAACCAATTATCATGTTTTATCATGCCCTAAATCCCTGTCCGATCTACGATAAAAGTTATGCCATGGATTTAAATCAAGATGTAGATTATACCCTCAAATCCCAAGTTTTGGTTCACGGTACAAATTATGCTCGAAATTCCCAATCATGTTTAACAATATGAATTATTCCCAAATTAATCATTCCCAAATTTCGTGCATTCGTGTATTTCAGCGATAGGCCAATGCTCGATGTTAGCCTGGCAATAAAAATAGAAAGGGGAGGAGGGAGAGAAGAGAAGAGAACAAGAATATGCATAATGAATAAAACTGGCATAAGATGATAAAACTGGTCATACTAATAGAATAGGCATAAAGTAACATGATTAGGCGAACTAACATAATAGGCATACAGTGACATGATTAGGCAAACTAACATGATAGGGATATCATGAACAGACATATGAGACCTAAACAGTAAATCAGATTTAAAAGTAATGGCAGATCTGTTGTGATTCAGATTACTGACAGGTATAGGCTTAGATCCAAACTTATAAACATGTCAAGATTACAATTTTAGGTGTTATATCTAAAAATAACATAGACTCACTATGATTGGATCTAAAGAACAGAGAATTGATCGTAGATGATGTAGCATGGATTTATGAATATGTCTAACTTGTTGTTGAAGAAGAATAGGCTAGATCGAACTGAGTTTGGCAACACCTCGTTGTCTCCATTGATTTAGATGAATAAAACAATGGGATTAAGGTCCTTTATATAGCCATCAACCAGCGAACTAGGACACACAGCAGGTTTAGATTCATCAGGCGAGTCGACATGGGCGTCGACACCCCTGTTGTGGTGTCGACCCATGGGTCGACACCCTTATTGCACGGGGTTGACCCCCAGCGGACCGAGTCCCACGCCTTACCGTTTCTGGTTTTCAAAATATTTTGAATGTTTTGATTGGTTTTGTATATATATAATTCTCTTGTGCATATATAAACTTCTAACCTTAATAACTTCTTCATACGATGTCCGTTTTACACAAACTTGTTGTCTATCTTAAGTAGAATTCTGAGACAAATGCGATGGCGCGGTCCGTTTTACTTAATTCCAAATATTTAATCAAATATTCTTTAGTTTATCATTATAGTGTTGTAGGAATTACGGGGTGTTACATTCTCCCCTACTTAAAGGATTTCGTCCCCGAAATCTTAAAGTTAAGAAGAATGTATATCCTAACATCCATCATCCATCTACTCATTCACCAATTACAAGCATTTATTGCCCTTAAAAGATTTCTAATGCTCATATGAACATATGCAAAGGTGTGTGTATATGTCCCTATACTAATGCGAAAGATCAGGCTGTTTACTGATTCAGTTGACCTCCTTACTGCAATGTATGTTAGTGCCATGAATCTAGCATGTATGCAAATAATCCTATTATAATGTGTAAAGTCTATGTGTGTGCACAATCATCCATCCAAATGCACATCCATATGATGATACAACCACTTTCATCCATTAAAAGAAGAAAAATGCACACATATTCACATGTAGTATGGGAGTGATTGAGCTGATCTAGTGCCTAATGTGTGTGTATGCATCCACGAGAAAATCACTAGCAACCACTTGCATCCATCAAACATAACGTGTCTCAAATACATGTTTACATCCATGGGATTCCTATCTAAAGGTCGAAGATTTATCGATAGGATATACTTAAACGATAGAAACAAGCATGAATAAAAGTTTTGGAAAGGAAGTTAAGAACATACCATTGAAAAGAAAAGGGTATGAAGCGCGAATCTTGTCTTCAGTCTCCCAAGTTGGATCCTATTAGTTGTCTCCCTGCTGAACTTTCATCAATTTGACTTCCTGGTTGCGTAGCTTCTTAACTTCTGATCCGAGAATACGGGTAGGAACTCGTCTAACTATTGTCTCCCGTTCCACCTCTACTTCCTCAAACATACTTGGCTCAACTACTTTTGCGGTATCATGCAAGCACTTCCATAAATGAGAAATGTGGAACACATCATGAACGTCAGTCAGTCTCTCCGATAGCTTTACTCTATAGGCCATTTGGCCAATCCTTTCTGTTATGGGAAATGGACCTACAAACCTTGGTGCCAATTTCCATACAGATCCAAAACGAACCACATTCCTCAAAGGTGATACCTTGATGAAAACCATGTCTCCTACTTCAAACTCAATGTTAGTCCTTCTCTTATCTACGTAGGACTTCTGTCTATCTTGAGATGTCTTCATGCACTTGCGGATAACATCGATCTTTTCTGAAGTTTCTCTAACCATCTCAGGTCCAAGTAGAAGCCTTTCAGTAGGTTCCCACCAACAAGTCGGTGATCTATAGGGTCGTTCGTACAATGCTTCAAAGGGTGTCATGCCAATACTAGCCTGGTAACTATTGTTGTAAGTGAACTCTACTAAAGGAATATGCTCTTGCCAAGTCCCTCCAAAGTCTAGGATACACAGTCTTAAAAGATCCTCAAGGACTCTATTCACCCTTTCCGTCTGTCCATCAATATGAGGGTGATAGGCGGTGCTCAAACACAACTGTGTACCTAATGCTTCTTGCAAGCTCCTCCAAAACTCACTGGTGAATATGGGGTCATGATCATGCACAATAATGGAAGGTACTCCATGCAGACGGACTATCTCGCAAAGGTAAACTACTGCTAACCATGCTGCCGTCCTCTTACTCTTACAGGGATGAAATGAGCGCTCTTTGTAAGCCTGTCCACTATAACACAAATACTGGTGTTGCCTTTCCTTGATCTAGGCAAACCATAAATGAAATCCATAGAGATGCTCTCCCACTTCCACTATGGGACTTCCAAAGGACGAAATAAACCACCGGGCTTCCTTTGCTCAGCTTTGACTTGTTGAAAAATCAAACGTCGAGAAGCAAACTCTGCTACATCTTTCTTCATTCCAGCCCAAGAGAAAACCCACTTCATATCCTTGTACATCTTATCACTACCGGGATGAATAGTCATCTTAGAATGATAGGCTTCCACAAGGACTGCTGTTAGACCAAAATCTGGGCCTAACACCCAAATGCAGAACACAGACCACAGAATGCAGAAAATGATAAATAAGAGGAGACACACGAAGTTTTTATAGTGGTCCGGCTGTAGATGTAGCCTACGTCCACTTTATAATCTTATTGTTATACTGACAGTTTACAAGAATCAGTTATATGCAGACACACAATCCGTGTGTTAATTGAGATTACAAGAGGATAATTTATGTGTACAAAGGTGCAAAGTCCTTGTAATTGGTAATGGAAGAGGCTGTCTAAATGTAGGAGAAAGTCTCAGCCAAAAAGTCAGAGAGAATCCCCCTAAAATTCCATGTAGAGGTGTATTTATAGCTGTAGCAGAACTTCTGGGAAGACTGGTTCGTGATGGGGTACGTGGCACCCGATCCGGAAAAGTAGGAGCAAGACGTGCCATGAGAACAGGTCAAAACAGTGCGTGTATCAGCAGGTGCAGGGGTCGGTTCGTGGTCATGGGATCGGATCGTGATATGGGCTCCACGAACCGAGGTCTGATCGTGAGTTGTATGGTGAAGCTGGTGTGTCACGAGCGGGTCGTGATCAGGAGGTGTACCACGAACGGGTGGTAGTCTGAGGGTGCGCCACGATCCGAGGGGGGGCGATCCGATGAAGGGCGAACCGAGGGTGCACCACGAGCCAGAGAGGATGCACGAGCCGTACTCCGATCGTGTGACGCTTCGTCGCTTTATCTAGGAAATTGCCAGATTACACCCATTCACGGAAACGGACGTAATTTTCAAACCGTAAGTCTGATTGAGACAAACGGAAGCTCAAACTGAAGCTAATTCAGAGATCTACAAGAGTTACAGAGCTTAGCTCTGTAATTGCTGTTTTCGGGCCCAAAAAAAGTCGTCTGATGGGAGTTTCGGGCCTTTCTTTGTTCGTGATGCGACTTTGACCAAATCGCTGCCTATCTTCTAATGTTGTTCTCCAAATCCGAGCGCGATGCTATCCAGATATTCAGTGTGACAACTTTTACCAAAAAGTGTGTCAACATGTTTCCCCCCAGAACATATCTTGCTGGTTGAAGGAAGATGTGTTCTGGATAATCTGAGAAATCCAAACCCAGAATGCGACGATCACGCCGGATCGTATTATGGCCAGAAAACCGACGATCACACGGGATCGTATTAAGGCCAAAGAAATCCAAGAAGACCAGGAGTTTATACCTGCAAGAAGATAAAACAAATAATGCAAGAATATTTCCTAGATGGCCTTACCTGAGTAAACCATCCGAGGAGATGTTAGAGGGGTTCCAAGATGGCCTTACCGGAGTAAGGCGACCAAGGAAATGCCATGAAAGTTCCAAGACGGCCTTACCGGAGTAAGACGACCAAGGAAAAGCACATGAGAATTTGTTTATACTGGACGGATCCAGTTGGGAGCCAGAGCTCATGTTTGTACTGGACGGATCCAGTTGGGAGCCGGAGCTCAATGTTTATACTGGACGGATCCAGTTGGGAGCCGGAGCTCAATGTTTATGCTGGACGGATCCAGTTGGGAGCCGGAGCTCAATGTTTATACTGGACGGATCCAGTTAGGAGCCTGGGCTCAAGATTGATCATTATTGATTCATGAAAGCTAAGCGGCAGTTATTCTAACCCCGAACACGTCTGGAGACTACAGGTCGGTTCCGTGCGTGTGGGCCGATGTTGCCGCGCTTATTACATGCGTTGAAAAAAAAAGAGGGGCGAGAAGTCACCTAAAAACCTAAAAACATGAACTACGAACCGGAGTCCAGCAAACTGAAGGGATCCACTGAGTGGGATCAGTTGATAATAATCCCGCGATTGCTCGATCCAGGATCATTCCCTCTCCGGGGAGTCGGTGGTGATAGTGCAGGGGCAGATGCAGGCGTTGTTGGTTGAATGACGTACTCGGGTAGTTCTCCTCGCCTAACCCGATCCTCGATAAGGTCTCGCAAATGTCTGCAGTCATCAGTGTTATGACCATCCATGTCATGAAATATGCATTGTCTGCTAGAATTGCGTTGTGCTAGTGTTGGTTCCCTCTTGGGAGGCCTTGGATATGAGGCAGCACACCCTGTATCTAAGTAGATATTGCTCAGGGTGTCATTCAGTTCAGTGTATTTGTCGTATCTGGACCCTCTCCGGGGTGGAGCATTACGATCATTCTTTGCATTGGCTGCTTCTTTGCCTTTTCCAGAATCAGATGGTTCTCCATCTTTGAGCATGTTGACTTCGAGGGTTTTCTTCTCTGAAGTTGCATCTTCTTCCTGCAGAAATCTATCTGCTTCAAGGTAGAACTCGCTGAGATTTCATGGTGGATCTCGATACAAGGATTTTTTAAACTCTGAGTTATCTAGAACGTCGGATACTGCTGCCATCAGTACCATCGATGGTTCAGGGCGATCAACTGATGCTGCTGCAACGTTAAATTTCTCCAGGAATGAACGCAGAGTTTCTCTGCGCCTCTGCTTGATTGTGGTAAGGGACATGACAATCTTGGGTCATGCGATGTGGACCCGAAATTGTTCAAGGAAGCGTGCGACCAACATGTTCCAACTGCTGATTGATTCCGTTTCTAGCTATCAAATCCACATGGCTGCTATATCAGTTAGAAAGAGGGGAAAACATTTAGCAATGACGTTTTTCGATGCCGATTGAACTTCCATATGCCGTTTGTAGTGCATCAAGTGCACGGTAGGATCTGTCCTGCCATTATAGGGCTCCAGTTGTGGAAGTTTGAAATCCGGGGGATTACGAGAATTCCTGATTTCTTGTGTGAACGGGTTGTGATTGACGTCATCCACATCGTTCTGATAAGTGCGGCCTCTTGAGAGGCATTGAATCAGATTTGCGAGCCGATCGCCTTCAAAAAGTTGCTGTAAATTGCCAAGATTAGAGCTGGTACCCCCAGCGTTGAGTGCAGGAGAGAACGGAAGCTGCTGGTGAGTTGTTGCCTGTGGATCGCGACTCACGGATCGAGGGTGGCGACCCGATCCGGTTCGATGGGGTCGGTTCGTGAGGTAGGTTGGTGAAGGCTGGATTGTGGTTCGTGGGGAGTGAACTGAGGAGGGGTGATCCGACCCGGTGCTGGTGGCATGTCACGAGCCGATCCCTGCTGCAGTTGAGTGTGAGTTTGCGCTCCGGTATCCACCCGATCTGGAGTTGAAATCGGTCGCTGTGCATTTCCAATAACGAGGGGGTTGCCCCCGAGTCCATGTGATGCCCGAGCCGCTTCTATGGCTTCATTTCCAATGACTTGAGCGTTGCTCGGCCTTCCATCCATCCGAGCGAAGAATTGGTTGATCTTTTCTTGTTGTTTCTGGAGGAGATCATCTTGCCGTGTCATATGATCTCTCAGTTCAGTGAAAACTCTGTCCATCTCGTCTCTGGTCAAGTATGCAGAAGGATCTCCATGAGAGGAAGCTTCTTGGCCTTCCTCGTTCCTTGTGTCTTCAGCGTCAGCATCATCAGCATGAGCGGAAGTTCCGGTCTTCTTCCTTTTGTTCGTCATTGAGTCTCCTTTCAAGCTAGAAATTGAGGTTGTCGTGTGCCCCCTTCCTGGTGCGCCAAAATGTTAGACCAAAATCTGGGCCTAACACCCAAATGCAGAACACAGATCACAGAATGCAGAAAATGATAAATAAGAGGAGACACACGAATTTTTATAGTGGTTCGGCTGTAGATGTAGCCCACGTCTACTTTATAATCTTATTGTTATACTGACAGTTTACAAGAATCAGTTATATGCAGACACACAATCCATGTGTTAATTGAGATTACAAGAGGAGAATTTATGTGTACAAAGGTGCAAAGTCCTTGCAATCGGTAATGGCAGAGGCTGTCTAGATGTAGGAGAAAGTCTCAGCCAAAAAGTCAGAGAGAATCCCCCTAAAATTCCATGTAGAGGTGTATTTATAGCTGTAGGAGAACTTCTGGGAAGACCGGTTCGTGATGGGGTACGTGGCACCCGATCCGGAAAAGTAGGAGCAAGATGTGGCATGAGAACATGTCAAAACAGTGCGTGTATCAGCAGGTGCAGGGGTCGGTTCGTGGTCATGGGATCGGATCGTGATATGGGCTCCACGAACCGAGGTCTGATCGTGAGTTGTATGGTGAAGCTGGTGTGTCACGAGCGGGTCGTGATCAGGAGGTGTACCACGAACGGGTGGTAGTCTGAGGGTGCGCCACGATCCGAGGGGGGCGATCCGATGAAGGACGAACCGAGGGTGAACCACGAGCCAGAGAGGATGCAGGAGCCGTAATCCGATCGCGTGACGCTTCGTCGCTTTATCTAGGAAATTGCCAGATTACACCCATTCACAGAAACGGGCGTAACTTTCAAACCGTAAGTCCGATTGAGCCAAACCGAAGCTCAAACTGAAGCTAATTTAGATATCTACAATAGCTATAAAGCTTGGCTCTCTAACTGTTGTCTTTGGGCCCAAAAAAGGTCGTCTGAGGGGAGTTTCGGGCTTTTCTTTGTTCGTGATGTGACTTTGACCAAATCGTTGCCTATCTTCTGATGTTGTTCTCCATATCCGAGCGCAATGCTATCCAGATATTCAGTGTGACAGCTTTTACCAAAAAGTGTGTCAACAACTGCCTTCAACAAACTCCCAACTCGGAGAACACAAAGCCTTCCATCTCTTTGCAACCACCCTTTATCATTCGTGGAATATGTACTGAGGCGACTAGAAGTCTCCCCTCTTCTGAGCCTATCCAAGATATATGCTGGCTGTGTGTCCTCTCACTGCGAAGTCCCTATCTAGCCAAATAGAGTAGGTCGCACCTCTAATAATGCCAATAAACCAGGTGTAAACTCGGTGGAGGGTCTAAAATCAAAAACCGAAATAAAATCCAAGCTTTTCCTCTCCACAAACAGAGGACTCAATGTCATACTCCGCCTACTCAATGCGTCCGCCACCACATTAACCTTATCAGGGGTATAAGCAATCTTAAAATAATAGAATGCTAGGAACTCCAACCATCTTTGTTGCCTTAAATTAAGATCATTCTGCAAGAACAAGTACTTGAGAGATTTATGATCGGTGTATAATTCGAATTTCTCTCCAAGTAGATAATGGCGCCAAGTCTTAAGCACGAATGCTATAGCAGTTAACTCTAAGTCATGGGTAGGGTAGTTCTTCTCATGAACTCTTGGTTCTCTACCTTTATAACATAATACCCTTCCCTCTTGCATCAGAACCACACCAAACCCTGTACCACATGCATTAGTGTATACTGTGAACACTTTGTTCCTATCGGGCAAGGTCAAGACTGGGGCTATTATCAGAGCCCTCTTCAATTGCTGAAAAGTATCATCATAATCTATATCCCAAGAAAATGTCAGATTCTTCTTCGTCAGTCTAGTTAGTGGGGCTGATATATTTGCGAAGTCCTTAATTAACTTACTGTAATAGCCTGCTAAACCAAGAAAACTCCTCACCTCCGTTGTATTCCTTGGGACCTGCCAATCTTGAACTGTAACTACCTTCGTGGGATCTATTGCTATCCCATCTTTAGAGACCAATACCCTAGAAATCTCACTTCTTTTCTCCAAAAATGACATTTGGAGAATTTCGCCTTAAGCTGGTGCACACGGAGAGTTCTCAAAACCTCCCTCAAATGTTGGGAATGCTCTTCCTCGCACTTCGAGAAAATCAAGATGTCATCAACAAAGACCACAACAGACTTATTTAGAAACTCCCCAAACACCCTACTCATCAGATCAACAAAATAGGCGGGTGCATTCGTCAACCCAAAAGGCATAACGAGCCACTCGAAGAAACCATATGGAGTTTTAAAAGCGGTCTTATCTATATTGTCCTTGGCCACCCTTAGCTGATGAAATCACGTGGCCAAGTCTAACTGGGAGAAAATAGATGCACCAATAAGCTGGTCAAACAGATCATCTATCCTCAAAAGTGGGTGCCTGTTCTTCTTAGTGAGTTTATTCAACTCTATATAGTCCACACATAAGCGAAGAGAACCATCCGCCTTAGTGGTGAATACTACTGGAGCACCCCATTCAGATATGCTTCGGCTAATAAACCCTTTCTCAAGTACCTCCCCTACTTGCTTATTGAGCTCCTTCCTTTCTCTTAGAGTCATATGGTGCATAGGAAATGCAACTGGCTTTGCATTGTCCACCAAGTATATACGGAAATCAATCTCTTGCCTCAGAGGTAAGCCCAGAACCTCCTCAAAAGCATCAGGATACTCACAGACTACTAGTACAAATTGTAAATTGTCGATAGATGCATCAAGAGACTCTAGGAAACTAAGCATGACATACCCTTTAGGGTCACAAGAAATCTCAAGGGTCCTCCCATGGCTAGTCAAAAGCCTAACGACCTTCCTCTTGTAATCCAGAATTGCACCATACATGGCTTAGCCAATCCATCCCTTGAATCAAACCTAGCCCATGAAACCAAACATGTATGCATCACACTCAAATTCGACGCCTAACACAGGTATTCTCGAACCCCGACAAATCGTAGACAAATGAGCCATACCACCAATGGGGTTTGAGACAACAAGGGATCCAAAACCATACTAGTACTAAGGTGCAAAGACTCTGCCACAGAATCATATATAAAAGAATGCGAAGCGCCAGAATCAAAAAGAGTTCTAACTAGATGATTGGAAAGAGAAATCAAACCTTCAACGGAAACTTTCCTACCTCTATCTGGCGCACTGGCCATGAGAGCATGCACCTGCCCTCCAAAAGATCCTGCCCTTTGACCTTGTCCTTGCTTCTTCGGGCAATCCTTAAAAAGATGTTCGACTTCTCCATAATGAAAACAAGCGTTCTTTCTTGTTTTGTGTTTCTTCAACCATAGCCTCTTTCTTTTCACCTTTATCTTCCTTATGCATTAATGTCATATCAACGGTTTCTCAAAAGTTGCTCCCATCGGAATATGAGACATAGCCAACCCATGAAGGGGTTCATTCAATCCTCTAGCAAACCTCAAAGTTTTCTTGTGCGGGGTATTCACTAGCTCCAAACCAAACCTCTTCAGTTGGTTAAACTTATTAACATACTCTTTCACAGACATGGCTCCTTGCTTAAGTGCCAAAAACCTTTCCATCTGCATGCTTTGCTTGGCTTGCGAAAGAAACTTCATTTCGAATCTCTGTCGGAAATCATCCCAAGTCTCCATTGGAAGCCCTGCTTGCGTCGCTTCCCATCAGAATGAGGCCTCATCTTTTAGTTGCCAAACGACCAACTGAATCTTCCTACAGTCATCAACTTCGAAAATTCCAAACAAATCCTCCGTTTCTTTGAGCCAATTCATTGCTTCTACATAAGTCTCAGTTTCTCGGATTGGCCTTCCTCCCATAGCATCGAAATCTTTGCATATCTTAGAGAAATTATTAGCACGCGGAGGAGGAGGAAGAAACAACGGCTGCAGCTGGGAAAGGGGCGTCTGCTTGGCCTTCGGCAGGTGCCGTAGCCTCCAAATACCTACGAAATCAAGCCGGTATCTGTATGCCCTTAGGAATATTAGGTTCCCCAGACGTGCTGAAAAGAAAAGAAAAAAAGTGATTCAAACAAGGAATCGAGAGATATTTCATATGGCTTTGGGGAATACGTTCTTCCAAACAGACTTTTATTTTGCAAATACTTTCTTTTAAAACCCTTTTGAAAACAATTTTTAAAATCTTTTATCCAATCTGGTAACCTTCAGCTCTGATACCAAATGTGACACCCCATATCCGTTAATGACACTCTTTTTCAAAATGCATCAAGTTTCGTGAAGCGTTATAGGTAAACAGGAACATATATGTTACAAGATAGATATAAAATAACAACGGAATTAAAAATTTATTTAATAGAAAAGCTTCGTGGTTCAAACCCAATTACATAATAAGTCTGGAATACTGAAAACATAAAACTTCTTCCTTGTACAAAAGCCATCATTAGATTACATTTATACATAAAAAGAGCATAATCCTCAAAATATAGCCACAGTAGAGAAGATATGAAATCAAGCAGTACACCTAAGCAGATCCAAGTGGAATGAAAGGAGAATCCTGATCAAGCTTGAGTATTCCCACCCTGTGAACCTAGGGTGAAATGAAAAAGAAAGAAGAGGAAACAAAATGGGTCAAACATAAAGTCTGGCGAGTCTAGTTATTTTTAGCATATAAATAAGTAAAAGTATCACGATAAGCATATAAGTCGGAGAGAGATAACAGTGTCATAAGGCACGTATAACAAGGTAAACCGAACAGAGCATGCGCTGCGCTTCTATAATACTCTTCTCTACACCAATACTAGTATAACAAGAATAAGATGATCCCAACAAGTACAAGATGGTTGACATAGGTGTACTTCTAGTGAGAGGTTTTACCACATACAATAACAGGCATCCCAATAGAACTGACAGGTGTTAACCCCCAACGATAATAACAGCTCCTAAACAAGAAAGACTAGATGTACCCTAATTACTACCCCCAATCGATTGATTCTCTAACTCATAGATACCCTGTGTTGGCCCCATAGTAGGATGTATCACTTCCTAAAGTGGCAACCCTTTGTTTACAAGATGTGCACAAACAATATCTACAGGTGTCACATCGTCTTAACCTCCCTAGATCGGACCCATGCATGCACATGACCCAGTCAGAATGCGCAGCCCACACCGTCCCTTGGATGGACCTTTACAACCAACTCTGTAACAACCCGCATTTTACATATCGGAAGATCATAAAATATTTTTATTTTATTCCCGAAGGGTTGGATCATTCTCATATTTCAATATGTTGCTTATAGGGATGTGAGACATGTTCATAATTTTTACCGATTTTGTTTGTGACCATGTTTCCCCTGTCAATCTTGTACATGGTATAACCTTTGACTCATGTTGAATCAGCTGGTGAGACCTGTGCCATTGGAAAAGAAATGATGATTGCTTTTTCGTAGAGTGGTTACATAATAGAATTGGCTTAGCGGTTTGGAAGGAATCGCTATTTTAAGGTTTCTCAGTCGGTTGTTTAGGTTTGGAGAGCCACAATGGGCTGATTTGGGAAGGCCCATTAGTGGGCTAGTGGAAGGGTATAAATAAGGGGTGGGAGGTATGAGAAATGTTTTAGTTTCTCTATTCTCATTAGGTGACCTATGTTCCTCCTTCCTCTAACACCTTCCCACCATTAAAATCAACCTCTAAAGGAAGGAAATTAAAGATCTACACCATTAGAGGCTAGATCTACTTCAATGTAAGAAGGAGTTCATCGGATCAAGGGGTTTGGTTCGAATTGCTTGCTATTCGAAATCTTATTGCATTGATTTTAGTTTGTTCGGTAGAATCGGTGAGTGATTTGCATCTCTCACATGGATTCAATGAAGTATATGAATGTTTCATTATGTTTTCATCAAATTCAAGTGTTTTACCATAGATCTATGCCATTATAAGTCCATTTTCATATGAATCACCTTATGATCCAATTTAGCAAGTTTAAACTGGTTATTTCTACGACATTTCATATGCTTGTCCATTAGATCCATCATTTTGATCATATGTTCATTTTAATGGTTGTGGCGAAATTTACATCATTTTAGTGATAATCATCATATTCATGTTGTTAGCAATCTTATGACATGTTTATGGTTGTATTTGGTGAATTGGTTGAGCATGTTTTATCGATTTGGTCGATTAGAGAAGTTTTGTTCGAGATTGGGCTCAAATTGGGGATTGCAGGTTTTGGGTCGCAAGTGGTGGGTCGGTCGCACCATGGTGTGGTTTTCATGGGGAACTAGACAGGAGCAGGGTCGGTAGAGCGAGCCTAGGGTAGTGAGGGTCGGTCGAGTGAGCCTAGGGTTGATCTCATGAGTGGGTCGGTCAAGTATAGGTCAGTCATGCAGCCTGAAGAAGGTTGGTCGCACATAGGAGACCGATCGAGCAGAGGTTGATCGAATTTGGTCGAGCCAAGAGGAGTGTCGGTCAAGCATGGGCTCGAGCATGGTCATGTTTTAGTGCAGTGATTGGGTTCGAGCAGGGTCAGGTTGGGTTGAGCATGAGTTCTGTCGAACAATGACAGGGTCGATCGTGCACCCAGGTGAAGGGTTTGGTTGGTCTTTGGTTGTGCCAAGTGAAGGGGTTGGTCGGCCCAGTGGTGGAGCCATAGGGTCGGTCGCACCAGGGGGTCTGTCGCACTAGGATTATTTCTGAAAATTTTATTTTTCGGGTATGACGCAGATTTGAAAAAATGTGCCCGAACGCGTGCCGCAGCGCAGTGGTGGTGTAACTTCAAAGTGAATTCAAGGAGGAAGGTTCGAAGTGTTGAAAAGTGTTCGTTGGTCGGTGTTGAACAGCGAATAAGGTGACTACTCAAAGATTGTGAGTTAGTGGATAATGGATTGCTTGAGAAGGTTGCTTGAGCTATGAAGAGTCATCTGGTTGGATGACTAGAGATGCGAATGCCGAGTGATTATCATTGTCGTAATTTCTAGCAGGCTCGAAGAAAGGGTACACTAGAGATGTCTAAAAGACCGGTTGTAGGTCGTGTACCCTGGGTTGTTGAAAGGCCTAGTTGTCAAGGTTGGACATACATACGTATCGTTGAAAGGCATACAGAATTTATGCTAGAACAGGGGTTACCATTAGCCCTTGACATATGGCAAAGTTAGTCGTCATACGATTAATGATGGTTCCAAAGCAGGATTAACAGTGATAGCCAGAGTCAGTCATGGATGATTGGTTGTTCTGTTTGTACCGTCTCATGTAGGTCGTCCAATGTCGAAGGAGATGTTTCTTGGGTGCTTGTCTGATACTGGTTTAGGCCTCAAGGGCTTGTGCTTGAGGGATGTTGAATTTGATTAGGATGATTTACATGAGATACATATAATCTAGATGTTATGAGCGCTCTACCATGATTGAATGGGTGTTCTGGTTTCCATAGATGAATGGTTGAATTGTTTATGGTAAAGGCTATCACTGTCCGATGTAGGGAAGATAGGGTTGAGTTCTTCTCTGGTGTTATGGGTAGATTGGTATGTTTATCTATCCATCCTCATATACTTTATTGTTGAAGTTTGTTAGCTGTTTTATCACTCACTAAGACTGTTGTCTGACTCAAGGTTTTATGTTTCCTCTTATTACATTGGGTTGTTCATCCGATTGTGGATGGGAAGATTAAGTAGCAGGTGATAGGTGATTAGTGAGGACGATGCTGCTATGCAAAGACGAGTAGGAGGTCGGCGTATTACTTTTACTACTATCTAGTATTTCTGTTTCCGCTGTTTGAGTTACTCTATGAGTGTTGTAGTGAGGCCTTATGTATATACTTGATATTTCCTATGATGATGCGATAATCTTTCAAGATGTTGTGAAAGTTTGAAAAGTTGCTATATGATGCTTCACTACTATTACATCTTGTATATGTTTTATTATATTTTATCCTTGCGATGTGAGTTTTACGACATGTTCTGATTGTGTTTATCTACTCTGATGATCGTCCATAGTTGTCGTGCACACCTTTCAGCGCATTATTCCTCTTGTTTAGTGCGGGGGTTGTGGGCGGTCGTCACATTTGGTATCATAGCTCTGGTTAATGATTTTAGCCAAAGTTCTAAGACGTAATCACATATGAGAGACGTACTTCTAGATTTCAGTTGGATGCTTGCTATATATATTAGCATATATAGTAGTAGCGGTTGTATTCCTTTAGCAATTTTTCTTGGAGGTGGCTAATTATTCTAAATTGCAGATTTAGAATGAGTAGTCGACCATCAAGATACGCTGCTAGGGGAGCTAATACTGGAGAGGGAAATGGCGGTCAACCAGACTACCCTACCATGTTTGAAGCCATGATGGAGGCATTCATGCGAAGGGTCCCCGTTCCAGTGGAAGCTACGGTAGACGTAGGAGTTCAGTTGACTAGAGCTATCAATTTTGCGAAGCTATGCAAAGATTATACATCTCTAGGAGGAAAACCATTCAAAGGATCTGAGCCAGCTGAAGAGTTTCAGAGGTGGATGGATTCTTGTGTTCATATCTTTGGAGACTTGAGTTTGGGTGGTGCAACAAGGAGAAAGCTTACATTAAGGAAACTGCAAAGCAGGGCCATGGAATGGTGGAATTCAGTTACTCTTGAGACTCCAGAGGAAGAAATTTCATGGGAGCAATTCCAGGCTATGTTTGAAGCAAAGTTTATCTCCATTTCTTAGAAGTCAACTTTGTTCAAGAAGTTCATGGAGCTAAAACAGAATGGTCGTTCTGTGCTTGATTATGTTTCTAATTTCAAGGCCTTATCTAAACACGCTCGTTCATACATTGATACACCTCATCAGAAGAACGAGAAATTTGTTATGGGTCTGGATACCTATATTGGAAGGCCGTTGGTGGATCATCTTGACGATTCATTCGATAAGATTGTGGAAAAAGTTATTCGCAATGAGAGCTTGTTTCCTAAGGAAGCAAATGTTTTCGCTACAACCAAAGAGGTTCAAAAACCACAATAGGGTGGTAATAATAAGAAGAGGAAGCAGTAACAACAGAAAGGAAGTGATGGCTAGAAGAAGCCTAAGAGTGATGTGGTTTGCTTTAACTGCCAAAAGAAAGGCCATTTTGCTAATGAGTGCAAGAGTCCCAAAGCTGAGAAAAGTGATTCAAGTGTAGGAAGCTTGGGCATAAGAAGAAAAACTGTCCATAATTAGCTAAAGGCAAGCAGGTTGTGAAGGCATATGCTTTGGAAGCTGTGCCAACTTCTTCAAGAGCTCCTACTGCGGAGGAAAAGGGAAAGGGTGTCGTCGTTCAAGTTACTCTTTCTGTCCAGGTGTTTCAGTTCGAGTTTTGTTCGATACTAGAGCATCACATTCTTTCATTTGCAATGAGCTTGTGTGCCGCTTGGGTTTGGAACCCGAAATTTGTGATAGACCATTGATCGTGACTAATCCAGTTGGGGGTTCGTCCCATCTTTGCATGATTTGCCAAGGTCTAGTGTTGTCGATTCATGGTTGCTCTTTTGTGTATGATTGCTTTGTATCGAACTTCGCTGGGTTTGGGATCATCTTGGGCATGGATTGGCTCAAGAGGTATGCGGCAAGAGTGAATTGCGAGAAGCTAGAGATGAGAGACAAGGATGTGGAAGGGCGAAAGGTGTTAATTAGATGTAAGCGCAAAGAGGGTGTCTTCGTGAGCTATCTATATTCGCTTGGGATTCCATAGGAATACTTATCATCTATGTTCATCGCTAATGAGTATGAGGATGTCTTTGATGAGGTCAAAGAGTTGCCGCCACATCATGAGATCGAGTTTAGGATCGATTTGGTCGAGGGTGCTAGACCAATAGTTATGCCTCTTAGGCAGATGGCGCCTAAGGAACAACAAGAGTTGGAGGTGCAAGTTTGTGACCTACTAGGAAAGGGATTCATTCGGAGAAGTGTTTTCGAATGGGGTGCACCGGCCGTGTTTGCAACCAAGGCAGATGGCTCATTAAGATTGTGTGTGGACTATCGCGAGCTGAACAAGGTGACTAAGAAGAACAAGTATCTGTTGCCAAGGATTGATAAATTATTCGATTAGCTTCACGAGACCAAAGTATTTTCTCAGATCGACTTGGCAATGGAACTTCACCAGTTGAGGGTGGCAAAGGATAGTGTGCCAAAGACTGTTTTAGGACACCATTCGGTTTCTTCGAATGGTTGGTGATGCGATTCAGCTTGACTAATGCGCTAGCATATTTTGTGAACCTCATGAATAGGGTTTTCAGACACCAGTCGAACAAGTTCATGCTTGTTTTCGTGGACAACATTCTGGTTTACTCTCGGAATGAGCAAGAACACAAGATACACTTGAGAGTAGTGTTGGAAATCCTACGAAAGCATCAGTTGAGAGCTAAGTTTCAAAGTGTCACTTCTGGAAGAGTGAAGTGAGGTTATTAGGCCACACAGTTCTGGAAATGGGATAGCAGTTAACCCCACTACAATAGCAGTAATTCAGGACTGGGATAGACCTAAGAATGCAACGAATATGAGAAGTTTCCTTGGGTTGGTTTGTTATTACCGACGGTTTATCAAGGATTTCTCCAAGATAGTTGCACCGTTGACAGGATTGACAAAGAAGAACCAGGTTTTCATATGAGGTGCAAGGTGTGAGCAAGCGTTCGGGATCCTGAAAGAGAAATTGACAAGTGCACTTGTGTTAACCATTCCAAGTGGGAATGAAGAGATTGTGGTATACACCGACGCATGTGGTAACGGGCTTGGACCACTAAAGCTGCTATGCAAAAGGATAAGGTTGTAGTCTATGCGAGTTGACAGCTAAAGCTGCATGAGAAAAACTACCCAACTCATGACTTGGAGTTGGCAGCGATTGTATTTTCTCTGAAGATGTGGAGACATACCTGTTGGGAGTGCAATTCGAGTTGTTTATGGATAACAAATTGTTGAAATATCTTTTCTCCCAAAAGGATTTGAATCTTTGGCAACAAAGATGGCTAGAGTTTCTGGCATCGTATGATTTTGATATAGCCTATACTCCGGGCAAAGGTAACACAGTGGTAGATGTGTTGAGTCAAAGACACACAAGTTTGGGAGCGATGTTTTCGAAATGGAAGAGCCTTGAGTATTTGGTAAGATTCGATTTCGGCCAAGGTGTGAGTTGGAACCTGAAATGTTGGCAAGCTTATCGATATGACTGCTCTCATCGAAAGGATTGGCGAGAGCCAAAAGCGAGATGTAAAGCTTTTCGAGTTTATTCAGAAACTGGAACCAAAAGATAATGAGTTCGAGGTCGATCGAGATGGTTGGCTTCGAAAGCAAGGGCGATTAGTTGTTCCTGATATTGACGGATTGAGAGATGAGGTTCTAAGAGAATGTCATCACTCGAAGTTGACAATTCATCCTAGTGGAAATAAGATGTATTAGGACATGAAGCGAGTTTACTACTAAGAGGGGATGAAGCGAGAAATTAGAAAGTTCATTTCCAAGTGCATGAACTGTTAGTTGGTGAAAGCTGAACAGAAGAAGCCAAGAAGATTGCTTCAGCCATTGGAAGTTCCTACATGGAAGTGGGAGCATATATAAATGGATTTTGTCGATGGACTACCTAGGACCAGGGCAGAAAACGAAGGGATTTGGTTCATCGTGGATCGCTTGATCAAAAGTGCAAGGTTCATTCCTGACAATTCGACTAGGACGACATCGAAATCGGCTGAACCTTATGTGAAATGGTTAGTTCGATTCCATGGTACCCCAAAGAGCATAGTGAGTAACCGGATCCATTATTTATGAGTGGATTTTGGAAGAGTTTGCAAGAAGATTTGGGAATCGAGTTGTGTTTTAGTACGGCTTACCATCCCCAAACTGATGGTCGACCCAAGAGGGTCAACCGAGTTTTGGAAGATCTCCTAAGAGCTTGTGTGTTGGATTTTAGGGGATCATGGGAAGACCATCTGCATCTAGTTAAGTTTGCATATAATAATAGCTACCAGTATAACATTGGGATGGCATCATACGAGGCATTGTATAGGAGACTGTGCAATTCTCCAACATGTTGGTTAGAAACTGGAGATAATTTTGTACTTGGGCCAGAGATGATTAGAGACACCTCAGATTATATCGAGATTGTTCGGCAATGAATGATGGCGGCCTAAGATTGTTAGAAAAGTTATGCTAATAAACATCGAAAGATTTGGAATTCGATGTTGGCGATACGGTTTTCGTGAAGATTTCGCCATTAAAGCATGTGGTTCGATTCGGGAGTAAAGGAAAGTTAGCTCCAAGGTTCGTTGGACCATTTCTGATAGTCGAGCGAATTGGAAAGCTCGTATATATGTTGGAATTACCCGAGAAGATGTTGAGTGTGCATAATGTTTTCCATGTATCGTTCCTATAGAAGTTCGTGCATAATTCGAATGTGGTGGCATCTCCAGAGCAGTACGAAGACCTAGAACTAGAGACCGTAGTTGCAAAATCTTGTTAGCCACATCGTGTTGTGGAAAATGACACAAAGCAACATAGGAGGAAAACGGTTAAGCTAGTCAAGGTACAATGGAGTGAAGATGTCGACGATTGTACATGGGAGACGGAGAGAGCATGAGGGTGACTCATCCAGAGCTCTTCGTCGGTAGGACCTTATGATACTGTATCTTTGTTATATCATTGTATCTTGTTGATTGTTTGGTAGAATTCCGCGTGCTAGGATAAGGCTATGGATGCATGGCTTGATGGTTGCTAGTTTGGATGATAGAATTGGCTTCTCATGGATAATAGGCATGCGGAATTATTGTGGTTACTTGGAATTTCGGGGGAGAAATTCTTAAGGGGGGAGAATGTAACAACCCGCATTTTACGTATCGGAAGATCGTAAAATATTTTTATTTTATTCCCAAAGGGTTGGATCATTCTCATATTTTAATATGTTGCTTATGGGGATGTGAGACATGTCCATAATTTTTACCGATTTTGTTTGTGACCATTTTCCCCCTGTCAGTATTGTACAGGGTATAACATTTGACTCAGGTCGAATCAGGTGGTGAGACTTGTGCCATTGGAATGGAAATGATGATTGCCTTTCCGTAGAGTGGTCACATTAAAGATTTGGCTCATTGGTTTAGGAGGAATCGCTATTTTATGGTTTCTCAGTTGGCTGTTCAGGTTTGGAGAGTCACAATGGGCTTATTTGGGAAGCCCCATTGGTGGACTAGTGGAAGGATAGAAATAAGGGGTAGGAGGTATGAGAAATGTTTTAGTTTCTCTATTCTCTCATTAGCTGGCCTATGTTCCTCCTTCCTCTAACACCTTTCCACCATTAAAATCAACCTCTAAAGGAAGGAAATTGAAGATCTACATTATTGGAGGCTAGATCTACATCAGTTAAGGAGTTCATTGAATCAAGGGGTTTGGTTCGAATTTCTTGCTGTCCGAAATCTTTTTGCATTGATTTTAGTTTGTTTTGGAGAATCAGTGAGTGATTTGTATCTCTCACATGGATTCAATGAAGTATATGAATGTTTGATCATGTTTTCACCAATTCAAGTGTTTTGCCATAGATTTATACCATTATAAGTCCATTTTCATATGAATCACCTTATGATAGCAAGTTTAAACCAGTCATTTCTATAACATTTCATATGCTTATGTCTATTAGATCCATCGTTTTGATCATACGTTCATTTTAATGGTTGCGGCGAAATTTAAATCATTTTAATGATAATCGTCATATTCATGTTATTAGCAATCTTGTGACATGTTTATGGTTCTAATTAGTGAATTGGTTGAGCATGTTTTGTCGATTTGGTTGATTAGAGAAATTTTGGTCGAGATTGGGCTCGAATTGGAGATTGCAGGTTTTGGGTCGCATGTGGTGGGCGCACCAAGGTGTGGTTTTCTTAGAGAACAAGACAGGAGCAGGGTTGGTCGAGTGAGCCTAGGGTAGTGACGGTCGGTCGAGCGAGCCTGGGGTTGATCTCATGAGTGGGTCGGTCGAGCATGGGTCGGTCGTGCAGCCTGAGGCAGGTTGGTCACACGTAGGAGACCGGTTGAGCAGAGGTCGGTCGAACGTGGTCGAGCCAAGAGGAGGATCGGTCAAGCATGGGCTCGATCCTGGTCATGTTTTATTGCAGTGATTGGTTTCGAGCTGGGTCGGGTCGGGTCGAGCATGAGTTTGGGTCGAACAGTGACAGGGTCGGTCGTGCACCCAGGTGAAGGGTTCGGTTGATCTCTGGTTGTGCCAAGTGAAGGGGTCGGTTGGTCCAGTGGTGGAGCCATAGGGTCGGTCGCACTAAGGGGGTCGGTCGTACTAGGATTAGTTTTGAAAATTTTATATTTTGGGTACGACCCAGATTTTAAAAAAAATAGTGCCCAAATGCATGCTGCAGCGCAGTGGTGGTGTAACTTCGAAGTGAATTCAAGGAGGAAGGTTTGAAGTGTTGAAAAGTGTTTGTTGAACAGTGTAGAACAACGATTGAGGTGACTACTCAAAGGTTATGAGTTGGTGGATAATGGATTGCTCGAGAAGGTTGCTTGAGCTATGAAGAGTCATCTGGTTGGATGACTAGAGATGCAAAGGCCGATAGATTATCGTTGTCATAAGTTCTAGCAGGCTCGAAGCGGGGGTACACTAGCGACGTATAAAAGAACGGTTGTAGGTTGAGTACCCTGTGTATCGTTGAAAGGTCTAGTTGTCAAGGTTGGACATACATGCGTATCGTTGAAAGACGTATGAAGTTTATGCTAGAATTGGGGTTACCATTAGCTCTTGACATAGGACAAGGTTGGCCGTCATAAGATTAACGATGGTTCCAAAGTAGAATTGGCAGTGATAGCCAGAGTCAGTCATGGATGATTGGTTGTTCTGTTTGTACCGTCTTATGTAGGTCGTCCAACGTTGAAGGAGATGTTCCTTGGGTGCTTGTCTGATATTGGTTTAGACCTCTGGGGCTTGTGCTCGAGGGATGTTGAATTCAATTAGGATGGTTTACATGAGATACATATAATCTAGATGTTATGAGTGCTCTACCATGATTGAATGGGTGTTCTGGTTTCCATGGATGAATGGTTGAATTGTTTATGGTAAAGGCTATCACTGTCCGATTTGGGGAAGATAGGGTTGAGTTCTTCTCTGGTGTTGTGGGTAGATTAGTATGTTTATCTATCTATCCTCATATACTTTATTGTTGAAGTTTGTTAGATGTTTTATCGCTCAATAAGACTGTTGTATGACTCAAGGTTTTATGTTTCCTCTTATTACATTGGGTTGTTCATCCAGTTATGGATGTGTAGACTAAGTAGCAGGTGACAGGTGATTAGTGAGGACGATGCTGCTGTGCGAAGGCAAGTATGAGGCTGGCATATTACTTTTACTACTGTCTAGTATTACTGTTTTCGCTTTTTGAGTTACTCTATGAGTGTTGTAGTTAGGCCTTATGTACATAATTGATATTTCCTATGATGATGGGATAATCTTTCAGGATGTTTTGGAAGTTTGAAAAGTTTGCTATATGATGCTTAACTACTATTACCTGTTGTATATGTTCTATTATATTTTATCCTTGCACTTTGAGTTTTACGACAGGTTCCGATTGTGTTTATCTTCTCTGATGATCATACACAGTTGTCGTGCACACATTTCAGCGCATTATTCCTCTTATTTAGTGCGGGGGTTGTGGGCGGTCGTCACAAACTCAATAAGCACGCCCTAACACCGACCTAGCTCGGGGTTTTCCATTTGATACCAATATAGGTTACTGACTGATACGGGTACCACACACCAGTTGATACAAGCTTCCCCTAGGCTTATATCCCCGCTACTAGGATTTCGACAGATTATGCCTAACAGTTTAACAAGATTGAATAACCCCATAGGTTAAGTTTGCTGGGTTCATACGCATAACCCGTCCCCACATATTTAACAAGATTAACTTAACTCTCCCACCGTTTCAAGCAAGTTTACTTAACCCCTACTCAAGTTAACAGGTTCACGTAATCCTTATGGATTCAGACAGGTTAAGTATTACTAGTTCATCACCTTTCATTCATTTATGGTTATAATGCACTTGACCTCCCACATTAAGTCTACAACTTGTGGATGCTGGATATGCCGATTGGGTCCGAGCATACTTCTTCCACAAGTCGGACATAACCTCATGTCTTAGCACGTTACGTGTTTATGCACTTAGGCCCCTCACATTAGATTTACCACTTGTGGACGCTGGATATGCCGGGCGGTTCCGGGTAGGCTTCTACCGCAAGTGTAATCTAACCTCGTGTTTAAGTGCGGTTACAGTTTCTAATTGCTCTAAATCTAGGCATTCTCATTATTAACCAATTATCATGTTTTATTATGCCCCAAATCCCCTTTCGATCTACGATACAAGTTATGCCCCAGATTTAGATCAAGATATAGATTATTCCCCTAAATCCCAAGTTTTGGTTCAAGGTAAAATTTATGCCCGAAATTCCTAATCATGTTTTATAATATTGATTATTCCCCAAATTAATCATTCCCAATCGTTCCCAATTTCGTGCATTCGCTTATTTCTGCGATAGGCCTAGGCTTGAAGGAGCCTGGATATAATAATAAAAAGGGAAGGAGGGAGAGAAGAGAACAAAAATAGGCATAATGAATAAAACTGGCATAAGATGATAAAACTGGTCATACTAACAGAATAGGCATATAGTAACATGATTAGGCGAAACTAATATAATAGGCATATGGTGACATGATTAGGAAAACTAACGAGATAGGGATATCATGAACAGACATATGAGACCTAAACAGTAAATTAGATACACAAGTAATGGAAGATCTATTGTGATTCTGATTACTAACAGGAATAGGCTTAGATCCAAACTTATAAACATGTCAAGATTACATTTTATGTGTTTATATCTAAAAATAACATAGACTCACTATGATTGGATCTAAAGAACAGAGAATTGATCGCAGATGATGTAACGTATATCTCTGAATATGTATAACTTGTTGTTGAAGAAGAATAGGATAGATCAAACTAAGTTGGGGAAGGACCTCGTTGTCGCCATTGATTTAGATGAATAAAACAATGGGATTAAGGTCCTTTATATAGCCATCATCCAGGGAACCATGACACGCAGCAGGTCCAAATTCATCAGGGAGGTCGATATGGGGGTCAACATGGGTGTCCATACCCCTGTTGTGTTGTCAACCCATGTGTCGACACCCTTAGCGCACGGGGTCGACCCTAAACGGACCGAGTTCCCGCACCTTCCCGCTTCTGGTTTTCGAAATATTTTGAATGCCTTGATTGGTTTCGTATATATATAATTCTCTTGTTCGTATATAAACTTCTAACCTTAATGATTTCTTCATACGATGTCCATTTTATGCAAACTTGGTGTCTATCTTAAGCAGAATTTCGAGAAGAACGCAATGCACAGTCCATTTTACATAATTCCAAATATTTAATTAAATATTCCTTTGTTTATCATTATAGTGTTGTAGGAATTACGGGGTGTTACATCATCTTTCAGTCAGCTAAACAGAATCCGAAGAAGAAAAATGATAGAAATCCAACAATTAACAAAATAAGTGGTATAGACTGCAAATTCATGCAGTATTGAATGCAAGTTCGCTGAAAATAATGGCATGCATTTTTCACAAAACATGTTTTTGCCGACGAGGGAACGGTTAGAAGTGTTGAAATTATGAAGGGTGTTTGGGAATAATTTCCTTTATACAGATCCTTCTACTAAAGACATTTAATAAAAGGGACCTAATCCTAAATGGACGATGATTTAATACTATTGTCTATATAATCTGAATGGGTCTAACACCTTTATTTTCATAAGTAAACAAATACACAGACAACAACATTTCTAAAATATGATGATAGAATAGCTAGGAGGTTGCACATAAAGTTGGACTTTATTAGGAAATAAGAGTAAATGGATATAATTTTTTTGTACAAATCTCAAATGGAAAAAATTATGAAAAGAAACAGCCAGGTCAACCTTATATGTATGCAAATTGCCATGAAATTGTTAAAAAAATACATTTAGTATCAAATTCAACACTTTATAGTAGTTTCAATTTTAAGAATTATAGTTTCGTTGCACACACTTGATGTTTGAGGTCAAGTCAAAAATTTGTAACTACTGTGTTGCCTGGAAAAAACTAAAATCAAATTCCAAGACCAGGGTAAATCAATGTTAAAAAGAAATTAGGGAAATTGAACAGAAAACCACGTTGGTATTACAACTGAATGCAACTTAAGAAACACTAACCGTTAAAGCAGTAATGAAGATTGTTGGCACAATTTAGACAGGAGAAGATGTCACATTTTGATTGATAGTTTGTTAACATTAGCCCCAGTAACTTGTATTCACTCTGCAACCTTTTCAAAATATTAGGAAACAAGGAAATAATAATAACCTCACAAATCAAGTTTGACATGGTAATGTTCCATGCACATATGGTTGTAGTTACCTTCTAACCAACATTAGGGTGTGATGAGATATGCCTTCCAACAAGTTCAAGAGAAGCTTTACAAAGATATATTGCTGGGTCATAGAAACGTCCTTCAAACCCATACAGGATGGGAATGTTACACAAGACTTCTGGGTCAGCTTCCACTATCAAAATAACATGATCAAGCATAAATGATAGAGACTATCAGCATGAATAAGAGCTAAAATTTTGAAAGAAATCTATAATATAACACTATACATGCACTTACCATACGTAGATACTTTCTCTGGGAACAGAAGTATTTTCCTTCATGCCTACCTGGAATGTGCCATTTTAACCATAGAGCTATCTAATTATTAACAACTGCATAAATAAAAGATAACTGCTCAATAAAATATTAAGAATTATATTAAACCCTCGGAAAAGGAACTAATGCGAGAACTAAACATTTATTTTTTCCCCAGTCTCTTGGGAGAGAAAAGGTACTCCCAGTGTCATTAGAACCATCCTACATAGGAGTTCAAGAATTGTTAAACAACTTCCATTATATTAAATGGTTCGGTAATTCTTGACTTACTACTTAAACGAGTAGTTTTCTTACCATCATTGCTTTACTGTATAATAATGAGATGGATGGCTGGTTTTTGCCAGTACACAGATGACATGACCGATCATGGTGCAATATTTCTAGTCCAAACTTTATTTGTGCATTTTCGAGTTTTAGCTGACCCTGCTTCCAATGATGTTAGGCTTACTAGCCATGATTCTCTATTTAAAAATAGAAAGTAAGGAAAAAAATTGTTCGCGAGCAATATAATGCAAAACTTAATATTAATGTAACATCTACTAATTTGAAGCAAAACTAAAATTGCAAGAAGGGATGGACATCTAATAACATGTTAGAGATGATCCATGAACATTGGAAGCGCCACCATGCTTCATCTTTTACCAGCAAATGAACTATAGTAGAAATAACAAATTCAATTTTGGAGGCTTTAGAATTAATTATTAAAAATAATTTTATTAGTTAAAGTAATATCACAACAAAAATGAAGGTTTAAGGTTGTACTCTTATTACTGGGAGATTGCATCTGCAAGATGGTCGACTTTTATGAGCATGTAACTATAAAATCACCAAGTGCTTTCAAACTGGTTAATAAATGAAGGTTTAATCCCCTTAGGTTCATCCCAGTTCTGACATGACCCATGCCTGCACTATTGCTTCTGCTTCATTGCCTGGATCTTCAAATGTGCTTCGCACCTCTTTGTACTACTTCACTGTACCACCACATATTCTTTGCATCTCTTTATAAGGACATACCACTCTCTGCCTCATGCCTGCATGTCCATGATTAAAGATGAATGCACCATTCTATAAGTCTTGCCTCGTGTCTCTTCTTTAATCCACTACTTGCTTTTATTTCCTGTTATAGCCTTATCATGCAATAGCTATACTTGGGCATTACTTGTTGTCTTGCAACAGTGTCCATTTTACTGGCCTGCTTTAACTCACTAGTTATCCCTTTGCATTAGTTGAAATGTATATTACACTACTTTATTTAATATACATATATGTACTCCAAAACAACAAAATGAGGTAAGAGTTTGTGAAACAATTCACCAAGTCATTCGCTAACATGATTCATGTCATATTGGAGATGTTGAGAGAGCAGCAGTAACACAAAGATGATAGAAAGTCAACCCTTTTTTGCATTTTAAGCTAAGTATTGACTATGTTATGATTTTCAATAACTCTTTTTCTTGAATCATTTGTAATACACAACAAATCTTGATATTATTCTTTCTTTTCCTTACATCAACTCCTTACCTTCATGTTTATTGCTATATATCGCAAGGCAATGGCCACTGTTACTTTAAATAGGAGATGAATGGGAAAGAAAAAGAATACACGGAATGATTTTGGCATATCAATTAACATAAGAATTAAAAAAAGAATGAAATTCTAGCATCAAATCATAATATCATCATTCGCTAGCATATATATTTTGTTATACATATGGATAGATGACTAGCAAACTACTAAATTTGACGTAAGTTGACAAAATTTTTATACGCTCTTAGTCAAATCTTTAATGATATCTAATATTTTATTCAAGAGTGATTCCTCCCATATCAAACAAATTCACGAATCAACATTCAACATTTCTCAACTAAGGCAGAAGAAAATAGAACCAAAGCCTAAAAATGAAAACGCTAAGTAACTTACTATATTTGAGGCTGAAGTCTAAATCAACCCTAGAAAATCCACATCTGGATCAAAACATGTGAATCAATATTAGAGACTTACGAAATATCCATTCTAATGAAAACTAAATCATTGTGTGACGATTGAATATAAGTCTAAAAACACGAGATGAATTAGAAGAGAATTGGGCGAAGTACCTAATCGAAGGAATTAAGGCATGAAATTGAAGTATGAGGGTATTAGAATAGGGTGCTACAATTCACACCCCGGTTTACACTTCCGACCACCTTTATAAATTTAATACAAATGATTATTTTTTATACTCTTCTGACCACCATATCTTATTCCTTCACTCAGTCATTCACCACTGTACTCCTAAAAAAACACGTACTTCTTAAACCATAACAAAAGCAAATATTTTTCTATGCCTATTAGAGATGGAAGATAAAGATAAAAACAGGTTAGAATTTATTGAGTTTTATTGTTTTCTATTATGATATAGAACATGTTGTTAGGGTTTTTTAATGGTTAGAGTTTTCCATTGTATTTTAGGATAATTTTTCCAATACATTGGAAATTTCAAGTTTGGAAGACGTTAAATTTGACGATGTTGTAATAAAAAAATGTCAATGTAAGTTTTATTTTGTAGGGTTTTTATTTGTATAAGTTAAGTATCTTATTTTACGAATTGATACTTTTTATTTGGTCATTCGATAGATGGAGTATTTGAATGATGATAAATTGGACGATTAACATGATGGTTGTGATAATATAATGCAAGATGTCTGACCAAATGACTCAAAAGACATAAATGTTGATTTGTGATGAATCATTTCACAACCGACGAAGTAAGTACTGTTTTATAAAAATTAAAATTGATAATGTGGTTATGAAAATGGATTATGTTAATGTTTTCTTGAACTATTTGACTTTGAGTATTTGATTCGCAGTGGAAGAACTCTAAGTGAGGAAGAAAGCATTTGTGTAGGGGTAGGTGCTGGTGGCCTCTCCATTTTTAGGTTATTAATTTACACGGTGGTCAGAAGAAGTTATTTGAAATATTTGGGGTGTTTTCAGTTTTGGTAGCCGGAAGTGTAAACGGGGGTATGAATAGTAGCACCTTTAGAATACGATGAAAATACAGAATATCGACAATTAGGGAAAGATGAAAAAGGAAATGGAGCGAGAGAATATTGGAGAATGAGGGAAATGAAAATTAGAAGACAGAAACAACGAGAGGCAGCATCAAATGTGTTTGATAATGTCAGCGTTCATGCGTAAAATAATTTAGTCCAGGTATGTTTCAACTGCAAATACGGTCAGAACGCTGACAACCATTGCTGTTAATATGAACTTTTTTTGTAGTGTCCAAGGTCTAATACACAAGCTCTTAGGAGATCTTCCAAAACTCTTTTAACCCTCTCGGTTTGACCATCAGTTTAGGGATGATTAGCCGTACTTAAATACAACTCGGTTCACAAAGTCTCCTGCAAACTTTTCCAAAATCCACTCATGAATAACGGATCTCGATCACTCGCTATTCTTTTTGGGACACCATGGAATCGAATTATCTATTTTACATACAGCTCAACCAACTTTGATGTTGTCCTGGTCGGTTTGACAAGAATAAATCTGGCGCTTTTGGTTAAGCGATCCACGATGACCAAAATTCCTTCGTTTCATTCCCTGGTTCTAGGTAGTCCATCGATATATTCTCCCACTTCCATGTAGAAACTTCCAATGGCTAAAGCAATCCACTCGGCTTCTTCTATTCATCTTTCACCAATAAATAGTTCATACACTTGGAAATAAACTTTCCAATATCCTTTTTCATTCCTTCCCAGTAGTAAGATCGCTTCATGTCCTGATACATCTTTTTACCACCAGGATGAATCGTCAACTTAGAGTGATGACATCCGATTAGAACCTCATACCTCAATTCGTCGATATCAGGAACAAACAATCGTCCTTACTTTCGAAGCCAACCTTCTTGATCGATCTTGAATTCTTTATCCTTTGGTTCTAACTTCTGGATAAACTCGACAAGCTTTGCATCTCTCTTTTGGCTCTCGCCAATCCTTTTGATGAGAGTAGGTCTTATCGATAGGCTTGCCAACATTTCAGGTTCTAACTCACACCGTGGTCTGAAATCAAATCCTGCCAAATACTCGAGGCTCTTCCATTCTGAAAACATCGCTCCCAAACTTGTGTGTCTTCTGCTTAACGCATCTTCAACTACGTTACCTCTACCGGGAGTATAAGCTATACCAAAATCATACGACGCTAGAAACTCTAACCACCTTTGCTGTCGAAGGTTCAGTTCCTTTTGGGAGAAAAGATACCTTAATGACTTGTGATCCGTAAACAACTTGAATCGAAATAAGAACAGGTACTGTCTCCACATCTTCAGAGAAAACACGATCGCTGCCAACTCCAAATCATGAGTTGAGTAATTCCTTTCATGCGGCTTCAGCTGTCGACTCGCGTAGGTCATAACCTTATCCGTCTGGATCAACACTGCTCCAAGTCCAGTACCACATGCATCGGTGTATACTACCATTTCCTCGTTCCCACTTGGAATGGTCAAAAAAGGAGAACTCGCCAGTCCCTCTTTCATGATTCCGAAAGCTTTCTCACACTTTTCATCCCATATGAACACTTGGTTCTTCTTCGTCAATCCTCTTAATAGAGCAGCTATCTTGGAGAAATCCTTTATAAAAGGACAAAATTTCAAAATAGGATTGGTTTTAAGACTAATAGCAGATTTAGGCTAGTTTTGGAACTATTTGCAAAAATAGCCTTGTTTTAGCCACCTTAGCACTGAGGTGGTCAGTGGTTAAAAAAATACACGGGGGCTCACTTGTGAAGTGCGTCCCTTATAAATTTTCAAGAGCGCGCTTGCCAAGTGCGCCCTTGCACATATACAAGGGCGCGCTTCACAAGTGCGCCCTTGTATTTTTCCGTGGGCGCACCTTGCAGGTGCACCCATATCCGGTACCTGTTTTAAAATCTTGCAAAGCTAAAATGGGCCTCTGCCTCTAAGTTTGGTACTTTAGACCTAAATAAAACAACATAACATTTCTTAGAACATTTACATTTAATCTTCAAAGTTGGACAGAAACAAATTTCGTAATAGCGTTTAGCCAATGGAAGTAATTCAACTCTGAAATTTTTGAATGAAAAATAGAGTTTTTGCTTAGACTCAAAAACATTCCTCGCATAAAGAAAAAAAGATGTAACTTACAACCAATGCTAGAAGCTTGAAAAGCATTCTTTTATACAACCTCAATAGAGAGCCATGACTCTTAATTCCTAAAATGTTAGCTGAATAAGAAGGATACAAGTATAAAATATGTAAAACATTCATCGGACAGGTAAAGTTAATATATAAAATTGATGTAACACGCTTGCTGGACTTGGAAAGAATCAAAGCTAAAGCATTATATGTCTCGAATCAGATTTTGGTCCTAAATAACTAACATGAAGTTCAGATTTTTCCTTTTAAGAAGACCTTCTCCAGCAACTGAAGGGACTGGATCTAAGCAAGATCGGGACGAAGGTGGAAAGTAAATGTTGAACTTATAACCACAACCAAGAAAATTGACAAATTTTTGGTATGTAGTAAAAAAATTTGTTAGAACCAGAGTAATACGCCAATGATTAATCTGATCATTTTCTCATGCTTAAGTTTTCAGTTAATGGCTAACTATGTAGTAAACAGCAGTGAGTATCTAATGATTAGAAAGCAAGAAATGTCAGTGAGTTATCATTTTTAAGGTTGAACAAAAAGCTGGTTCTACGTTGTGCAAATTTTTTGGTTTCAGTGGTGAGCTATGAATGATGCAGGAGGCTGGAACGAACTAACAAGACATGGATTTACCAACAAGTACAAGTCTTTGAGGTTATAAATTCATTCATGCTAGCAACATTAAGGTCAAAGGCGAATTATCTGGCGCATTTAAAATTTTAAAAACCATCAATATAGATGGCCGCACTTGCAACATCCACAAAAAAAAAACAAGGGTGCACTTGTGAAGTGTGCCCTTGTATATGTGCAAGGGTGCACTTGGCAAATGTGCCATTGTACTTTTATAATATGCGAACTTCACAAGTGCGCCCCCCGTGTATTTTTTTATCCACTGCCACCTCAGCACTGAGGTGGCCAAAACAAGCCTATTTTTACAAATAGTTTCAAAACTAGCCTAAATCTGCTATTAATTTTAAAAACAATCCTATTTTGAACATTTGTCCTTTATAAAACGGCGATAATACCCCGCCAACCAAGAAATCTTGTTACGTCCGTCGTAGTCTTAGGTTTATCATAGTCCTGGATTGCTACCACTTTAGTGGGGTCAACCGCTATTCCATTTTAAGAAACAACATAGCCTAAGAACCTCACTTTGCTCTTCCAGAAGTTGCACTTTAAAAACTTAGCTTTCAACCGATGCTTTCGCAAGATTTCCAAAACATCTGTCAAGTGCATCTTATGCTCTTCCTCATTCCGAGAGTAAACCAGAATATCATCAACGAACGCAAGCACGAACTTGTTCAACTGATCTATAAAAAACCTAATCATAAGATACACAAAATACGTTGTGTAACACCCCGTAATTTTATAACATGACATAAGGGATAATTAAAGAATACTTAATTTTTATAAGAAGAATTAAGGGAAACAGGCAGTGCCATTTCGTTCGTCTCGGAATTCTGCTTGGAAAAGAGTCCAAGTTTGCGTAAATCAGATATCTTATGAATAAGTTATGAAGCTTAGAAGATTTAAGTTTAAAGCAAATATTATTTAAATAATAATTAAATAACAAAAACTGTTCAAAAATCAAAATTTAGACAAAGCGGCCTGAGCGGGAAATTTCCCGCTCATGGGTGTAGACCCCCTAGGGGGTGTCGACCCCCCACATGGGGTGTCGATAGGGGTGTCGACCCCATCGGCCCAGATCTGGCCTGACGTGTTCTGTGGTGGATCTGATGACGTGTTCTTCTGGGATTGGCGGGATGACGTGTTTTTCTGGTCAGGATGGTTCAGATGGATCCTAATCTAATCTAAGGGTCCTAATTCACCTAGAGCATCTATAAAATACCCCTAAACCTAACCCTAATCTCATTGTTTTCATCCATGGCGCCTCAATGCTGCTCTAATCTAAATCAAATCTAGCCTCTCTTCTCCACCAAAGCAAATCAGAATAGGAGTATTCAAATTAGAAGATCAGATCTACAAACAATCAAAGTAGAGATTATTCAAGATCATATTTACTACAACAACGCCTAATTCCCTTCTAAGAATCCAATCGCTATGAATCTATGTTACTTTCACATATAATTAAATTAAAAAGTAATTGTGATAGGATTGTAAATTGGATCTAATGTATATGCCTGTGACTGAAATGAATCTTGTCAAGCTTGTAAATCATTATCTTTCAGATTCATACCTACAAATCTGTCGTATGCCTTTCTGATCCATTTTATCGTTATATGCCTGTTTATATTTCATATGCATATTCTTATGTTTATGCCAATTTTGATGTTTTGATTCTCTTCCCTTCTTCTTTTCCTTTATTTTATGAGATTAGGCTAACTTCGAGCCTAACATTTTGCGTTGAGATTTACGCACGAATAACGTTGGAACGATTGGGAAAAAGTTTGGGAAATATGCAATGAAATGAAATTTGGCATAAATTGTTGATGAATATGGAAAATTGGTTTGGGCATAATTAAGTATGACTTGTATACATGAGATTTGGCATAAATTGTTAATAACTATGAAGATGGGTTTGGGCATAATTTAGCACATGAGAGTATAAACATAATTTAGACTGGAAATTATGGGTAAATTGGGACTTGAATCAAGAAGGTGATAATGAACGCCTAAGACACGAGGTTAGATTTGGATTGCGGTATAAGCCTACCCGGAACCGCCCAGCATATCTAGCAACCGCAATTTGGTAATATAATGTGAAAGGTCAAAGGTAGAAATTAGATGCGTAATAATGCAAAGACACGAGGTTAGATTCGGATTGTAGTATAAGCCTGCCCGAAACCGCCCGGCAAATCCAACAACCGCAAAACGGTAATCTAATGTGGGAGATCTTGCAAGATTACGGTTATAGTGAATTAATGAACGCTTAATCAAGATAAGACATGTGATTAGACATAGGGATAATAAAGGGTTAAGTGGGTTACATGGGTAGCATGTGAAACATAATAAATGCACTTAACCTAGATGAAACATGTGATTAGATATGGGGATAAAGAGGGGTTAAGTGGGAATTCCTAGTGGGGACCAAGCTTAGGAGGGAAGCTTGTGTCAAGTGGGTGGACCCTTTTCAACCAGTAACCCATTTTAGTATCTATATGAGCTCGAACTAGGTCGAGGACAAGGACACGCTTACAGGGGTTGATTGTAAGAGGTCAATAAAGAGTTAGCGATGGCAGTGCAAGTCCAACGGAGTCATGTGCGTGCGTGGGTCCGGGCTGGTAGGTAAGACGCTGTTGCATCGTGTATGTATAAGCTGTGCTTTTCAGTAGTATCGGGGTTGCAACCTTAGGGAGTGATACACCCTATTGTGGGACCAGCACAGGTGTCTACGAGGTTAGAGAGCCGATCGAATGAGGAGGGTAGTGGGTACAACTAGTGGTGGTAGGAGCAAGTAGGCACCTACGAGAGTAGCTAGGAGTACGCGAAGCTACCATTATTATGATTAGTAGAGAGGGATCATCTTTTAGTATGTAACTAGTATGTGGTACGGTGCAGAGCATATCTTATAGTGGTTAGGAGCGCATCCGATGTTCTATCTTACTTACCTTGTTTACCTTGCCATATCTGCTTATGTTTCAGTCATCTCTTATATCCAGTTTATGTTCTTATCCTGTTACTTTACTGATTATATTGTTAAAGTCACTAGACTCGCCAGACTTATGTATGAACCCATTTTGTTTCACCTCTTTTCTTTCTTTTCTCCCCCCAGGTCCTTAGGATGGGATTAGTGAAGTTTGACTTGGATTCCTTTCTTCTTGAAGTGAAGTGTTGAAAGTAATGCTCAGCTTTATCACTTTTCCATTATGGCTATTTGGAGTGGGATTATGGTTTTACTTTTATGTACTCTGATAATAATTTTGTACAAGATGGATATTTGTGTACTTGGCTTTAGTATGTGGTTTTGATGTTGTAACCAGACATGTTTTGCTTTTCCGCTACAATGAATAAATTTTGAATTTTCTTAAGTACCATTTTATATATCTGTCTTGTGATATTCTATTCTATACTCTTATAATACTCCATGAAAATTAATGCATTCCCTTAGTGAGTGACATTAATGGACGTGGGGTGTTACATGTGGTATCAGAGCTGAAGTTACCAAAACAGATAAAATATAACAATACGGATTTCGCCCGGACCTAATTGATCGCAAAATCGACCTAGACCGTTCCAAAACCCGAATACGCTAACTCTGGGCATACAACACATCAGAACAAATAACAGAAGACTTTTATAAACATCATAACAATGTTACATTAGAGTACAGAATATCAGAGTACATCGAATATACTACAACGGAAGATAATTTATAATAAATGTAATACAATGCAGCGGAAGACTATCAATGCTCTGGACACTGGTTTAAGCGTTGATCCAGAATCCTTCCCAATATATCTGCAAAATAAGCTACTCGACTGCCTGTGTGGAAAAGAGGGCACCCAAGTTTGTAAAGTGAAACAAACTACGGGTCAGTCATGGGACTGGTATGAGAAATCTAATTTAACTTATCTAATAATAAGGCTAATCACAAGACCACGCCGCTAACGAGGAACAGGTTTACTCCATTTGATTGCCAGTGCATGAATAAAGTAAATCATTAAACAACACAATGCTTTTTAGAAAAATGAAACCATTATAAGACTCAAGTCCCATCACACAATGCAACGCAAGACGGAGGATAGAGTTTTACCTTATAATGGTCAAAAATGCTTGATACGATAAAACGGATTTGATATTATTATTAGTGTATATATGTTTCAAAAACATTTCAATCATAATATATCAATCATAGACGGCATAGCTACCATATACTATGTCGCCATACTAGTTATACAATCAAAACCGTATGGTGTCGTATCAGAAGTTGGATTTCCATCATGAACCAAGGCAAGGGATCGTCCTTACCGAGTTCGAGACACTCTGGCCCGTGCCTCATGATCAGCCGCAACCGCGTCTTGGATCTTTAGGGCTGATCCACAAATATGTTAGCGGATTAGTTATTCCTGAACAATACATTTCCCCACCCTATGAGGCGTAAATATAGATCCACTAGGGACTCAAAACCGAGGCGCCTCTTTCCATCATCCACATAAGTAAAAATGCCAGGGCTTGTAAACACTGACATCACTCCTAGCTAGAAAGGTACGTATGTCCTCCCTGTAGTCCTCTCCCATTTCTGGTTCATACCGGGGTGTGAGGCTCACGAAGTATCGCTACACAAAGCTATGCTAAATAAAGCCGTGCTTTGATCATCAACCACAAGGCTCTGCTTTTCAACAAAAGCCTTGATCATTTGCATCTTAGCATACCACATTGTCAATCCGTACCATACCATTGATTTCTGCCAATATATAACCTCTAAGCTCGTACGTCTCAGAGAAGGGTGTTATGCAAGAGAATAAATTCTCCGCCACCAAATATATATATATATATATATATTTAGCAGAGATCAACGAATACAGCATAACGGAATACAACGTCAGACATACCATCCATTTACAAGTCCGTTCTGGGTTTGAACGAAACCGGAGACACCTTATTCCTCGTCCCCTATGTCTAATACAGTAGAGAGGTTCTCGCATACCCATCGATCTCCAAGTACGTCTGGACAATCATCACTTATTACGTTGTCTTGGGATGCCTCCCAATCAAGACATCAGTAATCACCCAAACGATGTGAAGATCTCCGGTCTTCAACCACCGTCTTCATCTTCGACTCTTAACCGTCTTAATAATTATTCGGAATGGGTTATACCCGATCTTTCCGAATAACTCGAGTATTTTATAATCAATAATAAAATACTATAAAAGCACGTCATACGCCTCATTCCAACTCAGAATATTCTTTTAAATAAAGATTCACATTATTAGGGAAAGGTTCCCATTAATTTTATCAAAGATAAATTCTTTAAATTTATTCTTTAATCTTCTTTTTAAAGATTCATTTAAAACACCAATTTAGTTTAATATCAAAAATCATTACTTTATGATTATTCAGCTTTAAGAAATTAATCTTGCCTTTAACTGGGTTAAAGAACCAATGTCTTTTAAAACACAGTTCATGATAAACCCAAAATCATCTTCCATTTAATATGGAATTTCCACAGAAATCAAATCAATATATAATCAATATAAGTTTCTGTATCAGACTAATAATATAAATGGAATAACAGCAAAGCCTTTTAAATTCCATTCATAGTAACGACCTTCTTTTACAGAATCTCATCTTGATTATTATTAAATCGAATTCCATTCAATTTCAATTTCAATTTCTTCTATTAAATTGGAAAACTTTATTTTGGAAATTTTCCATTAAATCTAAATAAAAAATTTATAAGTTCCAAATTATATTTTCATTGTAAATCGGGTTAAAGAACAAATGTCGTTAAAAACACAGTTCACGATAAACCCAATTCACATTTCATTTTATTCCAATTAATAAATATAACTGGAAACTCTAATAATCTTAATTAAAAGATTTATTCTTTTCTTGACTGGGTTTAAGAATAGTGTTATTGAAGACACCATTCACGACAACCCAAAATTCAATTCTTTTTTCAATTCCAACTAAATATTAATTCATGGGAAAAACTTCACTAAATCTTAAATAAAAGATTTATTCTCAACTGGGTTTAAGAACAGTGTTATTTAAGACACCATTCACGACAACCCAAAATTCAATTCTTTTATTTAGTTCCAATTAAATATTAATTAATTGGAAACTTCATTAAATCTTAATTTAATGGTTTATTCTAGTTAATAACTAGTTCATTTCGATAAAAATATATTTTTATCTTTTCAAATATGGAATTTTTCATCCAAAATCTTTTCAAATCATTTATTATGATTTTACATAATTTTTCTATATTTTTAATAATTTTATTAAGGCCATTTCAGTCGATTTCCATAACGTTCATCGAATTGCACTTACAGCGATCTTTTCTAAAATTGATTTGGACATAATTCCAAATCCAACCGTTAGATTTCAAATCTCTTATATTCATTGGAAAGCTCTTTTTGATACGAACCCAACGGTTCCGATTTTAGGAGAATCCGATGGTTGGATCTCCCGTTACATCAATTTGAAGTTAATGGTTGAAATTCGCAAACGGTCGCTGCGCGGCGCGTTCTATTCAGACCATTATATAAATATATAATATATAATATATATTTCATCGATTTCTATTTAAAATCGTATTTTATAAGATGTTTATAAATTTGTTCTAAAATGATTTTAACTTCATTTTCAATTTTAAAGCAAAACTGAATATCCTATATTTTATCATATTAAAATATTTATATTTTCAAAATATTAGATTTATAAATCTCTTCTTCTTATATTCATTATAAAATGAATAAAATCGATCGATAAACCCGTTTGGGTTAAAAATAGTGTTCCTACAAAACACGGCTTCATATTTAATTATTTTTATTCTTCATTGAATATTATTCTAAATTATTCATTATGTTAAAATATTCTTTATTTACAAGATTATTTACTTTAAAATATTCTTTATATAAAGATGTTCTTTATTTTAAAATGTTGTTTTATTAAAACATTCTGAATCAGAACGCGACTCAATCAATTACCATATAAATTCGGTCATATGGATTTCATACATTGCATATGTATATGACAGTAATGATAAATAATCATTAAACAATCCATTCACATCCAGAGTTAAATTTATAACTGTGTGAGCATTAAAATAAATAAATAACGCTCATCACAGACTGTCAATCCATCGATTGACATACAGCTAAATATTGGGACTAGTGTATGTCAAGTATCATCCCAACACCCGTGTGGGGTTTTCAAGCAACAACAATTTATATAAATAAATCATTGATTAATAAATTTAACCAATTCTAATTCAATTTGAATTATTTTCTATTTAACGAAATTTCATTTGTTTAAATTATGAATAAATATTTATAATTTAATTTCAACTACCTTACTAACATTATAATGATAATGTCTTAATCTAGCACAAATCATATTTTAACTTATGATCAATTTTCTAGTAAAATGACATTTCTAATTAACATAATCTAAATGAATGACATTTCTACTTTAACATGATATTTCTAATAAAATGATATTTTTAAGTAACATAACATTTTCTATGTAAAATGAAATTTCTAAGTTACATAACATTTTCTATGTAAAATGATATTTCTAAGTGACATAACATTTTCAATGTAAAATGATATTTTTAAGTGACATAACATTTTCTATGTAAAATGATATTTCTAAGTGACATAACATTTTCTATGTAAAATGATATTTTTGAGTAACATAACATATGCTAGATAAATGGTATTTGTTTCTTACATAGGATGATTTTAATACAATGTTATTTTTATCTTACATAACATATTCTAACAAAATGTTATTTTTATTTACATAGCATATCTTTAACAAAAATGTCATTTTTATCCTAATAAAACATTTCTAACAAAAGTGATGTTTTTATTCTAAATAACCATTTCTAACAAAAGTAATGTTTTTATTCTAAATAAACATTTTATACAAAAGTGACATTTTTAATCTAATAAAACATTTTATAACAAAATGTTATTTTATTTCTAATGCAACCTTTTATAACAAAATGTTATTTTTATTCTAATGTAACCTTTTTCTAATGTAAATGACATTTCTATCATTAACATTTCTAATTCAATAAAAGGAAATTTTATTATGTTTGACATAAATGACATTTTTATATTTGACATAAATGACCTTTTTATTCTTAACATAAATGACATTTTCAAAATTTACATAAATGACATTTTTATAATCAACATGACATTACTATAATCTAATAAAACATTCCAACAAGATGACATATTTATTTTAAATAAACATTTCAAATAAAAGTGATGTTTTTATATTAACATAACATTTCTAAACAAATGATGTTTGTATATTAACATGACATGATTCAAATAAAATGGTATTTTTAATCTATCGTAACATTTCTAACAAAAATGATGTTTTAATCTAACATAACATTTTTATAACAAAAATGATTTTTTTATTCTAATGTACATTTCTAACCAAAAATGATATTTTTATTTCGAATGGAATTTTTCTAATAAAGGTGACATTTTTAATTTAACTTAACATTTCCTAACAAAATGATATTTTTAATCTAAGTTAACATTTCCAAACAAAAGTGATGTTTTATTTCTAATACTACATTACTAACAAAAATGATATTTTATTTCTAATATAACATGTCAAAGATTATATTTCTATCATACAACAATATAATTCAGAAATCACCACAACCACAATCAATATAAATATAAATATATATTTTAATTTTAATTTCAAATCGAGAAATCTCACCATGATTTTAATTATGTACAGTTCAGATTTGAATTTCCCCAAATTTTGATTTGCTCCGTTTTCAGATCTGGTTTGTTTCATTGTGTAGATCTGGTCAGCACGATTCCAACGCTTTCAGTTTCATCGGATTTGGTTTATGTTTGAATGAGTTATGGTTATTTAAAGATTTAATTACATAACAATTTAATTAAACAAATAATTAGAAATTCTTAATTACATTAGTCTAATAAAAATCGGCCTTGTCTTCCTCATCATCTCGTTTATTATTGAACCCAAAACCTGCTCTCCACCTCACCAAATCGCACCCCCTTAGACTTCGCCTGCCACCGATCAGAATATGTCACATGAACCGCCGGAAAGCCACCTCCTCACGCCACCAACGACGTCCAATCCGGTCATCTCTCCGACGCTGGAGTCCGCTCCAAAGTCGAAGCCTTCCACTCCAAAAATCGTGCCCAATACTCTGAGTTAGATGATCATCGCCGTACCAAATTCAAGAGCTCGAAAAGCTCTCCAATTTCCTCTTTGAATTTATTGAAAATGGTTGAATGGATTGAAAGTAATTATGGATTGAAATCCGGAAGACGTTGGCCATTGAAAATTGAAGTGGCGACTGGGTTGTAAATTAGGGTCAAGTTAGGGTTTCATGATAAAGGGGTATATATAATAATAATAATTTATTAATTTAATTCTATTAATTTCAAAAATACACGCCATACCGATACGAACACCAAATCAAATCCAGCAACTGTCGCCTCTAGCTAAATTCCCCCATTCCGGACATAATGGGATATGTTTCGCAAGCCCATTCGACTGTTTCGATTAGTTTTTATAAAAATTAAAATATAAATTCATATATATTGAATTTAAACATACATTTTAATTTACTGGGGCCACAGACGGACTCCGAAAATTCCAAAAAAATTATTTCTAGTTATGTTTTAACGATACAGTCCTAACAAAACTAATTTCATCGAATTCTTAGACCGTTTTAAAAATGGTCATTTTCTAGTCGATTAAATTTGACTAAAATTGACAAAATACATTTTCTTTTGACACACTCACATATTAATTCTAGAAATTATGAAAATTGGAATCTAGCAATAATTTGACATTCCAAATCCAACAAAAGTGGTTTCGTCGAAAACCGAGGTCGTTTGCAAAATGGCTATTTATACGGGTTATATATTATATTAAATTCTACAGTGACTATTCTGAATATTCATCTGCCCATAACTTTTGATTCCCGCTATGAAATTTAAATTTTTCGGATTCGTTAGAAAGATATTTTTAAATAGATTTAAATGTTTTTGGTTTCACTAAAATCCGATTTATTTTGAATCCTGTACATTCAGTTAAAGTTCAAATTAAAATTTTCAAACTACCGCGCCATTTCTAATTCCTTTTATAATTAAATTAAAATTTTCTTTTTAACTTCGATTTAAATAAAAAAATCGTTATTATTTAAAATATTTAAAATCCATTAAAATTCCTAAAATAAAATTTTTAAATTGGCTCCAAAATTTTGGGTTGTTACATAAAAGATTTTGAAAACCGTTTTCAAAAGCATTTTTAGAAAGATATATTTCCAAAAACATGTTTTAAAGAGTGTATTTTTAAGAGAAAAGTTTATTATGAAAAACATAATCCCCAAAAAGCCATGTATCTATCTTTCGATTTTCTGTTTTGAATCTCTTCCTTTTTCCTTTCAGCATGTCTAGGGAACCCGTTATACCGGAGGGCGTACAGATACCAGGCTGGTTTAGAAGGTATCGGGAGGCTAGGGCTGCTGCCGCAGGCCCAGCAGACGTTCCTCCTTCCCCAGCTACAGCCGCTCCTCCTCCTTCCCATGTAGACGCTTTTTCTAAGATATGCAAACACTTCCGTGCGATGGGCGGAAAACCGTTTTATGGAAATGAGACGTTTGTTGAGGCTCGGAATTGGATCAAGGAAGTGGAGGATTTGTTTGGTATCTTTGAGATAGACGAGGGAAGGAAGGTTCAGTTAGCTGCTTGGTTAATGAAGGATGAAGCTTCCTTTTGGTGGGAAGTAACTAATGGAGGACGTGTAGTGGAGAAGTGGATGGATTTTAGGCAAAGGTTCGAGTTGAAATTTCTTTCACAAGAGGAGGAATGTTTATACATGGAGGGGTTCATGGCTTTGAAACAAGGGAGTTTGTCTGTGAAGGAGTACGTTAACAAGTTTAACCATTTAGCAAGATTTGGTATGGAATTGGTTAATACACCGCACAAGAAGGCCTTGAGATTTTCCAAGGGTCTGAATGAACCTTTACACGGGTTAGCTATGTCCCACATTCCTATGGGGACTACTTTCGAGAATCTTGTTAATATGGCGTTGATACATGAAGAGGAGAAATGTGCTAATGTAGATAAGGCACAGGATAAGAAAGGGGATCCAAAGAAGGCACAACAACAACAAAAGAAGGGTGGTAAGGATAACAAGGGTCCAGAGAAAAGGAAGTGTCACAATTATGGAATACCTGGCCATTTGAAGAAGGATTGTAGGAAGAAGAAGAAGACGGGTTGCTTCCAATGTAGTGAGGCAGGACATATGATTAAAGACTGCCCAAGGAGGCAAGGACAGAGGACGAGATCTACTTCTGGATGGAAGGTTCATGCTCTTATGGCACCTAGACAAGAGAGAGGTAGAAACATTTCGGTTGAAAGTTTGATTTTCCCTTTCGATTCTGGCGCTTCACATTCGTTTATATCTGCTTCTATTGTTGAGTCTCTACACCTAGATACTAGTATAGTAGTGGATCCCGTTGTTGTCTCATATCCTATTGGGGGTACGGCTCATCTTTCTATGTTATGTCGGGATTTGAGAATATATGTGTATGTCGTTGAGTTCGAATGCAATGCTTATGTGCTTAGCTTCACGGGCTATGGGTTGATTCTAGGAACGGATGGGCTAGCCAGATATGGTGCCATTCTCGACAATGAAAAGAGGGTAGTTAGACTGTTGATTAGTTTTGGTAATACTCTCGATATCTCATGCGATCCTAAGGGTTCTGTTATGCTTAGCTGCCTAGAATCTCTTGACACATCTATTGATGATTTGCAATCTGTTCGAGTAGTCCGTGAGTATGCAGATGTCTTTGAGGAGGTTAGGGGCTTACCTCTAAAATGTAAGATAGATTTCCGTATATATTTGGTGAACAATACAAAGCCAGTTGCATTGCCTGTGCGCCACATGACTCCAAGAGAAAGGAGGGAGCTTAGTAAACAAGTGAAAGAGTTGCTTGAGAAAGGGTTCATAAGAAGAAGTATCTCATAGTGGGGTGCTCCTGTTGTTTTTGCTACGAAGGCTGGTGGTTCACTTAGATTGTGCGTGGACTATAGGGAGTTGAATAAGCTCACGAAGAAGAACAGACACTTAGCTACAGGATTTCACCAGTTGAGGGTAGTTGAGGATAGTATAGATAAGACTGCTTTTAGGAATCCTGACGGTTTCTTCGAATGGCTCGTCATGCCTTTTGGTTTGACGAATGCACCCGCCTATTTCGTAGACTTTATGAGTAGGGTGTTTAGGGAGTTTCTAAACAAGTTTGTGGTGGTCTTTGTGGATGATATCTTGATATTCTCTAGAAGCGAGGAAGAACATGCCCTACATCTTAGGGAAGTCTTACAGACCCTTCGAGCACATCAACTCAAAGCTAAGTTCTCCAAATGTCATTTTTGGAGAAAGGAAGTGAGGTTCTTAGGGCACGTGGTCTCCAAGGAAGGGATAGCAGTGCATCCCGCGAAGGTGGTAGCAATCCAAGATTGGAAGATTCCTAAGAATACAACGGAAATAAGAAGTTTTCTTGGTTTGGCGGGCTATTACAGAAAGTTCATCAAGGACTTTGCAAAGATATCAGCCCCACTTACACGGTTGACAAAAAAGAATTTGAATTTTTCTTGGGATGTTGATTGTGACGATGCTTTCCAACGTTTGAAGAGGGCATTGATGACATCTCCGTTTTAGTTTTTCCAGATTCGAGTAAACCATTCACAGTGTATACCGATGCTTGCGGGACAGGGCTTGGCGCAGTTTTGATGCAAGGGGGAAGGGCGATATGCTATGGTGGGAGGCAGTTAAAGGTCCATGAGAAGAATTACCCTACCCACGACTTAGAGTTAGCTGCCATAGTTTTTGCGCTTAACTCTTGGCGTCACTATCTGCTTGGAGAGAGCTTTGAGTTGTATGCAGACCATAAGTCACTAAAATACTCGTTCTCTCAAAAAGATCTAAACTTAAGGCAACAGAGGTGGATGGAGTTCTTAGCATCCAACGATTTCGAGATTGCATATACCCCTGGCAAGGGTAACGTTGTAGCTGACGCCTTGAGTAGAAATAGGTTGACTTTAAGTCCTTTGTTTGTCGAGCGGCAGAGTTTATAGTATATCTCTACCTTTGACTTTAGACCCTCTATCAATTATGTACTCGGTTTCTTGGCATCGTTAGAGGTACGACCTACGCTTTTGGGACAGATAGGTGCGGCACAACGAGATGACCCACAGTTGATAGAGATAGTAGACAAGTTCATAAGAGGGGAGTCTTCGAGCAATCTTAGTTGGTATACTATAGATGAAAAAGGTTGGTTGCGTAGAGATGAGAGACTTTTCTTATCATGAGACGAGGGTTTGAGGAGGACAATCCTTGAAGAAGCACATCGTTCTAAAATGACCATACATCCTGATAGTGACAAGATGCATAGGGACATGAAGCGAGATTTCTTTTGGGCCGGAATGAAGAAGGATGTGGCTGAGTTCGTTTCTAATGCTTAGTGTGCCAGCAAGTCAAGGCTGAGCAAAAGAAGCCTGGTGGTTTGCTTCACCCTTTAGAGGTTCCATAGTGGAAATGGGAAAGTGTTTCCATGGATTTCGTCGATGGGTTGCTGAGGTCAAGGAAGGGTAATACGGGGATTTGGGTGGTAGTAGATAGACTAACCAAGAGCGCCCATTTCATTCCCGTTAAGAGTAAAAGAACAGCGGCATGGTTAGCATCTGTTTATCTCCGAGAGATAGTTTGTCTACACGGCATACCTTCTAGTATCATAAGCGATCGAGAACCCATTTTCACTAGTGAGTTTTGGAAGAGCTTGCAAGAGACGGTTGGAACGCAATTGTGTTTGAGCACCGCTTATCACCCTCAAACGGACGACCAAACAGAAAGAGTGAATCAGATTCTAAAAGATCTTTTGAGATTATGCATCTTGGACTTTGGAGGGACATGGGAGGAACATCTTCCATTAGTAGAGTTCGCCTACAACAACAGCTATCAGACTAGTATTAGCATGGTACCTTTTGAAGCTCTATATGGACGACCTTGCCGATCACCGACTTGTTGGTGGGAGTCTACGGATAAGATTTTGCTTGGACCCGAAATTGTTAGGGAAACTTCAAAGAAGATAGGCTTGATTCGAAGACGCATGAAGACGGCACAAGACCGGCAAAATTCATACGCTGATAAGAGACGAACCGATCTTGAGTTCGATGTTGGAGACATGGTTTTTATTAAAGTGTCACCATTAAGAAATGTAGTTCATTTTGGATCTGTAGGGAAATTGGCACCAAGGTTCGTAGGGCCATTCCCCATTATAGAAAGAATTGGACAGATGGCCTATAGAGTGAAGTTGCCTGAGAAGCTTAGTGGTGTTCATGATGTATTTCATGTGTCGCATTTGAGGAAGTGTTTATAAGATACCGCGGTAGTAGTAGAGTCGATCATGCTTAGAGAAGCGGAAGTAGAGCGAGATGCCACGGTTAGATGAGTTCTTACATGCATCCTTGGATCGAAGGTCAAGAAATTACGCACCCAAGAGGTCAAGTTGGTTAAAGTCCAGTGGGGAGATGATCAAGGAGACACGACTTGGGAGACTGAAGACAAGATATGCGCGTCGTACCCTTTCCTTTTTAAGGGTATGTTCCTAACTTCTCCTTTTTCTACCACTTCGTTTGTACTTGTTCTATCGTCTAGTGTATCCTCTCGATTATATCTTCGACCTTTAGGTAGAAAATCCTATGGTTGTAAACATTTGTTTGAGGCATGTTATGTTTGATGGATTCAAGTGGATGTAAGTGTTTTCTAGTGGTTGCTCGTGGATACATTTACACACACATTAGCCACTAGATCGGCTCAATCACTTTCATATTGCATATGAATAAGTGTGCATATTTAAGTTAATGGATGTATATTGAATGTGTTATCATATGGATGCTGCATTTGAATGAATGGTTGTGCACTCACATAAAAATTATATGTATCATTAGGATTCTTTTGCATACATAATGGACGCATGACACTATCATGTTTTGCATTAAGGAGGCCAACTGAATCAGTAGACCGCCTGATCTTTGCATTAGATAAGAGACATATACACACACTTTTGCATATGTTCATATAACATTAGAAATCTTTTAAGGACAATGGATGCTTATGGATGATGGATGAGTAGATGGATGGTAGGATACATTCTTCTTTACTTGAAGATTTCGGGGACGAAATCCTTTAAGGAGGGGAGAATGTAACACCCCGTAATTTTAAAACATGACATAATAATTAAAGAATACTTAATTTTTATAAGAAGAATTAACGGAAACGGGTTGTGCCATTTCGTTCATCTCGGAATTCTACTTGGAATAGAGTCTGAGTTTGCATAAATCGGATATCGTATGAAGAAGTTATGAAGCTTAGAAGATTTCAGTTTAAAGTAGAAATTATTTAAATAATAATTAAATAACAAAAACTGTACAAAAATCAAAATTTAGACAAAGCGGGATGAGCGGGAAATTTCCCGCTCGTAGGTGTCGACCCCCCCAGGGGGTGTTGACATGGGTGTTGACCCCCCACATTGGGTGTCGACAGGGGTGTCGACCCCCGTATAGGGGTGTCGACCCCATCGGCCCAGATCTGGCCTGACGTGTTCTGTGATGGATCTGATGACGTGTTCTTCTGGGATTGGCAGTATGACGTGTTTTTCTGGTCTGGATGGTTCAGATGGATCCAAATCTAATTTAAGGGTCGTAATTCACCTAGAGCATGAATAAAATACCCTTAAACCTAACCTTAATCTCATTGTTTTCATCCATGGTGCCTCCATGCTGCTCTAATCTAAATCAAATCTAGCCTCTCTTCTCCACCAAAGCAAATCAGAATAGGAGCATTCAAATTAGAAGATCGTATTTACAAACAATTAAAGTAGAGATTATTCAAGATCAGATTTACTACAACAATGCCTAATTCTCTTCTAAGAATCCTATTGTTGTGAGTCTATGTTACTTTCACATATAATTAAATTAAAAAGTAATTGTGATAGGATTGTAAATTGGATCTAATGTATATGCCTGTGACTGAAATGAATCTTATCAAGATTGTAAATCACTATCTTTCAGATTCATACCTATAAATCTGTCATATGCCTTTCTGATCCATTTTATCGTTATATGCCTGTTTATATTTCATATGCCTGTTCATATGTTTATGCCAGTTTTGATTCTCTTCCCTTCTTATGTTCCTTTTTCTTTATGAGATTAGACTAACTTCGAGCCTAACATATTGCATTGAGATTTACGTACGAATAACGTTGGAACGATTGGGAAAAAGTTTGGGAAATATGCAATGAAATGAAATTTGGCATAAATTATTGATGAGTATGGAAAATTGGTATGGGCATAATTGAGTATGACTTGTATACAGTAGATTTGGCATAAATTATTAAGAACTATGAAAATGGTTCGGGCATAATTTGGGACATGAGAGTATAAACATAATTTAGATTAGAAATTATGGGTAAATTGGGACTTGAATCAAAAAGGTGATAATGGACGCCTAAGACACGAGGTTAGATTCGGATTGCGGTATAAGCCTGTCCGGAACCGCCCGGCAAATCCAGCAACTGCAAAACTGTAATCTAATGTGGGAGGTCTTGCAAGATTATGGTTATAATGAATTAATGAACACTTAACCAAGATAAGACATGTGATTAGTCATGGGGATAATAAAGGGTTAAGTGGGTAACATGGGTAGCATGTGAAACATAATAAAAGCACTTAACCAAGATGAGACATGTGATTAGACATGGGGATAAAGAGGGGTTAAGTGGGAATTCCTAATAAGGACCAAGCTTAGGAGGGAAACTTGTGTCAAGTGGGTGGACCCTTTTCAACCAGTAACCCATTTTAGTTTCTATATAAGCTCGAACTAGGTCGAGGACAGGGACACGCTTACTAGGGTTGATTGTAAGAGGTCAATAAAGAGTTAGCGATGGCAGTGCAAGTCCAACGGAGTCAGGTGCGTTCGTGGGTCCGGACTGGTAGGTAAAAAACTACTGCATCATGTAGGTATAAGATGTGCATTTCAGTAGTATCGGGGTTGCCACCTTTGGGAGTGATACACCCTATTGTGGGACCAACACAAGTATCTACGAGGTTAGAGAGCCGATCGAATGGGGAGGGTAGTGGGTACAACTAGTGGTGGTAGGAGTAAGTGGGCACCTGCGAGATTAGCTTGGAGTACACGAAGCTACCATTATTATGATTAATAGGTAGGGATCATCTTTTAGTATGTAACTAGTATGTGGTACGGTGCAGAGCATATCTTATAGTGGTTAGGAGCGCATCTGATGTAAAATCTTACTTACCTTGTTTATCTTGTCATATATGCTTATGTTTCAGTCATCTCTTATATCCATTTTATGTTCTTATCCTGTTACTTTACTGATTATATTGTTAAAGTCACTAAACTCGCCAGACTTATGTCTGACCACTTTTTGTTTTGCCTCTTTTCTTTCTTTCCCCCCCTGTCCTCAGGGTGAGATTAGTGAAGCTTGACTTGGATTCCTTTCTTCTTAAAGTGCTTGGAAGTGTTGAAAGTAATGCTCAGGTTTATCTCTTTTCCATTATGGCTATTTGGAGTGGGATTATGGTTTTACTTTTATGTACTCTGATAATAATTTTGTACAAGATGGATATTTGTGTACTTGAATTTAGTATGTGGTTTTGATGTTGTAACCAGACATGTTTTGCTTTTCCGCTGCAATGAATAAAATTTGAATTTTCTTAAGTACCATTTTATATATCTGTCTTGTGATATTTTGTTCTATACTCTTATAATACTCCATGAAAGTTAATGCATTCCCTTAGTGAGTGACATTAATGGACGTGGGGTGTTACACGCTGGCGCCTTAGTCAACCCAAATGGAATCATCCACCATTTTAAGAAATCGGATGGTGTCCTAAAAGCAGTCTTCGACACACTATCTGTTGCCATCCTTAATTGGTGGAATCCCGTTGCCAAATTCATCTGAGAAAACACATTAGCTTTGTGAAGCCGATCAAACAAGTTATCGATCCTCGAAAACATATACTTGTTCTTCTTGGTCACCTTGTTCATCTCACGATAGTCCACACACAATATTAAGGATCCATCGGCGTTAGTTGCAAACACAGCTGGTGCTCCCGATTCTGATACACTTCTCCGAATGAACCCTTTTCCCAAAAGGTCACGAACTTGCACCTTTAACTCTCGCTGTTCCTTAGGCGCCATCTGCCTAAGAGTCATAACGATAGGTCTAGCACCTTCAACCAAATCGATTCTAAACTCAGTCTCACCATGCGGCGGTAAACCTTTGACCTCTTCAAAGACGTCCTTAAACTCATTAGCGACCAGTACAGATGATAAGTCTTTCTGTGGAATCACAAGCGTATATAAAAAGCTAACGAAGACACCATCTTCGAGCTTACATCAAATCAAAAACCTTCGTCCTTCCACATCCCCGACTCTCACCTCAAGCTTTTCGCAATTCACTCTTGTTGCATATCTCTTGAGCCAATCCATGCCCAAGATGCTCCCAAACCTAGCGAAGTTCAAAACAATGCAATCACACATAAAAGAGCAACCATGACTCGATAACACAAGATCATGACAAAGCATACAAAGGCTGGACGAACCCCCAACTGGATTAGTCACAACCAAAGGTCTATCACAAATCTCGGGTTCTAAACCCAAGCAGCACACAAGCTCATTACAAATAAATGAATGCGATGCTCTAGTATCAAACAATACTCGAACTGAAACACCTCTAACTGAAAGAGTACCTTGAACAACGCCACCCTTCCCTTTCTCCTCTACAGTAGGAGATCTTGAAGAAGATGACACAACTTCCAAAGCATATGTATTCACAGTCTTCTTTCCCTTAGCTAATTTCAGACAATCGTTCTTTTCATGCCCAGGCTTTCCACACTTGAAGCACTTCTTCTCAGCTTTGGGATTCTTGCATTCATTACAGAAATGACCCTACTATTGGTTGTTATAGAAAACCACCTCACTCTTAGGCTTCTTCTTGCCATCCTTTCCCTTATGTTGTTTTTGCTTCCTCTTCTTACTTTTATCACCACCCTATTGTGGTTTCGAAGCTTCCTTTGTTGCAGCGACAACATTTGCTTCTTCAGGAAACAAGCTTTCATGTCGAACAATTTTTTCCATAATCTTCTCATATGGAACGTCAAGATGATTCACCAATGTCTTCCCAATATAGGTACCAAACCCATAACAAACTTTTTATTCTTCTTGTTAGATCCAAAGGTAGCTCTAACACCAAAATTATCTGAATTGGTAAAGATTTATATCTAGAAATGCAAGAAAACACAGAAAACACACAAGATTTATAGTGGTACGGCATTAACGAGCCTACGTCCAGTTTATATCTTTGACTATACGTAAGATTCGAGTACAACCAATGATTTTTCTCTCAATATCACTTTTACAATGTTGATTCACTCAATGATTCCGAATTAATATTGATAAGAAATAAGCAGAGACAGTAATGGTAGAAACAACACTTAGAACTGCCCAAAAGATCCTGATAACGTCAAGCACAGGGCTATTTATAGTTGATATCTGCAGGTGGATCGTGGTCATATGTGGTACAAATCCCGAAGATCTCGGGCTGGTTTGTAGCTTGATGGAGAAATGGTCAATATGACGGTTATGGACAGATGTCATGAGATCCGGGGACTTCGGATCGTGATAGACCCGGTCGTGGTCAACGTCTTCTGGTTCCTGAGATCGGGTCGTGGAGAACTGGCGTGAAGGGATCGAATCATGGAGAACTGGCGAGGAGGGATCGGATCGTGATAGGGAGTTGCTATCGCTTATGGGCGTCACGAGTCGGGGAGAACAATGTGACCACGATCGAGTGTTTGAGGGTTTTTGACATGCGAGTCTTCATATTTCCTTTGTGTGTGAACCTTGGTGGCTTGGTCCAAAAGCTAGCCAACCTTTTGCCCCCTCGAAGTATGTTTTATCAAGAATGGAACATGCTTCGAAATTACTGAGCTGTCTTTTCACTAAGCGACGTGAATCAGTGGTCGTGTCTGTTTGAAATGTTGTACCGCTTCAAAAGGTTGCGTCCCTGAACTGGTATAAGTTTCAAGTTAATTCTCCAATCATTTCTTTATTTATTAGTTGATTTTCATCTTCCAAATTCCAGAAGATATCATCCTTGACCTGCCGAGTAAGTTCTCCATTTTCTTCCTCCTCTCTCTTCTCTCTGTCTTTTTTAAGGCCCGAATCGTGGTGATGTAGCGCGACCGGGACGGTCACCACGGGCCTATGGTAAAGCGGGTCGCTTGCCGTACTGTGATGGGCCTCCTTGCGCGTTCGTGGTCCGAGGGTCTTCACGGATCCGAATAAAACAAAAAGGGGGAGACGAAAAGCCTTCATTTCAGCTATATAAGCTGACGGCCTACCTCTTCCTTTCTTTCCTTCGCAGCCGCTGCCCACTTTCTCAACCGAAACCCTAATTTAACTTTTTCCAAAAACAAGGATTTTCTACAATGAAAAGTAACGGCATGGTGCTCACTTCCTATTTTGTCTGGTTATTAACTCGCCCCTCTTTATCTCCTTTGAATTTTCATTAATTTGGTGATGATAGCGAGGATTGTGGGTTCAACTTCATGGGTTCATGGATGGAGAGGAAAAACGCGGAAGAAGAAGAGGAACAAGTCAGGTCGGCTCGTGGGCAAAGTTTCGAAACAAAGCGTATGGTGCGGGTTCACAAGGAGCAGCGGAAGGGAGGCGATAGTGAAGAAGAAGGCAAGCTCCATCAAATTGTTCCGCGGACGGGGGGTAAACTCGACTCGTGATGATAGTGACATGGAAGGGTTAGGAAAAAAGATGGAGCGTTAATCTGGACAGCGGATCGGGTTGCGGAGATCGTGAGGCCCTCGATTCGTGGGAGCAGAATATTGAGTGGATCGTGAGGGTCTGTTGCGATCCGTTTGGATAATGGGTCACAAGCCAGAGTGTCCCACGATCCGAGGCCTTTCTCCGGGCTGATTTTTCCCGCGATCTGGTCCTGCATCACGAACCAATGTCATTTTACAATCCGAACCCTATCTCTTGATCTGACTTGACTGGCGATCCAATACCCACGTTGACTTACCAAATACAATGCAATCCTGATATATCTGGGGACAGTTAGGATTAGAGCCTTCAACATGAAACTTCTGAACTGGAAAACTGCATAACCTAATAGCATATAATGGCCATTATTCTGTTTATTTAACCGACTTCATGCTTTTCTTCAACGTATGCACATGCACACACTTGCACTTACACACACAGGGAACGGGTAATTGTGTTCTAACTTCTCACGTTTTCTCGCCAACACAGTTATGTCAGATAATCAATCAACCGAAATGTCAGAGAGAGATACAGAATCAGAGTCATCAAAGCATTATGATCCCAATGTGCTTCCCACAGATTCAGATCGGGAAGATTCCGACCCTGATTATGAGATCGACACCGATATCGAATCGACGACTTCTGAAAGTACATCTCTTGAAGATGAGGAAGAAGAATGTAACACCCCGCCTCTGCTAGGGTCACTCGCAAAGGAATGCACTAGCTTTAGAGGGGCGTTATTGGTAAACATGCACAGAAATATCACAAGACAGAACATATAAAATAGCGGAAGTAAAAATCGAACTTTCATAAACATTAATAATTAAGGTCTAAAGCCTTTTACATCAGAGTACATCAAAACCTGTCTTGCAATAGTAAAGAAGCATAAAGACTTTTTCATAAATTATTCCCCAAGTAAAAACAGTAAAGTAGCCATAGCCAAGAAAAGTCCAAGCCATCCATGATGACCTTCAAGCAGAAGAAGTCCGAACTAAACAGCAGTATTCCCTCCCTGTAACCTGGGGGGGGGGAAACGGAAGAAAAGAGGCGAAACAAAACGGGTCAGTCAAAAAGACTGAGTAAGCCATATCTACTATCAGCATAAAAACTAGTAAAGTTAACTGTCATGAGAAACTGAGATGAACATAAGCATGATGACAAGATAGATAAGCTAAATCAAAATAACAGGATGAACTACTGAACTCAGATAAACTAAGGTGTCATGATAAATTACGGTGTCAAGATAAAACAAGGTATCCCATCGTCAAGTTCCTGTCAATTATAATATCCCCAAGATATCTATCACGTATAACATCCCATGGTATCTATCCTGTCTTTTAGCTCTGCACCTACCGTACTAGTATCCCCACCGTATCATGTGTTAACCATAAATGACCCTTACTCAAAAGTCGCGTAATGGTCCATGTCAACCTAATATATCACATATATAGGTTACTCAACTTGTAGGTTTTATTCCATGTAAGTGTTCAGTCCCTTGCCGTAGACCATACGGGCTTTCCCATGAGGTTCTATAGTTCCATGGTCCTTAAGATCGTTTTGGATTGTCACCCTATATCTAACTAGGGTCTTCCAACATGAATCATTGTTTGTACAACTAGGTCATATGCTACCTAGGACTACTAGGGATTACGCTTACCTATTGCACGTTTTCGTATCTCGGTTTTGGTTCAACCACCCAGGTCCACTAGGATTTACGCTAACCGTCAACCGCGCCCTTTTTCCCACGCATTCATCGTGTATCGGTTTTCCATGACTGTATGCACATGTATCACATCGTGCCATCCGAGTCCTGTCACAGGGCAGACCAGGAAATACAGGACTCGGTCGGGAGCTTTCGATTTATCTGCCGATGCAGATGCTAAGGTCTGTTTTTTTCTATACGTGGCTATGGTCCCACGAGACCACTCCCTCAACTAGCGAAAGACAAGACAGGATAAATCCTGTATGAGAACACACTACTGGCCAACCCACAATCCTAGCATTACCGCAACCATAATTAGATAGAAATTATGGTCTATTGGGTGTTCTCTGCCTTTCCGTACGTACACGCTTGACCAAAGATGGTAGGTAGCCTGACGAAAATGCTATCTAGGGTACGACCGTGTATCGTCGACTATACCCTATCCATCCCCGTCTTTAGGTCGCTCGTATAGCAACCAAGGCATACTCTTGGTTCTTCTAACGCAGACCTTAACCTCTCATGAGCCTAGTATAATCACCTGGCAGCTCATAGAGGGATACCAAGAATACCCTCACGTTCCCCGAAGCCGCTGCTTCGTTACCCAGTTCGCTGGAGCCTTTATCCAAATCAGATACTTGCTCCTACTCGTATACTTAAACGATGACCTACCGTATTAGGTTACTCATCTATCTATGAACTGGTCTAAACTTCCTTGACTAAGAATCATTACTTAGTTATTCTTCAACTAAGGTTTACCACTTAGCCTTATTCCCGCTATCCTTGTTAACTACAGTTATCCACCTAATTCTCCGAATTAGGGTTTATGTAATAGATTAAGTGTCACTTAAGTTCATGACTTAATCCGGTCTACAAATCATGTCAAAATTGGCTAAGTATCCAAGTCCAAGACTTAACCCTACAAACCATGCTCAAGTTGGTTAAGTATGTATTAACTTGACCCCATCAAATTACTGAGTCAAATTGGTCAAGTGTATTCAAACGATTCGTGACTTAGCCTTATCATGTTTTCACGTTAGATTGGTTAAGTATAGGTTAACTTAACCTCCATAAATTCACGGGTTAGATTGGTTAAGTATAGGTCACTTAACCACATCAAATCATCATGTTAGATTAGTTAAGCGTTTAACTTAACCCCATTAAACTGCCAAGTGGGATTAATTAAGTCTAGGCTAACTTAACCCCATCCGATTTCCATGTTTAGACTAGTTGAGTCTAACCTTAACCCCATCCCTTAACTGTATCTTTCGGTTAAGTGTCATTAAGAAAACTTACTTAACCTTACCAAATCATCGTGTTGGATTGATTAAGTGTTGGTTAACTTAACCCCATCCACTAGTCGTATAAAAATGGTTAAGTGTCATTAGGCAAATCAAGTCACTTAACCTACCCAACCTTGTCATGTTTTGTTAAGTACCATTAGCCTAATCAAATTACTTAACCCATTTGTCCATGTCATATTTGGTTAAGGGTCATTAATCAAATTAACTTAACCCTACCATGTGGCATTAATTACTTAATGCACCTTCACCTCTCACATTAGACTTTGTTGTGGTTAACTAGCCGGTCGGTTCCGGGTAGCTTTACACCACAACTTGGTCTAACCTCGGGTTCAAGCACAACATGACCAACTTCTCACATTGGGTCCTATTTTTTGCAACTACTAGTTAGGCCGGTTGGTTCCGGGTAGTTTTACGTTGCAAACTCAACCCAACCTCGAGTTGGCCACTTTCATGTTTAGTCCAGTGTCATGTTCATATTCAAGTTTTCAAGCAATTGGGTAGACCTAACTTAATAAGTAAATTCCCAATGGGTAGACCTAACTTAATAGGTAAATTCCCAAGATTATGTTTTCAAGCATACTTACATGTCAACTTCCATGTTATATTTCAAGCCATGTTTTCAAGTTGTATTTTCATGTCATTAGAAATTACCCATAACATAACCCAACGCTTTTAAACTCGCATATACGTTCGCAACAACGTAATGGATTAAAAAAAGAGACTTGGCAAAGGCATGACAAAAATGGATATTAAGCCACAAGTTAATCATGGTGGCAAATGAGGCACAAATGTATTCATTAACTTGCATGTTACATTCTTAAGCCTCAAAAACATGCATAAACCCAAACTTGGCACATAAACGAATCATGGTGACAAAAGACATGGAATGATGACTAGTAACTCGCATATATCATCATATAAGGGTTATGACTTCATATGCAAGTTGACATAAAGGTTATGAAGGTTCTCATGTTGCATAATGCAACATTTCAACATAAAGGTTGTAGCTTTTAGCTCATAAGATCAAGATAATGACTTCATAAACTTGCATGACATGATAGCATGTATCATTCTCAATGATCAAACCCAAACTTGCAACATGAACCTTTAACTTCATAGTTAATATCTAAGAGTAGGGAAAGGGCTTACATTGCTATGAAGGCACAAATCGAAATGCAAAACAAAGATTGTGATGAAGCCTATGCATGCCATCACCCAAAAACCCAAAGATGAACCCTCCAAACCAATAAAAACCCCATCTTTATGAACAAAGATCAAAGCTTTTGCCTTGAAATCAACTTGATAAGCTCTCATACTAACATAGGGACTCTCTAACACTCTCATGATCATGAAACCTCTCATAGAAATGAAGTGGAGGCTAGGATTTTTAGTGGAGGCCATGAGAGGAGCAATTTTGCCATAGTTTAGTTGCATGAATGAATAATGAGGATTTAGGAGAGGGTTAGGGGCTTATTTATAGAGATTAGGAGTGATTAGGACCTTAGGATTAACCCTAGGACCAACCTGAGCCATCAGATTTCGAACCAGGCCCAAAAACCTAGCCAAGATAGAAAATAGGTGCACCAGGCAAAACTGCCCGGCCACCATAGGTCGACCCCCAAGTCGACAAGGCTGTCGACTTGGGTCAAGCATGTCGACTCCCAAGTCGACAGGGCTATCAACTTGGGGTGCCTGGCGGGAATTTTTCCCGCCTAGCCTTCTAGCCCTAACTTTTGAAATTAGAACTCGTTTTTGAACTTGAATTTTCTGAAAACTTCGTCAGACCATAACTTGGTCATACGGACTCCGATTCTCGAAAACTCGGACTCTATTTCGCGTATTTTTCTGAGACGAACGCAATGGCATAGCCCGTTTTTACTTGATTCAGAATTTAAAATTAAATTCTGCCTTGATTCTCGTTTTAACATGTTATCGAAATACGGGTTGTTACATTCTCCCCACCTTTTAGGATTTCGTCCCCGAAATCTCCAAGTTAGGAAGAACATATCCTACCATCCATCATTCATCTACTCAAAACATCATCCACAAGCAACCATTGTCCTTAGATGATTTCTAATGCTGTATGAATATATGCAAAACGTGTGTGTACATGTTCCTTAGCTAATGCTAATGATCAGGCCTGAATAATCTTTCTAATGCAAAAATATGTATTGTGCCATGAATCCAACATGTATGCAAATAGTCCTAGTCATATAGATACTATATGCGTGCACAATCATTCATTCATATGCAACAACCGCATGATAATACATTCGATTTCATCCATAAACAAGTATAAATACTCGTGCATATGCAATATGAAATGTGATCGAGTCGAGCTAGTATCTAATGTGTATTCGCGCATCCACGAGCAACCACTTGCAACCACTTGCAACCATATCAATCATAACATGTTTCAAATTCATGTTTACATCCATAGGGTTCTACCTAGGATTCCCTGAAACAGGGCCGAGAAGATAAACAAGACAAACTCCTTACGGGGTTTGTAACAGAAAATAGGACCGTGAGGATGTCCACAAAAGATAGCCTACAAGTAGGCTCTACAGAAAACAAGGATCAAGGATATACTCCCAAAAAGAGGTATTATGCGCGTATTTAGTCTTTGACCATCAAAGTCGTATTTCCTTGAGCTTAATTCCATTGTGCCTTGACCGTCTTTTAACTTCGCGATTTCGTAGCTTCTTATTTCCTGTTTCCATAACATGAGCTGGAACTCATTTCTTCATCGCCTCTCGTTCCACTTTGCACCTATCCTTTTTCAAGAATACTTGGCGCAAACATGATTGCGTACTCATGATCTCATGCAAGCTCTCCAAAATTCACAAGTGAATCTTGGATCTCGTTTATATACTGTAAGGTATTCCATGTAGCAGAACTTTCTCTTGAAAGTAAACAGGTGTCAACCAGGTTATCAAGCGCACTTACTAGGGTGATCTCTATAACCCATGCATAAGTGAAATGAACCATCCGTCTTATCGGCGAACACCACTCGATCGGGCTTCGAATTTCCAATAAAGGCATCAAGGGATTCTAAGTAACTAGTCATGACAGAACCTCAGAAAGGTTACACGATACTTCGAGGGTATTACCAAGGCTAATCAAAAGGTCTAACTACCCTCCTATCAAAACCGAGGGTGGCGCCCCCTACTGGATAACCACTTCATCCCTCGAATCCATCCATAGCTTGTAAACATAAGCATTATTTCCAAGCTCAACACTTGGCATAGACATTCTCAAATCCAAACAAGTCATGTATAAATGGACTGACTCTCCAATAGGACTTTGAGACAAAAATTGGGATTCTCTATTACGCTAGTACTTAAGGTGCAGAGACTCAAATATCGAGGCAGACTTAAATGATACGATGATCAAAACAAAGTCCTAACGAGATGATAGAGAAGAAGAGTTAAACCTTTAACAAGATCGTTACCCTCCTTCCGAGGTACTCTAGAAATGAGAGCATACTATTGCCCTCCCGATGATCTTGTCCTTGTCCCATGATACTTAACTATCCACCCCGTTTTACCGTGCCAAAGGTACTCTCTCGTCATGGGTTTCATTGTTCATCTTTCTCCCTCCTTGGAGGACTAAGCTATACCAACAAGTTGCTCATCCTTAAGCTCGTATCCTTTATCCTCTTTCTCACTATCCTTTCTTATAACGCGGCCACTGGTCTCTCAAAAACCACCTCCATCGTATGGAAAGCACTTCCGTAGATAGAAAAGACTAGTTGCAGTTAAAACCACTGTGACTACAGATAGAGAAAAGAAAGGAAAGGGATTCAATTAAGGAAACAAGGATAGTGCTAATGGCCTTTGGGGAATAGCCTTTTTCTTTTAAAAGAAAATTTTCTTGAAAAATGCTTCTTTGTAAACGGTTTTCAAATAGTTTTCAGAAGGTCTTTAAAAACTTTTGCCCAGTCTGGTAACCTTCTGCTCTGATACCAAATGTAACACCCCGCCTCTGCTAGGGTCACTCGCAAAGGAATGCACTAGCTTTAGAGGGGCGTTATTGGTAAACATGCACAGAAATATCACAAGATAGAACATATAAAATAGCGGAAGTAAAAATCGAACTTTCATAAACATTAATAATTAAGGTCTAAAGCCTTTTACATCAGAGTACATCAAAACCTGTCTTGCAATAGTAAAGAAGCATAAAGACTTTTTCATAAATTATTCCCCAAGTAAAAACAGTAAAGTAGCCATAGCCAAGAAAAGTCCAAGCCATCCATGATGACCTTCAAGCAGAAGAAGTCCGAACTAAACAACAGTATTTCCTCCCTGTAACCTGGGGGGGAAACGGAAGAAAAGAGGCGAAACAAAACGGGTCAGTCAAAAAGACTGAGTAAGCCCTATCTACTATCAACATAAAAACTAGTAAAGTTAACTGTCATGAGAAACGGAGATGAACATAAGCATGATGACAAGATAGATAAGCTAAATCAAAATAACAGGATGAACTACTGAACTCAGATAAACTAAGGTGTCATGATAAATTACGGTGTCAAGATAAAACAAGGTATCCCATCGTCAAGTTCCTGTCAATTATAATATCCCCAAGATATCTATCACGTATAACATCCCATGGTATCTATCCTGTCTTTTAGCTCTGCACCTACCGTACTAGTATCCCCACCGTATCATGTGTTAACCATAAATGACCCTTACTCAAAAGTCGTGTAATGGTCCATGTCAACCTAATATATCGCATATATAGGTTACTCAACTTGTAGGTTTTATTCCATGTAAGTGTTCAGTCCCTTTCCGTAGACCATACGGGCTTTCCCATGAGGTTCTATAGTTCCATGGTCCTTAAGATCGTTTTGGATTGTCACCCTATATCTAACTAGGGTCTTCCAACATGAATCATTGTTTGTACAACTAGGTCTTATGCTACCTAGGACTACTAGGGATTACGCTTACCTATTGCACGTTTTCGTATCTCGGTTTTGGTTCAACCACCCAGGGCCACTAGGATTTACGCTAACCGTCAACCGCGCCCTTTTTCCCACGCATTCATCGTGTATCGTTTTTCCATGACTGTATGCACATGTATCACATCGTGCCATCCGAGTCCTGTCACAGGGCAGACCAGGAAATACAGGACTCGGTCGGGAGCTTTCGATTTATCTGCCGATGCAGATGCTAAGGTCTGTTTTTTTCTATACGTGGCTATGGTCCCACGAGACCACTCCCTCAACTAGCGAAAGACAAGACAGGATAAATCCTGTATGAGAACACACTACTGGCCAACCCACAATCCTAGCCTTACCGCAACCATAATTAGATAGCAATTATGGTCTATTGGGTGTTCTCTGCCTTTCCGTACGTACACGCTTGACCAAAGATGGTAGGTAGCCTGACGAAAATGCTATCTAGGGTATGATCGTGTATCGTCGACTATCCCCTATCCATCCCCGTCTTTAGGTCGCTCGTATAGCAACCAAGGCATACTCTTGGTTCTTCTAACGCAGACCTTAACCTCTCATGAGCCTAGTATAATCACCTGGCAGCTCATAGAGGGATACAAAGAATACCCTCACGTTCCCCGAAGCCGCTGCTTCGTTACCCAGTTCGCTGGAGCCTTTATCCAAATCAGATACTTGCTCCTACTCGTATACTTAAACGATGACCTACCGTATTAGGTTACTCATCTATCTATGAACTGGTCTAAACTTCCTTGACTAAGAATCATTACTTAGTTATTCTTCAACTAAGGTTTACCACTTAGCCTTATTCCCGCTATCCTTGTTAACTACGGTTATCCACCTAATTCTCCGAATTAGGGTTTATGTAATAGATTAAGTGTCACTTAAGTTCATGACTTAATCCCGTCTACAAATCATGTCAAAATTGGCTAAGTATCCAAGTCCAAGACTTAACCCTACAAACCATGCTCAAGTTGGTTAAGTATGTATTAACTTGACCCCATCAAATTACTGAGTCAAATTGGTCAAGTGTATTCAAACGATTCGTGACTTAGCCTTATCATGTTTTCACGTTAGATTGGTTAAGTATAGGTTAACTTAACCTCCATAAATTCACGGGTTAGATTGGTTAAGTATAGGTCACTTAACCACATCAAATCATCATGTTAGATTAGTTAAGTGTTTAACTTAACCCCATTAAACTGCCAAGTGGGATTAATTAAGTCTAGGCTAACTTAACCCCATCCGATTTCCATGTTTAGACTAGTTGAGTCTAACCTTAACCCCATCCCTTAACTGTATCTTTCGGTTATGTGTCATTAAGAAAACTTACTTAACCTTACCAAATCATCGTGTTGGATTGATTAAGTGTTGGTTAACTTAACCCCGTCCACTAGTCGTATAAAAATGGTTAAGTGTCATTAGGCAAATCAAGTCACTTAACCTACCCAACCTTGTCATGTTTTGTTAAGTACCATTAGCCTAATCAAATTACTTAACCCATTTGTCCATGTCATATTTGGTTAAGGGTCATTAATCAAATTAACTTAACCCTACCATGTGGCATTAATTACTTAATGCACCTTCACCTCTCACATTAGACTTTGTTGTGGTTACTAGTTAAGCCGGTCGGTTCCGGGTAGCTTTACACCACAACTTGGTCTAACCTCGGGTTCAAGCACAACATGACCAACTTCTCACATTGGGTCCTATTGTTTGCAACTACTAGTTAGGCCGGTTGGTTCCAGGTAGTTTTACGTTGCAAACTCAACCCAACCTCGAGTTGGCCACTTTCATGTTTAGTCCAGTGTCATGTTCATATTCAAGTTTTCAAGCAATTGGGTAGACCTAACTTAATAGGTAAATTCCCAATGGGTAGACCTAACTTAATAGGTAAATTCCCAAGCTTATGTTTTCAAGCATACTTACATGTCAACTTCCATGTTATATTTCAAGCCATGTTTTCAAGTTGTATTTTCATGTCATTAGAAATTACCCATAACATAACCCAACGCTTTTAAACTCGCATATACGTTCGCAACAACGTAATGGATTAAAAGAAGAGACTTGGAAAAGGCATGACAAAAATGGATATTAAGCCACAAGTTAATCATGGTGGCAAATGAGGCACAAATGTATTCATTAACTTGCATGTTACATTCTTAAGCCTAAAAAACATGCATAAAACCAAACTTGGCACATAAACGAATCATGGTGACAAAAGACATGGAATGATGACTAGTAACTCGCATATATCATCATATAAGGGTTATGACTTCATATGCAAGTTGACATAAAGGTTATGAAGGTTCTCATGTTGCATAATGCAACATTTCAATATAAAGGTTGTAGCTTTTAGCTCATAAGATCAAGATAATGACTTCATAAACTTGCATGACATGATAGCATGTATCATTCTCAATGATCAAACCCAAACTTGCAACATGAACCTTTAACTTCATAGTTAATATCTAAGAGTAGGGAAAGGGCTTACATTGCTATGAAGGCACAAATCGAAATGCAAAGCAAAGATTGTGATGAAGCCTATGCATGCCATCACCCAAAAACCCAAAGATGAACCCTCCAAACCAATAAAAACCCCATCTTTATGAACAAAGATCAAAGCTTTTGCCTTGAAATCAACTTGAGAAGCTCTCATACTAACATAGGGACTCTCTAACACTCTCATGATCATGAAACCTCTCATAGAAATGAAGTGGAGGCTAGGATTTTTAGTGGAGGCCATGAGAGGAGCAATTTTGCCATAGTTTAGTTGCATGAATGAATAATGAGGATTTAGGAGAGGGTTAGGGGCTTATTTATAGAGATTAGGAGTGATTAGGACCTTAGGATTAACCCTAGGACCAACCTGAGCCATCAGATTTCGAACCAGGCCCAAAAACCTAGCCAAGATAGAAAATAGGTGCACCAGGCAAAACTGCCCGGCCACCATAGGTCGACCCCCAAGTCGACAGGGCTGTCGACTTGGGTCAAGCATGTCGACTCCCAAGTCGACAGGGCTGTCGACTTGGGGTGCCTGGCGGGAATTTTTCCCGCCTAGCCTTCTAGCCCTAACTTTTGAAATTAGAACTCGTTTTTGAACTTGAATTTTTTGAAAACTTCGTCAGACCATAACTTGGTCATACGGACTCCGATTCTCGAAAACTCGGACTCTATTTCGCATATTTTTCTAAGACGAGCGCAATGGCATAGCCCGTTTTTACTTGATTCAGAATTTAAAATTAAATTCTGCCTTGATTCTCGTTTTAACATGTTATCGAAATACAGGTTGTTACAAAGAAGATGATCAGCTCCCGACGAAATCCCAGGTGTTGAGGAAGTTGAGGAAAAGAAACTCACTGATTCTCTGGCCTCCAAATTAGACGACATAAAGCTTAAGAAAATATGTTTGAGACACGGGATCCCTTGGGACGATGCGAAGACTCCGGAAGGCGGAGATAGACCCCATTCTACCCCCGAAGGATATATGGCTGTCAGTAGGCTAATGTGTTGGGTAGGCGCTATTCCTCCATTTCCACCAATCATCGTTGAGACCTTAAGACGATTATGCATTGCCCCTATGCAGCTTTATCCCAATGCTTACGCAGCCCTGTATACTATGTGCGTGGCATATGCAGAGATTTTGCAGACTGAGCTCACCTTCAAAGATTTGAAATTCTATTATCTCTTCAAACACCGCTCTACAGTGACTCCAAACTTTTCTTTCTTCGAATCGGTAGCCAACAGGAAGGTTTTATCGGAATGCCACAGCAGCATAGGGGGTCCCAAAGCTGATTGGTTCTATATAAAGCACCAAGCCGGGTGTGCAAGGAAGTGGCTAAAATCAAGTGATCTTTAAACCTCTAGATGCGTGACCCGAGTTCGTAACCAAAGCACTGACATGTTTCTTTTCTCTATAAAGATCATAGCTTCCCCAAAACAGAAGGCTCGGTATATGATGATCGACTGTCCCGCCTCCTCAAAAGTAAATCAGACTTCTTAAAAATCAAGAAATGTATCACCGACGAGAATCTTCACAAGCACCGTCTTTTGGATGTAAGGTTCGGACTTGGTGCAGGTGGTATTCCTTATAAATATGTGCCCCCGACTGAAGGTGAATGGACCTTGGGGGTAACGAAAACCATTGAACTTCGTAAGAGCCCCTCACCATTGATCAATCGGGATGATGAGGATTTGAATGTATATAAAGGAGGCGAGGCCCGAGTCGATGAGCCAAAGGAAGTCCCAGACTCTGAGGGACAATCTCCCTTAAGGACTTCACCACCAGCTGAGCCTCCTGCTCATGATGAATTAACAAAGGAACAAATATTCGGAGAACTGAGCAAGATCCCTCTACCAAACGACATTTACACACAAGAAGATTTCGAAGAGGAACCATTATTTCCCATCTCTGAGGAAGTGAATGTTCCGGTTGGGGAAAAAGAAAACACACAGACGAGCCAGACTCTGGGCCTTGGTCTATTGGGGGGATTATACGGGATGCACGAATCACATGCACCACTCGTCACAACACTTCTACACTACCAGTATTTATGATTCTGATAAACATTTGTTTTCTTTGCAGGGAAAATGCCTCGTAAACAATCCTATTCTTATCGCTCTCTCCGAACGAGCTTACCGAGGCTTCTTTCTGATTCTGAACATGCTCGCAGTGATAGCCGAGGGAGAGATAGTTATCGACCCCGTGATTCTTATCAAACTCATTCTACATGATCTCGTTCTCCATCAAGGCAAGATGTTGGGAAATCCCATAGTCGTCCAGTGCCACCGGTGGGGGGTAAGCAGTTTCCTAAAGAATTGACTCCCCCAAAAAGTACACCCTCTCATAGCAAGTCTTCCAAGAAACACCATGAGCCAAAAGATAAAAACAAAAACTCGAGCAAGGATTTAGAAAGGAAGAAAATAGCTATTGTCCCCTGTATCCAGCGTGATTTGGATACTACCGCTACACAAGATGTTGTTTACACCTCCGAGAATCAGGTCAAGCTGGAGCGTTTGCGGAAGCAATTTCCCGACATCTTCGAGAGAGAATGGTGTTTGTTCCAGGCCTTGAACCGGTTCCCGAGGACTGGGATGTGGAGGTCATAGGGCGAGTGAGTCACGTAGCCAAACAATATAGGGTGTTGAAGAAGCATGCCGCCAATCTTTCTGCTACCATTCGTCACCTAGAGATAGAAGCAGCCAGAAACAGAGCGAAGATTGAAAACGATAGTAGGGCCAGGAGCAAAATGGAAAAGGAGCTAGAAGATACACAAGCTCAGCTCGCTTTAGCTCGGCAAGACGCGGAAAATTAAAAATTAGAGCTAGAGAGTGCTAGGAAGCGTTTTCGCACTGAGCTCGACTCGAATAGCCAAGAACGTTTGGTTTTGAAGAAAGAAGCGGAGGATCTCAGGACAATCAACACCGAACTGAAAACGGCACACGAACATTTTGCTGCTGAGAAGGCTGCCTAGGAGAAAGAGAAAGCGAGCTTAAAAGATAATCTCGCTCTTGTTGAAAAAGAGAAAACATCTTTGAATAATCGGCTTATCCAAGCCGAAGAGCGTGCTGCTCTTGCTGAAAGTAATGCTAATAACATTCTTGAATCGGCTTCCACCACTGCTGATGAGCTTGTTACAACCAAAAAAGAGATAGAAGGCTTCGAAAAATTGCTATTCGACTTCTTTAGCCAAGTTATTAAGACCCGAGACATCTCATGGATTCAGGATTATCACGTTACTTTGGCCAATGTGTAGGATATGATCGTTGAAGGCAAAAAGCGTCGATTGAAAACCGAAGAAATTGATGAAAAACAGCTCATACAGACTTATCTCAAAGGTGAAGAGCCTAAGGCTTTGGAGATAGGCAAACGTCTGATCCACGAGGAAATTGAGAAAGAGAGAACAAAGCTCAAGGGCAAGGATAAAATTGACGAAAGCTCTAACTTGGTTGTGGATCCCAAGGCCTCCGAAATTGAGGAATACAATCCTGATGATCCGTTGATTCCCTTGGCTCCAACCCCTTCAGTTGCTGGCACTGTTATTACAAATTTGGGCGAGGAGTCGGCTGAAGGTACCTCCATATTCTCTCCACAGTTCGTCAAAGCAGTTATAACTTGTCATCGTACTGCGGGACAGACAACTGAGATGACCACGTTATCTCCCAAATCACTAACATTTACTTCTCATGACATAGGTGGCAAGCCGATCGAGATGGATACGGAAGGGAAAGCAGAGGTAGAGAAAGATAATGTCCTTTCAAGTGCTGGTGCCGGAGTCCCTGAGGTTCCAAAACAAACTGAGGACACAACAAGTGATAGAGTTATTGTGGCACCTAGCACTGATGCTCCTACGGATGCCGAAGTTATTAGGGCTTTGCAAGACATCGACGGTGGTCATGGAGATGAAGAAGATGACGTAGTCATCACAGAAGAAATCAGGGATGACGATAACAAGACCTTGGCTGGTATGCAAGCAAGGAAAGAGAAACAATTGTTTTTGAAGAAGGAGGAGCAGGACCCTTTATATGTGCCTCCAATTTCGGAGGTTGATCCCAGAACTGGGCTGATCATAAAATTCTCCTCCAGGTCAATAACTTCACAGCTTGCCTCTCAGCCTTCTGATTCTCCCCCGGAGTCTCTTGTTGATAAGAGGACAAGGAAGATGGGTGATCGCTCTGATGCCGACAAAGAGGAGTTGGAGAAACAGAAGAAGGAAAAGAAATCAAAATCGTCTCCCAAGCGTAAATAGAGTGCACTTATTAGTTCATATTTTGCTTTTAGGCTTTCCACTGGCCAAGAAATGTAGTTGTGAGAATGGCCCTCTGTGACGGCAAGGAATTTCGCTCGGTCCGAACCAGTCGCTAAACCGATCCAGGCCGTTCGAAACGCCCTATCGTTTTAGAACACGACACAACAGAACGCGTACAGAAGAACATTTCATTGTATATTACAACAATGCATCAGATTATAAGAATATACAGAGTATGAATGAATATTACACAGAAATATCAGAGATTTAAATTACATTTTAAATACATCGCAGCGGAAAAATAATACAATACACAACTAGAAGTAGATATACGGATACAAAGCTTTCCGGATATCGTTCCAGCTGTAAACCAGGATCCTGTGAATATAAATCTGCAAAACCAAAACTACTAGCTGCCCGTGTCAAAATAGGGGCACCCAGAGTTTAGGTTAAAACAATAAACTCCAGGTCAGTCATGTGACTGGTGTGAGAACTAAAACAATTATTAATCTTTATTTTAAATCATTAGGTAAATCAAGGGACCACGCCGTATAACACGGAACGGGTTTCCTCCCAAGAATACCAGTGCATAAAACAAACAGCGCAATGCTAAGTAAAGAAAAATGAAGCTGTTATAAGACCCAGGTCCTATCACACAATGCAACGCAAGCCGGGGGATAGGGTTTTCCCTTATAACAGCCAAAGAATGCTTGATACGTTTAAAACAAATCATTTGATACTATTATAAGTGCATAGTGTATAAAACAACTTCAAATCATAAGTATCAATCATAGGCGGCATGAATGGCCCATAACACTATGTCGCCATATATAAGTTTACAATCAAAACCGCAAGACGACGTATTGGAAGTTGGGTTATCATTTATGGTATGAACCGAGGCTAGGGGCAAGATCCTCTACCGATTCGAGACGCTCTAGTCCGCCCCTCAGGATCAGAGCTCGAGTGACCCTTGGATCGTCAGGGCCGGTCCACCGATGTGGATTAAAATGCCTGAACATGCGTTTCCCCACCCTTTGGGGCGTAAGTCTGGCCCGTCAGCCGACCAGAAGCATCGGCCGAAACCGATATCACGAGGCGCCTCGCTTTTCAGCAAGTAATAATAGGTAACATCCACATGAGTCAAACTCGTCAGCCAGTTCAAGCACTGACGCCACTCCTAACTAGAAAGAAACGCATGTCCTCCCTGAGGTCCGTCTCCCGTTTTTGATTCATACCGGGTGTGATACTCGCGAATCAACGTTACACAAAGCTACGCCACAAAGGCCGTGCTTCGATCATCAACCACAAGACTTTGCTTTTCAACAGAAGCCTCGATCAATTGCCACTTAGGTATGCCACACAGGCAATTCACTCCATGCGATTGATATCCATCAATATATAACCCCTGAGCTCGTACGTCTCAGAGAAGGGCGTTAAGCAAGAGAATAAATTCTCCGCCGCCAAACAGATATATATTTAATAGAGATCGATCACACGGACTAAAATCCAATGTCAGACACACCGTCCATTTACAAGTCCGTTCTGGGTCTGAACGAAACCGGAGGCACCTAGTACCCCGCATATCCATCGATCTCCAAGTACGTCTGGACGATCACCAACTGTTTCCATCTTCTTGGGTGTACAGCCCAATCAAGATCATCAGTTATCACCCAAACGACGTGAAGACCTCCGGTCTTCGACCATCGTCTTCATCTTCGACTTATCGTCGTATCAGTTATTCAGAATGGGATAAACCCGGTCTTTCCGAATAACTCGCGTATATTTTGAATAAGTGTTACACAAACACAACATACGCCTCATTCCAATTCATTAGTCACTAACCGTAAATTAATCAAGAGAATAATTTCCCAAATATTAACCCCGAAGGCCGAAACCAACATCAGATCAATATCCAGGAAACCATTCTGCTTAGCTAACCGACAGTTAGTTTCTAAATTTCACATTCATAGGGAAAGGTTCCCATTAATTTTATCCAAGGTAAATTCCTTGAATTTATTCTTTAATCTATCTTTTGAATATCAATTCAAAACTAGTCGGAATTAGCGAACCTTACCGAAGTAATCATTGGTTTTAATTTCCCAATCCCAACCTATTCATCCCATGAAGTAAAACTGGTAATACCTCATATCTAACACCACGGTGTTATCGATAAATTCAATTACCATTTCACGTTCAAATCTAATTAAAGATTTAACTAACGCCGGGAGCAAAACTGGTGATACTCCATTTCGATTATTTCAATCTAATTAAAGATTCATTAAAACTCCACTTAGTTTTAATCTTTGACTGGGTTAAAGAATCAGTGTCATTTAAAAACACGGTTCACGATAAACCCAAAATCACATTCATTAATCATCGGGTTAAAGAACGAGTGTTGTTTAAAACACTGTTCACGATAAACCCAAAAATCATTCCATTAATTATCGGGTTAAAGAACAAGTGTTATTTAAAACACTGTTCACGATAAACCCAAAAATCAATACCAATTCAATTCCAATTAAATATCATTTAATTGGTACACTTCATTAAATCTAAATAAAAAGATTTAATCTTTTCTCAATTGGGTTCAAGAACAGTGTTAGTGAAGACACCATTCACGACAAACCCAAATCACATTTGATATTAAATACAAGGCTCTGAATAGAAAATATCCCGGCTTATATTCAATATCAAATTCTACGATTAACAAATGTCGTATTGGAAATAACGATATAAATATATATATCTTTCAAATTTCCATAACAACATCTGCATAATCCCGAATTCCAACATCGAAATATTCCGAAGACAATTTCGATTCAAATCCACTCCAATGCAATCATTGGAAATTCTGGTTATTTTTAAAACCCTTTTCATATTCCATTTATTTATTTAAAAATAAATAGAGTTATATTTCTAGTTCAAAACTAGTTCATTTCGATAAAAATCTATTTTTATCTTTTCAAATATGGAGTTTTTCATCCCAAATCTTCACAAATCATTTCTTATGATTTTACACAAATTATTACTATTTTTAATAATTTTATCAAGGCCCGTACAGTCGATTTCCATCAATGGCCATCGAACTGCACCTATAGCGACCTTTTTCAAATTTGATTTGGACATAATTCCAAATCCAACCGTTAGATTTCTAATTTCTAATATTCGTTAGAAAGCTATTTTCGATACGAACCCAACGGTTCTGGTTTTAGGAGAATCCGACGGTCGGATCTCCCGTAATGTCCGTTTGAAATAAATGGTCGAAATTCACGAACTGCCGCGGCGCGGCGCGTTCTATTCAGGCCATTATATTATATATATAATATATATAATATATACTTCGTTGATTTCTATTTAAAACGAATTATATAAATAGTTTTGAAATCGTTTCAAAAGCAATTTCAACTTTCTTTTCAATTCAAATCAAAATTGAATTCTTCTTTATAAATTCGTTTTAAAATTCATTTCTATTCAATTCAAATTTCAATTCAATTTGAATTCATTTCAATTCGCTTTCAATTCCATTTGAATTCGTTTTCAATTCAATTCATTTCGAAATCGTTTTAATCGATATAAATATCGTTCACGTCAAAATGGCGTCAATCTAATCAACACGGCTTCATAAATTTATATTTTCAAATATTCTATTTCAAATGTTTCTTTATTCAAAATAGTTGCTATTTTCAAAATATTTCGTTCAACACATGACCAATCTCAATGAATGAGTACTGTCAACACATGAACTTTTATTTTATATCGATAAGGGTGCAAATTTTATTACTAAAATATTTCGTTCAACACATGACCAATCTCAATGAATGAGTACTGTCAACACATGAACTTTTATTTTATATCGATAAAGGTGCAAATTTTATTACTAAAATATTTCGTTCAACACATGACCAATCTCAATGAATGAGTACTGTCAACACATGAACTTTTATTTTATAATATTCTTTATTTTTCAAATTGGAATGAGGCCCAATCAATTACCATATAAAGTTAATTATATGGATTTTCATACAACACATGTATATAATAGCATGGAAAAATAATCAACCATCAACCAAAGTGCACTACACTGTATAAGCATCAAATATAGATATCTAACGCTTAAAACAGCCTGTCAATCAACCGATCGACATATTTAATAAATCAGGATGAGTGAACTTCAAATTTCATCCCAACACCCGTGTGGGGTTTCAAACAATCAAACAAATATTTTATTCGTGCAGTTGGGCGATGTGTAAAATTTATCGACCCAATCCATGTCCTTCAAATGTGTGTACATAAACAAACCGTCTGGTTTGTAAATGAATATTTTATTTATTCACATCACGTTAAAAATTATATTTTTAACGATAAAACATTTTATTTCAACCTATGAATTTCTATTCAATTCATTTATTCAATAAAATGATATTTTTATTTTTCTAACATATTTTAGAAAATTTCGGCGGCATAACGGCACGATACTAGAAACGGGACGAGGCCTAGCCTTATCCCCGGTCTAGTGAAGGCCCACGCCATTCACACATCAATAAAAATCAATTTCATCTCACCAAGCAATTCAATTCAAACAAATAATTCAACTAATCTATGCAACCAAACAAACAAGTCCATGGTCTGTGGACGATTGTGTCGGGTGCTACTAAGCACCGTCTGCATCCTAGTATATATATATAACTAGAAAATGAAATTGAAAGGTGAGAAATTCTCACAGATAGCTATCCTAGCTCCACGGCACTTTATTGATAGAAATCTTCATCGCTATCGCATCTTCGTCACCTTCGTTGTCCGTATCCTCTACATATGAAAAAATCGAATTTTGACTTCGTTATTCAATATATAAAAATCGAATTTTGACTTTGCTATTCAATATATAAAGATTATAATTTTAATATAAAGGTTATATTTTTATTGCTTTAAAAATATAAAAATCATATCTTACTTCTTCTACTTAATAAAATTTCCGTCTTTTCTCTTTTAAAAATATGATCTTTATTTATTTCCAAGTTCAAATCTTTTCTATCTTTTTATAAAAAATCAGTTTTTATTTCTTTTATATAAATTCAGTTTTTTTTTAACTTCTTTTCAAAAATTCTGTTTTTAAAACTTAAAAAAAAAACAGTTTTAAAAACTCATAAAAAATAAGTTTATGCAACCTTAAAAAAACAGTTTTTAAATTCTAAAACAAATCAGTTTAAAATTCTTAAACAAATCAGAAATTTGTTTTTAAATCGGTTTTATAAATCAGTTTTATAAAACAAAAACAAAAATAAAAGTAAAATAAAGTCTCACCGATCTAAGAAGGGGAGGAGGAGAAGTCGGCGGCTCAGGTGGCGTTCGGAGGTTCGCGGCAGGGTTCCAGGCTTCGACGGGGGGGGGGGGGGGGGGGGGGGGGGGGGGGCTGCTTCGTCGGCGACTTCGAGATGCGACGGAGGAGGCGTCTTCGATTCGATGCGACTGGGGGGGTGTTCGATGGTCGGCGGCGATGTTTTGAAGGGGGCGGCTCGATTAGATTTTTAGGTTTTTTTTTTTTTCCTGGTCAATGAATAAGGAATCGGGGGGGGGCAAGCAGAAGAGAAAAAAAGGGGGAAAACGAAAATTAAAATAATATATATTTTTTTTATTAATTAATTATTTAATTTGTAAAAAGGTTGACTTTTACATACGACCTCGAAACGAGGTCCACCGCCTGTCGTCCCTAGCGTTTTACCCCCATTCCGAACACAATGGGATATGTATCGCAAGCTGATTCGATAGTTACAGTCAGTTTCCTTTTGAATTTTCATTTAAATCATTATATTGAATTTTAAACGCACACTTCAAATTACCGGGGTCACATACTAACTAGAAAAATTCCAGAAAAATATTTTCTAGCTTCGTATTGACAATACGGTCCTAACAAAACTAGTTTCGTCGAATTCTGAGACCGTCTAAAAAATGGCCATTTTCCAGTCGATTAAAATCAACTGAAACTGGTCAAATGCGTTTTCCTTTGCCACGCTCACATATTGATTCGGAAAATTATGAAATTTGAAACCTAGCAATAACTTGACACTGCGTATCCAACAAAACTGGTTTCGTCGAAATCCGAGGTCGTTTGCAAAATGTCCATTTTTAAGGGCCTGAATTCCATAGCGACTATTCAGAATTTTCAACTGGACATATCTTTTGATTCCCGATATGAAATCTTGATTTTTCGGATTCGTTGGAAAGATATTCACAATTAGATCCCATTATTTTTGGTTTCACTAAAATCCGGATTGTTTTGCACCCGGTACATTCAATTGAAGTTTGAAATCGAATTATCGAACTACCGCGCCATTTTCAATTCTATTTATAATTATATATAATTATTTATATTCTAACGACGACGCATATAATATATACGTTCGAATTATATTCAGAACAAATTTCTCGTCGATATTATTTAAAATAATTCATTTTAAATATTCAAAATTCGCTAAAATGGCCAAAATAAAAATTTTAAACTGGCCCAGATTTTCCGGGTTGTTACACCCTCACTTTTGTTTAGCTTTACTCTTGTAATTCCGCATTTAGTTACTGAAAATTCGTTTCTTTTGTATCTTCGCATACCTGCAAGTTTACCATGTATAAAGAGTTTATTATTTTGAATCACAAAAATTAAAAAAATCATAACTGAAACAATTGTAACTAAATACTGAAGTCATGAATGATAATCAATGAAAAATTCGTGCGCTAAGTAAACGCGTAGTGTTCATGAATGCAAAGTGCCGTATGTATATGCCCCCAATCAATCATTAATATGGTGCCTGGCCAGGGATTATTGAGGATTTATTAGAGTCATATGTGTGTTGCCCCCCATTCCCGGAAATGAGGGGTTCGGGCCCCTTTTTCATTCTTGTCCCCAGTCGTGTGACGGGGTAGGAGCCCTTGAGTGGCATGTGTCACTGAGCCTTTATACTCTCCCGATCCTTCAGCGGGGTAAGAGTTCTTGTGGCGCTAAGTATCTAGCACCTTTATACTCTCCTGATCCTTCAACAGGTTAGAGTTCGAGCTCGGTTCTCAGTCTGCTCACTGATCCTTCAGCGGGGCAGGAGTTCTGGGGACGCTAAGTCTCTAGCACCTTTATACTCTCCCGATCCTTCAGCGGGGTGGAGTGTTATCAAGGCGCTTTTATCGTGGTGCACCTTAACGCATTGGGGACGTTATCTTCGCGTCCTTTATCCTCTCTCCCTAATCTTGAGAGTTAGAGTGCAAGCAGAAGTGTGATTTACCTCGCTGCACCTTTTGGAGATTTAGCTACCGTTAGCCTTCCGATCTGATAGATGGCATTTTGAATTAGGTGTTTTGTGATCGCTGCATAGTTTAAAACAAACCTCGAAATGGTAACGATTTATTTTAATTAAAATAAAAGAGCAGACAAGAAACAATGCAGTAAAGGTAAATGACACGAGATATTTTTATAGTGGTTCGGTCGAATCATGACCTACATCCACTTTATAATATTTTGTCAAGTAACCAGACTGTTCTAGGAAAGTCGAGCCTTTTTACATGGTCCTAAAAACAAAAGAGTAAAACTGACAATTTCACGTCAGATAAGGCCGCAAATGCTGGGCATTCCACACTCTGGGGATTTCATCTCCATCCACGGTTGCTAGCTTGAAGGTTCCATTATCAAGCCTTTGTAAAATGGAGTACGGTCCTTCCCATTTCGGCCCCATATGTACTAGGGGTGGAAAGACGCGCTTCAGAACCAAGTCTTCAGGTTCAAAGGTTCGAGCTCGGACTTTCTTGTTGTAATACCGAGTAACCTATTGCTTGTGCCTCAAGGCGCGTAGATCGGCTTCATCTTCCTTTTCTTCAACCATATCCAGAGACTCAAGGAGCAGCTCATTGATGGCCATTGGGTCATAATAAGTGATTCGATGAGATGGTACTTTTAACTCAATCAGAATGACCGCTTTAACTCCAAAAGCGATGGAAAATGGGGTGTGACCCGTTGCCGACTTGTATGTTGTCCTGTAGGCCCATAGTGCCAAGGGTAATTCATCAACCCACATGGCTTTGGCTTGCTTCAATCTTTTCTTCAGAATAGATTTAATCACTTTGTTCACCGCTTCGACCTGTCCGTTCGATTGTGGATGTGCCACAAAGGTATATCTTTTCTCGATATGATTCTTCTGGCAGAAATCTCGGAACTCGGTGCTATCAAACTGGGTTCCATTGTCGGTTGTGATGACTTTTGGTATCCCAAATCGACATATAATGTTTCTGACAACAAAGTTGATCACTCGCTTGGTTGTGATCGTGGTCAATGGCTCAGCCTCGACCCATTTGGTGAAGTAATCCACGGCCACTATGGTGAATTTTTCTCCACCCTTAGCTATGGGGAGGCTTCCAATAATATCGATTCCCCAAACAGCAAAGGGCCACGAGCTCATCATCGTCTTCAACTGGCTAGGAGGTGCCTTAGGGATCTTGGAAAACTTCTGACACGCATCACAACGTCGCGCATACTTGGCTGCATCCTTGTTTATGGTGGGCTAGAAATAGCCATATCGCAATATCTTCTTTGCCAATGTTTTCCCTCCAGTGTGGTCAGCACGCTCACCTTCGTGGACTTCTTTCAGTACACGCTTGACGTCGTCATGGGCGATGCACCGGAGGAGGGGCATCGAGAAACCTTGTCTATACAGGACTTCGCCTTGCAACACATATCGGGAAGCCTTTCGGATAACTGCACGCCTCTCACTTTTCTTTGTTGGAAGTGTTCCATTTATCAAAAATTTCTTTAGAGGGGTCATCCACGACTTCCTCTCAGGTTCAATCTCTAGTACAAGATCAATTTCTATCTGATCTATACTAGGAGACTGTAGCACTTCAATCGGGACTAGCTCTGTATCTTCAAGATTATCAAAACTAGCCATCTTCGCTAACTTGTCTGTCTTTTGATTCTCCGTTCGAGGAATATGATATATGCTATGGTGGTCAAAACCATCCAGCAACTTCTTCGCTTTTTCCAAATATGATATCAGCCTTGGACTTTTGGCCTGAAACTTTCCAGTGACCTGGTTCACGACTATCTTGGAATCGCAAAAGATGTATAGTTTCGTGATCTCCAACTCCTTTGCGAGCTTCAATCCAGCAATTAGAGCTTCGTATTCGGAGTCGTTATTAGTGGCGTGGAACTCCAATCTAAGAGCGTAGCATATTAGCCGTTTCTCTAGAGTTTCAAGTACCACTCCGGCACCAGATTGTTTGTCATTCTTAGCTCCGACAGTATACAATTTCCAGGCACTGGGGTCAAGGAGTAGTCTTGGTGGGTCGACTTCTTCACTTACTGCATCATCTTTTGGGATGGTAAACTCCGCTATAAAGTCTGCAAGTGCCTGCCCTCTTATCGACCTCAAGGGTTGGAAGTTCAAGTCATATTGACTCAGCTCAATGTTCCACTTGAGCAACCTTCCTAATGCTTCTGGCCTTTGCAGAACTTGCTTCAGTGGGTGATCGGTGTTCACAGTAATGGGATGAGCCTGGAAGTAGTGGCGAATTTTTCTAGATGTGACTAGTAAGCTATACACAAGCTTTCCTATTTTTGGATAATTCCGCTCTGCGGCCGCCAATTTCTTACTCACATAGTACATCGGTCTTCGCACCTTATCTTCCTCTCTTACCAAAGCTGAACTGATCGCGTGGGATGACACCGCCAAGTACACAAACAAATCCTCATGATCCACAGGCTTAGACAGTATCGGGGGTCTTTCCAGATGACTCAACAGATTCTGGAACGCTTCTATACAATCAGGAGTCCATTTAAAGTTGCGCTTGCCTCGCTTTATCAGCTCGAAAAACGGGATGCATTCATCTGTAGCTTTGGAGATAAATCTGCTCAGCGCTGCCACTTTTCCAGCAAGGCTTTGCACATCTTTAATCCGCTTTGGTGCTTGAATATTTCAGATTGCTGTAATTTGATCTGGATTGATTTCAATTCCACGCGAGCTGACGATGAACCCTAAGAATTTTCCGGATGCTACCCCAAATGAGCATTTCAAAGGATTTAGCTTCATCCCGTATTTCCGGAGAATCTCGAACATCTCTGCTAAATCGGCAGTATGGTCAGATGATTGTCTGGACTTTACCAACATGCCGTCGACGTATACCTCCATCGTTTTCTCGATTTGGTTGTAGAACATCCTATTCACCGATCGCTGATACGTAGCACTGGCATTCTTCAGACCGAACGACATCACTACGTAACAGTATAATCCCAGATCGGTAATGAAGCTGGTATGCTCTTGGTCCGGGACGTGCATGGGGATTTGGGTGTACCCTGAGTAGGCATCCATAAAAGAAAGAAGCTCATGACCCGCCATCGAATCTATGAGCTGGTCGAGTCTAGATAACGGAAAGCTATCCTTTGGGCAGGCTTTGTTTAGATCTAAGAAGTCAATGCATGTGCGCCACTTTCCATTGGCCTTCTTCACCAAAACCGGGTTTGAAATCCAATCAGGGTATATGGAATCTTTAATAAACCCATTACTTCTCAGCTTTTCGACTTCTTCCTTCAAGGCAGCAGACCTCTCTGGGCCAAGCATTCGCCTTTTCTGTTTGACAGGAGGATGTTACAGGTTGATGCTTAATGAATGACTCATAATCGAGGGAGATATTTCACACATGTCCGCATGGGTCCAGGCGAATACATCCAAGTTAGCTTTCATGAAATTTGTTAATTCTTTGGCTCGAACATGATCCAATCTTCAGGACCTTCTCTGGGTCACTATCATCGATTGGTACGTCCACAGTCACTTCATTGGGAGTCGCCATTCTGCCCCCAGGCTCTTCATCCTCTCTGGGATCTATATCCTCAGGCAACTCTCTGGGCGACCCTCCCAGAGTTACTTTCTTTAGTTGCTATGACGTTTCCTCCCTTGGAGGGGAAGAAGCGCCCTTTGTTTCCACATCTCTTCCTTTGCGGAGCAACTTCAGCTTTGCTATGTAGCATGCTCATGCAACAACTTGATCTCCTCTGAATATACCTACACCGGCATCCGTTGGGAACTTCAACAATAAGCACCAGGGTGCGATGCAGGCCCTGAATTTGGCTAGGGCCGGTCGGCCCAAGAAGGCATTGTACGGCGACTCAACATCCAGAACCACAAAGGGGAGGATCCTCACTCTCTGGTGTTCTCCTTCCCCAAGGTTTACTGATAGTTCCACGTATCCTATCGAAGCGGTCGAGGCTCCATTAAATCAACGTATCCAACCCTCGCATGGTTTCAAATCCTTCGGCTCGAGTTTCATTTGGTCGAATGTTTTCTTAAACAGAATGTTAACCGAGCTTTCGTTATCCACTAGAACTTTATAGACTATAGCTGGGTCGATGGTAACGGTGATTACTAATGGGTCTTCAGTTGGGGAGTGGACCACAATACTTTCTTGATCGCAAAATATGACGTCATCAGACATCATCTTCTGTTGCTTAATCGGGGCATTATCTTCGGGATTGCTACATTCCCCTACTTCAAAATGTTGTTTAGCTGCGTTCAATACTGATCCATAGCTCTGAAACTGTGCCCTGCCAGATGAAGTCCACCAACTATGGTATTGATAACGATATTTTTTCCTTTTTGCTAAGCCGTTGGTTTGGCAGCAGGTTGGCTTTGGTTTGGGGCTTGTGCGGCTTGCCCCGTCCCTAAGAGTCACCTTATATTCATCAAGCTTTCCTTCTCAAAGTAGCTTTTCGACCACATCTCTTAGATGACGACATTCATTTGTGGTGTGACCATGAGTTTGGTAAAAAAGGCAAAATTTCCCAGTCTCACGTTCCTTCTCCATCGAATCTCTTGGAGGAGGCCTCTTATACTGGAGAACATTGTACGTATCCAGAAAGATATTCTCTAGAGTGTCATCTAATGGTGTAAATCTCTCAAATGGCCTAGGCCAGGATCTTCTCTGAGAGTCATTTCCTTAGTTTCTCTTCCTATTATTGTTATTATTATTCCCCGATTAGCGACCATTGCCTTGATTCTTGTTCCCGACATTAACTTCAACTTTTCCTGAGCTATCTCCCGTCTGCTTGATGGCCACATTACTTTGGATATCCTCCTTATCAGTAGCCTTCCTCTTTCGGTTGGCGTAAATTTCCTCTCGACGCAGGCGGATGTTGGCCTTTTCGTAAAATATTTCTCTAATTAACGGTGGTTTACCGGCCAGGTATCTTCCAAACTCAGTATCCTTATCCACTCTGTCAATCAAAGCCATCAAAACAGTTTGTTCATGGGGAACTCTAACCTCCGTGACTGCTAAATTGAAGCGATCTAGATAGGACCTCAAAGATTCGTCCGGACGTTGCTTAATGAGGGATAACTCAATGACATTCTTAGATCTCTGGGTATGTAGCCGGAACTGATTTACAAACTGTTCACTTAATTCCCTGAAACTGGAGATCGATCGCGTTGCCAAACGAGTGAACCGCATTAACGCCGTATCCTCCAGGAATAACGGGAATGCATTACACTTCACGGCATCGGAAGCGGCAGCTGCGTTCATGTACCATGAATATCTCATCAGGTGCTGGACTGGATCAGCCCTTCCCGCATAACGGTTCATAGATGGCATGTTAAATTTCCTTGGGAATCGAACCTCTAAAATATCATCGGTAAAGGGCGAATGACTGTGGCCTATACCCCAATCTTCGGTTCTTTGTCCGCGAATTTCCACCATCATTTGCCTAATCACGGCTTCGACATCTGCATGGGTCAGGGTGGACTCAGGGTCAGCACTTCTTTCCCTGCGAGCATCTCCAGCATTTCTTTGACGTGCTGCTGCAAGGTCTGGGTCCTGAGCCGAACACCCTAGCCCCTTATTTCCGCGATCAGTCACACAACGAGCAGGAGGAATGGGTCGATTCTGAGTAGGATCAACAACGTCTCCATTCCTAGGCAGTAGGACGGGCTCATTTAAGTTATGGTTATTGGTTTCCTGATTAAGCACCTCTATATTCTTAGCCCTTTCCAATGGAGGCCATCACCGGTTTCTTCGAGGTTCTTCAGACAAGGACGTGTGTTCCGGGGATAAAGCATGAGCTGGAGGTGGTGAAACCTGCCTTTGAATATCGTCAATTCGTCTGCCTAGGGCAGTAATATTCTGACGCAACAATGAGCTCTCCTGCCTTTGAGCGGCTAGTTCATCAGTTTGCCTGTCCAATGCTTCAAGTATACGAGTAAGATATCCTTCGGTAACTAGAGCGGAAGGGTCGAACTGGTTATCTTTATCTTCTCTTATACGTAAGGAACTCGAACCAGGTTGAGAAGAAGTACCAGCATGAGTGGAATGAGCCATAATTTCCTTCCCAGGTCGGGTAGTAGTCTGATTGTCATTTCAGATTGTGGTCCCCCTAGGCTGCTGGCTTGTGGTTTCCTCTTGACATCAGTTCATGGTGGTCCCCTGGGTTTGGATCGTGGTGGTCCTCTGGGTTCAGATCGTGGGAGCATTAGCTGGAAGGAGGGTGGAGTTATCTTGGGAATAGGTCATTATGCCTTCAGCTACACGGTTCGTGGCACCCGCTCCAGTTCGGATTGTTCCTCCATCTCCGCGATTCGAGGACTCCAGTTCAACCTCGACCTGCTCCTGAACGTTGTCTTCACGAGCTTCGTTTGTAGCTTCGTCGGCCTACGAAGTTCGTACTTCCTTAGACTTTTTTTCCAGCCATAATACTTTGGATTTGCTGGAATCTTCAAAAATTGAAACAGTGAAGTTTTGGACTGTTTTCTTCGAACTTGACAATCTAAAAAATTGAACAACAATCTGAAATGCTGAGACTTCGTTCTCAGTGAAAGCACCAAAATGTTAGATCCAAAGGTGGCTCTAACACCAAAATTATCTGAATTGGTAAAGATTTATATCTAGAAATGCAAGAAAACACAGAAAACACACAAGATTTATAGTGGTTCGACGTTAACGAGCCTACGTCCACTTTATATCTATAATTATACGTAAGATTCGAGTACAACCAATGATTTTTCTCTCAATCTCACTTTTACAATGTTGATTCACTCAATGATTTCGAATTAATATTGATAAGAAATAATGCAGAGATAGTAATGGTGGAAACAACACTTAGAACTGCCTAAAAGATCCTGAAAACGTCAAGCACAGGGCTATTTATAGTTGATATCTGCAGGTGGATCGTGGTCATACATGGCACAAATCCCGAGGATCTCGGGCTGGTTCGTAGTTTGATGGAGAAATGGTCGATATGACGGTTATGGACAGATGTCACGAGATCCGGGGACTTCGGATCATGGTAGACCCAGTCATGGTCAACGTCTTCTGGTTCCTGAGATCAGGTCATGGAGAATTAGCGTGAAGGGATCAGATCGTGGAGAACTGACGAGGAGGTATCAGATAGTGATAGGGAGTCGCGATCGCTTATGGGCATCACGAGTCGGGGAGAACAGAACAATGTGACCACGATCGAGTGTTTGAGGGTTTTTGACATGCGAGGCTTCATATTTCCTTTGTGTGTGAACCTTGGTGGCTTGGTCCAAAAGCTAGCCAACACTTCTAATAGGGTGTGTCAATATATGAACGAGCATATTTCGACAAGACCTCAAAATCAGCAACATAATCAAGCACTGGTAGACCATTATGTTTCGGCTCCATAAATTTTTTGAACAGAACTGACTTCTGAGCAGTAGAGATAAACTTCGTCTCAAACTTAACTTGGAGATATTCCCAAGTTATCTCTTCTTCCACGGTCTCTAGCGTAATAGAGTTCCACTACTTCATGGCTCTACCCTGCAATTGCCTCGATGCAAGCTTCTTCTTCATTGCATCATCTATACCCAAATCTCCGAAAATCTGTACACAAGCATCCAACCACCTTTAAACCTCTTTAGTCGGCTTTGTCCCCTTGAATGGTTTCCCCTAGAGATGTGAAGTCTTTACACAGCTTTGCGAAATCCACAGCTCTAGGTACCTGCACTTGAACTCCTACATCTACCGCTGCTGCCTCCTGAACGGGTACCCTTATGATCGCTGCCATCATGGCCTCGAACATGCTGGGTAGTCTGGTTTACCAGCATTTCTCCCTCCATGAGCAACCTCCTCCCTAGAAGCATGTCTCGATGGTTGACGACTCATTCTAAATCTGTAATATAGAATGATCAGCCATTTATGAGAAAAATGCTATAGAGTTCAAACACTATTACTATATATACACTAATATATATAATAAGCATCCATCAGAAATATACAAGTACGTCTCTCATACAATATTACATCTTCGAACTTTGGCTAAAATCATTAACCAGAGCTCTGATACCAAATGTGACAACCGCCCATAACTCCTGCACTTAACAAGCGAAATAATGCGTTGAAAGACGTGCCAGACAGCTATGGAGGATCATCAAAGTTGAACAACACCATGAGTCACCTGTCGTATAACTCACAATGCAAGGATAAAATATAATAGAACATATAGAACAAGCTATAATAGTGAAACATTTCTGAGAAGAAACTTAAAATATCATAATAACTAGAAAGACTATCCATACACCCCTGGATTACAACATAAGTGTCTGTAAAAATTTGCCTCACTACAACACTCAGAGAAAACACCAATTATTAATGTGGAAACAATAAGTATTAGATAGTATAAAAACTGATACGCAAGCCTCCTACTCGTCATCGCTCTACACCCTCGCCTCACTATGTTCTGCTACCTGTAACCTATTACTCAGTCTGCCCATCCAAAATCGGATGAATAACCCAAGGTAATAAGAGGAAACATAAAACCTTGAGTCAGGCAACAGTCTTAATGAGCGATAAAACAACTATCTAACATCATCAATAAAGTATATGAGAATAAGCAGACTAATAAACCAATCTACCAAAACTCCAGAGAAGAACCCAAACCCGTCTTCCCCACATCTGACAATGATAGCCTTTACAAACAAGCATTTACAAACAATAGTTCATACATAGCAATCAGAAGTAACAAGACAACCAGACAATAGTTACCATAGCAACCAGTTATATCTCACGAAAACACCTTAATCGAGATTAACATCCCTCAAGCACAATCCCTGAAGGCCTAAACCAACATCAGACAAGCACCCAAGAAATATCTCCCTCGATGTCATACAACTTACGTGAGAAGATAGAAGCAAAACAACCAACATCCAAGACCCCGGCTATCACTGCTTATCCCGCTTTGAAACCATTGTTAATCGTATGATGGCCAACCTTTCCACACATCAAGGGCTAGTGGTAACCCTAGTTCTAGCTAAAACTCCATATGCCATTCAATGGTACGTAACTAGGCCTTTCAACGATACCCTGGGTGCTCGACCAACAACCTTCCAGTCTTTTAGGTGCCCCTATTATACCCTTGCTTTGAGCCCGCCAGAACCTACGATAACGATAATCTCTTAGCCTTCAATATCTTTAGTCACCCAACCTAATGACTGTTCATAGCTCAAGCAAGCTTCTCGAGCAACTATTATCCATGAACTCACCAGCTTGAGTCGTCTTCATATTCGATGCATTACGACGCTCAATGAACACATCACTTCGAACATCCCAACTTGAACTCACTTCAAAGCCATAACCATCGTCGACTCAAAAACAAGCTTCCTTTTGGTCGAAATTCTTTAGATATTGAACTCCTTAGATCTTGCACCTTAGTTCTTTCCCCTTAGGTCTCACTCTTTTTGGGTCTTGCTCCTTAGGTCTCGCTCCTTAGGTCTTAAATGTGCTAAGACCTAAGAAAAATGACCTAAGGCTCTGGAAAAATGACCTTAGACCTAAGAAAAACAACCTAAGACCTAAGAAAGGAAAAACGACCGGACTCCTTAGGTCTTAAGAATGACCTAACTCCTTAGGTCCAAAAACAACCTAACTCCTTAGGTCTTAAAAACGACCTAACTCCTTAGGTCATAAAAACGATAAAAACGACCTAACTCCTTAGGTCTTAAAAATGACCTAACTCCTTAGTTCATAAAAACGACCTAACTCTTTTGGTCTCAAAAATGACCTAAAGCCAATGACCTGACGTTTGTCCCTTTCTTGAGCAACAAGTCACATGACACAAACTCCATGCCACGTCATGAACGACCTAAGAAAAATGACCCGACTCCAAATCTGACCAAAATAGCTCCAATCTTGACCAAATCATCACCAAATGACAACATCGATGCAAACAACTCATCTGAATCATCCAATTCCACAATCAACACTTTATGAAACTATCAACATCATTAAAATGAGAATTATTCATCAATAATCATATGAAATTCACTAAATCATGATAAAACTAAAATAATGGATCTAACTTGCAAAAACATAAGAATTAACATAAGAATTACCGGTTTAAGTTGTTATATTAGATCCTATGGTAATTCAAATGAAAATATACTTACCATGATGTAGATCTAGGTGAAAACAACTCGAAAATGATGAAAATAAGATCAAACACTCATATACTTGATTAAATCCATGTTAGAGATGCATATCACTCACCAATTCTTCGAATTAACTCAAAATCGCTAAATTCTCAATCCAGACAATAAAGAATATGCTTCAAACCTCTTGATTTGATGCGATCTCTCTTCACTTGACGTAGATTTAGCATCAAACAGTGTAGATCTTCAATTCTCTTATGTAGATGTAGAATTTTAATGGTGGAAAGGTGTATTTGATTGAGCAATGAGGATCACAAGCTCAACCAAATGAGAGAATGAAGAAACTAAACTATTCTTCATGCCTCTAACCCCCTATTCATAGCCTCCCACCAGCCCAATTATGGGCCTCCTCAAATCAGCCCATCAATGACTTACAAAACCTGAATTGAAATCGTGAAACACTAAAACAGCGATTCCTCCCAAACCGCTGAACCAAATCTTTAATGTGACCATCTACGGAATTGGCAACACCAATTCCTTTCCAATGAGACCAATCTCAGCACCTGATTCGATCCCTGTCAAAAATTATACCATGTACAAGACTGACACAGGAAAAATGGTAACAAATAAAATTGGTAAAAATTATGGACATGTATCACATCCCCAAAATCAACATATCAAAATATAAGAATGATCCAACCCTCAGGGAACTAAAAAAAGTATTTTACAATCCCCCGATATATAAAATGCGGGCTGTTACAAGAACCCTATTAACAACCTCAATTTGACCATCTGGTTGTTGATGGTATGTTGTGCTCATGCATAGCTCTTTTCCCATTGCTTCTTGAAAGTTAGACTAAAATTTTGAGGTGAATAAAGTAACTCTGTCACTCACTATTGATTTGGGTACTCCATGCAACCATACTATTTCCTTCACAAACATCTGTGCTAATTTGTTTGCACATCTTTCTAATTTTATAGGGATAAAATGTGCTGATTTGGTTAGCCTATCCACCACAACACAAATACTATCATTCCCCCTACTAGTTCTAGGTAAACCGCTTATGAAATCCATAGATATCTCTTCCCACTTTGTAACGTCCCATATTTTTAGCAATTGAATAATTAATTTATTTAATTATTTAAATATCTATTTGGCAATATCGATAACTTGAGTTAAATAATTTTGATTATTTAATTATTATAAATAGAGGAATAATAATTTAATTTTTGAAATAGTCAGAAATAGAACTAATAATATTGTGTGAATCGGATAATTTAAGATATTTAATTCAGTTTAGAATTGAGTATTAATAATGAATATATTAATTAAACAACAGTTGAACGCATTAATTATAATATAATTATAATCGATCCCGTAACGTCGCAGCAGTTCGTAATATTGAGTTTTGAACTTTAAACGAATATACAGGATTCATTATAAGTCGGATTTCTTTGAAATAAGAAATGTTCGAATCTGTTGAGCTATATTTTTCCAATGGAAGTGAAAAACGGAGATTTCGCTTTATAGATTGTAAGTTGTATCCAAACCAAATTTTCAAATAGTCGCTATGGAATCGTTTATAATCCATAACAGTTATTTAGTTATAATAAATTAACGATTTTGAATTTGGATGAGATTTTTAAGACATAGTTATAATTTAATTTTTAGAATTTTACTGTAATTTTTAATCTGGAAAGTACGCCACTTTTTATTTGGAGTATTTTACACCCTAAATCGGCATTTTGGGCTTTCACGAGATAAGTTAACTAGTCTACATTATTATATTTTTGGAGTCGTGGCACATCATTCGACACGACCGTACTTCTATTTTTGTCCATATTAGTTCATATATGATAGTTTTGGTTTGATTTCTCGTACGCAAGTTTAGTGAAATATTATATGGATAAATGGTTACCTTCGTTACTAAGAAAATAGTACAGCTTCTGCTCCTTTCACACAGGCTATAATCACTGCCAATATTTTCACATCACAACAGCTGCTGCCTATTACTTAACATCGAAGGTTCCTAATTATATAAATATTGTTCGTCTTCCCTTTTTCTTTGGTTCAAACAAAACCCATTGCTGAAGCTTCCACGCAGGCTGAAAGAAATCAAAATATAATTTCCACACATCTAAAAATCATGAAAAAAAATATATAAAATGGGGAAACTAGTTCGAACGGAAGGAAGCATCCTTCCAGTGTATTAAAATGGGGATATACTACAATGGGGAGTACCTCCGTTCAGTGTACAAGAGGGAAAATCGCATGAAGGAGTTATGGCGAGGAGGATGTTTGGCAAATGGTGGAGCTCGCAGTTGTATTTTTGGAGAGGAAATGGGAGTCTAAGATTTTGCGGCAAATGTTTACTCAGTAGCAGGTTACGGGTTTTTTTGGAGTGGGAGGATGGACGCATTGATCACGTGGATCTGATGCATGGGAAGTTGGTCTGGAAGTGAAGGATCAGAGTGGGTTATTCACTGTACGACGTGGGCGTGATTCATGGGAGGAGTACAACAATGGGGTAGTGCATGGTGTAGTTCATAGCACGGTGGAGGAACAAGGGTGTCCACGTCAAGTTCTGGAGTCGTATATAGGCTGTGTAATGGTATAGGCGATGTTTGCTTTGATGGAGGAGCAAAGGCGCTGGGAAGTTTTTGTTACTGGTGCTTGCGTGTATGTACTGGAGCATGTTTACAGGAGTTTGCATTCTATGTGTTTGTGGAAGATGAAGTATTAAGTGCGGTTATGATCAGGGCATATGGCGTAGGCCAAATTGCAAAGCCCAATAAAATAAAATAAGAGCAAAAATGGCAGATATATGGTGTGTATAGGAGTTCGGCCATGCTAAGTTTAAAGGAAGACATGCTGAAGCTTTTAAATCCTGGAAGCTTGCATGACATTTTCATTTGGGGAAGATATACCGTTGGTATTGGGTAAAGGAGGGGGGTAATGTGCCGTATAAGAGAAATGGTTAAGTGGAGCGAAGTTTATATAAGGTGACGCTCGTTTCAAATTAACATTTTAAGTTTTATTTAATTTAAATAGTGCATACAACTTTAAAATGTGATATCTCATCCATACATGGCCAGAATTATGAACGGTCAGTCACGTTGGAATCGTGTGATTGCAAGCTACGCATTAAAATTGGATTGGAGCGGTTTTAAGATCATTACAATTTTAGGCCGAATAAAATGTCCAATTAAATCAACGACAGTTTATCGTTATTTAACGATAAACGACCAAGGTGAGGAAACTCACTAACTCTGTCCAGTTATATAATTTTATAAACGTTATTTAATATTGATAAAAATGATTGATTGTTGTATGATGGCTGTTTGGATGATTAACTAATATATTGGTTGATAGTTATATATATAAATCATTGATTTAATACCGATTTGTTATATATATAAATCATTGATTTAATACCGATTTGTTATATATATAAATCATTGATTTAATACCGATTTTGTTTTATACTTAATTTCATACCGATATGGAATTGGGTTTACCTATATTGATTAACATATGTGAATGCAGGGAAATAGGTTAGAGGAATCCGACTGGATTCCTCAATAATTATTGTTGTTTTTCATATATTGTATTATATGATGTGACGAATAATATACGGTTGATTATTGTGTTTTTGGGATGTTTTAAACAACATTGACCTGAAATAATTGGTATAAAATACTGTAAAATATAATCAAATATATTGGAAAGGAAACTGTGGTTTTAAAAAGGATAATCAATTTTCAAATAGAAATTGAATTTCGAATGGAGTAGAATATAATAACTTGTTTAATTATATTAAAACAAGTAGTTTTATTTATAAACAAACGTTAGAAATAAAAATGGATTAATTATTATTAAATAATTTGAAAATATAAGATGAATTTATAAAGGGCAGATTGGTTAACCGTTTCGAACGAAAACGACGAAATTTATTTAGATGTTCAAAATGTAAAGATAATTGAAATAAACACATATGGAATTATAATTTGATTTCGACTATGTCGAAAATTATGAATATAATTTATTTTAGAAATTATAGATTACAAAAACTTAGAAATTAACAAGATAGTTAATATTTGGTTTAAAAACCAATAGTTTATAATCGAATGTGTAATCGAGATTTAGTTATAAACTTGATATATAATTAACAAGAAACTGATTTATAAATGGAGTTCATAAAGTGAAATAAGAATATGAATTTATAAAAGAACTAGAGAGATGGGGTTTTAAACTGTAATGATAAACTTATTTAAATCAAGATCTGATTTAATAAACTAAGACTAGATTTCTATAGAAAAATAATGTTCACATTATAAAGTGAATAATGATTTTAGAACAAACATTTTGCAAGATCTAAGTGGTTAAAAAATGAAACGATTGTGTAAATAAGAAGTTAAGGATGGAGTTAAGGAAATTAGAAACTGACTGGAGATTAGTTATGTTGAATGGCTTTCTGAGTATCGATCTGATGTTGGTTTCGGCCTTCGGGGTTAATACTTAGGTTGTTATTCTCTTACTGGTTTACGGTTAGGGACTGATGGATAGCGTTGCGTGAAAAAGGTATGGAAATTTTTCCAGTATTAATGGCATGTCTTTCGAAATAGGGGAATAAAAAGAGTTGTGAATATATGGAAATGTTTTCCAAGAAAATCGTGAGAAGTAAAATGGGTTTTAAGAAATAAATGGGAAATTCGGAAATGAAATTATGATTGATCGATAAGATTTCCATTTGGGAATATGACCGTTGTTTGTATACATGTTTTCCTTTGATAGTTAAATAACCGATTATCAAAGTTTTTTACCATTTCCGTTGTCAATACGGAGAGATCGGGATCAGATTTATCATCTGAAAACCACTCCGTATGGGCATTATCGTTTTGAATCAAATATATCGAAGACAATTGGCGAGGAAGTTTATGCAAGGGTTATTATGGCGATCCTAGGTAGAAATTGCCTAAGATGGATTTACAGAATAATTCCTTCGGTTGTCCAGTCCCAGTACAACGTGTATGGATGAATGTCTGACAAAGTATATTTAAAAGACCGCATAAGTTGATCTCTTAAAACGTATTTATGTTTGGTGGTGGAGAAACTCGTTTCTCTTAGCTTTATACCCGCGGCATTTTTGGAGAAATCAATTTGTGATTTGACGAGTATGATGATGTGGCATTCAAAGTAGATGAAGTGTAAAAAGATACATTACAACCTCAAGCCTCATCAACCAGGAAATGATAAAAATCGGGCAGGTAGCATGGCTAAGTGGGTCGCACCCAATTAGAATATATTGTCACCATCTAGAGAATATTCATATTTAGTACTTCTTTCGCTTCTGTATCTCCCGGGAACAGTTATGTTGGTATACCAACCGTAAGGTGACAATATATTCGGAACATTCAAGCGAAATGAATGGACGGTTATGTGTGGCTGAGTCACAAGATGTTCTTGTTGAACTCCAGTGTATCGCTTCTAGAGTACACTGATCGGTAGGTGGTTCCATACCTTGTCATAGTTGGAAATCCATTACCCAATAAGATCCCGCGGTTTTTGTATATTATATAAGTAGAGCGTGAGATGAAAGCGTTGTACTAGATTGTTATTTACTTGATTTAGACATTATTATTATATCAGAAAATATTGATCTTATGAAATATTTTGGGTTATCATAAGGTAAAAACCGTCTGTGTTTATTTGTGGATTGGTCTTATAATTATCATATCTTTTAAAAGGATTTTAAAAGTTAAACCAAGTGATGAGAGTTAACTCACACCAGTCCCATGATTGACCCAGAGTTTATTTTGTTTTATTTTCCCTAAACTCTTGTGTGCCCAAATTTGTACGGGCAGTCAAGTAGTCGGGATTTTTTAGATATACTTGGAGGAGCTCGGAGCAGGAGGCTTCGGAGTTAGATATATATAGAGTTTATTTCCGCTGTGATGTTATGTGATAATGATATGTATATATAGTTACCAGTTTGTATTTCCAAAGTTGTTATATATTATATTTAATTTATTATATTTTATTCGTTCCGTTGTGAGATTCATGTTACTCTGATTCTGTTCTATTGTGATCTTCTTCTATTCTAATTTTCTTTCTTTCTATTTATCACCCTCTGACTTCTTTCTATTAATGGTCTGGTATTTCCCATGCTTGAATAGTCAACATAGGGTGTTGTGTCGATTTTCAGGGTCGACAATCCCTGAGTCGTTACACACTTCCACTCAGATACATGTAGGGGTTGCAATAATCATGAAGGCTTTAAGTACTCAGCCTTTATTTTCTGACATATCATGCATTCTGCCATATATTTCCCCACAGCTTCCTTCATTCCCTTCCACTAAAAATTCCTCTCATGGATTTGATACATCTTTGTTCCCTAGGTGGACAATATACTTACTTTTGTGATTCACATCCAGCACTTCTTTTCTAAGGTCTTCATTGGAGGGGACACATAACCTCCTCTTGTTCCTTAGGTAACCTTGATCATCAAGGTGAAATGTTCCATCTCCTCTACCTTTAATAAAATGGTTTTATTTTCATATAGAAATGGGTCCTCGTCTTGGGTTGTCCCTACTTTAGTAATTAAATCTGATTTAATGCTTATGTGACATTCCTTTCCCATTTCAGTTGAATTATAGTTTATGTCCATAGGTACACAGCTCGTACCTTCTACTTCTACATATGTGAGAAATGTCAGGGTTTTAAACTCTTCCATCATCATTAATGCCATCCTAGCATGATGCCTATTAAGTGCATCAACTACCTTGTTGGCCTAACCTAGTGTATACAAAATGTCAAGATCATAGGCTGCTAAGAGTTCAACCCATCTACGTTCCCTAATATTCAAATCTTTTTGTGAGAATAAATATTTCAGTGATTTTTGATCAGTATATAATTCAAATTTTGCCCCTAACAAATAGTGTCTCTACAGCTTTAAGGCATACTACTGTAGCTGATTCTAGATCATGTGTAGCATATCTAGTCTCACTATATTTCAATCTCCTTGAGGCATATGCTATAACTTGATCTTCTTGCATTAAGACATCCCCTAAGCCGGCCCCACAAGCATTTGTGCAGACAATTAATTCCTCATTCCCCTCAGGAACCTTTGGCATAAGGGATTGTACCAAAGATTCTTTTAGTTTCATAAAACCTTTCTCACGTCTTTCTGTCCAAATGAAGGGGTGATCCTTCCTTATTAACTAAGTTAGTGGTATAATTAACTTAGCAAAATCATTTATGAACCTTATATAATAGCCTGCCAAGCCCACAAAAGATCTTACTTCAGTTACAGTTCTAGGTCTCTTCCATGCTTGAACTGCTACTACTTTGCTTGCATCCACTAAGATGCCTTTATTAGAGACAATGTGGCCCAAAAATCTTACTTCACTCTTCTAGAATGTACACTTGGTAAATTTTTCCTTAAGGTCGTTCTTCTTCAATCTACTCAAAACCAAATGCAAGTGTTTTTCATGCTCTTTCTGTTTTAGAATAAATCAGTATATAATATATAAAGATTAATACAAACTCATCCAAATAATCCTTGAACATCATATTCATTAAATAAAAAAAATAGGATGGAGCATTTGTGAGACCAAATGGCATGACTAAAAATTCATATAACACGTACCTACTGTTGAATACAATATACTCAATACTTTCTTCCGCTACCTTCATCTGGTGGAAGCCTAAGGCCAAGTCGAACCTAGAGAATACTCTTGCACCACTTAATTGATCAAAAAGATTATCTATTTGAGGCAATGGAACTATACCAGAAATGCCAATTAGACAGTGCTCATGACCGTATCTAATTTGATTTGATAGTGCTATCGTCCATATCAAATTGTGGCGTCTTTGTCAATTTGATACGGCCATGAGCCATATCAAATTGATAATTTGATAAGGCTCATGGTAGTATCAAATTTTCAAACAGATACGGCCATGAGCCGTACCTAAATTTCAATTTAATACGGCCATGAACCGTATCTAATTTTCAAATAGATGCGGCTATAAGTCTTCTCAATTTGATAATGAGATACGACTCATGACCGTATCTATTTGAAAATTAGATACGGCCATGAGCCATATCTAATTAAAAAATATAAAAAAATACATTCCATTATATATAATAAAGGGAAAATAAGAATTTGAATTCCATTGTCCATATCACCCTATATTACACTGTTATTGGGCATTTCATTCACTGATATATTTACAGACCAAGAAAATAAAGTTTATTTACAAATGCATACCACAAACAATGCAAAGTATACATTATTCTCTTCTTCTTTTTTTTTTAATTTGAGTCAAATGAGGTTCTTATTCACAAATTGCTTCAACGACTATTCTCTTCATAGTCCCGGGACATGGGTCTCCTCCAAATACTTTAGGTTCTATTACTACTGCACATGATACTGTAAATACTACATTTCTACATTGAACCTTCTCCACATTGAAGCCTGCATAGAAACAAAAAAATAGTTAAATATCTGATACTATTAGGTACTACATACATAATTGATTATAGTTGAATGGATTCTAAAACAGTTAAATATCATATATGTTACCTTAACCTTTTTTTTAGAAAAAGAGTAAGCAAGATATTAAAAATATTTTAGCAATGCATAAAGCCATACTAAATCTTTTATCATTAGCTTCATTTTGACTTCCCATGTAAAAAATTATGGAAATAACAAATGAAATAATAAGACAGTTGCCATGTAAAATAATAATGAATTTATGCAGGCATAGTATTTTCCAAATCCATCGTGTAGCTTCCCGAATACACATTTAAGTTCTTCCAAATATTTGTTTCAACACATCATGTGAATATGAACTGGTAATGAAAGTCATGAATGATGGGCTGAACAGTTTTACCCAAGAATCCTCCTAGAAGCAGCATTTTGGCAAGCGAGGACATGGGGACTAACTGACTATTAATGTATGCCCTACAAAGCCAAATTCGGTAGGCAATCATACATTGCATCTAACAATTACTTGTATCGCTAGAAAACATGTTAGTAATGGTCAAAAGATCTAAATACTATGGCAATATTCTACATTTAAAAGTTAAGCAAGTGCTGGATAACACAAGAACGCACCAAATGCTGACAAATGTAATAACTCCTGCTTTGACATTAAGCTACTTCAACCTGCATTTTTTCTACTTGTCAGACATTGACTAAATCATAACCTGCATTTGTTCTAAAGTGTTGACTTTATTTCCAGAGTATTGATTGTTATATGTACACTTATTACATTTTAAGCAGCAACAAAAAACATAAAAACAACACCAAATAAGTTTATTAATTAATCCATGTATGAATTTGCAGAAGAAAAATCATTGTATAAAATAAATCAATCTATATTGTGAATGAAGTAACAAAACCTGTGGATTCTAGTAATAGTAATATGTAATAACCTATCTCTCAATCTATCTTTTCAAGTATCGCTAAAAACGTGTAAATAATTAAGGCAAACCCAGAAATCAAATCACAATGAACTTACAAATTTAAAATTGATTGGTAAACACCATTGATAATCAACAAAATTGTTTAGCACTTGAAAACAAATCAAAATAACTGATGCAAAAAAATTGGAATTATATATCAAAATTCTTACAGATTTATGAGTAGATTCGGGAAACAAATCTTTATTTTCTTCAATTAAATCTTCCTCCTGTACACTTCAGTGGTCTATGTCTTACTCCGTTCCTCCAATTTCCTTTTGATGATGAGAGAACTAATTAGGATCTCATTTGATTTAGAGAAAACTAGGTTGAGGGAAGCGTACGCTTTTAAGCATCATGCTTCAGCTGGTATGACAAATCACGAAGTTGAAATCGAGCAGCTATCTTGGAATCGCCAACTATCACAGAATCAAGCAGAGGGCTGCGGTGGGGGAAATAAGGCTAGGATTCTGGAAGAGAGAAACAAAAATAATGAAAGAATTAATTGTGATTTGGGCGGGCTATGAAAAATGGAAGTGATGAAGGAGAAGAGAAAATGTGATGCGGTTTTGATACAGGTCAAACGAGTATCAAATGAAGTAATCCGAATCTTCGTAGATCTATAGTTAGATTTTAGGGGTTGGGGGAGCTGTGGATCTGTTGAGCTGTAGCAAAGAAAATTTGATACGACTATGAGCCGTATCAAATTTGATACGTCTTTAAGCCATCAAATTTCCACATTTCGGTGTGCCAAATTTGTTGTTTCGGTGTAGTATGGATACTTGTTCTTTATTGTAACTTTGTTGAGCTCCTTGTAATATATCCATATTCTCAATGTGCCATCATGTTTCTTGACAAATACTATAAGGGACCCCCCAATAAGAGCTACTAGGCCTAATGAAACCTTTTTCTTTTAGTTCTTACAACTGCTTTTTCAATTCTTCCAACTCTTTTGGACCCATCCTAGTTGGCTTTTTAATTACAAGACTTGTACCAAGCAGCGACCTAATTTGAAATTCCATTATTCTATTTTGATGTACACGCTTTACTTCTTCAAAAACATCTGGATATTCATTCACTACAACAATTTGTCCCAAGATTAAGGTTTGTCTCTTCTGTATTAAAAAACTCAATTGTCTCAATTTACTTTCTTTACTGACTTCACATAATATTGTTATCCTTTTGTCGCCAGCAACTTTCAAAGAAATAATTGGTGTTTCCAAATTTATGATGTCCTTATGTTTCTTTAACTAATCTACCCCTAGTATAACCCATATACCCGGGTAATTTAACACAAAAAAATCATAAATAAATATAATACCCCTATATTTAATTCTACTTGCATGCATTTTTTTCTAACACATATGAGCTCCCTATAGGATTCTTAATAAACAAAGGCTTATCAACCATAACACATGTCAGTCTTAGTTGTTGCACGATGTCATATGAAATGAGTGAATGAGTTGGTCCAGTGTCATATATAACAATTAAAGGCATTTTTTTAATATATAAAGTACCTTAAACTTGTCCTTGTTCTTCAATATTAGAGCCAATCACTGATTTTCCTTTCCCCTCCAAAGTTCCCACCTTTCCTTGCTTCTTGTAGCTAGTACTATTCTCCTTAATATGACCTACCTTCCCACAATTAGAACACTTAAATGTCACATTGGGTCTAGTTAGGCGTTTGTATTTAATATGTCCTTCCTTGCCACAATTAAAACATTGATTTTTTTTTATTTACCGATGCCATGGAGGCTTCAACATATTTCTTTCTCCCAGATTTACTCTTTTTCTTGTCATATGGCTAGAACCTGTATTTGCCTTTCTTACCATTGTTCCTCTTCATATTTCTAAAATTTTCCCTTGCATTATCATGTTGTTCAAAGCTTAAGGTCAAGTCCAACACTTGATCAAAGGTCTTTTCCTTATATGGTAACACTGCTCGGCACAAACTAGCATTCAATCCCAAAATGTACCATCCATTTCAGACACTTTATTAATAATCAGCTTGGTTCCATATTTGGACAAATGTGACGCCCGCCTCGCACCAGCCTGCATTTCCTCCAAAAGTGCGCTGTACCCATGCCCGACTAGCACAAGACGGTCGTCAGAAGAAAGGAAAGAAGGGAATGAACTAATCAAGAAACCTGTAGAATGTCTCACAGCGCATGGAATAAAATATAATAATAACATACTTGACACAAAACAGGCGAGACAGTGCATAAGCTGATAACTAAAATCAACATCAATCATCAAAGCAGCGGAAATCCAAATACAGCTTATTACAATTTTCCAAATTTACTGTCTCTAAACAAAAGAAAGCTGAAGTAGAAGATACACCAACAATGCCCAAGCAGTGATCTTCAACAACACAGGGAGAATACTATATATATATATATATACGTGGAAGCCTCCTGCTCGTCTCCGGATCATCTACCCGTGCATCACCAGCTAACCTGTCTCTAGTCTGCTCGTGTGAGCACCCAGAGTAATAAGAGGAGACATAAAACTCTGGGTCAGACATAAAGCCTGGTATGAGCGATAAGCATCTAAACAGAATAATAACAGGTATACTAAACCATACCTGAACCTGGACCTGCAACCAAGAGTTAGTACCACATACCGTACAATACTCCAAGGTGCCATAATAAATAGTGTAAGAATACGGGGGTGGGGTGTGTATGTCACAATGATAGCAAGCAAATCGTCCATAGCAACCATCCTCACATCTCTCATTCAGTGCGTAAAGCATACGACATCTACCACTTTGGAACACTAGACAAACTGAGGTAACGACGAATCCCGACTTGTAGAAACCCTGCTGTGACCAAGACAAACACTTGGAGTCATGACCAAACATTTCAATGACCCACTTCATTGGTCGTAGCCCTTGGTTCTACCGATGCCATAATGGCCCTGAATCCGCCTTCGCACCTCCTACCATAGTGGTCCAGAGTTATAGACGTCGATAACTCCTTAACACGCGTCCCGCAGCAAAGCCCAACCATGAAGCGAACTCGTTGATTCCCATCTAAATCTTGAGCTCTAACTTCTCATTTGGACTTCCTTTGCATCTCGGGTTTGGTCGAATTGGAGTGGGTCTTCAGAAGAGTCATCGCGTAGTAGTAATAGCCCACGTACGGTTCGGTTCGGTGCTCCTCATCTAGTTTGGTTCGGTTCGGTGTAACCTTCCTGATCGGTTCGGATCGGTGGTCCTCGTCTAGCTTGGTTCGGGTCGGTAGTCCACTTCGGGTCGGGTCGGTGTCTTCCTCCGGGTCGGGTCGGTTCAGTGATTCTCCCCCTTCAGATATCGGTTCGGTTCGGGTGTCTCTGCTTGAGTTCGATTCGGAGGTAGTTTATCCGATCTGATTCCTTCTGTTTGACGTGCTTGCCTGCTCCGATCCGTCCTGTTCCCTTTCTCCGATCCGATCTGCTCTATTGCTCCGATCCGATCTGCTCTATTGCTCCGATCCGATCTTCTGTCCAACTCCAACCCTAAGCAACGGCCTTCCTTCCTGCCAAGCTCCTTCCAGTGACAAGTCCCAGTCCAGTTCGGATTCCCTTGGCCAGTTCACTAGTCCGATCCGACCCCTGCTCCGATCCGAACCGGTTCGGGACCTGCACATTTCTGCAACTTTCCAGCGAGCTTTCTACGCCATTCGACGACGTTTTCAACCAATTTAACTATTCTAATCAATCATAGAACATACCATAGAGTCATAGCAACATGTAATAGCAACCACAAACAGCAAACAACAATTCAAATGAATCAAAATGGATCAAAAAGTGACTAAAACTTCATATTTTCCCATAATCCCTCTTAATCATGTTTAAGCATACAATTAGCAAAACGCATCGAAATTAACCCAAATTTCTAACAGAGCCTTAAAACATTATTTTAGAATTTTAAGAATTTTTCCAGAATTTATTTACGTATAAATTCGCTAATCTTCACTAATTACCCTTAATTAACTGTAATTAGTGTCAAAATGATGCTATCACTCACCTTGGCCACAAATGAAACACCAAATCTGAAATACTCTCTGTTTGGGTCGAATTCCTATGTATAGCAGCAGCTCCAACCTTGCTTTGGTGCTTTTTCTCCTTAATTTGGTGTTGCTAAGCCTAATCTTCAATTAGAGAGTGATTTGGGGTGTTTTAGATGTAGGAAGCCATTACTAAGGTCTCAAGAAGGTTTGTGGCGGCTCAAAACTGAAATGAAAATGATAACCTAACCCTAATCAGTCCTCCTATACCTCTAAACCCGAAATTCCCCTTGGGCCTAGCTGCTAATCACCCGGTTAAGCCCAATTAAGCTGTTTTTCTCCATCTGAAACTCGTTTCAGCCATATCTCCCAAACGGTAAGTCCGTTTGGCTAATGTGACCACTCTACGGAAAGAGAAACCATCATTCGAAGCCAATGGAAGTGGTTTCAGGTCAAAATTCCTTTCCAGTCAAAAGTTATGGCCAAAACAGTGCCAACTAGGGGTAAAATGGTCATTTAAAAATCGAGAAAAATCATGAACATGGGAAATGACCCCAATAGTCGTCTCCCAAAGTTACATGACCATACGACTTCGTATGTGAAAGAAATAAATATCCTACGATCCTATGATGCGTAGAACGCGGGTCGTTACACTCTCCCCCCCTTAAGAAATTTCGCCCCCGAAATTCCTTAACTCAAAACATACAAAGGATCCCGCATGCCTAACAACCATATACAACAATCAAATATGCAAAACAAGCAAACAAGCCTATCCTAGCATGCGGAAAAACTAAATCGAAGTCAAAATCTTACCAGACAAAGAGTTCTGGATACTTCTTCCTTATGCCCTCCTCTGTTTCCCAAGTACAATCATTCTCGTCCTCGCTCCACTGAACCTTGACTAGCTTCACCGCCTTCCTTCGAAGTTGCTTCATGTCGTGCTCGACAATACGGGCCTGCTTGCGGTTCCCAACCGCCTCGGGTTCTACTTCGAAGTCCTCTAACTGATCAGGTGAAATAGTCATATCTGAGTCGTGAACGAACTTCCTTAGTTGGGAAACATGAAATACATTATGAACTCCCGCCATCTTCTCTGGTAAGTCAACTCTATATGCCAAATTCCCGACTAGTTCAAGAACAGGGAATGGACCAACAAATCTTGGTGCTAATTTGCCTCTCCTGCCAAATCGTATTACGCTCTTCAACGGAGAAATCTTGACAAATACCAAGTCACCAACTGAGAATTTTAAGTCTCTTCTTCTCTTATCAGCATAACTCTTCTGTCTATCTTGGGCTGCCTTCATACGTTGCTGAATGGTCTTGATTTTATCTGAAGTTTCCCTCACCACATCTGGTCCAAGCATAAACTTCTCGCCAGTCTCTATCCAACATGATGGTGAGTTGCACGGTCTTCCATACAAAGCTTCAAATGGAGCCATACCGATACTGGATTGGTAGCTATTATTATATGCAAACTCTACTAGATGCAAATGGTTATCCCATGATCCACCAAAATCCAATATACATGCCCTCAAGAGATCTTCCAAAATACGATTCACCCTCTCCGTCTGACCGTCGGTCTGAGGATGATATGCGGTACTGAGATGTAACTCTGACCCTAGCGCCTCTTGCAAGCTCTTCCAAAACCCACTAGTGAACAACGGGTCTCGGTCGCTCACAATGCTTTTAGGTACTCCATGAAATCTCACTACCCACTTCATATACAACTCTGCTAACTTAGCTGCCGTTCTAGTCGATTTGACTGGTATAAACCTTGCACTTTTAGTCAGTCGATCTACAATTACCCAAATGCTGTCATATCCCGATCTAGTCCTTGGTAAACCATCGATGAAATCCATCGAGACTTGCTCCCATTTCCATTCGGGAATTTCTAAGGGCTGTAACAACCCACTAGGCTTCTTTTGCTCGGCTTTTACTAGCTGGCAATTCATGCACTTGGATATAAACTTCCCAACGTCTCTTTTCATCCCTTCCCAGTAGTAGGTCTGCTTCATATCTCGATACATCTTATTACCACCGGGGTGTATGGTCAGCTTTGAGTGATGACATTCTCTAAGCACTTCATCCCTCAATCCATTGACATTGGGTACAACAAGCCTTCCATTCTTTCTAAGCCATCTATCTCGATCAAGCCCATACCCGTTCATCTCCTCATCGATACCCATTTCTAACTTGGAGATGATTTCCAATAGGTTAGGATCGTCCCTCTGACTAGAGCCGATCCGTTCAATCAAAGTGGGTCTGATCGTCAAACTTGCTAACATTTCCGGATCCAATTCGCACTTTGGTCTGAAATCAAACCCCGCGATAAAATCCAGTTGCTTCCATTCAAGGAACATAGCCCCTAAGCTGGCATGTCTTCTACTCAATGCATCAGCCACCGCATTGCCCTTTCCCGGTGTATATGCGATGTCAAAATCATAGGAAGCTAAGAACTCTAACCATCTCTGCTGACGGAGATTTAAATCCTTCTGGGAGAACAGATACTTCAACGACTTATGATCTGTAAACAACTCAAATCTTTCTCCCAAGAGATAGTGTCTCCACATCTTTAACGCGAACACGATCGCTGCCAATTCTAAATCATGGGTAGGGTATCTTCTCTCGTGCGGTTTCAATTGCCGACTTGCATAAGCTACAACCCTACCGCCTTGCATCAATACAGCACCCAGTCCGGTACCACAGGCATCCGTGTATACCGTCATCTCTTCATCCCCCTTAGGAATGACTAACACTGGTGCGCTTGTCAACTTGTCCTTTAGATTCTTGAATGCGTTCTCGCACCTTTCATCCCAGATAAAAGCTTGATTCTTCTTGGTCAACTGGGTCAATGGTGCTGCTAACTTGGAGAAACCTTGGATAAACTTACGATAATATCCAGCTAACCCCAAGAAACTCCTTACATCTGTTGCATTCTTGGGCGTAGGCCAATCCTGTACCGTAGCCACCTTCGCCGGGTCCACGGCAATACCATCCTCTGATACAACATGGCCCAAGAACCTCACTTCCCTTTTCCAGAAGTGACACTTAGAAAACTTGGCTTTCAATTGGTGTTTTCTCAACACCTCCATCGCTACTCTTAAATGTTCCTTGTGTTCTTCCTCTGTCCTTGAATAGACCAAAATATCATCAACGAACACAAGGACAAACTTGTTCAACTGATCTCTGAATACCCTATTCATAAGATCCACAAAATATGCCGGGGCATTGGTCAGCCCAAATGGCATAACCAACCATTCATAAAATCCAGACGGCGTTCGAAATGCCGTTTTAGCTATACTCTCAGCTTCCACTCTAAGCTGATGAAAACCTGTCGCGAGATCCAACTGAGAAAATATTCTCGCGCCACTCAACTGATCGAACAAATCATCTATCCGCCGTAGAGGATACTTATTCTTCCTCGTCACTTTATTCAATTCGCGGTAGTCTACACACAAACGAAGGGAACCATCCGCCTTGGTAGCAAACACAACTGGTGCTCCCCATTCAGAAACACTCCTTCTGATAAATCCCTTCTTCAAAAGATTGCTGACTTGCACCTCGAGCTCACGTTGCTCTCTTGGTGCCATACGACGAAGTGGCATCACTATAGGTCTGGCATCTTTTACCAAATCAATACGGAACTCAATCTCTCGGTGTGGTGGAAGTCCGGTCACTTCTTCGAAAACATCCGGATACTGGCCAACCACGGGCAAACCTGACAACTCACTATGCGGAATGTCGAGGGAGTTTAGAAAACTAGCCAATACCCCCTTACTGGGTAGACCACCAAACACTATCCTCCGCCCATCATCCGCTCTAGCTGTCACCAAAAAGCCCTCACAGTCTACCACCACCCCGTATCTTTGGAGCCAATCTACTCCCAAAATAATGCCAAACCCAGTAAAGCCCAAAACAAAGCAATCACAAACAAACATGCATCCATGACTCGATAGAACCACATTACGACAAATCATGCTAAGGCTAGTTGAACCACCAATCGGGTTCGTCACTACTAAAGGTCTATCGACAATCTCGGGCTCCAATCCCAACCTATCTACCAGGTCACTAGATATGAAAGAACTGGAAGCTCCGGTATCAAACAAAACTCTAACAGGAACATCATAAACAGAAAGCATACCTTGAATGACGACGTTCTTTCCCTTCTCCGCCGCAGTTGGGGCATTCGACGAAGAAGGAATAGCATTAAGAGCATATGCTTTCACCATTTTCTTTTCCTTAGGGGGCTGCGGACACTTGTCCTTGTGATGTCCCATTTGGCCACAGTTGAAGCACTTCCTATCCGCTGGCTTGGCCCGACAATTACTAGCATAATGGCCCTTCTTACCACAACTGAAGCACTCCACATCTTGCTTATTCTTTTTCTTTTGGCCATCCTTAGGCTGATTCTGCTTTCTCTTATTCTGGGAACCACCTTTGCCTCCACCACTAGCTTGTGGCTTTGGCTCATCTGCGGATGCAACCTCAGTCTTCGGCTTAGGGTAGAGACTTTCTGACCTTAACGCTTTCCCCACAATCGATTCAAACGTCTCATCGATGTGGTTAATAAGTTTTTCCCCCAAGTACTGATCCAAACCAGTTATAAATTTCTCATTCTTTTTCTCGGCAGTATCTATAAGAGATAACCCATATTTTGACAAAGTATCAAATTCAGCAATATACTCCGAGACAGCCCTGCCATTCTGCTTGAGCTCCAAGAATTTCTTAAACAACATTGACTTCTGAGCAGCTGGGATGAACTTCTCACTAAAGCGAGCCTTAAACTGCTCCCAAGTAATCTGGTCTTCGGGAGTAGCTGCCTTTATAGCATTCCACCAATTCATTGCCCGCCCTTGCAGCTGACGGGACGCTAGCTTTCTCTTCATCGCATCCTCGATACCCAAATCCTCGAAGATACGTTCACAACTATCCACCCAATCCTGAACATCCGTAGCCGACTCCGTTCCATGGAACGGCTTCCCACCAAGGCTAGTATAATCCTTATTCAGCTTGGCAAAGTCGACTCTTGGCGCCTGCACTATTGGACCACCACCATTTCCACCATTGGGAGCTGCCCTCTGCACATCTCTAAGCATCTCTCTCATGAGGTCAGTAAACATCGTCCTCATGTCAGCAGCATTCCCATTATTGGCTCCCCTACCAGCACCTCTAGTATATCGGCTCATCGTCAATCTGAAAAAGGAAACGATTAACGACTCCATAGTGGTGCTAGTGCAGTACGACTCCATCCTTATACTAGTAATAGTATATATATATATATATAGATTTTAAAAACCAAAGTAATCACAAATACGCTCTCTCGTATACGTATAATATCTCTCCCTGATAACTTCCCTAGGTTAACTACGCAACCTAGAGCTCTGATACCAAGTGTGACGCCCGCCTCGCACCAGCCTGCATTTCCTCCAAAAGTGCGCTGTACCCATGCCCGACTAGCACAAGACGGTCGTCAGAAGAAAGGAAAGAAGGGAATGAACTAATCAAGAAACCTGTAGAATGTCTCACAGCGCATGGAATAAAATATAATAATAACATACTTGACACAAAACAGGCGAGACAGTGCATAAGCTGATAACTAAAATCAACATCAATCATCAAAGCAGCGGAAATCCAAATACAGCTTATTACAATTTTCCAAATTTACTGTCTCTAAACAAAAGAAAGCTGAAGTAGAAGATACACCAACAATGCCCAAGCAGTGATCTTCAACAACACAGGGAGAATACTATATATATATATACGTGGAAGCCTCCTGCTCGTCTCCGGATCATCTACCCGTGCATCACCAGCTAACCTGTCTCTAGTCTGCTCGTGTGAGCACCCAGAGTAATAAGAGGAGACATAAAACTCTGGGTCAGACATAAAGCCTGGTATGAGCGATAAGCATCTAAACAGAATAATAACAGGTATACTAAACCATACCTGAACCTGGACCTGCAACCAAGAGTTAGTACCACATACCGTACAATACTCCAAGGTGCCATAATAAATAGTGTAAGAATACGGGGGTGGTGTGTGTATGTCACAATGATAGCAAGCAAATCGTCCATAGCAACCATCCTCACATCTCTCATTCAGTGCGTAAAGCATACGACATCTACCACTTTGGAACACTAGACAAACTGAGGTAACGACGAATCCCGACTTGTAGAAACCCTGCTGTGACCAAGACAAACACTTGGAGTCATGACCAAACATTTCAATGACCCACTTCATTGGTCGTAGCCCTTGGTTCTACCGATGCCATAATGGCCCTGAATCCGCCTTCGCACCTCCTACCATAGTGGTCCAGAGTTATAGACGTCGATAACTCCTTAACACGCGTCCCGCAGCAAAGCCCAACCATGAAGCGAACTCGTTGATTCCCATCTAAATCTTGAGCTCTAACTTCTCATTTGGACTTCCTTTGCATCTCGGGTTTGGTCGAATTGGAGTGGGTCTTCAGAAGAGTCATCGCGTAGTAGTAATAGCCCACGTACGGTTCGGTTCGGTGCTCCTCATCTAGTTTGGTTCGGTTCGGTGTAACCTTCCTGATCGGTTCGGATCGGTGGTCCTCGTCTAGCTTGGTTCGGGTCGGTAGTCCACTTCGGGTCGGGTCGGTGTCTTCCTCCGGGTCGGGTCGGTTCAGTGATTCTCCCCCTTCAGATATCGGTTCGGTTCGGGTGTCTCTGCTTGAGTTCGATTCGGAGGTAGTTTATCCGATCTGATTCCTTCTGTTTGACGTGCTTGCCTGCTCCGATCCGTCCTGTTCCCTTTCTCCGATCCGATCTGCTCTATTGCTCCGATCCGATCTGCTCTATTGCTCCGATCCGATCTTCTGTCCAACTCCAACCCTAAGCAACGGCCTTCCTTCCTGCCAAGCTCCTTCCAGTGACAAGTCCCAGTCCAGTTCGGATTCCCTTGGCCAGTTCACTAGTCCGATCCGACCCCTGCTCCGATCCGAACCGGTTCGGGACCTGCACATTTCTGCAACTTTCCAGCGAGCTTTCTACGCCATTCGACGACGTTTTCAACCAATTTAACTATTCTAATCAATCATAGAACATACCATAGAGTCATAGCAACATGTAATAGCAACCACAAACAGCAAACAACAATTCAAATGAATCAAAATGGATCAAAAAGTGACTAAAACTTCATATTTTCCCATAATCCCTCTTAATCATGTTTAAGCATACAATTAGCGAAACGCATCGAAATTAACCCAAATTTCTAACAGAGCCTTAAAACATTATTTTAGAATTTTAAGAATTTTTCCAGAATTTATTTACGTATAAATTCGCTAATCTTCACTAATTACCCTTAATTAACTGTAATTAGTGTCAAAATGATGCTATCACTCACCTTGGCCACAAATGAAACACCAAATCTGAAATACTCTCTGTTTGGGTCGAATTCCTATGTATAGCAGCAGCTCCAACCTTGCTTTGGTGCTTTTTCTCCTTAATTTGGTGTTGCTAAGCCTAATCTTCAATTAGAGAGTGATTTGGGGTGTTTTAGACGTAGGAAGCCATTACTAAGGTCTCAAGAAGGTTTGTGGCGGCTCAAAACTGAAATGAAAATGATAACCTAACCCTAATCAGTCCTCCTATACCTCTAAACCCGAAATTCCCCTTGGGCCTAGCTGCTAATCACCCGGTTAAGCCCAATTAAGCTGTTTTTCTCCATCCGAAACTCGTTTCAGCCATATCTCCCAAACGGTAAGTCCGTTTGGCTAATGTGACCACTCTACGGAAAGAGAAACCATCATTCGAAGCCAATGGAAGTGGTTTCAGGTCAAAATTCCTTTCCAGTCAAAAGTTATGGCCAAAACAGTGCCAACTAGGGGTAAAATGGTCATTTAAAAATCGAGAAAAATCATGAACATGGGAAATGACCCCAACAGTCGTCTCCCAAAGTTACATGACCATACGACTTCGTATGTGAAAGAAATAAATATCCTACGATCCTATGATGCGTAGAACGCGGGTCGTTACAACAAACTTTTAAATCTCTGAGTGTATTCAGTAACACTAATAGTTCCCGTATAAATTCTTCTAATAATGAGGCCTTGGCAGATGTATGGACAAACCTTGCCTCCAATATGTCCTTGAGTTGGTTCCAAGTTACCTCATTTTTTGGCCTCCCTGCAATAATCACCTCCCTCTAGTCAAGTGCAACACCCTTTAATTATCTGGATGTTATCTGTCTCTTCTTACGATCTTTAACCTGCATATCAGTAAAGTCCTTTCCAGAGTCCTCAACCAGGTTTGGATCTCCATAACGCTCCCAGTACCACCAAAGTTCTTTCCCACCAGGTTGGTAAATGTCTTCAACATCTTAGATATCTTCTCATATGGGTTATCTTGCCTATGACCAACCCCATCTCTTAATGCCCTGACAAATTCTTGCATATTCATCCCTTGAGGGTCACTTGAGCCTCCTGCAGTTTGATGATACCTTGGTCCTACCATTTTTCTAAGGATGGTTATTGTTAAGTTAGTTCATCCATTTATGTTAGTGCATACTCATGTACACTATTACTATTATATATTTCCTTCCAGTCAGAAAATTATATCCAATCAAACAATTAACAGTCATGCAATTATTCTACTAACCAATATCAAATTCCTATTATTTATAAATGTGTATATATTAACACAGCTCTGGTACCAACTAAGATATCCCTCAGCATTTCACCTACAATTTTTAGTTTTTGAGTTGGCAAAAGTTTTTTTCTCGGTTCATCCTCTCCAAGGATTCCCCTCCCTGTCTAAATTTAAATCTTTCCAAGATCATGTAACACTAATATATACATACTAGTATATGAGTTTAAGTATTAAACTTATATTGAAAGAAACGACATAAGTCTTTTATACATAGAAAACCAGAGTTTAAACATAGGAAGTAAAATAAATTGATTAAATAGTTTTGATCAATTTATTACACAAAAAACTGAGTTTAAATTCTATTACCTTGATTTTCCAACTATAAATGAAGATTCCAGATTTTTGCAAGAATCCTTATGCAGCATGAATTAGCCTATTTCACTTACTCTATTTATGTTGTTTGTGATACTCTTGACATAGTGAAAAACTGTTGCCAAAGTGTCATGAAACCCTACCCTAATTATCTCTTTAAAACCTCGTTAAAACAGATAGCATTATTTCTAAATATGTCGTATTAAAATGAATAAAATAAGATGTCAACTTCCCTTCCAGGATTTGGTCCATATAAAAAATCCAGATGAACTTAGGCTTTGCTAATGATTATGATTACCTGAATGTCCAACGGCTTGCACGCCCTTGTACATGTGTTATTTATCTCTTGATCACTCAGGGAGCCAAACCAAAACATTGCCCAGACTCAACCAATCAAGGTTAATAACAATGGAAATTTGTCACCTTCTTCATTTGCAAAACCATTTATAACAATTCAGACTATTAGGTGAAAACAATTTTACTTTTCTCAAGAGATTTCTATTAATATTTGTATAGCTAAGGCCTGGCATTTATGGTAATCCTGATCTTTAGAAATATGAGCATATCCCATATGTACAACATGCATATACATACATACATACATAATGTACACTGTCACTATGTACTTTTGCATGGGAATAATAATATGTTACTTCCCATGTTAACCATGCTTCAGTGTTTACTTAAATATGTCATGTGCATGTAAACAAGAGATATGTTTCTAATTCTCAGCAACTCTAAATGTACCAGTTATAGCCTTACCATTATCATACTATTTCTAGAAGAAAAACACCTTTCTTTCAGACTTGATTACATCATTATTTCAATCATTAACAATGATAGGCATGCATATATATTGAATGATGTGTTCAAATATTTCTATTCTCAAGAAGTAATTACTCAAACAATTCTTAATGTGCATGCAAGGTAATTTCCCAATATCCTTAAAAAACATTCATACACACAAATTGAAATTAAATATTTAAATATCAAACAATAAATAATTGACCCCTTGGTGCATCCATGCCATCCCTTCTCTATTGTTTGCCAAATATGTCTTTCCTGGAATGCACCTTCCAGATTTTATAGGTCAAATTCCATCTTACATTGAACACTTATGTGCATATTGTGTTTCCTAAACACACAAAGGCCTATAGGGATTACACAAACAATGTGCATGCCTGCTTTCCTCCTTGGAACCAAACAGATCAATGTATACATGGTTACACTAACCATTCAATGACCTTTAGATAATTTGAGTGTTAACTTCTCTGCTCTATTCCCCTTTTAACACTTGTTTAAATAATTATCCATCCATACCTTCTTTGGTTTTAAGCATCCAAAATAGCTTCTCCAATTAATATATGCATATCATGATAGCTCAACATATGTGTACACATATTTGCTGAGTATAATCATTAGACTACATCCATTCAAACATGAATAAGCACTCAGTCAGCCACATCCATGTCATAGTTTGATCGGGTTATTTATTCTAATGCATTTTCCTGATTATACCTTTTAGAAAACATTTCCTTATATATCCACCATTTTTAGCTTCTTTCCTATTATTATGAGCATATGATTAGAGAATTCAAGGGATCTCTTAAGCCCATGATTTTCCCACTTAAACTCTCCATAAGGAGGTAGTTTAACTCAGAAAATCGCCTGATACAAGACAATCAACTTATATATGTAAACATTGCACCTCTTCATCATTTTTATATATAGGATTAGAAAAAATCTTGTGATCCACTGGTCCATGTTGCCTAACCCCTACCTTCAAACCCTACCTCACAATAATAGTCTAGTTAAGATCAATATATAGAAAATAACCTAGCCATTTTCTCTCCAGATTCATTTTTAGGTATAAGGTTAATATTTCAAAACTTTTATTTTATAAAAGTTATTATTACCCATAAGAAAGAAATATTACAAACACATCAACCACCATTACTTCTATACTCATATTCATCTCATAATAATGACTGGAAAAAAAAACTAATATATATAATCAAAAATGGCTGCCTCATCTAAGATTTAGTGCCTACATAAAATAGTATGTAATAACCCGGAAATCTGAGCCAATTAGAAATTTTTATTTTGGCAATTTTGGTGAATTTTGATTATTTAAAATGAATTATTTTGAATAATAACGACGAGAAATTTATTTTGAATAGAATTAGAATGTATATATTTATATATGTCGTCGTTAGAATATAAATATTTATTTTAAATTATAAGAGGAATTGAAAATGGCGCGGTAGTTCGATAATTCGATTTCAAATTTCAAATGAATGTACCGGGTGCAAAATAAACCGGATTTTAGCGAAACCAAAAATATTAGAATCTATTTGTGAATATCTTTCCAAGGATTCCGAAAAATTGAAATTTCATAGCGGGGATAAAAACTTATGTCTAGTTGAAATTTCAGAATAGTCGCTATGGAATTCTGGCCCTTAAAAATGGAAATTTTGCAAATGACCTCGGTTTTCGACGAAACCACTTTTGTTGGATCCGTGATGTCAAAACATTTCTAGGTTTCAAAATTCGTAATTTTTCGAATCAATATGTGAGCGTGGCAAAGGAAAACGTGTTTGACCAGTTTTAGTTGATTTTAATCGACTGGAAAATGGCCATTTTCAAACGGCCTCAGAATTCGACGAAATTAGTTTTATTAGGACCGTATCGTCAATACGAAGCTAGAAAACATTTTTCAGGAATTTTTCTAGTCAGTATGTAGCCCCGGTAAATTGAAATGTGCATTCAAATACAATATATAGAGTTATATTTTGATTTTGATGAAAACTGATCGAAACAGTCGAATCAGCCTACGATACATATCCCATTGTGTTCGAAATGAGGGTAATTAGCTAGGGGCGACAGTCGCTGGGTCTCATTTTGAGGTCGAATAAAAAAGTTGCTTTATGAGATAAATTAAATAATATATATATATATATATATATATATAAATTCCTTGCCATTCTCTCTCCACCCTCAGTTAAAAGAAAAAAAAACCCAATCTAAATCAATATTGATCGCCCCTCTGCCAAATCGCGACGCCGCCTGGGGCCCCACCACCGGCGCTAGCCATCGCGCCTCCCCCCAACAGCGCCTCGACCTCCACGCACCCACCTCCGGTCCCCTGAACGAGACTGCCGCCCCTCTCCATCGTTAGAACCGGTCCAACCCTCATCCGCCGGAAACCCTAGCCCTAGCCGCCACCAACCTGAGCACCCAGGCCACCGCCCGACGATCACGGCTTTTCCTCTCCCCTCCGGCGTGAGTTAACAGCAAAAAGAAGGTAATTTAAAGTAATTTAGTTAATTTATTAATTAATGTTGATTATAAACTGATATATAAAACTGATTTACATAAGGAGATTTACAAAAATATAATTTCTATATAAGGTGATTTTTAAAGATATAATTTTTATGTATGAAGTAGCAACTTAAAAATACGATTTTTATATATGGTATTAACAAAGAAAGGTCGGATTTTTATATATGGTATTAGCAAAGAAAGGTCAGATTTTTATATATGTGAAAGCGAGGTAAAAATATGATTTTTATATTATATAGATAGTAAAAATTTGATCTTTATATATGTAGCGAAATAAAAATCTGATTATTAGTATATATATGTTGAGATAAAAATGTGATTTTTATAGCGATGATATAAAAATTCGATCTTTATATTAGTAGTAGATATAAAAATATAATATTTATATAGGAAGGAGCATTATAAAAATATAATCTTTATTGGAAGAAGAGGGATATAAAAATATAATTTTCATATAGAGAATAGCGTGATAAAAATATAATCTTTATTATATAAACACCAGGATAAAAATAGAATTTTTATCTATCTAGTAGCAGTATAAAAATAATTTTTTTATCTATATAGTAGCAGTGTGAAAATGTGATTTTCATATACCTAGCAACAATATAAAAATGTGATTTTTACATATGTATTGGCTACGGACAACGAAATTGACAAAGGGCGAAAACGGCGAAGATTTCTACATAAGAAGAGTCGTGGCGTTTGGTTTAGCTAGTTGGTGATAACTCCTCACCTTTTATTTATTTTCTAGTTGAAATATATACTAGGATGCAGACGGTGCTTAGCAGCACCCGACACCCGTCGTCCACAAACCATGGATGAATTGTTTGTTTGATTTCTGTGTTGTAAAATTTGATTGTGTGATGTGAAATGAAATAAAATATTTTATAGTGGAAAATATTTTATAGTTAAAAATATAATTTTTAACGTGTATATAAAATAAATAGTAATAAACAAATCGGAGATTTGTTTATATACACTGATTTGACTGATATTGATTGGGACGATAAATTTTACACATTGCCCAACTGCTCAAATAAAATCTGTGTTTGTTGATTTGAAACCCCACACGGGTATTGGGATGATATTTGGCGTACACTAATCCCAATTATTTAGCTGTATGTCGATCGATTGGTCAACAAACTGTGTAAGCGTGAATTATATAGATATTTAATGCTTAGGCAGTTGTGTGGTGCACTCTGGATGATGGTTGATGATTTATCGTTGCTGTTATATACATGTGTTGTAGAAAATCCATATAATTAACATTATATGGTAATTGATTGGACCTCATTCCAATATTGAAAATAAATTCATGTGTTGAATAGAAAATAAATTCATGTGTTGAATTGAAAAATATTCATGTGTTGAATAGAATAAACATTCATGTGTTGAATAAAAGCCGTGTTGATTAGATTGATGCCATTTTGACATAAACGATATTTTTATCGATTTTATTCATCTTTCAATGAATATTGAAAGTGATATCAAAATTCGAATTAAAATGAAATGAATTGAAATTCGAATTAAATTGAATAGATTTGAAATTCGAATTAAATTGAAAAGAATTGAAATTCAAATTAAATTGAAATGAATTGAAATTCGAAATAAATTGAAATTGAAATTGAATTGGAATCGATTTGAAATGAAATTAAAACGAATATATATTGAAAAATTCAATCTTGGTTTGAATTTGAAAAGGAAGTGGAAATCGTTTTGAAAACGAATTTAAACGATTTATAAAATACGTTTTGAAAGGGAATCGACGAAATGTATATAATATATATATATTATATATATAATGGCCTGAATAGAACGCGCTGCGCCGCGGCTGTTCGCGAATTTCGACGATTGACTTCGAATTGACGTTGCGGGAGATCCGACCGTCGGATTCTCCTAAAACCGGAACCGTTGGGTTCATATCGAAAAGAGATTTCTAACGAATATTAGAGATTTGAAATCTAACAGTTGGATTTGGAATTATGTCCAAATCAAATTTGCAAAAGGTCGCTATAAGTGCAGTTCGAAGGCCGTTGATGGAAATCGACTGTACGGGCCTTGATAAAATTATTGTAAATAGTAATAATTTGTGTAAAATCATAAGAAATGATTTGTGAAGAATTGGGGTGAAAAACTCCATATTTGAAAGGATAAAAATAGATTTTTATCGAAATGAGCTAGTTTTGAATTAGAATAGTAATTTATTTATTTATAAATAAATAAATTGGATTTGAAATGGTTTTAAAAATAACCAGAATTTCCAATAATTGAATTGGAATGGATTTGAATCAAAATTGTCTTTGGAATATTTCGATGTTGGATTTCGTGATTATACAGATATTGTTATGGAAATTTGAAAGATATATTTATATCGTTATTTCCAAGACGATATTTGTTGGTTGTAGAATTTGATATTGAATATAAGCCGATATATTTTCTATTCAGAGCCTTGTATTTAATATCAAATGTGATTTGGGTTTGTCGTGAATGGTGTCTTCATTAACACCGTTCTTAAACCCAGTTGAGAAAAATATTAAATCTTTTTATTTAGATTTAATGAAGTGTACCAATTAAATGGTATTTAATTGGAATTGAATTTGAATTGATTTTTGGGTTTATCGTGAATGGTGTTTTAAATAACACTTGTTCTTTAACCCGATAATTAATGGAATGTGATTTTGGGTTGTCGTGAACGGTATCTTCAATAATACTGTTCTTAGACCCAACTGAATTAAGAAAATCAGAAACTAACTGGAGATTAGTTAAGTTGAATGGTTTCTTGGGTATTGATCTGATGTTGGTTTCGGCCTTCGGGGTTAATACTTAGGGAATTGCTCACTAGCTATTTTACGGTTAAAGGCTGATGGAATGGAATGTGATTTTGGGTTTATCGCGAATCGTGTTTTAAATGACATTGATTCTTTAACCCAGTTAAAGATTAAAACTAAGTGGAGTTTTAATGAATCTTTAATTAGATTGAAAAGATCGAGAATGGAGTATCAACAGTTTTGCTTCAGGCGATAGTTAGTTCTTTAATTAGATTTGAACGTGAAATGGTAATTGAATTTACCGATAACACCGTGGTGTTAGATATGAAGTATGACCAGTTTTACTTCATGGGATGAATAGGTTGGGATTGGGAAATAAAATAAATGATTACTTCGGTGTGGTTCGCTAATCCCGACTAGTTGAATCGATATTCAAAAGAAGATTAAAGAATAAATTTAAAGAATTTATCTTTGATAAAATTAATGGGAACCTTTCCCTAAGAATGTGAAATTTAGAAACTAACAGTAGGTTAGCTAAGAAGAATGGTTTCCTAGGTATTGATCTGATGTTGGTTTCGGCCTTCGGGGTTAATATTTGGGGAACTATCCTCTTGCTAATTTACGGTTAGTGACTGATGAATTGGAATGAGGCGTATGTTGTGTTTGTGTAACACTTGTTTATTATATACGCGAGTTATTCAGAAAGATTGGGTTTATCCCATGCTGAATAACTAATTCGACGTGGTGTCGAGGATGAAGACGGTGGTCGAAGATCGGAGGTCTTCACGTCGTTTGGGTGATTACTGATGATCTTGATTGGGCCGTACACCCAAGAGGAGGGAATCAGTTAGTGGTTGTCCAGACGTACTTGGAGATCGATGGATATGCGAGGTACTAGGAGCCTCCGGTTTCGTTCAGACCTAGAACGAACTTGTAAATGGACTGTGTGTCTGACATTGGATTTTATTCTGTGTGATTGATTTCTATTAAATATACATCTGTTTGGCGGCGGAGAATTTATTCTCTTGCTTAACGCCCTTCTCTGAGACGTACGAGCTCAGGGGTTATATATTGATGGATATCCCTCGCCTGTAGTGAATTGCCTGTGTGGCATGCTTAAGTGGCAAATGATCAAGACTTTTGTTGAAAAGTAAAGTCTTGTGGCTGATGATCAAAGCACGGACTGTGTGGCATAGCTTTGTGTAGCGTTGATTCGCGAGCCTCACACCCCGGTTGTGAACCAAAAACGGGAGAGGACCTCAGGGAGGACATGCGTTTCTTTCTAGTTAGAAGTGGCGTCAGCGGTTTTACATGCCCTGGCGAGTTTGACTTATGTGGTTGTTGGTTTGCGAGGCGCCTCGGATATATTGGTGACTATGTGAAGCCGATGGAGTCATTCGTTGGCTCATTTACGCCCCAAAGGGCGGGGAAATGCAGTGTTCAGGCATTTTATCCACATCGGTGGACCGGCCCTGTCGCTCCAAGGGACGATGCATTCTGTTCCTGAGACTCGGGGTAGACAGTCTCGACTCGGTAGAGGACTACCTTTTGCCTCGGTTCACAGATGGAAATCCAACTTCCAAATACGTGACATTTGCGGTTTTGATTGTAGAGCCTAGTATGGCGACATGATATATGGTACCCATGCCGTCTATGATTGATATTTATGATTTGAAGTTGTTTTATATACTATGCACTTATGATAGTATCAAATGATTTGTTTTAAACGTACCAAGCATGTTTGGCTATTATAAGGGAAAACCCTATCCTCCGGCTTGCGTTGCATTGTGTGATGGGACCTGGGTCTTATAATAGCTTCATTTTTCTTTATTTAGCATTGCGCTGTTTGTTTTATGCACTGGTATTCTTGGAAGGAAAACCTTTCCGTGTTATACGGCGTGGTCCCTTGATTTACCTAACTTTAAAAATAAAGATTAATAACTTTTTTAGTTCTCACAACAGTCACATGACTGACCTGGAGTTTATTGTTTTAACCTAAAATCTGGGTGCCCTTATTTTGACACGGGCAGCTAGTAGTTTTAGTTTTGCATATTTATATTCACAGGATCCTGATTTACAGCTGGAACGATACTCGGAAAGCTCAGTATCCGTGTATTACTTCTAGTTGTGTATTGTATTATTTTCCGCTGCTATGTAATGTATTGTAATCTCTGATATTTTATGATGTGATTCATACTCTGTATATTCTTGTATTCTTATGTAATTGTTGTAATAAACAATGAAATGTTCTTTTATTTGCGTTCTTTTGTGTCTTTCTCTCAAGGTATCCGCACTTTACTCACCAGGGAAGTTACGGGTTTTTTCATTTGGTATCAGAGCTTTGATTTACAAAGCTCAGAGAACAAGACACGTTAGAACCAAACGAAAGAATTCATTAGAAATTGGATTAGTAATATCCAATGGGAATGACTCGTTAGAGATGGGATCAGTAGTATCCTAGAACGAGTGTGAAGAGTATATTTTTAAAATTGAAAACAAGTTTTGTTTTGAAAATTTAATTCAATAATTCGTATTTGAATATTTATTTATATAGATTTGGACAATCAAGTATATAGAGATTTTAATATATGTCTGATCCACGTGTATTGAAGCCTCAAATATATTTGATAGATATAGAATTACACTCTAGTTGCCCGGAGATGATTCTGATGATGCCGCGGCGTCATCAGCATTTATATTCGAGTGCCGAAAGCGTGATATCTATATATTTCCATTAGACTGGTGTGAGAACCAAAATATAGTTAGAATATATTGTTGTGACTTGGCATCAAAAATGTGATTTTTGACTATATATCAAAATTATGAATTTGAAATGATAATCAACTAATTGATTGCTGATTGTGTTGTTTGTTTATTGGTTTGATATTTTGAACCATTTATGCCAAATTGAACCGAATATTAAACTGTATAGAAAATTGTTTGAAAATGCTTGCATGTACATATACTTACATTAAACAGGTCATAGCAAGGAGGCCAGAGCAGAAGAATAAAATTGTTTGCCCGACAAATAGGTACATATTTATTGAATTTCTTTGGGTTTGGATGATTTTATGAGCCGATTGGCTAGCCGCTTGGCTTTTTCTTTATTTCTTTTCGATTGAAGAAGGCCATGGGAGGCTATATGAAATATCCCGAAGTCCCCGGTGCAGGGGAGGTTATGGTGAAATTTTTCGAAAATTTAGGGTATTAGCCAAATTTTTGAAAAATTTGAAAAGTTCTTAGAAACTGAAAATTGAAGAACTTAAGCCGTAATGAAAATAATGAAAGTTGAGTTGATTTGTTAAACAACTTTCGGCTTTGTTCCTTTTCGGGGACGAAAATTTTTAAGTAGGGGAGATTGTAATAACCCAGAAATCTGAGCCAATTTAAAATTTTTATTTTGGCAATTTTGGTGAATTTTGATTATTTAAAATGAATTATTTTGAATAATAACGACGAGAAATTTATTTTGAACAGAATTAGAATGTATATATTTATATACGTCGTCGTTAGAATATAAATATTTATTTTAAATTATAAAAGGAATTGAAAATGGCGCGGTAGTTCGATAATTCGATTTCAAATGAATGTTCCGGGTGCAAAATAAACCGGATTTTAGCGAAACCAAAAATATTAGAATCTATTTGTTAATATCTTTCCAACGAATCTGAAAAATTGAAATTTTATAGCGGGGATAAAAAGTTATGTCTAGTTGAAATTTCAGAATAGTCGCTATGGAATTCTGGCCCTTAAAAATGGAAATTTTGCAAACGACCTCGGTTTTCGACGAAACCGCTTTTGTTGGATCCGTGATGTCAAATCATTGCTAGGTTTCAAAATTCGTAATTTTTCGAATCAATATGTGATCGTGGCAAAGGAAAACGCGTTTGACCAGTTTTAGTTGATTTTAATCGACTGGAAAATGGCCATTTTTCAAACGGTCTTAAAATTCAATGAAATTAGTTTTGTTAGGACCATATCGTCAATATGAAGCTAGAAAACATTTTTCAGGAATGTTTCTAGTTAGTATGTAGCCCCGGTAAATTGAAATGTGCGTTCAAATACAATATATAGAGTTATATTTTGATTTTGACAAAAACTGATCGAAACAGTCGAATCAGCCTACGATACATATCCCATTGTGTTCGAAATGGGGGTAATTAGCTAGGGGCGACAGTCGTTGGGTCTCGTTTTGAGGTCGAATAAAAAAGTTGCTTTATGAGATAAATTAAATAAATTAATTATAATTATATATATTTATATATTCCTTGCCATTCACTCTCCACCCTCAGTTAAAAGAAAAAAAACCCGATCTAAATCAAAATCGGTCGCCCCTCTACCAAATCGCGATGCCGCCTGGGGCCCTACCGCCGGCGCTAGCCATCGCGCCTCCCCTCAGCAGCGCCTCGACCTCCACGCACCCAACTCCGGCCCCCTGAACGACACCGCCGCCCCTCTCCATTGTTAGAACCGGTCCAACCCTCATCCGCCGGAAACCCTAGCCCTAGCCGCCACCAACCTGAGCACCCAGGCCACCGCCGGCGATCACGGCTTTTCCTCTCCCCTCCGGCGTGAGTTAACAGCAAAAAGAAGGTAATTTAAAGTAATTTAGTTAATTTATTAATTAATGTTGATTATAAACTGATATATAAAACTGATTTACATAAGGAGATTTACAAAAATATAATTTCTATATAAGGTGATTTTTAAAGATATAATTTTTATGTATGAAGTAGCAACTTAAAAATACGATTTTTATATATGGTATTAACAAAGAAAGGTCGGATTTTTATATATGGTATTAGCAAAGAAAGGTCGGATTTTTATATATGTGAAAGCGAGGTAAAAATATGATTTTTATATTATATAGATAGTAAAAGTTTGATCTTTATATATGTAGCGAAATAAAAATCTGATTTTTATTATATATATGTTGAGATAAAAATGTGATTTTTATAGCGATGATATAAAAATCCGATCTTTATATTAGTAGTAGATATAAAAATATAATTTTTGTATAGGAAGGAGCGTTATAAAAATATAATCTTTATTGGAAGAAGAGGGATATAAAAATATAATTTTCATATAGAGAATAGCATGATAAAAATATAATCTTTATTATATAAACACCAGGATAAAAATAGAATTTTTATCTATATAGTAGCGGTATAAAAATAGAATTTTTATCTATATAGTAGCAGTGTGAAAATGTGATTTTCATATACCTAGCAACAATATAAAAATGTGATTTTTATATATGTAATGGCTACGGACAACGAAATTGACAAAGGGCGAAAACGACGAAGATTTCTACATAAGAAGAGTCGTGGCGTTTGGTTTAGCTAGTTAGTGAGAACTCCTCACCTTTTATTTATTTTCTAGTTGAAATATATACTAGGATGCAGACGGTGCTTAGCAGCACCCGACACCCGTCGTCCACAGACCATGGATGACTTGTCTGTTTGATTTATGTGTTGTGAAATTTGATTGTGTGATGTGAAATGAAATAAAATATTTTATAGTGGAAAATATTTTATAGTTAAAAATATAATTTTTAATGTGTATATAAAATAAATAGTAATAAACAAATCGGAGATTTGTTTATATACACTGATTTGAGTGATATTGATTGGGACGATAAATTTTACACATCGCCCAACTGCACAAATAAAATCTGTGTTTGTTGATTTGAAACCCCACACGGGTATTGGGATGATATTTGGCGTACACTAATCCCAATTATTTAGCTGTATGTCGATCGATTGGTCGACAGACTGTGTAAGCGTTAATTGTATAGATATTTAATGCTTAGGCAGCTGTTTGGTGCACTCTGGATGATGGTTGATGATTTATCGTTGCTGTTATATACATGTGTTGTAGAAAATCCATATAATTAACATTATATGGTGATTAAGTGGGCCTCATTCCAATATAGAAAATAAATTCATGTGTTGAATAGAAAATAAATTCATGTGTTGAATTGAAAAATATTCATGTGTTGAATAGAATCAACATTCATGTGTTGAATAAAAGCCGTGTTGATTAGATTGACGCCATTTTGACGTGAACGATATTTATATCGATTTTATTCATCTTTCAATGAATATTGAAAGTGATTTCAAAATTCGAATTAAATTGAAATGAATTGAAATTCGAATTAAATTGAATAGATTTGAAATTCGAATTAAATTGAAAAGAATTGAAATTCGAATTAAATTGAAATGAATTGAAATTAGAATCAAATTGAAATGAATTGAAATTCGAATTAAATTGAAATTGAATTGAAATCGATTTGAAATGAAATTAAAACGAATCTATATTGAAAAATTCAATCTTGATTTGAATTTGAAAAGGAAGTGGAAATCGTTTTGAAAACGAATTTAAACGATTTATAAAATACGTTTTGAAAGGGAATCGACGAAATATATATAATATATTATATATATATATAATGGCCTGAATAGAACGCGCCGCGCCGCGGTAGTTCGCGAGTTTCGACCATTGACTTCGAACTGACGTTGCGGGAGATCTGACCGTCGGATTCTCCTAAAATCGGAACCGTTGGGTTCGTATCGAAAAGAGATTTCTAAAGAATATTAGAGATTTGGAATCTAACGATTGGATTTGGAATTATGTCCAAATCAAATTTGGAAAAGGTCGTTGTAAGTGCAGTTCGATGGCCGTTGATGGAAATCGACTGTACGTGCCTTGATAAAATTATTAAAAATAGTAATAATTTGTGTAAAATCATAAGAAATGATTTGTGAAGAATTGGGGTGAAAAACTCCATATTTGAAAGGATAAAAATAGATTTTTATCGAAATGAACTAGTTTTGAATTAGAATAATAGTTTATTTATTTTTAAATAAATAAATTGGATTTGAAATGGTTTTAAAAATAACCAGAATTTCCAATAATTGAATTGGAATGGATTTGAATCGAAATTGTCTTCGGAATATTTCGATGTTGGATTTCGTGATTATACAGATATTGTTATGGAAATTTGAAAGATATATTTATATCGTTATTTCCAAGACGATATTTGTTGGTCGTAGAATTTGATATTGAATATAAGCCGGTATATTTTCTTTTCAGAGCCTTGTATTTAATATCAAATGTGATTTGGGTTTGTCGTGAGTGGTGTCTTCATTAACACCGTTCTTAAACCCAGTTGAGAAAAAGATTAAATCTTTTTATTTAGATTTAATGAAGTGTACCAATTAAATGGTATTTAATTGGAATTGAATTTAAATTGATTTTTGGGTTTATCGTGAACGGTGTTTTAAATAACACTTGTTCTTTAACCCGATAATTAATGGAATGTGATTTTGGGTTGTCGTGAACGGTATCTTCAATAATACTGTTCTTAGACCCAACTGAGTTAAGGAAATCAGAAACTAACTGGAGATTAGTTAAGTTGAATGGTTTCTTAGGTATTGATCTGATGTTGGTTTCGGCCTTCGGGGTTAATACTTAGGGAATTGCTCACTTGCTATTTTACAGTTAAAGGCTGATGGAATGGAATGTGATTTTGGGTTTATCGTGAATCGTGTTTTAAATGACATTGATTCTTTAACCCAGTTAAAGATTAAAACTAAGTGGAGTTTTAATGAATCTTTAATTAGATTGAAAAGATCGAGAATGGAGTATCATCAGTTTTGCTCCAGGTGATAGTTAAATCTTTAATTAGATTTGAACGTGAAATGGTAATTGAATTTACCGATAACACCGTGGTGTTAGATATGAAGTATGATCAGTTTTACTTCATGGGATGAATAGGTTGGGATAGGGAAATAAAATAAATGATTACTTCGGTGTGGTTCGCTAATCCCGACTAGTTGAATCGATATTCAAAAGAAGATCAAAGAATAAATTTAAAGAATTTATCTTTGATAAAATTAATGGGAACCTTTCCCTAAGAATGTGAAATTTAGAAACTAAATGTAGGTTAGCTAAGAAGAATGGTTTCCTTGGTATTGATCTGATGTTGGTTACGACCTTCGGGGTTAATATTTAGGGAACTATCCTCTTGCTAATTTACGGTTAGTGACTGATGAATTGGAATGATGCGTATGTTGTGTTTGTGTAACACTTGTTTATTATATACGCGAGTTATTCGGAAAGACCGGGTTTATCCCATTCTGAATAACTGATTCGACGTGGTGTCGAGGATGAAGATGGCGGTTGAAGACCGGAGGTCTTCACGTCGTTTGGGTGATTACTGATGATCTTGATTGGGTTGTACACCCAAGAGGAGGGAATCAGTTAGTGGTCGTCTAGACGTACTTGGAGATCGATGGATATGCGAGGTACTAGGTGCCTCCGGTTTCGTTCAGACCCAGAACGAACTTGTAAATGGACTGTGTGTCTGACATTGGATTTTAATCTGTGTGATTGATTTCTATTAAATATACATCTGTTTGGCGGCGGAGAATTTATTCTCTTGCTTAACGCCCTTCTCTGAGACGTACGAGCTCAGGGGTTATATATTGATGGATATCCCTCGCCTGTAGTGAATTGCCTGTGTGGCATGCTTAAGTGGCAAATGATCAAGACTTTTGTTGAAAAGTAAAGTCTTGTGGCTGATGATCAAAGCACGGACTGTGTGGCATAGCTTTGTGTAGCGTTGATTCGCGAGCCTCACACGCCGGTTGTGAACCAAAAACGGGAGAGGACCTCAGGGAGGACATGCGTTTCTTTCTAGTTAGAAGTGGAGTCATTGGTTTTACACGCCCTGACGAGTTTGACTTATGTGGTTGTTGGTTTGCGAGGCGCCTCAGATATATCGGTGACTATGTGAAGCCGATGGAGTCATTCATTGGCTCATTTACATCCTAAAGGGCGGGGAAACGCAGTGTTCAGGCATTTTAATCCACATCGGTGGACCGGCCCTGTTGCTCCAAGGGACGATGCGTTCTGTTCCTGAGACTCGGGTTAGACAGTCTCGAATCGGTAGAGGACTAGCTTTTGCCTCGGTTCACAGATGGAAATCCAACTTCCAAATACGTGACATTTGCGGTTTTGATTGTAGAGCCTAGTGTGGCGACATGATATATGGTACCCATGTCGTCTATGATTGATATTTATGATTTGAAGTTGTTTTATACACTATGCACTTATGATAGTATCAAATGATTTGTTTTAAACGTACCAAGCATGTTTGGCTATTATAAGGGAAAATCTTATCCTCCGGCTTGCGTTGCATTGTGTGATGGGACCTGGGTCTTATAATAGCTTCATTTTTCTTTGTTTAGCATTGCGCTGCTTGTTTTATGCACTGGTATTCTTGGGAGGAAACCTGTTTCATGTTATACGGCGTGGTCCCTTGATTTACCTAACTTTAAAAATAAATATTAATAATTGTTTTAGTTCTTACACCAGTCACATGACTGACCTGGAGTTTATTGTTTTAACCTAAACTTTGGGTGCCCTTATTTTGACACGGGCAGCTAGTAGTTTTGGTTTTGCATATTTATGTTCACAGGATCCTGAATTACAGCTGGAACGATACTCGGAAAGCTCAGTATCCGTGTATAACTTCTAGTTGTGTATTGTATTATTTTCCGCTGCTATGTAATGTATTGTAATCTCTGATATTTTATGATGTGTAATATTGATTCTTACTCTGTATATTCTTGTATTCTGATGTAATTGTTGTAATAAACAATGAAATGTTCTTCTGTTTGTGTTCTTTTGTGTCTTGCTCTCAAGGTATCTGCACTTTCCTCACCGGGGAAGTTACGAGTTTTTTCATAGTATATACTCACATTTAAATCTCTTCTTTAGATCCATGTTTTCTCTTGATTTATATCTCGGCCTCTAGTTCTTCTAGCTACTACTTCAACCTATTCTTCTTTCGTTTATTTTTGCTAAAGGGAAACAAGCTAGCCTAACAAACCTAGCTTTTTATAATTCGTTCTGTGAACTAATTAGTGTTTTAATATTCAGTTAATGTCAAGTTTAACCTATATAGAAAATGGTTATGTCCATATATTAAACACGCATTTTCACAACCATCTTTCTTTACTTATTTTTGATAGAAAAATTTATGCCCTACAAGCCATGGTGGCTTAATTTTCCTTGCAAGGTGCTGCTTATAGATTCCGTAACACCACATATTTTATTAACATAAAAGAGGATAAATTAAATAATAATTAATTTAATATTTGGAATTAAGGGAAAGAGACTGCGCCATTGTGTCCATTTCAAAATTCTGGTCAAGATAGACATTTGGTTTGCGTAAAACGGACACCGTATGAAGAAGTTATGTGGATTTTAAGTTTGTATACGTGTAGAAGAAAAATATATATACATATGAGTCAGATATGAGTCAGAACCTTATCCAGAATCGTTCAAAAATCAAAATTTCGTAAGGCGGCAAATTTCCCGCTCTAGGGGGTCGACCCCCTAGAGGGGTGTCGACACCGGGGTCGACTTCCCTACAGGGGTGTTGACACCCGTAGGGCTGACGTGGCAGTCGGTTTCAGAGGGACTAGTGGCTATAAATACATGGTCATTTCTCTTGTTTTCTTCATTGGAAATCATGGAGGCCAAATGCTGCCAGTGTCTAAACTGAGACGGATCTTTTCTTCAACAACTATCAACTAAAGATAATCAAACTTAGAGATTCGAGTGTAGATCGAACCTCGGCTGATCGAACCTCGGCTATTTTCTACCTTTTCTTTTAACCCAAACACTGTGAGTTCTAGGTTACTTTTAGATTTAAATTATTAAAAGTAAAACGTGATAGTACTGTGATTTGGATCTGTCTTGAATCACGAATCTATGTTATTCTTGTATCTCAAACTTTATTATGCTATATCTATTTTTATAGATCTAATTCACATGTGGTTAGTTTATTATGTCACCTTTGTAGATCTGAACCTTTGTCAAGTTTGTGGTTAATTTGGATTATCATTATATGGACAATTGAACCTTTGTTTAGATCTAGATCATCATATTGTGATTAATTGAGATTTGTCATTATTGGACATATGGATTCTTATTTGGATCTGTTCATCCTAAGTATGTTGGATCTAGTTTTATCATTACCCTTTTCACTAGATTTGTTTTTATGTCCACCTTATTATGCCAATTACTTTTCTATGCCAATATATATGTTTATGTCACTTTTATTAGAATGATCACTATTGTCATTTTTCCCACCATCTTTCCCTTTTATTGTTATGGCTAGGCTACTTTCTAGCCTAGATGCCGCCAAATATATATGAATGCGTTAGTGAGGGAACGGGGAAAAAATATTAGAATTGGCATAACCTGGTTAATGGATATGAATATGGACATATAATTCACTTTGTACAAAATTGGGGAAAAAGGGACATAATCACCTAAAAAGACATAGGTGAGAATTTGGATAATAATGAAATGTCTAAGATTACAATTAGAAATTGTAATTGCACTTATGACACGAGGTTAGGTTGCATTAGTGGTGGAAGTATGCACGGACCCGACCGACATATCTAGCAACCACTAATGTTGAACCTAATGTGAGAGGTCTAAGTGTGCAAATACGAGACGGGCTCAAACATGAGGTTAGGTCCAACTTGTGGAATAAGTCTGCCCGGATCCGACTGGCATATCCAGCATCCACAAGTTGTAGGCCTAATGTGGGAAGTCTAACCCATTATAACCATAAATGGACATAGTAATGAATTGGATTAAATAAGGAATGGTAGTAACCTATTATGATTAATTACTTAATGAAAATGTTGTATATAATAGGTAGGCTTGTCCTAGGGACAAGTGGAAATTATAACATAAGTTATAATAAAAGGAAAGAAAGCTTATTAGTAAACCTTAGTTTAGAAAACTAAGTTAATAGTAAACAATGTCAAGTTGTAGTGATATGTTAAACAAGAAACAGGTGAACTGAGAAGAAGTATACTTAACTGAATATTAAGTAAAACATGTTATTATAAATGGAAATAGACAATACAAAAGGGATTGCAAGATTACTTCCGTTAATTACAGTATAGGGGTGAAAGATTGTAAGATTACTTCTGTTAATTATAATCTAAAGAATAACATGTAATAGGGCTTATTAATGAACTTAAATGGATTAAGTTATATGTATATGAAATTAATAAGCAAGTGAAACTTTGGCAAGTAAAAAGCAGTCAATGTGAATGAGGATAACCAGTTAGTTTGTAGTACTTAACCTAGATGAATCCATAGGGATTGTGTGAACATAAACATGAATAGGGGTTAAGTATATCTTGGGTAGGTGGGTAATATTAATATTCACATATAGGCCCACAAACTTAACCCGATAAGGTTATGTAATTAAAAACACCTAGTGGTATACATAACCGTTGGAAATAATAAAGATATGTAATTAAAGACACATAGTGGTATACATAATCAATTGGAAAACCTAGTGGGGGATACAAGATAAAGGGGAGAGCTTGTATCATATTGTGTGGGACCCGTTTCAGCCAGTAACCCGGAGTAGGTATCAAACATGTACTCCGAACTAGGTCGGAGAAGGAGAACGCTTACTGAACTGATTATAAGAGATCCAAATGTAGAGGACGGTGTTGGCGGCGCAAACCGATCGGGCCATGTGCGTGCACGAGCCGGGCAGAGGGGGATAATATGACCGTGACATCAGTAGATATGGTTGTGCACATCTTGAAAATAAAGGTTTGCCACCTTAGGAAATGATACATCCTACTGTGGAGCCAGCACAGGGTATCTACGGAGTAGGGAGCCGATCGATTAGGGTAGTAGTTAGGGTACATCTAGACTCTGGTAAGTTTAGGAGTCCATTATTGGGTCTGCCTGTGGATTGTATGGGGTTAAAACCTCTCACTAGAAGTACGCCTAAGTCTACCATTTCATACATGTTAGGGTTCATCTCATTCTGGTTATAGTAGTAATTGTGCAGAGTAATCATTAGAGAAGCATATACACCTTATCCTGTCTACCTTGTCACACCTGGCTTTTATATAGTAATCTCTCTTATCCACTTTATATGTCTGTCATGCTACTTTTATTTATTTACTTGCTAAAAGTAACTAGACTCGCCAGACTTTATGTCTGACCCTTTTTGTTACCTCTTCTTTCTTCCGTCCCCCCTGGTTCTTAGGGTGGGAATACTCAGGCTTAGTCAGGACTCGGTTATCATCTTGCTATGAGCTGCTTTCGAAGTATGGATCAAGTTCTTATCTCTACTATGGCTTTGTCTCTTTTTGGGGAATTATGTTTTCTTTTAAGTATTTATGTACTTTGATAGTACTAGATAGTAGCTTTTATGTTGTAATGGGTTTTTGTATTTCAGACATGTGAATTTTTGGACCATGGTGTTTTATGATAAATAAAGTTTTTATTCCGCTATTATTTTATATATCTGTCTTGTAATATTTCTGTTCTGTTTACTTATAACGCTTCATGAAACTTAATGCATTCCCTTTGTGAGTGACATTAATGAATGTGAGGTGTCACACTTGGTATTAGAGCTGAAGGTTACCAGATTGGATAAAGTTTTTGAAAATTATTTTCAGAAAGATTTTAAAAAAAGCATATTCAAAAAGCATATTCCCCAAAACCATATGTAATATCTCTCGATTCTCCGCTTGATTCCTTTTTCCTTTTTGTCTGGGGAACAGATTCTTCCCGAAAGGTGTCCCCATTCCGGCAGGATGCCGTAGGCGTTTAAACTGCGGCACATGTCAAAGGGCAATGAAGTGCCTAACCTCCACTGTAGCTACAGTAGTATCACCCGCGGCTAAGTTTCTCGAGCTTCGCAAGGATTTTCGTGCGATGGAGGAAACTTTCGAGAGACTTTGTGACGGCAAGGAATCTCGCTCGGTCCGAACCAGTCGCTAAACCGATCCAGGCCGTTCGAAACGCCTTATCGTTTGAGAACAGGACAAAACAGAACGCATACAGAAGAACATTTCATTGTATATTACAACAATGCATCAGATTACAAGAATATACAGAGTATAAATGAATATTACACAGAAATATCAGAGATTTAAATTACATTTAAATACATAGCAGCGGAAAATAATACAATACACAACTAGAAAGGGATATACGGATACAAAGCTTTCCGGATATCGTTCCAGCTGTAAACCAGGATCCTGTGAATATAAATCTGCAAAACCAAAACTACTAGCTGCCCGTGTCAAAATAAGGGCACCCAGAGTTTAGGTTAAAACAATAAACTCCAGGTCAGTCATGTGACTGGTGTGAGAACTAAAACAGTTATTAATTTTTATTTTTAAAGCTAGGTAAATCAAGGGACCACGCCGTATAACACGGAACGGGTTTCCTCCCAAGAATACCAGTGCATAAAACCAGCAGCGCAATGCTAAATAAAGAAAAATGAAGCTGTTATAAGACCCAGGTCCCATCACACAATGCAACGCAGCCGAGGATAGGGTTTTCCCTTATAACAGCCAAACATGCTTGATACGTTTAAAACAAATCATTTGATACTATAATAAGTGTATAGTGTCAAAACAACTTCAATCATAAATATAAATCATAGACGGCATGAGTGCCCCATCCCACTATGTCGCCATACTAGGCTCTACAAATAAAGCCGAAATACACGTATCGGAAATTGGATTTCCATCATGGTGGCTCCTGATTCGAAAGATCGCTCGCGTAGTACAAATCACCGCGGCTTACGTCTCAGCGAGAGAAAACACCGCTATGCACATCCGCACTTTTGGGGACTCAAGTATCACCGCGGCTTACGTCCCAGCAAGAGAAAACACCGCTTACTCTATCCCTCCGAGCACGAAGCTCAATATCGGTCGACCGAATCCACTACACTAAAAAAAAAAATGTATACTGATCAAACCATCAGTTTACCACCATCCCGGGCTGTGAGGCTCGCGGATCAACGCTATACACAAAGCCATGCTATATCAGCTGCGCTTTGATCATCAACCACCAAACTTTGCTTTTCAACAAAAGTTTGGATCACTGCATCTCAGTATGCCCACACTATCAATCCATATCGTACCACTGATTTCTGCCAATATATAACCTCTGAGCTCATATGTCTCAGAGAAGGGCGTTAAGCAAGAGAATAAATTCTCCGCCGCCAAACAGATATATATTTAGCAGAGATCAACAAATACAATATAAAGGAATACAATGTCAGTCACACCATCCATTTACAAGTCCGTTCTAGGTCTGAACGAAACCGGAGGCACCTAGTACCCCGCATATCCATCGATCTCCAAGTACGTCTGGACGATCACTAACTGTTTCCATCTTCTTGGGTGTACAACCCAATCAAGATCATCAGTAATTACCCAAACGACGTGAAGACCTCCGGTCTTCGACCATCGTCTTCATCTTCGACTTATCGTCGTATCAGTTATTCAGAATGGGATAAACCCGGACTTTCCGAATAACTCGCGTATATTTTAAATAAGTGTTACACAAACACAACATACGCCTCATTCCAATTCATCAGTCACTAACCGTAAATTAATCAAGAGAATAATTCCCCAAACATTAACCCCGAAGGCCGAAACCAACATCAGATCAATATTCAGAAAACCATTCTGCTTAGCTAACCGACAGTTAGTTTCTAATTTTCACATTCATAGGGAAAGGTTCCCATTAATTTTATCCAAGGTAATTTCCTGAATTTATTCTTTTATCATCCTTTGAATTTCGATTCAACTAGTCGGGATTAACGAAACTTATCGAAGTAATCATTTGTTTTAATTCCCTAATCCCAACCTATTCATCCCATGAAGTAAAACTGGTAATACTTCATATCTAACACCACAGTGTTATCGGTAAATTCAATTACCATTTCACGTTCAAATCTAATTAAAGATTTAACTATCGCCTGGAGCAAAACTGGTGATACTCCATTTTCGATCAATTCAATCTAATTAAAGATTCATTAAAACACCACTTAGTTTTAATCTTTAACCGGGTTAAAGAATCCGTGTCATTTAAAACACGGTTCACGATAAACCCAGAGTCACATTCATTAATTATCGGGTTAAAGAACGAGCGTTATTTAAAACACTGTCCACGATAAACCCAAAAATCAATATCAATTCAATTCCAATTAAATATTGTTTAATTGGTACACTTCATTAAATCTAAATAAAAAGATTTAATTTTTTTCTCAACTGGATTCAAGAACAGTGTTAGTGAAGACACCATTCACGACAAACCCAAATCACATTTGATATTCAATACAAGGCTCTGAATAGAAAATATATCGGCTTATATTCAACATCAAATTCTACGACTAACAAATGTCGTATTTGAAATAACGATATGAAGATATATCTTTCAAATTTCCATAACAACATCTGTATAATCACGAATTCCAACATCGAAATATTCCGAAGACAATTTCGATTCAAATCCACTCCAATGCAATCATTGGAAATTTTGGTTATCTTTAAAACCCTTTTCAAATTCAATTTATTTATTTAAAAATAAATAGAATTATAATTCTAGTTCAAAACTAGTACATTTCGATAAAAATCTATTTTTATCTTTTCAAATATGGAGTTTTTCATCCCAAATCTTCACAAATCATTTCTTATGATTTTACACAAATTATTACTATTTTTAATAATTTTATCAAGGCCCGTACAGTCGATTTCCATCAATGGCTATCGAACTGCACTTACAGCGACCTTTTTCGAATTTGATTTGGACGTATCTCCAAATCCAACCGTTAGATTTCAAATTTCTAATCTTCGTTAGAAAGCTCTTTTCGATACGAACCCAACGGTTCCGGTTTTAGGAGAATCCGACGGTCGGATCTCCCGTAATGTCCGTTTGAAATAAATGGTCGAAATTCACGAACTACCGCTGCGCGGCGCGTTCTATTCAGGCCATTATATATATAATATATATATATTATATATATACATCGTCGATTACCTTTTTAAAACGAATTTTATAAGTCATTTCAAATTTGTTTTAAAGACAATTTCAACTTTTAATTCAAATTCAAATTAAAATTGAATTCTCCCCTTATAAATTCTTTCTACATTCATTTCTATTTGATTTCAATTCGAATTCGTTTTCAATTCATTTCAATTCGAATTCGTTTTCAATTCATTTCAATTCGAATTCGTTTTCAATTCATTTCAATTCGAATTCGTTTTCAATTCATTTCAATTCGAATTCGTTTTATATTCAATTCTTTTCGAAATCGTTATATATTCAATTCTTTTCGAAATCGTTATATATTCAATTCATTTCGAAATCGTTCTATATTCAATTCATTTCGAAATCGTTATATATTCAATTCTTATCGAAATCGAATAAATCGATATAAATATCGTTTACGTCAAAATGGCGTCAATCTAATCAATACGGCTTCATAAATTTCTATTCTCAAATATTCTATTTCAAATATTTCTTTTTCAAAATAGTTGTTATTATCAAAATATTTCGTTCAACACATGACCAATCTCAATGAATGAGTACTGTCAACACATGAACTTTTATTTTATATCGATAAAGATGTAAATTTTAATATTAAACTATTTCGTTCAACACATGACCAATCTCAATGAATGAGTACTGTCAACACATGAACTTTTATTTTATAATATTCTTTATTTTTCAAATTGGAATGAGGCCCAATCAATTACCATATAAAGTTGATTATATGGATTTTCATACAACACATGTATATCATAGCATTGAAAAATAATCAACCATCAACCAAAGTGCACTACACTGTATAAGCATCAAATATAGATATTCAACGCTTATAACAGCCTGTCAATCAATCGATCGACACATTTAATCAATCAGGATGAGTGAACTTCAAATTTCATCCCAACACCCGTGTGGGGTTTCAAACAATCAAACACAGGTTTTATTTGTGCAGTTGGGCGATGTGTAAAATTTATCGACCCAATCAACGTCAGTCAAATCAGTGTACATAAACAAACCGTCTGGTTTGTAAATGAATATTTTATTTATTTACATCACGTTAAAAATTATATTTTTAACGATATAACATTTTATTCCAACATATGAATTTCTATTCAGTTCATTCTTAAATAAAGTGATATTTTTATTTTTCTAACTTATTTCAGAAAATTTCGGCGGCATAACGGCACGATACTAGAAACGGGACGAGGCCTAGCCTTATCCCCGGTCTAGTGAAGGCCCACGCCATTCACTCATCAATCAAATCAATTTCATTATGCAAACCACAAGATTTGGAGTAAGGGTCTAACCTAGCCTTACTCCTTCGCCTTATAACGGCGCACGTCTAATCCTAACCAATTTATCGATTCGATTTTTCACTCAACAATTTAATTTCAAATCAAATCATCTTATCAACTACACAACCAAACCATTCAACAAACAAGCCATCCATGGTCTGTGGATGACGGGTGTCGGGTGCTACTAAGCACCGTCTGCATCCTAGTATATATATACATATATATATGCATAACTAGAATAAGAAATTTAGAGTGAGGAGTTCTCACTCTTTCGCTAAACTGAATGACGCAATTCTTCATGGGTAGGAAATCTTCACTGTGCTTTTCTTTCGTCTATTCCGTTGCCCTTATCCACTACCTATTTAAAAATCACATTTTTATTTTGCTATTCAATATATAAAAATCGAATTTTTATTTCGAAGTTCAATATATAAAAATCACATTTTTATTTTAAGGTTTTCGCCTTTATATATAAAAAAAAATAAAGTTTTCGCTTTTATAAAAATAAAGTTTTCGCTTTTATAAAAATAAAGTTTTCGCTTTTATAAAAATAAAGTTTTCGCTTTTATAAAAATAAAGTCTTCATCTTTTATAAAAATAAAATCTTCATCTTTATAAAAATAAAATCTTTTCTATTTTCAAAAATCCTACTTTTTCTTCTAAACAAAAATCTCGCCTTTTTGCTTTTCTATTTTAAAGATCAAATCTTTTTAAAGTTCAAACCATTTTCTTTTTAAAGTTTAAACCTTTTCTATTTAAAGTTTAAACCTTTTCTATTTAAACCTTAAAATAAAATCAGTTTTTATTTTTCCTTTTAAATCAGTTTTCAAAATTCAGTTTTTACTTCATTTTCAAAATTCAGTTTTTACTTCATTTTCAAAATTCAGTTTTTACTTCATTTTCAAAATTCAGTTTTCAATTCTTCATATATAAAAAAACAGTTTTTAAAATTCCCAAAAAAAATCAGTTTTTAATTTCTTTATAAATCAGTTTTTAAATTTCTAAAAAAACAGTTTTTAAAACTTTATATATAAAATCTGTTTTACTTTCTTTTTTAAAAATTCTGTTTTAACTCTTTAAAAACATCAGTTTTTAATTTATAAAAAATCAGTTTTTAACTTATAAAACATCAGTTTTTCATCTTAAAAAAAAATATATAACAGTTTTAAATCTTTATAATATAAAAAAAAAATTCTGTCTAACTCTCAGTTTTAAATCTAGAGAAAATACAGTTTAGTTTTTGAATCGGTTTTATAAACCAAAAATAAAAATCAAAATAAAATAGCTTAAAAGCTTACCGTGGTATGCGAAGGGGGCTCGATGGTGTTGTTCGTCGGCGGCAAGGGCTCAGGAGGCGTCGCGATGATGTTCGAGGTGGAGGCTTCGATTGCTTCGCGACTGGGAGGGGTGTTCGAGGGTGGCGTCGTCTTCGCTGGAAGGAGGAGGTCGGCGGTGGGGGCTTCGGCGACTTCGTCGGCGGGTTCGAGGGTCAGGCGGGTTCGATTTGGTTTAGGTTAGGTTTTTTTTTTTTTTTTTTTTTTTTATTTTCTGGTAAGTGAATGAAGAATCGGGGGGGGGCCAGAAGAGAAAAGGGGAAATAGATTTTTTTTATTATATTTTATTTTATTATTTAATTATTTAAATTTGCACAAGGGTTGACTTTTATATCCGACCTCAAAACGAGGCCCACCGCCTGTCATCCATAGCGTTTTACCCCCATTCCGAACACAATGGGATATGTATCGTAAGCTGGTTTGATCGTTACAATCAGTTTCCGTTGAATTTACAATTTAAATCCTTATATTGAATTTTAAACGTACTTTTCAAATTACCGGGGCCACATACTGACTAGAAAAATTCCAGAAAAATATTTTCTAGCTTCGTATTGACGATACGGTCCTAACAAAACTAGTTTCGTCGAATTCTGAGACCGTTTGAAAAATGGCCAATTTCCAGTCGATTAAAATCAACTGAAACTGGTCAAAACACGTTTTCCTTTGCCACGCTCACATATTGATTCGAAAAATTATGAAATTTGGAATCTAGCAATAACTTTACATCACGGACCCAACAAAAGTGGTTTCGTCGAAATCCGAGGTCATTTGCAAAATGTCCATTTTTAAGGGCCTGAATTCCATAGCGACTATTCAGAATTTTCAACTGGACATATCTCTTGATTCCCGATATGAAATCTTGATTTTTCGGATTCGTTGGAAAGATATTCACGAATAGATCCTAATGTTTTTGGTTTCACTAAAATCCGGATTGTTTTGCAGCCGGTACATTCAATTGAAGTTTGAAATCGAATTATCGAACTACCGCGCCATTTTCAATTCTATTTATAATTATATATAATTATTTATATTCTAACGACGACGCGTATAATATATACGTTCGAATTATATTCAAAATAAATTTCCGTCGATATTATTTAAAATAATTCATTTTAAATAATCAAAATTCGCTAAAATTGCCAAAATAAAAATTTTAAACTGGCCCAGATTTTCGGGTTGTTACAATCTCCCCCACTTAAAAACTTTTCGTCCCCGAAAAGGAACAAAGTCGAAAGTTGTTTAACAATTCAACTCAACTTCCATTGTTTTTGATTACGGCTTAAGTTCTTCAACTGTTCAGTTTCTAAGAACTTTTCTAAAATCTCAAAAATTTGGCTAACACCCTAAATTTTTGAAAAATTTCGCCATAACCTCCTCTACACCGGGAGCATCGGGGAATTTCAAATAGCTTCCCCGGTCCTTCAGATCTCAAAAAGAAAAAGAAAAAGCCAAACGGCTAGCCAATAGGCTCACAAAATCATCATCACCCAAACAAAACAGGAAATTATGTAGTAAACATGTACCTATTTGTCGGGCAAACAAATTTTATTCTCTGGCTCTAGCCTCCTTGCTATGACCTGTTCAATGTAAGTACAAGTATATGCATGCAATTTCAATTAAATTCTAAAACATTCTAATATGCGGTGATAAATTCACCTTAGTTCAATCTTTCCTCTTACACCAGCTACATTATACAATATCGATACATTTTTAAAGCAAAAGCATATTTAAGTTCATACAAGCATCATACACATCCATACATATATATATCCCAAAATGCTAGTTCATTACATTAAAACCCAACTTTCTAGGAAGTCGTGCCTCCTCCTTGCATAATTTCCAAAGTAGATATCTCCTTTCCTTTGGATTTCTTATCACCCTTCTTTAACGGGCAATTTCGGGCTAGATGCCCTATATCCTTGCATCGGAAGCACTCCTTTTCTTTTCCCAATTTCCTGGATTTTTTCTTAACGTTTGGACACTTATCCACAAAATGTCCCGTTTCTTTGCACTTAAAACAAACTATGTCCATTCTTATCTCTTTCTCCTTGCTTCTCTTTCTCTCAGGGCACCGAACCGCATAATGCCCTTCTTCTCTGCATATACGACAATAAACACCCACGTATGTTCCTAAGTTCAACTCCCTTTCTTTTTCTGCTTTCTGTTGGGCCCTCCTTGTTTGTTTCGGAGTCATACTGAAGTCAGCATTAGATAAGCCATAGAGAACCATCTCCTATATTATATTTGAGGATTTTATCAAGAGAGTTTGCATTACTTTTCGTTAACAAATATCTTGATTTATGCTTTATATATCATTCCAGTATTTCTATTAGTTGAATTAACAATCATCACAGCTAGCAATCAATGTGTTGGTTAACTTTCAAAGGTATATTTTTTATATATATATACTAAAAATCATGTTTTTGATGCCAAATCACAACAATTAACCTATCTAGTTTGGTTCTCACACCAGTCGATTGGAAATATATAAATATCTCACTTTCGAAACTCGAACATAAACACTGATGATGAGATCTCAATCATCAGTATCATCTCCGGGCGACTAGAGTGTGATTCTATATCTATTCAATATATTAAAACTTCGAATACACGTTTGCAAGGCGTATATGCAAAGTCTTTATATATTGGATTGCCCAAATTTAATATAAATAAATAATCAAATACGAATAGTTGATTTAGATTTTCAAAACAAGCTTTGTTTTCATTTGAAAAAAATATACTCTTCACACTCGTCCTAGGATACTACTGATCCCATCTCTAACGAGTCATTCTAATTGGATATTACTAATCCAATATCTGATGAATTCTTTCGTATGTTTCTAATGTGTCTTGTTCCCTGAGCTTTGTAAACCAAAGCTCTGATACCAACTGTGACGGCAAGGAATCTCGCTCGGTCCGAACCAGTCGCTAAACCGATCCAGGCCGTTCGAAACGCCTTATCGTTTGAGAACAGGACAAAACAGAACGCATACAGAAGAACATTTCATTGTATATTACAACAATGCATCAGATTACAAGAATATACAGAGTATAAATGAATATTACACAGAAATATCAGAGATTTAAATTACATTTAAATACATAGCAGCGGAAAATAATACAATACACAACTAGAAAGGGATATACGGATACAAAGCTTTCCGGATATCGTTCCAGCTGTAAACCAGGATCCTGTGAATATAAATCTGCAAAACCAAAACTACTAGCTGCCCGTGTCAAAATAAGGGCACCCAGAGTTTAGGTTAAAACAATAAACTCCAGGTCAGTCATGTGACTGGTGTGAGAACTAAAACAGTTATTAATTTTTATTTTTAAAGCTAGGTAAATCAAGGGACCACGCCGTATAACACGGAACGGGTTTCCTCCCAAGAATACCAGTGCATAAAACCAGCAGCGCAATGCTAAATAAAGAAAAATGAAGCTGTTATAAGACCCAGGTCCCATCACACAATGCAACGCAGCCGAGGATAGGGTTTTCCCTTATAACAGCCAAACATGCTTGATACGTTTAAAACAAATCATTTGATACTATAATAAGTGTATAGTGTCAAAACAACTTCAATCATAAATATAAATCATAGACGGCATGAGTGCCCCATCCCACTATGTCGCCATACTAGGCTCTACAAATAAAGCCGAAATACACGTATCGGAAATTGGATTTCCATCATGGTGGCTCCTGATTCGAAAGATCGCTCGCGTAGTACAAATCACCGCGGCTTACGTCTCAGCGAGAGAAAACACCGCTATGCACATCCGCACTTTTGGGGACTCAAGTATCACCGCGGCTTACGTCCCAGCAAGAGAAAACACCGCTTACTCTATCCCTCCGAGCACGAAGCTCAATATCGGTCGACCGAATCCACTACACTAAAAAAAAAATGTATACTGATCAAACCATCAGTTTACCACCATCCCGGGCTGTGAGGCTCGCGGATCAACGCTATACACAAAGCCATGCTATATCAGCTGCGCTTTGATCATCAACCACCAAACTTTGCTTTTCAACAAAAGTTTGGATCACTGCATCTCAGTATGCCCACACTATCAATCCATATCGTACCACTGATTTCTGCCAATATATAACCTCTGAGCTCATATGTCTCAGAGAAGGGCGTTAAGCAAGAGAATAAATTCTCCGCCGCCAAACAGATATATATTTAGCAGAGATCAACAAATACAATATAAAGGAATACAATGTCAGTCACACCATCCATTTACAAGTCCGTTCTAGGTCTGAACGAAACCGGAGGCACCTAGTACCCCGCATATCCATCGATCTCCAAGTACGTCTGGACGATCACTAACTGTTTCCATCTTCTTGGGTGTACAACCCAATCAAGATCATCAGTAATTACCCAAACGACGTGAAGACCTCCGGTCTTCGACCATCGTCTTCATCTTCGACTTATCGTCGTATCAGTTATTCAGAATGGGATAAACCCGGACTTTCCGAATAACTCGCGTATATTTTAAATAAGTGTTACACAAACACAACATACGCCTCATTCCAATTCATCAGTCACTAACCGTAAATTAATCAAGAGAATAATTCCCCAAACATTAACCCCGAAGGCCGAAACCAACATCAGATCAATATTCAGAAAACCATTCTGCTTAGCTAACCGACAGTTAGTTTCTAATTTTCACATTCATAGGGAAAGGTTCCCATTAATTTTATCCAAGGTAATTTCCTGAATTTATTCTTTTATCATCCTTTGAATTTCGATTCAACTAGTCGGGATTAACGAAACTTATCGAAGTAATCATTTGTTTTAATTCCCTAATCCCAACCTATTCATCCCATGAAGTAAAACTGGTAATACTTCATATCTAACACCACAGTGTTATCGGTAAATTCAATTACCATTTCACGTTCAAATCTAATTAAAGATTTAACTATCGCCTGGAGCAAAACTGGTGATACTCCATTTTCGATCAATTCAATCTAATTAAAGATTCATTAAAACTCCACTTAGTTTTAATCTTTAACCGGGTTAAAGAATCCGTGTCATTTAAAACACGGTTCACGATAAACCCAGAGTCACATTCATTAATTATCGGGTTAAAGAACGAGCGTTATTTAAAACACTGTCCACGATAAACCCAAAAATCAATATCAATTCAATTCCAATTAAATATTGTTTAATTGGTACACTTCATTAAATCTAAATAAAAAGATTTAATTTTTTTCTCAACTGGATTCAAGAACAGTGTTAGTGAAGACACCATTCACGACAAACCCAAATCACATTTGATATTCAATACAAGGCTCTGAATAGAAAATATATCGGCTTATATTCAACATCAAATTCTACGACTAACAAATGTCGTATTTGAAATAACGATATAAAGATATATCTTTCAAATTTCCATAACAACATCTGTATAATCACGAATTCCAACATCGAAATATTCCGAAGACAATTTCGATTCAAATCCACTCCAATGCAATCATTGGAAATTTTGGTTATCTTTAAAACCCTTTTCAAATTCAATTTATTTATTTAAAAATAAATAGAATTATAATTCTAGTTCAAAACTAGTACATTTCGATAAAAATCTATTTTTATCTTTTCAAATATGGAGTTTTTCATCCCAAATCTTCACAAATCATTTCTTATGATTTTACACAAATTATTACTATTTTTAATAATTTTATCAAGGCCCGTACAGTCGATTTCCATCAATGGCTATCGAACTGCACTTACAGCGACCTTTTTCGAATTTGATTTGGACGTATCTCCAAATCCAACCGTTAGATTTCAAATTTCTAATCTTCGTTAGAAAGCTCTTTTCGATACGAACCCAACGGTTCCGGTTTTAGGAGAATCCGACGGTCGGATCTCCCGTAATGTCCGTTTGAAATAAATGGTCGAAATTCACGAACTACCGCTGCGCGGCGCGTTCTATTCAGGCCATTATATATATAATATATATATATTATATATATACATCGTCGATTACCTTTTTAAAACGAATTTTATAAGTCATTTCAAATTTGTTTTAAAGACAATTTCAACTTTTAATTCAAATTCAAATTAAAATTGAATTCTCCCCTTATAAATTCTTTCTACATTCATTTCTATTTGATTTCAATTCGAATTCGTTTTCAATTCATTTCAATTCGAATTCGTTTTCAATTCATTTCAATTCGAATTCGTTTTCAATTCATTTCAATTCGAATTCGTTTTCAATTCATTTCAATTCGAATTCGTTTTATATTCAATTCTTTTCGAAATCGTTATATATTCAATTCTTTTCGAAATCGTTATATATTCAATTCATTTCGAAATCGTTCTATATTCAATTCATTTCGAAATCGTTATATATTCAATTCTTATCGAAATCGAATAAATCGATATAAATATCGTTTACGTCAAAATGGCGTCAATCTAATCAATACGGCTTCATAAATTTCTATTCTCAAATATTCTATTTCAAATATTTCTTTTTCAAAATAGTTGTTATTATCAAAATATTTCGTTCAACACATGACCAATCTCAATGAATGAGTACTGTCAACACATGAACTTTTATTTTATATCGATAAAGATGTAAATTTTAATATTAAACTATTTCGTTCAACACATGACCAATCTCAATGAATGAGTACTGTCAACACATGAACTTTTATTTTATAATATTCTTTATTTTTCAAATTGGAATGAGGCCCAATCAATTACCATATAAAGTTGATTATATGGATTTTCATACAACACATGTATATCATAGCATTGAAAAATAATCAACCATCAACCAAAGTGCACTACACTGTATAAGCATCAAATATAGATATTCAACGCTTATAACAGCCTGTCAATCAATCGATCGACACATTTAATCAATCAGGATGAGTGAACTTCAAATTTCATCCCAACACCCGTGTGGGGTTTCAAACAATCAAACACAGGTTTTATTTGTGCAGTTGGGCGATGTGTAAAATTTATCGACCCAATCAACGTCAGTCAAATCAGTGTACATAAACAAACCGTCTGGTTTGTAAATGAATATTTTATTTATTTACATCACGTTAAAAATTATATTTTTAACGATATAACATTTTATTCCAACATATGAATTTCTATTCAGTTCATTCTTAAATAAAGTGATATTTTTATTTTTCTAACTTATTTCAGAAAATTTCGGCGGCATAACGGCACGATACTAGAAACGGGACGAGGCCTAGCCTTATCCCCGGTCTAGTGAAGGCCCACGCCATTCACTCATCAATCAAATCAATTTCATTATGCAAACCACAAGATTTGGAGTAAGGGTCTAACCTAGCCTTACTCCTTCGCCTTATAACGGCGCACGTCTAATCCTAACCAATTTATCGATTCGATTTTTCACTCAACAATTTAATTTCAAATCAAATCATCTTATCAACTACACAACCAAACCATTCAACAAACAAGCCATCCATGGTCTGTGGATGACGGGTGTCGGGTGCTACTAAGCACCGTCTGCATCCTAGTATATATATACATATATATATGCATAACTAGAATAAGAAATTTAGAGTGAGGAGTTCTCACTCTTTCGCTAAACTGAATGACGCAATTCTTCATGGGTAGGAAATCTTCACTGTGCTTTTCTTTCGTCTATTCCGTTGCCCTTATCCACTACCTATTTAAAAATCACATTTTTATTTTGCTATTCAATATATAAAAATCGAATTTTTATTTCGAAGTTCAATATATAAAAATCACATTTTTATTTTAAGGTTTTCGCCTTTATATATAAAAAAAAATAAAGTTTTCGCTTTTATAAAAATAAAGTTTTCGCTTTTATAAAAATAAAGTTTTCGCTTTTATAAAAATAAAGTTTTCGCTTTTATAAAAATAAAGTCTTCATCTTTTATAAAAATAAAATCTTCATCTTTATAAAAATAAAATCTTTTCTATTTTCAAAAATCCTACTTTTTCTTCTAAACAAAAATCTCGCCTTTTTGCTTTTCTATTTTAAAGATCAAATCTTTTTAAAGTTCAAACCATTTTCTTTTTAAAGTTTAAACCTTTTCTATTTAAAGTTTAAACCTTTTCTATTTAAACCTTAAAATAAAATCAGTTTTTATTTTTCCTTTTAAATCAGTTTTCAAAATTCAGTTTTTACTTCATTTTCAAAATTCAGTTTTTACTTCATTTTCAAAATTCAGTTTTTACTTCATTTTCAAAATTCAGTTTTCAATTCTTCATATATAAAAAAACAGTTTTTAAAATTCCCAAAAAAAATCAGTTTTTAATTTCTTTATAAATCAGTTTTTAAATTTCTAAAAAAACAGTTTTTAAAACTTTATATATAAAATCTGTTTTACTTTCTTTTTTAAAAATTCTGTTTTAACTCTTTAAAAACATCAGTTTTTAATTTATAAAAAATCAGTTTTTAACTTATAAAACATCAGTTTTTCATCTTAAAAAAAATATATAACAGTTTTAAATCTTTATAATATAAAAAAAAAATTCTGTCTAACTCTCAGTTTTAAATCTAGAGAAAATACAGTTTAGTTTTTGAATCGGTTTTATAAACCAAAAATAAAAATCAAAATAAAATAGCTTAAAAGCTTACCGTGGTATGCGAAGGGGGCTCGATGGTGTTGTTCGTCGGCGGCAAGGGCTCAGGAGGCGTCGCGATGATGTTCGAGGTGGAGGCTTCGATTGCTTCGCGACTGGGAGGGGTGTTCGAGGGTGGCTTCGTCTTCGCTGGAAGGAGGAGGTCGGCGGTGGGGGCTTCGGCGACTTCGTCGGCGGGTTCGAGGGTCAGGCGGGTTCGATTTGGTTTAGGTTAGGTTTTTTTTTTTTTTTTTTTTTTTTTATTTTCTGGTAAGTGAATGAAGAATCGGGGGGGGGGCCAGAAGAGAAAAGGGGAAATAGATTTTTTTTATTATATTTTATTTTATTATTTAATTATTTAAATTTGCACAAGGGTTGACTTTTATATCCGACCTCGAAACGAGGCCCACCGCCTGTCATCCATAGCGTTTTACCCCCATTCCGAACACAATGGGATATGTATCGTAAGCTGGTTTGATCGTTACAATCAGTTTCCGTTGAATTTACAATTTAAATCCTTATATTGAATTTTAAACGTACTTTTCAAATTACCGGGGCCACATACTGACTAGAAAAATTCCAGAAAAATATTTTCTAGCTTCGTATTGACGATACGGTCCTAACAAAACTAGTTTCGTCGAATTCTGAGACCGTTTGAAAAATGGCCAATTTCCAGTCGATTAAAATCAACTGAAACTGGTCAAAACACGTTTTCCTTTGCCACGCTCACATATTGATTCGAAAAATTATGAAATTTGGAATCTAGCAATAACTTTACATCACGGACCCAACAAAAGTGGTTTCGTCGAAATCCGAGGTCATTTGCAAAATGTCCATTTTTAAGGGCCTGAATTCCATAGCGACTATTCAGAATTTTCAACTGGACATATCTCTTGATTCCCGATATGAAATCTTGATTTTTCGGATTCGTTGGAAAGATATTCACGAATAGATCCTAATGTTTTTGGTTTCACTAAAATCCGGATTGTTTTGCAGCCGGTACATTCAATTGAAGTTTGAAATCGAATTATCGAACTACCGCGCCATTTTCAATTCTATTTATAATTATATATAATTATTTATATTCTAACGACGACGCGTATAATATATACGTTCGAATTATATTCAAAATAAATTTCCGTCGATATTATTTAAAATAATTCATTTTAAATAATCAAAATTCGCTAAAATTGCCAAAATAAAAATTTTAAACTGGCCCAGATTTTCGGGTTGTTACAGACTTGTTGGCTTGTTACACAAGGATGGTAAAAAGGAGAACAAGGGAGTTAGGGCTAAGGAGCACAACCCATGGATATGAAAATGATGGCCTAGAAAGGGAACACAGTTAAAGTTCAAATAAATCTGAAAAGGAAGAAGTTAAGGTTGAGGAAACACAAAATAAAAAGGTATGGCCTAATAAAGAACAACAACAATAGAAGAAGAAGAAGAAGGGCGGAAAGAATGACAAGGCTAAGGGTAAGAGGAAGTGCCATAGTTGTGGGTGAGAGGGTCACTTAGCCAAGAACTGCAGGAGAAGTAAGAATGCTTGCTTTGTTTGTGGAGAGGTCGGACAATTTGCTAGGAAGTGCCCAAAGAAACAGGGGTCACAGGGACAAGGTCAAAGGACAGAAACTTCTGGAGGGCAGGTGCATGCTCTTGCGATCAGTGCTCCTGATAGAGGTAGAAAAAATTCCGTGGAAGGTTTAATTTCTCTTTCTAATCATCCTATTAGAACATTTTTTGATTCTATCGCTTCACATCCATTTATATCTAGTTCTATGGTTGAATCTCTGCACTTAATTACTAGTATGGTAGTGGATCCCGTAGTTGTCTCAAACCTCATTGGTGGTTCGGCTCATTTATCTAAGATTTGTCGGAGTTTGAGGATATCTGTGTTAGGCATCGAGTTTGAGTGCGATGCATATGTGCTCGGGTTTATGGGCTATGGGTTGATTCTAGGAATGGATTGGCTTACCACGTATGGTGCCATTCTGGATTGTGAGAGGAGGGTCGTTAGACTGTTGACTTGCTATGGGAGGACCCTCGAGATTTCTTGTAACACCAAGGGGTCTGTTATGTTGAGTTTACTTGAGTCACTTGATGTATCTATCGATGATCTAAAATCTTTTCCAGTAGTCCGTGACTATCCTTATGTCTTTGATGAGGTTCGGGGTTTACCTCAAGGCGCGAGGTCAATTTCCGCATATATTTTGTGGATAATGCAAAGCCAGTTGCATTGCTTGTGCGCCATATGTCTCCAAGAGAAAGTAGGGGAGCTACTTGAGAAAGGGTTTTCTTTTGGGATGGGATGAAGAAAGATATAGCAGTGTTTGTTTCTTAATGTCTGATTTGCCAGCAAGGCAAAGCTGAGCAAAGGAAGCCCGGTGGTCTACTTCATCCTTTAGAGGTCTCGTAGTGGAAGTGGGAGAGCGTCTCCATGGATTTCATAGATGGTCTGCCTAAATCAAGGAAGGGAAACACCAGCATTTGGGTGATAATAGACAGGCTTATTAAGAGCATTCATTTCATACCAGTTAAGAGTAAGAGGACTGCAGCATGGTTGCAACAGTTTACGTTCGTGAGATAGCCCATCTTCATGGATTTCCTTCCAGTATCGTAAGTGATCGAGATCCCAATTTCACTAGTGAATTTTGGAGGAGCTTGTGTCAAGCACATAGTTATGTTTGAGCACTGCTTATCATCCTTAGGCAGATGGACAGATGGAGAGGGTGAAGAGAGTTCTAGAGGTTCTTTTGAGGCTGTGTATCCTAGACATCGGAGTGAATTGGGAAGAGCACCTTCCTTTAGTAGAGTTTGCCTACAACAACAGTCATCAAGCTAGCATCGTTATGGCACCCTTCGAAGAATTATATGGATGACCCTGTAGATCACCAACTTGTTGGTGGGAATCTACAGAAAAATTATTACTTGGAATAGATATGGTTAGGGAAACGTCAGAGAAGGTTGACCTTATTCGACGGTGGATGAAGACAGCCCAAGATAGGCAGAAATCCTATGCAGACAAGAGGACTGACATTGAATTTGAAGTGGGAGACTTAGTTTTTATTAAAGTGTCACCTCTGAGGAATGTGGTTCGCTTCGGATCTGTAGGGAAGTTGGCACCCAGATTTATGGGACCATTTCCCATAACCGAAAGGATCGGCCAAATGGCCTATAGAGTGAAGCTCCCAAAAAATCTATTTGGCGTTCATGATGTTTTCCACATTTCTCATCTGCGAAAGTGTTTGTACGACACCGCGAAAGTTGTTGAGCCAAGCATATTGGAAGAAGTGGAAGTAGAACGGGATGCGATAGTTAGACGAGTCTCTACCCATATTCTTGGATTAGAAGTTAAGAAGCTACACAATAAAGAGATCAAGCTGATAAAGGTTCAATGAGGAGATAACCCAGAGGATGTGACTTGGGAGACCGAAGACAAGATTCAGGCTTCGTACCCTTTTCTTTTCGAGGGTATGTTCTTAACTGCTTTTCCAAGAAAATTATTTGCGCTTGTTTTTATCATTTGAATATATCCTATCCATAGCACTTTCGACCTTTAAATAGAATCCTATGTATGTAAACATGTGTTTGAGACGTGTTATGTTAGATGGATGAAAGTGGATGCAAGTGTTTGCTAGTGGCTACTTGTGGATGCATATACACACATTAGGCACTAGATCGGCTCAATCACTCTCATACTGCATATGGATGTGTGTGTATTTTCTTTCCTTTTATGGATGGAAATGGATGTATTGGCGTATGGATGTTGCATTTGGACGAATGAGTGTGCACACATATAGAACTCACATGTTATAATAGGATTATTTGCATACATGTTGGATACATGGCACTAACATACGTTGCATTAAGGAGGTCAACTGAATCAGTAGACTGCTTGATCTTCGCATTAGTATTGGGACATATACACAAACCTTTGCATATATTCATATAAGCATTATAAATCTTTAAGGACAATGGATGCCAATGATTGATGGATGAATAAATGGATGATGGATGGTAGGATATGCATTCTTCTCAACTTAGAGATTTCAAGGACGAAATCCTCTGAGTAGGGGGAATGTAACACCCTGTATTTTGTTAACATAAAAGAGGATAAATTAAATAATAATTAATTTAATATTTGGAATTAAGGGAAACGGACTACGTCATTGCGTCCATCTTAAAATTCTGGTCAAGATAGACATTTGGTTTGCTTAAAACGGACACCGTATGAAGAAGTTATGAGGATTTTAAGTTTGTATACGCGTAGAAGAAAAATATATACATATGAGTCAGAACCTTATTCGGAATCGTTCAAAAATCAAAAATTTGTAAGGCGTCAAATTTCCCGCTCTAGGGGGTCGACCCCCCTTAGGGTTGTCGACATAGGGGTCGACCCCCCTTAAGGGGTGTCAACACCAGGGTGCCCCCCCTACAGGGGTGTTGACACCCCTAGGGCTGAAGTGGCAGTCGATTTCAGAAGGGCTAGCGGCTATAAATACATGGTCATTTCTCTTGTTTTCTTCATTGGAAATCATGGAGGCCAAATGCTGCCGGTGTCTGAACTAAGATGGATATTTCCTTCAACAACTATCAATTAAAGATAACCAAACTTAGAGATTCGAGTGTAGGTCCAACCTCAGCTATTTTATACCTTTTCTTTTAACCCAAACATTGTGAGTTCTAGGTTACTTTTAGAATTAAATGATTAAAAGTAAAACGTGATAGTACTGTGATTTGGATCTGTCTTGAATCATGAATCTATTTTATTCTTGGATCTCAAACTTTATTATGCTAGATCTATTTTTATAGATCTAATTCACCTGTGTTTAGTTTATCATGTCACCTTTGTAGATCTGAACCTTTTCAAGTTTATGGTTAATTTGGGATTATCATTATATGGACAATTGAACCTTTGTTTAGATCTAGATCATCGTATTGCGATTGATTGAGATCTGTCATTATTGGACATATGAATTCTTATTTGGATCTATTCATCCTAAGTATGTTGGATCTAGTTTTATCATTACCCTTTTCAGTAGATCTGTTTTTATGTCCACCTTATTATGCCAATTACTTATATATGCTAGTATATATCTTTATGTCACTTTTGTTAGAGTGATCACTATTGTCAGTTTTCCCATCATCTTTCCCTTTTACTGTTATAGCTAGGCTACTTCCTAGCCTAGATGCCGCCAAATACATATGAATGCGTTAGTGAGGGAACAGGGGAAAATATTAGAATTAGCATAACCTGGTTAATGGATATGAATATGGACATATAATTCACTTTGTATAGAATTGGGGAAAAAGGGGCATAATCACCTAAAAAGACATAGGTGAGAATTTGGATAATATTGAAATATCTAAGATTACAATTAGAAATTGTAATTGTACTTATGACACGAGGTTAGGTTGCATTAGTGGCGGAAGTCTGCCCAGACCCGACCGGCATATCTAGCAACCACTAATGTTGAACCTAATATGAGACGGGCTCATACACGAGGTTAGGCCCAAATTGTGGAATAAGTCTGCCTGGACCCGACCAACATATCCAGCATTCACGAGTTGTAGGCCTAATGTGGGAGGTCTAACCCATTATAACCATAAATGGACATGGTAATGAATTGGAGTACATAAGGAATGATAGTTACCTATTATGATTAATTACTTAATGAAAATGTTGTATATAATAGGTAGGCTTATCCTAGGAACAAGTGGAAATTATAACTTAAGTTATAATAAAAGGAAAGAAAGCTTATTAGTAAACCTTAATTAAGAAAACTAAGTTAATAAGTAAACAACATCAAGTTGTAGTGATATGTTAAACAGGAAACATGTGAACTGAGAAGAATTATACTTAATTAAATATAAAGTAAAACATGTTATTGTAACTATGGAAACAAACAATACAAAAGGGATTGTAAAATTACTTTCTCTAATTACAATCCAGGGGTGGAAGATAGTAAGATTACTTCTATTAATTACAATCTAAAGAATAACATGTAATGGGGCTTATTAATGAACTTAAATGGATTAAGTTATATTTATATGAAATTAATAAGCAAGTGAAACTTTGGCAAGTAAAAAGCAGTCAATGTAAATGGGGAGAACCAGTTAGTTTGTAATACTTAACCTAGTTGAATCCATAGGGATTGTCTGAACATAAACATGAATAGTGATTAAGTAAATCTTGGGTAGGTGGGTAATATTAGTGTATATAGGCCCATAAACTTAACCGTTAAATAAACATGCTTTAATCAGTGAATAGGGGTTAAGTAAATCTTGGGTAGGTGGGTAATATTAATATTTACATATAGGACCACAAACTTAACCCAGTAAGGTTATGTAATTAAAGACACCTAGTAGTATACACGACTGATGGAAATAATAAAGATATGTAATTAAAGACACCAAGTGTTATACATAATCAAATGGAAAACCTAGTGGGGGATACAAGACAAAGGGGAGAGCTTTTATCATAGTGTGTGGGACCTGTTTAAGCCAGTAACCCGGAGTAGGTATCAAACATGTACTCCGAACTAGGTCGGAGAAGGGGCACGCTTACTGGACTGATTGTAAGAGATCCACATGTAGAGGACGGTGTGGGCGGCGCAAACCGACCGGGCCATGTGCGTGCATGAGTCGGGCAGAGGGGGATAAGACGACCGTCACATCAGTAGATATGGTTGTGCACATCTTGAAAATGAAGGGTTACCACTTTAGGAAGTGATACATCCTACTGTGGGGCTAGCACAAGGTATCTACGAAGTAGGGAGCTGATCGATTAGGGTAGTAGTTAGGGTACATCTAGACTCTGGTAAGTTTAGGAGTCCGTTATTGGGGCTGCCTGTGGATTGTATGTGGTTAAAACCTCTCAGCAGAAGTATGCCTAAGTCTACCATTTCATACATGTCGAGGTTGCCTGTGGATTGTCTTCTTCTTTGTCGTGTAGGTTCCTCTAAAGTAGGGTTGACAACTAGCTATGTGCCAATAGTGCTTCTTTTGTTTTGGTTTGATGTGAAGACCTATAAAACCAACTAGGCAAGAATTTTGGTCACCCAGATATGTTCTCGGGACTTAAGTTGGGAGAGATCACAATGCAAGATTTCAACAATTTTTTTCTAGGGGAGAAGGGAAAGCAGGAAACGGACCCTCAGGTGATTGGACCGACAAAGGTAGGCGGGCCAAACATGCACGAATTGGTTGAACATTAGAAGGCCAAAATGCATGTGCAGAGGAGATGGAAGCATAGAAGAAAGCTGATGCAGAAGATCTCTTTAAGGCTTAGGAGGACGCAAGGAAAAAGACCAATACAGATTCCCGGGCTAAAGTTGAGGAAGCCCGGAAGAAGCCCGAGGATGGATCCACCTAGTAAAGGGCAGAGGAGGAGTTTATGAGGCTAAAGGATGATGCATAGGCAAAGCTAAAGGCGGTGGCTCGAAAGAAGGCTGAGAGGAATGCTAAAAGGAAAGTCGCTAGGGAGGCGAGGAAAGCTAAAAAGGAATCCCTCGTAGAGGCAGTCAAATCTATGGTGTTGGCACTTCCAATGGAACCTCAGCCCAAAAATATGAAGTTCGTGCCTGACCACTATGTGGAAGTCGACGTCACTGAGATTCTGAGTGACTCAAATGAGGAATTGCAGCTCGAAAGGGATCCATAGTTCGATATAAGGCCCCCTCCCTAGCCTACTCCTCCGAAGGGACAGTAGCGAAGCGGTGGGAGCATCCCCAAGAGGAAAAGGAGGAGGAGAAGGGGGTGGAGGAGCCACCTTAGTTTGGATTGGAGAAGAAACATAAAGGTGGTCCTCTGGAGTGATTGTTATAAGTAGTTAGCATTTGGTTGTAGGTGGTAGAATACGCGAGTATGACCCTCGTTTTTGGAGGCACGATGTGTTTTTGATGTACATCGTGTTGTTAGAAAGATAGATGTATTTTGACTTGTAAATGAAAGGTATTTCCTTGTTCTTATAGCATATGCCGTCGTAAGTATTCAGGTGTTCTTTACATTTTCTGGTTCTGTACTTACGTAAATTAACTTGTCGTTAAACTTAAGTTTATGTCGTTCAAGACTTCACTCTTGGGAAACTCAACTCCTACGAAGTTCAAGTATGTTGAATCCATTCTCGAGATCTCCTTTCGATCATTGGTTTCGAGTCATTTGGAGTTGAAGTTAGCGAACTTCAATTTTGAAACCTCCTTTCGATCGTTGGTCTTGAGTTGCACGGAGTTCAAGTTTGGTGACTCCACTCTTGGAACCTCCTTGCAGCCACTGATTCAGAGTCATGAGGAGTCATATGTAGATGATGTTGTTTTGTCTTTATACTCTCTCGTTGTTTCATTCGGGTTAGAATCGAGGGCGTCGCTGGTCAGTCAGTTTTGCACCCAGATCCGAACCCTATGTATCAGACTTAGCCAAGCAAGCAGTTTGTATCACACTTTCTCGACTGGTGGGTTGCCCCCAAGTCCAGAGACCAAGAGACAAAGTTGGGCACTTAAATTAATAAGCATCGCGAGTTATTTATACTCGGCCCCGTCGTTGGTTCGAGACCCAGGTTGACTTAAGGAACTACACCAAAAAGGCCAATTTGGCACAGCGGGATGAGGGGATTTGATACGGCTTAAAGCCGTATCAAATTTGGTTGTGCTCATACCCGTATTAAATTCACTTGGCACAACCGATGGCGATCCGCACCACCTCAACAATTAAAATCTAGCCCTCCATCTTAAAGCCGTGGATCACTACATTTTTGACAAGGCTGTGACCCGTATCAAATTTTTCATCTCCCGCAACAGCTAAAACTATTTTCACTCCTCGCTATTTTTTCATTTCCCTCAATCCTTAATATTCCCTAAATCCACTCGCTCCCCTTCCATCTTTGTTTTTGATTGCCTCGCTCCCATTCATCGGCCGTCCGCAACATACTATTTCTGTTCTCCTCCTATTGTTTGGCTATTTCTATCGTTTACTTCTCTTTCCAATTTCCTATTGATTAAGAAATCAGCTAAGGAATTTCAATTGTTAGTAATAGGGGAGCCTGAAAGGTATAAATCTTTTATCTTCGTTTCAATCTTTTTTTAAGCCTTTACTTCTAGTTAGTTCCATTCTATGTGGAAAGATTAGGGTTTTATGCTATGACCTAAAATTTTGATAATTTTGGAGATATTTGACCTGAGTTTCTACTGCGTTTCGTAGATTAGTGACATCATGCATGCTTAATTCAGTGTGTGTTTCTGACTGATTAGGAGAGTTTGGGTTGACAATAGCTTATGAATTTTTACTGGTTTGTAACTAACTATGTAACAACCCGTATTTTCAATAACCTGTTATAACGTAAATCGAGGCAGAATTTAATTTATAAATCTGAATAAAGGGAAACGGGCTATGCCATTGCGTTCGTCTCGGAAAAATACGCGAAATAGAGTCCGAGTTTTCGAAAATCGGAGTCCGTATGACCTGATTAAGGCCCAACGAAGTTTTCATAAAATTTCAAAGTAAAAACAGATTTCAAATTCAGGTTTGAATTTGGAAATTTGGGCCAGTTTGGGCCAGGCGGGAAAATTCCCGCCAGAGCACCCAAGTCGACAGCCCTGTCGACTTGGGAGTCGACTTGGTTGGACCCAAGTCGACAGCCCTGTCGACTTGGCTTAGCCGGACAGTTCTGCCTGGTGCACCATTTTGGGATTGTGTTGAGTTTGGGGGCCAGATTCGGTTTTGAGGGCTGAGATTGGAACTAGGGTTTAATCCTAAGGTTGAAACTAATCCTAATCTCTATAAATAAGCCCCTAACCTAACCCTAAATCATCATTATTCATTCAAGTAACTAAACTATGGCAAAATCAATCCTCTCATGGCCTCCACTCTCTTCATAAAATTTCTAAATTATTTCTATGAGAGATTTACCATGCATACAAGTGTTTTCAAGCTTGTATGAGCATCATTAGCTTGCATTCAAGTCAAGTTTCCATATTTACATCATAAAGCAAGAGTTTTGATCATTTTGGCTCAAGGGTTTTTCTATTAGAGCTTGCATTTTGGGTCTAATTGATTGCATAAGGGCTTTGTCATATTTTTGTGTCTTCATAAGCATTGTAAGCCCTTTTCTACTTTCATATTTAAACTCTAAAGTTAAATGAATGATGCAAGTTTGGTTGATCATTATGATATGCAAGTTTACTATGATGTGTTATGCAAGTTTGCCATGTTATGATGTTATGTTATGCAAGTTTGATATGCAAGTTTGTCATATGATATGCAGGTTATGTTATGCAAGTTTGATATGCAAGTTTGTCATATGATATGCAAGTTATGTTATGCAAGTTTGGGTTGATCATTTTGCTCATGTTATCATGTTATGCAAGTTTGATATGCAAGTTTGTCATATGATATGCAAGTTATGTTATGCAAGTTTGGGTTGATCATTTTGCTCATGTTATCATGTTATGCAAGCTTATCTTGGGTTTATGAGCTTAAAGCTTCAAGCTTTATGCTAAAGGTTGCATTTTGGCAACATGTAAGTTATCATATCTCTTATGATAACTTGCATGTGAGGCTAAATGCGAACTTATGGCCATTTCTACATGTCATTTATCACCATGTATCACCAATACGCTAAGTTTGGTTTTATGCATGCTTTTGAGGCCTAAAATGTAATATGCAAGTATATGAACATATGTACATTTCATATGCCACCATGTTAAACTTGTGGCTTCAACACCTTTATGTCATGATTATGCCAAGTTCCCTCTTTCTATCCTTTATGCGCTATTGCGATATGTAAGCGATGGGATTGCGTTTGGGGTTGGGTAAACTTAAAAGACATAAAAACATAAGCTTGGGAATTTACCTATTAAGTTAGGTCTACCCTTTGGGAATTTACCTATTAAGTTAGGTCTACCCAAATTCTTGAAAACTTGTAACATGTTTTGGAAACATGATGGACATGACACTTAGAAAATATAAGTGTGACCAACTCGAGGTTGGGTTGAGTTTGTAGCGTAAACCTACCCGGAACCGACCGGCTTAACTAGTTGCTACAAACAATAGGACCCAATGTGAGAAGTTGGTCATGTTGTACCTTGAACCCGAGGTTAGACCAAGTTGTGGTGTAAAGCTACCCGGACCCGCCCGGCTTAACTAGTAACCACAACAAGGTCTAATGTGAGAGGTTAAGGCACATTAAATTAATTAATGCCTCATGATTAGGGTTAAGTCATGGTCCACTTAATACTTAACCAATTTGGGCTTGGTAGATTAATCAGGGTTAAGTCGTGAACTCATCGTTACACTTAACCAAGTTAATCCATGATTAGTAAAAGGGTTAAACCGTACTTAACCCACTAGAAAATCCTAGAAATGGGGGTCCACTCCAGCAGTAATCCCAAGTTCGTATCATTAAGACCCTAGGGTCTAGGCTAGGGTGGGGGCACAATTACTGGACTTGAGGTAAGAGACCAAAAACAACGGCAGAAGGGTACGCCGGTATAGTTCCGGGCGGACTATGGTCGTGCACATAGTCCGAAGCCGGGGAAAACATGCACAGGTACCAGTAGATCGAGACTGTGCACTTATGTTTATGGTGTCCAGGGGTTGACACCCTAGGGCTTGATACACCCGACGGGAGACCCTGCACAGTCTGACTACAATTATGTTTGGGTCGCATTGACACCAACACGTGACGAGTTAGGCTTATAGGGAGCCGATCGACTAGACCGTTTGGTTGGACCGTGTATTAGGGTCACTTCATGTTATTGGGCCAAAGCTTGGGCCAAGGGATCAATACTTGTTTATTCAAATCATGTTAGCTTGCTAGTACACCTATGGTGCAAAAACCTTAAACCTGATTATGCGATGACACCTTTATCTACCTTGTTAGTTAATCATCATGCCAGTATGTAGTTATCCATATGTTCATCTCAGCTTTCATCATGCCAGTTAACTTTATCAGTTTACATTGATTGTAGTAGGGCTTACTCAGTCTTTTTGACTGACCTGTTTTCTTTCGCCTCTTCTCTTCCGTTCCCCCCCCCCCCCCGAAGGTTCTCAGGGTGGGAATATTGGAGCTTAGCTTGGATTTCTGATCGCTTGCTTGTGGGATTTAGCTCATGTACGGTTGGACATGAAGCTAGCTATGGTTATCACTTATTTTGGGGATAGTACTTATGTATTTCAGTTTTTTTCAGTAATGCTGTTTTTATCTAGACTTGTGTATTTGGAAAGTTGACATTATGTTGTACCAGACTTGTTTTGAAATGGTTTGAAATCTTCCGCTGTTTTATCTATGTTATTTACTCTGTTTACATATATACATATGTTCTTGTTCTGCCTTGATATATCATTATGCATGTTTACCTGATTCAAACGCCCCTCCAAAGTCAGAGTGCTTGCAAGAGCCACCCTGGCGGAGGTGGGGTGTTACATTTGGTATCAGAGCATATGGTTTACGAGAAGGGAACAAAAAGGTTTTTAAAACTTTTGGAAAACTATTTTCAAAACCAAGTATAAAGTATTTTCCAAAGAAAAGTCTAGTTTATTTTAAAGGCTATTCCCCAAAAAGCCATTAGCAAAAATTCCTTCGTTTTTCTCCATTCTGAATCTGTCTTTTTCTTCGTTTTCAGTATGGCTGATAACTTTGCTATTCCGGAGGGAGTACACGTACCTGTTTGGTATAGGAGACTTTTGGAGGCTAGGGCGACCGAAGCCGGCCCCGCAGATGTTCCTCCTCCTCCTCCTCCGATGGTTAATGTTTCTCCTCCTCCTCCCATAGCTGATGTTTCTCTTCCCCCTCAGCCTCCACAAGCGGATTTTGCGGAAACTTGTAAGAACTTTAAGGCGATGGGTTGCAAGAATTTCATTGGAACCGAGACTTATGTAGAGGCAAGGAATTGGTTGAAAGAAACCGAAGATCTTTTTGCCTTCTTTGATATAGATGACCGTAGGAAGGTTTTATTAGCAGTGTGGTTGCTAAAAGAGGAAGCTGCACGTTGGTGGGTGGTCACCACCGCTACTAGGCCAATTGAGACTTGGGATGACTTTCGGGGAAAGTTTGGACTAAGGTTCCTATCACTGAAGCAAGGGACATGACTATTAGGGAATACATAGATAAGTTTAATCAAATGGCTCGGGTCGGTTTAGACTTGGTTAACACAGCTCAGAAGAAGGCCCTATACTTTGCTCTAGGATTAAACGAGCCATTACATGGCTTAGCCATGACTCATATACCCTTAGGGGCAACTTTCGAGAGTTTGGTGAATATGGCCCTACTCAATGAAGAGAATAGGAGTGACAAGAAAGAGATCAAGATGAATGATACTCAAGCCAAGAAGACTGATTCCCAGTGGAAAGGAAATCAGGGTAATCCAAGTGGTCAGAGCAGTCAAGGCAATCAGAACAAGAACAAGAACAAGAGTCAAGGCAACAAGGGGAACAACAACAAGGGCAATAACAAAAAGGGGAAGTGCCATTATTGCGGTTCAGTTGGGCATCTTATTAAGGATTGTAAGAAGAGGAAAAGGAAGAGTGGTGAATGCTATCGTTGTGGTGAGTTTGGACATTTCAGCAAAGATTGCCCGAAGAAGCAAGGGCAAGGTCAGACTCAGTGTGCAAGACCGTCTGAAGGGCGAGTTCACCCCCTCAACATCGTTTTTCCAGCTCTTGATCGAGGTAGTGTTTCTGTTAAAAGTCTTGTTTACATTTCTGATTTTCCAGTTCGTACCTTGTTTGATTCTGGTGCATCGCATAGCTTTATTTCATCTGATCTAGTTGAAAGTTTGCACCTAAGTACTAGTCTAGTTAATGATCCCGTGTGTGTTGCAAATCCAATTGGGGTTTCCGCTCATTTGTCTATTATCTACGTGGATTTGAAAATCTCTATCTTTAGTGTAGAGTTCTCGTGTGATGCTTATATTCTCGGTTTCATGGGGTATGGGTTGATTTTTGGGCATGGATGGGTTGTCCAGTTTTGGAGCCATCCTTGATTTTTGAGCATAGGGTTGTGAGGCTCATGACTCGCCTCGGTAATACCCTACAAATTTCTAGTAACCCTATGAGTCCCGTCATGTTGTGTTATCTTGAATCCCTCAACTCGTCTATCAATAGTTTGCAATCTATGAGGGTGGTCCGAGAATATCCTGATATCTTGGGTGAAGTGAAGGGGGTTACCCCTAAACGAGAGATAGATTTCCGCATTTATCTGGTTGATAATGCCAAGATAGTTTCGTGGCCGGTTAGGCACATGGCCCCGCAAGATGAGAGTTAAGAAAGCAAGTCAAGGAGTTGCTTGAGAAGAACTTCATTAGATGAAGTATATCTGAATGGGGAGCGCCTGTAGTATTTACTACCAAGGCGGATGGTTCTCTTCGACTTTGTGTTGATTATCGTGAGTTAAACAAAGAGAATAGACAACCATTGCCAAGGATCGATGATTTGTTTGATCAGCTTGTAGGAACACCTGTTTTCTCTTGATCTTGCTACTGGATTCCATCTGCTCAGAGTAGCTGAGGATAGTATAGGCAAAACTGCGTTCAGAACTCCAGATGGATTCTTAGAATGGCTGGTCATGCCATTCGGTTTGACTAATGCACCCGCCTACTTCGTGGACTTGATGAGTAGGGTGTCTAGGGAGTTCCCGAACGAGTTTGTGGTAGTCTTTGTAGACGATATCCTGACTTTCTTAAAGAACAAGGAAGAACATGCTAGACATCTCAAGGAGGTGATGGATACGCTTAGGGCGCATCAGTTGAAAGCCAAGTACTCCAAATGTCATTTTGGAGAAAAAGGAGTTAGATTTCTTGGGCACATAGTTTCTAAGCAAGGCTTAGTGGTCGCGGTTCAAAACCGAAAAGCCCCGACGAGGACAATTAAAGTAAGAAGTTCTCTCAGTTTAATTAGTTAGTTAGCGTCCCTTGAGCTTAGACCTACCCTTCTGGATCAAGTAGGGACTTCACAGAAAGAAGACCCGCAGTTAGTCGAGATCATGGACAAGTTGACTCGAGGCGAGATGATAAGTCACCTCGCTATAGATGACAAGGGATGGCTAGGACGCGATGAGGGAAAGAAGGCTCTTGAAGAGGCACATCACTCGAGGAGGTGGCCGAGTTTGTCCCAAGGTGCATGTTGTGCCAACAGGTTAAAGGCCGAGTCATAGAAGGCCGGTGGGCTATTACATCCATTGGAGGTCCCCGCAATGGAAGTGGTAAAGCGTCACGAAGGATTTCGTGAATGGACTGCCTAGGTCAAGGAAAGAGAATAAGAGCATGTGGGTCATAGTAGGTAGACTCACAAAGAGTGCTCATTTCACTCCGGTAAAGAGCGAAAGGACTGCATCATAGCTAGCGACAGTTTACTTTCAAGAAATAAAGCGGTTGCACGAGGTTCCCTAAAGTATAGTTAGTAACCATGACTCAATCTTCACTAGCCAGTTTTGTGATAGTCTACGGGAAGTCATGGGCAAACGGCTGAATCTAAGGACGTCCTATCATTCACAGGCAGATGGTTCATTTCGTTCAAGCATGAGTTATAGAAAATTTCGTTAGTAAGAGCAATTGGTAAACGTGGATTGGTATTTTCAAGAAAGGTTCTGCTGCGTGGAATACTTTATAGTAAGTAAACGAGATCCAGGATTCACTAGTGAATTTTGGAGAGCTTGCATGAAACCATGAGGTCATAGTTATGTTTAAGCCAAGAATGATATAAGAGTAAGTGAAAGAGGAAGACGAGAGGCGACAATGAAATGGGTTCCAACTCATATTTGGAAATAAGAGTTAAGAAGCTAAGAAATCATGAGGTAAAAGACGGTCAAAGCACAGTGGAGTTAAGCTCAAGGAAACGTGACTTAGAAGACTGAAGGCTAGATACGCGCATCATATCTCTTTTTAAGAGCATATCCTTGATCCTTGTTTTCCGGTGGAACTTACTCGCATGTTATCTTTTACATATATCCTCTCGGTCCCGTTCTCGATCCCATTTCTGTTGTAAACTCCATAAGGGGGTATGACTCACCGGTTAGTAATACATGTCAGGGTTTGAAGGGGTCCGTTAGGTTGGCTAAACCTTTTGGGCTTTTATAGAATATGGGTTGGGTTAGGAAGGGATTTCTTGTAATCCGAAAAGAGTATATTTTGCTTATCTTCCCGATCTCTTTGTAGCATATCTTTCTTTTGCTATCTATATCATGTTAATCTTGTCATGAGAACCTTAGGTAGAAACCCTTTGGATGAAACATGTGTTTGAAACATGTTATGCTTGATGTTTGCAAGTGGTTGCAAGTGTTTGCAAGTGGTTACTCGTGGATGCATTATACACATTAGGCACTAGATCGGCTCACACACTCCTCATATTGCATATGCATGAGTGTTTACGCTTATTCATGGATGAAAATTTTTGTGTTATCACATGGATGTTGCATATGGATGTATGTTATGTGCACACATATAGATGTTATACATTATGTTAGGAATTGCATACATATGGATTCATTTCACTAACATAATTTGCATTGATGATATTTGCATTAGATAAGTACATATACACACACCTTTGCATATGTTCATACAATATTTAGAATCTTGTAAGGACAATGATTGCTCGTGGATGATGTTTTGAGTAGATGGATGTTGGATGGTAGGATACGTTCTTCCTAACTTGAAGATTTCGGGGACGAAATCCTTTAAGGAGGGGAGAATGTAACAACCCGTATTTTCAATAACCTGTTATAACGTAAATCGAGGCAGAATTTAATTTATAAATCTGAATCAAGGGAAACGGGCTATGCCATTGCGTTCGTCTCGGAAAAATACGCGAAATAGAGTCCGAGTTTTCGAAAATCGGAGTCCTTATGACCTGATTAAGGCCCAACGAAGTTTTCAGAAAATTTCAAAGTAAAAACAGATTTCAAATTCAAGTTTGAATTTGGAAATTTGGGCCAGTTTGGGCCAGGCGGGAAAATTCCCGCCAGAGCACCCAAGTCGACAGCCCTGTCGACTTGGGAGTCGACTTGGTTGGACCCAAGTCGACAGCCCTGTCGACTTGGCTGTCGACTTGGCTCAGCCGGGCAGTTCTGCCTTGAGACGACCCGAACTTCCCCGTGAAGGAAAGCACGAATAGAATTGAGGACAAGACAAAATAGAACGCAAACAGAAGAACATTTCATTGTTATTACAACAATTCCATCAGATACAAGAATATACAGAGCATAAATGAATAAATTACATTCGATAAATATCAGAGATTACAATAAATTACATAGCAGCGGAAAAATAATACAAAAGCACAACTAGAAGTGATACACGGATACAGAGCTTTCCGAGCATCGTTCCAGCTGTATCTCAGGAACCTGTGAATATAAATCTGCAAAACCAAAACTACTAGCTGCCCGTGCGGAAAATAGGGGCACCCAGAGTTTAGGTTAAAACAATAAACTCCAGGTCAGTCATGTGACTGGTGTGAGAACTAAAACAGTTATTTAAAACTTTACTTTAAAAGAGAGTAATTCAAGGGACCACGCCGTATACACGGAACGGGTTTCCTCCCAAGAATACTAGTGCATATAACAAAACAACGCAATGCTTTTCGGAAAAATGAAGCTATTATAAGACCCAGGTCCCATCACACAATGCAACGCAAGCCGGAGGATAGGGTTTTCCCTTATAATAGCCAAACATGCTTAGTACGTTTAAAACAAATCATTTGATACTATTATAAGTGTATAGTGTCAAAACAATTTCAATCATAAATATCAATCATAGGCGGCATGGGTACCATCTATCATGTCGCCATACTAGTTCTACAAACCGCAATATCACGTATTGGAAATTGGATTCCGTCATGAGTCGAGGCAAGGGGCAAACTCCTCTCCGCGTTCGAGACACTCTAGCAAATGCCTCGGGACCGCACACAGCAATCCCTGGATCCTCCAAGGCCGGTCCTCTCTTACTTTTGAGGATTGGCAATTCCTGAACACACGTTTCCCGGTCCTTACAGACCTATATCCGAGGCGCCTCGTATCCAACAACCACACAGGTGAAAAGTATATAAATGTCAGGGATGGTAGGTCACTGACACCACCATAGCTAGAAAGAAACGTCGTGCACTCCTTGGGTCCGTATCCCGTTTTTGACTCATACCGAGGTGTGAGGCTCGCGAATTCACGTTATACACAAAGCTATGCCACACAGGCCGTGCTTTGATCATCAACCACAAGACTTTGCTTTTCAACAGAAGCCTTGATCAATTGCCACTTACGCATGCCACACTGGCAATTCACTCCATGCGACTGATGTCCATCGATATACAACCTCTGAGCTCGTACGTCTCAGAGAAGGGCGTTAAGCAAGAGAATAAATTCTCCGCCGCCAAACAGATGTATATTTAATAGAGATCAATCAACACAGAATAAAATCCAATATAAGACACACAATCCATTTACAAGTTCGTTCTGGGTCTGAGCGAAACCGGAGGCACTTTCCTCGCATATCCATCCATCTCCAAGTACGTCTGGACGATCACCAACTGATTCCCTCATCCTGGGTGTACAGCCCAATCAAGATCATCAGTAATCACCCAAACGATGTGAAGACTTCCGGTCTTCAACCACCGTCTTCATCTTCGACATCTCGTCGAATCGGTTTTTCAGAATGGGTATAACCCGGCCTTTCTGAATAACCCACGTATATAGTAAACAAATGTTACACAAACACAACGAACGCCTCATTCCAATTCAGAATAGTCTTTTATTCACAAAATCACATTCTTAGGGAAAGGTTCCCATTAATTTTATCCAAGATAAATTCTTCTAAATTTATTCTATAATTTTCCTTTGGATGTCATATCAAACTAGTCGGGTTTAGCGAACCACACCGAAGTAATTATTTATTTTATTTCCCAATTCCAACCTATATATCCCATGGAGAAAACTGGTAATACTCCATATCTAACACCACGGTGTTATCGGTAAAATTAATTACCATTTCACGTTCAAATCTAATTAAAGATTTAACTATCGCATTGGAGCAAAACTGGTGGTACTCCATTCTCGATCACTTTTCTGATTTGATAATTTAAATTATCAATTCACATTTTAATCTAATTAAAGATTCATTAAAACTACACTTAGTCTTAATTCTTTCAAAAATCAACATCTTGCATTTAACTGGGTTAAAGAACCAATGTCATCTAAAACACGATTCACGATAAACCCAAATCACATTTTATATTAAATACAAGGCTCTGAATAGAAAATATATCGGCTTATATTCAATACCAAATTCTGAAACCAACAAATATCGTATTGGAAATAACGATATAAAATATATCTTTCAAATTCCCATAACAATATCTGTATAGTCACGAAATCCAACATCGAAATATTCCGAAGATAATTTCGATCCAGTTCCAGTCCAATTCGCATATTGGGAGTATTGGTTATTTTTAAAATCACTTTCAAATTCAATTTATTTATTTCAAAAATAAATTGATTTTAATTCTAGTTCAAAACTAGTTCATTTCGATAAAAATCTATTTTTATCTTTTCAAATGTGGAGTTTTTCAATTCAATTCATTTCAAAATCGTTTTCAATTCAATTCATTTCGAAATCGTTTTCAATTCAATTCATTTCGAAATCGTTTTCAATTCAATTCCAATTCAAAATCGATATAAATATCGTTCACGTCAAAATGGCGTCGATCTAATCAACACGGCTTCATATATTGATATTTTCAAATATTCCATTTCGAATATTTCTATTTCAAATATTTCTATTTTAAAACTGGGATGAGGCCCAATCAATTACCATATAAAGTTAATTATATGGATTTTCATACAACACATGTATATAATAACATGGAAAAATAATCAACCATCAACCAAAGTGCACTACACTGTATAAGCATCAAATATAGATATCCAACGCTTAAAACAGCCTGTCAATCAACCGATCGACATATTCAATCAATCGGGATGAGTGAACTTCAAATTTCATCCCAACACCCGTGTGGGGTTTCAAACAATCAAACACATATTTTATTTGTGCTGTTGGGCGATGTGTAAAATTTATCGTCCCAATCAATGTCCTTCAAATAGGTGTACATAAACAAACCGTCCGGTTTGTAAATGAATATTTTATTTTATTCACTTCCACGTTAAAAATTATATTTTTAACGATAAAATATTCTATTTCAACACATGAATTTCTATTCAGTTCATTTACACAATAAAAATGATATTTTTATTTTTCTAACATATTTTGGGAAATTTCGGCGGCATAACGGCACGATACTAGAAACGGGACGAGGCCTAGCCTTATCCCCGGTCCAGTGAAGGCCCACGCCATTCACACATCAATCAAATCCATTCCATTTCACCAAACAATTTAATTCAAACCAATTAGACTAATCAACTACACAACCAAACAATTTAACAAACAAGCCATCCATGGTCTGTGGATGACGGGTGTCGGGTGCTGCTAAGCACCGTCTGCATCCTAGTATATATATATATAACTAGAAAAAGAGGTTTAGAGTGAGAAGTTCTCACCGAAAGCTATCCAATCATCTTGACTCTTCTTATGTAGAAAATCTTGTCGTTCTCGCCTTTTGTCACTTTCGTTGCCCGTAGCCGCTACATGTATAAAAATCACATTTTTATTATCTACATTATATAAAAATCTCATCTTTATATCTTCTATAAGCTAAAAATCGGATTTTTATCCTCTCTATAATATAAAGATCATATTTTTATTTATTTCATATGTCAAAACTGTAGAAGCTTTAAAACGGAGAAAACTCACTTTTTTTCTAACGCCCAGATTCACTGTTCGGGTTCCAGAATTTGCAAACGAGCTTCAATCTTCACACCATCTCTTTTTCTACCACAAGCACGCCATTCTGAACAACTTTTGCCTAGTGGTCTTCTTGCCGAAAATGTGCCATTTCGCCGGAAATCGCGAAAAGACAGCATTTTGACAGTGTTTGATCAGCAGACTTCGGACGCGTTTTCCCGACAACTCCGCAATGCAAAATAAGACTTATCATATACCAAATCGAAGAGAATTTCGTGCTCTACAACTTTGGTCTTGAGGAACTTTGGCTAGAAACGCACGGTTTGGGAGTTATTCGCGAAATACGGTCAGGGACTTATTTGCAAAACGGGCGATTTTGGTGAAAATGGGTTTTTGGGTGTAACGGGGCCCACGGCCGGAATTGAGGGGGCTGGAGGGGGGGCGCGGGCCTGATGGACGTGGGGGAGGGTGTGGGTGGCGGTGGCGGGGCCCGTGGTGGCCGCGGTGGTGGTGGTTGGTGATTTGGGGCTTAGGGTTTGCAAATGGAGAGAGGAGGAGGAAGAGGAGGAGGAGGAGGAGGAGAGGAAGAGGGGGTGCGGCGGCTCGCCGGAGGCTGGTGGTGGGCGGTGGAGGAGGGGCAGCGGCGGGAGGAGGGGTGGTCTCCATTTTTTAGTTTTTGTGAAGAAAGAGGAAGAGGAAGAAAGTGAAGAAGAAAAGGAAGTAAAAGTGTTTATATGCTAGTTTCTCGCGTATCGCCTGAACGCTAGCGATCTCCGATGACCGCGGATTTCGGACACGAGATAGTAGACGTGAAGACGAGTCCAACAAAACAAGTTTCGTCGAATTCCGAGTTCGTTTGGCCGTCCGTTAAAAATCACAAAAATGCTCAGATAAGCTCTAAAAATGCGATTTTGGCGCACCTTTTCTTCTCGCACGCTCACATGCTAACTTCAAAAATCATGCCCTTTTGGATTTAACCATTATTAGATGATACGAATCTAGAAAAAAAGGTAGAATTGAATTCCGAGGTCGTATCAATAATGTTCCTTTGTAAAATGACTGCTCGTTTTACCCCGAACTGTTTTAGCTCGCACGGCCACATACTGACTCCGTTCGACGCGCCATTTGGAACTCAACAATAATTTGTCATTATGAATCCATAAAAATTTATCTCATCGAATTCTGAGATCGTATGCAAAATTTCACTTTTTAAGGGCTATGTATTGTTAACCGAAAAGCTCCAGCCCATAGCCACTATTCCGGATATCGGAATATATCGAAGCTTATACTTTTCGGAGTTCTAAACGGCATTTTGAACTCAATGGAAGTGGTTTCGAGTCCAAATTCATCCGTATGCAAAATATGACTTTTTGGCGCCGCATATAATTTACATAGCGACTATTCTGAATTTTCAACTGGGCATAACTTTTGATTCCCGCTATAAAATTTCGATTTTTCGGATTCGTTGGAAAGATATCCTCAAATAGATCCTATTATTTTTGGTTTCACTAAAATCCGGATTGTTTTGCACCCGGTACATTCAATTGAAGTTTGAAATCGAATTATCGAACTACCGCGCCATTTTCAATTCCATTTATAATTATATATAATTATTATATTCCAACGACGACGTATATAATATATACGTCGAATTCCATTCAAAATAAATTTCTCTTCGATATTATTTAAAATAATCCATTTTAAATATTCAAAATTCGCTAAAATTGCAAAAATAAAATTTTTAAACTGGTCCAGATTTTCCGGGTTATTACAATCTCCCCCACTTAAAACTTTTTGTCCCCGAAAAGGAACAAAGTCGAAAGTGGTTTGATTAATCAGCTCTACGTTCAATCTGGCTTCCATTCTCCAACTTTTCAGTTTCTGAGAATTTCCAAATTTTCAAAAATTTGGCTAACACCCTAAATTTTCGAAAAATTTCGCCATAACCTCCCCTGTACGGGGAGCACGGGAAAATCCCGAAATTGCCATATAGGCCTTCTGATCTCAAAAAGAAAAAGAAAAAGCCAAGCGGCTAGCCAATAGGCTCATAAAATCATCATCACCCAAACAAAACAGTAAATTATGTAGTAAACATGTACCTATTTGTCGGGCAAACAAATTTTATTCTCTGCTCTAGCCTCCTTGCTATGACCTGTTCAATGATATACATGTATATGCAAGCAAATACAACCAATTTTCAATACAATTCAATATTTGTTTCAATTAGGCTAAATGGCTAAAAATTAGCAAACAAATAAACAAACAACACAAACATCAATCAATTAGTGAATTAGAGTTTCAAATTCATAACTTTTGATACATATAAAGAAAATCATGTTTTTGATGCCAAATCACAACAATAGACCCTATCTAATTTTGGTTCTCACACTAGTCTATAGGAAATATATAAATATCACACCTTCGACACACGAACTCTAATTCTGATGATGTAGCTACAATCATCAGAATCATCTCCGGGCGACTAGAGTGTGAATCTATATCTATCCAGTATATTAAAATTTCTAATACACGCGGATCAGACGTATACGCAAAATCTATATATACTGGACTGTCCAACTCGATATAAATAGATAATCAAATACGAATAATTGATTTATATTTCAAAACAAAATTTGTTTTCATTTTCAAAAATATACACTTCACACTCGTTCTAGGATACTACTGATCCTATCTCTAACAAGTCATTCTAATTGGATATTACTAATCCAATATCTGATGAATTCTTTCGTATGGTTCTAATGTGTCTTGTTCTCGAGCTCTGTAAACCAAAGCGCTGATACCAAACTGAGACGACCCGAACTTCCCCGTGAAGGAAAGCACGAATAGAATTGAGGACAAGACAAAATAGAACGCAAACAGAAGAACATTTCATTGTTATTACAACAATTCCATCAGATACAAGAATATACAGAGCATAAATGAATAAATTACATTCGATAAATATCAGAGATTACAATAAATTACATAGCAGCGGAAAAATAATACAAAAGCACAACTAGAAGTGATACACGGATACAGAGCTTTCCGAGCATCGTTCCAGCTGTATCTCAGGAACCTGTGAATATAAATCTGCAAAACCAAAACTACTAGCTGCCCGTGCGGAAAATAGGGGCACCCAGAGTTTAGGTTAAAACAATAAACTCCAGGTCAGTCATGTGACTGGTGTGAGAACTAAAACAGTTATTTAAAACTTTACTTTAAAAGAGAGTAATTCAAGGGACCACGCCGTATACACGGAACGGGTTTCCTCCCAAGAATACTAGTGCATATAACAAAACAACGCAATGCTTTTCGGAAAAATGAAGCTATTATAAGACCCAGGTCCCATCACACAATGCAACGCAAGCCGGAGGATAGGGTTTTCCCTTATAATAGCCAAACATGCTTAGTACGTTTAAAACAAATCATTTGATACTATTATAAGTGTATAGTGTCAAAACAATTTCAATCATAAATATCAATCATAGGCGGCATGGGTACCATCTATCATGTCGCCATACTAGTTCTACAAACCGCAATATCACGTATTGGAAATTGGATTCCGTCATGAGTCGAGGCAAGGGGCAAGCTCCTCTCCGCGTTCGAGACACTCTAGCAAATGCCTCGGGACCGCACACAGCAATCCCTGGATCCTCCAAGGCCGGTCCTCTCTTACTTTTGAGGATTGGCAATTCCTGAACACACGTTTCCCGGTCCTTACAGACCTATATCCGAGGCGCCTCGTATCCAACAACCACACAGGTGAAAAGTATATAAATGTCAGGGCTGGTAGGTCACTGACACCACCATAGCTAGAAAGAAACGTCGTGCACTCCTTGGGTCCGTATCCCGTTTTTGACTCATACCGAGGTGTGAGGCTCGCGAATTCACGTTATACACAAAGCTATGCCACACAGGCCGTGCTTTGATCATCAACCACAAGACTTTGCTTTTCAACAGAAGCCTTGATCAATTGCCACTTACGCATGCCACACTGGCAATTCACTCCATGCGACTGATGTCCATCGATATACAACCTCTGAGCTCGTACGTCTCAGAGAAGGGCGTTAAGCAAGAGAATAAATTCTCCGCCGCCAAACAGATGTATATTTAATAGAGATCAATCAACACAGAATAAAATCCAATGTCAGACACACAATCCATTTACAAGTTCGTTCTGGGTCTGAGCGAAACCGGAGGCACTTTCCTCGCATATCCATCCATCTCCAAGTACGTCTGGACGATCACCAACTGATTCCCTCATCCTGGGTGTACAGCCCAATCAAGATCATCAGTAATCACCCAAACGATGTGAAGACTTCCGGTCTTCAACCACCGTCTTCATCTTCGACATCTCGTCGAATCGGTTTTTCAGAATGGGTATAACCCGGCCTTTCTGAATAACCCACGTATATAGTAAACAAATGTTACACAAACACAACGAACGCCTCATTCCAATTCAGAATAGTCTTTTATTCACAAAATCACATTCTTAGGGAAAGGTTCCCATTAATTTTATCCAAGATAAATTCTTCTAAATTTATTCTATAATTTTCCTTTGGATATCATATCAAACTAGTCGGGATTAGCGAACCACACCGAAGTAATTATTTATTTTATTTCCCAATTCCAACCTATATATCCCATGGAGAAAACTGGTAATACTCCATATCTAACACCACGGTGTTATCGGTAAAATTAATTACCATTTCACGTTCAAATCTAATTAAAGATTTAACTATCGCATTGGAGCAAAACTGGTGGTACTCCATTCTCGATCACTTTTCTGATTTGATAATTTAAATTATCAATTCACATTTTAATCTAATTAAAGATTCATTAAAACTACACTTAGTCTTAATTCTTTCAAAAATCAACATCTTGCATTTAACTGGGTTAAAGAACCAATGTCATCTAAAACACGATTCACGATAAACCCAAATCACATTTTATATTAAATACAAGGCTCTGAATAGAAAATATATCGGCTTATATTCAATACCAAATTCTGAAACCAACAAATATCGTATTGGAAATAACGATATAAAATATATCTTTCAAATTCCCATAACAATATCTGTATAGTCACGAAATCCAACATCGAAATATTCCGAAGATAATTTCGATCCAGTTCCAGTCCAATTCACATATTGGGAGTATTGGTTATTTTTAAAATCACTTTCAAATTCAATTTATTTATTTCAAAAATAAATTGATTTTAATTCTAGTTCAAAACTAGTTCATTTCGATAAAAATCTATTTTTATCTTTTCAAATGTGGAGTTTTTCAATTCAATTCATTTCAAAATCGTTTTCAATTCAATTCATTTCGAAATCGTTTTCAATTCAATTCATTTTGAAATCGTTTTCAATTCAATTCCAATTCAAAATCGATATAAATATCGTTCACGTCAAAATGGCGTCGATCTAATCAACACGGCTTCATATATTGATATTTTCAAATATTCCATTTCGAATATTTCTATTTCAAATATTTCTATTTTAAAACTGGAATGAGGCCCAATCAATTACCATATAAAGTTAATTATATGGATTTTCATACAACACATGTATATAATAACATGGAAAAATAATCAACCATCAACCAAAGTGCACTACACTGTATAAGCATCAAATATAGATATCCAACGCTTAAAACAGCCTGTCAATCAACCGATCGACATATTCAATCAATCGGGATGAGTGAACTTCAAATTTCATCCCAACACCCGTGTGGGGTTTCAAACAATCAAACACATATTTTATTTGTGCTGTTGGGCGATGTGTAAAATTTATCGTCCCAATCAATGTCCTTCAAATAGGTGTACATAAACAAACCGTCCGGTTTGTAAATGAATATTTTATTTTATTCACTTCCACGTTAAAAATTATATTTTTAACGATAAAATATTCTATTTCAACACATGAATTTCTATTCAGTTCATTTACACAATAAAAATGATATTTTTATTTTTCTAACATATTTTGGGAAATTTCGGCGGCATAACGGCACGATACTAGAAACGGGACGAGGCCTAGCCTTATCCCCGGTCCAGTGAAGGCCCACGCCATTCACACATCAATCAAATCCATTTCATTTCACCAAACAATTTAATTCAAACCAATTAGACTAATCAACTACACAACCAAACAATTTAACAAACAAGTCATCCATGGTCTGTGGATGACGGGTGTCGGGTGCTGCTAAGCACCGTCTGCATCCTAGTATATATATATATAACTAGAAAAAGAGGTTTAGAGTGAGAAGTTCTCACCGAAAGCTATCCAATCATCTTGACTCTTCTTATGTAGAAAATCTTGTCGTTCTCGCCTTTTGTCACTTTCGTTGCCCGTAGCCGCTACATGTATAAAAATCACATTTTTATTATCTACATTATATAAAAATCTCATCTTTATATCTTCTATAAGCTAAAAATCGGATTTTTATCCTCTCTATAATATAAAGATCATATTTTTATTTATTTCATATGTCAAAACTGTAGAAGCTTTAAAACGGAGAAAACTCACTTTTTTTCTAACGCCCGGATTCACTGTTCGGGTTCCAGAATTTGCAAACGAGCTTCAATCTTCACACCATCTTTTTTTCTACCACAAGCACGCCATTCTGAACAACTTTTGCCTAGTGGTCTTCTTGCCGAAAATGTGCCATTTCGCCGGAAATCGCGAAAAGACAGCATTTTGACAGTGTTTGATCAGCAAACTTCGGACGCGTTTTCCCGACAACTCCGCAATGCAAAATAAGACTTATCATATACCAAATCGAAGATAATTTCGTGCTCTACAACTTTGGTCTTGAGGAACTTTGGCTAGAAACGCACGGTTTGGGAGTTATTCGCGAAATACGGTCAGGGACTTATTTGCAAAACGGGCGATTTTGGTGAAAATGGGTTTTTGGGTGTAGCGGGGCCCACGGCCGGAATTGAGGGGGCTGGAGGGGGGGCGCGGGCCCGATGGACGTGGGGGAGGGTGTGGGTGGCGGTGGCGGGGCCCGTGGTGGCCGCGGTGGTGGTGGTTGGTGATTTGGGGCTTAGGGTTTGCAAATGGAGAGAGGAGGAGGAGGAGGAGGAGGAGAGGAAGAGGGGGTGCGGCGGCTCGCCGGAGGCTGGTGGTGGGCGGTGGAGGAGGGGCAGCGGCGGGAGGAGGGGTGGTCTCCATTTTTGAGTTTTTGTGAAGAAAGAGGAAGAGGAAGAAAGTGAAGAAGAAAATGAAGTAAAAGTGTTTATATGCTAGTTTCTCGCGTATCGCCTGAACGCTAGCGATATCCGATGGCCGCGGATTTCGGACACGAGATAGTAGACGTGAAGACGAGTCCAACGAAACAAGTTTCGTCGAATTCCGAGTTCGTTTGGCCGTCCGTTAAAAATCACAAAAATGCTCAGATAAGCTCTAAAAATGCGATTTTGGCGCACCTTTTCTTCTCGCACGCTCACATGCTAACTTCAAAAATCATGCTCTTTTGGATTTAACCATTATTAGATGATACGAATCTAGAAAAAAAGGTAGAATTGAATTCCGAGGTCGTATCAATAATGTTCCTTTGTAAAATGACTGCTCGTTTTACCCCGAACTGTTTTAGCTCGCACGGCCACATACTGACTCCGTTCGACGCGCCATTTGGAACTCAACAATAATTTGTCATTATGAATCCATAAAAATTTATCTCATCGAATTCTGAGATCGTATGCAAAATTTCACTTTTTAAGGGCTATGTATTGTTAACCGAAAAGCTCCAGCCCATAGCCACTATTCCGGATATCGGAATATATCGAAGCTTATACTTTTCGGAGTTCTAAACGGCATTTTGAACTCAATGGAAGTGGTTTCGAGTCCAAATTCATCCGTATGCAAAATATGACTTTTTGGCGCCGCATATAATTTACATAGCGACTATTCTGAATTTTCAACTGGGCATAACTTTTGATTCCCGCTATAAAATTTCGATTTTTCGGATTCGTTGGAAAGATATCCTCAAATAGATCCTATTATTTTTGGTTTCACTAAAATCCGGATTGTTTTGCACCCGGTACATTCAATTGAAGTTTGAAATCGAATTATCGAACTACCGCGCCATTTTCAATTCCATTTATAATTATATATAATTATTATATTCCAACGACGACGTATATAATATATACGTCGAATTCCATTCAAAATAAATTTCTCTTCGATATTATTTAAAATAATCCATTTTAAATATTCAAAATTCGCTAAAATTGCAAAAATAAAAATTTTAAACTTGGCTGTCGACTTGGCTCAGCCGGGCAGTTCTGCCTGGTGCACCATTTTGGGATTGTGTTGAGTTTGGGGGCCAGATTCGGTTTTGAGGGCTGAGATTGGAACTAGGGTTTAATCCTAAGGTTGAAACTAATCCTAATCTCTATAAATAAGCCCCTAACCTAACCCTAAATCATCATTATTCATTCAAGTAACTAAACTATGGCAAAATCAATCCTCTCATGGCCTCCACTCTCTTCATAAAATTTCTAAATTATTTCTATGAGAGATTTTCCATGCATACAAGTGTTTTCAAGCTTGTATGAGCATCATTAGCTTGCATTCAAGTCAAGTTTCCATATTTACATCATAAAGCAAGAGTTTTGATCATTTTGGCTCAAGGGTTTTTCTATTAGAGCTTGCATTTTGGGTCTAATTGATTGCATAAGGGCTTTGTCATATTTTTGTGTCTTCATAAGCATTGTAAGCCCTTTTCTACTTTCATATTTAAACTCTAAAGTTAAATGAATGATGCAAGTTTGGTTGATCATTATGATATGCAAGTTTACTATGATGTGTTATGCAAGTTTGCCATGTTATGATGTTATGTTATGCAAGTTTGATATGCAAGTTTGTCATATGATATGCAAGTTATGTTATGCAAGTTTGATATGCAAGTTTGTCATATGATATGCAAGTTATGTTATGCAAGTTTGGGTTGATCATTTTGCTCATGTTATCATGTTATGCAAGTTTGATATGCAAGTTTGTCATATGATATGCAAGTTATGTTATGCAAGTTTGGGTTGATCATTTTGCTCATGTTATCATGTTATGCAAGCTTATCTTGGGTTTATGAGCTTAAAGCTTCAAGCTTTATGCTAAAGGTTGCATTTTGGCAACATGTAAGTTATCATATCTCTTATGATAACTTGCATGTGAGGCTAAATGCGAACTTATGGCCATTTCTACATGTCATTTATCACCATGTATCACCAATATGCTAAGTTTGGTTTTATGCATGCTTTTGAGGCCTAAAATGTAATATGCAAGTATATGAACATATGTACATTTCATATGCCACCATGTTAAACTTGTGGCTTCAACACATTTATGTCATGATTATGCCAAGTTCCCTCTTTCTATCCTTTATGCGCTATTGCGATATGTAAGCGATGGGATCGCGTTTGGGGTTGGGTAAACTTAAAAGACATAAAAACATAAGCTTGGGAATTTACCTATTAAGTTAGGTCTACCCTTTGGGAATTTACCTATTAAGTTAGGTCTACCCAAATTCTTGAAAACTTGTAACATGTTTTGGAAACATGATGGACATGACACTTAGAAAATATAAGTGTGACCAACTCGAGGTTGGGTTGAGTTTGTAGCGTAAACCTACCCGGAACCGACCGGCTTAACTAGTTGCTACAAACAATAGGACCCAATGTGAGAAGTTGGTCATGTTGTACCTTGAACCCGAGGTTAGACCAAGTTGTGGTGTAAAGCTACCCGGACCCGCCCGGCTTAACTAGTAACCACAACAAGGTCTAATGTGAGAGGTTAAGGCACATTAAATTAATTAATGCCTCATGATTAGGGTTAAGTCATGGTCCACTTAATACTTAACCAATTTGGGCTTGGTAGATTAATCAGGGTTAAGTCGTGAACTCATCGTTACACTTAACCAAGTTAATCCATGATTAGTAAAAGGGTTAAACCGTACTTAACCCACTAGAAAATCCTAGCAATGGGGGTCCACTCCAGCAGTAATCCCAAGTTCGTATCATTAAGACCCTAGGGTCTAGGCTAGGGTGGGGGCACAATTACTGGACTTGAGGTAAGAGACCAAAAACGACGGCAGAAGGGTACGCCGGTGTAGTTCCGGGCGGACTATGGTCGTGCACATAGTCCGAAGCCGGGGAAAACATGCACGGGTACCAGTAGATCGAGACTGTGCACTTATGTTTATGGTGTCCAGGGGTTGACACCCTAGGGCTTGATACACCCGACGGGAGACCCTGCACAGTCTGACTACAATTATGTTTGGGTCGCATTGACACCAACACGTGACGAGTTAGGCTTATAGGGAGCCGATCGACTAGACCGTTTGGTTGGACCGTGTATTAGGGTCACTTCATGTTATTGGGCCAAAGCTTGGGCCAAGGGATCAATACTTGTTTATTCAAATCATGTTAGCTTGCTAGTACACCTGTGGTGCAAAAACCTTAAACCTGATTATGCGACGACACCTTTATCTACCTTGTTAGTTAATCATCATGCCAGTATGTAGTTATCCATATGTTCATCTCAGCTTTCATCATGCCAGTTAACTTTATCAGTTTACATTGATTGTAGTAGGGCTTACTCAGTCTTTTTGACTGACCTGTTTTCTTTCGCCTCTTCCGTTTCCCCCCCCCAGGTTCTCAGGGTGGGAATATTGGAGCTTAGCTTGGATTTCTGATCGCTTGCTTGTGGGATTTAGCTCATGTACGGTTGGACATGAAGCTAGCTATGGTTATCACTTATTTTGGGGATAGTACTTATGTATTTCAGTTTTTTTCAGTAATGCTGTTTTTATCTAGACTTGTGTATTTGGAAAGTTGACATTATGTTGTACCAGACTTGTTTGGAAATGGTTTGAAATCTTCCGCTGTTTTATCTATGTTATTTACTCTGTTTACATATATGCATATGTTCTTGTTCTGCCTTGATATATCATTATGCATGTTTACCTGATTCAAACGCCCCTCCAAAGTCAGAGTGCTTGCAAGAGCCACCCTGGCGGAGGTGGGGTGTTACAAACTACCTTAATAAAGTCATTGGAAAAACATGTGCCTGATTTAATAAGATTGACAAGAAAGATTTCAGGAACCAATTTAAGCTAGTTTTCAAATTTTTTATTTACTTATTGCATATCTATTATACAATTTATCACCTATTATGAGTCTAAAAATATAGTTCGCTAATAAATTTGTGTTTGAAAACTGAGTTTGTGGCACAATGGACTGAGTTTCCGGAACTGAGTTTGCAAACTCGTTCCGCAACTGAGTTTGCAACAAACTCCAGTTTCGAACTGAGTTCGCAAACTCAGTCCGAAACTAAGTTCGCAAACTCAGTCCAGAACTGAGTTTGCACGAGTTTGTTGCAAACTCAGATCGAAACTGAGTTTGCAAACTCAGTTTCGAACTGAGTTTACAACAAACTCGTGCGAACTCTGTTCGAAACTGAGTTTGTTCCTTTGATTAATATCTTAAAATGTTAGTATATTTTGCAGTGTGATTTCATTAAACATTTCAGAGAAGACTTGCATCAGCATCTTTTGAGTTTTGATTTTAGAAAACATGTTGATGGCCTTGACGTGTTGCAAAAGGTAGCTTTCTTATTTTCATTATCATTATTATTTTGGTCATGTTTCATAATTATGCAAAATTTCAATGTATGGTCATGGTTACAGGCTCTTCCATTAAGTTTGAAAGATATGATCGAACTTATTGAATGTATGTTGTAAATTCATGTAGTTTAGTGCAGTTTTCACTTATTACTTGCAAGCAGTTAACTCAGCAAATACATGAGCTTCTTAGTGTTGACATCCAATAAACTAGTACCAGGTTCTGGATTTCCTTCCTGGATTTTTTGGTATTCTGAAAGAAGGTGGTTACATTTTGACTGATGCTGAGGCTGCAATATTTTAACTGATGCTGAGACTGCAATCATCTGATTTTGGTTGTGTATAGAATTCCATTGTTGGATCTTCTTCTTCCCGTTGAGGGCATATGATCAAGAAGAGGTATTATATTCCATGTCGTGTGATTCAGATGGCTAACTCGAACTGAGTTTGCTAGCTCAGTTCGAAACTGAGTTTGCAAGCTTAGTTCGAAACTGAGTTTGCGAAATCGTTCCGAAACTGAGTTCGCAAACTCAGTTCCGGAACGAGTTCGCAAACTCAGTTCCGGAACGAGTTCGCAAACTCAGTTCCGGAACTGAGTTCGCCAACTCAGTCCGGAACTAAGTTCGCAAACTCAGTCCGGAACTGAGTTCGCAAACTTCAGATGAAGTTAGCCTTATTATCTAACAAAAATAACAAATTATACTGTTTCGGCTTGGACTAGATATATGAGACAAGTAGAGAAAGAAAAATACCATTGACATTTGTTCTTTTATTCTTCTTCAATCTCTGTTCTAGAGCAACTACTGGCTACAAATTATGTAGTGTTGTTAATTTATGTAAAACAGAGAATAAATTAATTAGGACCCTTTTATTCTGTACCTGAATAGAAAAGATAACGTGAAAGTAGTTGTTCATTCATCCTTAATTAATACAATTTTATGATTGCTAAGAATTAAATTCCAAATCTGGGCATGCATGACTCAGTTCTGTAATTTTCATCAACATGTAAGCTTCCGAGATCGAAATGATCACTATCCTCCTCTGATAATTTTCATCAACATGTACATGTGCTCAATTTGTAATTGAATTGTATGAAATTATGTGGGTTTTCAAACAAATCTTATGAGGGTTATGGGATTAATTTGATGAGTAAATTTCTGCTCCTTTATTCCTGTGAATCCTACCTAAGGCATTTTACTTATTTCCTAATATGATATCATTGTTTTCAGCAACCATGATGTTTATATGCGATAAACTATATATATTTCAAACACTCTCTCTCCCTCTCTCACACACATATATTTTTTTAATGTAATTTTTGTCAACATATTTCTGTTTTCAATTTGTGATTTACAAACTACATGATATTTTATGCATTTTCAAATAATTGTTCAGATCTTATGATAGTTATGTGACTATTTTGATGAGTAAAACTGATACTTTTCATTCCTGTGAATCCTGTATGAGGTTTTTTACTTGTTTCCTAATACAATATCATTGTTTTTCAGCCACCATGATGCTTATACGTGGTAAATTATGGAGTCAAATTAATTAAGTGCTTATTCTTTTTTATATTAATGGTTATTAGGACTTCCTATTTAATTAACCACCTATGTTATAGCGAACATTAGCCAACTTGCTTCTTTTCTTTTCTTTCATCGGGGCTTTGCATATTTTCACGTGTTAATAATGCAATTGTTTCTTAACATCTTTTATCATCTTCCATACAGATATTTTTCTTGTCCGGTGTGGCTTTTTTACTTGACTGGAAATCGATGCTGCAGTTGTTCACAAATAAAATGAATTACAAGGTATGGCAATTGTATGAGTATATGTTTTCCCTTTTTTGTTATATGTCAGGTTACGATACCCTTTTTTGTTCCGCGCCTGAGTTTGCAAACTCAGTCGCGAACTGAGTTTTGCAAACTCACTGAGTTTGCAAACTTAGTCGCGGACTGCGTACAAACTCAGTCACGGACTGCGTTTGCAAACTCAGTCCCAGACTTTATTACATCATATATTTTAGTTCGGTTTAGTCCAATATATTTTAGTCACAGACTGCGTACAAACTCAGTCGCGGACTGCGTATCTCACTATATACACTTTAGTTCGGTTTAGTCCAATATATTCATCATGTATTTACCTAACTTTATTACATTATATCAATGCAGGAAGGCAATTTTGAGATGAAACACATTGATAGGGTATGGTTCAAAATTTATCTTTTCAATACTTTATTTATCTTTCAAAAAGCTTCATAATTGTAAGCATTAGAAAGCCGTGTATGGTTCAAAATTCAAATTAATATTGTGTGATCACTTTTGTAGACTGATGTAAACATCATCCCACTATTGGTTTAAACATTCAAAATTATAATTGTAAACATTCAATTTAGTCTTGATCGGTTATGTGAGATTTTGTTCTGACGTAAATTCTGTGATGTTTGTTGTATTCAAATTGTTTTAATACTGGAGCTTTTGCTATGTAATTTTTTGTTTAAAAAAAAAATTGATACGGGTTTAAGGCGTACCAATCCACTAATTTGATAAGGCTATAAGGCGTATCAATTTGATAATTTAATACGGGTTTAAGGAGTGCTAGATTGATAATTTGATACGGGTTTAAGGAGTGTCAATATGATAATTTGATACGGTTAAAAGGTGTATCAAATTTGATAATTTGATAAGGCTTTAAGGCGTGTCGAATTGAAATTTGATACGGGTTTAAGGCGTATCAAACTGGTAAATTTGATACGGGTTAGGCGTATCAAAATACTAATTTGATACGGCTCTAGGGCGTGCCTAAGTAACAAACACGCATTAATTTGATACGGATCTGAGCACTGCCAAATTGCATTTGATATGGATTTGAGCACTGCCAAAATGAGCTTTTTGGTGTAGGGAGGAGGGCGGGCCACTCCACAGAGTTTGAGTCTTAGTAAATACTATGATGGTGGATCGATTCCAAGTCTGAGGTGCCAATCCAGTGTTGTGCTCTCCTACATGCAAGTCGGTTGTAATCATAACTTTAACATACCACATAGAAAGTAACACACCAAGAATATGGAGATCTGAAAAATTTACTGACAAATTATCGGCTGTAATGGCCTTTTCTTTACAATGCCTTGAATTGAAAACAGAATATTTGTCGAAACAGTAAGTCTATACACTAGGCTAGGTGAAGTAACAGTGAAGAAGCTCGTTATTCCATCCCCTTGTTTTGTGCCATCTACGGTTGTTAGATTGAAAATACCATCTCTAAGCCTCTGTTGAATGATGTACAGACCTTCCCAGTGAGGATCGAGTCCAATCAGTGTCGAAGAGATTCGCTTATAGATGAGGTTGCCGATGTCAAATGTTTTGGATGAACTTTCACATTGAAGTATCAGGTGATCCATTGGCGGTGTGTAGTTGCTCTGAGTTCGGACTCATCCCTTTTCTCTTCGAGAAAGTCAAGAGATTCCAAAATGAGATCTCCGTTGGTCCTTGGATCATAATAAGTGACTCGATGAGACTGTAGTTGAAGCTTGATGGGAAATACATCTTCAGATCCATACGAGAGAGCGATTGGAGTGTGGCCAATCATTGACTTATGGGTAATCCAGTAAGCCCAAAGGGCTAGAGAGAGTTAATCTACCTGCGTGCCTCCTGCCTTTTCCAAATGCTTCTTACTGATGGATTTGATGACTTTATTAACAGCTTTGACTTGTGTGTTGGCTTGAGGATGAGCTACTACCAAAATCGTTTCTCGATGTTGTGGCAGCGGAATAAGTCTTTGAATTAAGAAATCTTGAATTGGGTCCCGTTATTAGTTATTATTGTTTTGAGAACTTCGAAATGAGAAATGAAGTTACGGACGATGAAGTTGATTAATTTCTTGGTTATGATTGTTGTGAGAACCTAGGCTTCGACACTTGCCTATTGCCTATCGAGCACCACCTATTGCCATCACAGGAGTTTCGATAATGTTGACTCCACACATTGTGAAAGGACACGGACTAACCATTCGAGTAAGATCTATAGGCGGAGATCGAGGAATCTTAGAGAATCTCTGGCACTTGTCTCATTTGCGGGTGTAGTCTTCTCCATACCGCTCGAGGATGGGCCAAAAGTAGCCATATTAAGAATATTTTTTGCTAGAGATTTCATCCAGGTATAGTAACTGCACTCACCTTCGTGCATATCCAATAGTACACGTTTGGCATCATTGTGGGATAGACACCAGAATAATGGAATAAAAAATCCTCTTCAATAACGTACTCCTTCTTGCATGATGTAGCGTGATGCTTTACGAAGGAGTGATCGCTTTTCATTTTCAGAGTCTGAAAGGATTTCATGATATAAGTAATCTTTGGTCAGGGTCATCCATGACTCGGGTTCTGGCTTGATCTTCGTCGTTGATATCGGATCAGTCTTCATCCGATTGATACTCGGAGAGTTGAGTATTTCGACAGGGACAAGTCCCAAGAGTTTCTCATCCCCATAACTCGCTAATTTGACCAACGAATTGGCCTTCTAGTTTTTTTCTTAAGGGATGCATGTAATGATGTAGTGGTTGAAGTTGGTAAGCAATTCGCGAACCCAAGCTAAGTAAGGGGCAAGCCATGATCCCTTTTCTTGATATTCCCGCATACTTGGCAGACAATGAGTTGTGAATCTGAGAAAATTTGGAGAGCCTTGATTTTGAGTTCGATTGCAATCCTGAGTCGATCTATTAAGGCTTCGTACTCTACATCATTGTTAATTGAGGAGAAGTTGAGCTTTAAAGTGTAAAAAATTGAGCATTAATAAGGAGTAACAAATATAACTCCAACGCCGAAACACTGACTTTTTGATGAACCATCCACGTACAACTTCCATTGGATGTTAGGAGGCTCACTATCTGTCGGAGGATCTTCGAGAGAAGTGAACTCTGCGATGATGTCTGCTAGGGCTAGTCTGAGGATGGATCTTCGATGAATGAAGGTGAGCTTGAATTGACTCATCTTGATATTCCATTTCAAAAGTCATCCAGATGCTTTAGGTCATTGAAGGACCTGTCGTAGCTGCTGGTCAATGTAGACTTTGATTGGATGTGACTGGAAGTACAAACGAAGCTATCAGGAAGAGATCAATAGGCAGTAGGCGAGCTTTTCAAGCTTCGGATCGTTCTTTTCAGCTCTTTCCAATCTCTTACTGATGTAATAAACCGACATCTAGACATGATCTTCTTTGTGCACAAGCGCCAAGTTAATTTCCTATGCAGAAGCAGCCAAACAGATATACAAGTCCTCGCGACCCACAGGTTTCGGTAGGATAGGCGGTCGCTCTAGGTTATTCAGGTGTTCCTGCAACGCGGCAACACATTCCCATGTCCAAGAAAATATGTGCTTCCCTTTCCTGATTAAATCGAAGAAAGGAATGCACTTGTCAGTTGCTTTTGAAATGAATTGACTTAAGGCGGCCACTTTCCCATTCAAGCTTTGAACTTCCTTTACATTCTTTGAAGCTTTGATGCCCTGAATAGCTTTGATATTGTCTGTATTTTCTTTGATTCCTTGTGAATTGACGATGAAATCGAATTTTTTTTTGATGCAATGCCAAAAATGGATTTCAAGGGATTGAGTTTCATTCCATATTTACGGAGAATGCTGAACATCTCCACGAGGTCGTTAATGTAGTCATTCTATAGTTTCATTTTCACGAGCATATCATCCACGTAAACTTCCATTTATCATCTAATTTGGTATTTGAACATTCGGTTGACGAGCCGTTGTTAGGTGCTTTCAATATTCTTGAGTCCGATGGGTATGACAACATAGTAATAAATCCCAAGGTCCATGATAAATGAAATGTGATCCTGATCTGGAATATACACGAAATTTAATCCTAGCTCGATTACGTGTCTATGAAGGAGATAATCTGGTGACATATAGTTAAATCGGTGAATCGGTCGATCTTCGATAGCGGGAAGCTATCTTTTGAGCATTCTATGTTTATATTAGAATAATCAACGCATGTCCACCATTCCCTATTTGATTTCTTAACTAAGACCGGGTTGGAGAACCATATTAGATAGAGGGCGTAGAAGATAAAGCCATTATTGAGTAGCTTATCCACCTCCTATCTGAGTTCTTACGATCTTTTTAATCCAAAGATTTGGCGTTTCTTCTTGATAGGAATATACTTTAAATCGACACCTAGCCTGTGACAAGCGATTCCTAGGTCAAGTCCACACATACCGAAGTGAGTCCAACAAAATACATTCAAGTTAGCCTAAAGGAAATCCACAACTTCTTCATTGATTGTTGGATGGATCTACGATCCAACTTTCAAGAACAGAGATAGGTCGGCAGGGTTGATCACGACATCAATGGTTGGCTCCATTAGAGTAGCCTCCAGTACTCGGGGTTTTCATCCTTTCACGAATCGATATCCTAGGAGAGACAACTATAGTGTTTGAGCCAGGACTCAGACTTTGGTGGTTGCTATACGCAGAGGATTTTGGTGCAAAGTTTCATCTCCACACCATTGCCTTTCTCTTTGTTGATTGTGTCTTTCCACTCAGCAAGATAACAAGCTCTGCTGCGACTTGGTCGTCTCAGATGTTCCAATCCCATTGTCGGTTGGAAACCTCACGAGGAGGCACCAAGGCGCCATGAATCTCTAGAACTCGGCGAGAGATGGTTGTCCAAGGAAGATGCTGTAGCGAGAGGGTATGTCGATAATGATGAAGGTGAGGATCATGACTCAGCTTCGATCCCCATCACCAAGTTGCACCGGCAGCTCTACAAGACAGACTGGCCGGTGGGAAGCACGGCTGAATCCATTAATAGTAGCTTTGCATGACTTCAAAGCTCCGGTCTTAAGGTTAATTTGCTTGTAAGCCGGTTTGAAGATAATGTTGACAGAACTCCCCGAGTCAATGAGGACTTTCTTGACATAGAACAAACCTATGTAGGTTGAGATGACGAGCGGATCTGTGGTGGGAATGTCGATTCCCGTAGTATCCTTCTTTTAGAAGACTATTTCATCACTCATACTCTTTTGCAACTTTGTCGGGATAAATTTGTCCAGGCAGCGAAGCACGCTTCCTGATCCACATGCTTAATGGAGTTGGCGTATCCTCGCATACACCAAAATCTTTCGTTCGCGGGGCGAGGTCCACTACAAATACTATTAATCACGATACCCCTTTAAGGAGGACTCAGATTAGAAGGCCCAAGTGCCCTTGGAACTGAGGAGGAGCGGACATTGAAGGGCCCGCGACTGCTTCTTTTGGAGTAGGATTTTGGACGTATTGCTCGAGTCGTTTCTCATGAATGAGTTTCTCGATTACATTCTTGAGGAATCAGTAGTCGTTTGTATTATGGCTGAACATATCGTGGAGTCTGCAGTACTTGCCAGAGTTCCTCTCTCGATCGGTAGATTCTCACGATGCCAACTTTTTATATTGCATCGTGTTGCAGGACTCAAGATATATTGTCCCCAACTGAGCATTCAATAGATACCCGGTACGACGGAAAGCAGTCACGCTTCTTGGGGACCTTTCCCGGATTATTACCACTCCTTGGTTTGTCGTTGTTGGTCTTAGTCTTGAACTGGGCGATCCCTTTGCTCGTGTTGGAGCTTTCTCCGACTTGTTAGCTTTGATGCTATCTTGCGCGGAAGCTTGATGCAGGTTGTTAGGGCGGCCATCTTGAGCATCCCTATTCATGCGCGCTTCTTTCTGTCACAGGAGCTAATTTTCCTTCTCATAGAAAATTCCAAAGATTTTGGTTATTTTCGATCGATCCAAGCCCCAAACTCAAAATCAGTAGCACGCCCTTAGCAAAATGAACAAGGAAAGTGCAGAGTTCGGGGTCTTCGACCTTGGTGAAGGCATTGTTGAAGCCTTCGAGCTAGCTCTTTAGAATTTCCCCATGCCTTGGTATATGTTGGAGAAGGAGAGAGTGTCTTCGTCCACGTGACATGCACTCGAAACTTCTTTACCAACTCAATCGCAAGTTAATCGAAAGTTGTTATGATTCTCGGCGGCAGTCGAGAGAATCAAAGTAGAGCCATACATTAGAGAAAGATGGGAAACCATTTGCACTTTATGATGTCGGTGGCGCGGCTCAAGTCTATGTGCCACTCGTAGCGGCTCAAGAAATTTTGAGTATCTGTCTTCCTCAAGTAGGTCATTAGCTGTGGCATATTAAAGCTCTCGGCCATTCAGCATTAAGGAAAACTAGAGTAAAGGGGTTACGTCTCGTTTTGGTTTCCAAAACATTGTTGTTGTGCTCCTGTGTTTCTCTCATGATCCTTCGGACCACGTTGGCGAGAACGAGAGGTTGGACCACCGCTGGATTCCAGCGATCATGGTCCACCTCAGGAGTTTGCGGCCTCACGTGCCTTCTCAGATGAACAACATCATCCTTGAGTATATCATTAACCTTGATTCTTTGATTTTGCAAAAGTTATTCAGAGAAAATTGAGCTTGTTGTGCAGCTGGCTGACTTGGTTACACTTGTTGTGGTAAGAATTTGAAAAGGAGCTTTCTGAAATGTACTGAGTGGGCAGAGTCGCCCTATTGGCTTGAAGGCGTGTGATATCCCTATGGGCATTCTGAAGAAACCTTTGCATCAAGTTAATATTTTGCTTAATCTGATTATTAAGCCATTGTTGAGTTTCCTCCAACTTTTTGGCCGAGCTCCTGGGTTGGAGGAAGTTACTATATCTATGGCGGTCAGACTTTCCAAAGTCTAATGTTGTGGAGAGGTTTCTGGTTCAACGATTGAAGGCCCAGTTAGAGGATTATTTTCCTTTTTTTTACCATATCGGAAAACTTGGTCGGCAAGTCTAAGGAGACCTAAGTAGTGCTTCCAAGTTTCGGATGAAGGCGATAGGAAAGATGGAGTCTTAGTTTCTTAGTGAAAGCACCAGAATATTGATGCATAAAAATTGGCACAACACTGAAAGAGTTTCAAGATAATGAAACTACACGTACGGAATGGAAATTATGTAAGAAAGTAAGTAATAAAGTATTACACTATTGGTTTGGTCCGCGAGAACCTATGTCTGCTTTGAAGGTTTTGCTCGTTTTATTCACTTTCAGTCAAAGTACAATGGTGGAAGCCTTAGTTCCGTATGAATACATTGGAAATAATGGAAATTAAGTTCTACAAAGTCCAAAGTGAAACTTAAGTCCTTCTTGAACTTCCTATGTTGTCCAAGTGTCCAAAATGAGGCAAGTATCTTCTTCTCGGAGTAATGGAGCAAGCTTGGGGGTCAGGGAGGCAATATCTTCTTCCAAAAGTGTTAAATGAGCAAGGTTTCAACCCTTTTTATGCTGTAGAATAAAGGATATTTATAAGGAGAAGGAGAAGGTAGGAGTAGGTAGAAGTAGAGGGTGGCTGGCATATGCTCCACAATTTTCGTACCCTAGGATCGGTACATGTCCTGGGAGTTAGTTTCCTTTTCTATTTTACTTAATGAAGTATCGAACTCTTCTTCTTGCTTGATTCGTATCCTGGGGCACGAAATTCCCTATGTCGTTCCTGGAAACTTCAAAGGAGATTTGGTGGACTTCGGGGGACGAAAAACTTGTATTGATCTAAGGAATTGTTCAGTGGGATACGAAATCAAGTGCATGGAGCTTCGGATACGAAATGTGAAAGGGAGCTTTTACTGAGCTTGATAGTTTTGTTTTGGGATACAAATTTGTTTGGGAGGTTAATAACAACCCCTGAATGCTTAGGTGAATTTGAGTAGTTTTGACGAGCCATGACGATTATATTCTACGACCCTATCCGAGCTTTTTCCTAGGTATCTTGGTGACACTTCTAGGCTGTTTAATTTTGCGATTGGCCGAGTCGCGTGGGCCTGGAATGATTTTGGTATCGAGACAAAACTCTAGGTAACATTTGTGATTTTGGGAATATACGAAAAAGGAACAATAGTGAATATATAAGGATGGTTTGTTTATGCTTGCTATTATTTACTCTTCCTAGATAAAACAACAAATGAAATTTTGATTGCATAGATCTTTATGTTATCCTCATATATATTTTGCTTTTTAAAATTGAAAACCACGCATTTCAGAAAGGTACTGGATTAATTGCACAAGTCAACATTCCTTAAAGCTTTACTCAATGCTTTACCATGTAAGAAGTATTGAAGTGCTTGCTAAATTAAATCATAAAATGTCTAAATATAGTAAAATAATAATGTATATCATGAACCAAATTATAAAAAAAAAGTGATGGTAACATTCTACGTGACATACAATAATAAATAAAATTGAAAAATCGATTATTTACCTTAAATTTGATGGAAAAAACAAAAACTAGCACATATGTGTTATAACTGTGGAGTTAACACCCCTTATTACTCCGTTATATCTCAGTTATATCCTGTAGCGGGTTTCTACTGCTACGCTGTCTCCAAAGATCTTTGGAAAAAGATTTTCCGCTTTAAGACCTACTATATTTCAATAATCCCGTTATATCCCATTATTTTAGCTTTATTATGCTATTCTCTCTATATTTTCTATAAAATAAATGAATTAAAAACGACATTTATACATTATAAAAGAAGGAAAATAGAAAAAAGGAAAGAGTTAGGAAAAATTAGACTGAAGGAAAAAAGTTTGGATTTTAGGCTGAAGGACAAACTTTAGTGTAAATGAGGATGGTGGACCACTGAATTCCTTGATTTACGCTTAAAAGTGTCCCTGAGCCTAAAATCCAAACTTATTGTTCCTGAAACTAAATTTTTCTCTAAGTTTTTCCTTCTCCCTAATAAGCCCTTATAAAAGTTATAAAATTAGATTTTTAATTTAAATTTTTTGGCATATATTTTTCTAAATAAAAAATATTATAGTATTCTATTAAATTTAATTAGTCTAAATATTTTTTACACTTATGTACATATATACATGTTTTTATTTTAAATTAAGAATGTATTCATTATAGTTGAATTGGAAGTTAATTTATCATTTATATATTGATAAAAGCATTAAGTACGAGGTTTAGGTGCTATTGTAGAGTCATCCGCTATATCCTAATATTTTCTCGCTTTATCTCCGTTGCAACTTTTTGCATCTCCGCCGCATTAGATCCGCTGAAAGCTTTAACTACACAGTGTTAGAAACGTTGATTTTGTAGATGAGTGCATCTAAATAGTCATAATAAAAATTATCAAAAATAATAATGAAAAGATAATTTAAAAGCATGCCTCTTTCAAAAGGAACTAAAATTTGATTTTGAAAAATCACAACTGAGAAAGTAATAACTACTTGGTATTACTAGATAACAAAAAAATTTGATCACATAAAAAAATGCAGTGTATGTGTTGGTTCCATGAGTAAGATGCATCTGTACTACAAAATATATAATATTGATACAGTAGTTCGAAAAGCAATATAATTTGATAAATCGTAATATTTCATACCGAAATTTAAATAGACAAATATAATGCTTGTCCGTGTTTTCTACCCAGTGCTTCGTGAAATATGCATGGATTGACCAATTAACAGTCTAATAAATCTACTTTCAGATTGTCGTCCAATATGAATTGTGATACATCCATATTCCGCGAGGTATGTAATTACTACAGTTCGTAATATACAATTTATATTTGTTTTATATATTTTAAGAAAAAAAGGTTTGTGAATGCAAAAGAAATGTTGTTATTAATAAGTCGTCACACTATAATTTAAGCAAAGAACAATAGGGTAGTTAATGTTTATGACAACACTTTCAATGCTTTTCATAAGAGTCACCATCAAATTGAAACCTAGTTATAATTAAAGCTTAGAATAATAAGTATCACTTTATTTGGTTAGATAAATATTCAAACTTTTAATACTGGAGCTCGACCAAGTTTACTAATTAATTATCCATATAAAGCATAGGATAATAAGTACCACTTTCCTTTAATCACTGATTACTGCTTTAAATTTTAGAAACTTTTTTTGCTAAAGTAATTTGCGTCTCAAGAAAGATAAAAATTTGGTGCATCTATAGAGGTAATTACTAGTGATTACAAAGGAAGATTTTATCATATTTTATTCGAAAAATCGATATTTATTTATTTTCTGTTTACCTTGTGATTATAGAACTAATAGTGAGTATGAGCAAGGGGTTTAAATTTTTGTGAATTATGCGAAGAGAGGTTTGGGAAATATTGAAAAAAATCATGTCCTTGTTTTGATTGCCAAAACGTTACCTATTAATTTGGAAATACCATCTTCGAGCACTTGATTATAAGGGGGATAGATCCAAAATATTAAAGCGGTAGATGGTACAATAATGAAGAGCAAATAAACATAGGAAAAGAGATTAAGTTAGATGATGAATATGACCTATCTAAAGGGATTCAGTTTAAGGATAAAGATTTCATTTATTGTTCTTGTATTAACGATAACGATGAGGATGATGTGTAGAGATTAGAAGATGATTTATTGAAAAATTTAAAAGATGTGGAAACCTCTTTTTATCCCGATTGTGCAGAACAAATAAAGTTATCTGCCATCTTTTCCTGGTATAATCTTAAATGTAAAACCAAGTTATTTGATAAGTGTTTTGATAATATTTTTGATGTAAAATAATTGTTGTTACCAAAGAATAATTTACTTTCTAAACCTTTATATGACGTAAGAAAATTCTTTTAAATATTTGATATGGAATTTAAGAAAATTCATGCTTATAGAAATAATTGTTGCATTTATAGAAAAGATTACAAAGATTTGGATAGTTTCCTGAAATATGACTCTTCAAAATGGAAGATTAATCAACATGATTATGCAAGGGATCCTGACAAAATGTTATGATATTTTATAGTAGTTCCAAGAGATTGCTTAGATCACAAACTATGATAGAAGATTTAAATAACATTCAATAACAAAAGTAATAATGTAAAAACATGTCATCAAATAGATTATGTAACATGGAATGTAGTGGATAAGAAATGGAAATTATTTTCAATGGATCCTCATGATCCCAGATTTCTTGCTACTGATGGCTTCAATCCATTTTCTATGTAAAATTATAAATATATTTATTGACCACTAATGCTTGTAACATATAATCTTTCACATTTGTTGTGCCATGAATAAGGAGAATAACATGTTAGCAATACTTGTTCCCAGTCCTAAGCAAGTGGAGAATGATATCAATGTTTATTTGTTGCCATTGATAGAAGATTTATGTCATTTATGGAATAATGGAGTTAAAATTTATGATGCGTTGGTTAAAATGGTTTCTAATCAGAAAGCATTTTTGTTGTGGACGATAAATGATTTTAGGCTCACGGAAATATCATTATATGCAATGTGAAGGGTGAACAAGTATATTCATTACGTGGTGTCAATACTCAACATCGATGGTTGAATCATAGTCTAAAGATTGTATGTAGGTCATAGAAGATTTCTTTCTGCTAATCTAATGAGAAATAAAAAGTTTTTTTAAAAATACTTTAGAGAATGAAAGCAAACAAAGAATTTTAACAGGAAGAAACATCTTTAAAATAATTTCCAGACAAATTTGGAAAAGATATTAAGGATAAAAAAAGAGAAGAAAATGTAGCGAAATATGAAGAGGCAATCGAAGAAAATAAATACTGATTATGGCAAAGAAATTGATTCTATGAAAATGGAGCTATCTGGATGGGAATAAAGACCAATATACTTCGATTTTCCATATTGGGAGGTTAACGCGAAACTATATTTTTTACACTTGAGTAACAACAAAAATATTGTATCACTGTATTACACTCTTTATTTTTGTAGGAGCTTCCTTTACACCATAACTTAGACGTGATGCATGTAGAGAAAAATGTGTATGAAAGTGCTTTAGACATAATGTTACATGGTAAAAAAAAGTCAAAAGATGGAATTAACTCAAGAAAAGATATAGAGGATTTGACATGGACTTTACGCACAACCTGTTGAAAAATTGTATCTTCCGTCGGCTCTACATACATTTTTTTCCAAGGCATACCACGTACATTACCAAATTGTGAGAAGAAAACATTTCACAATAGACTTTATGATTTTATAGGACCTGTTGGTTAGCAACCAAGAGTTTTTGAGTATTTAGAAATAGACTAACCATATCAGACTCTGTAAACCCAGGTAAATTATGATAGGAGTTTAAAGGCTTAACTCGTATAATGGTTTAAGTTGAGAAAATAAGGAATTTGAGGTTTATAAGGAATTGTTAGGTTGGATAAATTAAATATTAAATAAGGACATTTATCCCAATTTTGTTTATAAAGTAAATCTATTTGAGAAAAATGTATAAATTGTGTTTAAAGGGCTCGTTTTATCAAGTTTAATAGTTGGGAAACTATTTCTTACCATCGTTTTGGTTACTAAGATAATTAAAAATATGTAATATTTATTTGAAAAACATTATTTAAATGTAAGCATATTTTTAATATGTTTTTGGATTGTTGTAACACCCTACAACTTTCTGTGCCCAAATTTCGACAAAATCGAAACTCAAACACATCCAAGCATGGAGCGTGTAAATCTGGTACCTGCAAATAAATAAGAATCAGCATAATCGAAGTACAATAAGATAACTCACAGCGGAAAAAAATAGAATAGAAGAGTATTAACACAAGCAACTACCTTTTTAAAGTAAGTCACTTTGCCAATACCGAGCATCAGAGAAAACAGGAACCGAAAGTCAAACTTAAACATCTATGAGAACCTGACCTTCTCTAGAAAACCTGGGTGGTTGTAATGAGGAGGGAGGGGGGTTAGAACAACAAGATTCTAGTGAATAGGAAATGTACAACACATATTATAATACGCATATGTATCCCGTTTGGTTCAGCCCAAGAAGTATGTCTACCAAAGTCAACCTTGTAATTATTTACGCATTACTCTACTACTCTTCCCAAAGTAGTATTGCCAAAGTATGATACCAAGATATAAAGTTTACGCATACATTTGTGAAGCCTTTATACCAGAACATGGCTGGTTATTTAATCCAGGGAAGACCCCTAATTACGAAGTTTATATATATATATACACATATGTTTTCATTCACTCATCCTTTATTATATAACACTCACTATTAATAATAGATAGGGTTGATTCTCCCTGATGATTTAAGGCCCTAGAAGGACCTGTTGGTCACTTAATATTCCTCGATGATTTATTCAACGTTACCATAAACTAGAGGACACTAGCTACGAGCCATACTAGTTAAGGATTCCGTCATTCACGCATTAACCCATAACCCATGTAAGGTGAGAGATGGTACTTTTCCACTCGCTATACCATCTAGCTGACCTTATTGGATAATTTCCTTAGTCGCTTACTACTTCCCGTAGGATAGATAGCCATATCTGACATTTGTACTTTCCAGGTTTGGGTAATCCCCCCACACACACACGCCATTTAAGATCCCAAAACTGGAGGACCTACTCCCAGGTGGACTCGTCGACCCAATCCACTTAAGAGCCAAGGAAGCAGACTATACGCGAAGATTATTAAGTTCGTACCCCACTAGCCTTTAATATATTTCCCTATAGGGATAAAGAAGGCTATGTTATTAAGTCCTTTCCGTTTATTTTCTCTTCACGGAAATACTATACGCGCACGATTTATCGTCACATGTTCCTATGGTTAATAATGTTTCACATCATTAACCTACTATGTCCAATCCTAACTTTAAATTATAAGTTCTTTATTAACTAGTATAAATAAGGAAATTATATCCTCCTTATACTAAGATTTATATCTTTTTATTTTCCCTAATTGGACTTAGTTTTTTAAAATGGCAGTCAATACCCATTAAACCCCTTTATATTCCATTTACTTCTATTCATAGATTAATTTCCATTTATAACCACAACAGCCATATTTTCCTAAGGCAAATCTTTAAATTCCTAATTTCCTTTTTTATTACCATTAACTTTAAGTAATGCCGTTTATGAGCCTAACGGCCATAATTTTCCTAAGGCATTAATTCACAATGGATATCCTTATCTTATCAGTCCCGAATGTTTCTATTTGTTGTACCTAAACAAACATTACTAATCTTATTTATTTATTGCCTATTATATATATACATATATTTGTGCACCAGACCTCCCAAAGTAGGTTGACCACTGGTGGGTGTTGGATTTGTTGGTTAGTTCCGGGCCGACTTCTACCACAAGTTGAACTTAACCTCGTGTCTTAGTATAGTTATATTTACACTCTAGACCCCTCACATTAAGCTGACCACCTGTGGATACTGGATTTGTCGGTCGGTTCCGGGCAGACTTCTACCACAAGTTGAGCCTAACCTCAGGTCCAGATGAATTTTAAATTAAATTCCCTAATTGGGGTTTACAACATTTATCCTAATATATCTTAGGAATTGTAACCATTTTACTTAAAGTTTACTTTCCCCAAATCATCATTGCTTACAATGGTTATTTGTTTATTTGTGGTCCTATTTATAGTAACCAATCACATTAATTGCCACAATGGTCACCATAGATATATTAATTTAATATGAATAACATTTACATGTATGATTCCATAAATGAATATCTTTTAAACATTCAATATAATGTATATTTTTTCATTTTACGTAGATTCGGACGGATGATATATATATATATATGTGTATATGTATATATGTATATATATATGCACGGTCAACGTAGTTATCTTTCTTTATTATTATTATTATTATTATAAAATTTTGGTTTCATTAATAACCAAACCTTCCTTTTTGCATTCAATCTTGCCTAAAGGTTCCAAATCTTACGAAAAGGCCATTAGTTAAAATTATTGTAAATTATGACTGATAAATGGAATAAACATATTTCAAAATCACAAGAAATATATATATATTTATATATTATGTATATTTTAGAGTAGTTGATGCAAACAACGCACAAATATGTACGTTTATACTTACACATACATTTGCATAAATTTTTCCTTTTTCATTATTAACCAAACTTCCTTTTTGCATTCAATCTTGCCTAAAGGTTCCAAATCTTACAAAAAGACTGTTAGTTATAATTATTGTAAATTATGCCTGATAAATGGAATAGACATATTTCAAAATCACAAGATATATATATATATATATATATATATATGTATGTTATGTATATTTTAGAATATTTGATGTAAATCACTTAAAAATATGTACATTTATATTTATACGTACGTTTGCATAACTTTTCCCTTTTTCAATCTTTTTATCATATTCCTTGTGAATTCAAAATAATGTCTTTTTGTTCAAAAAGAGGAAAATGACATATTTACAACAATTAAACCAAAACCTCAACAACAATGAACACTAATAGGCATGTGTCTTTTTTTTAAATTAAAATCACATAATTCAACATTGCATCTTTGTAATCAAAATCACATAATTTATCCTTTTTAACACTGAAATTAGAGATTTGGAAGAAAACTACATCTAAACAATGTTATTGGGACTGATTTCCAAATATTCAGTGTTTTATAACTACAACAATATAATTTCCAACATAATTGTAGGCAATATATATAAACAATTTAAGTAAACCTACAATTTATATTATTCCTAACCATAATTCACAATTTTCAACTTTTGACAATATTTATTAACAGAACTGATAGGTGCCAATTCAAATTAATTAATATTATGAACATACCTGATGATAGTAGGCATAATTTTGAGATCTAATTCAAACGAGATAAATAGACTATTATAACTTTGAATGTAAATTTCCTACTCACCTAAAACCATCCAAATCTGAAATCTGGATAACCTTTTAGGCCTACAATTCCCAAATTCTTATAAATCTATAATTAATCTGAAAAGGGGATACTTTCATATGTGTAGATATGCAAGAAAATTGGAAAAGAGGGGAGGATTTGATGTAGAATTGCCTTAGCCGTTAGTTCATGTTCTTTTCCATTTAGATCTGATAATCCCTTTCAATTCTATATGATTTATATTTGATTGATTGTATATGAATATAATTTTGATTAAGAAATTTGATTGGAAGAGAAAGGGAAATCGTAAACTTTGTTGTTGCCTACAGATTTGTGTTGAAAAGAATAAGGCCTTACCCCTTTATTTATAGGAGTGGAATTGGCCATGAACCATTTAGATTTATTTAAGTAATCATCTGTCCGTTTATATTATATAATACAACGAAATTGCCCCTAAAAACCTAGTTATCACTGGGCTCGTCAAAGAGGGAAAGATATATATATATATTAAGTATTTTATTTATTTATTTCTGTCATTTTTTCATATTTCCTCTATAACTTTTTCATACGGACTCCGTTCCCGAAACTCCAAACATGAAAATTGACCAGAATTCCGAAACGAACGCATCGGCTAAAGTTTCATGCTTAAATTCCATCATTTGCAAAAATTCCTATTTTTGATAATCTTATTAAATAACTAATCTATTGTCAAAATTCTGGGTTGTTACAGTTGTTTAATACAAAATCACAAAGTGCACAACAATTTTGTTGGTTAATAAAATAAATTTTTAAGTGATTGAATATGTGCTGAAATAATTTTTAATGAATTTCTATTGTATTGTATTGTAATAAATATCAATATAAAAATACATGTATATATAATCGAATCGGGTATAAACTTGTGTTTTATAAATATAACTAAACTATAAATGTAATGACCCGCATTTGCAGGGGTATTATAATTAATTTATTTAATTATATAAATAGTGATATAGTGAAAATAATGGTGGTTTAAATTAAATAGCTGGGAATATTTAATTAAAATAATAAATTAAACAATATATTTAATTCTGAAATAACCAGAATTGGCTGAAATGGCGATATGGTGTGAACTGGATCATCTGTGATATTTAATTCAGTTCAGAATTGAATTAGAATAACGAATATATTATTTGAACGACAGTTTGAACGTATAAATTATAATATAATTAAAATCGAGCTTGAAATGGCGCTGCAGTTCATAAATTGGCGATTTGAACTTCAACTGAATGTACAGGATTCATTTTAAGCCGAATTTCTGTGAAACAAGAAACGTTAGGAGCTGGTGAAGTATATTTTCCTAGTGGAAGAGAAAAGTCGGGATTTCGTCGTGTAGATTTTGATTTATGTCCAAATCAAATTTTAGAAAAGTCGCTGTGGAATTCCTTTATAATTTATATAGGAATTGTTTATATTTTTAAAAGGAATTTCAAAATAAATAGAATATCGAGTTAGAAATTCATATAGGGATATTCTAGAGCTGTATGGTATTCCACTGTGAATATATACGATAATATTTATTTATAAATATTTAATTTAATTGTATTTAAATATATTTAAATATTTAAATGGGTCATTCAGAGCTGTAAAAATAAGCCACTTTTGCAAACGAAGTCGGAATTCGACGAAACTAATTTTGTTGGATCCGCAATATTAAATTATTGCTAGAGTTCAGTTTCCGTGATTTTTTGAAATCAGTGTGTGGCCGTATGGATTTTTAGAGTGAAAAACAGTCAGTATTTTAACGGTTAAAAATGCACTGTGTGAGCAAACGGAGTTGGAATTCGACGAAACCAGTTTCATTGGGACAGTAATATCAAACTGTAGCCGCTTGTCCAGTTTCATGATTTTTAGGTAGCGTGTGTGAGCACACAGATTTTTAGAAGACGAATTAACGATGGAGAATATACCAGGAATATTCCTTCTACAAAATATCTAGATATTTGTCTCCACTATAAATACACCACCCTTACCCTCTAAACCTAATTCCACTCTTCCCTCGGTCAAACAATTCTTGCCGTCGGTTTCCTTTTCAAAACATGGAAAATAACCATCTTCTAAATTCAAAGGAAAGCCATAATAAAATCTATAAATCATAACACAGATATACTTGTAATCATTATCAGTAGCTCTTCAATCTGGTATTCTCTTTGGTGGGTGCGACGCCCAAAATCGTTCGCTGGGTTTTAGGCAGTAAAACTAGGGTTCATAATTTTATGCATTTAGAGCTTTAATTCGTGATTCCGAGTTGAGTTTTGTGTTCGTGAGTGAATTTGGAGTCTGGTGTAAAAGTTTGAGTGATTTCGGTGATATGGGAGTTCGGTGGTTCCTGGTAGGGTCTCGACGACGGAAGTTCAACAGTGGGTGCGAGTTGAAGTTTGTGGATATGAGGAGGAAGAGGAAGGAAAGAGGATGATGATGGTGATTTTTAATTGAATTTAAGAGGAGAGATGAAAGAATTCTTGTGAGGGTAAAGGGCGGTAATGGCAAGGGGATGAGGAGAAGGCCGCGTTCTGTTTTTGGCGAAGATGATGAGCAGGTCGGGTTCTCTAAACGTATGGGAAGGTGGGCCGGATAAGGAGAGAGTTAAGGCCCTTTAAATTTATTTATCCATGTTTTATTTTGAATTAAACGTATTAACTTCTAATTATCGTAACTTCTCCATACGTGATCGGAATTCAGCGAAACAAGATCTGTTGGGATCGTATGGACGATGGCTACGCACTGGAACTGACTGGAAGTGGATTGGGGCTCATATGAATTTATGGCGAAATAAACTGTTTGATTCAAATCAAACAACAGTTTATCGTTCTTTAATGATGAACTGCCAATGTGAGTAAATCTCACTAACTCTGAACAGTTTATAATTTCATGTTGTATTTTTAGAACTGTTAAATATTGGCTGATTGACTGTGTGTTGACTGTTTGATTGAACTGCTAGTCATTTAGTTGAATTTCTATATTTGATTCTGTTTAACAGAATATATCATATGGAACTGAAAGTGATGTTGATTTTATTGTGTAACATCTGTGGATGCAGGGAAACAGGTTGGAGGAATCCGACTGGATTCCTCAACAGTTATTTTATTGTTTTCATATATTGTGATATATGACGTGATTTATAATCTGTTGTTGATTATATGTGTATGGACGATATTGAACATCGTAATTTGATATGTTAAACACTATAACATACCGAGATTTGGAGAAAAGGGGAATTTGTCAAAGTGAATACTGAAAAGAGAATATTTATAAATAGAATATTTATAAATAGAAATTTATTTATAAATGGATTATTTATAAATAGAAAATACTTAGAAATAAAACCCTAAAGGAATTATTTGCAAACCATTTGCATATAGATTAGAAAGAGAAATGTTTGTAAACCATTTAAAAATCAAATAGAAAGAGAAAGGTTTGTAAACCATTTACAAATTTATCATAAAGAGGAATGTTTGTAAACCATTTACAAATGAGATTGAATAGGGAATATTTGTAAAACCTTTACAAATGAAATCGAAAGAGGAATATTTGTAAAACCTTTACAAATGAAATCGAAAAGGAGATATTTGTAAAACCATTTACAAATAGAATTAAAAAGGAAATATTTAGAAAATAAATAGAGTTATAAAAAGGAAAATTGTTTATAACCGAATATGATGTTATAAAAAGGAAAACGTTATAAAAAGGAAAATGTTACTAAAAAGGAAATCATTTGTAAAGTGAAGAACCATTACTAAAAGTAAATCTTTATAAATGAATAGTTTATTCGAAAAGGAGTTAATCGAATTTAGTTATTCAAATAGAGTTAAATCGAATATGGTATTCGAAGGGAGTCAATCGAATAAGGTATTCGAAAGTTAGTAAATCGAATATGTTATTCGAAAAGGGGTTAGTCGAGTCGAGTTAGCTGAATAGAGTTAATCGAATATTAGTTATTCGAATAAGAGTTAACCAGTTAGAGTTAATCAATTAGAGTTAACCAGTTAGAGTTAAACCAGTCAGAGTAAATCAATAGAGTTAAATCGAACTAGAGTTATTCAAATGGAGTTTATCGAATATTAGTTTATTCGAATAGAGTTAAAGGAAAGGAATTATCGATTATTAGTTAATCGAAAGGAGTTATCGAATATTAGTTAATCGAAGGAGTTATCGATTATAGTTTAATCGAAAAGAGTTATCGTTTTGTTTAATCGAAGTGAGTTATAGAATATTGGTTATTCGAAGGAATTATCGAATTTAGTTATTCGATGGAGTTAATCGATTAGAGTTAAAATAAAGGAGTTAACTGAATATAGTTCACTCAAATAGAATCAATTAAGTTAATCGAATATTAGTGATTCGAATAAAGTAAAAGGAGTTATCGAATATTAGTTATTCGAATAAGAGTTAAATAGAGTTATCGAATATTAATTATTCGAATAGAGTTAAATGGAGTTAAAGGAATAAATCGAATATAGTTTATTCGAATGGAATTAAAGGAGTTAATCGAATTTGGTTTATTCGAATAGAGTTAAAGGAGTTATTGACTAGACTTAAATCGAATAGAGTTAATCCAATAGCGTTAGTCCAATAGAGTTAATTGATAAGGGTTAATCGAATAGAGTAAATTGAATAGAGTTATCGAATATACCTTATCGAAGGAAAGAATTATCGAATAGAGATGATTCGAAAGAGAGTTACGTAAGGAAGTTTGTTAAAGAATTAAAAGGTGAACTTTGTCTATTTCAAGGTTAGAAACGTTGTTCAGTTAAGGTCTGAGAGGTAGTATTACCCCAACTTGATTGACTTCATTTTTAACTAAGGAATGGTTAAGGTTCGATAGTGAAGGTGGGTTAAAGGAATTTAGTTAATAAGCGTAATGGTTTGAGTTGGCATCGCGATGGTTTGTTTAAACATCTGTCTAAGTCCAATGAAGGAGTTTTGGAAATGTTTTCCAAATAAGAACCAGAAATGTTTTCTGATATAGAAAACAAGAAATGGAAATGTTTTCCACTGGTAATAACATATATTTTCTAAATTTAGAAAATAAGAAATGTTGAATATAGGGAAACAGGAGATGAAAAATGAACTAAGGAGATAAATGTTAAATGATGTTTGATCGATATAAATTTCCATCTGGAAATAATATCGTTGTTTGCACACTTGTTTTTCTTTGATGGTTAAATCACAGACTATTGAAGTTTTGACCATTTTAACGTTGTTAATATGGAGAGACCGGTTGGATTATTATCCAAAGAACCACTCTGTATTGGCATAATCGTTGCGAATCATATATGCCAAAGATAATTGAAGACAGAGTAAAGTGCAAGGGCTATTGTATAAGTCTTAGATAACAGTGCCTAAGATGGATGTACTGAATAGTGCCTTCGGTTCATCCTGTTCCTGGATGACTTGTATGGATGAATGTCTGACAGAGTATTTCCAGAAAGGTCACGTACATTGATTTCTTCAACCGTACCAAGAGTGGAAGCAGAGAAGGAAACTTCTTTAGATAACACGTAATGTACTGTTGTAGATGTCAATTAGTGATTTTCGATGGATCTGACAATGTGGCATTCGAAGTGAATCTGATGTGATGATGAAGCGTAACTTCAAGCCTCATCAACCGGTAAATGACAGAAATCGGGCAGGCAGCATGGCTAAGTCGGTCTCTCCGAAGTAGGGTGTATAATCACCTGATCTAGAGTTTCATTTACTTCTAAAAATCTATTGTTGATGATGTCCCATTCGGGAAACGGTTGTTGATCCCAACCGTTGTTGATATACATTCGATACACTCAAGCGAAATGAGTGGTCGGTCATGTGTGGTCGGGTTGCAAGATGTTCTTGTTGAACCCAGTGTATTCCTTTCTAGAGGTACACTAGCGAAAGGTGGTTCCATACCTTGTCATAGTTGGAAATCCATTACCCAATACGTGCTTGCGGTTTTGATTGTATACTATATATGTAGAACGTGAGATGAAAGCGTTTCTGCTAGATGATTATTATATTGTGGTTGATAGACACTATTATAATATCAAAGGTTTTTGATATAAAGATATTTTGGATTCTCATTAGGGAAAAACCCATTCCGTTATACGGCGTGGTCTTATGAGATATCATTTAATGGCTCAAACTGTTTTAAACTGTTTTACTCATACCAGTCCCATGAGTGACCCTGGGTTTATTTTGTTTTGTTTTCCCTAAACTCTTGGGTGCCCAATTTTGTACGGGCACTCAAGTAGTCGGGATTTACAGATACTTGAAGAGCTGGAGCAGGAGGCTTCAGGATTATGTAGCTATTATTGTTCCGCTGTGTTGTAAGTGCTGTACTTTGACAATGATGTATATTCAAGTACATATGTATATTTCAAAGTTATGTTATATGTTATTCGTTCCGCTGTGAGGTTCGTGTTACTCTGATGTTGTGTTCTTCTTCTTCTTCTATTCTAAGTTTCTATCTTATCTTTCCTCACCCTCTAATTTCTTTCATTAACTATTCGGTTATTTTTGATCCCTGGATGTTCGATATGTGTTGTATATCCGATAACCAAGATCGCATTTTTCCGGGTCGCTACAATAAATAAATCGGGGAAATGTAAATATTGATGGTAATTAATATTTATATGTGGAAATAAATTCCTAGCTCGACAATCAAAGATATTTGATGTTTTCTAGTGTGAAGTGGGCTACATTATAGTAAATTAAGTAGTAAAAATGTATGGTATGAGGCATATTGTTTTTTTCGTCATTCAGATTGTTGTTTAGAAGTCTGTAACACATTCTTTGTTGTTTGTGTGCGTCATTACTCATTTTAGGGGGGGGGGGGGGAATCCAAACTCAGGGGAGTCTTATATGCGTGTTCTCTTGACCGGGAGGGGAGTCGTAGAGATCAACGCTTGAATACATATTTGGTAGCTTTGATGATTTTGGTGTTTGTGATGTTTTGGATCCATCTTTGGTGAAATATTATGATAAATTTCCATTATAGCCTTTTGGTTAATTTAAGGATTTATGGTGTATGATCATTTTTGTGGAATTAAACTCTTATGAGTTTATTATTCAGTATTTGGAGCATTTTGATGATAATAGGGTGTATATGTTATGTAAAAACCCAAATTTCATCAGGCTTGAACTTCTCGTAAAATGCAGAAAATCCAAGTCTATTGAAACTCGAGTTAGTTTGTCTGCTATCCTGCAGAAAGGCAAAGATGAAACATATCAGAGCTCATAATAAAATATCTCATGGTGGAATAAATAAAATATTATAGCAAGTAAATACTTACCCTAATAATGACACTATCTAACAAATGTCTCTAAGATGTATATTTTATGCCACCTGTCTAACTTGTGGGTTTGTTTTGAGGAGGGGATCATAATAAAAGTTTTGGTGAATGGACAAATTATACTTTCTATAAATAACACTACATATATCATTCCATCACTAGTTTACCTTTATTAAGTTATTTGGGTTTATTATAATTTACGCTTTCGATCTCACGAATAAATCGTACATATCAACTCCTAAGTAGGTTAACCTAATAAATCATATATATGTAGGTATATACCCAATATATCGATGTACTCCCCATAGTGCCCTCCTTAAGTGGTCTCCATCAGCGCATTGGGAAAACGTACTAGACCTCTATCGCTATGCCACGAAAGCATACTAGCCCATGCTACGAGAGCACGTTAAGTATCCATCGCTATGCTACGAAAGCGTACTAGGTTGCACTACAAAAGCGTGTAAGCCTCTACCGCTGCACCACTAAGGCGCTCTAACCGTGAGTTCCCCTATGGAACTCAATCGAGGGATTTCCATATCTGTCAAGAATGGCTTCATTAGTCCCACAGTACAAATGTCAAAGATTAGTCTGTCTCTTTCGATGGCTATGGCCCACTCGTCCCTCTACCTAATGAAAGACCATTTAAAGAGATAAGTGACCATGCCTGTAATAACCCGGAAATCTGGGCCAATTTAAAATTTTTATTTTGGCAATTTTAATGAATTTTGAATATTTAAAATGATTTATTTTAAATAATATCGACGAGAAATTTATTTTTAATAGAATTCGAACGTATATATTTATATACGTCGTCGTTAGAATATAAATATTTATTTTAAATTATAAAAGGAATTGAAAATGGCGCGGTAGTTCGATAATTCGATTTCAAAGTTCAAATGAATGTACAGGATTCAAAATAAACCGGATTTTAGTGAAACCAAAAATAATAGAATCTATTTGAGAATATCTTTCCAACGAATCTGAGAAATCGAAATTTCATAGCGGGAATCAAAAGATACGTTCAGTTGAAATTTCAGAATAGTCGTTATGGAATTCTAGCCCTTAAAAATGGAAATTTTGCAAACGACCTCGATTTTCGACGAAACCACTTTTGTTGGATCCGAGATGTCAAATTATTTCTAGGTTTCAAATTTCATAATTTTTCGAATCAATATGTGAGCGTGGCAAAGGAAAACGCGTTTGACCAATTTTAGTTGATTTTAATCGACTGGAAAATAGCCATTTTTCAAACGGTCTCAAAATTTGGCAAAATTAGTTTTGTTAGGACCGTATCGTCAATACGAAGCTAGAAAATATTTTTTGGGAATTTTTAGAGTCCGTACGTGGCCCCAGTAAATTGAAATGCGCGTTCAAATTCAATATATAGAGTTACATGTTGATTTTGATGAAAACTGATCGAAACGATCGAATCAACTTACGATACATATCCCATTGTGTTCGGAATGGGGTTAATTAGCTATGGACGACAGGCGGTGGGTTTCGTTTCGAATTCGAAATAAAAAGTAACTTTTTGAATTGAAAATTAAAATTAAAAATATTTTCTTTGACTTGGTCAACCACTCATTGCACTTAACCCCCCTCATCTCCCTCCTTTCCCATTACCCAGTCAACGAAGTAATAAAGAAAAAAAACCCAAGCATCCGAACCCGTCGCCCCCTCCCCCCACTTTCTCGCCGCCTGCGCCACCATCGAAGGGCGCACCGCCGCGCCAATCAACGCGCCCCCCCCCCCCTCGTTCGCCCTCACCTCCTCCGTCTGCCCCCTCTCTCCCTCTCACCTGAGAAGACCGCGTGCCCCCCTTCCCCAAATCGAGATCCGCCGCCTGAAGGGCTTCCCCGACCACCGACGCTTCGATTCAGCACCTCCCCGGCCTCTGAGCAGTCCATCTACCCCGCGCAACTCCCCCTCTTTTATTCCAGCATTCAATGTGAGTTTTTCTATTTGTTTTTATTTATAAAGTTTATATTTTTACTTTTATAAAGATTTCATTTTTAAAGAAAACAAAAAGCTTGGATTTTTGAAACCAAAAAGACGAGGTTTTGTTCGAGAAAAAGGTAAGGGTTTTAAATAGAAAAAAGGTGAGGTTTTTAAAATAGAAGAGACTAGATTTTTGAAATTATAAAAATTTAATTTTTAAATATGATAGCATATGAAAGATACGATCTATAAACGATGAAAGATACAATTTTAATAAAGTAGAAAGTTGAATTTTTATAATATAGAAAAGTTAAAAATATAATTTTTATATAAGTATGATAATAAAAATATGATTTTTATTAGATGTGAAGATTAAAAATATGATTTTTTATATCATAGAAGTAATAAAAATATAATTTTTATTTATGTAGAGTAATAAAAATATAATTTTTAATTAAGTAGTGAAGTAAAATATGATTTTTACTTTGATAAAAATAGGATCTTTATATGTGAAGTGAATGGAAAATGTGAATTTTTATTTATAAACATTGAAATAGAAATGTGATTTTTTCTTTAAGATAGTGGAATAAATAAATAATTTTTATTGGAGTAAAGATTAGATTTTAAAAAAAATATAAAGACGTGATTTTTAAAAATACAAAGACATGTTTTTTTTAAATATAAAGACGTGATTTTGGTTATATAAAAGAGGCAATTTTTATATACATGAAAGTGAAATAAAAATTTGATTTTTAGTGTGAACAGCGTGAAAAGAATCGAGATGGAATGAATAGAAATCAAAGGGGAATTCAAACAGTTCAGAAATGAAATGGTGGAGTGGAACCCCAAGGTGAGAATTTCTCACCTTTAATTTAATTTTCTAGTTAAAATATATACTAGGATGCAGACGGTGTTTAGTAGCACCGACACTCGTTGTCCACAGACCATGGACGGCTTGTATGCTTGTTTGTTTGATTTTGATGTGTAGTTGATTGTGTGATGTGATGTGAAATGTAATAAAGTATTTATATAGTGGAAAATATTTAATAGTTAAAAAAATAGAATTTTTAACGTGTATATGAAATGAAATAAATATAAACAAATCGGACGATTTGTTTATATACACACATTTGACTGATATTGATTGGGACGATAAATTTTACACATCGCCCAACTGCACAAATAAAATCTATGTTTGATTGCTTGAAACTCCACACGGGTATTGGGATGATATATTACGTCACTAATCCCAATAATTAGTTGTATGTCGATTGATTGATTGACAGACTGTTATAAGCGTTGAATATTTATATTTGATGCTTATACAGTGTAGAATGCACTTTGGATGATGGTTGATTATTTGTCGTTGTTGATATATACATTCGTTGTATGGAAGTCCATAGAAATAAAATCTATGGTAATTGATTGGGCCTCATTCCAGTTTTGAAAAGAAAATATTTGAATAGAAATATTTGAAAAGAAATATTTGAACTGGAATATTTGAAAATAGAAATATATGAAGCCGTGTTGATTAGATTTACGCCATTTTGACGTGAACGATATTTATATCGATTTTATTCATTTTATAATGAACATCGAAAGTGATTTCAAAATTTGATATTTTTAAAAGGATTGAAATTCGAATTAAACTGAATTGAATTGAAATTCGAATTAAACTGAATTGAATTGAAATTCGAATTAAATCGATTTGAATTGAAATTCGAATTAAATTGAAAAGGTTTGAAATTCGAATTAGATTGAAATAATATTGAAATCGTTTTGAATTGAATTTAAAACGTACTGAAATTGAATTGAAAATCGATTTGAATTGAAATTCGAATTAAATTGATAAGGTTTGAAATTCAAATTAGATTGAAATAAAATTGAAACCATTTTGAATGGAATTGAAAACGAACTGAAATTGAATTAAAAATCGATTTGAATTGAAATCAATTTGAAATGAATTTAAATCGAATTTATAAGGAAAAATTCAATTTTGATTTGAATTTGAAAAGAAGTTGAAATCGTTTTGAAAACGAATTTAAAACGATTTATATAATACGTTTTAAAAGGAAATCGATGAAGTATATATTATATATATAATATAATGGCCTGAATAGAACGCGCCGCGCTGCGGCAGTTCGTGAATTTCGACCATTGACTTCGAATTGACGTTGCGGGAGATCCGACCGTCGGATTCTCCTAAAACAGGAACCATTGGGTTCGTATCGAAAAGAGATTTCTAACGAATATTAGAAATTTGAAATCTAACAGTTGGATTTGGAAATATGTCCAAATCAAATTTGGAAAAGGTCGCTGTAAGTGCAGTTCGATGGCCGTTGATGGAAATCGACTGTGCGGGCCTTGATAAAATTATTAAAAATAGTAATAATTTGTGTAAAATCATAAGAAATGATTTGTGAAGAATTGGGATGAAAAACTCCCTATTTGAAAAGATAAAAATAGATTTTTATTGAAATGAACTAGTTTTGAACTAGAATAATAATTTATTTATTTTTAAAATAAATATATTGGATTTGAAATGGTTTTGAAAATAGCCAGAATTGGAATGGATTTGAATCGAAATTGTCTTTGGAATATTTCGATGTTGGATTTCGTGATTATACAGATATTGTTATGGGAATTTGAAAGATATATATATATCGTTATTTCCAATACGATATTTGTTGGTCGTAGAATTTGATATTGAATATAAGCCGATATATTTTCTATTCAGAGCCTTGTATTTAATATCAAATGTGATTTGGGTTTGTAGTGAATGGTGTCTTCATTAACACTGTTCTTAAGCCCAGTTGAGAAAAAGATTAAATCTTTTTATTTGGATTTAATGAAGTGTACCAATTAAATGGAATTTAATTGGAACTGAATTGGTATTGATTTTTGGGTTTATCGTGGACAGTGTTTTAAATAACACTTGCTCTTTAACCTGATAATTAATGGAATGTGATTTTGGGTTTATCATGAACCGTGTTTTAAATGACATTGATTCTTTAACCCAATTAAAGATTAAAACTAAGTGGAGTTTTAATGAATCTTTAATTAGAATGAAAAGATCGAGAATGGAGTATCCCCAGTTTTACTCCAAGCGATAGTTAAATCTTTAATTAGATTTGAATGTGAAATGGTAATTGAATTTACCGATAACACCGTGGTGTTAGATATGAAGTATTACCAGTTTTACTTCATGGGATGAATAGGTAGGGATTGGGAAATAAAATAAATAATTACTTCGGTATGGTTCGCTAATCCCGACTAGTTTGAAGTGATATTCAAAGGAAGATTAAAGAATAAATTTAAAGAATTTATCTTTGATAAAATTAATGGGAACCTTTCCCAATGTGTAAGAATATTTGAATAAAAGAATATTCTGAATTGGAATGAGGCGTATGTTGTGTTTGTGTAACACTTGTTTAATATATACGTAAGTTATTCAGAAAAACCGGGTTTATCCCATTCTAAATAACTGATTCGACGTGGTGTCAAAGATGAAGACGGTGGTCGAAGACCGGAGGTCTTCACGTCGTTTGGGTGATTACTGATGATCTTGATTGGACCGTACACCCAAGAGGAGGGAATCAGTTGGTGATCGTCCAGACGTACTTAGAGATCGATGGATATGCGGGGTACTAGGTGCCTCCTGTTTCGTTCAGACCCAAAACGAACTTGTAAATGGACTGTGTGTCTGACATTGGATTTTATTCTGTGTGGTTGATTTCTATTAAATATATATCTGTTTGGCGGCGGAGAATTTATTCTTTTGCTTAACGCCCTTCTCTGAGATGTACGAGCTCAGAGGTTATATATTGATGGATATCAAATGCATGGAGTGAATTGCCTGTGTGGCATGCCTAAGTGGCAATATGATCAAGGCTTCTGTTGAAAAGAAAAGTCTTGTGGGTGATGATCAAAGCACATCCTGTGTGGCACAGCTTTGTGTAACGTGAATTCGCGAGCCTCACACCCCGGTTGTGAACCGGAAATGGGAGAGGACATCAGGGAGGGCATGCGCTTCCTTCTAGCTAGAAGTGACGTCAGTGGTTTTACATGCCCTGACGAGTTTGACTTATGTGGTTGTTGCTGTTGCGAGGTGCCTCGGTTATATCGGTCGACCCAGGACCGATGGAGTCATTCATTGGCTCATTGACACCCCATAGGGTAGGGAAATGCAGTGTTCAGGCATTTTAATCCACATTGGTGGACCGGCCCTGACAATCTAAAGGCTTGACTGAGTACTTGCCTGAGACACGAGCTAGAGCGTCTCGAATTCGGTGGAGGACTATCTTTTGCCTTGGTTCACAGATGGAAATCCAACTTCCAATACGTGAGATTTCAGTTTTATTTGTAGAGCCTAGTATTGGCGACATAGTAGCTTGGGATACTGTGCCGCCTATGATTGATATTTATGATTGAAATTGTTTTGACACTATACACTTATTATAGTATCAAATGATTTGTTTTAAACGTACCAAGCATGCTTTGGCTGTTATAAGGTAAAACCCTATCCTCCGGCTTGCGTTGCATTGTGTGATGGGACCTGGGTCTTATAACAGCTTCATTTTCCTTTATTTAGCATTGCGTTGTTTGTTTTATGCACTGGTGTTCTTGGGAGGTAACCCATTCCGTGTTATACGGCGTGGTCCCTTGATTTACCGAACTTTAAAATAAAGATTAATAACTGTTTTAGTTCTCACACCAGTCCCATGACTGACCTGGAGTTTATTGTTTTAACCTAAACTCTGGGTTCCCTTATTTTGACACGGGCAGCTAGTAGTTTTGGTTTTGCAGATTTATATTCACAGGATCCTGATTTACAACTGGAACAATGTCCGGAAAGCTTTGTATCCGTATATCTCCTTCAGTTGTGTTTTGTATTATTTTCCGCTGCTATGTAATTTATTGTAATCTCTGATATTTATCGAATGTATTTTATTTGTTAATACTCTGTATATTCTTGTAATCTGATGGAATTGTTGTAATTAACAATGAAATGTTCTTCTGTCTGCATTCTATTTTGTCGTGTTCTCAAAACAATCAGGCGTTTCGAACGTTCTTGATCGGTTTAGCGATTGATTCGGATCGAGCGAAATTCCTTTTCATTACAGTTGGTATCAGAGCTTTGGTTTACAAAGCTCAGAGAACAAGACACGTTAGAACCAAACGAAAGAATTCATCAGAAATTGGATTAGTAATATCCAATGGGAATGACTCGTTAGAGATAGGATCAGCAGTATCCTAGAACGAGTGTGAAGAGTATATTTTTGAAATGAAAACGAATTTTTGTTTTGAAAATTTAAATCAATTATACGTATTTGATTATTTATTTATATTGATTTGGACAATCAAATATGTAGAGATTTTAGTATATATCAAAATTATGAATTTGAAATGATAATGATTGATGGTTGTGTTGTTTGATTATTGTTTGAATAAATTAAATGTTGAACCGTTTAGCCAAACTGAACCAAATATTGAACTGTATTGGAAATTGTTTGAAAATGCATGCGAATGCATGTACTTACATTGAACAAGTCATAGCAAGGAGGCTAGAGCAGAAGAATAAAATTTGTTTGCCCGACAAATAGGTACATGTTTATCATAATTTACTGTTTTGTTTGGGTGATGATGATTTTGTGAGCCGGTTGGCTAGCCGCTTGGCTTTTTCTTTTTCTTTTGAGTTGAAGAAGGCCATGGGAGGCTATATGAAATATCCCGAAGTCCCCGGTGCAGGGGAGGTTATGGCGAAATTTTTCGAAAATTTAGGGTGTTAGCCAAATTTTTTGAAAAATTTGAAAAGTTCTTAGAAACTGAAAAGTTGAAGAACTTAAGCCGTAGTGAAAATACTAGAAGTTGATTTGGTTTGTTAAACAACTTTCGGCTTCGTTCCTTTTCAGGGACGAAAAGTTTTAAGTGGGGGAGATTCTAATAACCCGGAAACCTGGGCCAATTTAAATTTTTTATTTTGGCAATTTTAATGAATTTTGAATATTTAAATAGATTTATTTTAAATAATATCAATGAGAAATTTATTTTTAATAGAATTCGAACGTATATATTTATATACGTCGTCGTTAGAATATAAATATTTATTTTAAATTATAAAAGGAAAGGAATTGAAAATGGCGTGGTAGTTCGATAATTCGATTTCAAAGTTCAAATGAATGTACATGATTCAGAATAAACCGGATTTTAGTGAAACCAAAAATAATAGAATCTATTTGAGAATATCTTTCCAACGAATCCGAGAAATCGAAATTTCATAGCGGGAATCAAAAGATACGTCCAGTTGAAATTTCAGAATAGTCGCTATGGAATTCTGGCCCTTAAAAATGGAAATTTTGCAAATGACCTCGGTTTTCGATGAAACCACTTTTGTTGGATCTGGGATGTCAAATTATTGCTAGGTTTCAAATTTCATAATTTTTCGAATCAATATGTGATCGTGGCAAAGGAAAATGCGTTTGACCAGTTTCAGTTGATTTTATCGACCGGAAAATGGCCATTTTTCAAACGGTCTCAGAATTTGGCGAAGTTAGTTTTGTTAGGACCGTATAGTCAATACGAAGCTAGAAAATATTTTTCGGGAATCTTTAGAGTCTGTACGTGGCCCCAGTAAATTGAAATGCGCGTTCAAATTCAATATATAGAGTGATATGTTGATTTTGACGAAAACTGATCGAAACGATCGAATCAGCTTACGATACATATCCCATTGTGTTCAGAATGGGGTAATTAGCTATGGACGATAGGCGGTGGGTTTCGTTTCGAATTCGAAATAAAAAGTAACTTTTTGAATTGAAAATTAAAATTAAAAATATATTCTTTGACTTGGTCAACCCCTCATTGCACTTAACCCCCCCTCATCTCCCTCCTTTCCCATTACCCAGTCAACGAAGTAATAAAGAAAAAAAAACCCAAGCATCAGAACCCGTCGCCCCCCCCCCCCCCCACTTTCTCGCCGCCTGCACCACCATCGAAGGGCCCACCGCCGCGCCAATCAACGCGCCCCCCCTCGTTCGCCCTCACCTCCTCCGTCTGCCCCTCTCTCCCTCTCGCCTGAGAAGACTGCGTGCCCCTCTTCCCCAAATCGAGATCCGCCGCCTGAAGGGCTTCCCCGACTACTAATGCTTCGATTCAGCATCTCCCCAGCCTCTGAGCGGTCCGTCTACCTCGCGCAACTCCCCCTCTTTTATTCTAGCATTCAATATGAGTTTTTCTATTTGTTTTTATTTATAAAGTTTATATTTTTACTTTCATAAAGATTTCATTTTTAAAGAAAACAAAAAGCTTGGATTTTTGAAACCAAAAAGACGAGGTTTTTTTCGAGAAAAAGGCGAGGGTTTTAAATAGAAAAAAGGTGAGAATTTTAAAATAGAAGAGACTAGATTTTTGAAATTATAAAAATTTAATTTTTAAATATGATAGCATATGAAAGATACGATCTTTAAACAATGAAAGATATAATTTTAATAAAGTAGAAAGTTGAATTTTTATAATATAGAAAAGTTAAAAATATAATTTTTATATAAGTATGATAATAAAAATATGATTTTTATTATATGTGAAGATTAAAAATATGATTTTTTATATCGTAGAAGTAATAAAAATATAATTTTTATTTATGTAGAGTAATAAAAATATAATTTTTAATTAAGTAGTGAAGTAAAAATATGATTTTTACTTCGATAAAAATAGGATCTTTATATGTGAAATGAATGGAAAATGTGAATTTTTATTTATAAACATTGAAATAGAAATGTGATTTTTGCTTTAAAGATAGTGGAATAAAGAAATAATTTTTATTGGAGTAAAGATTAGATTTTAAAAAAAAAATATAAAGACGTGATTTTTAAAAATATAAAGACGTGTTTTTTAAATATAAAGACGTGATTTTGGTTATATAAAAGAGGCAAATTTTTTTTTGACAGCAAAAGGTAGTGAATCTAATGATTCACGCCTAGAGATACCATATATATAGAGTTCAGTATAGTACAGGAAACATAGTATATGTACATCATTTACAAGCCAGCAACAAAATGACAATCATCATAGCCTGACGCAGCAGGTACATAAGCAAACTTAAACATAAGAAGCATCATACATAAACAGCAACATGAAGCTAACCACTAATGCGCCTGCATTTGCGGTCATGAACTCTTGCAGCGATGGTGTCTACGAACTTCTCCTTGTCCATCCCTGCCCACAATAAAACATACTTAAGAATGATGAAGACAGTTTTATCAGGCGATTTCATCTTGAATTTGAACTTTCTAGAGTTTCTCTCATGCCATAATATCCAAGTATAAGCGAAGTTAAGTAGAATAAAAAGACTCTTTTTATGTGTGCTGTCTAAATTTGGTAAAAAGGTTAACCAAAAATGTTGCTGGTCTTTGATTGAGTTCCTCCAGCCTAAGTTTAAATCAAGGTACACGATACACTTCGTCCATACATAAAACGCAAAATCACATCTCCAGAAAACATGTTTGTAGTCTTCATCAGCTTCATCACAAAAAGCGCAACCGGTATTGACAACAAAACCCTTACGCCTTAGTCTGCAACCGGTATTTAGTCGATCATGAAGCACAATCCACATATGAATCTTAACTTTCAGCGGCACCTTCTTTGTCTTCCACATTCGATCAAACTCCAGTCTTCTACAACCCCAAAAGGTAATCAGTTTATAAACACTTCTAACCCGAAACACCTCCTTACTATCATCACCCATCCACACAAACTCATCTTTTCCTTCAGTTAAATGGACATTCGCCAACCACAAATATAGCTGGCAAAGTTGTTGAAGAGCATCACCAAAGACAAGTCGGCAGAAAGATAGTCTCCACTTAAAATCAGTAGCCTCAGAGTTATACATATCTCCAACAAAACAGTGTGTGTTACATGCAATTTCAAATAGCTCCTTCAATTCCTCTTTCAAAGGTATAGGCAGTAGCCAAGAGTCATGCCAGAATGATATGTTAAACCCATTACGAACCACCACTTTAGTGTTAATCTTAATCCACTGCGAAAAACTCATAACCCCTTTCCAGAAAACAGAGCAGCGTGACCAGTCCCTATTCCAGTCAAAAACACCCCCATAATAAACATTTATAATCCATTCTTTCCAAAGGGCTTTCTTTTCGCCAAGCATCAACCACATCCATTTGCAAAGAAGTGCAGCATTCATGTCTTTCAAATTAAGCACACCTAATCCACCTTGATCTTTAGCTTTACAAACCTGCCCCCAAGAAACGAGACAACTTAATTTCTTAGTCTCCTTCTCACCCGTCTAGAAAAAATTCCTTCGCAATGTATCAATCATGTCTATGACCCATCCCGGACACCTGAAAAAGGAGACCCAGTAAAGAGGCAAGGAGGAGAGAACTGAGTTTACCAGCACCAGTCTGCCTGCTCTAGAGAGGGATCGGCCTTTCCATCTAGCCAGCCTCACATCAACTTTCTTGATGAGATGGACCCAGTCCTTTTTGAAAAGCTTCTTTGGTCTAATGCACATACCCGGATAGTTTAAAGGGAAGTTGTCCTCCTTGCAGTTGAGCATCATTGCACAGTTCTTTGACAGCTCAGCATTGTAACCCAGAGTGTAGACGCTGCTCTTATGAAAGTTAATTTTCAAACCTGATAAACTCTCAAAAGCATACAACAAAAATTTGAGTGTAGCAATGTATTTACAATCAGGTTTACTAAAGATAATAGTGTCATCTGCATAGTGTAAAGAATTGATACCGCCCACTACATGCTCATCCCCAAAGCTTTGTAACATCCTACTAGCAGAACTAACCTTCAGAATACGAGAGAAAACATCAGCCACCAGGTCAAAGAGGAGGGGGGATAAAGGATCCCCTTGCCTTAAACCCCTCTTCGAATAGATAGTACTACCAGCAATACCATTCACACAAATGTTGGATCTGCTCGAAGTCAAGATCATAAGAATCCAGTTAATCCACCTCATAGGAAAGTCCCTTGCAGTAAGAATGTCAATTAAGAATCTCCAATCCACTGTGTCAAAAGCCTTAGCAAAGTACAGTTTGATGATAGCACATGGGACATTATACCTGTTGCAATATGAGATTACCTCCTGAACCAGAACAGCACCATCCAAAATAAATCTGCCTCTAATAAAAGCCGTTTGAGAGTGGTCAATTAAATCATCCAACTTCTTTTTCAACCTATTCGCTAACACCTTCGTGATTAACTTAAAAGTGGTATTTAAGAGACTAATAGGTCGGAAATCTACCGCCGTAACATTTCCTTCTTTCTTGGGTATCAAAACAACATTTGCATAGCTCAACAGCTCAAGTCTAATAGAGCCATCATACAGTTCTTCAAACAGTCTTAAAATATCCTTTCTCACCATTTTCCAATATCTTTTGATAAAGAAGTTAGGAAACCCATCAGGCCCTAGCGCCTTGTCACCAGGCATCTCATCAAGAGCAGACAAAATCTCTTCCTCTGTAAAAGCGTTTTCAAGATCATCAAGATTAATATCAGAAGGATAAAGTTTGCTCCAGTCCACCATGCATCTGTTTTCAATCCTCTCCGCAAAAATGCTTTTATAAAACTCAGTGAAAATTTCGCTAAGTGTCTTCTGGTCCCCAATTTCTTTACCATCTTTCCAAATACTACTGATCAAATTTGTTCTGCATCTTCCATTTGCAATTCTATGAAAGTAACTTGTATTGCTATCTCCTTCTTTGAGCCATTGAGTTCTAGATCTTTGATGCCAATAAAAGAGGTAATTTGTATATACATGAAAGTGAAATAAAAATTTGATTTTTAGTGTGAACAGCATGAAAAGAATTGAGATGGAACGAATAGAAATCAAAGGGGAATTCAGACAGTTCAGAAATGAAATGGCGGAGTGGAACCCCAAGGTGAGAATTTCTCACCTTTAATTTAATTTTCTAGTTAAAATATATACTAGGATGCAGACGGTGTTTAGTAGCACCCGACACCCGTCGTCCACAGACTATGGACGACTTGTATGCTTGTTTGTTTGATTTTGATGTGTAGTTGATTGTGTGATGTGATGTGAAATGTAATAAAATATTTATATAGTGGAAAATATTTTATAGTTAAAAAAAATAGATTTTTTAATGTGTATATGAAATGAAATAAATATAAACAAATCGGACGATTTGTTTATATACACACATTTGACTAATATTGATTGGGACGATAAATTTTACACATCGCCCAACTGCACAAATAAAATCTGTGTTTGATTGTTTGAAACCCCACACGGGTATTGGGATGATATATGGCGTACACTAATCCCAATAATTAGTTGTATGTCGATCGACTGATTTACAGACTGTTATAACCGTTGAATATTTATATTTGATGCTTATACAGTGTAGAATGCACTTTGGATGATGGTTGATTATTTGTCGTTGTTGATATATACATTCATTGTATGGAAGTCCATAGAAATAAAATCTATGGTAATTGATTGGACCTCATTCCAGTTTTGAAAAGAAAATATTTGAATAGAAATATTTGAAAAGAAATATTTGAACTGGAATATTTGAAAATAGAAATATATGAAGCCGTGTTGATTAGATTTACGCCATTTTGACGTGAACGATATTTATATCGATTTTATTCATTTTATAATGAACATCGAAAGTGATTTCAAAATCTGATATTTTGAAAAGGATTGAAATTCGAATTAAACTGAATTGAATTGAAATTCGAATTAAACTGAATTGAATTGAAATTCGAATTAAATCGATTTGAATTGAAATTCGAATTAAATTGAAAAGGTTTGAAATTCGAATTAGATTGAAATAATATTGAAATCGTTTTGAATTGAATTTAAAACGTACTGAAATTGAACTGAAAATTGATTTGAATTGAAATTCGAATTAAATTGAAAAGGTTTGAAATTCGAATTAGATTGAAATAAAATTGAAATCGTTTTGAATGAAATTGAAAACGAACTGAAATTGAATTAAAAATCGATTTGAATTGAAATCAATTTGAAATGAATTTAAATCGATTTTACAAGGAAAAATTCAATTTTGATTTGAATTTGAAAAGAAGTTGAAATCGTTTTGAAAACGAATTTAAAATGATTTATATAATACGTTTTAAAAGGAAATCGACGAAGTATATATTATATATATTATATATATAATATAATGGCCTGAATAGAACGCGTTGCGCTGCGGCAGTTCGTGAATTTCGACCATTGACTTCGAATTGACGTTGCGGGAGATCCGACTGTCGGATTCTCCTAAAACCGGAACCGTTGGGTTCGTATCAAAAAGAGCTTTCTAACGAATATTAGAAATTTGAAATCTAACGGTTGGATTTGGAATTATGTCCAAATCAAATTTGGAAAAGGTCGTTGTAACTGCAGTTCGATGGCCGTTGATGGAAATCGACTGTGCGGGCCTTGATAAAATTATTAAAAATAGTAATAATTTGTGTAAAATCATAAGAAATGATTTGCGAAGAATTGGGATGAAAAAATCCTTATTTGAAAAGATAAAAATAGATTTTTTTCGAAATGAACTAGTTTTGAACTAGAATAATAATTTATTTATTTTTAAAATAAATAAATTGGATTTGAAATGGTTTTGAAAATAGCCAGAATTTCCAATAATTTCATTGGAATGGATTTGAATCGAAATTGTCTTTGGAATATTTCGATGTTGGATTTCGTGATTATACAGATATTGTTATGGGAATTTGAAAGATATATATAAATATATATATCGTTATTTCCAATACGATATTTGTTGGTCGTAGAATTTGATATTGAATATAAGCCGATATATTTTCTATTCAGAGCCTTGTATTTAATATCAAATGTGATTTGGGTTTGTAGTGAATGGTGTCTTCATTAACACTGTTCTTAAGCCCAGTTGAGAAAAAGATTAAATCTTTTTATTTGGATTTAATGAAGTGTACCAATTAAATGGAATTTAATTGGAATTAAATTGGTATTGATTTTTGGGTTTATCGTGAACAGTGTTTTAAATAACACTTGTTCTTTAACCCGATAATTAATGGAATGTGATTTTGGGTTTATCGTGAACCGTGTTTTAAATGACACTGATTCTTTAACCCGGTTAAAGATTAAAACTAAGTGGAGTTTTAATGAATCTTCAATTAGATTGAAAAGATCAAGAATGGAGTATCCCCAGTTTTACTCCAGGCGATAGTTAAATCTTTAATTAGATTTGAACGTGAAATGGTAATTGAATTTACCGATAACACTGTGGTGTTAGATATGAAGTATTACCAGTTTTACTTCATGGGAAGAATAGGTGGGGATTGGGAAATAAAATAAATAATTACTTCGGTATGGTTCGCTAATCCCGACTAGTTTGAAGTGATATTCAAAGGAAGATTAAAGAATAAATTTAAAGAATTTATCTTTGATAAAATTAATGGGAACCTTTCCCAATGTGTAAGAATATTTGAATAAAAGAATATTCTGAATTGGAATGAGGCGTATGTTGTGTTTGTGTAACACTTGTTTAATATATACGTAAGTTATTCAGAAAGATCGGGTTTATCCCATTCTGAATAACTGATTCGACGTGGTGTCGGAGATGAAGACGGTGGTCGAAGACCGGAGGTCTTCACGTCATTTGGGTGATTACTGATGATCTTGATTGGGCCGTACACCCAAGAGGAGGGAATCAGTTAGTGATCGTCTAGACGTACTTGGAGATCGATGGATATGTGGGGTACTAGGTGCCTCCGGTTTCGTTCCGACCCAGAACGAACTTGTAAATGGACTGTGTGTCTGGCATTGGATTTTATTCTGTGTGGTTGATTTCTATTAAATATATATCTGTTTGGCGACGGAGAATTTATTCTCTTGCTTAATGCCCTTCTCTGAGACGTACGAGCTCAGAGGTTATATATTGATGGATATCAAACGCATGGAGTGAATTGCCTGTGTGGCATGCCTAAGTGGCAATATGATCAAGGCTTTTATTGAAAAGCAAAGTCTTGTGGGTGATGATCAAAGCACAGCTTGTGTGGCACAACTTTGTGTAACGTGAATTCGCGAGCCTCACACCCCGGTTGTGAACCAGAAACGGGAGAGGACATCAGGGAGGGCATGCGTTTCCTTCTAGCTAGAAGTGGCGTCAGTGGTTTTACACGCCCTGACGAGTTTGACTTATGTGGTTGTTGCTGTTGCGAGGTGCCTCGGTTATATCGGTCGATCCGGGACCGATGGAGTCATTCGTTGGCTCATTGACACCCCTAAGGGTGGGGAAACGCAGTGTTCAGGCATTTTAATCCACATCGGTGGACCGGCCCTGACGATCTAAAGGCTTGACTGAGTACTTGCCTGAGATACGGGCTAGATCGTCTCGAATTCGGTGGAGGACTATCTTTTGCCTCGGTTCACAGATGGAAATCCAACTTCCAATACGTGAGATTTCGGTTTTATTTGTAGAGCCTAGTATTGGTGACATAGTAGCATGGGATGCTATGCCGCATATGATTGATATTTATGATTGAAATTGTTTTGACCTATACACTTATTATAGTATCAAATGATTTGTTTTAAACGTATCAAGCATGCTTTGGCTATTATAAGGTAAAACCCTATCCTCTGGCTTGCGTTGCATTGTGTGGTGGGACCTGGGTCTTATAACAGCTTCATTTTCCTTTATTTAGCATTGCGTTGTTTGTTTTATGCACTGGTGTTCTTGAGAGGTAACCCGTTCCGTGTTATACGGCGTGGTCCCTTGATTTACCGAACTTTAAAATAAAGATTAATAACTATTTTAGTTCTCACACCAGTCCCATGACTGACCTGGAGTTTATTGTTTTAACCTAAACTATGGGTGCCCTTATTTTGACACGGGCAGCTAGTAGTTTTGGTTTTGCAGATTTATATTCACAGGATCCTGATTTACAGCTGGAACGATGTCCGGAAAGCTTTGTATCCTTATATCTCCTTCAGTTGTGTTTTGTATTATTTTCCGCTGCTATGTAATTTATTGTAATCTCTGATATTTATCGAATGTATTTTATTTGTTAATACTCTGTATATTCTTGTAATCTGATGGAATTGTTGTAATTAACAATGAAATGTTCTTCTGTCTGCATTCTATATATATTATATATTTCGTCGATTTCTTTTCAAAACGTATTTTATAAATCGTTTAAATTTCGTTTTCAAAACAATTTCAACTTCATTTTCAAATTCAAATCAAAATTAAATTGAAATAGATTTGAAATTCGAATTAAATTGAATTCGAATTAAATTGAATTGAATTGAAATTCGAATCAAATTGAAATGAATTGAAACTCGAATTAAATTGAAATGAATTGAAATGAATTGAAATTCGAATTAAATTGAAATTGAATTGAAATCGATTTGAAATGAAATTAAAACGAATTTATATTGAAAATTTTAATTTTGATTTGAATTTGAAAATGAAGTTGAAATCGTTTTGAAAACGAAATTTAAACGATTTATAAAATACGTTTTGAAAAGAAATCGACAAAATATATACCTAACGAATAATCTAAGCATCCAATTTTACGTTGTCCCTCATCCAGTGAACTGATAATAAAAGATCATTGGCCTCTTGGTTTAGCTCCAATCTTTCCCATACTCGCTCCGACCGGCGATGACAAGTATCTGACGACCTACTATCCCTGTTGGGTATTGACTATGAAGCCTACTCTCTGAAGCTGAAGCAGCCGCCAAATCTTCGAAAAAATAATCCTAATCAGCCTTCTGGCAAACCTCCACCACAGACGTAGCCAAGGCATACTCTTTGGATGGAACTGTACAGATTATGCCTCTATGGGTACAACTTCGTTAGGCCTACAACAAAGGTCCATCATAGAGTATCCTCACGTCCCGTAGAAGTCATGCACTTCTTTCCAGTCCCGTCGAACAACAAATAAGATGTGCTCCCACCGTGTCTTCGGATGTCCATAATGATTTGCCCCGTTGGGCTCTTCATCCCCATGGACTAGACCAAACACATATCACTATTTTATTCTACCCTATGTATAATTTACAATTATGCATTTTACTTCCTCTTCTTTCCGTTAATTTACAATATGCATTAATTTATTTAATTTGAGTATTATTTATTCCTCAATTCCATTGCTAGTCACAAGGCTGTCGTAGAATCTTAGGCTTGTAACTTATACCTTGTAAATCAATTTGTTCATATTAAATGTTGGTCTTCGGTTCCACACGAAAATCAAAATTATGTTCGTATTAAAGCTTATGCCTTTTAAGCTTGTGACTTAACCCCATTTTTAAGTCAGTATGTCAATATTAAAGCCTAACCCCATAATTTTAGTTTTAAGCCCGTAACTTAACCTTTATAAGTCAATATTTCCATATTAAGGCTTAACCGTTCTTTTAGCCGTTTTCTGTCATATTAGTGTATTTGCAATTAAATTATGTTAGTTTTATTATGATTTCCCTAATTCACATTTATGCAAATATAATTTGCAGTTGTATGTTAAAAAAAATCCTTGCATATTCCTTTTTTCATAACATCTTTCAACTATGTTGCCCTTTTTATTTCCGTCTTTACAATTTATTCTTTTTAGGAAGTCGGGTCTATTCCTGGTTATCAAAACTGTATAAAATTTATTTCCATATTTTTAGGTTATTTTTATAGGAACCCATAATTGCAAGATATTTATTTTCTAAAATCTTTGGTTATCGAACTAGTGCGCAATACAGTTAATTCCCAATTTCGCATTATTCCCTGCCTTTACTTGTTTTCATGTTTGCAATCATGTTTTCTATTTTCCTTATTGACCAAACTATACAAATATATTCCTCTTTTCTTAACCAATAAATATAGGCCATTCCTAACCTTTTATTTTATAGATATACGTGAATTCCTATTTTTCACTTTTTATTTTTAACCCATATTTTATTTTTGTTATCGTTTTGGTATACAAATTCATTTAACCCCAAAACATCAAATCCTCTTTTATTCATAATTCCAGTTGAATTATATTTTTCAATGCGTGTAAACAAAAGAAATTAGTTGCATAAAATTAGGTGCATAATTCAATTTTGTCCATATGCTTATATTACGAATTTGTACATATTTTGCGCATACCCAAAATTCAACGTAAACTGTTAATTCCGACGTAGAACGGGGAAAAAGGAAGAAATTAACATATTATAAATTTTACAGGAATTAGTTGAAATGTGTTCCCCTACCTGGTAAGAGGTCAGGGGTTCAAGGCTTTCCCCGAGCACCTATCTCCAAGTAAAATTAACCCGGTGTACTGGAGGTCCAAGGTGGCTGCGTTAACCTGTACAAGATTATAGTGCAAAATGGGTTGCCCTATATGCCCTAGGATGGACGGTTCACGGTTGCCTTCTATTGGTTGTTCATTTTTTTCTTCAAACGATATCATATTCTATTATAATAAAATATAATTTAAATCCACTCAACTGAATGCTCTGCAAATCCTGAATCTGATTCGGATTTATCATCTGTGGTATTCCTAATTGAATCTATTATTGTAATTACCATGGATTTACAAATATGATTTTAACAGAATGAAAAGAATAATATTAGATTCAGATTCATGGATTTACCCTATACGGACGGGGAAATATGGGAACCTATAGCCTAAATCTACAATCTTCATCTCCATATCTTGAATCAGAAACCCTAAAACTAATATTTATATATTTGAGAAGAGTTTGGAGGGGAAACAGAAGGGTAGAGATCTGGCGTCCTCTCAAAAAATATGAGTTGGAAGTTAGGACTTGTTAGTTTATTTGTAGCTGCTTATAAGAACAACGTCCATCCGATTCAAAAGAACTAAATCCGAACTATAAAAAAATCACTTTTAATAGACCCGAATGGGTCGACCCACATCTAGCTTAGGTCGACTCATATACAATCTTTAAAATCATATATCGGGTCTTTTCTCCATAAATTCTGCCTATGTTTGAACGTTATTACTAACGTTTATTAATTCTTAACATTTTAATTAACTTTTGAATTTTATTTCCTGTTTTGACACGTGTTAAATTTTTTAATTAATACCTGATTTGTTGTGCGTATATATTTACACAAAATATCTAATGTTGTATTTATTTCAGTTTTATTACTTGCACATTAATTTTTCCTTCCATTTTCAATACGCATTTAATTTTGATTTCAAATGTTTACTATTTCTATAATTAATACATGCATGCTCAATTTAAATTAGAACATTAGTTAACATCATTAAATTCGCCTTAATTTAATTTCTATTTGTGACACACATTTATTTTCAAATTCTAACACGTGTCACCTCTGATATTTATGTCTATACATATTTTTATATACATATGCATTCATATATATATATATATGTGTGTGTGTGTGTGTGTGTGTGTCAACATTCCAAAACTATTTATTTACTTCCAACTTTGACATTATTTTCATTTAATTCTCTTTTAATATTATTCACATTATGTTTCTATTAATGCATAAATAATACGCATTGTCTTTCAAATTCAAATGTGCGTTGTTTTTGGCATTTATACACACACACAAACATATATATATATATATATATGTGTGTGTGTGTGTGTGTGTGTGTTTACATGCGCTTACATGTGTGTTACTAATAGCTAGTTTTCCATTTTTTAAATTTAATGTTACATTCTATTTATTAATTTATATTGTGTTATTAATTAATTTTCATTCCTTCTTCTGTAATGCTTCTTTTTATTTAGTTCTATTGATACCATTGCAACCTTATGTTTGCATAATGGAAACTTTTATTAATTCTCATTTTATAATGTGCGTTTGTTTTCGAATTTCAAATGCACATTACTCATATAATTATTTTGATAGTTTTGTTACTTAAAATGCAGGATGTTACATTCTCCCACCATTTAGGAAATTTCGCCTTTGAAATTTAGTAAGGGTAAAATTATGTAATTCTTTGCAAAATTTATAACCATCATTTGTACATCCAATTTTGCAACCATCCGTGTACTAGTGCAAGGTGCAATACATCACAAAAATATGAATGTAATGAATGCCTAAGCGGTACCTCCTATATGAATGCAAATTTTCTTGAAAATCTTTTGAAAACATGATGCACACATCCTAAGTATACTGGCAATTCCTACATGTATGCAATATTTTGAAAATCAAAAATACTTTTTATCTAATTCTTCCCACACACTTACAGAATAAGAGCGTAGTTCATCCAATTTTTGCATATAATCCGTACCAACCAACTTTAAATTTGCAAATTTTAGAAAAAGTTAATATTCTTAATTCGATTTCTTAAGTTGGAAAAAAGTAGGAAATGGAAAATTCCATATTTTCCATCCCACTTTTGCACATCTTTTTCCTCATACTTGGAAATCTTTATCACTAATCTTACAAAATTTGCTATTTTCTATTCCAAGCACAGTTTAGATAAGAAGAAATTTCTTTTCAGTTCTCCGAGCTTACTTTGGAAGAATTTACTTTCTCTTGTTATTCTCATTCATTTCAATTCTTGTCTTTGTTGTTTTTTGAAATTTTTTGTTTGTTTTTCTTTTAGTTGTTCATATTTTGCTTTCATTTTCATTTAATTTACAATATTCTATGTTTTCATTCTTTTCTAGTGATCATCACAAACACCTAAAAAAATATCCAACTAAATTAATCTGTTTTCTATAATAAAATAGAACATTACATAGGAGTGTAAGTCTATTCTAAAAAAACATGCTCTGCTGCAATCACTACTAGGTAAAAGATACAACAGCTAAATGTGGCTAACCACGAGGACTAGGAGGCCTAGAACAATGTCCCTTTGACATAAAAAGGTCCTCAGTGCTAAATTTAGACTACCATTGCACTTCTCCTTTCCATCTACCACTCTCTAAAAACTCACGCCGCATAACCCTAGTTCTCATTCCATCATAGATTAAGACAAGTTGTCAAATCTTCCTATTTCCTCAAGTAGTGCTAAAAAAGAATTTCCATTAATTACAAACCATGCCACAATTTCACTTATAAAAATACCAAACTTGCTCTTTCTTATTTATTTACTCTTTAACCTCTTCGCATAGACAATGCTAGTTTTAAGATTACCTATAACTTCTTTTTATTAAACAGTAGCCACTTGAAACATCTTTTCCCTATTTATTTTTCTTAATTTTCTTACATCACTGCACAGTCTTTGAGTGTTTACCATTTCTCTTTCTTGCAACTAATTTCTCCCTTAAGACTCTTTATGATTACCATTCAAATTTTAACGTTTACTCACATCAAAATAATTCCTCATATCTTTACCCTTAGTTCATGCATGCTACTGAAACCATTCTTATTAAATTATCTTTAATATACAATTTTTTCAAGAGAAATTAATAAGAATAAGTTTCAAAGAATCTTTTCTAAAGAGGACTTTTGTGTTCTATGTAAAGTTTCAATATTTTATTTTTTCTTTTATTCAAAGAGGTAGCATAGAATATTGTGTTTCACCTATATTTTGTACACCTCTTTCATTGCACACTTCCTTATCACGTTAATAAAATACGTTTACTTGCAAACTTACCGATTCACAAAAACTTATCTTATAATTGTTCTTGTTCCAATAAGTTAAAGTGTGTCGCGATTCGTTCTTTATGAAAAACTTTTATCTCTTCTTTCACTCAAGGTCACATATGCACCATATATGTCTTTTCTATTTATATTCGCGCTTCCTCTTAACCACTTATATCGCTTAACCCTTGTAACAACCCAAAGTTTCAATAAACCAATTTAAATAAAAGATTAATAAAATAAATATTAATCAAAAAAATTGGTGATCGAGGGTTGTGTATTGGGCCCGTTACTGAATTCTGGCTAAGATAGATATTTGGTTTGCTGAAATCGGGCTTAAAACGAAGAAGTTGTGAAGGAAAGAAGTTTGAAATTCAAATTTGAAATTTAAACAAACAAACAAATTAATATATGTTTAATTAACTTTAAATCATGAACTGAGATGACCCAGTCCCAAGCTGACCCATTCCTTTGGAACGTGTGCATCTTAGAGCGCACGTTACTGATGTATTCAGTTGATTTCTTGAGTGAACTTCTGATCAGATAGACTAAAATTATAACCTAATTTCTAACAGTCCTAGGGTTCCCTAACTTTATTATAAATATAGCTCCAACCTAACCCTATTTCTCCTTACTCCGTTTCCTCCATTCTCCGCCTCCACTATACAAAATCTTTTCCTCTAAAATTTTAATGGAGTTCTGAGATTTTGGCTTTTTCATATGTAAGATTGGAGAATATTTATATATAGAGAATTCCTACCAGGGCCTATTAGATTGCACGAATCTGTGAGTATTTTCTGTGATTACAAGATCAATATAAATTGGGGAAATATCTGGATAGTATAACAATTGTTAATTTCTTCAGTAATTTATAGATTTCAGTGTTTCTTTTCTATAAATAATTCTTGTATATCTGGTTACAACTTCTATCCCAACACCAGTTTATTTCAGTAATCTACTTTGTCACTGTAAATCATTCGGTTTATTTCTATCTCTTTTTCTTCGTAGGTTATTTTATGCACAATTCAGATTATGTCTTATTGCATTTCTTATTTATTTGAGGTTAGGCCGTGCGAGAGTCTAGGCCTTTTGTTCTTTAAATTCATGTTGGGTTTAGGCCTTCAAAGAGCCTAAACCATTATTCCTTTTTGTTTCTGCGCAATTTGGATATAATTGTGAATTTAATTGTAAAAGCGCATATTGAGAAAAGTATGAATTATGTATAAAAGAATTAATTGGGGCTTATTGAATTAACATAATAATGGGTAATTTAACTGTAATCACTATTAAACTAAATAAATGGAAATTTTAATAGACACCAAATAGTGGGGATTGGGTTGTATAATAAATATAAACAAGAAAATGTTTAAATACACATTATAATGTAATAAGAAGTAATATGAAATAAGCAGGCTTACTAATAAACTTAAAATTGGCATTAAGTTTAATATGAATAGATTAATAAGCATGAATAGAGGGCCATTCTGGCAATGTAAGCCGATTAAGGAAAACAAGTGGCCTATTAAGAAAACGTATAGTGGGAGTTCGTTCCGACAGCGCTGGCTGATTAGGGAACATAAGTGGCTCATGGTCATGGTCCGTTCTGTAGCAAGGGTAGGTTGATTAGTGAAAATAAGTAAAATAATTAATTTATGGTTGTTAGACGTTATTTGGAAACTCTATGGGGTCTAGGGTAGCTAGGTAATCAACAATAATTCTTGGTGGTTTTGGCGATAATAAATTAAACTGGGGACTAAGTCTAGGGGTGACTTAAGTCAATTGCATTTTTAGTTGTGAACCTGTATCAGACGGTGTCCCTTTTTTATCACACTATGTAGAGATCTTGCGAGGAGGAAAGGGCTTGCTTATACTGTATTGGGTAGTAAGAGGTCCAAACGAGGTGGGTACGGGCTCGTTCCGGTGGGGCAATGGATGTGCATCGTGCCGATTAAGGAAAATAAGATGTTCTAACGCCTGTGATCGGTGCTATGTCCTTTAAAGCTTATGGGTCAAGCCTAATAAACCCGAGACCATAGTAGGCATATGTAACAACCCGGAAAATCCGAATCAATTTAAAATTTTTATTTTGGCAAATTGGATGAATTTTGAATATTGGAAATGATTTATTTTAAATAATAACAACAAGAAATTTATTTTGAATAGAATTCGAACGTATATGTCTATTTGAATCGACGTTAGAATATAAATATTTATTTTAATTATAAAAGGAATTGGAAATGGCGCGATAGTTTGAAAATTCAATTTCAAATTTCAAATGAATGTACAGGATTCGAAATAAACCAGATTTTAGCGAAACCTAAAATATTAGAATATATTTGAAAATATCTTTCGAATGAATCTAAAAAATTGAAATTTCATAGCGGGAATAAAAGTTAGGCCCAGTTGAAAATTTAGAATAGTTGCTGTGGAAAATATAGCCCTTAAAAATGGAAATTTTGCAAATGACCTCCGTTTTCGACAAAACCATTTTTGTTGGATCCGGGATGTCAAGTTATTGCTAGATTCCAAAATTCATAATTTTTGGGATTAATATGTGAGTATGGCAAAAGAAAACGTGTTTTAACAATTTCAGTCAATTTCGATCGACCAGAAAATGACCATTTTTCAAACGGTCTCATAATTTGACGAAATTAGTTTTGTTAGAACCATATCGTCAATGCAAAGCTAGAAAATATTTTTTGGGAATTTTTAAAGTCCGTATATGGCCCCGGTAAATTGAAATGTGCGTTCAAATTCAATATATAGATTTATATTTTGATTTTGACGGAAACTGATCGAAACAGTCGAATCGGCTTATGATACATATCCCATTGTGTTCGGAATGGGGGTAATTAGCTAGGGACGACAGGCGGAGGGTCTCGTTTGGAGATCGAAATTTAAAGTTGCTTTTTGGGAATTTAAAAGATTATAAAATATATATTTTTAAATAGACCCCCACCTTTCCTCTCTTCAAGGTCAACCCCTCTATCTCCTAACCCCCCGTTCACTCAAAAGGAAATCGATTTAAGAAATAAAAAAAGGGAAAACTGCGGAAGCCCCCCGGTCGACGTTCAGCATAGCGCGCCCCTCCAGGTGGCGCCGCCGCCGGCGCGAGGCCCCTCCCCCGCGGCTTCCTCTCTCCTCCTTTCCCCCCTCACGCTTCTCCCTCCCTATCCGCTCCTCCTTCAATCGAAGCCCCTCTGCCACCCGCAACGCTGCCGACCTGCTGCGATTACCCCCTGCGCCTCTCCTCCACTCCCCCTTCTCCAATCCGAAGCCACAACCCCCAAAACAAGCAAACCCGTCCAAAACAGCGAGCGACGACAGCGAGCAACGACGCTTTCTGGCTTGCGACGAGGGGTTCAACACTTGTACAAATGAAGACGATGGTGAAAATATTAAAAAGGAAATCTTTTTATTTATTTTAATTTAAATAGCATAGTTATTATCAGAAATCTTGAAAATAAATTTGTCTTTGTTTTAAAAATAAACCATGTTTTCAAAAATATAAAAATACGATTTTTATATGATTTAGCAAAGAAATAAAGTTCATATTTTTAAAATAGAAAGTTTATATTTTTTATGGAAAGAATAGATTTTTAAAAGTAAAAATATTAGATCCTTATAGAAGAAAAGGTTAGATTTTTAATAAGATAAAAATACGATATTTGGCTATGTAAAAGTACGATTTTTAATACAGGAATGACATATTAAAAATACGATCTTTAATATGAAGTTAGAGAAATAAAAATATGATTTTTATTGTATGAACATTGAAATAAAAATATTATCTTTATAATGTGAACATCGTATTAGAGATGTGATTTTTACATTAAAAGTGAACAAATAAAAATGTGATTTTTATTTTAAAGGTAGCGGTATAAAAATACGATTTTTATATTATAGAGATAATAAAAATATAATTTTTATATTATAGAGAAAAAAATATGATTTTCATATTATAGAAATAATAAAAGTACGATCGTTATATATAAAAATGTGATTTTTATGTAAAGAATGGCAAGATAAAAATGTTATTTTTATTAAAAGAATAGCGATATAAAAATTCAATCTTTATATAAGAGGTAGAAATATAAAAATATAATTTTTATATAGAAAGAAGCGTTGTAAAAATATATGAAGTAGAAATAAAAATATGATTTTTATTTATTGGAATGAAGCAATAAAAATATGATTTTTATATATGAATAGCGTGAAAAGGATGCGTTGGAATTTCAAACAAATCCAAACAGTTCAGAAAGAAAGACTGACAGAGTGGAACCCAAAGGTGAGAACTTCTCACTTTAATCTTATTTTTCTAGTTAAAATATATACTAGGATGTAGACGGTGCTTAGCAGCACCTGACACCCGTCGTCCACAGACCATGGACGACTTGTTTGTTTGTTTAACTATGTTATGAAAATTGATTGTGTGAATTGGAATGGAAATAAATATTTATAAACAAATTGAACGATTTGTTTATGTATACACATTTGACTGATATTGATTGGAATGATAAATTTTACACATCGCCCAACTGCACAAATAAAATTCATTATTTGTTGATTGAAACCCCACACGGGTGTTGGGATGATATTTGACGTACACTAATCCCGACTGTTTAGTTGTATGTCAATCGATAGGTTGACAAACTATTGTAAGCATTAAATATTTATATTTAATGCTTATACAGTGTAGAATGCACTCTGGATGATGGGTGATTATTTATCATTGTTTTGTATACATGTGTTGTATGAAATCCATATAATAACATTATATGGTAATTGACTGTGTCTGACTCCAGTTCAGAAAGAATGAATATTTTAAAATAAAGAATATTTTAGAATAATGAATATTTTAAAAATAATATTCAGTAAAAGATCAAAATCTGATTTTGATGTCTGATTTGAAATGGTTTTAAAATAACCAGAATTTCCAATATATGAATTGGAATGGATTTGAATCGAAATTATCTTCGGAATATTTTGATATTGGGTTCCGTGATTATACAGATATTGTGGAGGAATTTGGAAGATATATATATCATTATTCCAATACGATATTTGTTGGTTTCAGAATTTGATATTGAATATAAGCCGATATATTTTCTATTCAAAGCCTTGTATTTAATATCAAATTGGATTTTCGGTTTGTCGTGAATGGTATCTTTAGTAATACTGTTCTTAAACCCAATGGAGTTAAGAAAATTAGAATCTGACTAGAGATTAGCTAAGTTGAATTGTTTCTTGGGTATTGATCTGATGTTGGTTTCGGCCTTCGGGGTTAATACGTAGGGAATTATTCTCTTACTAATTTACGGTTAGAGACTGATGGGATTTTGGGTTTGTCGTGAACTGTGTTTTAAATGCCACTGTTCTTAAACCCAGAGTGAAAAGAATAAATCTTTTAATTAAGATTTGAAGAAGAATTACGAATTAATTAACATTTAATTGGAACTGAAAATAGAACGTGAATTGGGTTTATTGTGAACTGTGTTTTTAACGACATTCGTTCTTTAACCTGATTTACAGTGAAATGTGATTTGGAATTTGTAAATCTTTTTATTAAGATTTAACGGAAATTTTCCAAAGTAAAGTTTTCCAATTTAATATATTAAATTGGAATTGAATGGAATTCGATTGATAATAATCGAAGTGAACTTCTGTGGAGGAAGATTATTAACACATATGGAATTTAAAAGGATTTGCCGTTATTCCATTTATATTATTGGTCGGATACGGGAATTGATATCGATTATATACATTGATTTGTTTTTCCGTGAAGATTCCATAATTAATGAAATGTTATTTGGGTTTATCGTGAATGGTGTTTTAAAATAACAATTGTTCTTTAACCCGATTAACAATGGAATGAGGTTTTGGGTTGTCGTGAATGGTATCTTTAATAATACTGTTCTTAGACCCAATGTAGTTAAGAAAAACAGAAACTAACTGGAGATTAGTTAAGTTGAATGGTTTCCTGGGTATTGATCTGATGTTGGTTTCGGCCTTCGGGGTTAATACTTAGGGAACTGTTCACTTGCTAATTTACGGCTAGAGGCTGATGGAATGGAATGTGATTTTGGGTTTATCGTGAATCGTGTTTTAAATGACATTGGTTCTTTAACCCATTTAAAGACAGGATATGATTTCCCAGGTTAAATAATCATTAATATTGAATTTTGGGAAGATTAAAACCAAGTGGAGTTTTAATGAATCTTCAATTAGACTGGAAGGAAATGTATAATTTAAAGGAAGATTAAAGGATAAATTTTTAAGAATTTTTCTTTGATAAAATTAGTGGGAACTTTTCCCAAAGAATGTGAATATTTGAATAAAAGAATATTCAGAATTGGAATGAGGCGTATGTTGTGTTTTTTTATAGCACTTGTTTATTATATACGCGAGTTATTCGGAAAGGCCAGGTTTATACCCATTTTGAATAACCGATTCGACGATATGTCGACGATGAAGACGGTGGTTGAAGACCGGAGGTCTTCACATTGTTTGGATGATTACTGATGTCTTGATTAGGCTGTACACCCAAGACGAGGTAATAAGTGGTGATCGTCCGGACGTACTTGGAGATCGACGGATATGTGAGGGCCTCTCCCCTGTATTAGACATATGGGGGAGGAATAAGGTGCCTCCGGTTTCATTCAGACCCAGAACGAACTTGTAAATGGATGTGTGTCTGACATTGGATCTAATTCTGTGTTGATTGATTTCTATTAAATATATACCTGTTTGGCGACGGAGAATTTATTCTCTTACTTAACGCCCTTCTCTGAGACGTATGAGCTCAGAGGTTATATATCAATAGATATCAGTCGCATGGCATGAATTGCATGTGTGGCATGCTGAGATGCAGTGATCAAGGCTTTTGTTGAAAAGCAGAGTCTTGTGGTTGATGATCAAAGCATGGCTTTAATACAGCGTAGCTTTGTGTATAACGTTATTTTGCGAGCCTCGCACCTCGGTATGAGTTAAAAACGGGATCGTGACTACAGGGAGTGCACGATGTTTCTTTCTAGCTATAGGTGGTGTCAGTGTTTTATCAAGGCCTGACATTTTATATTTTTACCTTTGTGGATGTTGGATTGCGAGGCGCCTCGGATATATCGGCCTCTACGGAGCTGATGGATAGGTCAGATAGGACCGGAAAACGTGTGTTCAGGAATAACTAATCCTCAAACATAACGGAGGACCGGCCCTGAAGATCCAAGGGTTACCCAGAGTGTGTAGTCCTGAGACATGTGCTAGAGTGTCTCGAAGCGGTGAGGAGCCATCGCTGGCCTCGACTCATGACGGAAATCCAATTTCCAATACATGATATTTCGGTTTTATTTGTAGAGCCTAGTATGGCGACATAGTGGGATGGGGCACTATGCCATCTATGATTGATACATTTTTATTTGAAGTTGTTTTCATACACTTTACATTATAATAGTATCAAAATGATTTGTTTTAAACGTACCAAACATGTTTGGCTATTATAAGGTAAAACTCTATCCTTCGGCTTGCGTTGCATTGTGTGACGGGACCCGAGTCTTATAATAGCTTCATTTTTCCAAAAAGCATTGCGCTGTTTGTTTTATGCACTGTTATTCTCAGGAGGAAACCCGTTCCGTGTTATACGGCGTGGTCCCTTGATTTACCTTATTTGTGAAGTAAAGATTCAAATAACTGTTTTAGTTCTCACACCAGTCACATGACTGATTTGGAGTTTATTGTTTTAACCTAAACTCTGTGTGCCCCTATTTACACACGGGCAGCTAGTAGTTTTGGTTTTACAGATTTATATTCACAAGATCCTGGTTTACATCTGGAATGATATTTGGAAAGCTCTGTATCCGTGTATTACTTTCAGTTGTGTTTTGTATTGTTTTTCCGCTGTTATGTATTTAAATGTAATTTAAATCTCTGATATTTATCAAATGTATGTTATTCATTCATACTCTGTTATATTCTTGTATTCTGATGGAATTGTTGTAATAAGCAATGAAATGTTCTTTTGTTTGTGTTCTGATTTGTCGTTTTCTCAAAGTAATTCGTTCTTTCCTTCACGGGGAAGTTCGGGTCGCCACAGTTGGTATCGGTGCTTTGGTTTACAGAGCTCGAGAACAAGACACGTTAGAACCAAACGAAAGAATTCATCAGAGATTGGATTATCAATATCCAATGAGAATTACTCATTAGAGATAGGATCATAGTATCCTAGAACGAGTGTGAAGAGTAGTGTTTTAAAAAAAAAAATATTGTTTTGAAAATTTAAACCTTATACGTATTTGAATATTTTATTTGTATTGAATTTAGACAATCTAATATATAAAGATTTTGCATATACGCCTTGCAAACGTGTATTCGAAGTTTTAATATACTGAATAGATATAGAATCACACTCTAGTCGCCCGGGCATAATTCTGGTGATGTCGCGACATCATCAGCATTCATTCTCGATTTTCAAAAGTGGGATGTCTATATATTTCCAATGGACTGGTGTGAGAACCAAAATGTAACAACCCGTAAAATCTGAACCAGATTGAAAATTTTAAATTGGCTATTTTAGTGAATTCTAAATATTTAAAATAATAGCGACGAAAAGTGTGTTTGAATTGACGTTTGAAAATAAATATAATTAATTCTAATTATAAACAAGGCCTGAAATGGCGCGGTAGTTTCAAAAATTGAATTCAAACTTTGACTGACTATACCGGGTGCAAATTTAAACGGATTTTAGTGAAACCACAAATATTTAAATCTGTTAGTGAATATCTTTCTAGCGAATCTGAAAAATCGAAGTTTCATAGCGGGAAGCAAAAGTTATGGCTAAATGAATTTTCAGAAAGGTCGCTATAGAGTTTATATAGCCCGTGAAAGTGGCCATTTTGCAAATGACCTCAGAATTCGACGAAACCACTTTTGTTGGATCCGGGATGTCAAATTATTGCTAGGTTTCGAATTTCATAATTTTTGAAGTTAGTATGTGGGCGTGGCAAAGGAAAATGTGTTTGGTCGATTTCTATTAAATTGGATCGACTAGAAAAGGGCCATTTTTCAAACGGTCTTAGAATTCGACGAAACTATTTTTGTTGGGACCATATCGTCAAAACATAGCTGGATTTATTTTTCGGGAATTTTTAGAGTAGTATGCGGCCCCGGCAAATTGAAATGTACGTTCAAATCGAATATTGAATGTTTTATATTTTAATTTGAAGAGAAACTGACTGAAACAGTCGAATGGGCCTACGAAACATATCCCATTGTGTTCGGAATGAGGGTATTTAGCTAAGGACGACAGTCGTTGGGTTTGGATTGGGGTTCGTGTGTGAAAGACGGTATTTTCGAAATTTAAAAATATATAAATAAATGGAAAATTTCTATTGGCTCATTTATTTTCTCTGTCCCCGATATGCCTTCGACCGACGGCGATAATCCCTTCCTTCCTTCTCTCTTCTTTTTCTTCTGATCCACGGATCAAAATCAAACACTCTAGTTAGGAAATTTGAAGAGCTCCTCGAGATCTTTAAATCCATACAAGTTTGGGAATTTATCGTGGTGAATTTGAAGAGAACGATCGCCAAGAAGTCTCCGACTTCGAGCCGCCGCCCAGCCTCACCACCGCCGTCGAGCGGGTCATCTCTGGTGGCGCCGGCAAGCCACTTCCAAGCCCTTCGACGCTGCGTAGCCCGATCGTCCAACCCCTTCACGGATTTCACCAAAAATAATACCTAGTTTTGAACAACTTCAGAGAGGTACGGCTGATTTTATATTAAACTATTTAATAGCACTTTAAAGCGCTACGGTTTTTGATTTCACTGTAAAAATCATATCTTTTTCGTTTCTTGACGAAATTCAGTGAAACAAGAGACCGTGGACTCGTGTGGACGTCTTCTACATTCTAGAAGAGACCGGATATTTTTCGGATCCTTCTGTTATTTTTGGTGAAGTGGAACCCAATGTGAGATTTATGAATTATAAACGATATGGAAATAACGATGTATAAATTATATATGAGAAGTATGAGTTATATAAGCGTTTTACACCTCATGTATAAGTGTTGTATAAGTTGTACGTTCGATGTATAAGTTATATATGCGTTGTTAAAATTATATATGTGTTGAAATAGAAGTGAAATATGCTTATATATATATATATATATATATATATATATATATATATATATATATTCCCCTCGTCCACAAACCATGGACGATATTTATTGGTTGTGATTGGTGTGAAAATTGGTTGATAGCGAATGGTTGATTTGAATTGTTTGTGGTTGAAATTGATTGATTGTGGTTGAAAAATACCTGTTTGTGGTTGAGAATTATTTGGTTGAAACCACATAGGATTAGTTTGTGGAAAAGGAAAAAAAGAAAATAAACATGTTGCCTGCGTGCGAACTAGATGCATGGAATCCCCATTGTCAAAAGCTGCGAGCTTTAAGGTAGAGCGAGGAGCCGTACTAGGGACGGTCCCGGTTTTAACTACCCTGCCGTTATGCTGCCGAAATTTTCAATAATATTCATGTGTTAGAATTATTTTCATGTGTTGAAACTATATTCGTGTGTTGAATAGAAATTCATGTGTTGGATAGAAATTCATGTGTTGAATAGGAATTCATGTGTTGAACGACATTCATGTTTTAAATAAATTGTTTTAACAATAAAAATCACATTTTTATTTTATATCTACGAACTATAGAAAACATTCATGTGTTGAATAGAAATTCATTCGTTGAATAGAAATTCATGTGTTGAATGGTATTCGTGTTTTAAATAAATTGTTTTAACAATAAAAATCACATTTTTATTTTATATCTACGAACTATAGAAAACATTCATGTGTTGAATAGAAATTCATTCGTTGAATAGAAATTCATGTGTTGAATGGTATTCGTGTTTTAAATAAATTGTTTTAACAATAAAAATCACAATTTTATTTTATATATATGAACTATAGAAAACATTCATGTGTTGAACAGAAATTCATTCGTTGAATAGAAATTCATGTGCTAAATGGTATTCGTGTTTGAAATAAATTGTTTTATAATAAAAATCATATTTTTATCACCTATATGAATTATATAAAATAGTCGTGTTTTGAAATAAATTGTTTTATAATAAAAATCATATTTTTATCACCTATATGAATTATATAAAATAGTCGTGTTTTGAAATAAATTGTTTTATAATAAAAATCATATTTTTATCATCAATATGAACTATATAAAATAGTCGTGCTTTGAAATGAATTGTTTTATAATAAAAATCCTATTTTTGTCATATATATGCTATATAAAATAGTCATGTTTTGAAATAAATAGTTTTACAATAAAAATCACATTTTTATTATATACATGAATTGTTAAAAATAGTGAAGTGTTGAAATAAATGTCTATTGGATAAAAATATCATTTTTATCAAATGTATGAAAAGAATATGGTTTTGAAATCGAAGAATAGATTTTATATATATATATATATATAATTAAAATAAATCGAATAATGAAGCTGCAGTTCGTGTTTTGAAACCGTGATTTCAAACGATTAGTGCGGGAGATCCGACCATCGGATTTTCCCGAAACCGAAACCGTTGGGTTCGCTTTGGAAATATCTTTCCAACGACACCCACTTTGTGAAGATCCAACGGCTGGATTGTCTGGAATGTTTAATTCAAATCTGAAGAAAAACAACACCAGAATCGATTATATATATATATATAATTAAATTAAATCGAATAACGACGCTGCAGTTCGTATTTTGAAATCGAAACTTCAAACGAGTGTACCGGGAGATCCGACCGTCGGATTTTCCCAAAACTGAAACCGTTGGATTCGTTTTGAAAAGATCTTTCTAATGATATAAAATTTGTGAAGATCCAACGGTTATATTTTCAGATATGTGTAAATCAAATCTGAAGAAAAACAGTGCCATGGCCGCGTTCTGGCCTGAAGCGTCGTTCGAATAAATTGGCTATTTTTAAATAAATAAAAATAGCGATAAATCGTTATAAAATATTATAAATGATATGGAATGGAAATAAACCGAATTTACCTGGTTTATTGAACATTTGATGGTTGAATGTGAAATTTAGAAACTAACTGAAGGTTAGCTAAGTCGAATGGTTTCCTGGGTTTTGATCTGATGTTGGTTTCGGCCTTCGGGGTTAATACTTGGGAAATCGTTCTCTTACTAATTTACGGTTAGTGAATGATGAATTGGAATAAGGCGTATGTTGTGTTTGTGTAGCACTTGTTTATTATATACGCGAGTTGCTCAGAAAGACCCGGTTTATCCCATTCTGAATAACTGAATCGATGATAAGAAGTCGATGATGAAGACGGTGGTTGAAGACCAGAGATCTTCACCTCGGTTGGATGGTAACTGATGTTTTGATTGGGAGGCATTCCTAAATATAGATAATAAGTGGTGATCGTCCAGACGTACGTGGAGATCGATGGGTATGCGAGGTATACAGTGCCTCCGGTTTCGTTCAGACCCAGAACAGACTTTTAAATGGACTGTGTGTCTGACATTGGAATTCATTCTGTGTGATTGATAGCCATCAGTTGCATGGTGTGAATTGCCTATGTGGCATGCTAAGATGCAGTAATCAAGGCTTCTATTGAAAAGCAAAGTCTTGTGGTTGATGATCAAAGCACGACCTGAATGGCATAGCTTTGTGTATAACGTGAATTCGCGAGCCTCACACTCCGGTATGAACCAGAAAAGGGAGAGGACCTCAGGGAGGGCATGTGTTTCCTTCTAGCTAGAGGTGGTGTCAATGCTTAAACTGGCTGACATATATATTATTTTCACCAGTGTGGTTGTTGTTGTCGCGAGGCGCCTCAGATATATCGATGACTATGTGAAGCCGATGGAGTCATTCGTTGGCTTATTTACGCCCCAAAGGGCAGGGAAACGTAGTGTTCAGGCACAATAATCCACATCGGTGGACCGGCCCTGTCGCTCCAAAGGCTTGTCTGCGCGCTCTCCTGAGACATGGGCTAGATTGTCTTGAAGTCGGTAAGGACTATCTTTTGCCTTGGTTCATGACGGAAAACCAATTTCCAAATACGTGACTGTGCGGTTTTGATTATATACCTATATATAGCGACATAGTGGTATGGGGGCATTAATGCCGTCTATGATTGATACTTATGATTTGAAATTGTTTTTGAAATATATAAACACTAGAAATAATACCAAATGCTTTTGTTTTATTCGTATCAAGCATATTTTGGCCATTATAAGGTAAAAACTCTATCCTCCGGTTTGCGTTGCATTGTGTGATGGGAACTGAGTCTTATAATGGCTTCATTTTTATAAAAAGCATTGCGATGTTTAAAAGATTTACTTGTTGTAAAGCACTGGCAATCCAATGGAGTAAACCTGTTCCGCGAAAGTGGCTTGGTCCTGTGATTAGCCAAATTGTAATGTGTTAAGTAGATTTCTCATACCAGTCCCATGACTGACTCGTAGTTTGTTTCACTTGCAAACTCAGGTGCCCCTTTTTCTACACGGGAAGCCTTGTGTTCAGGTTTTAGCAGGCTCTTTCTGGATAGGTGGAGCTGAAGATGGATTCTATCATTTATCTCTTTTTATGCTGTTCAGCTCCTATTGTACATATTATGTTTTGTTTTCCGCTGTAGACATTTATGTATAGCTGAACTGTATTTGTACTAAGTATGATCCTGTATACTGTGTAACTCTGATGATTACGTTTATCCAGTGTATTCTATTGTACATTATCTGATGTATTTATTTATTTCTGTGCTGCTATTATCTGTTTATGTGTTATATTCCAAAGATAACCCTTGCCACCATCGTACGGGGTTTTGGGGTCGTCACACAAAACTAGATAGGGTTTATTGTTGTGGATTGGTATCAAAAACATGATTTTATGTATATGTATCGAAATTATGAATTTGAAATGTTAATTCACTAATTGATGGATGGTTGTGTTGTATGATTATTTGTTATCTAATAAAACCATTATGTGAAAGAACGGTAAATTTAGCCAAATGGTACCAAATATTGAACTGTATTGAAAATTGTTTGAAATTGCATACATGTACATGCATATACATTGAACAGGTCATTGCAAAGAGGCTAGAGCAGAAGAGTAAAATTGTTTGCCCGACAAATAAGTACATGTTTATTGTATTTCTTGGGGTTTTTGATTATTTTATGAGCCGATTGGCTAGCCACTTGGCTGTTTCTTTTTCTTTTTGGGGTGGAGAGGCCTGTATGGTGATTTCGGGATTTTCCCGGTGCTCCCGTACAGGGGAGGTTATGGTGAAATTTTTCGAAAATTTAGGGTGTTAGCCAAATTTTTGAAGAATTGGAAAATTCTTAGAAACTTAAAAGTTGAAGAACTTAAGCCATAATGAAAATAATGAAAGTTGAGTTGGTTTGTAGAACAACATTCAGCTCCGTTCCTTTTCGAGGACGAAAAGATTTTAAGCGGGGGAGATTGTAACAACCCGGAAAATCCGAACCAATTTAAAAATTTTATTTTGGCATTTTTGAATATTTAAAATGATTTATTTTAAATAATAATAACAAGAAATTTATTTTGAATAGAATTAGAATGTATATATTTATTTGAATCGATGTTAGAATATAAATATTTATTTTAATTATAATAGGAATTGGAAATGGCACGGTAGTTTGAAAATTCAATTTCAAACTTCAAATGAATGTACAGGATTCAAAATAAAATGGATTTTAGCGAAACCAAAATTATCAGAATTTATTTGAAAATATCTTTCCAACGAATCCGAAAAATTGAAATTTCATAGCGGTAATAAAAAGTTATGCCTAGTTGAAAATTCAGAATAGTTACTGTGGAAAATATAGTCCTTAAAAATGGAAATTTTACAAACGACCTCAATTTTCGACGAAACCACTTTTGTTGGACCCGGGATGTCAAGTTATTGCTAGATTCCAAAATTCATAATTTTTGGGATTAATATGTGAGCGTGGCAAAAGAAAACGTGTTTTAACAGTTTCAGTCAATTTCGATCGACCAGAAAATGGCCATTTTTCAAACGGTCTCAGAATTTGACAAAATTAGTTTTGTTAGAACCGTATCGTCAATACGAAGCTAGAAAATATTTTTCAAGAATTTTTAAAGTCCGTAGGTGGCCCCGGTAAATTGAAATGTGCGTTCAAATTCAAAATATAGATTTATATTTTGATTTTGACGGAAACCGATCAAAACAGTCGAATCGGCTTACGATACATATCCCATTGTGTTTGGAATGAGGGTAATTAGTTAGGGATGACAGGCGGTGGGTCTCGTTTGGAGATCGAAATTTAAAATTGCTTTTTGGGAATTTAAAAGAATATAAAATATATATTTTTAAATACACCCCCACCTTTCCTCTCTTCAAGCTCAACCCCTATATCTCCTAACCCCCTTACCCCGTTCACTGAAAAGGAGATCGATTTAAGAAATAAAAAAAGGGGGAAATTGCGGTAGCCCCCCTCCCCTCCGTCGATGTTCAGCATCGCGCGCCCCTCCAGGTGGCGCCGCCGCCGGCGCGAGCCCCCCCCCCCCGGGCGTCCTCTCTCCTCCTTTTCCCCCTCGTGCTCCTCCCTCCCTACCTGTTCCTCCTTCAATCGAAGCCCCTCAGACACCCGCAACGCCGTCGACCTACTGCCATGACCCCGTGCGCCTCTCCTCCATTCCCCCTTCTCCAATCCGAAGCCACAACCCCCAAAACAAGCAAACCCGTCCAAAACAACGAGCGACGACAGTGGGCAACGACGTTTTCTGGCTTGCGACGATGGGTTCAGCACTTGTACAAATGAAGACGATGGTGAAAATATTAAAAAGGTAATTTTATTTATTTATTTTAATTTGAATAGCATAGTTATTATCAGAAATCTTGAAAATAAATTTGTCTTTGTTTTAAAAATATAACATGGTTTCAAATATATAAAAATACGATTTTTATATGATTTAGCAAAGATATAAAGTTCATATTTTTAAAATAGAAAGTTTGTTTTTTTTTTGGAAAGAATAGATTTAAAAAAAAAGATTAGATACTTATAGAAGAAAAGATTAGATTTTTAATAAGATAAAAATACGATATTTGGCTATGTAAAAATACGATTTTTAATAAAGGATTGACATATTAAAAATACGATCTTTAATATGAAGATAGAGAAATAAAAATATGATTTTTATTGTATGAACATCGAAATAAAAATATTATCTTTATAATGTAAACATCGTATTAGAGATGTGATTTTTACATTGAAAGTGAACAAATAAAATTGTGATTTTTATTTTAAAGGTAGCGGTATAAAAATATGATTTTTGTATTATAGAGATAATAAAAATATGATTTTTATATTATAGAGACCAAAAACATATGATTTTTATATTACAGAAATAATAAAAGTACGATCGTTATATATAAAAATGTGATTTTTATGTAAAGAATGGCGAGAGAAAAATGTGATTTTTATTAAAAGAATAGTGATATAAAAATTCGATCTTTATATAAGAGGCAGAAATATAAAAATATAATTTTTATATAAAAAGAAGCGTTGTAAAAATATATGAAATAGAAATAAAAATATGATTTTTATTTATTGGAATGAAGCAATAAAAATATGATTTTTATATATGAACAACGTGAAAAGGAATATGCGTTGAAATTTCAAACAAATCCAAACAGTTCAGAAATCAAGTCTGACGGAGTGAAACCCAAAGGTGAGAACTTCTCACTTTAATCTTATTTTTCTAGTTAAAATATATACTAGGATGCAGACGGTGCTTAGCAGCACCCGACACCCGTCGTCCACAGACCATGGACGACTTGTTTGTTTGTTTAACTATGTTGCGAAAATTGATTGTGTGAATTGGAATGGAAAAAATGTTTTACAGAAAAAAAATATAATTTTTAACGTGTATATGAATGAAATAAATATTTATAAACAAATCGAACGATTTGTTTATGTATACACATTTGACTGATATTAATTGGAACGATAAATTTTACACATCGCCTAACTGTACAAATAAAATTCATTATTTGTTGCTTGAAACCCCACATGGGTGTTGGGATGATATTTGATGTACACTAATCCTGACTGTTTAGTTGTATGTCAATCGATTGGTTGACAGACTGTTGTAAGCGTTAAATATTTATATATAATGCTTATACAGTGTAGAATGCACTCTGGATGATGGATGATTATTTATCACCGTTGTTGTATACATGTGTTGTATGAAATCCATATAATAACATTATATGGTAATTAACTGTGTCTGATTCCAGTTCAGAAAGAATGAATATTTTAAAATAACGAATATTTTAAAATAATGAATATTTTAAAAATAATATTCAGTACAAGATCAAAATCTGATTTTGATGTCTGATTTGAAATGGTTTTAAAATAACCAGAATTCCCAATATATGAATTGGAATAGATTTGAATCGAAATTATCTTCGGAATATTTCGATATTGGGTTTTGTGATTATACGGATATTGTGGAGGAATATGGAAGATATATATATCGTTATTCCAATACGATATTTGTTGGTTTTTGAATTTGATATTGAATATAAGCTAATATATTTTCTATTCAGAGCCTTGTATTTAATATCAAATTGGATTTTGGGTTTGTCGTGAATGGTATCTTTATTAATATTGTTCTTAAACCCAATGGAGTTAAGAAAATTAGAATTTGACTGGAGATTAGCTAAGTTGAATGGTTTCTTGGGTATTGATCTGATGTTGGTTTCGGCCTTCTGGGTTAATACTTAGGGAATTGTTCTCTTACTAATTTACGGTTAGTGACTGATGGGATTTTCGGTTTGTCGTGAACTGTGTTTTAAATGACACTATTCTTAAACCCAGAGTGAAAAGAATAAATCTTTTAATTAAGATTTGAAGAAGAATTACCAATTAATTAACATTTAATTGGAACTGGAAATAGAATGTGAATTGGGTTTATTGTGAACTGTGTTTTTAACGACATTCGTTCTTTAACCCGATTTACAGTGAAATGTGATTTGGAATTTATAAATCTTTTTATTAAGATTTAACGGGAATTTTCCAAAGTAAAGTTTTCCAATTTAATATACTAAATTGGAATTGAATGGAATTCAATTGATAATAATCGAGTGAACTTCTGTGGAGGAAGATTGTTAATACATATGGAATTTAAAAGGCTTTGCCGTTATTCCATTTATATTATTGGTCGGATACGGGAGTTGATATCGATTATATACATTGATTTGTTTTTCCGTGAAGGTTCCATAATTAATGGAATGTGATTTGGGTTTGTCGTGAATGGTGTTTTAAAATAACACTTGTTCTTTAACCCGATTAACAATGGAATGAGGTTTTGGGTTGTCGTGAATGGTATCTTTAATAATATTGTTCTTAGACCCAATGAAGTTAAGAAAATCAGAAACTAACTGGAGGATAGTTAAGTTGAATGGTTTCATGGGTATTGATCTGATGTTGGTTTCGGCCTTCGGGGTTAATACTTAGGGAATTGCTCTCTTGCTAATTTACGGCTATAGGATGATGGAATGGAATGTGATTTTGGGTTTATCGTGAACCGTGTTTTAAATGACATTGGTTCTTCAACCCAGTTAAAGACAGGATATGATTTCCCAGGTTAAATAATCATTACTATTGATTTTTGGGAAGATTAAAACCAAGTGGAGTTTTAATGAATCTTTAATTAGATTGAAAGGAAATGTGATAATTTAAAGGAAGATTAAAGGATAAATTTTAAAGAATTTATCTTTGATAAAATTAAACGGAACCTTTCCCAAAGAATGTGAATATTTGAATAAAATAATATTCAGAATTGGAATAAGGCGTATGTTGTGTTTTTTTATAGCACTTGTTTATTATATACGCGAGTTATTCGGAAAGGCCAGGTTTATACCCTTTCTGAATAACTGATTCGACGATATGTCGACGATGAAGACGGTGGTTGAAGGCCGGAGGTCTTCACATCATTTGGATGATTACTGATGTCTTGATTGGGCGGTACACCCGAGGTAATAAGTGGTGATCGTCCAGACGTACTTGGAGATCGACAGATATGCGAGGGCCTCTCCCCTGTATTGGACATATGGGGGAGGAATAAGGTGCCTCCGTTTTCGTTCAGACCCTGAACAAGCTTGTAAATGGATGTGTGTCTGACATTGGATCTTATTCTGTGTTGATTGATTTCTATTAAATATATATATATATCTGTTTGGCGGCGGAGAATTTATTCTCTTGCTTAACGCCCTTCTCTGAGACGTACGAGCTCAGAGGTTATATATCGATAGATATCAGTCGCATGGCATGAATTTCCTGTGTGGCATGCTGAGATGCAGTGATCAAGGCTTTTGTTGAAAAGCAGAGTCTTGTGGTAGATGATCAAAGCACGACTTTAGTACAGCGTAGCTTTGTGTATAGCATTAATTCGAGAGCCTCACACATCAGTATGAGTTAAAAATGGGATCGTGACTACAGGGAGTGCATGACGTTTCTTTCTAGCTATAGGTGGTGTCAGTGTTTTATCAAGGCCTGACATTTTATGTTTTTACCTTTGTGGATGTTGGATTGCGAGGCGCCTCGGATATATCGGTCTCTACGGGGCCGATGGATAGGTCCGATAGGACCGGGAAACGTGTGTTCAGGAATAACTAATCCTCAAACGTAACGGAGGACCGGCCCTGAAGATCCAAGGGTTACCCAAAGTGTGTAGTCCTGAGACATGTGCTAGAGTGTCTCGAAACATTTAGGAGCCATCCCTGGCCTCGACTCATGACGGAAATCTAATTTCCAATACGTGATATTTCGGTTTTATTTGTAGAGCCTAGTATGGCAACATAGTGGGATGAGGCACTATGCCGTCTATGATTGATACATTTATATTTGAAGTCATTTTCATACACTTTACATTATAGTAGTATCAAAATGATTTGTTTTAAACGTACCAAGCATGTTTGGCTATTATAAGGTAAAATTCTATCCTCCGGCTTGCGTTGCATTGTGTGATGGGACCTTAGTCTTATAATAACTTCATTTTTCCAAAAAGCATTGCGCTATTTGTTTTATGAACTGGTATTCTTGGAAGGAAACCTATTCCGTTTTATATGGCGTGGTCCCTTGATTTACCTTATTTGTAAAGTAAAGTTTTAAATAACTGTTTTAGTTCTCACACCAGTCACATGACTTACCTGGAGTTTATTGTTTTAACCTAAACTCTGGGTGCCCCTACTTCCACACGGGCAGCTAGTAGTTTTGGTTTTACAAATTTATATTCACAAGATCCTGGTTTACATCTGGAACGATATTCAGAAAGCTCTGTGTCTGTGTATTACTTTCAGTTGTGTTTTGTATTGTTTTTCGGCTGCTATGTATTTAAATGTAATTTAAATCTCTGATATTTATCAAATGTATGTATTCATTCATACTCTATTATATTCTTGTATTCTGATGGAATTGTTGTAATAAGCAATGAAATGTTCTTTTGTTTGTGTTCTGATTTGTCGTGTTCTCAAAGCAATTCATTCTTTCCTTCATGGGGAAATTTGGGTCGCCACAGCATAGGTTATCACAATCATGGTTTAGGAGCCGATTGATGGGTAGAATTAGGTTACATCCTAATTATGAGTTGTAGCATGTGGTCATGAAATCGAATGAGATGACAATCGATATATCTAGGTTTATCCTTTTATTGTCTTATCTACAGTTACCTTGCTTTGAACTATCATCCTGTCTAGATTTCCTCTTTTATCACTCGTGCTAGTAATTACAGAATTCACCAGGCTTCATGTCTAACTAGTTTTCTTTCTTCCTACTTCCTTCTTTTCTCCCAAGATTCTCAGGTTGGAGGACCTAATAGCTAATAGAGTTTTGTCCCAACTTAGCTTATTAGAGATTTCTGCTTTTTTGATTCTCTGCTTGATCATGTACTATTATACGTTTGACTTATTTCTGTATTTGATGTTGAGAAAGTTTTTTATTCTGTACTCTTGTTATGTTGCTTTTTCATAAGTCAATTATGAACTTATGATTGAAGTACACTTTGTGATGTAATGGCATCTATGCTCTAGTTTTAAATAAAATTCTTAAAAAATTTCGGTGTGTTTTCTTGTGAATTTTAGTCTCTATTATGTTATTTTATACCTAGCGCTTCATATACCTTGGTGAAATCCTCATACGCGTGACATTAAGGGATGTGATGAGTTACATTTGGTACCAGAGCCTAAGGTTACAAGATCAGAGAAAAGTTTTGTTTTAAAAGAAAAAGTGTATTCAAGAATAAAAGTCATTGTTGAAAAACATCCCCTCAAGTCAATTACAATATTCTCTTGATTCCTTTCCTGAATCCTTCCCTCTTCTCTTATCACAACACGTCTGGGGATCCCAAATTTCCTGAGGGTATTCACATTCCAACTTGGTTCCGTAGGTACGTTGAATCTACAGTGCTAGCCATGGGGTAAGAGAATGCCCAAGCTCTCGCTCCAGCCGTGGTGGCTTCTCCTAATCCAACAATAGTAGCTGATTTCTTTGAAAAGATTTCACTGCTTTATGAGGCAAGACCTTTGTTGGTCCAGAGACTACTAAGAAAGACATTAGATGCTATGGGTACTGCAAGATGGGTCATTTTGTGAAGGACTGTAAGAAAACTGCTAAGAAAGGGAGTTTCTTTAGTTGTGGACAATCGAGTCATTATAGTAAGTAGTGTCCTTAGAAGCAAAGGCAAGGAGATATCTGGGCTAGTTCATCTGGAGCGCAGGTACATGCATTAGAGATGAATCAGGCCAGTGTCAGTCAGGATAGAGGCAGGAAGGTCACAGTCGAAGATTTGATCTCTCTTTATTACTTTCCAATTAGGACCTTATTTAATTCTGACACTTCTCATTCGTTTATTTCTACTTTGTTACTCGATTGTCTACACCTGTATATGTAACACCCCACACTTTTCTGAGCCCAAATTTCAATAAAAATTGGAACTCAAACACATCCAAGTATGGAGCGCGTAAATTTGGTACCTACCAATAAATGAGCATGAGCATAATCAGAGTACGATAATGATAACTCACAGCGAAAACAAAATAGGAAAGACTAGTATTAACTCAAGTAACTATCTTTTTCAAAGTAAGTCACTTTGCCAATACAGAGAATGAATGAGAAAGAGAACCGAAAGCCAAATCTAAACATATGTGAGAACCTGACCTTCTCTAAAACCTGGGAGGTTTTAATGAGGTGGGGGGTCATAACAACAAGATTTAGGTGAACAATAAATGTACAACATAGATTACAATACACATACGTATCCCACTTGGTTTAACCAAAGATGTATGCCTACCAAGGTTAGCGACTGTAACCTAACCTTGTAAATATTTACGAACAACTTTAGCTACTCTTCCCAAGGTAGTATACCCAAAATATGATACTGAGATAAAATGTTTATGCATATCTTTATGAAGCCTCTATACCAGAATATGGATGTTTATTTAATCGAGAGGTGGACCCCTAATTATGGAGTGTGTGTGTGTATATATATATATATAGGGCTGTTATGGTAACGGTAATTTTACCATTACCGTACCGTTACCAATTTAAAACTTACCAATAATTTGTAATTTTAGCTTACCAAGTCTGTTGGTATGGTAACGGTAAAATTACCATTTGTTATGGTAAATTTATTGGTAAGAAAATCTGAAAACCGTCGGTAACGGTAATTTTGCCGACAAGTTGCAACAAAATAATTAAGCATATAATTTGAAATTTTACTATTAAATAAAAGGGACCTACACCTTTAATTTCTTCTTAACGATTAATAGACCGTATTAAATGACAGCCCTAAATATCTAATATCTCTAAATAGCCACATTGACCAGAGCCATTGGATTTGTTTGTATTAGATCTAGGCCTTACATTATTAGGTTTTCATTTGTAACCTACCTGTCAAAACAAGCCGCTTCTTCTTATTTCGTTCCTCATATATTTCTTCCTATTTTTCACATTTTACAATTTTACAGTTTTCTGCTTCATCTTCACGGTTCTTCTTCTACATCGCAAGGAGATTGAAAAATCGGAAAATAGAATCAACCTTGTTCTCTTCGCTATTGAATCGGTTCACTCAAATGTTTTAAATCAAGTTGAAGGCGAGGGAATTGCTGCTCATCCAGTTCCTACAACAGAAATTGAAAGTGAAGCTGCTCAATCTATCGCTGTTTCTTTAATAGGTAAAAATTGCAGATTCTTATTCTTATCGTTGCTCAATCTATCGCTGCTCAATCTATGCTAAGCCAAATCAAACACTGTCGGTAGAAAATTTTATGTTTACTGAAGCATTATTCTTATTTTGTAGGCTTGTTCTAGAGTTATACCTTTTATCCTTAAGCAAATATGTTGCCATAACCAAAACAACTTCTTACCTGCTTGCATAGGATCCGCCTTTTGACAAAATTACAACAACATAACCATTTCTTAGTCATTTTTTTTATAGATATGCTCTAACTTTGGTAGTTGATAAAGTTAAAATAAAATGTTAGGTTAAGTCTTCATGAAATAGTTCACGTAAGTATAAATCAAATGTCTGTTGTCATATGGCAAACTTAAATATTTTCTTTGGGTGTGCTTCTTCCAGCACAATAAATGTCTCTTCTTTTGTTTATATTCAGTTTTGCAGTTTTGTTTATATTCAGTTTTGCAGTTTTAGTTATTTTGTTTTTTTTGCGGTGTTGTTTATATTCAGTTTTGTTTATTGTTTATATTTAGTGTAACAGATTTCACATTTAATTTTACAGGAAAGAGGAAAGTTTCATGGGTATGGGAATTCACAGACAAGGAAACGAAAGTGGATGCCGATGGAAAAGCTTACCAAGTCGGGGTTTGCAAGGCATGTAAAAAGGAAATAAAAGCTGATAGTAAGACTTATGGAACCACAGGTATGGCGAATCATTTATCAAAGCAATGTAAGAAATCTCCCGCTTATGGTCATATTTTAATTTCAAAATCAAACGACGCTTTCACAAGATAGCATGGGAGGAGCATTGGTGCCTCATACATTTAACCAGAAAAAATGTGAGGATAGATTAGTTAGATTTATTATCTAGATGAAATGCCCTTTAGGGTGGTTGAAGGAAAGGGATTTCGGGAATTGTTAAAAGAGTTATGCCCTCGGTTTTTTATACCAACAAGGCAGAAAATTGTTGTTCTAGTGTGGGAATTGTATATCTTGGAGAAGGCTAAAATAATGAGTGTAATAGGAGATAGACGAGTGAGCATCACAACCGATACTTGGACGTCTGTGCAAAATATAAATTATATGGTTGTGACAGCTCATTTTATGGATAGTGAATGGAAGTTGCATAAACGAATAATCAACTTCACGAAAATCACTAGTCATAGAGGCGATGACATAGGAAGGAGTTTGGAGGTGTGTTTGAGAAATTGGGGAATTGAAAAAGTCTTTAGTATTACGGTTGATAATGCCTCCTCTAACGATGGAGCTATTGAATATATGAAAAGGAGATTAAGTGAGATGAGTACCTTAATGTTCAAAGGCGAATACTTGCGTATGAGATGTGCTTGTCACATTATCAATTTAATAGTGAAAGATGGGTTAAAGGAGCTCTATAGTTCCATCGAGGGCATACGAAACTGTGTTAAATATATACACTCATCTCCCGCAAGGTTGGATAAATTTAGGGAGTATGCTCTTTATTTCAAAATGGATCAAATGTCTAACATACCAATGGATGTTCCAACTAGATGGAATGCCACATATAAAATGCTTGAAAGTTCTAAAAAATATCAAAAAGTGTTTACAAGAATGTCGGAAGAAAATGCTCCTTTTTTTAATTATTTCAATGGGAAAGAAAGAGATGGTTCAAAGAGGATAGGTCCACCCAACGAGGATGATTGGAAGAGGGAAAAGGCCTTTGTGTATTTTCTGAAAAAGTTTTATGATGCCACCTTATCACTTAGTGCAACAAAATCATGCACTTCTCACTTAATTTTTATGGTAATAACGGGCTTAATAATTGATATCGATATGAAAATTAGTGATGATAGTGACCCAATATTACAAAGTGTGGGGAAATCAATGAAGGTAAAATGGAGCAAATATTGGGGAAATTTTGAAAGTGTTAACAAGATGATATATGTTGCTCATGTTCTAGATCCAAGATACAAGCTTGAATTGATACAAATTTCTTTCGAAGATATGGGGGAAAATGACAATACGATCACAAGTCTACTTCATGAAATAAAAAATTGTTTGCTTGAGTTGTATGTTACATATAAAGGGGTTAGTGATCAAAATCAGACTTCAAGTACCACAAGACCCATAACACGAATGAATGCAAACTTGGGTTCTCAATCAAGTGGACTTTCTTATGTAGAAATAAGACTTAAAAGAAAAAGAGAGCAAACAGAGGCTGTGGAAATTACTAATGAAGTGGATAAATATTTTTCGGTTCCTTGTGAGAAACTTGATGGTGATTCATTTGATTTATTAACTTGGTGGAAGGTGAACCAAACATGATATCCAATTCTTTCAATGGTTGCTAAAGATTTATTTTCAATCCCGAGTTCAACCGTGGCAAGTGAAAATGCATTGAGTTTGGGTAGGAGAATTGTTGATCCATTTAGAGATTCATTAACTCCAAAGATGGTCGAGGCATTAGTTTGTACTAATGATTGGCTTAGAGCGGAAGAATTTAATTTCTACAAAGAACCCGTTGATGATGATATTTCTTTATACCAAGAACTCGAAGAACTTGAAAAAAGTATGAAAGATCATTTATTCGTCTATTGTTAATTAATTTGAAGCATATCATTTCATGTTATTTGTTGCATATCATTTAATATCATTGCTTATTATTCTATAGGAACTGCATTTTATTTTATGGTGCATTAATGTTAGATAATAAATCGGTGTCTGTAAGTTGGCAACTATGCATGGAACTGAATTCTATTCATTAGCATATCATTAGTTTTATGGTGCATTTATTCTATAGGAACTGAATTCATCTTTTTTGTGCAGGTATGCCAAACACACAAGAATCATCTCTTGAGCTGCCATCTTCATCACACCCACCTGTTCACCCGTAATGCAAATTAATACATGGTTTCTCTTTTGGATGGTGCTTGGATGCTTAGAGCCTTAGACTGTTTCCATATTTTGTAAAGTCAAGATGAATAGCTAGAAATAGATGCATACATATTTTGTTACATATTTTGGACTATTGAAGATACCATATAGTATAGATTGGCATAACATTTTGTATTAAATATTAATGCCTTGCTGTAGTGAAAAACTGAAAATGTTTTACTTTTGCCAATGGTTTGTAGTTTGTATTAATGCTTACTACTGTGTTTGAAATTGTAGTGTGTTACTAGTTAGTACTGCAATATTTTGTATCAATGCTTTATTATTGCCATGCATGGAAATATGAAAAGAAATGCTTATTCTGTGTTTATTGTTTCTAAAATATGTAGGCACTTTTTTATCTTGTGAATAGGAACAGCATACTGTATTGCCATAATTTTCTTGTTGTCATGTTTTTTTTTTAACGGTAAATTTACCGTTACCTAAGACCGGTATACCGATATATCGGTATATCGACAGTCGGTATACCGATGTTTTTGGTAACGGTAACGGTTCTGATTTTAAATTTACCAATAGTATTGGTACGGTAAAAAAATTACTGTAACGGTAGCGGTAACCGTTACCGTTACAGCCCTATATATATATTCACACATGCATCATTAGTTATTTAAAGCCTCACTATCAAATGACAGATAAGGTGGATTCTCCAGATCACTTAAGACCCTAGGCGGACCTGTTGGTCACTTAATATTCCTCGATGATTTATTCAACATTAACATAAACTAGAGGGTACTAGCTACGGGGACCTACTAGTTAAGGCTTCCAGCATTCACGCATACCCATACCACATGTAAGGTGAGAGAGGGTGTTTCGCTTTACCATCTTGCTGACCTCATTTGATAATCTCCTTAGTCGCTTACTACTTCCCATGGGATAAGTAGTCATATCTGATATTTTTAGATTTGTAGGTTTGGGTAGGCCTCATACACATACCATTTAAGACCCATAGACGGGAAGACCTACTCCCAGGTGGACTCCTCGACCCAAGGAAACAGACTATACACGAAGATTATTAAGTTCGTACCCCATTTAGCTTTTAATGCTTTTACCTACTGGAATGAAGTGGGCCACGTTATAGGGTAATTCCCGTTTAGTTTCTCTTCATGGAAGTAGCATACACACATAGTTAATTATCGTCACGGGTTCCTATGGTTAATAATGTGTCATATCATCAACCTACCAAGTCTAATTCTAACTTCTAGTTATATGTTCTATATTAACTTGTGTAATAAGGAAAGTTATATCCTTATCATCCTAGGATATTTATTTGATTATTTTCCCTAATTGGACTTAGTAAATTAAACAACCATCAATACCCTTTAATCCCCTTTTTATTTCATTTATTTATGTTATATGTGTATTACCCTTTATAACCATAACAGTCATATTTTCCTAAGGCAAAATTTAATCTTTAGTTGCCTTTTATTTCCATTAATTACAATTAATGTCATTTATTAGCCTAACGACCATAATTATCCTAAGATATTAATTATAAATGGATATCCTTATCTTATTAGTCCTGAAATATCTATTTGTTGTACCCCAAAAGACATTGCTAATTTTATTTATTTATTATCTGTTTTATATATATATATGTGTGTGTGTGTGCACCATACCTTTTCACATTAAGCCGACCACTTGTGGATGCTGGATTTGCCTATCGGTTCCGGGCAGACTTCTACCACCAATTGAGCTTAACCTCCTATCTTAATGTGAATATAAATTAAATTCTTTAATTGGGGATTACAACATTAATCCTAATAAATCTTAGAAATTGTAATTGATAGACTTAATAACCTAGTTAAATTCACTTTCCCCCAATCACTATCGGTTACAATTGTTATTTATTTATTTGTGGTCATATTTATAGCAACCAATCACATTAATTGCTACAATTGTCACTACAAATATATTAATTTAATTATGGATTACATTTACATGTATTATTCCATAAATGAATATCATTCAAACATTCAATATAATGTAGATTTTGTTGTTTACGTAGATTCAGATGGATAATGTATACATATTTATAATTTTTTGTTGGAGAATGGAGTTTTGATGACAACAACCTTATTTCAATTATCATTAATTGTAAAATATATACTAACACTTTTGTATAGAATATATATATATATATACATATGCAGGAATTATATACAGGAAATATTACTGAAGACTGTACAGTTTAAAGATGATAGAAATTCAAAATTCAGAGAAATATCAAGACTCATGAGTATTCAAGATTTCAAGAGTTCAAGATTAATACTGTTATAGAGTCTAGATTTTGTAAGACTCTAAATAGCACTCCAGGATCAATATTCAAATTCTGAGTTTCAAACTCTGATTTCTATCCTCAATTCTCTATATTTTATTTTTATATTTTCCTTTCTTATTTATCTTTGTTTTTCAAACTTAAGTTTTATGTATTTATAATTCTATACTTTATATTTATATAGTTTAAAACATTATAATTTTATAAATATGTTTTTACAGTTTAAATTTATGTTTTCATATGTTTTTCTACTTTATAATATAAATTTAAAACACTATATTTTTGTTTAAGAATTTCCAGAATTATATTTATATCAAAACACATGAAAAAATGTTTAAAATTTAAATTTGCACTAGAATATGTCGACATATAACTGGTAGAAATTTAAATTTGAACGGAAGTGTTTTTGTACCATTTGAAATGTTTCAGAAAAGTTGCAACCTTTCACACACTATAAAAATGGCTTGAATTCGAATTTTTAATCATCTCTTCTTCTCTACTTTCACTCTCTTTCATTATATAATTATTCTTAATCATTTTTATGATTTATACACTTATACTCGGCCAAATTCAATTCTGTTTTGATCAAACTTCTTCTCTCTACACTCTCTTCTCATCTCTCTCTAAATCAAGTGCTATAAGAGTTATAGGGCTATTTGTAATTGTTGGGGTTGAGTAAAGGAACGGCGGTATCCCTTGTAGCCGTGAAATCAAGGACGGGTAATCGGTGGTATCCCTTGTAGCCGTGAAATCAAGGAGGTTGAAATCGGTGGTGTCCCTTGTAGCCGTGAAATCAAGGAGGTTGTACTTGACTATTGATATAATCATAAAACTCTGCGCAATCCAGTGTTGTGCCGGACTGGACGTAGGGGCAATCCAAACCAGTATAAAATCCGGTGTGTACTTTCCTTTTCTACATTTTTATTTCTGTTTATTTTGCATCTGTGTTTAAATCTGTGTCTGTGATTTTGTTTATGATGTTTGATTCATTCTGTAATTCACATAAGTTTTAGATTTTGTTTAGATTCTCACAAACACTATTCACCCTCCACTAGTGTTTGTTTTTCCTTAACATTCCATTCTGCAATCCCTAGCAATTGGTATCAGAGCAATGTCCTTCAAAAAGTTCATAATCTGATTTTTGAAAATAGTGATAATGGCAACCAATACTGGCAGCAATAATAGTTCTTATATAGAGCATCAATCCACTGTTAGATCACCATTATTTAATGGTAGTAATTATTCATATTGAGCATGTAGAATGAAAATTTATTTACAGTCAGTTGGTTTAGACACATGGAATAGTACACAAAATGAGTATGTTGAACCCACAACTGCATTTGCACAATGGACAAATGAACAAAAGACTACTGCACAGAGCAATTCTAAAACCATGAATATGTTTTTGTTTATTAGATAGGAATGAGTTTGATAGAGTACCAGTATGTAAAAATACTTATGAAATCTGGAGGACTTTACAAGTTACTCATGAAGGAACTAGTAAAGTTAAACAAACTAAGATAACAATGCTAGTTAATCAGTTTGAATTATTCGAAGTGAACGAGAATGAGTCTATTTTAGATATGTACTGCAGATTTCAAGAGATAGTGCATTCATTAACAACACTTGGAAAAAATTATTCTGAAGCAGATCAAGTCAGAAAAATATTGAATTCACTAACTCCAGAATGGTATCAGAAAACTTTGGCTATTGAAGAAGCCAATGATATCAATGAAATGAAGATTGAGGAGTTAATCAGAAATTTGATGTCTTATGAAGTCTAATTACAGAAAAGAAAAGAAAGATCAACTGAAAAGAAATATATTGCGCTTAGAGCAACAATAAATGATTCTAACTCGAGTAGTGAAGAAGATGAAGAAACAACGCTTATGACAAATCATTTTGGAAGATTTCTAAGATATAGAAGGAAGAGCTATAATCAAGAAAGTTCAAAAATTAATAATGGTCGATGTTTTAACTGCAACAAACCAGGCCATATAAAAAAATATATCCATATCCAGACAAATCGACTCAATAAATGTACAACAGCAATTCATCAAGGAAAAAAGCATACGCAGCAACATAAGATGATTTAGATTTGTCATCAAGTGATGAAGAATTAGAAATTGGAAATACGAATATATGCTTTATGGTAATTCAGAGCTCAGAAAATCATAAAGAAAAGGATCTAAAAATCGGGTATGCATTAATTAATTTTAATTTTATTTTGGTCAAGTGGTTGCTTTGGTTTGAATTTAAAACCTGAAAAATAAATTTTTGAAATTTAAAATTCAAATTTGAAATTTGAATTCTGAAATTCAAAATAATAATATAATAACCCATAAATTAATAAAATAAATTGTTTGTATGTCCATTAGGATTAGAATTATTTCAGGAAATCATTAAACCTGAAATATAAATCGACAATATAAATTTCAAAACATGAAAATTCAATTTCCTTTGAAGTTAAACAAGTATGTCGACATAAGGAAACGTCTATGTCGACATATCTGACCAGTTTTGAAGTTCAAATTTTGAATTTCAAAAGTTTAAACTTTCAAACTTCCCTCCAATCTTTTCATCAACTCTCAAGGTCTGAAAAGGTGTCATTTCAATCTGAAAAGTTGTGCCTATTTAATTCATATCCATTCAATTTCTATATATACATCTATCATTTCTACCTTTCGTTCACAACTCAAAACAATATTCCTCATATCTATTCTCTTCAAAATTATCAATTCAATGGCTTCCTCAAGATCATCTCAAAAATTGAAGATAAACAAAACAATCAAAGGTTATCTTCATAATGGCAAAGAGCCCACCAAAACCTATGGTAACTATTTAGCAAATGCGAAAGTTAACACGGGTGCTTTTGTCGTCTTTAGCGACTTTCCCTCTTATGATCTTGTCTCTCTTTTCGAACACAATGAAGTGTCGAGTCTAATTGACTCTCGTGACAACGACGAAGTATGTTATCCCAAACTTGTTAAGATGTTCTATGCAAATCACAATCGCAGATTTTACGAAGACAATGAAAATCAAATTTAGAGTAGTGTCAAAGGCAATCAAATTGTTCTTATGCCGAAATCTTAGCCAGCGTGGGCTCAGATTTTTCAAATTTTGCTATCAATGAAACCGATTGGGAAACCTATCATGATATTTTTGAAGATGGAGCTCTAAGGGAATTCAAAAATCGCTTCTTTCGTCCAAAAAAAAAAGAATTGTCAACTTTCTCCTTCAACATACCATCACTCCCCTTTCCGAAATTTCAACAATCCAACTCTCAAAGTCCAAAAGGCTCTCTTTGCTATTATGGGTTGATATATCATCAATTGGGCCGAAATGATTCTAAATGAAATTAAGCCCATAGATTTATCTACAAGAGGAAACACTCCCTACTATGGTGTTTATTTCACTTACATTTTCAAATACTTTAATGTTGATCTTCATGGAGAAGAATTTGCGCCTAGAAAAGTGTTTGACACATCAAACATTCAACTCATGTAAATTCCTCTCACCTTCAAACCATATGAGACATTTGAGGCTAAACAAGCTCGAATACAACAAGAACAAGAGCCAATCGAAGTCAAAGAAGAATAAGTTTCTATGGAAAGTATTGAGTATCCAACCTCTAAGCGTATTTACAAAGAGAAGATTGTTAAAAATCAAGTGGAAATTGTCAACAATCAAAAGAAGCTTAACAAGAGACTTTCCAAAATATTCAAATTCATGGTCAAGATAGGAAGAAAGCTTGGAATTTCATCTTCCTCATTATCATCTGAAAACTAGGCCATCTAGTTTAGTCTACCTTTATGTATTCAACTATATTTCCTTGTATTTGCTTTCGAATCTCGTATTTAAAGTGTGTTTTGATTAGTTGGATGTATTTGCTTTCTATCAAGTAATGAATGGAGTTTTATTTATGATAAAATCATCTTTATGTTTCTGGATAAATTATAAAACTAATTATAGCATAAGAGTTCAAAAGAATTCAAATTTTCAAAATTTCCAAAAATTTCACTATAGTATGTCCGTATAGGAAAAAGGGTACGTCGACATATAACTGACAGTTTTTCAAATTGTTTCAAATTTTAAAATTAAATTAACTACTCATGTCCATTCAAAATCCAATGAATTTCAGACCCTATTTAAGTCTATTTCTTCCAGAAAAAATCATTATTCTATTCCTCCTTCTTCCTTAGTCATTTCTGATCAAATCCATGGCAAATCCTATCCATAATCTTAGTGAAAATCTAGAAGAAACCTTGAATTCTTTCAAAAATATTCTCTCTATAATTCTACGAAATCAGCGTCATCTCGAACTAAGTCAAATAAAGATGTTCGAACAACAAGAGAAGCATTTTGATGCAATGAGTTGGCTAATCTCTTATCTTTTCACAGATGAAGATAATAATCTTGCAAAGGCTCCGCCAACCAAAGAAGATGAGGATTGGGAAGTTATTAAGAAGGATCCTATCTTTGGAGAAGATGGTTGGGTTAAAGTTCCAAGAAACGTTTAATTATTCTATACGATTTGATTGGTTGGTTTAAATATTCTAAGACACATGGTGTGGTGTGATTTGATTTGGATTCTATTGTTTGAAACTTATATATATTAAGACATATGGTGTGATTTTATTAGGTTTGTATATGTATATATATCAAATAAACATATGTATTGATAATACTTGGATTGGTTTGTATTTAATAATCATATTGCTAGGTATTACTATTATAAGTTTGAATAGATTAAGGGGGTGTATTTTACTTAGAATTAGTTAATAGATTAAGGGAGAGTATCATTATTAGGTTAGTTACTTAAATTATATTCAGAAAGTTATACATTTTAGGGGGAGTACCTTTAGAATTTCTTTTTGGTAATGCCAAAGTGGGAGAAATTATAAAATATAGATATAGTTTATAGGACTATTACGGATAGGGGGAGTACTAGAAGGATCATCATCAACAGGTATGTACATGTATGATATTTTATAAACTAAGGTTGTCATCATCAAAAAGGGGGAGATTGTTGGAGAATGGAGTTTTGATGACAAGAACCTTATTTCAGTTATCAATGATTATAAAATATATACTAACACATTTGTATAGAATGTATATATACACATATGCAGGAAATATTACTGAAGACTGTACAGTTTAAAGATGATAGAGATTCAGAATTCAGAGAAATATCAAGACTCGTGAGTATTCAAGATTTCAAGAGTTCAAGATTAATATAGTTATAGAGTCTAGATTTTGTAAGACTCTAAATAGCACTCCAGGTTTAATATTCAAACTTTGATTTTCAAATTCTATTTTCTATCCTCAATTCTCTCTATTTTATTTTTATCTTTTCTATTTTCCTTTCTTATTTATCTTTGTTTTTCAAACTTAAGTTTTATATATTTATAATTCTATACTTAATATTTTTGTAGTTCAAAACATTATAGTTTTATAAATATGTTTATATAGTTTAAATTTATGTTTTCATATGTTTTCTACTTTATTATATTAATTTACAACACTATATTTTTATTCAAGAATTTCTAGAATTATATTTACATCAAAACACTTGAAAAAATGTTTAAAATTCAAATTTGGACTAGAGTATGTTGACATACAGAAAACACTATGTTGACATATAACTGTCAGAAAATAAATTTGAAAGGAAGTGACTTTCACCATTTGAAACGTTTCAAAAACGTTGCAACCTTTCACACACTATAAAAAGGGCTTGAATTCAAATTTTTAATCAACTCTTCTTCTCCACTTTCAATCTCTTTCATTATATAATTATTCTTAATCATTTTTATGATTTCTGCACTTATACTCTGCCAAATTCAATTCTATTTTGATCAAACTTCTTCTCTCCGCGCTCTCTTCTCAGCTCTCTCTGAATCAAGTGCTATTGAAGAGTTATATGGTTGTTTGTAGTTATTTGGGTTGAGTAAAGGAATCAGTGGTTTCCCTTGTAGCCGTGAAATCAAGGATGGGTAATCGGTGGTATCCCTTGTAGCCGTGAAATCAAGGAGGTTGGAATTGGTGGTATCCCTTGTAGCTGTGAAATCAAGGAGTTTGTACTTGACTATTGAGATAGTAATAAAACTTTGCGCAATCCAGCATTGTACGGGACTGGACGTAGGAGCAATCCGAAACAGTATAAAATCCGGTGTGTTCTTTCCTTTTCTGCATTTTTATTTCTGTTTATTTTGCATCTGTGTTTAAATTTGTGTGTGTGATTGTGTTTGTGGTGTTTGATTCATTATGTAATTCACATAAGTTTAAGATTTTATTTAGATTCTCACAAACACTATTCACTCCCCCTCTAGTGTTTGTTTTGCCTTAACGATCCATTCCGCAATCCTTAACTTTTTTGCGTGGTTAATGTAGTTATCTTCCTTTAATACTATTATTGATAATTTAATAATTTGGTTTAATCAATAACCAAACATTCCTTTTTGTATTCAATCTTGCCATAAGTTTCAAATCTTAAAAAAAAAGACCGTTAGCTATAGTTATTGTAAATTATGCCTGATTATTGGAATAGACATATTTCAATCCACAAAAAAACGTTTGTTTATGTATATTTTGGAATAGTTGATGCAAACTACGCACAAATATGTATGTTTATATTTTTACATACATTTACACAAATTTTCCCTTTTAAAATCTTTTGTCATACTTCTTATTGGTTTCAAATATTGTCTTTTTGTTCAAAAAGGAGAAAACAACATATTACAACAACTAAGCCAAAACCCCAGCAACGTTGAATACAAACAGGTTTATATCTTTTAAATAAAAAATACATAATTCACCATTTTATCAAAATTACATAGTTTATCATTTTAACACTGAAACTAGAGACCTGGAATATAACTACAACTAAAAAAAAATTAATGGGACTGATTTCTAGATCTACAATGTTCTGCAACAACCTTAATGTATTTTTAAGCACAATTGTAGGCAATATGTATAAACAATTAAGTAAGCCTACTAATTATTTTATTCATAACCACAAATTTATACTTTCGAGTTTTGACAAATATTTATAAGCAGATCTGATAGGTGACATTTCAAATTTAACAATATTATAAACATATCTAATGATATTAGACACATATTTTGAGATCTAATTCAAACGAGATAAGTAGGCTATTATAACTTTGTATATAAATTTCCTACTTACCTGAAAACATCCAAATCTGAATAATCTTTCAGGCCTACAATACCTAAATTCATACAGATCTGCAATTATTCTGAAAAGGGGATACTTTCAAATCTATAGATTTGCAAGAAAATAGGAAAAGAGGGGAGAATCTTATGAAGATTAGCTTAGACGTCTATCCATACCCTTTTCCATTTAAATACGGTAATCCCTTTTAAATCTATGTGATTTATATTTGATGGATTGTATATGAATATATTTTTAATTAAGAAATTGGTTTGAAGATAAAAGGAAATGGCAGAACTTCGTTGCTGCCCATAGATTTGTGTGGAAAAGAATGAGGCCTTACCCCTTTATTTATAAGAGTGGTATTGGCCATGAATCGTTAGATCTATTTAAATAAACATTCGTCCATTTATATTATATGATATAATGAAAATACCCAACAAAACCTAGCAATCACTGGGCACTACAGGCCCGAAGTAGTTAATACCCTCCTAGGAGCGGTCGACCGCCCTTTGGCTGAAATGCCCAGTGAAGGCTGGTTAAAGAAGAAAAGGGATATATTATTTATTCTACTTATTTATTTCCATCTATTTTTCGTATTTCGTTCGTAACGTTTTCATTTGAACTTTGTTCGCGAAATTCCAAACATGAAAGTTAATCAGAATTCCGAGACGAATGCATTGGTTGGTCAAATTCCATCGTTTGCAGAAATTCCTGTTTTGATATTCTAATAATTAATTTCTATTGTCAAAATTCTGGGTTGTTACATTCTTCCCTCCTTAAAAAGAATTCCTTCCCGAAATTTTGAAATAGGTTGTCCTATCCTACAAAACCAATATGTGTATACCCACTTTGCAACCATGTGTACATGTGCACAGTGTACATAACACATTTCAGTCATAAAATATGTATGCAAGATGATTCTAAATCGGGCCCTCTATATGTATGCATTGAATTTTTTTTAAAATACTTTTGAAAACACGATGCAAAACATCCTAAATATACTGGTAGTTCTATATGAATGCAAATTTCAAAAATCCTTTTTCATCCATAACCCTCACACGATTACGAATAAAAGTGTGAAGCAACAAACTTTGCACCCAAACCCTACCATCGAAAAATGTCGACGCATCTAATCGTTTCATATTTAATTTCTCCTAAACTGGAAAAAGGAAATCTAAACGAAGAATTCTAATGTTTCTTTCGCTTATAAATATTCCATTTCTCGCCCTACAGTGGATTTTTCACCTCAGTTACCCAAAATACTCCAAAAATTTCTATTTGTAGACTGTAAAGGAGACTTAAAATAAGCTCTAAAACGTAAAATGAGTTAATTTATAGCTCGCGCGCATCATTGACAATGTATGCAAACAACGTTTCCAAGGCTAAAACAACATTTCCCTTGTTATCGTTATCATTTTTATCGCATCATCGGTCCTACTGGACCGTAAAACTCGCACATGAAGCATCCAAACATCTTCCATATGCTATTTATGTGACCAAAAATCAAAAATTTTCAAAAAAATAAATTTCCGCTTGAAAACTTCTTATGTTTATTTTTAAAATTTCTCTTCAATACCATTTCACTTTCCATATGAGATTCATATGAAAAATCAAAATTTCGGTAACGTATTTTTGCACCATTTAAATCATCCATTTTATTGTAAAACAGATGTTTAAATATGTATAAATTGTTGTATCCAAATTTTGCGTTTTTGCGCGAACCAAAATAAAAGAAAGTGATTCAGTAATAATAAAAAAGGTTAAAAGTTTTTTTTTTCAAATAACGATTTTACAAAGGTTTCAAAGATGTATTTTGTAGAAACTTAAATGATTCAAGTCACATGTTGGCGAAGAAGGAAGTCAGTCACGCAAAAATGCAAAAAACTGAAATCATACACAAAGAACAAAATAAATTTTAGCTTAACAAGGAACGGTGACTTGTTTATTTTATTCCCGTGATGAAAACCCTACAAAACCGTCTCTTTGCTAAAATTTATCCAACACAAAATTATATTCTTTCCAGCTCTAAGACAAATGCTAGTTTTAGATAAGAAAATGAGATTTCATTCAAATAGATATGTGTGAACGACACAAACGTTTCAAAAAAATAGAAATCTCATTACCCAAGTCGTGCGATTTATACAACACTAGTAGTTAGAAACACTACAACAACAAAGATAAAAATACTGGAAAGGTAAACACAGGATACAAGATAAAACACACAGGGCATAAACTAACAACGACTACCCATTGTAGGTTGGTCGAGCTCCGCGGCTGGAACTAGATCCATTACCACGTCCGCGTCAGGAACATAGTATGACCAAGATGCAACCAATCTCATGCGCCTGACGGCGCTGCTCCTCACGGACCTCTCGGAGCTCGGCCTGAATGTTGCGGAGGGTAGCGAGCTCTGGGCTTTCCTGACCAGGCTACTGGGGCTGTTGAGGCTGCTGAGCTGGAGCGGGCGGTGAGGGGCAGGAGCATCGGGCAACTGAATGTCCATCTTCTAAAGAGTGGCGCGGCTAATGGCGGTCGGCACTTTCTTCACCGCTGTACCTCCCGAAAGTCTTACCTGGCAGTGTCGGAAGACACATGTGAGAAGATGACTATAGGGAAAATAGCTCTGTGGGGTGCCGATGAAGGGATCATAAAGACGAATCATAAGCACACGTGCCCGATTGACGACTATACCGCCAATGATAGCATAAGTGGTACGACGAACAAAAGGATAAATCTGCTCCAAGCTTCCCGTCTTCGAGATGATATTGTGTTGTATAATACACATAACTACACAGGCGATGGGTCGTAGATTGGCAGTGATCCAGGCTCAGGGGGCCTCAAGGAAGATACTCTGAAGAATTTGATCATCCTCCATCTCAATAGCATCAAGCTCGGCTCCGGCTGCTATGATTCCCAAAATCTGAGCTAATTCGTCGTTGGTGAACTCGATACAGGTGCCCATGATCAGATAGGATGAAGTAAGACTCATCATCGATGTCAGCATCCATCTGGGCATCAAACAGACGAAAGCAATGCGGATACAGTTCGCTTTCAAAGTTGTCGAAGCTTAGGATCGGTGCTAGGCCTACGACGACAAAGAGTTCCTCCAAACCAAAAGCGGTGAAATCAACGAACTTCACCAGCTGAGAAAAATGAAAATCGTAATTGGTCATAGCCAAGTAACGCTCAATGTTCTCTTAATTGCAGTCTAACCATGCGGCTTTCTGAGGTGTGATGCCGGGATGCTAAGAGGCGACATTACGAGGAGGTGCCATGGAGCAATCAGCGAATCGAACGAAACAAAATTACAAATCTGGAGTATAATCGGGTAGAGATTTGCACGAGAAGGATTTTAGTTGTAATTAGGGAGGAAACAGAGCGGAGGTTGCTCGGATTGGAGCTTGGAAATGGAGAATGGTTTGGGTTTGGGTAAAAATGGGGTTGGGGAAGGAGATATCGGCTGGAACGATAAATATATCATTTCAGCTGAATTAGTTCGGGAACAGGTCGCTTCCTTTTGGGGGGAGCGGTCGACCTTACCTACGAAGGGAGATCGGCCGCTTGCCCCCTAAAGGGAGCGATCCGAACCTTGTCCCAATGCCCCCGAATAAATTATATAAAAATTAAAATAAAATTCCTATTGCATCGAAACAACGGCTGACCCCATCCGAATTCTCATATCGACTTCCACCCCTCGTCGAGTAGAGAAATTTAATTTTCAATGCCTTTTCCCTACCTCAAAACAGTTGTGATCATCAAACGAAAGAACATAAAACATGAAATCAACTAGAAATCTGAAATAAAATTAAAATGGATTTTCTCCTTAACTAGCTGATTTGTAAAACTAAGTGATTCAAAATCAAATATGCCAAAAATCTGGACAAAGGATTTCCTTAGCCATTTCGAAGGAAGATTTAAAACTTTTCGAGATTGGAATTTATTATAAACTTATGGTTTCGTATTTATAACTCAAATTTATTATTATTATTCCAGTTCGTATTACAAATTGAAAAACCTTTTCATTTTCAAAAGTGTTGGAACTTTAAAATCATAAGTATTAATTGTGATAATTTTAATAAATCGTTTAATGTATATAAAACAGAGGAATACTAAAATCACAAGGAACAGATATTTATTATTCTTAAGTTTAGTGGTATATTCCTTGTCATTTATAATTCCTTCCTACCAATCGGATTATGCTTATTAAAATTACAGAAAGCCCAAATAAATTTTGAAACATGAATAGCTTAAATTTAAAAACCATGTCTTTATAAAACTAGATCGTCATAAAATCATTTTCCGAAACCATATTTCAAAACTTTTGGAGTCCATATTATTTTTCTAAATAGTTTTTAAAAATAAATTCCCTCGAATACAAGGCCAAGGACTCAATGAATATTTTCAAATAAAGGAATATTTGGAAATTCAATGAAGTAACGAATGGACATAACCTGTAATTATATTTTCAAAAAGGATACAAAATACTAAAGTGAACTATTCCTTTGTGGATCGATTAAAGGTCTATAACCGGAACTTCCAACAAAATTAAAAACCAGAAATCATGACTATCTCAGCTGTAGCTAGATTTTCATCCAGTCTCCAAACTCAAATCAACAGAACCTACCATATGTCGTCCTCATGCTCTTCACAACGAGATCGGCAACGTATTGTGGGGTAAGACATAATTTTCTAGAAACCCAAATTCAACATACTTCAATTCTTAGTTGCTTAAAGCACATTTAATATAATTAGACTCAAGACTAATTCATCGTTGATATAGATTAAAGTTGAGTAAGAAAGACGAAGAAAAATAGAAAATAAAATGAATTATGTTCTCTCATGAGTCCTAATTTAACTAATTCCTTTGATCGTTTAACCTCGCTCTAATACCAAATGTAACACTCCCATACTTTTCTGAGCCCAAATTTTGACAAAAATTGAAACTCGAGCACAGCATGTTAATTTGGTAATTTCAAATAAATGAGCACGAGCATAACCAAATAAGATAAAGATAACTCGCAGCGGAAACAAAATAGGATAGGCTAGTATTAGCTCAAGTAGTTATCTTTTTCAAAGTAAGTCACTATGCCGATACCGAGCATGAGAGAGAACGAGAACCGAAAGCCAAACCTAAACACCTATGAGAACCCGACCTTCTCTAAAACCTGGGAGGTTGTAATAAGGAGCGGGTCAAAACAACAAGATTCTGGTAAACAGGAAATGTGCAACACAGATTATAATACACAGATGTATTGTGTTTGGTTCAACCCAAGATGTATGCCTACTAAGGTTAGTGATTCTATCCTAACCTCGTAAATATTTACGCATGACTCTAGCTACCCTTCCCAAGGTAGTATACCTAAAATATGATACCCTGATAGAACATTTACGCATATATTCATGAAGCCTCTATACCAGAACATGGCTGGTTATTTAATTGAGAGTGGACCATTAATTACGGAGTTTCTTTATATATATATATATATATATATATATATATATTCACACGTACATCCTTAGTTATCTAACTTGTTATAACCCGAAAATCTGAGCCAATTTAAAATTTTTATTTTGGCAATTTTAGCAAATTTTGAATATTTAAAATGAATTATTTTAAATAATAACGACGAGAAATTTATTTTGAATGGAATTCGAATGTATATTTTATATAGATCGTCGTTAGAATATAAATATTTATTTATATATATATAAGGAATTGAAAATGGCGCGGTAGTTCGATAATTCGATTTCAAACTTCAAATGAATGTACAGGATTCAAAAGAAACCGGATTTTAGTAAAACCAAAAATATTCGAATCTATTTGTGAATATCTTTCCAACGAATCCGAAAAATCGAAATTTCATAGCGGGAATCAAAAGTTATGTCCAGTTGAAATTTCAGAATAGTCGCTATGGAATTCTGGCCCTTAAAAATGGAAATTTTGCAAACGACCTTGGTTTTTGACGAAACCACTTTTGTTGGATCCGTGATGTAAAGTAATTTCTAGATTCCAATTTTCATAATTTTTCGAATCAATATGTGAGCGTGGCAAAGGAAAACGCGTTTGACCAGTTTCAGTTGATTTTAATCGACTTGAAAATGACCATTTTTCAAACGGTCTCAGAATTCGATGAAATTAGTTTTGTTAGGACCATATCGTCAATACGAAGCTAGAAAATATTTTTTGGGAATTTTTAGAGTTCGTATATGGCCCCAGTAAATTGAAATGCGCATTCAAATTCAATATATAGAGTTATATGTTGATTTTGACGAAAACTGATCGAAACGATCGAATCAGCTTACGATACATATCCCATTGAGTTCGGAATGGGGGTAATTAGCTATGGACGACAGGCAGTGGGTCCCGTTTTGAGGTCAAAATAAAAAGTTTCTTTTTGAAAAGAATAATAATAATAATAAAATAAATAAACACCCCCTCTTTCTTCTATTATCTCAGGCCCCCCTTCGTTACCTTATCAAATCGATCGATTAAAAATAAAGAAGGAGCAGCGACTGCCGACGCGCCGCCGTCGAGGCGCGGTTCCCCCACCGCCTCCCAGTCCTCCATCGCGCCCTCTCTCTCCTCTCGCTCTTCCCTTCAAATCGCGAACGCCCTAACCAGAAGACCCCACAACCCACGACAGCCACCGCGCCGCCTGTGCCTGTCCCCCTCCGATCCTCCACCAAGCCCTGACGTCCCCTCTCCTTCCCTTATTCCCTTTAAACCCCAAATCGCCCTTAGTCACCACAAACCCCACTAACCCGCAAACCCTTCCGCTTCCAAGAACGCCACCGCCACCTGGAGGACTGCCTCGCCTCTCCTGCCACCTCGAGATGCCGGTGCTACTCCCCCTCTGGCCGTGGAGCCTCCGACAACCCAAAACAGTGAGTTTTGTCCCCTTTTTACTTTGATTTTTAGGTTATAAAATCATGAGATGTTTAGCTATAAAAGTAAAGATATTTAATCATAAGAAAGGTTTAATTTTTCACTATGAAAGGTTTAATTTTTAAAAGAAAAAGGGTTTAAATTTTTAAAGGAGAAAAAGATATGATGTTTAACACTATAAAAATATAATCTTTTCTATATAGGTAGCGATAGAAAAATATAATATTTGTACATATAATTTTGAAATAAAAATAAGACCTTTGTTTAAATAAAAATATGATTTTTCATTTGTTAAAGGTGAGATTTTTATCGTATGAAAGGTGATATTTTTAACATAGAAAAGTATTGATTTTTAACATAGAAAAGTGTGATTTTTATAATTAGAAAAGAATAGATTTTTATTTAGAGAAAAGATTTGATCTTTAGTTATTCAAAGATTTTATTTTTAGTTACAAAAGAAAAGATAAAAATTTTGTAAGTGAAAAGGATAAGATTTTTATATAGTAGAGATTATAAAAATATAATTTTTATAAAGTAGAAGTATTAAAAAAAATCTGATTTTTAAATAATAGAGAATATAAAAATATTATCTTTATATATGTAGCGAAATAAAAATATTATTTTTAGTGAAGTAAAAATACGATTTTACATATAAAAATATAGTTTTAATATAGAAAGAAGTGTTGTATAGATATATAAAGTAGAAATAAAAATATGATTTTTATTTATTGAAATGAAATAAAAATATAATTTTTATATGAACAGCGTGAAAGGAACTGAATTGGAATTTCAAAGGAATCCAGATGTTCAGCAGTTCAAAGGCAAAGCACGACAGAGTGGAACCCTCTGTGAGAACTTCTCACTTTTAAATTTAATTTTCTAGTTAAAATATATACTAGGATGCAGACGGTGTTTAGTAGCACCCGACACCCGTCGTCCACAGGCCATGGATGGCTTGTATACTTGTTTGTTTGATTTTGATGTGTAGTTGATTGTGTGATGTGATGTGAAATGAAATATTTATGTAGTTAAAAATATTTTTATAGTTAAAAATAGAATTTTTAACATGTATATGAAATGAAATAGATTAATATAAACAAATCGAACGATTTGTTTATATACACATATTTGACTGATATTGATTGGGACGATAAATTTTACACATCGCCCAACTGTACAAATAAAATCTGCGTTTGATTGTTTGAAAACCCCACACGGGTACTGGGGTGATATATGACATACACTAATCCCAATAATTAGTTGTATGTCGATCGATCGATTGACAGACTGTGATAAGCGTTGAATATTTATATTTGATGCTTATACAGTGTAGAATGCCCTTTGGATGCTGGTTGATTATTTGTCATTGTTGATATATACAAGCGTTGTATGGAAATCCATAGAAATAAAATCTATAGTAATTGATTGGGCCTCATTCCAGTTTTGAAAAAGAAATATTTGAAATAGAAATATATAAAGCCATGTTGATTAGATTGACGCCATTTTGATGCGAACGATATTTATATCGGTTTTATTCATTTTTCAATGAATATTGAAAGTGATTTCGAATTTCGAATTATATTGAAAAGAATTGAAATTCGAATTATATTGAAAAGAATTGAAATTCGAATTAGATTGAATTGAATTGAATATAAAACGAGTTCGAATTGAATTGAATATAAAACGAATTCGAATTGAATTGAATATAAAACGAATTAGAATTCGAATTGAATTGAATATAAAACGAATTAGAATTCGAATTGAATTGAAAATAAAATGAATTCAAATCGAATTGAAATTGAATGGAAATCAATTTGAAATGAATTCGAATTGAAAATGAATTTGAATAGAATTGAATTCGAATTCAAATTGAATAGAAATGAATTCGAATTGAAATTGAATTGAATTGAAAACGAATTGAAATTGAATTAAAACCGATTTGAATTGAAATCAATTTGAAATGAATTTAAAACGAATTCATATTGGAAAATTCAATTTTGATTTGAATTTGAGATGGAAGTTGAAATCGTTTTGAAAACGAATTTAAAACGGTTTTTAAAATACGTTTTGAAAGGAAATCGACGAAATATATAATATATATATATATATTATATATATAGAATGGCCTGAATAGAACGCGCCGCTCCGCGGCCGTTCGTGAATTTCGACCATTGACTTCAAATGGATATTGCGGGAGATCCGACCGTCGGATTCTCCTAAAACTGGAACCGTTGGGTTCGTATCGAAAAGAGCTTTCTGATGAATATTTGAGATTTGAAATCTAACGGTTGGATTTGGAATTATCTCCAAATCAAATTTGGAAAAGGTCGCTGTAAGTGCAGTTCGATGGCCGTTGATGGAAATCGACTGTACGGGCCTTGATAAAATTATTAAAAATATCAATAATTTGTGTAAAATCATAAGAAATGATTTGTGAGGAATTGGGATGAAAAATTCCATATTTGAAAAGATAAAAATAGATTTTTATCGAAATGAACTAGTTTTTGAACTAGAATTTTAATTTTATTTATTTTTAAATAAATAAATTGAATTTGAAAAGGGTTTTAAAAGTAACCAGAATTTCCAATAATTGAATTGGAATGGATTTGAATCGAAATTGTCTTTGGAATATTTCGATGTTGGATTTCGTGATTATACAGATGTTGTTATGGAAATTTGAAAGATATATTTATATCGTTATTCCCAATATGATATTTGTTGGTCGTAGAATTTGATATTGAATATAAGCCGATATATTTCTATTCAGAGCCTTGTATTTAATATCAAATGTGATTTGGGTTTGTCGTGAATGGTGTCTTTATTAACACTGTTCTTAAACCCAGTTGAGAAAAAGATTAAATCTTTTTATTTAGATTTAATGAAGTGAACCAATTAAATAATATTTAATTGGAATTGAATTGGTATTGATTTTTGGGTTTATCGTGAACAGTGTTTTAAATAACACTTGTTCTTTAACCGGATAATTAATGGAATGTGATTTTGGGTTTATCGTGAACCGTGTTTTAAATGACACTGATTCTTTAACCCAGTTAAAGATTAAAACTAAGTGGAGTTTTAATGAATCCTTAATTAGATTGAAAAGACCGAGAATTGAGTATCACCAGTTTTGCTCCAGGCGATAGTTAAATCTTTAATTAGATTTGAACGTGAAATGGTAATTGAATTTACCGATAACACCGTGGTGTTAGATATGAAGTATTACCAGTTTTACTTCATGGGATAAATAGGTTGGGATTGGGAAATAAAATAAATAATTACTTCGGTGTGGTTCGCTAATCCCGACTAGTTTGAATTGATATTCAAAGAAGATTAAAGAATAAATTTAAAGAATTTATCTTTGATAAAATTAATGGGAACCTTTCCCAAAGTGTAAGAATATTTGAATAAAGAATAGTCTGAATTAAAATGAGGCGTATGATGGGTTTGTGTAACACTCGTTTATTATATACGCGAGTTATTCGGAAAGACCGGGTTTATCCCATTCTGAATAACTGATTCGACGTGGTATCGAAGATGAAGACGGTGGTCGAAGACCGGAAATCTTCACATCGTTTGGGTGATTGCTGATGATCTCGATTGGGCGGTACACCCAAGAGGAGAGAAATAGTTGGTGATCGTCCAGATGTACTTGGAGATCGATGGATATGCGAGGAAAGTGCCTCCGGTTTTGTTCAGACCCAGAACGAACTTGTAAATGGACTGTGTGTCTGACATTGGATTTCAGTCTGTGTGATTGATTTCTATTAAATATATATCTGTTTGGCGACGGAGAATTTATTCTCTTGCTTAACGCCCTTCTTTGAGACGTACGAGCTCAGGGGTTATATATTGATGGATATCAAACGCATGGAGTGAATTGCCTGTGTGGCATGCCTAAGTGGCAATTGATCGAGGCTTTTGTTGAAAAGCAAAGTCTTGTGGTGATGATCAAAGCACGGCCTTTGTAGCGTAGCTTTGTGTAGCGTTGATTCGAGAGCCTCACACCCCGGTGGTGAACCAAAAACGGGAGAGGACCTCAGGGAGGACATGCGTTTCTTTCTAGCTAGAAGTGGCGTCAGTGGTTTTACACGCCCTGACGAGTTTGACTTATGTGGTTGTTGCTGTTGCGAGGCGCCTCGGATATATCGGTCGTTCTCGAACCGATGGAGTCATTCGTTGGCTCATTTGCGCCCCATAGGGCGGGGAGACGTATTGTCCAGGGTTTAAGTTTAATCCACATCGAGTGGACCGGCCCTGATGATCCAAGGTGCACTCGAGCTCTGTATCCTGAGACATGGTAGGCTAGATTGTCTCGAATTCGGTGAGGACTATCTTTTGCCTCGGTTCACAGATGGAAATCCAATTTCCAAATACGTGATTTTGCGGTTTTAATTGTAGAACTAGTATGGCGACATGATATATGGTACCCATGTTGTCTACGATTGATACTTATGATTTGAAGTTGTTTTATACACTATGCACCTTAATAGTATCAAATGATTTGTTTTAAACGTACTAAGCATGTTTGGCTATTATAAGGGAAAACCTTATCCCCCGACTTGCGTTGCATTGTGTGATAGGACCTGGGTCTTATAATAGCTTCATTTTTCCAAAAAGCATTGCGCTGTTTTGATATATGCACTGGTATTCTTGGGAGGAAACCCGTTCCGTGTTTACGGCGTGGTCCCTTGATATATCTGATTTAAAGTAAAGTTTTAAATAACTGTTTTAGTTCTCACATCAGTCCCATGACTGACCTGGAGTTTATTGTTTTAACCTAAACTCTGGGTGCCCTTATTTTGACACGGGCAGCTAGTAGTTTTGGTTTTGCAGATTTATATTCACAGGATCCTGATTTACAGTTGGAACGATACTCGGAAAACTCTATATCCGTGTATTACTTCTAGTTGTGTATTGTATTATTTTCCGCTGCTATGTAATGTATTGTAATCTCTGATATTTTCTGTGTAATATTCATTTATACTCTGTATATTCTTGTATTCTGATGGAATTGTTGTAATATACAATGAAATGTTCTTCCATCTGCGTTCTTTTGTGGCTTGTTCTCGAACTATCCGCGCTTTCCTCACCGGGGAAGTTACGGGTTTTTACATAACTTCTCACTATCAAACAATAGATAGGGTGGATTCTCCTGATCACTTAAGATCCTATGAGGACCAATTGGTCACTTAATATTCCTCGATGATTTATTCAACGTTAACCCACTAGTTAAGGCTTCAGTTATTCATGCATACCTATACCTCTTACAAGGTGAGAGAGAGTATTTCTCTTTACCATCTAGCTGACCTCATTTGATAATCTCCTTAGTCGCTTACTACTTCCCATAGGGTAGGTAGTCATATCTGACGTTTTTGGATTTATATGTTTGGGTAGGCCTCACACACATACCATTTAAGACCTCTAGATTGGAAGACCTACACCCAGGTGGACTCCTCGACCCAAGCCACGTAAGACCCAAGGAAGCGGACTATATGTGAAGATTATTAAGTTCGTACTCTATTTAGCCTTTAATGCTTTTCCCTATTGGAATGAAGTTGGCCACGTTATTGGATTATTCTCGTTTAGCTTCTCTTCACGGAACTACCATACACACATAGTTAATTATTGTCACATATTCCAATGGTTAATAATATGTCACATCAATAACCAACCAAGTCCAATTATAACTTTTAATTATAAGTTATATATTAACTTGTGTAATAAGGAAAGTTATATCATTCTTATCCTAGGATATTTATTTGATTATCCAAAGATTTGAGCATTTATCTTAAGGAACAAATCTTGTCTTAAACAGGTTAAAGAACTAGTGTCCTTTAAACACAGTTCACAATAAACCTACAATCTATTTCCAAAATATGGAATTCCACAGAAATCAAATCAATACATAATCGATATAGATTTCTGTATTGGACTAATAATATAAATGGTATAACGGCAAAGCCTCTTAAATTCCATATATAATATTGGTCTTCTTTCACAGAAGCCCATCTCGATTATTACCAATCGAATTTCCACTTAATTCCAATTTAATATATTAAATTGGAAAACTTGATTTTTTTTTTTTGAAAATGCCTTTTTTAAATCTATAAAATAGATTTATAAATTCCAAATAATAATTTCAATGTAAATTGGATTAAAGGACAAATGTCGTTTAAAACACCGTCCACGATAAATCCACTTCACATCTCAATTTATTTATAATTGCGACTTCTAATAATCTTAATTAAAAGATTTCTCTTTAAATATTAATTATAAAAACATAATTTAAAGTAATCATTGAAAATATTCTTTATATAAAAGACTCTAAATGGGAGTATTCTTTATATTACAGATTTTTATCTTTTACAAATATTCTTTGTTTTAACATATACTTGATTAAAAATATTTTTTATGAAAATATATACTTTATATAAAAAGGATTTCTAATGTAAAAATATTCTTATTTAAAAGAACACCTGAATCGAAATGCGACTCAATCATTTACCATATAATTTGGATTATATGGATTTCACACACATCATATATATGATAATAACAGTATAATCATCAAGTCATCCATCTACATCCAAAGTGTAATTTCCACTGTGTAAGCATTAAAATTTAAATCATAATGCTCATCGCAGCCTGTCGATCCAACGATCAACATACAACTGAATATCGGGATTAGTGTATGTAAATTTTCATCCCAACACCCGTGTGGGGTTTCAACCAATAAATAAATAATAAATTTATTTGTGCACTTGGGCGATGTGTGAAAATAATCGTCCCAATCACATAAACAAGTCGGGTAACTTGTGAATGAAAGTGTAATACACAATATATAACCATGACAAGAAAATGTCTCTTTTATATTATACAAAATTCTATTGAAATGAACGAATAAGGATAATAACTTTGTCTCTATTGACAATTTCTGTTTTGCTAGTTTAAACTCAAGCAAAAATGGATATATTGTTTTGACAATTCTAATGGGGCAAAAGGGATAATTTTGATTTAACTAACCTATCTTGACAAGTATATATCTTGCCAAACATAACATATATATATATACATAAATTGCTTTAACTAATTCATTTTGACAAAATGTATATTTTGGTTTAATTAATCTCCTTAATGAAATATGAACTTCATAAAAAAATGTATAATTTTAATGTACAATCTTTCTATTTCCTCTAATTTAAAAATAGAAAATAATATTTTCAATCCTACCCTCTTACTTACATCTAGAGTGTAAATAGAGATATAATTTCTTAAACTATGTTCTTATTTGCATCAAAAGACAAATAAAAATGTAATCTTTTGAAGTTATATGTTCATTCACATTTTAGTTACAAATAGAGTTGTAACCTTTTAATATATGTTTTATTTGCATAAAGAAATGCAAACAAAAGAACATCTTCATTCTTATGTACATTTGTATTGGAGAATGCAAATAAAAGAATAATCTTTCAAAATGTCTATTCTTATTTCATGTAAAAGTGATAAAAAGACAAAAATGAATATTTTTGTCTTAACAACTCTATAGTAACAGAACAAATAATTGGTTTCAACAAATGTAAATTGACAAAAGTGAATAATCGGTTTTAACTAATGTAAATTTACGTTAGTGATTAATTTGTATTTCAATTCTAATATAATATTTCAGTGCTATATTTTGTTTCATCCTTTTAATTTAGACAAAATGAGTGTTTTTGTCTATTTTACTTTAATGATAAAAATATGAATGTTTAGTTATTCATTCTTTACAAAAGCTTAAATAAACATTTTCAATTCATTCTTTTTGAAGTGACAAAAAGAACTCATTTTATTTCATATAAGACATTTGACAAATTGGCTCTTTTCACTTCATATAGAATTGCAATAAAAATGCACTTCTAAAAACTATTCTTTCTATTGTCCTTTAAAATGAAACATTATCTCTTTTGCTACAACTAGAATGTACTAAAATGTAACTTTTAAATCTCATCCTTTATTTATATGTAAAAATGTGAATAAAAGGTATTTCTTAATTTGAAAGTAAAATGAAAGATTTAATTCATGTTTTATTTGCATTGAAGGATGCAAATAAAAATGCAACTCTCAAACAATATTTTATTCATATCAAAATTATAAATCAAAAATGTAACTTTCATTTTGATGGCTTGTTTGCATTGATGAATTGCAAACAAAGATGAACTTTATTTTAAGGTTTTATTTGCAACAAGGAATGCAAATAACAATGTAACTTCGTATTTTGATTTAAAAGTATATTTGAGTGAATGTGAAAAGAAACTCATTTCCAATGTGTATTACATTAGTGAATGTAAATAAAGAAACAAATTTTATTTAAATGTGTATTTGCATTAGCGATTCCAAATAAAAGAACAACTTTGTTTTCAATATGTATATTTGCATTTGTGAATGCAAATGAAAGAACAATTTCAATTTCAATGGGTATTTGCTTTTGTGAATGCAAAGTAAATACAACTCCCATTTGTAAAGTTTATTTGCAGTAATTAATGCAAATAAAAGAACAAATTTCATTTTTAAAGTTTATTTCATTTCAAAGCATATTTTATTTCAAAATATGTTTTATTTCAAAGTATATTCTATTTCAAAGTATATTTGCATTTGTGAACGCAAATAAAAGAACAACATTTATTTCCAAAGTATACTTGCATTTGTGAATGCAAATAAAAGAACAAGTTTCATTTGGAATATGTGTTCGCATTGGTAAATGTAAATTTAAAAGAACAATCTTAAATTTCAATGTATGCTTGTATTTGAATTTGCAAATAAGAGAATAAACTTTATTTTCAATATATTTAGTTGCATAGGTGGGTGTAAATGAAAGAGTGATTTGTTTCAATATATATTTACATTGGTAAATGCAAATAAGGAACAATTTCTATCTTCTATATATATTTGCATTGGTGAATGCAAATAAATAAATTTTATTTTTAATATATGTTTGCATAAGTGAATGCAAACGAAGGAATAAATTTCAATTTCAATGCATATTTGCATTTGTCGATGCAAATAAAAGAATATAATCTTTGATTTCATGTTTTCATTTGCATCGAATAGTGCAAATAAAAAAAATGCAACTTTTATTTCAATTCTAGAATAATATAAAAAAATTATTGTTCTACACTTTTCTATGTGTTCTAATAACAAATAAAAGAATACTTTTATTTGTTTTTACTTTTTTTATACATTTTAATAACATATAAAAGGATATTTTATATGTAAAGCATTTTCCTATGTATTTTAATGTTTTATAAAAGGGTATTTATGTGTAAATATTTTGCTAAGTATTCAATGTCATATAAAAGGGTTTTTATATGTAAATACTTGCTATGTAATTGCAATAACAAATAAAAGAAATTTTATTTGTGAATCAATTCTTATATTTGAATATGACAAATAAAGAGATCTTATTTGTATGTCAATTTTTATATTCTAATATGACAATTTAAAGAGATTTTATTTGTGTAAACAAAATTTAACAAGTACGGATATTTTCTAATGCACAACAATAAAAATAAGATTTTTATTGTATAAACCAAATTTGGCAAACATGGATATTTTTCTAATACACACAGTTCAATCTGGTTGTTATTTGTGATCAGTACAACTAATGACACATACATGGAGTTCACATCACAACCACAACACAATTAACATCGAAATAAATATATAGAACATCAACAGGAATTTAAATAGAATATAAATTTTACATTCATAATAAATAAATAATTTTAATTTATAAAATAAAAATCTCACATTAGTATTTATTCCTCCTGAATTTGGAGTCAGCTCCAAATCCATTTCAGACTATTCCATCATGTAGATCTTGCATTTACGGTCGCAACGCTTTCAGTTTCGCTGAATTCCGATTACATATGGAAAAGTTATGAATTTTCATCGATTTGATTGCATAAATAACATAATTAATTTTTTAATTACATTAAATTACACTTTCTTCCTTCGTTAATAACAGGACCGCGAAACCCATTTCATCGCCAGAGACTTTCCACCACCGCACGCCATCCAGAGCCGTAACCACCGATCTGACATCGCTGCATCAACCGCCATAGAGGCTGAAGCGAGGAAAAAGAAAGAGGAAAAAGGAGAAGGGATTTTCGCATTTTATGGATTTGGATTTTCGAGGGGTGATGATAAGAGAGAGAGGAATATAGGATTTGTTTTCCTTGATTTCTTCTTTCATTTGCAAATGGATTTTGAGGATTTTTTCTCCATGAATTTTTTTGAGATGTAGATCTAGATTCAGAAAGGAAGAAGGAGAATTAGACTTTTCTGATAGAGAGTGAGAAATGAAAAGATATATACATGATTTATTTAACTAAGGTGACCCTTTGTATTAGGCAAGTTATAAATAAATCAAACGTGGTTTATTAAGGCTGAGGTGGCAATATTTATCTTATATTCAAAATTCAAAAATAAATCACAAAGAGGAAGAGAAAACAAAGATAATGAATGCATGAGAAATTGTTTGATGCTAATTGTTATAAATTTGTGTCTCCTCTTTAATTTCAAAACATATAACATCATGATTGTTGGGAACATATTAATTTGCACAGACAAGAATATATATATATATATATATATATATATATATGTGTGTGTGTGTGTGTGTGTGTGAGAGAGAGAGAGAGAGAATTGTTTGTTTTAGGAAGAATAAATAATAATAATGGGAAACAAAAAGTGGAAAGGAAAATAAGGGGATGAAGACATAAGGAATGAGAACATGCAAATGCAATAAGATGCATGAATGTAGAAGTAAGAAAATAAATAAATGTGCACTTAATGGAGAAAAAGGAAGGAGTAACATGTGAAAGATGAATGGAAGGTAAGAGGAATGGCGTAAGAATAAATAGAAGAAAAAGAAAGGAATTAGAATGGGTAGCGGGTGCATTAACTCTTCATGTGTTTTGTCTTAATGCGTTATTTATTTATTTATTTATTTATTTAAGAATTGTAACGTTAAGAAATAAATGAAATGGAAGGGAGAAAGGTGTAATTCTAGTAAAGAAACTTTCTCTCTATTTGTTTGTTTTAGCATTTTTTTATATAATATTTAAATTGAAATGGGTAACGTATAAATTAAATAGGAAACAATGAATGCTAATTAACGGAGAAATAGAGTGGAGAGAAAGAAGCACTGAATTTGAGGAAATTAGAAAAGGAATAGGAAAGAAAAGTAAACTTGCATGAAATGTGAATGGATAGAAAAATTATTTGTGTAATTTATTAAAAAAAACTTTTTAAACCCAATAATTTAATTTAATAATGGAGTTTTCTTTCTGACGCATTTTCTAACAAAAATTTCCTTAAAGTAAATTTTTGAATTGGTTCTAATTTTCCGGGTTGTTACACAAGGTGAGTTCAACTCACCCAGTTTATCCCACTTATACTTTTATAAGCCGGGTTTTTAGTTTTATGTGCAATGTTTGCTAATGGTTAATGATTGAATCACTATGTGCATGTATGCTGAATATTTTAAATATTCATGGATTGAATTAAACATTTGTTTGATTTAATCAGATTAAATCGTTATTTTAATGATTAGATTCCAAATGAGGTAACTTACCTTGTTGTTTACGTTCATAATATAATAAACGTATTAAATAAATAATTTGATGTTGAATGGATGTTATAAATTGATTGTTGATTGTTATTAGTTAAACCGTTTATTTTTGTTTAGTATGATAAATATATTATCGTACTGAATTTGAGGTAACCCTTTGTGATGCCAGGAAGGACAGGTTGGAAGGATCCAACCGCTTTCCACAAATATGTTTTTTATATTCATATTTTATTATATGAACTATTTAACTAGTAGGATTGAATGATTAATTTTCTGTTGATCATTGAATTCAAATTCAGCATTTGTTTATTATTAACCAACGGATTATATTGGTTGAGTAGTAGGCAATGGTTGGCCTGAAATAAATCATTTTATGAGCATTGATTTACAATTAAGTAAATCGATAGAAATAAGGTTATAAGAATTTATTTTATAACCAAAATGGATTTTGAATTCTATTTTATATGGATTATTTGAATAAAGGCTTACTAAAAGAAATAAATAATTATTTTTATCTAGTAACTAAAAACCGAGTATATAAAGCGAATTCTTTTGTTAATGAGTTTTATAAGCAAAGAGCAGATATTAACCAAATGGTTAAGGATTTAAGTAATTGTTTCAAATAACAATTTATTACGACTATTTAATTTAATTAAGTTAATTAAATTAAAGGAAATTATTTAAAGTAATTAAAATAAAGGACTAATGGAATTGGTTAACGGATTTACCTTGTTTTGAGTTGACTAAGTCAATTGTTTTAAACCAAGATAGATTATTAAATAAATTATTGAATCATGACTTATTTTTTTAAAGTAGAGTATTATTTTAAATATCTGAAAAGGGAGATTAACTATTAATGTTGGGGTAAACGAATTGATTTCTAAAATGTTGGAATTTATTATTATTTATAATCAAAGTGATAAATCTTGAAATTTAGTTTCCTTAAATGGAAGTGTATGAAGTTATAGAGCCTTATGTGAAGTTAAGTGAAATGGTAAGCGAATTTATATTTGTATGAACTCTTATTAAGAGTTCCATTGATTGGATTCTATAAAATCCAAATTGGGAAATTTACAAGCAAGTTATAAATGGAATAATGTTATAGGAGTCAAAACAAGTGAAAGTTGGAATTTGTAATCCGAAGGAAGTTAAATGGAATTTAAAAGTCTAAAGATGGGAAGATAGAGATGTTTTAAATTGAAAATGCTTGATTTTGGAATTAAAAAGAAATTTTCGAAAGGAAATATGGAGTTAAAAACCCATGTTTAGAATTGTATGGTAAATAAAAGTGTTGGGATAATGATTGGAATGAGATTTCGTTGATAAACTCATATCTATTCCAAAGATAAGAATGTTGTCGACTCAAGGTCTGAGAGGTAAATAAAATACCCCAACTTGAACGACTTTAGGATTATCCAAGGGTGATATTAGTTTGAAAAACAATGGTAGCTAAGATAATTTAAATAATATTTTCATGAAGGATATTATATGCTATAATTCGAAGAATCATAATTTGAGTGATTTGGACATAAGAATTTGAAAAACGATATTTCAAAATATGGGAAGTTTGAGAAATTTAATTAACAACTGTTTAACTAATGAGGCCAAATGACGCTGTATACTGAATCAATGAATCCACTTTATTTTTTTATGGATGATGGTTGTTTATTTTTATATTTAAATCACCGACTATCAAAATCTAGCCAAATCAATTGTTGGTACGGAAAGACCGGGATCGAATTTATATTCGAAAACCATTCCAACCAGCAAATACGTTAACGATGAAGATGTTCATAAGCTGATCGAGATGGAGCAATTGAAGACCGTGGATCTTCATAAGCGAAAGGATTGCTATCGAATTTCTCTGAATTGCAACCACAGGTTTTCTAACGTGATTCGGTCATGGTTGAGATTTTGCGGATTGCAAGGACTTCTCGCTACTGATCCTTTGGATGAAGTAAGAGGGTGCCTTTGGTTCATCCTGTTCCTGGATGACTTCTATGGACAAATGCCTGACAGAGTATTTTTTAAAAACCACGTATATTGTTTTTTACAAATATACCGAGTTGGTGGCAAAGAAGGGCAATTCTTTAATACCCAGTGTATATTTGTGGACGTCAATTAGTGATTTGACAGATCTAACGATGTGGCATTCAAAGTGAATGGTGGCCAGACGATCAAAAAGATAATTATAACCTCAAGCCCCATCAACTGGAAAATTTCAGAAATCGAGCAGGCAGCATGGCTATGTAGGTCGCTCCCATTAGGGTGTATAATCACCTAACTAGAGAAAAATCATTTCCTTCTTTAATCTATTTCGATGCTATCCCATTCGGGAAACGGTGGTTTGAGCCCAACCGTTGGTGATATACATTTGATACACTCAAGCTACATGAGTGGTCGGTTATGTGTGGCAGGGTTGGAAGATGCTCTTGTTGAACCCCAGTGTATCCCCTCTAGGGTACACTGATCGGAAGGTGGTTCCATGCCTTGTCATAGTCAGAATCAAATCTCCAATAAGCGCCCACGGTTTTCGATTGTATATTATATATGTGGAGCGTGAGATGCAAGTGGTTCACTAGATCGTTATTTCTTTATATTTAGACACTATTATAATATCAGAATAAGATACGATTTCAAAATATTTTGGGTTATAGTAAGGTAAAAACCGTCTGTGTTTATATGAGGGATGATCTTACTATTATCCTTTCTTCCAAAGGGATTTTTAGACTTTAAAATCAATATGGCTATTATTTAAACTTAGTGAGCTTTCTCAAGCTGGTTCACCAGATGGATCCGTTGCGTTTGTAATGCTAGGGTCAGCCCGAGTTACAAGTTTAGGTTATCGAATGTTGTGAAGTCCAGAGATGAGGTGGAGGAGTTTAGACATATAGTATTTCTAGTATTATTCCACTGTGCGTTGTATATGAGGACAGGTGGTTATAACTGTTCAGATTAATTGACTGTTGTACTTTGACGTTGTAAGTATTTTCCAAGTTTTCAATCAAGATTCATTACTGTATTATATTTTATTCCGCTGGATGTGAGACTCTGTTTGGTGTTGTTTCTTCTTCTTATTCTTTTATCCTAATATTTCTTTCTTTCCTCACCCTCTACATTCTTTCTATTAACTGTCTGATTTTTAGTGCAGTTTGGGTTTGACATGGGTTGTGATTGTCAATTCAAAGGATATGGGAAAGTCATTATGTTACACATATTTTCCTAAGGCAACAATTAATCTTTAATTTCCTTTTATTTCCATTGATTACAATTAATGTCATTTGTGAGCCTAACTGCCATAATTTTCCTAAAACATTAGTTATCAATGGTTATCCTTACCTTATCAGTCCCGAAATATCTATTTGTTGTACCCCAACAGACATTGCTAATTTTCTTTATTTATTTATTGCTTGTTATATATATATATATATATATATATATATATATTTGTGTACCAGACCTTTCACATTAAACTGACCATTTATGGATACTGGATTATCGGTCGGTTCCGGGTAAACTTCTACTACAAGTTGAGCTTAACCTCGTGTCTTAATGCGATTATAAATTAAATTCCCTAATTAGGGCTTACAACATTAATCCTAATAAATCTTAGGAATTGTAACCATTAGACTTAATTACCTAATTAAATTCACTTTCCCTTAATCACTGTTGGTTACAATTGTTATTTATTTATTTGTGGTCCTATTTATAGCAACCAGTTACATTAATTGCTACAATGGTCACCAAAAATATATTAATTTAATTATGGATTACATTTACATGTATTATTCCATAATGAATACCATTCAAACATTCAACATTCAATATAATGTATAGTTTGTCGTTTACATAGATTAGGACGGATAATGTATATATATTTATGTACCTTTTCGCGGTTAACGTAGTTATCTTCCTTTATTATTATTATCGGTAATCTAATAATTTGGTTTAATCAATAACAAACATTCCTTTTTGTTTTCAATCTTTCCATAAGGTTTCCAATCTTACAAAAAGACTATAAGCTATAGTTATTGTGAATTATGCCTGATTATTGGAATAGACATATTTCAAACCATAAGAAATACATATGTTTATGTATATTTTGGAGTAGTTTATGCAAACTACGCACAAATATGTATATTAATATTTTTACATACGTTTACACAACTTTTCCCTTATTAAATCTTTTATCATACGTCTTGTGGGTTTCAAATAATGTCTTTTCATTCAAAAAGGAGAAAACAACATATTTACAACAACTAAGCCAAAACCCCAATAACAATGAATACAAATAGGTTTATGTCTTTTAAATAAAAATTACATAATTCATCATTTTAATCAAAATCACATAATTTATCATTTTAACACTGAAAATAGAGACCTGGAATATCACTACATCTAAACAGTGTTTAATGGGACTGATTTCCAAATCTACAGTGTTTTGTAACAACCACAATGTATTTTTAAGAAAAATTATAGGCAATATGTATAAACAATTAAGTAAGCCTACAAATTATTTTATTCATAACCACAAATCTATACTTCCAAGTTTTGACAAATATTTATAAGCAGATCTGATAGGTGACATTTCAAATTTAACAATACTATAAACAGATCTGATGATATTAGACATATATTTTGAGATCTAATTCAAACAAGATAAATAGGCTATTGTAACTTTGTATATAAATTTCCCACTCACCTGAAAGCATCCAAATATGAAATCTAAATAATCTTTTAGGCCTAAAATTCTCATATTCTTTCAAAACTACAATTATTCTGAAAAGGAGGTACTTTCATATTTGTAGATTTGCAATAAAATAGGAAAAGATAGGAGAATCTGATGAAGGATAATCCCTTTTAAGTCTATTTGATTTATATTTAATGGATTGTATATGAATATATTTTTAATTAGGAAATTGATTTGAAGAGAAAGGGAAATGGCAGATCTACGTTGTTGCCCACAGATTTGTGTGGAAAAGAATGAGGCATTACCTCTTTATTTATAGGAGTGGTACTGGTCATGAACCATTAGATTTATTTAAACAAACATCCATCACTGGGCATTACAGGCCCAAAGCGGTTGGCACCCTCCTAGGAGCATTCGACCGCCCTCTGGCCGAAATGCCCAGTGAGGGCTGGTTAAAGAAGGAAAGGAATATATTATTTGTTCTATCTATTTATTTCTTCAGTTTTTCGTATCTCATCCATAACTTTTTCAAATTGACTTTGTTCGCGAATCTCCAAACATGAAAGTTGATCAGAATTCTGAAACGTACACATTGGCTAAAGTTTCGTGGGCAAATCCCATCGTTGCACAAATTTCTATTGTCAAAATTCTGGGTTATTGTAATATATCTCATATTTCAAGTCCAATAGTGGTTTCAAACCTTATAGGGGGTTCGACTCATTTGTCTTTGATGTGTAAGGGTTTGAGAGTTTCTATATTAGGCGTCAAGTTTTATTGTGACACCTATGTACTCGGGTTTTCGAGGTATGGTATTATTTTTGGGGATGGATTGGCTGGCCGCGAGGAGGAGGATGAGGTTGAGGACTTATCATGGAAGGACCCTTGAGATATCATGCGACCCGCGAGGGTCAGTCATGTTGAGCTTCTTAGAGTCTCTAGATACTTCTATTAATGATCTTAGCTTAGTACCCATGGTGAGAGATTTTCCAGATGTATTTGAGGAGGTGAGGGGGCTACCATCGAGGTAAGAGATCAACTTCCAAATTTATTTGACAAAGAACACTAAGCCTGTTGCATTGCTAGTGTGTCATATGGCTCTAAGAGAAAGAAGGGAACTGAGTAAGCAGGTTAGTGAGTTGTTAGAGAAAAGGTAACGACCCGCCTTGAACCAACCGACATTTCTCCGAAATGCGTAGTGCCAATGCCCGACTAGCACGGGACGGTCGTCAAAAGAAAGGGATTTGAAACTATGAATCATCAAGAACCCGTAGTATATCTCACAACGCATGGAATAAAATATAATAATAACATAACTTAATATAAAACAGGCGAGACAATGCATAAGCTGAAAAACTAAACCATATCCATCAGAGTAGCGGAATCCAAAATACAGCTTATGATCCAAACCATTATTACAACTTCAAAATACTGTCTCTAAAGAAAAATAGAAAAGTTACACTACTAATGCCCAAAGTAGTGACCAACAACAACACATGGAGAATATATGTAAATAGTACGTGGAAGCCTCTTACTCGTCTCCGGACAACTACTCGTGCATAACCACCTAACCTGTCTCTAGTCTGCTCGTTTAGGAGCACCCAGAGTAATGAGAAGAGACATAAAACTCTAGGTCAAACAAAATTCTGGTATGAGCGATAGCAGCAAAATAAAGCAGTAACAGGTATAAATAACCATACCTGAACCTGGACCTGCAACCAAAGGGTTAGCACAAAAAAATGTACAATACTCTAAGGTAAACACTAACATAGAGTATAAAATGGGAGTGTGCATGTCATGGTGATAGCAAGCATCAAACATAGCAATGATTGCATCTCTTACTCAATGCGTAAAGCATACGATATCCACCGCTTTGCTCACCAAATCCATTTGGGGCTATGATGGGTCCACGCCCTTCTAGACTCCTTACAACTACTTTCCATGACCATGCTTTTCTAGTCTATAGCCAATAACCCTTCCAGTCCATACATCCTCTGGCTCTAGTTTGTCTATATTCCCCTTCTCTCAACAGTTAACCAAAGTTATGGAGATCAATAACCCCTTTGCACACGTCCTGCAGCAAAGTCCAACTCTAGAAATTAACTCGTTGTTTCCTGTCTGGATCCTGAGTAATAATTTTGGATTTGGACTTCCTTTGCATCTCGGGTTTGGGTTGAATTCGCTTTGACCTTTAGAAGAGTTCACAACTGTCGTCGCGTGGTAGAGGTTCGAATCTGGTTCAGTTTGGAGTCATCATCTTGGTTCGGGTCGTGGTCGTGCTCCTTATCAGTGTCCCCCCCGGTTCGCCCCCTTCTAGCTGGGTTATGGTTCGCCCCCTCTGGCGGCTCGTGGCTTGGTTAGTGATCACCATCTTGGAGCATTCGTGACCATCATCTTGGAGTGGTTCGTGAGGCATACCCCCTTCAGGAACTGGCTTTCTGCAATTTTTCCAACAAGCTAATTTTGCCAAACGATGGCATTTTCAACCATTCTAACCTTACTATGAAGTCATAAAACATACCAAACAACAGTAGTAACATGTAGAATCAACCAAAAATACCAAAATAATATTTGCATATGATGATTTAGATCAAACATACCCAAAACTATGATTTTCCCTTTAATCCTCTTAAGCATGTTTTAACTATAGGATTAGCAAACTTAATCCAAATTAACCTAAATTTTCACCAGTGACATAAAATAATATTTTAGAATTTTTACATATTTTTCCATATATTTCTGGTGTGTAATTTCGCTAATTATCACTAATCACCCCTAATTAGCCGTAATTAGCGTATAAAAGTGCAAATCCCTCATCTTAGCCACAAATGAAATCTTAGATATGAAACTTTTCTGTTATGGCATGGATCTCTATGTATTTCAGCAACTCCAACCTTGATTTGGTGCTAATTTGTCTTGATTTGGTGTAGTTTTGGTTAATCAGCGATTAGAAAGCAATTAGGGTGAGATTTAGAAGATGAAGGTCATTACTAGGGTTCAAAGAATGTTTGTGGCGGCTGAGAAAATGAAATGAAATGTTTTCCCAAACCCTTTCATTCCCCCTATTACCCTAATCCTGAAATGGGTTATGGCCCTAACTGCTAATTAACCTGTTAAGCCCAATTAAACTGTTATTTCATCTTTCAAACTTTATTTCTGCCACATCTCCCAAACGGTAAGTCCGCTTGATTAATGTGACCACTCTACGGAAAGGTAAACCATCATCTGAATCCAATGGAAGTGATTTCAGGTTAAAATTCTTACCAGTCAAAAGTTATAGGCATAACAAGATCTCTAGGGGTATAATGGTCATTTAAAATTCTGCAAAAATCGTGAACATGGGAAATGACCCAAATAGTCGTTTCCCAAAGTTACATGACCATACGACTTCGTACGAAATTAAAATAAATACTCTACGATCCTCCAATACGTAGAATGCGGGTCGTTACACTCTCCCCCATTAAAGAAATTTCTCCCCCGAATTTCCTTAACTAAGAAAACAACAATGGTTCTCGCATTCCTATCAACCATTTGCAACAATCAAACATACATAATAAACATAACAAGCCTATCCTAGCATGCAGAATAATTATATCGCGACTATAAAAAATCTTACCTGGTAAAGAGTTCTAGATATGACTTTCTTATGCTTTCCTCGGTTTCCCAAGTACAGTCATTCTCATTATCGCCCCACTGGATCTTAACCAGTCTCACCGTCTTCCTCCGAAGTTGCTTCGTATCGTGTCCGACAATACGAATCGGTCTGCGGTTCCCAACTGCCTCGGGTTCTACCTCGATATCATCCAATTGATCTAGTGAAATAGTCATCTTAGAATTGCACACGAACTTCCTTAACTGAGAAACATGAAATACGTTGTGCACTCCCGCCATCTTGTCAGGTAATCCAACTTTATATGCTAAATTCCCAACTTGTTCGAGAACTGGAAATGGACCAACAAACATTGGTGCTAATTTATCTCTCCTACCAAACCAAATCACACTCTTTAACGGAGAAATCTTGACAAATACCAAGTCGCCAACGAAGAATTTTAAATCTCTTCGTCTTTTATCAGCATAGATCTTCTGCCTATCTTGGGCGGCCTTCATTCGTTGTTTAATAACCTTGATCTTATCTGAAGTTTCTCTTATTACATCTGGCCCAAGCACAAATTTCTCACCGGTTTCCAACCAACATGATGGTGAGTTGCACGGTCTTCCGTACAAAGCTTCAAATGGAGCCATACCAATACTGGACTGATAACTATTATTATATGTGAATTCAACCAGATGTAAATGGCCATCTCATGACCCTCCAAAGTCCAATATACAACCCCTTAAGAGGTCCTCTAATACACGATTCACTCTCTCTGTTTGAACGTTGGTTTGAGGATGGTACGTGGTACTGAGATGTAATTCTGATCCTAAAGCCTCTTATAAGCTCTTCCAAAACCCTCTAGTGAATTAGGGATCTCGGTCACTCACAATACCTCTAGGTACTCCATGAAATCTCACTACCCACTTCATATACAGTTCTGCTAACTTAGTTGTCATTCTATTCGACTTGACTGGTATAAACCTTGCACTTTCGGTCAATCGATCCACAATCACCCAAATACTATCATGACCAGATCTAGTCCTTGGTAAACCATTAATGAAATCCACTGAGACTTGTTCCCATTTCCATTCGGGAATTTCCCACGGTCATAACAAACCACTTGGCTTCTTTTGCTCGGCTTTAACTAACTGGCAATTCATGCACTTGGATATAAACTTCCCAGCGTTTCTCTTCATCCCTTCCCAGTAATAGGTCTGCTTCATGTCTCGATACATTTTGTTACCACCGGGATGTATATATAGTCAGTTTTGAGTGATGACACTCTCCAAGCACTTCATCTTTCAGTCCATTAATGTTGGGTACAACTAGCCTCCCATTCTTTCGAAGTTATCCCTCTCGATCAAGACCATACTTATTCATTCTCTTGCCGTCGATACCCATCTCTACCTTGGAGATGATTTCCAATAGACTAGGATCGTCCCTCTGACTGGACCCAATCTGCTCAATCAAAGTTGGTCTCATCGCCAAACTTGCTAACATCTCTGGATCCAAATCGCACTTAGATTTGAAATAATATCCCGCGATATACTCCAATTGCTTCCATTCCAGAAATATAGCCCCCAATTTGGCATGTCTCATACTCAATGCATCAGCTACCGCATTGCCCTTCCCGGGTGTATATGCGATTTTGAAATCATATGAAGCCAAGAAATCTAACCATCTTTGCTGTCAAAGATTTAATCCTTTTGAGAGAAAAGGTACTTCAATGACTTATAATCGGTAAACAACTCGGATCTTTCTCCCAAAAGATAGTGCCGCCACATCTTTAATGCGAACACGATCACTGCCAACTCTAAATCTTGGGTAGGATATCTTTTCTCATGTGGTTTTAATTGCCGACTAGCAAAAGCTACAACCCTACCTCCTTGCATCAGTATAGCACCTAATCCAGTACCACATGCATCCGAATATACCGTCATCTCTTCGTTCCCTTTAGGAATAACTAACACCGGTGCATATGTTAACTTTTCCTTTAGGCTCTTAAATGCATTCTCACACCTTCCGTCCCAGATGAAAGCTGGATTCTTCTTGATCAACTGAGTTAACAGTGCAGCTATCTTGGAGAAGTCCTGAATAAATTTATGATAATATCCAACTAATCCCAAGAAACTTCTCACGTCTGTTGCATTTTTAGGCGTAGACCAATCCTGCATCGTGGCCACCTTCACAGGATCCACAGTAATACCATTTTCTGAAACAACATGGCCTAAGAATCTCACTTCCCTCTTCCAAAAGTGACACTTAGAAAATTTTTCTTTCAATCGGTGTTTCCTCAACACCTCCATCACTGTCGTCAAGTGTTCCTTGTGTTCTTCCTCTGTCTTCGAGTAAACCAAGATATCGTCCACCAAAACAAGAACAAACTTATTTAATTGATCCATGAAAACCCTATTCACAAGATCAATGAAATATGCGGGTGCGTTAGTCAACACGAATGACATGACCAACCACTCATAGAATCCAGACTTCGTCCGAAATGCCATTTTAGGAATACTCTCAACTGCTACTCGGAGCTGATGAAATCCTGTCGTGAGATCCAACTGGAAGAATACTCTTGCTCCATTCAGTTAATTAAACAAATCATCTATCCGTGGAAGAGGATAATTATTCTTCCTAGCCACCTTGTTCAACTCACGGTAGTCTACACATAAGCGAAGGGAACCATCGACCTTGGTAGCAAATACAACCGGTGCTCCCCACTCGAAAACACTTCTTTGGATAAATCCCTTCTTCAAAGGATCGTCCACTTGCACCTCGAGCTGTCGCTGCTCCCTTGGCGCCATACGACGAAGTGGTATCATCTTTCACTAAATCAATCCGAAACTCGATCTCTCGGTGTGGTGGGATGTCCGAATATTCGCCAGCAATAGGAACATATGATAACTCATCATGAGGGATGTCGAGGGAATTTAGAAAACTATCCATAACCCCATCACTAGGTAGGCAACCCAATCCACCCTCCGCCCATCACCCACTCTAATGGTCACTAAAGACCACTCACAGTCTACCACCAACCCATACCTTTGGAGCCAGTCGACTCCCAAAATAATGCCAAACCCAGTAAAGCCCAAAACAAAGCATTCACAAGCAAACATACATCCATGACTCGATAAGGCCAAATTACGGAAAATCATACTAAGGCTAGTCGAACCATCGATCGGGTTTGTCACAACTAAAGATCTATCGATAATCTAACGTTCCAATCCCAACCTATCTATCAGGTCACTAGATACAAAGGAATGAGAAGCCTCGATATCAAACGATACTTGAATAGGAACATCATAAATAGAAAGCATACCTTGAATAACAACAACCTTTCCCTTCTGCGCCGAAGTTGGGGCATTCGACGAAGAAGGAACAACGTTTATAGCATATGCTTTCACGATCTGCTTCTCCTTAGGGGGTTGTGGACATTTATACTTGAAGTGTCCCACTTGGTCATAGTTGAAGCACTTTCTTTCTGCTAGCTTTGCTCGACAATCTTTGATATAATGGACCTTCTTGCCACAACCAAAGCACTAGACTTCTTTCTTATTCTTGTTTTTATAACCATCCTTGGTTTGGTCCTGTTTCCTCTTATTCTGGGAATTATTCTTGCCTCCACTGCTTGCCTGCGGCTTTTGCTCCTCTGCAGATATAACAGCAACCTCGGTCTTCGACTTAAGGTAAAGGCTCTCAGATCTCAATGCCGTCCCTACAATAGATTTGAATGTCTCATCGATATGGTTTATGAGTCTCTCCCCCAAGTACTCATCTAGGCCAGTTATGAACTTCTCGTTCTTCTTCTCGACAATATCGATAAGGGACAATCCATATTTCGATAAGGTTTCAAATTCGGCAATGTACTCTGAGACTGCCCTACCGTTCTGCCTAAGCTCCAAAAAATTCCTGAACAATTCTGATTTCTGAGTAGCTGGAATAAACTTATCACGAAATCGGGTCTTAAATTGATTCCAAGTAACTTGAACCTCAGGAGTAGCCGCTTTGATAGCATTCCACCGATTCATTACTCGTCCTTGAAGTTGACGCGGTGCTAGCTTACTCTTCATCGCATCGTCGATCCCCAAATCCTCGAAGATGTGCTCACAACTATCAAGCCAATCTTGAACCTCCGTAGCCGACTCTGTTCCGTGGAACGGCTTCCCACCAAGACTAGTATAATCCTTACAGAGCTTGCGAAATTGGCTCTAGGCGCCTGCGCAACCGCAACACCACCATTAGCAGCATTAGGAACTGCTCCCTGAACATCCCTAAGCATCTCTCGCATGAAGGTAGTAAACATCGTCCTCATATCAAGGACATTCCTATCATTGGCCCCTGAACCCGTACATCTCGTATTTTGGCTCATCGTCCAATTTGTAAAGAGAAAACGATTAACCATCTTCTTAGTGGTTCCAGTGCTGTGCAACTTCTTCCTTAGATATACTAATAATATATATATAGTTTTTGAAAACCAAATGCCAAAAATACACGCTCTAATATACGTATATTATCTCTCCCTAATGTCTTCCCCTAGGTTAACTACGCAACCTAGGCTCTGATACCAATTGTGATGGTCCGTCCCGAACCAGCCGACATTTCCTCGAAATGTGTTGTGCCAATACCCGACTAGCACGTGACGGTCGTCAAAAGAAAGGGATTTGAAACTATGAATCATCAAGAACCTATAGTATATCTCATAGCACATGGAATAAAATATAATAATAACATAACTTGATATAAAACAGGCGAGACAGTGCATAAGCTGAAATACTAAACCATATCCATCAGAGTAGCTGAATCCAAAATATAGCTTATGATTCAAACCATTATTACAACTTCAAAATACCGTCCCTAAAGCAAAATAGAAAAGGAACTCTACTAATGCCCAAAGTAGTGACCAGCAACACATGGGGAGAATATATGTAAATAGTACGTGAAAGCCTCTTGCTCATCTCCGGACAGCTACTTATACATAACCACCTAACCTATCTCTAGTATGCTCGTTTCGGAGCACCCAGAGTAATAAGAAGAGACATAAAATTCTGGATCAGATAAAAGTCTGGTATAAGCGATAGCAGCAAAACAAAGAAGTAACCGGTATAAATAACCATACCTGAACCTAGACCTGCAACCAAAGAGTTAGCACAACAAGATGTACAATACTCTAAGGTAAACACTAACATAGAGTATAAAATGGGAGTGTGCATGTCATGGTGATAACAAACATCAAACATAGCAATCATCCTCACATCTCTCACTCAGTGCGTAAAGCATACGATATCCGTCGCTTTGCTCACCAAATCCATTTAGGGATATGACGGGTCCATGCCCTTCTGGACTACGTACAACTACTTGCCATGACTATGCCCTTTTGGTCTATAGCCAATAACCCTTCCCAGTCCATACATCCTCTGGATCTGGTTTGTCTACATGCCCCCTCTCTCAATGGTGAACCAAATTTATGGATATTGATAACCCCTTTGCACACGTCCCGCACCAAAGTCCAACTCTAGAAATTAACTCGTTGGTTCCCGTCTGGATCCTGAGTAATAACTTCGGATTTGGACTTCCTTTGCATCTCGTTTTTTGGTTGAACTGGTTTTGATCTTCAAAAGAGTTCACAATTGTCATCGCGCGGTAGAGGTTCGAATCCGATTCAGTTTGGAGTCATCACCTTCGTTCGGGTCGGGGTCCTTGTAGGGTCGGGTCCTCCCCCCTAGTTCGCCCCTTCTAGCCGGGTCGCGGTTCGCCCCCTCTGGCGGCTCGTGGCTTGGTTCGTGATCTCCATCTTGGAGTGTTTCATGACCATCACCTTGGAGCGGTTCGTGACCATCATCTTGGAGTGGTTCGTGAGGCATACCCCCTTCAGGAACCGATTTTCTGCAATTTTTTCAACAAGCTAATTTCACTAAATGATGTCGTTTTCAACCATTCTAACCTTACTATGAAGTCACAAAACATACCAAACAACATTAGTAACATGTAGAATAAACCAAGAACACCAAAATAATATTTTCATATGATGATTTAGATCAAACATACCCAAAACTACGATTTTCCCCTTAATCCCCTTAAGCATGTTTTAACTACAGGATTAGCAAACTTAATCCAAATTTACCCAAATTTTCACCAGTGACATAAACTAATATTTTAGAATTTCTACATATTTTTCCATATTTTTCTGGTGTGTAATTTCGCTAATTATCACTAATCACCCCTAATTAGCTGTAATTAGCGTATAAAAGTACAAATCACTCACCTTAGCCACAAATGAAATCTTAGATCTGAAACATTTCTGTTATGGCATGGATCTCTATGTATTTCAGCAACTCTAACCTTGATTTCGTCCTAATTTGTCTTGATTTGGTGTAGTCTTGGTTAATTAGTGATTAGAAAGCAATTAGGTTGAGATTTAGAAGATGGTGGTCATTACTAGGGTTCAAAGAATGTTTGTGGCAGCTGAGAAAATGAAATAAAATGTTTTCTCAAACCCTATCAGCCCTCCCATAAACCTAATCCCGAAGTGGGTTATGAGTCTAGCTGCTAATTACCCTGTTAAACCCAATTAAGCTGTTTTTTTCATCTTCCAAACCTTATTTTAGCCAAATCTCCCAAATGGTAAGTCTGTTTTAGTGTGACCACTCTACGGAAAGATAAACCATCATCAGAATCCAATGGAAGTGGTTTTAGGTCAATACTTCTTACCAGTCAAAAGTTATAGGCAAAACAAGATTCGCTAGGGGTATAACGGTCATTTAAGATTCGACAAAAATCGTGAACATGGTAAATGACCCCAATAGTCGTTTCCCAAAGTTACACGACCATGCGACTTCGTACAAAAATAAAATAAAAATTCTACGATCCTCTGAAACGAAGAATGTGGGTCGTTACAAAAAGACTTTACCAGATAGAGTATATGTGAGTGGGGAGCACTAGTCATTTTCGCTACTAGGGCAGATAACTCTCTCCGTCAATGTATGAATTACAAAGAATTAAAAATGCTCACAATGAAGAATCAACACCCACTCCCTTGAATAGATGATTTATTCGATCAGTTGGTATGTGCAACCATTTTTTCCCGTGGATTTGGCGACTGGGTTTCATCAAACTACATCAAAATACTAAATTAAAACACAAGATTTTTCGATCTAACACACTTACGTTATGTTGCTAGCCCCGATACCATAAGAAAGTGTTTCTATTCATAATTAAGTGTTTATGCTTTATTTTTATTTTACTTTCAAACTATATTTTTGGTGTAAATTTCTAAAAGCCCATGAGCTCATAAGACCGTCTAACTTAGTATTTCTTTGAAACTTTTTATACGTCCGTGGATATTACAACATATGTTTCTTCCATCCCGAAGCCCTAATCATTCAATTCTCTCAGTTCAAATCCATTTCGCTAATCAACACAACCTTCATCTTTGAATCCTCTTCGATATTGAGCATCTACCCGTGGAGCTTCCTTCATCGAAACGAGCTTTTATTCATTCGATAGCAGTTCATCGATCTAAACCAAAAAATCCTACGGTAAGATCTATTTGTACCCTCTATTAAAATTAACTGCCTCGGTTATTTAGATCTGGATGATCATTTGATAGTCACTCTTCTATCCAATACATTTGCTACACAATTGTTTTTCAAAAACCTATTAGAACGAATATTAGATTAGTTTGGATAATATAATTAAAGTAAAGAACGTAACTGGTTCATTTGTAATACTAGAGAAATTTATTTAGTGTTGGAGGGAAAATGAGGAAGAATAATAGATTTAGTTATTGTTGGTGGAATTGATTAGAAAAAACGAGGTGTTTCACCAAACATTCAGTTTGTGTTTACCCAATAGTCACTAAAATTTTGTCTGATTGGAGAAACAACTAGGTGAAATTTTATATAATGACTTAGTGGTGCTTGTGCTTATCAAAAAAGATATACTAGTTAACCAGCGTTCTTGAATTTTTCTAGTGGTTTGTTTCCAAAATTTTAGTGCAGTGACCCAAAAAGACATCATACTACATGTATATGCCAAAGTCTGAAGTGGCTTGCAATGAGGAACAAATACAATAACATTGGTAGAAAAAAAAATTCCAATGTTCGAAATACATATTATTTTTCTCTAAAAAGCATGTAGTTTGATGATATGAAACATCGCATGTGGGGTATTAAGAGAAAAAGTGATTCATTCAATAAAAGAATAGGAAAACTAAAATAAAAAATATATTAGATTAAGATTATATGATTTTTTAACCCTCTCTCTTAGGAGATATGCCACATTCACTTCCAGGCTGTATTATTATTGTTACCATAATGAAGGATGTAAGCAACAAGTATTTGTTGCTTAAAATTGTTTAGAAGTGAAATGTCCTTTGCAATACAAAACATTTTCCAATACAAAGTCATTCCTACTTCTTCCTTGTGCTTATTGTCTGTTATAAATAAAGTGTATGTAGTTTATAATTTGATCGTGCGTAATCTAGAATTTGAGAAACACGAGTGTTATCATTTTTGACGTTCTTATATATTATGTTTCTTATCGCTTCTTTACATATTTGTACAATTATTTTCCATACTTTATACTAAATGTTAGCATTTTCATGTGGTTATCTATTACTTTTAGGAAAATGAATGCACTGAACCTTAATTAAATATGATTATATATTACTTATAAGTAAATGAATGCACAGTTCCGTTATCAGGATCGATGTTTTCTTAACGTCAGTGATTTGTACACAATACCATAGTTCAGAGGCAATAAATTGAAATATCAATACTGTCAATGAATGTTGAGAAAATTCTTATTTGGGATTAGCATGTTAAACCACGTTAGTCGTTTTCTGTAAACGTGATTTGCTATGTTACTTGTAAGTTGATAGAACCGCCTTTTTTATTGTGGTCTCTTTTTTCTTCATGGATATTTATATTGTTTATTTCACACTTACATACCTTAAGCTATTTATTTGTAAGGAAAACCTTCAAACACCAATGATGAAAGTTTATATTTATTGGAGAAGAAAGTTATTTGTTCATGAACAAGAGTTCACCAAATAAACTAGATAAATTACAAAAGTGTATTTATCTTCACCAAGGATGTGTTTGCAAACAAGTTCAACCCAACAAGATATGATTCGTCTAAGTTGTCGGCAGAGTTGGATACCATTGGAGTACTATACTAGAAAAGTGAAGTAAATCCAGTTATTTTTCTTTTCATTCACTTTTTAGTGCAGGTTTTCTTTTTCTTTTTTCTTTTCCTGCACTTTTCAGTGCAGGTTTATCATGTCTTTCTTTTTCTCTGCCACTTTTTAGTTCAAGTTCAACATAAGAAGATAAGTCCACCTTAGTGTTTGATGAAACCCAATCTAGGTAAAATTCCTTCACAATTCCCTTCAACTTTTTCAGTTTCACTTCGGATGAAGGTGCTTTCGGAGGCTAGTCATTATACAGAATTTGTTTCGATGTTTTCAGTTTCAACGTTTTTGGGTGAAAGTGTTTTCAGTTTCAACGTTTTCAGTTTCAACTAGTCATTATGATGAATTTGTTCATGAATAGTACATAAATTAGAAGCAAATTGTTTATTATTATTATTTGATTAATCTTTGTTTATAACTTTATATTCGATTTAAGTAATTTGCACCTGTTTGCCAAGCCCAGATTAAGATGATAGCTAAAAAGTTATAGATGGCTGTTAACTAAAAAAACAATTTTAAAATATGAAATTGAAATTGAATTTTTCTTGCATTCTGTCTTTTGAAAAAAATAAAAAATCATAATGATTAGTATTTTCCAATCTTTCGCCTTTCATTTGAAATACATGTTTAAAATGCAAAACACAAACAAATTTTGGTAACTAAATAAACCCTCTTGTTATTGCTGCTGCTTCCACACACACACACACACACACACACACACACAAAACAATTTTATTCATCTAGTTGAGGTTATTTCATTCATCTAGTCGAGGTTACTTGCATATTTTTCAATTATCACAAGGTTCTATTAAACTTTGCATTCTCCTTATCTATCATATTTATACCTACGGGAATAACTATGTTGTACAACACCGACCTCTCCTTTGGTGGAACATTTACTACAACATATGGATGACTGACTGCAGGATTTTTCGCTTTGTTAGTTGGTACATCAATGGCAGAGATTGTTCAGCATATCCAACATCAAGTGGGCTATCTTACTGGGCTGCTTCACTTCCTAGCAGGGATTGGGTGCCTTTTGAGCCCCGGGTCACTGGATGGTACAATTAAAAATCTAGACCCTAGCATTTAACAGTCTTAATCTCAAGTTCTTAACAGTAACATATAGGCTTTATCTTTCAGTCAAAGACAAAATGAGGTTGAAATCTGAACTATCTTGTGTTGTAACCAATGATGTGAACATGATGAGTAAATTGGTCATTAAAAAGAGTACTCTCACATACCCTATAAACATGTTCTTTTGTGTAAACATAAGACACGTGATAGCTAGCATAAAAATTTCTCCCAAGATTAAAAAATACACTAGTTTAGTGTTTTGTGAGATTCTTTTAAGCTGCAATCTGATTTTGACTTTTTTGTTGGTTACTTTCTTTCTATGAAATAGAATGAGAAAGAAGAATAGAGTATGAATTTTATATACAAGTTATCGAAATGGAGTTGGACAAAGCAAAATTTCTCACAGATAAACATACTGATTATTCTCAGTAACATAATTTTATTGTCATCTGCTATTTGTTAGGATTTATTATCTGAACAGTTAGACTGAAAGTGATGATTTATGGCAAAAATTATAAAATACTTACTAATAGTTTGGTCTTGAATGAGATGAATGAGCTGCTCTTGCTGAGAATGTCTTAATACATGCATGTGAAACTGAAAAAAGAGAGATTTTCATCTCGAACTGAAAAAAGAGAGAGAAACCTAAACTCTATAGTGTTATGGAAATTTTCTGGTTCATGCAAACGGCGACAACAACGTCTGATATACGAAGGTTACGGGAGCATGCTTGCCTGGAGTGAGAGTGCTTACAAGAAGGCTGCCAGACTGAAGCAAACAAAAAGTGTGCCAGGTGTATTGGTCGCATGATCACTTCGTTTCTTTGTTTTTCGATGTGCATAATGTGCGAAGGTCAGTAATTTAATGCTTATTTTGGTTAGATATGGAGCTTCTCCATGAAATTAGCATGCTGCCAGCATGAGATAGTAATACCAACTGATCCAAAACAATCATGAGTACTTGTCGTTAAACCGTAGATGCTCTATTGATGGTCTATTACCTATTTTAATAGTTATGTTAGTGGGTTTGTTTTCTTATGTTATAGTTTTTGATGAAGAGATAAATTATTTTGTTTTGCTAGAAGAACCTATGCATCTTAGAGTAAACCTCAATCTACATCGTAAGAGTTGTACTGAAATATTAACATTATGTTAATTCACGTTATCATAAATAGCCTTTCAATCAGATGGCTATCCTTTCTGGGATAATTAGCCGCTGCTTGGAATTTTTTACGTACAATAATTTACTATTTTAGAGTTGGAAAAAATTGCAAGGTTGAAAATTGAATATATGTACATCATATAAATCCTTCTGAAGTGTTTTTGTTCTTATGATTTCCATATCTACACATGTTCTGTATATGTTCTCTTTATACATTTTGTGTTCTATTAATTCAGAGAACAGATAAGCTCTGGCTGAGTCACAAGAAAAAAAATCTTCTAAGCATCAAGTAGGGAGCAACACTGTAATATCTGAAACAACCATTGATTGTCTAGATACAAAAAATTCAGAGTAGATTGTTCCTAATAATATTCGGTGTCCTAAAAATTCATCATTTACATATTTGGAGAAATTGCCCATAAAAGACATTCAATATGTGGTACTTGAAGCTTCATTTGGTAGAATCTTTCCTGAATGATGTCCTACATCACAAAACCGAAAGATGTGAAGGTTGAAATTTCAGAAATTAAGAAATAGATTTAATATCATTGATTAGATGAAATTTCTGAAGTTACGGTTAGTTGGTGATTTAATTATATGGCCTAGGTCATCTGTTAGGCTGCATTAAAATGGATTGATGTTAGGTATTTTAGTAAGTTTTACTTCAGTTTTTTTGAAGTATAAATAGACTACATTAAAATGGCCTAGGTCATCCATAGAAAGATTTGTCATGGCACTCAGTTTGTTTAGTTTTTTTTTTTTCAATTTAAATATGCATGCTGCCTAGGAGCAGCACCATCACATGTCCTGATTAAGGCCTAGGCCACTGGCCTAGCCAACTCTTCGGCTGCCTGAGATGTTGGGCATGAAGTATGGCCTAAGTCGGCCTAGCCAACTTGGAATTATACTTTACAGAAAAGCAATTAAATTTTATTCACACCAACATGTTTACAAAGAACATACAAGATACAAACTGTACATTAGTTATACATCACTCACTTGTTACACAACTAAAAGATGCTGAGAAAAAAACACTCGACTGTATTACAATTGAAACTAGGGGTGTAAATCGGTCGGACCGGACGGAGATGTGTTCAGTTTCTGTCCTAAAAAAAATCGGATCGAACACGGGCCATACCAAATTTTTTCTCGGATAAATTTCGTTGTCCTAATTCATGTCCTTAATAAAATCGGTCGGACACGGACATGATCGAGCTCGATCGGACATGGCTATTTATATCACATTTTGTACATTTTACTAGATTTTCTTTCAACTATACGCCGAATTTCAAGTAATTCGGACGAGCCCGGACCGAACATGATTTTTTCTCGTATAAATCTTGTTGTCCTAACTCGTGTCCTAAATGAAAATCGGACGGACTCGGACGGACGTATTTCGGTCGCGGACACGAACGGACGTCGGACTTTCGGACAAAATTTACAGCCCTAATTGAAACCCAGAAAAAACTCAGCACTGGAAGTCTAAAACTACTCAAATTGAGATCCATCCAATGCAGATAATGTCCTCAATCATAAGAAATCGACAACATCAGGAATTTCAGTTTGAACACAATAATTTCTTCTGCAACTTATTAAGTATCGCAGCAAACAATAGACTAGCAGTTTGCATGCCATATCCAAACACCTTATTATTTCTTTACAACCAGATAGAATGAATAATTTTCTTTAATATCATCAGCATTAACCTTGTTCGATTTGTTCTCCATCTTATTGCCTTGAATATGTTGTACTACTCAGTCACACTAGAATTAGATGGTCTATGAAATCCACCAAAAGCCAAAAGCCTACTCCATATCTGGTACACGTAAGTACATTCAAAGAAAAGGTGCACATTGGTTTCTGCTTCACATCTACAAAACAAACACTAATATTATATTAAATATTATACTTAATTCCACCTCTAATGTATGGGCTTGTCAAAACGATATGTTTTTGTCTTAAATAAGACGATTCAAGTGCTTCATGAGGACTTGATTCATGCAGGTTTGTCAAATTATATTAAATATTACTGTATGAAGCACATGTTTTAATTTCTAACAAACTTGACAAATTTTTTCTTCTCATGTTTATCTCGGCCAAGGGAGTAGAAGTTTCCTATTCTTCTACATAAGAATGGTATGATACAGGTAGACGACTTCATTTTTCTGAACTTATATGTTTCTTGTTTCCGTAGTGTGCTTCACGTAAAGGTAATGGCGTTCTTTGGTAGCAATAAGAATACTACACTTTTTTTTTCATGTTTCTGAGAAGGAAGGAAATACATGTTCTATGTGTTCTTCCGTATATGATAAATATAAGCCTGGTTCATTGAATTAGGCTTTCATAAACTTTATTTTACGTAATCTTCCAATTTTAATGGTATACTATCAGTGATAGGATTTTTATAGGACTGTCAAGAGAGTGTGGCGTGGTGGTATGGTACTTACCTACCAAGTAAGAGGTCGATACCTATATTGTATTAACCAAATTCCAAAAAAAAATGATGTGTGTAGGACTTAGTACGATGAGATGGGATACTGTCAGTGATGTTATGAACATATTTTCTTATAAAAATGGGTTTCCGCTTTTGATCTTTAACTCGTGAACCGTGAACCATGCAATATTTAAACATTCTACGATTGTATAAGCAATATGCATAACATCTGATGCAAATATTATATTCTTTACAGAGAAAATATAGCTCACTATTGACTTCCAATTAATATCAAAATTATATTAAGTTACATGAAGTCATCATCTTTATCTACTTTTGATAATCTACCCTTTTCTAATTTTTTATTATTTTCTTGATTTGCAAGTGCAAAGACAATCATTTGATTAGAATTGACGCAACAATAGAAGTATAGAACATCCATTACTGTCACATGTTCAGAGTCCAGAGGCACTTGCTTATCTATTGAATTTTGGGCTATGTCTGCACATTTTTACAAAGTTTTTGAACTTATTAGATTAGTATTAGGTCATTTTTGATAGCAGACATCACTTTATGTAAAACTTTTTTTTTGTTTTAATATTGACCAGCTTAGCTTCAACTCGGCTAGTCTCTTTTCCATTTGAAAATCATTTAGCCTTGCTGTTAATACTATATGCATCACCATTATTTGTTGTATCCACATGAATTGAATTTGTAATATTCATATTGTCTTGAGATTGATTAATTTGTTGTTTTGACAATCAAGATTTGACTAATCTTTGTTGCAAATTTATGGTTATGGTTATTAAAGATTAGCCAATATTGATAATTAATATTCGTATGTATGTTACAGAGTATTAATCGCATTTATGGTTGAAACGCTCAATGAGTGTTGCAGATTATGAACTTGAAACACTCGAAGAGGGTTGCAGATTATGAACTTGAAACACTTAACAAGTGTTACAGGTTATCAAACTAAAATACTCATTAAGTATTGCAGATTATGAACTTGAAACACTCACCGAGTATTGCAGATTATTAACTTGAAACACTCATCGGATGTTGCAGATTATCAAACTGAAACACTTGCTAAGTGTTTCAATTCATCAATTTGAAACATTGTATTGGCGTTTAAAAAATCTACAACATAAGTGTTTCTAAAAAAATTAGCAACATTTCATTATTGTTTCAAATTGGTCATTTAGGTGTCAAGTCAGCTTCGAGTTTCATATGATAGTGTAGATAAATCTGCTTTTAGGACTTTGGATAGATTTTTCGAGTGGCTAGTTATGCCCTTTAGGCTAACCAATGCGTCAACATACTTTGTTGACTTGATAAGCCGAGTATTTAGGGAGTTCTTAAATAAGTTTGTGGTAGTGTTTGTGGATGACATCTTGGTGTTTTCGATAGATGGGGATGACCATGATTGCATTTGGGAGAAGATCTCTGTACTCTTCGTGCCCATCGGTTGAAGGCAAAATTCAAGATGTGACACTTTTGGCGTAAGGAGGTGAGATTCTTGGGGCATGCTGTTTCGAAAAATGGTAATGCGGTGGATCCCGATAAGGTGGTTATTTTGTAAAACCGAAAGGCCCCTATAACGTCTTGAAATCCTCCGATCTCTGAAGAGACAAGAAACAGTGGATTGCTTTGAGAACACGACGCATCAGACACAAACAATAGAATATTTCATTACTATTACAACAATTTACATTAGAGTAAAAGATTATATCAGAGTATGAATAAATAATTTACAGCGGAAAATATCAGAGATTTAACTTACATTTAAATACATAAACATAATGTACTGCAGAAAATACATCAACTAACACAACTGAATGAAATACATGATACAAAGATTTCCGAATGTAGCTTCAATTGTAATCCAGGATCCTGTGAAATGAAATATCTGCGAAAACCAAAACTACTAGTTGCCCGTGTGGAAAATATGGACACCCAGAGTTTATGTAGAAACAATAAACTCCGAGTCAATCATGGGACTAGTGTGAGAGCTAAAACAGTTGTTAAATCTTTAATTTAAAAGTTGGAAATCATGGGACTAAGCCGTATAACACGAAACGGGTTTACTCCCATGAATCTAAGTTTAAAATAAAATGACGCATTGCCTTTTGGAAAAATGAAGCTATTATAATATCTCATACAAGGCTCTGAATAGAAATTATATCGGCTTATATTCAATATCAAATTCTGAGACCAACAAGTATCGTATTTGGAATAACGATATATATATATATATATATATATATATACATATCTTTCAAATTCCTCAACAATATCCATACAATCACGGAATCCAATATCGAAATATTTCAAATATTATTTCCATTCCAAATCCATTCCAATTTATTCATTGGAAAATTCTGGTTATTTTAAAACCATTTTCAAATCCAATTTATTTATTATAAAAATAATTGGATTATTATTCTAGTTAATAACTAGTTCATTTCGATAAAAATATATTTTTATCTTTTCAAAACTAGAATTTTTCATACAAAATCTTTCCAAATCATTTATTATGATTTTACATATTTTTAATAATTTTATTATCGCCCGTACAGTCGGTTTCCAATAACGGCCACCGAACTGCATCCATAGCGACCATTTCTGAAATTGATTTGGATATGTAAAAACCCGGAAATCTGAGCCAATTTAAAATTTTTATTTTGGCAATTTTAGTGAATTTTGAATATTTAAAATGATTTATTTTAAATAATAATGACGAAGAATTTATTTTGAATAGAAATAGAACGTATCTATTTATATAGATCGTAGTTAGAATATAAATAATTATTTATAATTATAAAAGGAATTGAAAATGGCGCGGTAGTTTGAAATTTCGATTTCAAAGTGCAAATGACTATACAGGGTTCAAAATAAGCCGGATTTTAGCGAAACCAATAATATTAGAATCTATTTGAAAATATCTTTCTAACGAATCCGAAAAATTGAAATTTCATAGCGGGAATAAAGAGTTATGTCTAGTTGAAAATTCAGAATAGTCGCTATGGAATTTTGGCCCTTAAAAATAGCCAATTTGCAAACGACCTCGGTTTTTGACAAAACCACTTTTGTTGGATCTGGGATGTCAAATTGTTGTTAGGTTTCAAAATTCATAATTTTTTGAATCAATATGTGTGAGTGTGGCGAAGTTAAACGTGTTTTAACAGTTTCAGTCAATTTCGATCGACCAGAAAATAGACATTTTTCAAACGGTCTCAAAATTTGACGAAATTAGTTTTGTTAGGACCGTATCGTCTATACGAAGCTAGAAAATATTTTTCAGGAATTTTTAGAGTCCGTATGTGACCCCAGTAAATTGAAATGCGCGTTCAAATTGAATATATATACTGAATTATGTTTTAAATTTGATAAAAACTGATCGTAACAGCCGAATTGGGTTACGAAACATATCCCATTGTTTTCGGAATGGGGGGTAATTAGTTAGGGGCGACAGTCGTTGGGTCTCGTTTGAAGATCGAATCTAAAAGTTGACTTTTTTTAGAGAAAATAAATAAAATAAAATAATATATATATTTATATCGTTTAAAAATCTAAACCTAATTCTCACTTTTAAATCGAGCCCCCTTCGTTCAAAAACCCGCACCCTTGAATTAAGCCGCCCCCCTTCAATCAACCACCGCCGCGCCTGGCGCTGGCCGCCGCCGTCACCGAATAGACCCCCCTCCTCGACGAACGCGCTGCCCTTTTCCCTTCCCCAAATCCGCACACCCCAAGCCCAGACCCGCGATTTCAGGCCGCCATCATCCCTGGCCCGCCGCCACTGGCCAAGACCGACCATCCACGACCGCCAGCAACCCGCCGACACACCCTGACCACCTGCGACGCCTCCAACGCCCCGCCTCCAACTGAGTCTCCTCCACACCCTCTGAAAAATAAATGTGAGTCTTTATTTTTGAATTATTTAATGAAATTGGTTGTAGGAAAAATATAAAAATCAGTTTTCTTTATTTTTAATATATAAAAAAATCAGTTTTCTTTTACATAGAATAATGGTTGAGATCTTTAACATAGAAAGGTTCGATTTTTATACATGTATTAGCAAGATAAAAACATGGTTTTTATTTTTATAAAGGGATGATTTTTAAAATCTAGATAGTGAATAAAAAGATTTGATTTTTGACGAAAGAAAAGATTAGATTTTTCGTTGTAGGAAAATATGATTTTCATATATGTGAAGGCAAGATAAAAATATGATTTTTATTTATATCGTAGTAAGATAAAAATATGATTTTTATATATGTAACGATATTATAAAAATTATAATTTTTATACATGTAGCATTATAAAGATATGATTTTTATATATAATATAACGTATAAAAATAGCGATGTTAAAAATGTGATTTTTAATATGAACAACGTGAAAAAGATTGCGTTGGAAGTACGGGCAAATCCAGTCTGTTCTGAATTTCGGAAATGAAATGGAGGAGTGGAATCCTAAGTGAGAACTTCTCACTTTTAATTTATTTTCTAGTTGAAATATATACTAGGATGCAGACGGTGCTTAGTAGCACCCGACACCCGTCGTCCACAGACCATGGATGGCTTGTTTGTTTGATTGATGTGTTGTGAAAGTTGATTGTGTGAAGTGGAATGGAATAAAATATTTTATAGTTGAAAATATTTTATAGTTAAAAATATAATTTTTAACGTGTATATAAAATAAATATTTATAAACAAATCGGACGATTTGTTTATGTACACACATTTGATTGATATGAATTGGGACGATAAATTTTACACATCGCCCAACTTCACAAATAAAGCCTGTGTTTGATTGTTTGAAAACCCCACACGGATGTGTGGGATGAAATTGGCCATACACTATTTCCAATAATTAGCTGTATGTCAATCGATTGATTGACAGGCTGTTATAAGCGTTAAATATTTATTTTTGATGCTTATGCAGTGTAGAATGCACTTTGGGTGATGGTTGACTGCGTTTGATTGTTGTAGTGTACGTGTGTGTATGATTACCATATAATTAACACTATATGGTAATTGATTGGGCCTCATTCCAAGTTGGAAAATAAAGAAAATTCATGTGTTGAATAAAAAGAATATTCATGTGTTGAATAAAAGAAAATTCATGTGTTGAATAAAATATATATACGTGTAGAATAAAAGAAAATTCATGTGTTGAAGAAAATATTCATTTGTTGAATAGAATAACGAAGTTACTGAAATATATAAAGCCGTGTTGATTAGATATGCGCCATTTTGACGCGAACGATATTTATATCGAGTATATTCGTTTTTATAATGAATATAGAAAAGGAAGTGATTTCAAAATATCATTTATATATTAATGATATAGAATATTCAATTTTGATTTAGAATTGAATATGAAGTTGAAATGGTTTTGAAAACGAATTTAAAACGATTTATAAAATACGTTTTAAAAGGAAATCGACAAAATATATATAATATATATATTATATATATGTAATGGCCTGAGTAGAATGCGCCGCGCTGCGGTAGTTCGCGAATTTCGACTATTGACTTCGAATGGATATTACGGGAGATTCGACCGTCGGAATCTCCTAAAATCGGAACCATTTGGTTCATATCAAAAAAGTGCTTTCTAACGAATATTATAGATTTGAAATCTAACAGTTGGATTTGGAATTATGTCCAAATCAAATTTGGAAAAGGTTGCTGTAAGTGTAGTTCTATGGCCATTGATGGAAATCGACTGTACGGGCCTTGATAAAATTAATAAAAATATCAATAATTAGTGTAAAATCATAAGAAGTGATTTGGAAAGAATTGGGATGAAAAAATTCCATATTTGAAAAGATAAAAATAGATTTTTATCGAAATGAACTAGTTTTGAACTAGAATTGTAATCCCATTTATTTTTAAAATAAATAAAGTGGATTTGAAATGGTTTTAAAAGTAACCAGAATTTCCAATAATTGAATTGGAATGGATTTGAATCGAAATTGTCTTTGGAATATTTCGATGTTGGATTTCGTGATTATACAGATATTGTTATGGAAATTTGAAAGATATATTAATATTGTTATTTCCAATACGATATTTGTTGGTCGTAGAATTTGATATTGAATATAAGCCGATATATTTTCTATTCAGAGCCTTATATTTAAAATCAAATGGGATTTGGGTTGTCGTGAATGGTATCTTTAATAATACTGTTCTTAGACCCAACGGAGTTAAGAAAATCAGAAACTAAATGGAGATTAGTTAAGTTGAATGGTTTCTTGGGCATTGTTCTGATGTTGGTTTCGGCCTTCGGGGTTAACATTTAGGGAATTATTCACTTGCTAATTTACGGTTAAAGGCTGATGGAATAGAATGTGATTTTGGGTTTATCGTGAACCGTGTTTTAGATGACACTGGTTCTTTAACCCAGTTAAAGACAGGATATTGATTTTTGGGAAGATTAAAACTAAGTGGAGTTTTAATGAATCTTTAATTAGATTGAAATGATTGAGAATGGAGTATCACCAGTTTTGCTCCAAAGCGATAGTTAAATCTTTAATTAGATTTGAACGTGAAATGGTAATTGAATTTACCGATAACACCGTGGGGTTAGATATGAAGTATTACCAGTTTTACTTCATGGGATGAATAGGTTCCGATTGGGAAAACTAAAACAAATGATTACTTCGGTAAGGTTTGTTAATCCTGACTAGTTTGGATAAACCACAATTTGGTTTGAATTGATATTCAAAAGAAGATTAAAGAATAAATTTAAAGAATTTATCTTTGATAAAATTAATGGGAAACTTTCCCAAAGTATGAGAATATTTGAGTAAAAGAATATTCTGAATTGGAATGAGGCGTATGTTGTGTTTGTGTAACACTTGTTTATTATATACGCGAGTTATTCAGAAAGACCGGGTTTATCCCATTCTGAATAACTGATTTGACGATGTGTCGATGATGAAGACGGTGGTCGAAGACCGGAGGTCTTCACATCGTTTGGATAATTACTGGTGATCTTGATTGGGCTGTACACCCAAAAGGAGGGAATCAGTTGGTGATCGTTCAGACGTACTTGGAGATCGATGGATATGCGAGGAATAAGGTTCCTCCGGTTTCGTTCAGACCCAGAACGAACTTGTAAATGGACTCTGTGTCTGACATTGGATTTTATTCTGTGTGATTGATTTCTATTAAATATATATCTGTTTGGCGGTGGAGAATTTATTCTCTTGCTTAACGCCCTTCTCTGAGACGTACGAGCTCAGTGGTTATATATTGATGGATATCAATCGCATAGAGTGAATTGCCTGTGTGGCATGCCTAAGTGGCAAATGATCAAGGCTTTTGTTGAAAATCAAAGTCTTGTGGTTGATGATCAAAGCACGGGCATAGATTTGTGTATGGCATTAATTCGCGAGCCTTACACCCCGGTATGAACCAGAAACGGGAGAGGATCCAGGGAGAACATGCGTCTCTTTCTAGTTAGAGGTGGTGTCAGTGACCTACCAGCCTTGACATTTATATATTTTTCACCTATGTGGTTGTTGGCATGCGAGGCGCCTCGGATATGGAGTCATTTGGCTCATTTACGCCCCATAGGGCGGGGAGACGTATTGTTCAGGGTTTCATTTTAATCCACTATGTGTGGACCGGCCTTGTGGCTCCTAGGTGCAGTTGCGACTATAGCCTGAGACATGGACTAGATTGTCTCGAATTCGGTGAGGACTATCTTTTGCCTCGGTTCATAGATGGAAATCCAACTTCCAATACGTGATTTTGCGGTTTTGATTGTAGAACCTATATATGGCGACATAGTGGTATGGGGCACTTATACCGTCTATGATTGATACTTATGATTGAAATTGTTTTGACACTATACACTTATAGTAATAATAAAAGATGAAATTTAGCGTATCAAGCATTCTTTGGCTATTATAAGGTAAAACCCTATCCTCCGGCTTGTGTTGCATTGTGTGATGGGATCTGGGTCTTATAATAGTTTCATTGTTCTTTATTTAGCATTGCGCTGTTGTTTTATGCACTGGTATTCTCGGGAGGAAACCCGTTTGGTGTTAAACGGCGTGGTCCCTTGATTTACCTAACTTTAAAATAAAGATTAATAACTGTTTTAGTTCTCACACCAGTCACATGACTGACTTGGAGTTTATTGTTTTAACCTAAACTCTAGGTGCCCCTATTTTCCGCACGGGCAGCTAGTAGTTTTGGTTTTGCAGATTTATATTCACAGGAACCTAATTTACAGCTGAAGAAATATTCGGAAAGCTCTGTATCTGTGTATTACTTTCAGTTGTGTACTGTATTATTTTCCGCTGCTATGTAATGTAATTAAATCTCTGATATTTTCTGTGTAATATTTATTCATACTCTATATATTCTTGTAATCTGATGAAATTGTTGTAATAAACAATGAAATGTTCTTCTGTTTGTGTTCTGATTCGTCTTGTTCTCAAAACAATCAAGAGTTTCGAGCGGTCTTCGTTGGTTTAGCGATCGATTAGGATCGAGCGAAATTTCTTGTTGTCACATGTGGTATCAGAGCTTTGGTTTACAGAGCTCGGAGAACAAGGCACATTAGAACCATACGAAAGAATTCATCAGAGATTGGATTAGTAATATCCAATAAGAATGACTCGTTAGAGATGGGATCAGTAGTATCCTAGAACGAATGTGAAGAGTGTATTTTTAAAAATGAAAACGAATTTTGTTTTGAAAATTTAAACTTTATTCAACGTATTTGAATATTTATTTGTATTGAATTTGGACAATCCAATATATAAAGATTTCGCATATACGTCTGATCCACAGATATTCGAAGTTTTAATATACTGTATAGATATAGAATCACATTCTAGTCGCCCGGGGATGAAACTATTGATGACTATATAGCATCAGTAGTTTGTGTTCGAGTTTCGAAAGTGGGATTTTTATATATTTCCATGAGACTGGTGTGAGAACCAAAACTAGACAGGGCTTATTGTTGTGAATTGGCATCAAAAATCTGATTTTTGGACTATGTATTAAAATTATGAATTTGAAAAGCTAATCAACTAATTGATTGCTGGTTGTGTTGTTTGATTATTGTGTGATTAATTAAAATGTTGAACCTCTAGCCAAATTGAACCAAATAGTGAGTTATATTGAAAATTTGTCGCATTTGCATTCATATACATGTACTTACATTGAACAGGTCATAACAAGGAGGCTAGAGAAGAGGAATAAAATTGTTTGTCCGACAAATAGGTACATGTTTATTGTATTTCTTGGGGTTTTGATGATTTTATGAGCCGATTGGCTTTTTATTTTTCTTTTGGATTGGTGAGGGCCATGCGAGGCTATTTGAAATATTCCGAAGCTCCCGGTGCAGGGGAGGTTATGGCGAAATTTTTCGAAAAATTAGGGTGTTAGCCAAATTTTTGAAGAATTTGAAAAGTTATTAGAAACTGAAAAGTTTAGGGACTTTAGCCATAAAGAAAATAATGAAAGTTGAGTTGATCATTTAAACAACTTTCAGCTTCGTTCCTTTTCTGGGACGAAAAGTTTTAAGTGGGGGAGATTGTAATAACCCGGAAATCCGAGCCAATTTAAAATTTTTATTTTGGCAATTTTAGTGAATTTTGAATATTTAAAATGATTTATTTTAAATAATAACGACGAGGAATTTATTTTGAATAGAAATAGAACGTATATATTTATATAGATCGTAGTTAGAATATAAATAATTATTTATAATTATAAAAGGAATTGAAAATGGCGCGGTAGTTTGAAATTTCGATTTCAAAGTTCAAATGATTGTACAGGGTTCAAAATAAACCGGATTTTAGCAAAACCAAAAATATTAGAATCTATTTGAAAATATCTTTCTAACGAATCCGAAAAATTGAAATTTCATAGCGGGAATAAAAAGTTATGTCCAGTTGAAAATTCAGAATAGTCGCTATGGAATTTTGGCCCTTAAAGATAGCCATTTTGCAAACGACCTCGGTTTTCGACGAAACCACTTTAGTTGGATCCGGGATGTCAAATTGTTGTTAGGTTTGAAAATTCATAATTTTCTGAATCAATATGTGCGCGTGGCAAAGTTAAACGTGTTTTAACAGTTTTAGTCAATTTCGATCGACCAGAAAATGACCATTTTTCAAACGGTCTCAGAATTTGACGAAATTAGTTTTGTTAGGACCATATCATCGATACGAAGTTAGAAAATATTTTTCAGGAATTTTTAGAGTCCGTATGTGTCCCCAGTAAATTGAAATGCGCGTTCAAATTGAATATATACTGAATTATGTTTTAAATTTGATAAAAACTGATCGTAACAACCGAATTGGGTTACGAAACATATCTCATTGTGTTCGGAATGGGGGTAATTAGCTAGGGGCGACAGTCGTTGGGTCTCCTTTGAAGATTGAATCTAAAAGTTGACTTTTTTTTGGAGAAAATAAAATAATATATATATTTATATCGTTTAAAAATCTAAACCTAATTCTCACTTTCGTAATCGAGCCCCTTCGTTCAAAAACCCGCACCCTTGAATTCCGCCGCCCCCTTCAGTCAACCACCGCCGCGCCTGGCGCTGGCTGCCGCCGCCACCGGCAAGACCCCCCCTTGACGAACACGCTGCCCTTCTCCCTCCCCAAATCCGCACACCCCAAGCCCAGACCCGCGATTTCAGGCCGCCACCATCCCTGGCCCGCCGCCGCTGGCCAAGACCGACCATCCACGATCGCCAGCAACCCGCCGACACCCCCCTGACCACCTGCGACGCCTCCAACGCCCCGCCTCCAACTGAGTCTCCTCCACCCCCTCAGATAAATAAATGTGAGTTTATTTTTGTATTATTTAATGAAATTGGTTGTAGGAAAAATATAAAAATCAGTTTTCTTTATTTTTAATATATAAAAAATCAGTTTTCTTTTACATAGAATAATGGTTGAGATCTTCAACATAGAAAGGTTCGATTTTTATACATGTATTAGCGAGATAAAAACATGGTTTTTAGTTTTATAAAGGGATGATTTTTAAAATCTAGATAGTGAATAAAAAGATTTGATTTTTGACGTAAGAAAAGATTAGATTTTTCATTTTAGAAAAATATGATTTTCATATATGTGAAGGCAAGATAAAAATATGATTTTTGTTTATATCACAGTAAGATAAAAATATGATTTTTATTTATGTAGTGATATTATAAAAATATAATTTTTATACATGTAGCATTATAAATATATGATTTTTATATATAATATAACGTACAAAAATAGCCATGTTAAAAATGTGATTTTTAATACGAACAGCGTGAAAAAGATTGCGTTGGAAGTACGGGCAAATCCAGACTGTTCTGAATTTCGGAAATGAAATGGAGGAGTGGAACCCTAGGTGAGAACTTCTCACTTTTAATTTATTTTCTAGTTGAAATATATACTAGGATGCAGACGGTTCTTAGTAGCACCCGACACCCGTCGTCCACAGACCATGGATGGCTTGTTTGTTTGATTGATGTGTTGTGAAAGTTGATTGTGAGAAGTGGAATGGAATAAAATATTTTATAGTTGAAAATATTTTATAGTTAAAAATATAATTTTTAACATGTTTATAAAATAAATATTTATAAACAAATCGGACGATTTGTTTATGTACACACATTTGACTGATATGGATTGGGACGATAAATTTTACACATCGCCCAACTGCAGAAATAAAACCTGTGTTTGATTTATTGAAAACCCCACACGGATGTTGGGATGAAATTGGCCATACACTAGTCCCAATAATTAGCTGTATGTCGATCGATTGATTGACAGGCTGTTATAAGCGTTAAATATTTATATTTGATGCTTATGCAGTGTAGAATGCACTTTGGGTGATGGTTGACTGCGTTTGATTGTTGTAGTGTACGTGTGTGTATGAACTCCATATAATTAACACTATATGGTAATTGATTGGGCCTCATTCCAAGTTGGAAAATAAAGAAAATTCATGTGTTAAAAAAAAAGAATATTCATGTGTTGAATAAAAGAAAATTCATGTGTTGAATACAATATATATTCATGTGTAGAATAAAAGAAAATTCATGTGTTGAAGAAAATATTCTTTTGTTGAATAGAATAACGAAGTTATTGAAATATATAAAGCCGTGTTGATTAGATATGCGTCATTTTGACGCGAACGATATTTATATCGAGTATATTCGTTTTTATAATGAATATAGAAAGGAAGTGATTTCAAAATATCATTTATATATTAATGATATAGAATATTCAAATTTGATTTAGAATTGAATATGAAGTTGAAATGGTTTTGAAAACGAGGATTTATAAAATACGTTTTAAAAGAAAATCGACGAAATATTTATAATATGTATATTATATATATAATGGCCTGAGTAGAACACGTTGCGCTGCGGCAGTTCGCGAATTTCGACCATTGACTTCGAATGGATATTACGGGAGATCCGACCGTCGGATTCTCCTAAAACAGGAACCGTTGGGTTCGTATCGAAAAGAGCTTTCTAACGAATATTAGAGATTTGAAATCTAACGGTTAGATTTGGAATTATGTCCAAATCAAATTTGGAAAAGGTCGATGTAAGTGCAGTTCGATGGTAATTGATGGAAATCGACTGTATGGGCCTTGATAAAATTAATAAAAATATCAATAATTAGTGTAAAATCATAAGACGTGATTTGAATAGAATTGGGATGAAAAAATTCCATATTTGAAAAGATAAAAATAGATTTTTATCGAAATGAACTAGTTTTGAACTAGAATTATAATCCCATTTATTTTTAAAATAAATAAAGTGGATTCGAAATGGTTTTATAAGTAACCAGAATTTCCAATAATTGAATTGGAATGGATTTGAATCGAAATTGTCTTTGGAATATTTCGATGTTGGATTTCGTGATTATACAGATATTGTTATGGAAATTTGAAAGATATATTAATATCGTTATTTCCAATACGATATTTGTTGGTCGTAGAATTTGATATTGAATATAAGCCGATATATTTTCTATTCAGAGCCTTGTATTTAAAATCAAATGGGATTTGGGTTGTCGTGAATGGTATCTTTAATAATACTGTTCTTAGACCCAACGTAGTTAAGAAAATCAGAAACTAACTGGATATTAGTTAAGTTGAATGGTTTCTTGGGTATTGATGTGATGTTGGTTTCGGCCTTCGGGGTTAACACTTAAGGAATTATTCACTTGCTAATTTATGGTTAAAGGCTGATGTAATAGAATGTGATTTTGGGTTTATCGTGAACCGTGTTTTAGATGACACTGGTTCTTTAACCCAGTTAAAGACAGGATATTGATTTTTGGGAATATTAAAATAAAGTTGAGTTTTAATGAATCTTTAATTAGATTGAAATGATCGAGAATGGAGTATCACCAGTTTTGCTCCAAAGCGATAGTTAAATGTGTAATTAGATTTGAACGTGAAATGATAACTGAATTTACCGATAACACCGTGGTGTTAGATATGAAGTATTACCAGTTTTACTTCATGGGATGAATAGGTTGGGATTGGGAAAATTAAAACAAATGATTACTTCGGTAAGGTTCGTTAATCCCGACTAGTTTGGATAAACCATAATTTGGTTTGAACTGATATTCAAAAGAAGATTAAAGAATAAATTTGAAGAATTTATCTTTGATAAAATTAATGGGAACCTTTCCCAAAATATAAGAATATTTGAGTAAAAGAATATTCTGAATTGGAATGAGGCGTATGTTGTGTTTGTGTAGCACTTGTTCATTATATACGCGAGTTATTCAGAAAGACCGGGTTTATCCCATTCTGAATAACTGATTCGACGATGTGTCGAGGATGGAGACGGTGGTCGAAGACCGGAGGTCTTCACACCGTTTGGATAATTACTGATGATCTTGATTGGGTTGTACACCCAAGAGGAGGGAATCAGTTGGTGATCGTTCAGACGTACTTGGAGATCGATGGATATGCGAGGAATAAGGTTCCTCCGGTTTCGTTCAGACCCATAACGAACTTGTAAATGGACTGTGTGTCTGACATTGGATTTTATTCTGTGTGATTGATTTCTATTAAATATATATCTGTTTGGCGGCGGAGAATTTATTCTCTTGCTTAACGCCCTTCTCTGAGACGTACGAGCTCAGATGTTATATATTGATGGATATCAATCGCATGGAGTGAATTGCCTATGTGGCATGCCTAAGTGGCAAATGATCAAGGCTTTTGTTGAAAAGCAAAGTCTTGTGGTTGATGATCAAAGCACGGCCTGTGTGTCATAGCTTTGTGTATGGCGTTAATTCACGAGCGTCACACCTCGGTATGAACCAGAAACGGGAGAGGATCCAGGGAGAACATGCCTCTCTTTCTAGTTAGAGGTGGTATCAGTGACCTACCGGCCCTGACATTTATATATTTTTCACCTGTGTGGTTGTTGGAATGCGAGGCGCTTCAGATATGGAGTCAATTGGCTCATTTACGTCCCATAGGGTGGGGAGACGTATTGTTCAGGGTTTCATTTTAATCCGCTACGTGTGAACCGACCCTGTGGCTCTTAGGTGCAGTTGCGGCTGTAGCCTGAGACATGGACTAGATTGTCTCGAATTCGGTGAGGACTATCTTTTTCCTCGGTTCATAGATGGAAATCCAACTTCCAATACGTGATTTTGCGGTTTTGATTGTAGAACCTATATATGGCAACATAGTGGTATGAGGCACTTATGCCGTCTATGATTGATACTTATGATTGAATTTTTTTTGACACTATACACTTATAGTAATAATAAAAGATGAAATTTAGCGTATCAAGCATTCTTTGGCTATTATAAGGTAAAACCCTATCCTTCGGCTTGTGTTGCATTGTGTGATGGGACCTGGGTCTTATAACAGCTTCATTGTTCTTTATTAAGCATTGCGCTGTTGTTTTATGCACTGGTATTCTAGGGAGGAAACTCGTTCCGTGTTAGACGGCGTGGTCCCTTGATTTATCTAACTTTAAAATAAAGATTAATAACTGTTTTAGTTCTCACACCAGTCACATGACTGACCTGGATTTATCCATTTCATTTCAATTTGGATTAATCTTCATTTCAATGTGAGAACTAAAACAGTTATTAATCTTTATTTTAAAGTTAGGTAAATCAAGGGACCACGCCGTATAACACGAAACGAGTTTCCTCCCAAGAATACCAGTGCATAAAATAAACAGCGCAATGCTAAATTAAGAAAAATGAAGCTATTATAAGACCTAGGTTGTAACATACCGTCTTTCGTCCGCTTCAAGCTGGTAATTAAACCAACTCAAACCGTTCGAAATGACAGAATGTTATTAGCTTCTGAGGTAAATAGAATAAATCACAGAATCACAGACACAGAAAAATAGAATATCTCGCAGCGGAATAAGTAAATTATACAATAGTAGTTCATGAAGCTACTAAATAAAAATCAAATTCATACATAATATCGGAGTTACAAATTAAATACAGCGGAAGTCTCAATACATGAATTTCAAATACAAAGGAGAAATAGCCAGAATCAACAGGTAGAGGTGATATCTTCCATAATCCCCAGCTTCAAAAGGTGAAATCTCAACACTGCAATACTCGATCTGACCCGAGCAATAATGCAAAACAAAACAACTCGGATCAGGACTAACATTCTCATGGAAGTAAACCAACTTAAATGAAATATTAAATGAAATGCATCAGTAACTTAGAGGATGTTTGGGATCACCATCCTCTAAGGATCCGTTAAACTAATATCATATAATATAATACGCTATTATAATAGTGTCTATGTTTAAATATACTATTGAAAATAGTGTAAGCGGGATTACCATTATTACCCTTACACCGTTTATACCGTTATCGTACAGTTTGCATATAACACACCAGTACGTCGGCGGATAGGGATGCGCCGTGATACGACAACGCTAAATCAAAATCGTAGGGGGCTCGATCAGGATAATATGACAAGGCACACGAGGAATACCCACGGTAGGATTCTACCGATGCACGCCCGGACCGGTGGTAACGCATAGCCGCAACTACCGCCCACCTCGAACAACACTCACATAATCAAGGGTGGCCACCAATCAAATCACAAAGTAATAGATATAGTTCGAAGAAGTGTGTCCGATGGAGGTGCGACCTCACTTAATCACGGTATAGCACCTGTTTTAGTCATTTTAATTATGACCCGAAGGTCAAGGCTATCCATCAACGTTCTCTTTCTTCAATCCAGTAATCGCCACCAAACCATCCTACTTCATTCTGGAACTCCACCGCGTACACAGTTGTTAAAGTGGTTTTCGGTATTGGCAGAGAGTATGACAATATCCGATCCCGGTCTCTTTAACAACCAAACGTTTACATTTTTCACACCGTGGCCATTATAAAATCATACCTTGAAATAAATTGATTTAAGAAATTTCTTTAATTCAAACCAAACAATTTATGAATCAATTCCATATATAAAATTATATATATACCGATTCATATTCAGTTACTTAAAATCGAATTCACTTCATATCAAATATAAATTCAAATAAATCAATTTACATAATTTTACGTTCATTTCTTATAAAAGTTCATAATTTAAGTCAATTCAAATTCGCATTCAGTTGATTTAAAATCAAATTCATTCCTTAATTAGGAAATTCAATTTCAAAACAAGTTCACAATTCAAGTTCATCTCTTAAGTTTGAATAAAAATCAAATTCAAATTCTCATCTTATATGAGTTCATTTATTAAACCAATATCGTTATATAAATTCAAATCTTTAAACCTTGAATTTAAATCGCGAAATCTTAACTTATCCAACTCTTGGTTTATTATTAAAGTTTATAAAATATATATGTATATATATATATAAGAAAATTAATTTAAAAAAATAGATATGTATATATATAAGTTTATAAAATTCTAAAGTTAATTAGAAATAAATTATAAACATATATAAGTTTAAAATAATATATAAATAGATTTCAAAGAAATATTAATTATAATAATATAAAATTAAAATACTTATAGGAATAAATTATATGGTTTTAGATCTAAACTCCCATGAATAATGGCGGACTCCCTCCGCTTCTCTTTCCCCTTTCCAGCCAAATATCGTGCCGCGTTCCGCCCCCGTCCTCCTATCCTTCCTTCTCCTCCTCCGCCTCATCGTTCTTCTCCTCCTTCGGATCGTCGTCCTCCTTCCTTCATCCGCTCTCGCCCTACTCCGCGCTCTCGTCCCCGCTCATCTTCTCTCCATCATCCTCCTTCTTCCTTCCGCTCTCGCCCCCCTTTTCACCCTCTTTCTTCATCTCAGCACCATTCTCGCTCAGTTTTTCATAAACCCACCTTTTTCTCCTCCCATCGTCCCCACGCCCCACCATCTCAAGTTGGTCAATCATTTTTTCCTCCCGCTTCAAAAAGTTTCTTTCGTCAAAGTTTTAGTCATCCACCTCCTCAAGAGATTACCTGTAACAACCGCTTTGATGCTCTGAAAAATATTCCAGACGATAGGCCAAAAAAATCCTATGCGGAGGTAGCTTCATCTCCTCCGTTGGTTTCATCCGATCGCACGTCTGTGAGAAAATCATCAAAATTACCTGCTTTCTCTTCAATTCAGAATATGGTCAATTTCCTGAAGAGCGATCGTCGCTGTATTCAATGCGCAGATAGAGGACACGTGGCAAGTGCCTGCAGGAATTCAAAAATTTGTTTTTTTTGCTCAGGCTACGGCCACTTATGTACACGTTGCCCTAAAAAAAGAATGCAAAGAGGCATCTCAAAACATGTGCGTAAAGGTGTCCATTGGAATGATGCACCTTCTGCAGCGTGGGTCCCTCGTGCATCAACTCAATCTGATCGAAACCAGAAGAGTCCACATCGTTCCAGCTGTCAGCAATCCACGCCCTCTCCAACTCCTATTCCCTCCTCTCCCATCTCTCCCACATTAAACTCTGAAAATATGAATCATTTTGTAATGGCAGACTCATCAAACTACATTGTTGGCACCGTGATTTCTGGCGGTTGGAGTATTACATCGCTTCACTTCATCCTATCTAATGCTTTTAACTATCGCAAATGGCCTATGTGGATATATAGAAAAAACTCTTTCATCGTCTCTTGCCGAAACGCATGGATCAGAGACCAAGTCTTGTTCTGGAAGCTCTTTGCGAAGCCGGGTGGAGCTATATACTTTGAGCCTTGGTCTGAGGCTGAATGGGAACCGGAAGCGGTGTTAGAGTGCGAATCATGGGCAAAGGTGGTAGGTTTTCCAGAATTTCTAAGGTTCAATTCTGCTGCAGTCAAAAATATTCTTTGTCCTATGGGAAATGTTGTAGCTTTAGATGACTGTGAATGGGCTCACTTCGACCACAGAAACTTATTTATCAAAGGCGATCCTCTTTCCCCTCTGATTTTTGTGCTCGTCGCTGATGTGTTCAACCAAATGGTTAAACAAGCTTCCTATCATGGTTACCTGGATGGTATTTCCCTTCCAAATTCTCCACTATGCATCAACAATTTACAATTTGCAGATGACACAATTATTTTCTCTTCACCTAATCCCTTCCATATCCAGTGTCTCAAAATCCTGTTATATGTATTCGAGTCGATATCAGGTCTTTCCATTAATTTTAACAAAAGTGTTATCTACATGCTTGGTAGGTCTGATCATCTTGGGGACTCAATTTCTTCCACTCTCAACTGCAAAGTAGCAAAATTCCCATTGTTATACCTCGGTTTACCTCTCAGACCTTCTAAGCTTCATAAAAACGATTGGCTCCCCCTTATTAATAAGATTGAATCTAGATTAGCATCTTGGAAGGCAAACTCATTATCATCCATGGGCCGTTTAACTCTAGTTAAATCTGTGCTTTCGGCTATCCCTACACATTGGATGTCTTTTCACAAACTCCCCAAGTGGGTAATCTGCAAGATTGATTCAATTCGTAGTTCATTTCTTTGGAATGGTCAAAAAATCAAGAAATTAATTAACTGGAGGACTGTATGTCTTCACCCTGAGCGGGGGGGCTTGGTGTTCTTGACCTTAACCATTTCAATACTGCATTATTGGCTAAATGGGTCTGGAGACTCCTAAACACTGGAAGCTTCATTTGGAAAGATTGGATTTTAGCTCGCTACTTTTCTTCTAACCCTCATCTCGTTTTGCATCATCGTCCTTCCTCTTTAATCTCTCCCTTCTTGCATGGGATTTTATCCTGTCTTCCTCGTATTAAATTCTTGTTTCATGTCTCTTTGGGGTGTGGTTCGTCCTGTTTATTTTGGCATGATATTTGGGTTGGTCAGTTACCTCTCTCTCTTTCATTTTCTTCACTCTTTACTCTTCAGTCTAATCCTTCACTTTCTGTTGCTGATGCATTTAGTGATGATTATGTAAGCTTAATTCCAGGTTTACTTTTTGATAGGAGTATTCTTTCGCAGTTGCTTAAGATCTTTGCTCTCATTAGCACCACTCAGTTAAATAATACAGATGATCATTATGTCTGGGTGCTCTCTCCTTCTAAAGGTTTTTCTGTTTCCTCATGTTACAAGTACCTGAATTTTTCGGGTAGACGGTTTAAATTCTCAAGACTATGGAAATGCAAGCTGGCTCCGAGAATTCTCTTCTTCCAATGGTGTTTGATTCATGAAAAGGTCAATACAAGAGAAAAACTCTTCAAATGCAACGTCGCTCCCGATCCCATTTGCCCTATCTGTAATTCTCATTCTGAATCCATTCACCATCTCTTCTTCTCCTGTGAATTTTCCTTCCCAATCTGGGCTGCAGTGAGTTCATATTTAATTGGTTGCATCCCCACTATTTCCTCTTTCTTTGCCTATTGGGAATCTGACTCTAGTCCTACTCTTGATATTTTACTGGCCGCTTATAGTTGGTGTATTTGGAAAGAAAGAAACACACGAATTTTTAACAACAAGGCTAATTCAATCATTTCTATCTGTCACCGCATCATTCATATTTATGCATCCTCTTCAGGTTCTGGTGCCAATCATGCAGATACATTCCGGTTTGCTTTGCCGGCGGCCTCTTCACCAGCTTCTTCGGTTGACAGCAATGACTCTGAGACTAGTATGGATCTAGTGTGATGTCTGATGAATGCAGCCTTATCTCTTGGCATAATACTTGTATAATTATGATGGTTTTCAGCTTGCTCTGATCGCTTTTGTACTTGTATCCTCATTTCTCTCTATGTGTGTTGTATGATGAATCTTAAACTCTGTGTTGTTTGTATTTTAGACCACCAACTGGGTATGTCAGTTGGATATATACTGTTATCTATTATTTAACCGGTTGTGTAGCCACGCGCTACATATCCGTTTGCTCTATAAAAAAAATTATAAGTAAAATTTTAAATAAACATTTAAAATCTATATTTACTCATAAATCATTTTTAAACATATAATTCAAAATTTACAAAATTTAAGTTTAAAATAAATATAAATATAAAATATTAAGGTATTATTTTAAAAATCATTTTCTAAATCACTTTACTTCGAAAATACGACCAACGGTGTCCGTATATAGTTTTCTACCCTATGGTCAAGTGATACAGATATTTATCATTTCAACCCGCAATTTATATAATTTCTACGGGTCTATCATTTCAACCCGCAATCCCAAATTCAATAAAAATCGTTCAGGTCTATCATTTCAACCCATAACGATTTTTCCTTAATCTAATGTCCGTTCGGGTATGTATCATTTCAACCCTTAGTGATTTTTCCTAAACTAGGGGTATCTATAACATAACAAATCATCACATATCATCAATCACATCACAGTCATATATAATCAGTGTACATACATGTCATATGAATATCGTGTCACATATGAAAATGCATATTTTAAACAAACAATTTCTACTGGCAATCCTATACATTTCATAACAGTTCATTTAGTTGATCTAACATCTATGAAATAATGTGAGCCAGGTGTGAGATAAACTCACCTTTCGTGGCATAGATTGGAAACAACAGACGAATTTGACACCGAATTGAAACAGCAACTTCAAGGCACGATCCAAAATAGATTCGATTACAGCAACCACTCAATTTTTTTTTTTTGTATGAGGCGATAATGGTATTCCTATATTGATTGGTACAACAATTTGGTGTTGGAGGGTATGGTATTTGGGTTTTTGGAAAGGTTCTCAAACTCAACACCAAACTTGACTCAAAATATAAACATAACATTTACTTTTACAAATATTATATATATATATACATACGAATGGTAAAATCATAACATATATATATATAATTCAAGTTCAACACACGCCAACATATTTTATAAATTTATATATTATGTAATGCATCAAAAATTATATATATAAAATAAATATACAATGCAAACTCACACACAAAATACATTAAAACCATTGTATGCATATATATACATTGCAAGAAATATATATATACACATTTTTTTAACAAATAAATTTTCAAAACAAACTCAACACAAATATACGCACACACAATGTTGTACCCACACCATTTCACATGCAAGAAAACACACCTAAAGCTTGTATATTATAGATTATATATATATATAACATATATACATACATATAAATTTTTCCTTCAAAACAAATAGATTCAAAACAATACATTTATTATTATAAAATATAAATTTTTAGTACATACACACAAATACAATCGCAGTTACACACAGTATTATAAAATACACACTCACTACAATAACTATACGCATACAGTATGACTCACGCACCACACACTAGAAACAAAAAAAACACTACACAGAACACACACATGCACACAAACAGGAATGCACATACACAATACACTATGCCACACACACAAAACAACACACAAAATCAATTTAATATATATATACCTTCGCAAACTATATATTATATATAGACAATTGTTAAAAATATATATACATACATATTAATAATGAAATAAAATTCAACAAAAAATATATATATTCATATATATATACACATACTGAAATATATATATATATATATATAAAAATCAACACACACCAAACTATTACTCACTCCGTTTCTATATATAAGATGTTTTAGCAAGTTTGGTGTGTTTCAAAATATAAGATGTTTAAGGTTTCATGCTCTCTTTATTCGTGATGCATAATAAATAATGATGCTTTTAATGCATCTATCATGTTCTCAACCACTAATTATTTCTTTTTAATGACGTTTTTCCTACTTTTTAAAAAAGTTGTGCATGAAAAGAAGTAATTTAAAAGAATAAGGCAACATTGATTAGCTCCTTAATTCTTGTGCAAATAAGCAAAACATCTTATATATTGGAATGGAGGAAGTATATATATTATAAAATTGAAAATACACATATAGACATCACCCAAGACACCACACAATCAATATATACACACGCACGGAACATGCATTACACACATAGCACACACAAACGCAATTACGTATATAAATACATATTATAAACACACACGGTCAACACTCCAAAACATTTGATGTTATAAAATATGTATAAACACTCTGAAATCAATAATTTATCATTATATTATCTACTAATTTAAAGTTAATCTGAAATAGAATAAATTTCAAATCAAAATGAGTAAACTCGATTTAGATTATTTTTGGAAGTGCAAATATTATTTGCTATCATAAATTATATTCATACCAAAATATTTTCAAAACAACTCACATAAAAACCACACATAAATTTACCCTCAAATATATATATTTCTTATATACATAAATATAAATTTATAATTTCTCACACACAAATAAAATCACTCACGCGCCCACACAAACAAATACAAAGCACACACAAATACATACAACACAAAACTCCTTAAACATCAGAACTTTTTCCCTTTTGTTTTTCTTTCAAATCAACGTAGTACTCCCATAAACTATACACATAACATACACTCAGTATATACACACAAACCGTAAACTCACGCCACACCAAAAGAGAAAAAAAATATAGCAACAACGCAAGAATTGAAAACACTTACAAAAACACACGCGGGGTGGAGAGAACAAATGACATAGGTAATTGAGAACGAGGTGAGTGGGTGAGGGCTGTTGTCCGGGTCGGCTGGATGCAAGGCTTGCATGGCTTCAGGAGGGTGGATGAGATGAGGCTAAGTTCAGACGGGGTTCAGTGGTTTTAGAAGGGGATGGTCGGCTTTAGTTTTGGAAACGAGCTCGGCTCTTAGATGGTGAGGCGGCAAATGGAAATGGGAAACATATGATGGGAAGAGAAGAATGGTACAAATCCCAAAAACAAGAAAAGAAAAAAAAGGGAAGCCATTTTATAAAAGAGATGCAGCTGTTTCTCGCGAGGATGGATGCCACAAATACAAGAAATAACGGTGATAACGAAAAGGAACGTATTAGGTTTTAATTTATGAGACATTTATGGTATTGAAGAAAACATTAATGAACAATGTTTATGGGAATGGGAAAAGAAATGTTTGGTTTAAATTTCAAAACAAATAGACATGGTAGAAATAGAAAATAGTTTGCAAATAAAAGGAAACACAATAAATGTGTTTGCAAATAAAAGGAAAACAATATAAAATTTTAATTTAAATGAACAAACGGTTTAAATTTTGGAATCAACGAAGGTGTAAGGAAGGAAATAATAGTAATAAATGAACGTTGAATTTTAAGGATGTAAACATTGTTCATAAATAAAAGGAAACGATATAAATTTATTAATTAAGATAAACAAACGGTTTTAGCAACATGTATTAACAAAAAAAAAAATTCCCATCAAATAAATGATAGGTGATATCGAAGGAAAATGAATCTGACAAATAAATTTGGCAATGTTGCATCAACAATACTCAATAGGATACAATAAATAAATATGATTCCATTAATATTGAAACGGAATGTGTAATTATACGAGTTTAAATATTAAATAAAATCCAAGAATGGATTTATACTCAAATAAATAACTCAATTAAACTTTACCATAAATAAGGTTCTAACATAGCAAATACTGATTTGAATTATTAAATTGTATTCATATCAAAAATAAAATTCACCTATTTTATAAAATACAGACAAATTTAGTTATAAATAATCAAAATAAAATTTATTTCCATAGAATTCAAACAATAAAATAAATAAATCAAAATTTTAAATTAAATCAATAATTAAAATACTCTAAAATTGAGGTTGTTACAATCTCCCCTACTTAAACCTTTTCGTCCCCGAAAAGGAACGAGGTAGAGAAATAGTAATTAAATAATTAATATATTTGAACCAAAGGTTCATATACATATTCATACGTATATATATCATATATATATATATATATCAAAAAGTTAAAATATTTTCAAACATATTTAAAAATAGTTTTAAGTATTCACTCGACGTTTGGATTTGCAATATATATCTATCCCACTTTCGAAACCTGAAAATAGATATTGATGATGCCGCGGTCTTCACCAGAATCATTTTCAGGCGACTAGAGTGTGACAGTATACCTATCTAGTACATATATGATTTAACATATACGTTGATCAGACGTATACCCAAATTACTAAGCACTCGATAGGCCAATTTTTAACGTCAAATAAATACTCCAAACATCTTTCTATATTTAAACATAATATATACCAAATCTTCAATCATATATTACAAATAATATATTTTAAGTCATAAATAAAAATATTTGAGTAAGGAAAATTTATATCTCTTCCCACTCATTTATTTATTAAAAATTCAACCTCAATCCTTGATAAGTATACAAACAATATTATTATTAAATCAAATAAAGATAATATTATTCAATCAAGAAAAAAAATCAATTTCTTACAAATTCTACATCTTTAAATCTTATTATAGTTTATGAAATCTTAAAGTATAAGCATAAATTATTTCCAAAATATTGATATTACCAAAACAAAATGTTATTTACAAAATATATATAACAAATTGCCTCAATAAAACTTATATTATAATATCTTTCAAAATACCAATTTCAAACCAACATTTTATAAGATTGAACTCACTGGAAGACTTATACTCTCATTCTTCTTCTTACCTTGGAATGGACAAGTATAAGCAATAGAATTCGAGTTAAAAGCTGAACATACGAAAGAACCTAAACAAAGAGGATCTACAAAGGAAGATAAATTCAATGGAAAGAAAATTTCAGAAAAAGAATTTAAATATAAAAAATTATATTTGAAAATATTTGTTTAAAACATTTAAAACCATTTTAAAAAAACCATTTATATTTTAAAAATACGCTCTCTCGCAAGAAGGATTCAGCGACTGATTCCACTCATTCTAGGGTATCACTACCCTATCTCTAATGAGCTTTTTACCTCATAAGCTAAAGCTTTGATAAACCAAAGCTCTGATACCAACTGTAACATACCGTCTTTCGTCCGCTTCAAGCTGGTAATTAAACCAACTCAAACCGTTCGAAATGACAGAATGTTATTAGCTTCTGAGGTAAATAGAATAAATCACAGAATCACAGACACAGAAAAATAGAATATCTCGCAGCGGAATAAGTAAATTATACAATAGTAGTTCATAAAGCTACTAAATAAAAATCAAATTCATACATAATATCGGAGTTACAAATTAAATACAGCGGAAGTCTCAATACATGAATTTCAAATACAAAGGAGAAATAGCCAGAATCAACAGGTAGAGGTGATATCTTCCATAATCCCCAGCTTCAAAAGGTGAAATCTCAACACTGCAATACTCGATCTGACCCGAGCAATAATGCAAAACAAAACAACTCGGATCAGGACTAACATTCTCATGGAAGTAAACCAACTTAAATGAAATATTAAATGAAATGCATCAGTAACTTAGAGGATGTTTGGGATCACCATCCTCTAAGGATCCGTTAAACTAATATCATATAATATAATACGCTATTATAATAGTGTCTATGTTTAAATATACTATTGAAAATAGTGTAAGCGGGATTACCATTATTACCCTTACACCGTTTATACCGTTATCGTACAGTTTGCATATAACACACCAGTACGTCGGCGGATAGGGATGCGCCGTGATACGACAACGCTAAATCAAAATCGTAGGGGGCTCGATCAGGATAATATGACAAGGCACACGAGGAATACCCACGGTAGGATTCTACCGATGCACGCCCGGACCGGTGGTAACGCATAGCCGCAACTACCGCCCACCTCGAACAACACTCCCATAATCAAGGGTGGCCACCAATCAAATCACAAAGTAATAGATATAGTTCGAAGAAGTGTGTCCGATGGAGGTGCGACCTCACTTAATCACGGTATAGCACCTGTTTTAGTCATTTTAATTATGACCCGAAGGTCAAGGCTATCCATCAACGTTCTCTTTCTTCAATCCAGTAATCGCCACCAAACCATCCTACTTCATTCTGGAACTCCACCGCGTACACAGTTGTTAAAGTGGTTTTCGGTATTGGCAGAGAGTATGACAATATCCGATCCCGGTCTCTTTAACAACCAAACGTTTACATTTTTCACACCGTGGCCATTATAAAATCATACCTTGAAATAAATTGATTTAAGAAATTTCTTTAATTCAAACCAAACAATTTATGAATCAATTCCATATATAAAATTATATATATACCGATTCATATTCAGTTACTTAAAATCGAATTCACTTCATATCAAATATAAATTCAAATAAATCAATTTACATAATTTTACGTTCATTTCTTATAAAAGTTCATAATTTAAGTCAATTCAAATTCGCATTCAGTTGATTTAAAATCAAATTCATTCCTTAATTAGGAAATTCAATTTCAAAACAAGTTCACAATTCAAGTTCATCTCTTAAGTTTGAATAAAAATCAAATTCAAATTCTCATCTTATATGAGTTCATTTATTAAACCAATATCGTTATATAAATTCAAATCTTTAAACCTTGAATTTAAATCGCGAAATCTTAACTTATCCAACTCTTGGTTTATTATTAAAGTTTATAAAATATATATGTATATATATATATAAGAAAATTAATTTAAAAAATAGATATGTATATATATATAAGTTTATAAAATTCTAAAGTTAATTAGAAATAAATTATAAACATATATAAGTTTAAAATAATATATAAATAGATTTCAAAGAAATATTAATTATAATAATATAAAATTAAAATACTTATAGGAATAAATTATATGGTTTAGAGTAATTAAAATTATAAGTAAAATTTTAAATAAACATTTAAAATCTATATTTACTCATAAATCATTTTAAAACATATAATTCAAAATTTACAAAATTTAAGTTTAAAATAAATATAAATATAAAATATTAAGGTATTATTTTAAAAATCATTTTCTAAATCACTTTACTTCGAAAATACGACCAACGGTGTCCGTATATAGTTTTCTACCCTATGGTCAAGTGATACGGATATTTATCATTTCAACCCGCAATTTATATAATTTCTACGGGTCTATCATTTCAACCCGCAATCCCAAATTCAATAAAAATCGTTCAGGTCTATCATTTCAACCCATAACGATTTTTCCTTAATCTAATGTCCGTTCGGGTATGTATCATTTCAACCCTTAGTGATTTTTCCTAAACTAGGGGTATCTATAACATAACAAATCATCACATATCATCAATCACATCACAGTCATATATAATCAGTGTACATACATGTCATATGAATATCGTGTCACATATGAAAGTGCATATTTTAAACAAACAATTTCTACTGGCAATCCTATACATTTCATAACAGTTCATTTAGTTGATCTAACATCTATGAAATAATGTGAGCCAGGTGTGAGATAAACTCACCTTTCGTGGCATAGATTGGAAACAACAGACGAATTTGACACCGAATTGAAACAGCAACTTCAAGGCACGATCCAAAATAGATTCGATTACAGCAACCACTCAATATTTTTTTTTTTTTTTGTATGAGGCGATAATGGAATTCCTATATTGATTGGTACAACAATTTGGTGTTGGAGGGTATGGTATTTGGGTTTTTGGAAAGGTTCTCAAACTCAACACCAAACTTGACTCAAAATATAAACATAACATTTACTTTTACAAATATTATTTATATATATATATATATACATACATACGAATGGTAAAATCATAACATATATATATATATAATTCAAGTTCAACACACGCCAACATATTTTATAAATTTATATATTATGTAATGCATCAAAAATTATATATATAAAATAAATATACAATGCAAACTCACACACAAAATACATTAAAACCATTGTATGCATATATATACATTGCAAGAAATATATATATACACATTTTTTTAACAAATAAATTTTCAAAACAAACTCAACACAAATATACGCACACACAATGTTGTACCCACACCATTTCACATGCAAGAAAACACACCTAAAGCTTGTATATTATAGATTATATATATATAACATATATACATACATATAAATTTTTCCTTCAAAACAAATAGATTCAAAACAATACATTTATTATTATAAAATATAAATTTTTAGTACATACACACAAATACAATCGCAGTTACACACAGTATTATAAAATACACACTCACTACAATAACTATACGCATACAGTATGACTCACGCACCACACACTAGAAACAAAAAAAACACTACACAGAACCCACACATGCACACAAACAGGAATGCACATACACAATACACTATGCCACACACACAAAACAACACACAAAATCAATTTAATATATATATACCTTCGCAAACTATATATTATATATAGACAATTGTTAAAAATATATATACATACATATTAATAATGAAATAAAATTCAACAAAAAATATATATATTCATATATATATACACATACTGAAATATATATATATATATATATATATATATTTAAAAATCAACACACACCAAACTATTACTCCCTCCGTTTCTATATATAAGATGTTTTAGCAAGTTTGGTGTGTTTCAAAATATAAGATGTTTAAGGTTTCATGCTCTCTTTATTCGTGATGCATAATAAATAATGATGCTTTTAATGCATCTATCATGTTCTCAACCACTAATTATTTCTTTTTAATGACGTTTTCCTACTTTTTAAAAAAGTTGTGCATGAAAAGAAGTAATTTAAAAGAATAAGGCAACATTGATTAGCTCCTTAATTCTTGTGCAAATAAGCAAAACATCTTATATATTGGAATGGAGGAAGTATATATATTATAAAATTGAAAATACACATATAGACATCACCCAAGACACCACACAATCAATATATACACACGCACGGAACAGGCATTACACACATAGCACACACAAACGCAATTACGTATATAAATACATATTATAAACACACACGGTCAACACTCCAAAACATTTGATGTTATAAAATATGTATAAACACTCTGAAATCAATAATTTATCATTATATTATCTACTAATTTAAAGTTAATCTGAAATAGAATAAATTTCAAATCAAAATGAGTAAACTCGATTTAGATTATTTTTGGAAGTGCAAATATTATTTGCTATCATAAATTATATTCATACCAAAATATTTTCAAAACAACTCACATAAAAACCACACATAAATTTACCCTCAAATATATATATTTCTTATATACATAAATATAAATTTATAATTTCTCACACACAAATAAAATCACTCACGCGCCCACACAAACAAATACAAAGCACACACAAATACATACAACACAAAACTCCTTAAACATCAGAACTTTTTCCCTTTTGTTTTTCTTTCAAATCAACGTAGTACTCCCATAAACTATACACATAACATACACTCAGTATATACACACAAACCGTAAACTCACGCCACACCAAAAGAGAAAAAAAATATAGCAACAACGCAAGAATTGAAAACACTTACAAAAACACACGCGGGGTGGAGAGAACAAATGACATAGGTAATTGAGAACGAGGTGAGTGGGTGAGGGCTGTTGTCCGGGTCGGCTGGATGCAAGGCTTGCATGGCTTCAGGAGGGTGGATGAGATGAGGCTAAGTTCAGATGGGGTTCAGTGGTTTTAGAAGGGGATGGTCGGCTTTAGTTTTGGAAACGAGCTCGGCTCTTAGATGGTGAGGCGGCAAATGGAAATGGGAAACATATGATGGGAAGAGAAGAATGGTACAAATCCCAAAAACAAGAAAAGAAAAAAAAGGGAAGCCATTTTATAAAAGAGATGCAGCTGTTTCTCGCGAGGATGGATGCCACAAATACAAGAAATAACGGTGATAACGAAAAGGAACGTATTAGGTTTTAATTTATGAGACATTTATGGTATTGAAGAAAACATTAATGAACAATGTTTATGGGAATGGGAAAAGAAATGTTTGGTTTAAATTTCAAAACAAATAGACATGGTAGAAATAGAAAATAGTTTGCAAATAAAAGGAAACACAATAAATGTGTTTGCAAATAAAAGGAAAACAATATAAAATTTTAATTTAAAGGAACAAACGGTTTAAATTTTGGAATCAACGAAGGTGTAAGGAAGGAAATAATAGTAATAAATGAACGTTGAATTTTAAGGATGTAAACATTGTTCATAAATAAAAGGAAACGATATAAATTTATTAATTAAGATAAACAAACGGTTTTAGCAACATATATTAACAAAAAAAATTCCCATCAAATAAATGATAGGTGATATCGAAGGAAAATGAATCTGACAAATAAATTTGGCAATGTTGCATCAACAATACTCAATAGGATACAATAAATAAATATGATTCCATTAATATTGAAACGGAATGTGTAATTATACGAGTTTAAATATTAAATAAAATCCAAGAATGGATTTATACTCAAATAAATAACTCAATTAAACTTTACCATAAATAAGGTTCTAACATAGCAAATACTGATTTGAATTATTAAATTGTATTCATATCAAAAATAAAATTCACCTATTTTATAAAATACAGACAAATTTAGTTATAAATAATCAAAATAAAATTTATTTCCATAGAATTCAAACAATAAAATAAATAAATCAAAAATTTAAATTAAATCAATAATTAAAATACTCTAAAATTGAGGTTGTTACACAGGTCCTATCACACAATGCAACGCAAGCCGGGGGATAGGGTTTTTACCTTATAATAGCCAAAGAATGCTTGATACGTTTAAAACAATTCATTTGATACTATAATAAGTGTATAATGTATAAAACAATTTCAAATCATGAGTATCAATCATAGGCGGCATGAATGCTCCATACCACTATGTCGCCATATATAAGTATACAATCAAAACCGCAATTGTCACGTATTGGAAGTTGGATTTCCTTCTGCGAACCGAGGCTAAAGATAGTCCTCTACCGATTCGAGACTGTCTAGCCCGAGTCTCAGGGCAAGTACTAAGTCAAGCCACTTGGATCGTCAGGGCCGGTCCACCGATGTGGATTAAAATGCCTGAACACTGCGTTTCCCCGCCCTTTGGGGCGTAAATGAGCCAACGAATGACTCCATCGGACCCGGATCGTCCGATATAACCGAGGCGCCTCGCAACAGCAACAACCACATAAGTCAAACTCGTCAGAGCGTATAAAACCACTGACGCCACTTCTAACTAGAAAGAAACGCATGTCCTCCCTGAGGTCCTTCTCCCGTTTTTGGTTCACACCGGGGTGTGAGGCTCGCGAATCCACGTTACACAAAGCTGTGCCACACAGGCTGTGCTTTGATCATCCACCACAAGACTTTGCTTTGCAACAGAAGCCTTGATCAATTGCCACTTAGGCATGCCACACAGGCAATTCACTTCATGCGTTTGATATCCATCAATATATAACCCCTGAGCTCGTACGTCTCAGAGAAGGGCTTTAAGCAAGAGAATAAATTCTCCGCCGCCAAACAGATATATATATTTAATAGAAATCAATCACACAGAATAAAATCCAATGTCAGACACACAGTCCATTTACAAGTTCGTTCTGGATCTGAACGAAACCGGAGGCACCTAGTACCCCGCATATCCATCGATCTCCAAGTACGTCTGGACGTTCACTAACTGATTCTCTCCTCTTGGGTGTACGGCCCAATCAAGATCATCAGTAACCACCCAAACGACGTGAAGACCTCCGGTCTTCGACCACCGTCTTCATCCTCGACACCACGTCGAATCAGTTATTCAGAATGGGATAAACCCGGTCTTTCTGAATAACTCGCGTACAAAATAAACAAGTGTTACACAAACACAACATACGCCTCATTCCAATTCAGAATATTCTTTTATTCAAATATTCTTATACTTTGGGAAAGGTTCCCATTAATTTTATCAAAGATAATTTCTTTAAATTTATTCTTTAATTTTCTTTGAATATCAATTCAAACTAGTCGGGATTAGCGAACCACACCGGAGTAATCATTTATTTTATTTCCCAATCCCAACCTATTCACCCCATGAAGTAAAACAGGTAATACTCCATATCTAACACCACGGTGTTATCGGTAAATTCTATTACCATTTCACGTTCAAATCTAATTAAAGATTTAACTATCGCCTGGAGTAAAACTGGTGATACTCCATTCTCGATCTTTTCAATCTAATTAAAGATTCATTAAAACTCCATTTAGTTTTAATCTTTAACTGGGTTAAAGAATCAGTGTTATTTAAAACACGGTTCACGATAAACCCAAGATCACATTCCATTAATTATCGGGTTAAAGAACAAGTGTTATTTAAAACACTGTTCATGATAAACCCAAAAATCAATATCAATTCAATTCCAATTAAATTCTATTTAATTGGTACACTTCATTAAATCTAAATAAAAGATTTAATCTTTTTCTCAGCTGGGCTTAAGAACAGTGTTAATGAAGACACCATTCACGACAAACCCAAATCACATTTGATATTAAATACAAGGCTCTGAATAGAAAATATACCGGCTTGTATTCAACATCAAATTCTACAACCAACAAATATCGTATTGGAAATAACGATATGTATGTACATATCTTTCAAATTTCCATAACAATATCTGTAACATCACGAAACCCAACATTAAAATATTCCGAAGACAATTTCGATTCAAATCCCTTCCAATTCAATCATTGGAAATCCTGGTTATTTTCAAAACCATTTCAAATCCACTTTATTTATTTTAAAAATAAATAGAATTATAGTTCTAGTTCAAAACTAGTTCATTTCGATAAAAATCTATTTTTATCTTTTCAAATATGGAGTTTTTCTTCCAAATTCTTCACAAATCATTTCTTATGATTTTACACAAATTATTACTATTTTTAATAATTTTATCAAGGCCTGTACAGTCGATTTCCATCAACGGCCATCGAACTGCACTTACAGCGACCTTTTCCAAATTTGATTTGGACATAATTCCAAATTCAACCGTTAGATTTCAAACCTCTAATATTCATTGGAAAGCTCTTTTCGATACAAACCCAACGGTTCCGTTTTAGGAGAATCCGACGGTCGGATCTCCCGCAATGTCCATTCGAAGTCAATGGTCGAAATTCGCGAACTACCGCGGCGCGGCGCGACGCGTTCTATTCAGACCATTATATTATATATATAATATATATAATATATATTTCGTCGATTTACTTTTAAAACGTATTTTATAAATCGTTTTAAATTCGTTTTCAAAACGATTTCAACTTCATATTCAATTTTAAATCAAAATTGATTTTTTCTTTATAATCCTTTCAAATTCATTTCAAATTGATTTCAATTTAAATTGATTTCTAATTCAAATTCAATTCGAATTAAATTCTTTTCAATTTCAATTTGAATTCAATTCTTTTAAATATAATTCGAATTTCGATTATTTTCAATATAATTCAAATTTCGAAATCATTTTCAATATAATTCAAATTTCGAAATCACTTTCAATATAATTCAAATTTCGAAATCACTTTCAATATACATTGAAAATTGAATAAAATTGATATAAATATCATTCACGTCAAAATGGCGTCAATCAAATCAACACGGCTTCATATATTTCTATTTTCAAATATTCTATTTCAAATATTTCTTTTTCAAATATTTCTATTTCAAAACTGGAATGAGGCCCAATCAATTACCATATAATGTTAATTATATGGATTTTCTACAACACATGTATAAATCAACAATGACAAATAATCAACCAACATCCAAAGTGCATTCTACACTGTATAAACATCAAATATAAATATTTAACGCTTATAACAGTCTGTCAATCAATCGATCGACATACAACTAATTATTGGGATTAGTGTATGTCATATATCATCCCAATACCCATGTGGGGTTTCAAACAATCAAACGCAGATTTTATTTGTGCAGTTGGGCGATGTGTAAAATTTATCGTCCCAATCAATATCAGTCAAATGTGTGTATATAAACAAATCGTCTGATTTGTTTATATTTATTTCATTTCATATACACGTTAAAAATTCTATTTTCAACCATAAAAATATTTTTATTTCAATCCATATCACACAATCAACTACACATCAAAATCAATCAATCAAACAAACAAGCCGTCCATGGTCTGTGGACGACGGGTGTCGGGTGCTACTAAACACCGTCTGCATCCTAATATATATTTTAACTAGAAAATTAAATTAAAGGTGAGAAGTTCTCACCGATAGCTAAACCAAACGCCACGACTCTTCATATGTAGGAAATCTTCACTTCGCTTCTAACGAGATCCGTTCAACACTGTTTGTGTTAAAAATTATATTTTTAACAACGCTACTTCCTATATAAAAAAAATCGAATTTTTACCGCTACTCCATATTGATAAAAATCGAATTTTTATCTTCATTACCTTATAAAAATCATATTTTTATTCTCCACTTCGTTATAAAAATTATATTTTTATATCGCTTTTCTCCTAATAAAGATTATATTTTTATATGGCAACTTCTATAAAGATCTCATCTTTATTACTCTACATTATATAAAAATCATATTTTTATATTCTCTACCTTATAAAAATTCTTTTATTTTTATACTTCGTTATGAATAATAAAATCATATCTTTTCGCATCTAAAAGTTTATGCTTTCTTCATATGCAAGATCATATTTTTATTATTGTTCCCTCCGCATAAAAATCACATTTTTATCTCTCCACTTCATATGTATATAAATCAAAATTTTTATTTAAGGTTTTAAATAAATTTCTGAAAATAAAACCAGGCTTGTTTATATAATAAAAATCGGATTAAAAACCAGTACTCTAATATAAAAGAAAATACAAACGAAAAGGACTCACTGTGTTCGGTTTTGGGGGTGGTCTGTGCGTCGGTGAACTGAAGGAAAGGGGGAGGCGCTCGAGGTGGCTGAACTGCGGTGGAGGGGGAGAGGAGCGGTGGAGGCGCGGTGGTGGTTTCGACAGGGGAGGGCGGCGCGGTTTAGCTGTAGGTTTTTTTCTCTTTTTTTTTATTTCGATTTGAATGGGAAAGTGAAAGAGGAGAGGGGCGTTGACCGGTTAAGAAGAAAGAGGGGTAAGGGGAGTTAAGTATAAATATAATTTAATTATTTTATTAATTTATCCTTCAAAAAGTTACTTTAAAATTCGAACTCAAAATTGAGCCCACCGACTGTCGTCCCTAGCGTAATACCCCCATTCCGAACACAATAGGATATGTCCCGTAAGCCAGTTTGGCCGTTTCGATTAGTTTTCGTCAAAATCAAAATACAACTCTATATATTGAATTTGAACGCACATTTTAAATTACCGGGGCCGCATACTGATTCAGAAAATTCCAGAAAAATTATTTCTAGCTTCATATTGACGATACGGTCCTAACAAAACTAATTTCGTCGAATTCTGAGACCGTTTGAAAAATGGTCATCTTCCAGTCGATTAAAATCAACTGAAACTGGTCAAACGCGTTTTCCTTTGCATAAAACAAACAGCGCAATGCTAAATAAAGAAAAGTGAAGCTATTATAAGACCCAGGTCCTATCACACAATGCAACGCAAGCCGGGGGATAGGGTTTTTACCTTATAATAGCCAAAGAATGCTTGATACGTTTAAAACAATTCATTTGATACTATAATAAGTGTATAGTGTATAAAACAATTTCAAATCATAAGTATCAATCATAGGCGGCATGAATGCCCCATACCACTATGTCGCCATATATAGGTATACAATCAAAACCGCAATTGTCACGTATTGGAAGTTGGATTTCCTTTTGCGAACCGAGGCAAAAGATAGTCCTTTACCGATTCGAGACTGTCTAGCCCGAGTCTCAGGGCAAGTACTCAGTCAAGCCACTTGGATCGTCAGGGCCGGTCCACCGATGTGAATTAAAATGCCTAAACACTGCGTTTCCCCGCCCTTTGGGGCGTAAATGAGCCAACGAATGACTCCATCGGACCCGGATCGTCCGATATAACCGAGGCGCCTCGCAACAGCAACAACCACATAAGTCAAACTCGTCAGGGCGTGTAAAACCACTGACGCCACTTCTAACTAGAAAGAAACGCATGTCCTCCCCGAGGTCCTTCTCCCGTTTTTGGTTCACACCGGGGTGTGAGGCTCGCGAATCCACGTTACCCAAAGCTGTGCCACACATGCTGTTCTTTGATCATCCACCACAAGACTTTGCTTTGCAACAGAAGTCTTGATTAATTGCCACTTAGGCATGCCACACAGGCAATTCACTCCATGCGTTTGATATCCATCAATATTAGGGCTGTCAATGGGTCGTGTCGGGTCGGGTTCGGGTTGGGTCAAGTCGGGTTCGGGTTGATTTATAAACGGGTCCGGTCAACCCGTTTATTAAACGGGTCATATTTTCCCAACCCTAACCCGACCCGTTTATAAACGGGTTGACTCGACCCAACCCGCGTAACCTGTTTAACTAAATGGTCGTGTCAGGTCGTGTTGGGTCGGGTTTACCTGTTTGACCCATTGATAGATATTGCCTACTAATATAAGCAACAAAAGAGCCAAATCATCAACATGCACACTGTTATATAATCACCAACATGCAACAAGTTGCAAAGTCGCCAACAGACAACACATATATAAAGCATGAAATCCCCATATTCAAAAATCGTTTTCTATATATAAGTATATATTCCCATACTGCATAAATTAAAGACTACCGGTATGGAAGAGATACAGTTGTTATAAGTAAAATATAACTTACAACATATAGGAATAAATTAGTAAAATATAATAGCTTACATATACGAGCATACTGATTACTGCATACATAAAAGACTAACACAAATAGTATACATAAAAGACTAACAGTATGGAAGAGATACAATATATAATCGGGTTTGGCGGGTCAAAATCGGGTTAGCGGGTCAACCCTAAACCCACCCGTTTATAAACGGGTCAAATTCGGGTTGACCCAAAAATGACCCACTAACTAAACGGGTCGGGTTAACCTGCTAATTTCCGTGCAGGTTTCGGGTCGGGTCACGGGTCGGGTAGGAAATTGACAGCCCTAATCAATATATAACCCCTGAGCTCGTACGTCTCAGAGAAGGGCGTTAAGCAAGAGAATAAATTCTCTGCCGCCAAACAGATATATATTTAATAGAAATCAATCACACAGAATAAAATCCAATGTCAGACACACATTCCATTTACAAGTTCGTTCTGGGTCTGAATGAAACCGGAGGCACCTAGTACCCCGCATATCCATCGATCTCCAAGTACGTCTGGACGATCACTAACTGATTCCCTCCTCTTGGGTGTACGACCCAATCAAGATCATCAGTAACCACCCAAACGACGTGAAGACCTTCGGTCTTCGACCACCGTCTTCATCCTCGACACCACGTCGAATCAGTTATTCAGAATGGGATAAACCCGGTCTTTCTGAATAACTCGCGTATAAAATAAACAAGTATTACACAAACACAACATACGCCTCATTCCAATTCAGAATATTCTTTTATTCAAATATTCTTATACTTTGGGAAAAGTTCCCATTAATTTTATCAAAGATAAATTCTTTAAATTTATTCTTTAATCTTCTTTGAATATCAATTCAAACTAGTCGGGATTAGCGAACCACACCGGAGTAATCATTTATTTTATTTCCCAATCCCAACCTATTCACCCCATGAAGTAAAACAGGTAATACTCCATATCTAACACCATGGTGTTATCGGTAAATTCAATTACCATTTCACGTTCAAATCTAATTAAAGATTTAACTATCGCCTGGAGTAAAACTGGTGATACTCCATTCTCGATCTTTTCAATCTAATTAAAGATTCATTAAAACTCCACTTAGTTTTAATCTTTAACTGGGTTAAAGAATCAGTGTCATTTAAAACACGGTTCACGATAAACCCAAGATCACATTCCATTAATTATCGGGTTAAAGAACAAGTGTTATTTAAAACACTGTTCACGATAAACCCAAAAATCAATATCAATTCAATTCCAATTAAATTCTATTTAATTGGTACACTTCATTAAATCTAAATAAAAGATTTAATCTTTTTCTCAACTGGGCTTAAGAACAGTGTTAATGAAGACACCATTCACGACAAACCCAAATCACATTTGATATTAAATACAAGGCTCTGAATAGAAAATATACCGGCTTATATTCAACATCAAATTCTACGACCAACAAATATCGTATTGGAAATAATGATATGTATGTACATATCTTTCAAATTTCCATAACAATATCTGTAACATCACGAAACCCAACATCGAAATATTACAAAGACGATTTCGATTCAAATCCCTTCCAATTCAATCATTGGAAATCATGGTTATTTTCAAAACCATTTCAAATCCACTTTATTTATTTTAAAAATAAATAGAATTATAGTTCTAGTTCAAAACTAGTTCATTTCGATAAAAATCTATTTTTATCTTTTCAAATATGGAGTTTTTCATCCCAATTCTTCACAAATCATTTCTTATGATTTTACACAAATTATTACTATTTTTAATAATTTTATCAAGGCCCGTACAGTCGATTTCCATCAACGGCCATCGAACTGCACTTACAACGACATTTTTCAAATTTGATTTGGACATAATTCCAAATCGAACCGTTAGATTTCAAACCTCTAATATTCATTGGAAATCTCTTTTCGATACGAACCCAACGGTTTCGGTTTTAGGAGAATCCGACGGTCGGATCTCCCGCAATGTCCATTCGAAGTCAATGGTCGAAATTCGCGAACTGCCGCGGCGCGGCGCATTCTATTCAGGCCATTATATTATATATATAATATATATAATATATATTCCATCGATTTCCTTTTATAACGTATTTTATAAATCGTTTTAAATTCGTTTTCAAAACGATTTCAACTTCATATTCAATTTTAAAACAAAATTGAATTTTTCCTTATAATTCCTTTCAAATTCATTTCAAATTGATTTCAATTCAAATTGATTTCAATTCAAATTGATTTCTATTTCAAATTCAATTCGAATTCAATTCTATTCAATTTTCAATTTGAATTCAATTCTTTTCAATATAATTCGAATTTCGATTATTATCAATATAATTCAAATTTCGAAATCACTTTCAATATAATTCAAATTTCGAAATCACTTTCAATATAATTCAAATTTCGAAATCACTTTCAATATACATTGAAAATTGAATAAAATCGATATAAATATCGTTCACGTCAAAATGGCGTCAATCAAATCAACACGGCTTCATATATTTCTATTTTCAAATATTCTATTTCAAATATTTCTTTTTCAAATATTTCTATTTCAAAACTGGAATGAGGCCCAATCAATTACCATATAATGTTAATTATATGGATTTTCTACAACACATGTATAAATCAACAATGACAAATAATCAACCATCATCCAAAGAGCATTCTACACTGTATAAGCATCAAATATAAATATTTAACGCTTATAACAGTCTGTCAATCAATCGATCGACATACAACTAATTATTGGGATTAGTGTATGTCATATATCATCCCAATACCCGTGTGGGGTTTCAAACAATCAAACATAGATTTTATTTGTGCAGTTGGGCGATGTGTAAAATTTATCGTCCCAATCAATATCAGTCAAATGTGTGTATATAAACAAATCGTCTGATTTGTTTATATTTATTTCATTTTATATACACGTTAAAAATTCTATTTTCAATCATAAAAATATTTTTATTTCAATCCATATCACACAATCAACTACACATCAAAATCAAACAAACAAACAAGCCGTCCATGGTCTGTGGACGACGGGTGTCGGGTGCTACTAAACACCGTCTGCATCCTAGTATATATTTTAACTAGAAAATTAAATTAAAGGTGAGAAGTTCTCATCGATAGCTAAACCAAACGCCACGACTCTTCATATGTAGGAAATCTTCACTTCGCTTCTAACGAGATCTGTTCAACACTGTTTGTGTTAAAAATTATATTTTTAACAACGCTACTTCCTATATAAAAAAATCGAATTTTTACCGCTACTCCATATTGATAAAAATCGAATTTTTATCTTCATTACCTTATAAAAATCATATTTTTATTCTCCACTTCGTTATAAAAATTATATTTTTATATCGCTTTTCTCCTAATAAAGATTATATTTTTATATGGCAACTTCTATAAAGATCACATCTTTATTACTCTACATTATATAAAAAATCATATTTTTATATTCTCTACCTTATAAAAATTCTTTTATTTTTATACTTCGTTATGAATAATAAAATCATATCTTTTCGCATATAAAAGTCTATGCTTTCTTCATATGCAAGATCATATTTTTATTATTGTTCCCTCCGCATAAAAATCACATTTTTATCTCTCCACTTCATATGTATATAAATCAAAATTTTTATTTAAGGTTTTAAATAAATTTCTGAAAATAAAACCAGGCTTGTTTATATAATAAAAATCGGATTAAAAACCAGTACTCTAATATAAAAGAAAATACAAAAGAAAAGGACTCACTGTGTTCGGTTTTGGGGGTGGTCTGTGCGTCGGTGAACTGAAGGAAAGGGGGAGGCGCTCGAGGTGGCTGAACTGCGTTGGAGGGGGAGAGGAGCGGTGGAGGCGCGGTGGTGGTCTCGACAGGGGAGGGCGGCGCGGTTTAGCTGTAGGTTTTTTTCTTTTTTTTTTTAATTTCGATTTGAACGGGAAAGTGAAAGAGGAGAGGGGCGTTGACCGGTTAAGAAGAAAGAGGGGTAAGGGGAGTTAAGTATAAATGTAATTTAATTATTTTATTAATTTATCCTTCAAAAAGTTACTTTAAAATTCGAACTCAAAATTGAGCCCACCGACTGTCGTCCCTAGCGTAATACCCCCATTCCGAACACAATAGGATATGTCCCGTAAGCCAGTTTGGCCGTTTCGATCAGTTTTCATCAAAATCAAAATATAACTCTATATATTGAATTTGAACACACATTTTAAATTATCGGGGCCACATACTGATTCAGAAAATTCCAGAAAAATTATTTCTAGCTTCATATTGACGATACGGTCCTAACAAAACTAATTTCGTCGAATTCTGAGATCGTTTGAAAAATGGCCATCTTCCAGTCGATTAAAATCAACTGAAACTGGTCAAACGCGTTTTCCTTTGCCACGCTCAAATACTGATTCTAAAAATTATGAAATTTGAAACCTAGCAATAATTTGACATCGCGGATCCAACAAATGTGGTTTCGTCGAAACCCGAGGTCGTTTGCAAAATAACCATTTTCAAGGGCCGAAATTCCATAGCGACTATTCAGAATTTTCAACTGGACATATCTTTTGATTCCCGCTATGAAATTTCAATCTTTCGGATTCGTTGGAAAGATATTCACAAATAGATTCTAATATTTTTGGTTTCACTAAAATCCGGTTTATTTTGAATCCTGTACATTCATTTGAATTTTGAAATCGAATTATCGAACTACCGCGCCATTTTCAATTCCTTTTATAATTTAAAATAAATATTTATATTCTAACGACGATCTATATAATATATACATTCTAATTTCATTCAAAATAAATTTCTCGTCGTTATTATATAAAATAATTCATTTTAAATATTCAAAATTCATTAAAATTGCCAAAATCAAAATTTTAAATTGGCTCAGATTTCCGGGTTATTACATTGTTAACCCATCGATTGACATACCACTAATTATTGGGATCAATGTATGTCAAATATTATCCCAATACCCGTATGGGGTTTTCAAACAACAAATATTGTTTATTATTTGTGCAGTTGGGCGATGTGTAAAATTTATCGTCTCAGTCAATATCAGATAAATAAGTGTACATAAACAAACCGTCCAGTTTGTAAATGAATATTTATTTTATTTTCATTTCATAATAATTTTTATACATATTCATATAAATAATTTTTATGCACAACAATATCAAAAAATCACAATACAAACAAACAATCAACTGGTCTGTACAATAAATAGTGTCGGGGGCTTCTACGCCCCGTCTGCATCCTATTATATAATAACTGTAAATAATTTAAGTGTGAGAGAGTTCTCACATTCGTTTCCACTCCGTCAGTTTTAATTTCTGAATTTCTGTTCTATTTTTTATTTAAAATCGCCACAAATTCTGATTTACTCCCTTTTGATTCTGGTATGTTCCATTGTGTAGACATCGTCATCACGGTTCCAACGCTTCGAAAATCACTGAATTCTGTTTCCATATAAAGAAGATACGATTATTTAAACTTTTAGACAATTTAAATATAATTAACTATATTAATAACATGATTAAAGTTTAATTAAATTCTTTAATCACGTTTTAATCCGTCCCTACCATTCGTTAAACCCTGTTCCTCCAGTTTAAACGAGACCCATTTTCTCGTTGATTTGAACCACCTGCGCACGATGCTACAGGGGAGCGGAACCCCATCCACGACCAACACCTCGACGCCCCACCCATCACCGTTCTCCACCCTCGATCTTGGCACCTCCGATGGTCCACTCCACCCTAGAAATGGCTGTGAACCGCTGCACTTTAAGCTCAAAATTCGAAAAATATATGTAGTGAAAAATCATCATCAGGGTATGGAACGAAAGGACTGAAGAAGTATTTTGGTTGTTTTTTTAGAGATTTGAATTAATTCGAGCCGGGGTAGAGGAATTTTTGTATCGAATTTTGGACGATTTTGACCGTTTATTTCAATGAAGGTGGCGCCAACATATGAGGGTTAGGGTTAAAGATAAAAGGGTGTTTATAATAATATACTTAAATAATATTTAATTCTACTTATCTTTTAAAACTGAGATTTTCATCTGAACTCCAAATCAAACTCAACGACTGTCGTCCCCAGCTAAATACCCCCATTCCGAACACAATGGGATATGTTTCGTAAGACAATTCTAATGTTTTGATCAGTTTTCCTTTAAAATAAAATATAAATCAATATATATTGAATTTAAACGTACATTTTAATTTACTTGGGCCACATACTGACTCCAAAAATTCCCGAAAAATATATCTAGCTATATTTTGATGATACGGTCCTAGAAAAACTAGTTTCGTCGAATTTGGAGACCGTTTGAAAAATGGTCAATTTCTGGTCGATCCAATTCAAATTTAAATTACCAAACACATTTAAATTTACTGCGCTCACATATTAATTCCAAAAATCATGAAATTTGAAACCTAGCAATAATTTGATGTTCCGGATCCAACAAATGTGGTTTCGTCGAAAACAGAGGTCGTTTGTAAAATGACTATTTTTAAGGGTTATATGTTATATGAAATTCCATAGCGACTATTTGAATTTTAAACTGGACATAACTTTCAATTCCCGTTATGAAATCTGGTTTTTTCACATTCGTTGGAAAGATATTTTCAAACAGATTCAAATATTTCTGGTTTTACTAAAATCCGATTTATTTTGAATTCTATACATTCATTTGATATTTGAAACCGAATTTTCAAACTACCGCGCCATTTTAAACTCCTTTTATAATTAAATTAAATTTGTTCGTTCTAACTTTGATCAAAATAAATTTTTAGTCATTATTATTTAAAATAAATCATTTTAAATATTCAAAATTCATTAAAATTGCCAAAATAAAATTTTAAATTAGTTCTGAAAATCCGGGTTGTTGCAATCTCCCTCACTTAAAATCTTTTCATCCTCGAAAAGGAACGAAGATGAAATTTGTTTAACTAACCAACTCAACTTTCATTCTAGCTTTCATTCTTCAACTTCTTAGTTTCTAAGAATTTTCCAATTCTTCAAAAATTTGGCTAACACCCTAAATTTTTGAGAAATTTCGCCATTACCTCCTTTGTACGGGAAGACCTTTAAAACCGCAACTAGCCTCAAAGGGCCCTCACCAATCCAAAAGAAAAATAAAAAGCCAATCGGCTCATAAAATCATCTAAACCCAATAAATTAGTAAACATTTACCTATTTGTCGGACATACAATTTTATTCCTCTTCTTAGCTTCCCTGCTATGACATGTTCATTATATATACATGTGTATGTATGCAATTCTGGTAAATTTTTAATTCAATTCAATATTCTATTCGATTTGGCTATATATTAGCTTTCATTCATATATTGGTTTTAAATTGGTTCAATTCAACTTTTCATTTTCATATTGGATTTATTATTCCAATACTTTTATTAGTTGAACAAATAATCACATAATACAAGCAGCAATCAATTTGTGAATTAAATTTCCAAAACGTATAACTGTTGTATATATATATTCAAAAATCACATTTTTGGGGCCAAATCACAATGATAAATTCTGACTATGTTTTTTGGTTCTCACACCAGTTAATTGGAAATATATAGATATCCCACCTTTGAAACTCGAACATAAGCACTGATGATGGAGCTCCATCATCAGAATCATCTCCGGGTGACTAGAGTGTGATTCTATATCTATCCAGTATATTTGAGACTTCAAATACACGTAGATCAGACATATACGAAAAATCTCCTATATACCCAATAGTCCAAAATCAATTTAAAATAAATTATTCAAATACGTATAATATGATAAAAATTTCAAGACTAATTTTGTTTTCATTTTTATTTTGAAAATAACACTCTTCACACTCGTTATAGGATACTACTGATCCTATCTCTAACGAGTCATTCTTATTGGATATTACTAGTCTAATCTCCAATGAATTCTTTCGTTCGGTTCTAATATGCCTTGTTCTCGAGATTTGTAAACCAAAGCTCTGATACCACGCTGAGACGACCCAAACTCACCCTTACGGGAAAGCCCGGATTGAGTTGAGAACACGACAAATCAGAACACAAACAGAAGAACATTTCATTGCTGTTTACAACAATTTACATCAGAGTACATGAATATTCAGAGTATGAATATATATTACACAGAAAATATCAGAGATTAAAATACATAGCAGCGGAAATAAAATGTATGAATACAATGCGTAGTGGAAAACACATTAACAAATACAACTGAAAGAAATACATGTATACAGAGCGTTTCGAATATAGCTCCAGCTGTAAATCCCGGATCCTGTGAAAATAAATCTGCAAAACCAAAACTACTAGCTGCCCGTGTGGAAAATATGGGCACCCAGAGTTTAGGTTAAAACAATAAACTCCAGGTCAGTCATGGGACTGGTGTGAGAACTAAAATAGTTATTTAAAACTTTACTTTTAAAATAGGGTAAATCAAGGGACCACGCCGTATAACACGGAACGGGTTTACGCCCAAGAATACCAGTGCCTAAAACAAACAGCGCAATGCTAAATAAAGAAAAATGAAGCTATTATAAGACTCAGGTCCCATCACACAATGAACGCAGTCGAGGGTAGAGTTTTACCTTATAATAGCCAAATATGCTTAGTACGTTTTAAAACAAATCTTTTATTATTACTATAAGTGAAGAAATCAACTTCAAATATAAATGTATCAATCATAGACAGCATGAGTGCCCCATCCCACTATGTCGCCATATATAGTATACAACTAAAACCGCAAAATGTCGTATTGGAAGTTTGGATTTCCATACTGGTGGCTCCTGATTCGAAAAATCTATCGTGTATTGCAATACCCAACGGTTTACATCACAGGCATACGAAAACACCGTAATGCACATCCGCACTATCCAGGAAACAAGTTACCGTGGCCTACGTCCAAGCATTGGAAAACACCGCTAACTCTATCCATCAGGGAATCGGGGGTGTGCCCTATCCCTACTGGTGTAGAGCGACCACACCCAGTAACCTCGGTCGACCGAATCCTTGACAACCCATAGGATATCTATCCTCATCTCTAAAGTATACAGATATAACCATTAGTTTACCACCATACCGGTGCGTGAGGCTCGCGAATTAACGCTACACAAAGCCGTGCTATTTAAAGTTGTGCTTTGATCATTATCCACCAAACTTTTCTTTTCAACAAAAGTTTGGATCACTGCATTTCAGCATGCCACACTATCAATCCATACTGTACCACTGATTTTTGTCGATATATAACCTCTGAGCTCGTACGTCTCAGAGAAGGGTGTTAAGCAAGAGAATAAATTTTCCGCCACCAAACAGATATTTATTTAGCAGAGATCAATGAATAAAGCATAAAGGAATACAATGTCAGACACACCATCCATATACAAGTCCGTTCTGGGTCTGAACGAAACCGGAGACACCTTATTTCTCATCCTGTATGTCCAATACAGGAGAGAGGCCCTCGCATATCCGAATAATCAACAAGTACGTCCGGACGGCTACCACTGTAGCCCCTTCAAGGTAGCTACTCCAATCATAGGCATCAGTAGCAACCCATCCATTCGATGTGAAGATTGTTGGCTTGCACCGCCTTCAATCTCTTCAACTTTTCGTCGTATCAGTTATTCAGAATGGGTTAAACCCGGTCTTTCCGAATAACTCGTGTATCTTATAATCAAGTGCTATAACAACACATCATACGCCTCATTCCAATCCAGAATATTCTTTTATTCAAATGTTCTTTTCTCAATTTAAACCAAACTAAGGTTTTCCAAACTTGTCCGGATTAGCGCACCTTATCAAAGTAATCATTTGTTTTATTTCCCAATCCCAACTTATTCATCCCATGGAGTAAAACTGGTAATACTCCATATCTAACACCACAGTGTTATTGGTAAAAAAATTAATTACCATTTCACGTTCGAATCTAATTAAAGATTTAACTATCGCTTGGAGGAAAACCGGTGATACTCTATTCTCGATCATTTTCTTAAATTGATAATTTTAATTATCACATTCACTTGTCAATCTAATTAAAGATTCATTAAAAATCCACTTAGTTTTAATCTTCCCAAAAATCAATATTGATGATTATTTAACTTTGGGAATTCAAACATGCCGCATCGACAATCTACACTGTACCATTGATTTCTGCCGATATATAACCTCTAAGCTCGTATGTCTTAGAGAAGGGTGTTAAGAAAGAGAATAAATTCTCCACCACCAAACAGATATATTTATCAGAGATCAACAAATACAGTTCAAAATACAATGTCAGACACGAAATCCTGTCTTTAACTGGGTTAAAGAACCAATGTCAATTAAAACACGATTCATGATAAACCTAAAATCACATTCCATTCATTATGGAATCTTCACGGAAAACAGATCAATATATATAATCGATATCAATTTCCGTATCCGACTAACAATATAAATGGAATAACGACAAAGACTTTTAAATTCCATATATATTAACAGTCTGCCTCCACAGAAACTCACTTCGATTATTACCAAATCGAATTCCATTCAATTCCAATTTAATATATTAAATTGGAAATCTTTACTTTGGAAAATTCCATTAATCTTAATTAAAAGATTATAAATTCAAAATCATATTATTCACTGTTAATTGGGTTAAAGAACAAGTGTTATTTAAAACACCGTTCATTATAAACCCAAAAATCCAATTCTTTTATTCAATTCCAATTAAATATCAATTAATTGGAAAACTTCACTAAATCTTAATTCAATATCAAATACAAGGCTCTGAATAGAAATTATATCGGCTTATATTTAATATCAAATTCTGAGACAAACAAATATCGTATTGGGAATAACGATATATATATATATATATATCTTCCAAATTCCTCACAATATCCGTATAATCACGGAATCCAATATCAAAATATTCCAAAGATTATTTCCATTCCAAATCCATTCCAATTTAATCATTGGAAAATTCTAGTTATTTTAAAACCATTTTCAAATCCAATTTATTTATTATAAAAATAATTGGATTATTATTCTAGTTAATAACTAGTTTATTTTGATATAAATATATTTTTATCTTTTCAAAACTGGATTTTTTTCATCCAAAATCTTTCCTAATCATTTATTATGATTTTACATAATTTTTCCACATTTTTAATAATTTTATTATCGCCCGTACAGTCGGTTTCCAATAACGGTCACTGAACTGCATCCATAGCGACCTTTTCTGAAATTGATTTGGGTATATCTTCAAATCTAACTGTCAAATTTTAAATATCTTATATTCATTAGAAAGCTCTTTTCGTTACAAACCCAACGGTTCTGGTTTTAGGAGAATCCGACGGTCGGATCTACCGTAACATCAATTTGAAGTTAATGGTCGAAATTCGCGAATGGTCGTTGCGCGGCGCGTTCTATTCAGGCCATTATAATATATATTATATATATTGTCGATTTCAATTTAAAACGAATTTTATAAATCGTTTTAAATTCGTTTTAAAAATGATTTCCACTTACATTTCAATTTCAAATCAAAATGGAACATTCCATTATAAATTCATTTTAAAACGATTTCAATTTCGTTTCAATTTTCAAATCAAAATTGAATATTCCTTTTTAATTTCGTTTTAAATTCATTTTTCAAACGATTTCCATTTCATTTCAATTTTATATCAAAATTGTATATTCCTTTTTAAATTCGTTTTAAACTCATTTTTTAAAACGATTTCCATTTCATTTCAATTTTAAAATCAAAATTGAATATTCCTTTTAAATTCGTTTTTAAAACGATTTCCATTTCATTTTCCAATTCAAATAAAAATTGAAATTTTCATTATAAATTTGTTTTAAATTCATTTTAAAACGAATTCCATTTCATTTTCCCATTCAAATCAAAATTGAATATTTCATTATAAATTCGTTTTAAATTCATTTTTAAACGATTTCCATTTCATTTCAATTTTAAAATCAAAATTGAATATTTGATATCATTATAATATTAAGATGATAATATTTTCAAAATATCAGATTTTGAAATCACTTTTCGATATTCATTATAAAATGAATAAAATCGACAGGAAATCCCGTTCGTGTTAAAATGGCGTTAACTACTTAACACGGCTTCACATTTCAATATTTACTGAATATTATTTTAAAATGTTCGTTAATTCTCAACTGGAATCAGACTCAATCAATTACCATATAATTTCAGTTATATGGACATCATATGTATTCAACAATAATGATAAACAATCATTAAAAATTCATACAACATCCAGAGTGCATTTTACAACTGTATAAGCATTAAAATAAATAAATAACGCTTATACAGTTTGTCTACCCATCGATTGACATACCACTAATTATTGGGATCAGCGTATGTCAAATATTATCCCAATACCCGTGTGGGGTTTCCAAACAACAAATATTTTTTTATTATTGGTGCAGTTGGGTGATGTGTAAAATTTATCGTCCCGGTCAATATCAGATAAATAAGTGTACATAAACAAACCGTCCAGTTTGTAAATGAATATTTATTTTATTTTCATTTCATAATAATTATATATATATATATATATTTGTATAAATAATTTTTATGCACAACAATATCAAACAATCACAATACAAACAAACAATCAACTGGTATGTACAATTAATAGTGTCGGGGGCTTCTAAGCCCCGTCTGCAGCCTATTATATAATAACTGTAAGTAATTTGAGTGTGAGAGAGTTCTCACATTCGTTTCCACTCCGTTAGCTTTAATTTCTGAATTTCTGTTCTGTTTTTGATTTAAAATCGCCACAAATTCTGATTTGCTCCATTTTGATTCTGGTCTGTTCCATTGTGTAGATATCGTCATCATGGTTCCAACGCTTTGAAAATCACTGAATTCTGTTTCCATATGAAGAAGATACGATTATTTAAACTTTTAGACAATTTGAATATAATTAACTATATTAATAACATGATTAAAGTTTAATTAAATTCTTTAATCATGTTTTAATCCGTCCCTGCCATTTGTTAAACCCTTTTCCTCCAGTTCAAACGAGACCCGTTTTCTCATTGATTTTAACCACCTGCGCACGGCGCTACAGGGGGCGGAACCTCATCCACGACCACCACCTCGACGTCCCACCCATCACTGTTCTCCACCCTCGATCTTAGCACCTCCGATGGTCCACTCCGCCCTAGAAACGGTTGCGAACCACTGCACTTTAAGCTCAAAATTCGAACAATATACGTTGTGAAAAATCATCATCGGGGTATGGAACAAAAGGGCTGAAGAAGTTCTTTGGTTTTGTTTTAGAGATTTGAATTAATTCGAACTGGGATGGAGGAATTTTTGGATCGAATTTTGGACGATTTTGACCATTTATTTCAATGAGGGTGGCGGAAACATACGAGGGTTAGGGTTAAAGATAAAGGGGTGTTTATAATAATATATTTAAATAATACTTAATTCTAATTATCTTTTAAAGGTGAGATTTCATCTGAACTCCAAACCAAACTCAAGCTAAATACCCTCATTCCGGACACAATGGAATATGTTTCGTAAGCCAATTCTAATGTTTTGATTAGTTTTCCTTTAAATTAAAATATAAATCAATATATATTGAATTTAAGCATACATTTTAATTTACTGGGGCCGCATACTGACTTCAAAAATTTTCGAAAAATAAATCTAGCTATGTTTTGATGATACGGTCCTAGCAAAACTAATTTCATTGAATTTGGAGACCGTTTGAAAAATGGTCAATTTCTAGTCGATCCAATTCAAATTTAAATTACCAAACACATTTAAATTTACTACGCTCATATATTAATTCCAAAAATTATGAAATTTGAAACCTAGTAAAAATTTGACGTTCCGGATCCAACAAAAGTGGTTTCGTCAAAAATGGAGGTCGTTTGCAAAATGGCTATTTTTAGGGCTATATATTATATGAAATTCCATAACGACTATTTTTAATTTTAAACTGGACATAACTTTTGATTCCCGTTATGAAATATGGATTTTTCACGTTTGTTGGAAAGATATTTTCAAATAGATTCAAATATTTCTAGTTTTACTGAAATCCGATTTATTTTGAATTCTATACATTCATTTGAAATTTGAGATCGAATTTTCAAACTACCGTGCCATTTTAAACTCCTTTTATAATTAAATTAAATTTATTCATTCTAACTTTGATTAAAATAAATTTTTAGTCGTTATTATTTAAAATAAATCATTTTAAATATTCAAAATTCATTAAAATTACCGAAATAAAAATTTAAAATGGTTCTGAAAATCCGGGTTGTTACATATAAGACCCACTGAACTGCATCCATAACGACCTTTTCCAAAACTGATTTGGACATATCTTAAAATCCAACCATTAGATTTCAAATCTCTTGTATTCATCGAAAAGCTCTTGTCGATACGAACCCAACGGTTCCGGTTACGGGTTAATCTATTCAAACCATTTATATATATGTAATGTATAATGTATAATATATAATATATATTTCATCGATTTCCATTCAAAACGTATTTTTATAAATTCGTTTTAAAAACGATTCCAACCTCCATTTCAATTTTATGTTACGGGAGATCCGATCGACCGCGGATTCTCCTGAAACTGGAACCATTGGGTTCGTATCGAAAAGAGCTTTCTAATGAATACAAGAGATTTGAAATCTAACAGTTGGATTCTAAGATATGTCCAAATCAGCTTTGTAAAAGGTCGCTATGGATGCAGTTCATTGGGTCTTATAATAGCTTCATTTTTCCAAAAAGCGTTGCATCATTTTATTTTAAACTGAGATTCATGTGGAATAAACCCGTTCCGTGTTATACAGCGTGGTCCCATGATTTCCAACTTTTAAAGTAAAGATTTAATAACTGTTTTAGTTTTCACAGCAGTCCCATGACTAACTCGGAGTTTATTATTTCTACCTAAATTCTGGGTGCCCATATTTTCCACACGAGCAGATAATAGTTTTGGTTTTCATAGATATTTCATTTCATAGGATCCTGGTTTACGATTGGAGCTATATTCAGAAAGCTTTGTATCCGTGTATTTCATTCAGTTGTGTTAGTTGATGTATTTTCCGTTGTACATTATGTTTATGTATTTAAATGTAATTTCAATCTCTGAGATATATTCTTGTACTCTGATGTAAATTGTTGTAATAGCAATGAAATGTTCTATTGTTTGTGTACTAATGAGTCGTGTTCTCAAAGCAATTTGGGCTTTCCTGTAAGGGGAATTTCGGTTCGTTTCATCGTATCAATCATAAACGGCATGGGTACCACATATCATGTCGCCATGCTAGTTCTACAACTAAAACCAAAGAATGTCGTATTGGAAATTGGATTTCCATCATGAGTCACATAAATCATCCATGGTCTGTGGACGAGGAAAGGGAGCTAATAGGAACCGTATACAATTTGTAATGATTAAAACTAATAAAAATCTACATTGGCAATTCTATATATTTTTATACATGAATACAATAACATGATAAAATATAACAACGTGAGAAGGAAATACTATAACGCCCTGAAATCCCCCAATCTCCAAAGTGATGAGAAACAACGAATTGCTCTGAGAACACGATGCATCAGACACAAACAATAGAACATTTCATTTGCTACTACAACAATTTACATCAGAGTACAAGATTATATCAGAGTATGAATAAACAATTTATAGCGGAAATATTAGATATTTAAATTTACATAAACATAATGTACCACGGAAAATACATCAACTAACACAACCGAATAAAATACACGGATACAAAGCTTTCCGAATATATCTCCAGTTGTAATCTAGGATCCTATGAAATGAAATATCTGCGAAAACCAAAACTAGTAGCTGCACGTGTGGAAAATATGGGCACCCAGAGTTTAGGTAGAAACAATAAAATCCGAGTCAGTCATGGGACTGGTGTGAGAACTAAAACAGTTATTAAATCTTTACTTTAAAAGTTGGAAATCATGGGACCACGCCGTATGACACGGAACGGGTTTACTCCACATGAGTCTCAGTTTAAAATAAAACGACGCAATGCTTTTTGGAAAAATGAAGCTATTATAAGACTCAAGTCCCATCACACGATGCAATGCAAGCAGGAGGATAGAGTTTTACCTTATAATAGACAAACATGCTTGGTACATTTAAAACAAAACATTTTGATAATACTATAAGTGCATAGTGTAACAAACAGCTTCAAATATAAATGAATCAATCATAGACGACATAACTACCATATACTATGTCGCCATATAGGTTTACAATTAAAATCGCATGATGTCGTATTAGAAATTGGATTTCCATCATGAGTCAAGGAAAGGGATGGTATCCTTACCGATTCGGATCACCTCTAGCAAGATGACCTAGGAATCACACTCTCGTGACCCTTGGATCCTCCAAGGCCGATCCACGCTTACTTTAGTGGATTGGTTATTCTTGAACACACGTTTCTCGGTCCTATCGAGCCTATCACTTGGCCAGTAGCGACCAATATCTGAGGCGCCTCGCAATCCATCATCCACATAAGTAAAAATGTCTGGGCTCCATACCATGACACCACTTCTAGCTAGAAAGAAACGTCTTGCACTCCTTGGGTCCCTTATCTGGTTTTTGACTCATACAGGGTGTGAGGCTCGCGAATTAACGCTAAGCCTTAATCATTTGCATCTCAGCATGCCACACTGACAACTCACACCATACAAATGATGTCTATCGATATATAACCTCTAAGCTCGTACGTCTTAGAGAAGGGCGTTAAGCAAGAGAATAAATTCTCCTCCATCAAACAGATATATTTTTAATAGAGATCAAGAAATACAGAACGAAATCCAATGTCAGACACATATCCATTTACAAGTCCGTTCTAGGTCTGAACGAAACCAGAGGCACCTTATTCCTCGCTCCATATGTCCAATACAGGAGAGAGGTCCTTGCATATCCGGTCGATTTTCAAGTACGTCTGGACGATCACCACTTATTACCTTGTCTTAGGCGTTCATCCCAATCAAGACATTAGTAATCATCCAAAAGATGTGAAGACCTCCGGTCTTAAACCACCGTCTTCATCGTCGATTTTTAGTCGTCATATCAGCTATTTAGAATGGGATAAACCCAGTCTTTCCAAATAACTTTCGTATTTTAAAATGAATAATCAAGTGCTATAAAAACACATCATATGCCTCATTCCAATTCAGAATATTCTTTTATTCAAATATTCACATTGTTAGGGAAAGGTTCCCATTAATTTTATCAAAGATAAATTCTTTAAAATTTATTCTTTAATCTTCCTTTGGATATCATTTTCAAAAGACTTTTATTAACTAGTCGGGATTATCAAGACTTACTGAAGTAATCCTTTATTTTATCTTTCCAACCCCAACCTATTCATCCCATGGAGCAAAACTGGTAGCACTTCATATCTATCACCTATTGTGTTCTGGATAAAATAATTTACCATTTTATGTTCAAATCTAATTAAAGATTTAACAGTCGCTTGGAGTAAAACTGGTGGTACTCCATTCTCGATCATTTCATGAATACGATAAATTTAATTATTTTATTAAAATTCCAATCTAATTAAAGATTCATTAAAACTCCCCTTAGTTTCAATATCAAAAATCATTACTTAATGATGGTTCAATTTTATGGGAATTAATCCCACCGTTAACTGGGTTGAAGAATCAGTGTCATTTAAAACAAAGTTCAATGTAAACCCAAAATCACCTTCCATCAAATTGGAATCTTCATGGAAAACAGATTAATAAATAATCGATATAAATTTCTATATCAAACTAATAATATAAATGGAATAACGGCGAAGCCTTTTAAATTCCATATATAGTAACGGTCTTCCTTTACAGAAGCTCATCTCGATTATTACCAAATTGAATTTCATTCAATTCCAATTGAATATATTAAATTGGAAATCTTTACTTTGAAAATTTTCCATTAAATCTTAATAAAAAGATTTATAAATTTCAAATCATCTCTTCACTGTTAATTAGGTTAAAGAACAAATGTTATTTAAAACACCGTCCACGATAAAACCAAAAATCCAATTTCAGTTCAATTCCAATTAAATATTAATTAACTGGTAAACTTCTTTAAATCTTATATAAAAAATTTATTCATTTCTCATCGGGGTTTAAGGAGAGTGTTATTAAAGACACCGTTCACAATAAACCCAAAATCCAATTTCAATTCAATTCCAATAAATATCAATTAATTGGTAAACTTCTCTAAATCTTATTTAAAATATTTATTCTTTTCTCATCGGGGTTTAAGAACAGTGTTATTAAAGCCATCGTTCACGACATACCCAAAATCCAATTTGATATTAAATACAAGGCTCAAAATAAGTTATATTGGCTTATATACAACATCAAATTCTGAAACTAACGAATATCATATTGGGAATAACGATATCTGTATCTTCCAATTTCCCATAACAATATCTGTATAATCACGGAATCCAATATCGAAATATTCTGAAGATTATTTCCATTTAAATCCATTCCAACTCATACGTTGGAATTCCTGGTTATTTCAAAACCATTTATAGATCCAATTTATTTATTTAAAAACATTGAATTTTAATACTAGATAATAACTAGTTCATTTCGATAAAAATATCTTTTTAACTTTTCAAAACTGGAATTTTTCATCCAAATCTTTCCAAATCATTGATTATGATTCTACATAATTTTTCCATATTTTTTAATAATTTTAATAACGCCGGTACAACCGGTTTCCAATAACGGCCAACGAACAACATCCATAGCGACCTTTTCCAAAACTGATTTGAACATATCTTAAAATCCAACCGTTAGATTTCAAATCTCTTGTATTCATTGGAAAGCTCTTTTTGATACGAACCCAACGGTTCCGGTTTTAGGAGAATCTGACGCACGGATCTCCCGTAACATCAATTTGAAGTCAATGGTTGAAATTCACGAACGGTAGTTGCACGGCGCGTTCTATTCAAAGCATATATATATATATAATATATTTCATCGATTTCTATTCAAAACGTATTTTTATAAATTCGTTTTAAAAACGATTCCAACTTCCATATCAATTTTAATTCAAAATTGAATATTCCTTATTATTATAAAATTTAAAATGATAATATTTCAAAATTTCTGAATTTGAAATCCATTTCACTTTCGTATCCATTATAAAATGAATAAAATCGATAAACAATTCTGTTCGAGTTAAAAATGGCATATACACTGAACTCGACTTCCATATTTTTATATTTTCGTGTCCATCCCAAATTAGACATCAAAATCATATTTTGATTCTTTTCTGAATATTATTTTAAAATATTCGTTATTTCTGAATTGGAATTAGACTCAATCAATTACCATATAAATTTTATTTATATGGATTCCATACATCGGATGTATACAAAATAGTGATAAACAACTATTAAACAGTCAATTCACATCCAGAGTGCAATTTACTACTGTATAAGCATTAAATAAATAAATAATGCTTATCACCGCATGTTAACCAATCGATTGACATACAACTAATTATTGGGATTAGTGTATGTCAAATATCATCTCAATACCCGTGTGGGGTTTTCAAACAACTGATATACACGTAAATGTGTATATTTTATCCGCTTATTTATCTAGTTTTCTATTTAAAATAATTAATATTGTGTATTTATAGCTGTGTTTTCAGATTGTTGATAAAAAGCTTGGTTTAGAGCATTTGATGGATAAAGCATGAAGAATTTGCTTAAAAAGAGTGAAGTTGTAATTACTAAAGCTTGAAGAGTTTAAAGCTTGAAGAACGGTTGCAAATAGAGTTTTGTTGGGTAGATTTGGCTCAATAAAGACTCATATTGCGTTCACATTTGCTCATTTGCAAGGCCTCTCACTCTACAGCTGCGTTCACACTAGCTTATGTGTTAGTTGGGCTAATTCTTTAGTCCCACATTATGGAATTTGCCAAGTAGCCTTTGTCATATCAGCTATAAATACACTCTATCTCATTCATTGTAAAACACACTTAGTTTTATTCTGTAATTCTCTTCTTGGAATAAAACTCTTCTCCCTTTCTCTTAGTTGTTATTTTATTTTATTTATGTTCATGTCTGTTATTTTCTTTTCTCTTCTTCTTTAGCTATGTCTAGCTAATCCCCTTTGATTAGGGGGTGATGACGCTAATAGATATGATTCAACATGAATCACATAGCCAATAGATGAGGACTGTATACATGTAGATCTGGATCTGAATCAAGGGTTAGATCTGAACCTTCATATTCTGTGTTGTTTAAGAGCTATGCTCCTTCACAAGATATATTCGTGTTCGATCTAACAATTATCAGATTTAGATCTAATTTTAGGGTTTAAGAAATTAATTAGTGAATCTGTCCTGATAGCTTATGGTTGTTTAAGAGCTCAGCTCCTGCATAGGCTATGCTTGTCGTTATTTACTTATTTGGTTTTAAGAACCTAATTATCGTTGATTCATGTTTGTGACAGAATCATGAATTAGATCTATAATTATTTGTTGGCTATTGATGAGTATGAATCTAATCTATGTCATTATCCCCTAATTGCTTTCTCTTATTAGATAAATCTCTCTTTTTATTTACTTGCTGTTATTTTCTGTGTTTTCAATCAATCAAATTCCTGGAATAACTTGATTGGATTTACTAATTTAAATATTTTTGGTCCCAGAGTTCGACACCCTCTACAACAATCCTTGTTGTTTAGGAAAGCCGAACGGATTTTACAGTTGTTTACAATTGTATAATTTGTTCGCAAACAACAACAAATACTAATTATTATTTGTGCAGTTGGGCGATGTGTAAAATTTATCGTCCCAATCAATATCACTTAAATAGGTGTACATAAACAAGTCGTCCGACTTGTAAATGAATATTTATTCCAGTTTCTACTATTTAAACTATAAATGGATATTTATAATTATAATTTTAATTTCCACAATAATATTAACAATATTTTAATATGTTAATCATTCCAACATCACAAACAAAACACAATATAGTCAATTAAATCGTCCATGGTTTGTGGACGAGGGAGGTGAGCTAACAGGCACTGTATATAATTTATAATGATTAAAACTAATAAAAATCTACACTGGCGATTCTATATATTTTTATACATGAATACAATAACATGATAAAACATAATTTAGTGAGAAGGAGTTCTCACATTGGGTTCCACTCCATCATTCTTTTATTTCTGAATTTCAGTTCTGTTTGGTTTGAATTTGCCTAAAATTCCAACGTGCTTTATTTCCATTCCGGTCTGTTCTGAAATGTAGTGCTCGTCGTTGCGAATCCAACACAACTGATTTTGCAAAATTCTGATTTCGTATTTCAAAGATATAGCAGTTTACAGGTTAATTACTTTAATAATCAAATTGAGAGAATTAATTAACTTAATTAATTATTAAACCTTTTCCCTAATTATCTTCATCTCCATCCCATATACGTTCCTTCAGGCCATCGTTCATCCCAAACCTGCTCCATCCATTCTCCTATCGTGCCACCTTCCTTCCACCTGCTCCTGATCCAACATCACCACTCAAAGCCCCTCCGTGTCTTCCTCAACCGCCATCCACCAGGCGGAGCTTGCAGCCCCCATCGCCACGCAATCCCACGTCTAAGGCGCTGACTTCCAGCACCAAAATCGAGAAAGCCGCCTTGCCAAATTAGATCTCCACCGTTGATTAGCTTGAGCTCATTGAGCTCTTCAACTTTCACTTTACAAGTTTCATATATTATCGCGAGGATTGAGGGATTGTGAGGGAGGAAGAAGGGAGCATCGTGGCCATTAATTTCATAATGATGGCGGAAATCTGGAATGGCCAATAGGGTTTAAGGATTTGAATATATATATATTAATATTATTTAATTTGGAAAATACTTGTTTAATGTCACAAACTCCAAATCGAATCCAACAACTGTCATTCCTAATAAAACTAATTTCGATCAGTTTTTGTAAGCCAATTCGACTGTTTCGATCAGTTTTTGTCAAAATTAAAATATAAATCAATATATAATGATTTTAAACGTACATTTTAATTTACTGGGGACACATACTGACTTCAAAAATTATAAAAAAATAAATATAGTTGTGTTTTGACGATACGGTCCTAACGAAACTAATTTCGTCGAATTTGGAGGCCGTTTGAAAATTGGCCTTTTGCTGGTTGCTTAAATTTAAATTGAATTGACCAAATGCGTTTAAATTAACTGCGCTCACATATTAATTCCAAAAATTATGAAAACTGAAACCTGATTATAATTTGACATTCCAGATCCAACAATATTGGTTTCGTCGAAAACGGAGGTCGTTTGCAAAATGGCTATTTTTAAGGGCTATATATTATATTAAAATATACATAAATTCCACAACGACTATTTCAAATTTTAAACTGGACATAACTTACAATTTATAAAGTGAAATCTCAGTTTCTTACATTCGTTAGAAAGATATTATTAAACAGATTCAAATGTTTCTGGTTTAACTGAAATCCGATTTATTTTGAATTCTATACATTCAATCGAAATTAAAAATCGAATTTTCAAGCTACCATGTCATTTCAAGCTCGTTTTATAATTAAAATAAATTTACACGTTATAACTTCGATTTAAATAAATTTTTAGTCATTATTATTTAAAATAAATCATTTTAATTATTCAAAATCCATTAAAATAGCTAAAATAAAAATTTTACATTGGTCTTGAAATACCGGATTGTTACAATCTCCCCCACTTAAAATCTTTTCGTCCTAAAAAAGGAACGGAGCTGAAATTTATTTAACTTACCAACTCAACTTTCATTCTGGCTTGAGTTCTTCAACTTTTCAGTTTCTAAGAACTTTCTAATTTCTCAAAAATATGCCTAACACCCTAAATTTTCGGAAAATTTCGCCATAACCTCTTTTGTACGGCCTGATCGGTAAAACCGCAACTTGTCTCATAGGGCCCTCATAAATTAAAAAGAAAAAGCCAATCGGCTCATAAAATCATCAAAACCCAATAAATACAATAAACATGTACCTATTTGTCGAGCATACAATTTTATTCCTCTTTTTAGCTTCCATGCTATGACCTGTTCATATATGTACATGTATATGTATGTAATCGCAACCAGTTTTCAATTCAGTTCAATATTCGATTCAATTTGGCTAAATTTACCCTTTCATTCTCTTATTGGTTGTATCATTCCAATATTTTTAATTAGTCAAACTAATAATCACACAACACAATCAGCAATCAATTAGTTGATTAGCTTTTCAATTTTTTTTATATTATCAAAAATCATATTTTAGTGTCAAATCACAAACAATAAATTCTGACTAAGTCTTGGTTCTCACACTTGTCAAGTGGAAATATATAGATGTCCTACTTTCGAAACTCGAACATAAATGCTGATGATGCTAGCAATCATCAGAATCATCTTTGCGCGACTATAGTGTGATTCTATACCTATCCAGTATATTAGAGACTTCAAATATATGCTAGCTAGGCATATATGCAAAATCTTCATATACTTGATAGTCCAAATTCAAAATAAATTAATATTCAAATATAATAAGATATAATTTTCAAAACTAAATTCGTTTTTGTAAATAATACTCTTCGAACTCATTTTAGGGTATCACTAACCCTATCTCTAACGAGTCTCTCTCATAGGATATTACTAATCCTATCTCTGATGAATTCTTTCGTTCGGTTCTAAGGTGTCTTATTCTCGAGCTTTGTAAACCAAAGCTCTAATACCAACTATAATGCCCTGAAATCCCCTGATCTCCAAAGAGACGAAAAACAACAGATTGCTTTGAGAACACGATGCATCAAACACAAACAATAGAACATTTCATTGCTATTACAACAATTTACATCAGAGTACAAGATTATATCAGAGTATGAATAAATAATTTATAGAGGAAAATATCAGAGATTTAAATTACATTTAAATACATGAACATAATGTACCACGGAAAATACATCAACTAACACAACTGGATGAAATACACGGATACAAAGCTTTACGAAGATAGCTCCAATTGTAGTCCGGGATCCTATGAAATGAAATATCTGCGAAAACCAAAACTACTAACTGCCCATGTGCAACATATGGGCACCTAGAGTTTGGTAGAAACAATAAACTCCGAGTCAGTCATGGGATTGGTGTGAGAACTAAAACAATTATTAAATCTTTACTTTAAAAGTTGGAAATCACGGGACTACGCCGTACAACACGGAATGGGTCTACTCCACATGAGTCTCAGTTTAAAATAAAACGACGCGATGGTTTTTGGAAAAATGAAGCTTTTATAAGACTCGGGTCCCATCACACAATGCAACGCAAGCCGGAGGATAGAGTTTTACGTTATAATTTCCAAACATGCTTGGTACGTTTAAAACAAATCATTTTTATAGTACTATAAGTGCATAGTGTATCAAACAGCTTCAAAAATAAATGTATCAATCATAGACATCATAACTACCATATACTATTTCGCCATATAGGTTTACAATTAAAATCGCATGATGTCGTATTGAAAATTGGATTTCCATCATGAGTCAAGGCAAGGGATGGTCTCCTTAAAGATTCAGATCACCTGTAGCAAGATGACCTAGAATCACGCTCTCGTGACCCTTGGATCCTCCAAGGCCAGTCCACAGTTACTTTAGTGGATTGGTTATTCCTGAACACACGTTTCCCAGTCCTATCGGACCTATCACTTGGCCAGTAGCGACCAATATCTGAGGCGCCTCGCAATCCATCATCAACATAAGTAAAAATGTCTAGGCTCCATACCATGACACTAATTCTAGCTAGAAAGCAACATCGTGCACTCCTTGGGTCCCTTATCCCGTTTTTGACTCATACCGGGTGTGAGGCTCGCGAATTAATGCTATACACAAAGCTATACTAATTAAAGTCGTGCTTTGACCATCATCCACAAGACTCTTCTTTTCAACAATAAGCCTTGATCATTTGCATCTCAGCATGCCTCACTGAAAATTCACGCCATACAACTGATGTCTATCGATATAACCTCTATGCTTGTACGTCTAAGACAAGGGTGTTAAGCAAGAGAATAAATTCTCCGCCATCAAACAGATATATATTTAATAGAAATCGATCAATACAGAACGAAATTCAATGTCAAGCACACATCCATTTACAAGTCCATTCTGGTTCTGAACGAAACCCGAGGCACCTTATTCCTCGTCCCATATGTCCAATACAGGAGAGCGGGCCTCGCATATCCGGTCGATCTCCAAGTATATCTGGACGATCACCACTTATTACCTTATCTTGGGTGTACAACCCAATCAAGACATCAGTAATCATCCAAACGATGTGAATATCTCTGGTCTTTAACCACCGTCTTCATCGTCGACTTTTAGTCGTCGTATCAGCTACTTAGAATGGGATAAACTTGGTCTTTCCAAATAACTTTCGTATTTTATAATCAATAATCAAGTGCTATAAAAGCACATCATACGCCTCATTCCAATTCAGAATATTCTTTTATTCAAATATTCACATTATTAGGGAAAGGTTCTCATTAATTTTATCAAAGATAAATTCTTTTAAATTTATTCTTTAATCTTCCTTTGGATATCATTTTCAAAAGATTTTTATTAACTAGTCGGGATTATTGAGCCTTACCGAAGTAATCATTTATTTTATCTTTCCAACCCCAACCTATTCATCCCATGGAGCAAAACTGGTAGCACTCCATATCTAACACCCAATGTGTTCTAGGTAAAATCAATTACCATTTCATGTTCAATTCTAATTAAAGATTTAACTATCGCTTTGGAGTAAAACTGGTGGTACTCCATTCTCGATCATTTCGTGAATTCGATAAATTTAATTCTCTTATTCACATTCCAATCTAATTAAAGATTCATTAAAACTCCCCTTGGTTTCAATATCAAAAATCATTACTTAATGATGGTTCAATTTTATGGAAATTAATCCTTCCGTTAACTAGGTTAAAGAATCAATGTCATTTAAAACAAAGTTCACTATAAACCCAAAATCATCTTCCATCAAATTGGAATCTGAAAAGTAGTCGATATGTACGACTTAAAGGATCTATATGTATATAGCGGAAATATATGTGATATGCTAGCTAAATGATATGCAATAGTCAAATACAATCTAAACTACGGAGATATATCATAATCAAAGTAAATGCGGAAAGTAAAGTAAAGTAAAGTGACACCAGGAGTTTTTATACTGGTTCGGACTTCCCGCCCTATATCTAGTCCCAAAGCTCCTCTTCGGAATTCACTAACAACGTCCTCTCTTAACCCGGAGGAATAGGTCAATACACCCGAGCCCCAACAAGGATGCCTCTCACCTGAGAAACTACACAGGTCTTCAGCTATTACCGGAGTTTGACTTCTGATTTGTATTCTTAAATCAACACGGATAGCCAATATTTTAAGCACAACCTTCCTATAATCTGATCCTCGAGTATATGCTTTGAATGCGAAGATTTAAGGAAGAATATTGCTTGTTGAATCAAATGATATTAAATTGATTCACAGATTCAACAAGTATTTAAATTGGAGAGCTTTTTAATTGCAAAGAATGTAAATGGAGAGAATAGAATGATGATCAGAAAATTGGTTAAATTCGGATAGATTAGGTCATTGTAAAACATGATTAAACTTGTTTATACAGTAGTATAAGAGTATCAATTCTTCGTGAATAGTTTCCATCAAAAGTTATGTCCATTTCCTTTGATTAATGAAGAGGGGTCTCTTCATGAAGAATGGTGACTCTTCAGAAAATAGTTTTTGGGTCGAATAGGTCGACTGGTTAAAAATCATCAGTTGACTGGTAGAATTAAAATATTTATATAAAACTTTTGAAACTAGCCGTTATGTGCAGAAATAGCTTGACCAATCGACTGGTGGATTTCCTACTAGTCGAATGGTAGGCCAGTTGCTGCACATCTCTGGCTTTTTAAGGTTTTAATTATATATATATATATATATATAAAACTTGATTAGCACATTCGTGTATGCTTGAGGATAGATTTTAACATAATTCTAACACGACACAATGTACATATATATATATCCTTATCTTTATGATTCGATTCCCGTAGTAGTTTCATTCGTTGGCGTCAATCAGAATCTCGTTATTCAACATTCTCCCCTTTTTTGATTGATGACAACACGTTGAAATTTCTCTCCCTAAATGTATATCTCCCCCTGAATTTCTGTCCAAATTTGTTAGTTCATATATTTTATATCCTTACCATTTGATTCCTGCATTCACAAATGCTAGCACAATTTCCAATAGTATGGAAAAAATAAGAGTATAATAGCATGGAAACGTAAACATGGTATATAACATAGATAGCATATGAGAGATATTTGTCCCCTTTTGTCATCGACTAAAAAGATAATAAATTATAAGCACATGATAACCGAAGAGCTTTTTAGGGATCTTCGAATGATACAATTCCTAGTTCTCGTCGAAGTTTAATGAAAGAATTCTCTAAAAGGGGTTTAGCAAAGATATCTACAATTTGATTTTCTGAGGTAACAAATTCTAAATTAATCGTTTGTTTCTCAATATTATCTCTCAAGAAGTGATGTCTAATATCAATGTGTTTAGTTCTGGAATGGTTTCCGGATTCTTAGATAAGTTTATTGCGCTTGTATTGTCACAATAGATTATGGAATTTGACAAATTTACATTAAAATCTTTTAGTGTTTGCTGCATATATAATACCTCAGCACAACCTAGTGCAGCAGATATGTATTCAGCTTCGCATGTTGATAATGAAACATAATTTTACTTTTTGCTAAACCAAGATATAAGCAACTTACCAATAAAGTGACATATTCCACTTGTACTTTTGCGATCCGTTCGTGATCCTCCAAAATCAGCATCGCTATATGAAACTAATTCAAAGGAACAATCTTTTGGATAGAAGAGTCCAAAGTCTTTGGTGCTACTTAAATATCGTAATATTTGTTTAACTGCTCTTAAATGCGACTTTTTTGGATTAGCTTGAAATCAGGCACATAAGCAAACACTCATCATAATATCTGGTCTACTTGCTGTTAAATATAAAAGTGAACCTATCATGCTTTGATATAACTTTTGATCGACACTTTTACCATTTTCATCTTTATCTATACGTGTCAATGTACTCATTGGTGTAGGTTTACTTGACGTGTTTTCCATTCCAAATTTTTTTATTAAATTAATACAATATTTTTCTTGATTGATAAAAATTCCATCAGATAATTGCTTAATTTGCAAACCCAGAAAATAGGATAGTTCTTCCATGTGTGACATTTCAAATTCATTAGTCATTATTTTTGAAAATTCTTGACATAATTGATCATTTGTAGATCCGAAAATAATGTCATCTACATATATTTGAAAAATTAGAATATCTTTATGGTCTTTCTTGATAACGAGTGTTTGATCAACCTTTCCAATTTGAAATCCTGAATCTAACAAGTTTGAGACATTCATACGATGCACAAGGTGCTTATTTTAGACCATAAAATGCCTTTTTCAGTTTATAAACATGATCAGGATATTTTTCATGAGCAAATAGTGGAGGTTGTTCAACATATACTCGTTCTTTAATGTAGCCATTTAAGAAAGCACTTTTAGCATCTATTTGATATAATTTAAAGTTATGATGACAAACGTATGCTAATAATATTCAAATTACTTCTTGTCGTGCTACTGGAGCAAAGGTTTCTTCATAATCTATGCCTTCTTCTTGATTATAACCTTGTGCAACAAGTCTAGCTTTATTTCTAGTGATATTTCCCAATTCATCTGCTTTATTTTTGTAAACCCATTTTGTTCCAATGACAGTTTGATCACTCGGTCTTGGAACTAATTCCCAGACTTCATTACGTTCAAACTGGTTTAATTCTTCTTGCATGGCAATTATCCGATTTTCATCTATTGATGCTTCTTTATGATTTTTGGGTTCGATATTTGATAAGAAAGCTACATTACTTACCAAATTTAGTTGACTTCTTGTTCTAACATTTGAAGTTATTTCTCCAATAATATTTTGCGTTGGATGGTGTCGTAATATTCGTGGTCGAGATCCGACTTCATTAACAGGAATATTTTGATTATTGATATTATCTTGAGTTTCTATAGTATTATTTTCTACAACGTTTTCATCTTCTTTATATATTATCAAATCATCATTGTAAGAAGGCTTATTTATTGTAATATCTTTATTTAAGGAATTTTGAATAAAAATTTCGTCGGACGAAACATGAAGTGATTCTTCTATTTCACTGGTTCTTTTATTGAAAATACGATAAGCCTTGCTTCGTTCAGAATATTCCTTCGTCATATTTTGAATCAAAATTTCCAAGTTGATCTTTTGTATTTAAAGTATTTTGATCCAAAAACGTTAAAATAAGATATATTTGGTTTTCTACCAGTAAAAAGCTTCTATGGAGTATTTTTAGTAAGAGGTCGAATGGAAACACGATTCAAAACATAACACGATGTTGCAACTACTTCAGCCCAAATTTTTTTTGTTAGTGTACTTTTATTTAATAATGTTCTCGCACATTCTTGTAAAGTTCTATTCTTTCGTTCTACAACTCCATTTTGTTGTGGAGTTCTAGGAAATGAAAAATTATGAAAAATTCCTTTCTTTTGACAAAATAAATCAAATTTCTCATTTTCAAATTCTCCTCCATTATCACTTCGCATGTTCTTTATTTTTAAATTAGTTAAAATTTGAATTTGTTTGACGAAATTCTTAAAAACATCAAAAGTATCGCTTTTATTCCTTAAAAACATTGTCTAAGTGTATCTTGAAAAATCATCAACAATTACAAACACATATCTACTATGATTTATGGACTAAACTTGAGTTGGTCCAAATAAATCCATGTGTAGTAATTCAAGTGGTTGTAAGGTTGATATAACCTTTTTAGATTTAAAAGAGGATTTTGTTAACTTTCCGAGTTGACAAGCATCGCATAAATTTTCAGTTTTGTATTTTATTTTGGGTAATCCTCTTACAAGATCATTTTTAGATAATTTGTTTATTGGTTTAAAGTTAATATGACCAAATCGTTTGCGCCATAACCAATGATCATTATCTTTGGCTATAAACATATGCTCGGATTATTATTAACTGCCACATTTAAAATATAAATATTTTTGTCTCGATTTCAAAAATAAGATTTTGATTTGAATCAAATATACTACAATTATTTTTAGAAAATTTTATTTTAAAACCTTTATCACACAATTGACTTATACTTAATAAATTGTGTTTTAAATTCTTAACTAATAAAACATCTGAAATAAGAGGTGAATTAGATATACCGTAATTGCTCACATCGCCTTTACCGATGATGTATCCTTTGGAATTATCTCCAAATGTGACAGTACCTCCTTTTGAATAAGTAATATTTGATAGCATTTCTTTGTCTCCTGTCATATGTTTTGAGAAACCACTGTCTAGTATCCATTTCCTCTATTTTATCAACTGGGACTTGCAAAAAAATAAATCAAAATTTCATTGGTACCCACTTCCTCCGTTAGGGTCCTAAAGGTTAAGTCTTAGGAAGCTAAACCCAAGAGGGCTTAGGTTCCTTTTTGAAAAAATAATTACTATTATAATGAACAGACTCTAAAAAGTTTTTAATATATTTATTCCTAATAAGAATATTATTTGTCTTTGGAATCCATATACTAATATTATACGAATATTTTTTTCTTAGTAGCAATATTTATTTTACTCATAGAAATTTTCGGTTTAATATTGAAATTTTTAAAATTGGATTTCCTTTTTGAATTTAATTTATTATCATATCCAAGTCCTTTTTTATTAAAAACTGATTGAGAATTCTCTAAAATTTTAGATAAATTCTCTCTACCTTTGTTAAAATTATTTACATTTTTAGAAATATTTTCTAACTTAGTCTTTAAACTAAAATTTTCTAACTCTATAATTTTAATTTTATTATTTAAATCATGATTTTCAGAAACTAATAGATCATTTTTATTCTTTTGAATATCTAATTCTTGACTTAATAAAGAAATTTGAGAATTTGCATTTGAAAGAGAATCTTGCAATTTTCTAATTTATTCTTTTATGATTTCTTTTTCATCTTTCAAATGGTCTCTCTCAAATTTGGCTTTGTTTTTGTCTTCGTTAGCTTGTTTAAATTTCTTTTAAACGTTTTTCTAGATTCTAATATTTCAGTATTAATTTCTACTAATTCATCAAAAGTAAAATCACTTACATCGTTGTCCTTAGCCATAAAACACACAATTGCTTGCTCAGTATAGTTGTCGCTATCACTTTCAGAAGATGAATTCAAGTTGTCCCAAGTGAACGAAAAAGCTCGTTTCTTTGATTTTTCATTTGTGCGATTTCTCTTTAGCTCTGGACAGTTCTTTTGATAGTGTCCGGTCTTGTGACAGTTGAAACATTCTACTAGAGCCGGATCAGATTCTTTTGATGAATTTTCCTTTATATTATTGCTTTGTCACTTTCGGTATTTTAGAAATTTTCTAAAATTCTTAGCAACAAATGTTATATCTTCTTCATCTGAATCGGAATCTTCTTTTTCTGCATGGAAAGCTAAAATTTTCTTACCTTGCACCTATGCTTTCTTTGCCTGTAAATTCACTTCATAAGACATTAGATTACCGATCAATTCTTTTGGTTTCATGGCAGAGAGATCATTAGCTTCTTTAATTGCTAATACTTTTCTCTCCCATTCGTCGGTTAAAGAATTCAAGATTTTTCTCCTAGTCCTAGTAATAATGATAAATATTTTGAAAACGTGAATACATATCATTTATGGATTCGTTTTCATTCATTTTGAAACTGATTCTTGAGCATAGATATTTTACTTTGTGTAACTTTGTTAGTGCCTTCATGAGTGATTTTAAGTGTTCTCCAGATTTCATATGCAGTGTTGCACATACAAATCCGATTGAACTCATTTCTATCTAGAGCATAATGTAGCATGTTCATGGCCTTAGCATTTGCAGTAGCTTCATTTTTCTCAATATTTGACCATTCAGTATATGCAGTAATAGGTGATGTGTACTCTTTTTGAGTAATATTCCATGCATCATAGGTATTAGCTTGCATGTATATTCTCACTCGAGTAGCCCAGTACCTATAATTCATGCCATTAAAGAAGGTTGGTCTAGCAGTTGATTGGCCATCAGAATATCCGGTGTTATTGCTAATGCTGGTATAATTATCCATAATGCCAATGTATCAAATAATAGTTTTACGGTTATATGATAACCTCGCTCTGATACCAATTGAAAAGTAGTCAATATGTATGACTTAAAGGATCTATATATATATAGCGGAAATATATGTGATATGCTAGCTAAATGATATGCAATAGTCAAATAATATCTAAACTACGGAGATATATCACAATCAAAGTAAATGCGGAAAGTAAAGTTACACCAGGAGTTTTTATACTGGTTCGGACTTCCCGCCCTACGTCCAATCCCGAAGCTCCTCTTCGGAATTCTCTAAAAATGTCCTCTCTTAACCCAGAGGAATATATCAGTACACCCGAGCCCCAACAAGGATGCCTCTCGCCTGAGCAACTACACAGGTCTTCAACTACTACAAGATTTTGACTTTTGATTTATGTTCTTGAATCAATGCGGATAGCCAATATTTTAAGTACAACCTTCCTATAATTTGATCCTCGAGTATATGCTTTGAATGCAAAGATTTAAGGAAGAATATTGCTTGTTGAATCAAATGGTATTAAACTGATTCACGGATTCAACAAGTATTTGAATTGGAGAGCTTTTTAATTGCAAAGAATGTAAATGGAGAGAATAGAATGATGATCAGAAAATTGGTTAAATTCGGGTAGATTGGTGATTGTAAAACATGATTAAAATTATTTATATAGTAATATAAGAGTAGCAATTTTTCATGAATAGTTTCCATCAAAAGTTATGTCCATTTCCTTTGATTAATGAAGAGGAGTCTCTTCATGAAGAATGGAGACTCTTTAGAAAATAGTTTCTGGGCCGAATCAGTCGATTGGTTAAAAATCATCAGTTGACTGGTATAATTAAAATATTTATATAAAACTTTTGAAACTAGCCATTATATGCAGAAATAGCTTGACCAGTCGATTGGTGGATTTCCTACCAGTCGACTGGTAGGCCAGTTTCTGCACATATCTGGCTTTTTAAGGTTTTAATTATATATATATAACTTGATTAGCACATTCGTATATACTGGAGGATAGATTTTAACATAATTCTAACACAACTCAATGTACATATATATATAAACTTATCTTTATGATTCGATTCCCATAGTAGCTTCATTCGTTAGCATCGATCAAAATCTCGTTATTCAACAGAATCTTCCTGGAAAACAGATCAATAAATAATCGATATAAATTTCTGTATCAAACTAATAATATAAATGAAATAACGACGAAGCCTTTGAAATTCCATATGTAGTAACGATCTTCCTTTATAGAAGATCATCTCGATTATTACCAAATCGAATTCCATTCAATTCCTATTTAATATATTAAATTGGAAATCTTTACTTTGGAAAATTTCCATTAAATCTTAATAAAAAGATTCATAAATTCCAAATCGTCTCTTTGCTGTTAATTGGGTTAAAGAACAAATGTTATTTAAAACACTATGCACGATAAACCCAAAAATCCAATTTCAGTTCAATTCCAATTAAACATTAATTAATTGGTGAACTTCTATAAATCTTATTTAAAAGATTTATTCTTTTCTCATCGGGGTTTAAGAACAGTGTTATTAAAGACACCGTTCACTACAAACCCAAAATCCAATTTCAATTCAATTCCAATTAAATATTAACTAATTAGTAAACTTCTCTAAATCTTATTTAAAAGATTTATTCTTTTCTCATCGGGGTTTAAGAACAATGTTATTAAATACACCGTTCACGACAAACCCAAAATCCAATTTGATATTAAATACAAGGCTCTAAATAAAAATTATATCGGCTTATATTCAATATCAAATTCTGAAACTAACGGATATCGTATTGGGAACAATGATATCTGTATCTTCCATATTCCCATAACAATATTCCAATAATCATGGAATCCAATATTAAAATATTTCGAAGATTATTTCCTTTTAAATCCATTCCAACTCATACGTTGGAATTCCTGGTTATTTCAAAACCATTTATAGATCCAATTTATTTATTTAAAAACATTGGATTTTTATACTAGTTATTAACTAGTTCATTTCGATAAAATATCTTTTTATCTTTTCAAAACTGGAATTTTTCATCCAAAATCTTTCCAATCATTGATTATGATTTTATACAATTTTTCCATATTTTTAATAATTTTAATAAGGCCCGAAAAGTCGGTTTCCAATAACGGCCATCGGACTGCATCCACAGCGACCATTTCCAAAATTAATTTGAACATATCTTAAAATCCAACAGTTAGATTTCAAATCTCTTGTATTCATTGGAAAGCTCTTTTCGATACGAACCCAAGGGTTTCGGTTTTAGGAGAATCTGACGGTCGGATCTCCCGTAACATCAATTTGATGTCAAATTCTTGAAATTCGCGAACGGCCACCGCGCGGCTCGTTCTATTCAAACCATATATATATATAATTTATAATATATATTTCGTCGATTTCCATTCAAAACGTATTTTTAAAAATTCGTTTAAAAAACGATTCCAACTTCCATTTCAATTTTAAATCAAAATTGAATATTCCTTATCATTATAAAATTTAAAATGATAATATTTTCAAAATTTATGATTTTGAAATCTATTTCCCTTTTGTATCCATTATAAAATGAATAAAATCGATAAACAAATCTGTTCGAGTTAAAAATGGCTTATATACTTAACTCGGCTTCCATATATTTATATTTTCGTGTCCATCCCAAATCGGGCATCAAAATCATATTTTGATTCTTTTCTGAATGTTATTTTAAAATATTCGTTATTTCTGAATTGGAATTAGACTTAATCAATTATCATATAAATTTTATTTATATGGATAACATACATCGCATGTATTCAAAATAGTGATAAACAACTATTAAACAGCCAATTCACATCTAGAGTGCAATTTACTACTGTATAAGCGTTAAATAACGCTTATCAGAGCCTGTCAACCAATCGATTGACATACAACTAATTATTGGGATTAGTGTACGTCAAATATCAGCCCAATACCCGTGTGGGGTTTTCAAACAACAAATACTGATTATTATTTGTGCATTTGGGCGATGTGTAAAATTTATCATCCCAATCAATATCACTTAAATAGGTGTACATAAACAAGTCGTCCGACTTGTAAATGAATATTTATTCCAATTTCTACTATTTAAATTATAAATGGATATTTATAATTTTAATTTCAATTTCCACAATAATATTAACAATATTTTAATATGTTAATCATTCGAACATCACAAACAAAACACAATATAGTAAATTAAATTGTCCATGGTATATGGACGAGGGAGGTGAGCTAACAGGCACCGTATACAATTTATAATTATTATAACTGATAAAAATCTACACTAGCGATTCTATATATTTTTATACATGAATACAATAACATGATAAAACATAATTTAGTGAGAAGGGGTTCTCACATTGGGTTCCACTCCGCCATTCTTTTATTTCTGAATTTCAGTTCTATTTGGATTTGAATTTGCTTGAAATTCTAACGTGCTTCGTTTCTGTTCTGTTCTGAAATGTAGTGCTCATCGTTGCGAATCCAACACAACTGATTTTTTGAAATTCTATTTTTGTTTGAAGATATGGCAGTTTATAGGTTAATTACTTTAATAATTAAATTGAGAGAATTAATTAACTCAATGAATTATTATACCTTTTCCCTAATTATCTTCATCTCCATCCCGTATACGTTCCTCCAGACCATCATTTAACCCAAACCCGCTCCATCCATTCTTCTATCGTGTCGCCTTCCTTCCACCTGCGCCCGATCCAACATCACCACTCGAAGCCCCTTCGTGTCTTCCTCAACCGCCATCCACCAGGCGGAGCTCGAAGCCCCCATTGCCACGCAATCCCACGTCCAAGGCCCTGACTTCCGACACCAAAATTGAGAAAGCCGCCTCGCCAAATTAGATATCCAACGTTGATTAGCTTGAGCTCTTCGACTTTCGCTTTACAAGTTTCATGTATTATCGCGTGGATTGAGAGATTGGGAGGGAGGAAGAAGGGAGCATCGCGGCCATTAATTTCATAACGACGGCGGAAATCTGGAATGGCCAATAGGGCTTAAGGATTTGAATATATATATATATATATTATTTAATTTGGAAAATACTTGTTTAATGTCACGAACTCCAAATCAAACCCAACGATTGTCATTCCTAACTAAATACCCCCATTCTAGACACAATGGGATATGTTTCGTAAGCCAATTCGACTGTTTCAATCCATTTTTGTCAAAATTAAAATATAAATCAATATATGTGTATTTTAAACGTACATTTTAATTTACCTGGGCCACATACTGACTCCAAAAATTATAAAAAATAAATCTTGCTATGTTTTGATGATACGGTCCTAAAAAACCTAATTTCGTTGAATTCGGAGGCCGTTTGAAAAATGGCCTTTTGCTGGTCGCTTAAATTTAAGTTGAATTGACCAAACGTGCTTAAATTCACTGCGCTCACATATTAATTCCAAAAATTATGAAAATTGAAAACTAACGATAATTTGACATTCCAGATCCAACAAAAGTGGTTTCGTCGAAAAAGGAGTTTGTTTGCAAAATGTCTATTTTTAAGGGCTGTATATTATATTAAAATATATATAAATTCCATAGCGACTATTTCAAATTTTAAACTGGATATAACTTACAATTTATAAAGTGAAATCTCAGTTTCTTACATTTTTTAGAAAGATATTATTAAATAGATTCAAATGTTTCTGGTTTTACTGAAATCCGATTTATTTTGAATTCTATACATTCAATCGAAATTAAAAATCGAATTTTCAAACTACCGTGCCATTTCAAGCTCGTTTTATAATTAAAATAAATTTATATGTTCTAACTTAGATTTAAATAAATTTTTAGTCATTATCATTTAAAATAAATCATTTTAAATATTCAAAATCCATTAAAATAGCTAAAATAAAAATTTTAAATTGGTTCTGAAATTCCGAGTTGTTACAATCTCTCCCACTTAAAATTTTTTCGTCCTCGGAAAAGGAACGGAGCTTAAAGTTGTTTAACTAACCAACTCAACTTTCATTCTAGCTTGAGTTCTTCAACTTTTCGGTTTCTAAGAACTTTCTAATTTCTCAAAAATTTGGCTAACACCTAAAATTTTTGAAAAAATTCAACATAACCTTCTTTGTATGGGCTGATTGGTAAAACTACAACTTGCCTCACAGGGCCCTCATCAATCAAAAAGAAAAAGCCAAGGGGCTTGCTAATCGGCTCATAAAATCATCAAAACCCACTAAATACAATAAACATGTACCTATTTATCGGGCATACAATTTTATTCCTCTTCTTAGCTTCCATGCTATGACCTGTTCATATACGTACATGTATTTGTGTGCAATTGCAACCAATTTTCAATTCAGTTCAATATTCGATTCAATTTGGCTAAATTTACCCTTTCATTCTCTTATTGGTTTGATCATTCCAATATTTTTAATTAGTCAAACTAATAATCACACAACACAATCAACAATCAATTAGTTAATTAGCATTTCAAATATATAATTTTTTTATATAATCAAAAACCATATTTCTGTGTCAAATCACAAACAATAAATTCTAACTAAGTTTTGGTTCTCACACCAGTCAATTGGAAATATATAGATATCCCACTTTCGATACTCGGAATTAAATGCTGATGATCTAGCAATCATCAGAATCATCTCCGGGTGACTGGAGTGTGATTCTATATCTATCCAGTATATTTGAGACTTCAAATATATGCTAGCTAGGCATATATGAAAAATCTTCATATACTTGATAGTCCAAATTCAAAATAAATTAATATTCAAATACGTATAATAAGATATAATTTTCAAAACTAAATTCGTTTTTATAAATAATACTCTTTGAACTCATTCTAGGGTATTGCTAACCCTATCTCTAACGAGTCATTCTCATAAGATATTACTAATCCTATCTCTGATGAATTCTTTCGTTCGGTTCTTAGGTATCTTGTTCTCGAGCTTTGTAAACCGAAGCTCTTATACCAACTATAATGCCTGGAAATCCCCCAATCTCCAAAAAGACGAGAAACAGCGGATTGCATTGAGAACACGACGCATCAGACACAAACAATAGGACATTTCATTGCTATTACAATAATTTTCATCAGAGTACAAGATAATATCAGAGTATGAATAAATAATTTACAGCGGAAAATATCAGAGATTTGAATTACATTTAAATACATAAACATAATGTACTGCGGAAAATACATTAACTAACACAACTGATAATATTTTCCAAATTTAAAATGATAATATTTTCAAAATTTCTAACTTTGAAATAATTTTCCTTTCGTATCCATTATAAAATGAATAAAATCGATAAACAAATCTGTTCGAGTTAAAAATGGCGTTTATACTTAACTCGGCTTCCATATTTTTATATTTTGTGTCCATCCCAAATCGGACATCAAAATCGTATTTTGATTCTTTTCTGAATATTATTTTAAAATATTCGTTATTTCTGAATTGGAATTAGACTCAATCAATTACCATATAAATTTTATTTATATGGATTCCATACATGGCATGTATTCAGAAATAGTGATAAACAACTATTAAACGGCCAATTCACATCCAGACTGCAATTTACTACTGTATAAGCATTAAATAAATAAATAATGTTTATCACAGCCTGTCAACCAATCGATTGACATACAACTAATTATTGGGATTAGTGTATGTCAAATATCATCCCAATATCCACGTCGAGTTTTCAAACAACAAATACTGATTATTATTTGTGCAGTTGGGCGATGTGTAAAATTTATCGTCCTAATCTATATCACTTAAATAGGTGTACATAAACAAGTCGTCCGACCTGTAAATGAATTTTTATTCCAATTTCTACTATTTAAATTATAAATGGATATTTATAATTTTAGTTTCAATTTCCATAATAATATTACCAATATTTAAATAGGTTAATCATTCCAACATCACAAACAAAACACAATATAGTCAATTAAATTGTCCATGGTTTGTGGACGAGGGAGGTGAGCTAACAGACACCGTATACAATTTATAATGATTAAAAATAATAAAAATCTACATTGGCAATTCTATATATTTTTATACATGATTACAATAACATGATAAAACATAATTTAGTGAGAAGGAGTTCTCACATTGGGTTCCACTCCTCCATTCTTTTATTTCTGAATTTCAGTTCTGTTTGGATCTGAATTTGCCTGAAATTCTAACATGCTCCATTTCCATTCTGATCTGTTCTGAAATGTAGTGCTCGTCGTTGCGAATCCAACGCAGCTGTTGCGAAATTCTGATTTCGTATTGCAAAGATATAGCATTTTACAGGTTAATTACTTTAATAATTAAATTGAGAGAATTAATTATTAAACCTTTTCCCTAATTATCTTCATCTCCATCCCGTATACGTTCCTCCGGGCCATCGTTCAACCGAAACCCGCTCAATCCATTATCCTATCGCGCCACCTTCCTTCCACTTGCACCCGATCCAACATCATCACTCGAAGCCCCTCCGTGTCTTCCTCAACCGTCGTCTACCTGGCGGAGCTCGCAGCCCCCGTCGTCGCGCAGTCCCACGTCCAAGGCGCTGACTTCCAGCACCAAAACTTAGAAAGCCGCCTCGCAAAATTAGAACTCCCACCGTTGATTAGCTTGAGCTCATCGAGCTCTTTGACATTCACTTTACAAGTTTCATGTATTATCGCGTGGATTGAGAGATTGGGTGGGAGGAAGAAGGGAGCATCATGGCCATTAATTTCATAACGACGGCAAAAATATGGAATGGCCAATAGGGTTTAAGGATTTGGATATATATATATATTAATATTATTTAATTTGTAAAATAGTTGTTTAATGTCACGAACTCCAAATCGAACCCAACGACTGTCGTTCCTAACTAAATACCCCCATTTCAGACACAATGGGATATGTTTTGTAAGCCAGTTCAACTGTTTCAATCAGTTTTTGTCAAAATTAAAGTATAAATTAATATATGTTGATTTTAAATGTACATTTTACCGTGGCCACATACTGACTCCAAAAATTACAAAAAATAAATCTAACTATGTTTTCACGATACGGTCCTAACAAAACTAATTTCGTCGAATTTGGAGGCCGTTTGAAAAATAGCCTTTTGCTGGTCGATTAAATTTAAATTGAACTGATCAAACTCGTTTAAATTCACTACGCTCACATATTATGTAACGACCCGGAAATCCGAGCCAATTTAAAATTTTTATTTTGGCTATTTTAGCGAATTTTGATTATTTAAAATGAATTATTTTAAATAATAACGACGAGAAATTTATTTTGAATAGAATTAGAACGTATATATTTATATACGTCGTCGTTAGAATATAAATATTTATTTATATATATAAAAGGAATTGAAAATGGCGCGGTAGTTCGATAATTCGATTTCAAAATTCAAATGAATATACAGGATTCAAAATAAACCAGAATTTAGAGAAACCAAAAATATTAGAATCTAATTGATAATATCTTTCCAACGAATCCAAAAAATTGAAATTTTATAGCGAGAAACAAAAGATTTGCCCAGTTGAAAATTCAGAATAGTCGCTATGGAATTCTGGCCCTTAAGAATGGCCATTTTGCCAACGACCTCGGATTTCGACGAAACCACTTTTGTTGGATCCGTGATGTCAAGTTATTGCTAGGTTTCAAATTTCATAATTTTTCGAATCAATATGTGAGCGTGGAAAAGGAAAACGCGTTCGACCAGTTTCAGTTGATTTTAATCGACTGGAAAATGACCATTTTTCAAACGGTCTCAGAATTCGACGAAATTAGTTTTATTAGGACCATATCGTCAATACGAAGCTAGAAAATATTTTTCTGGAATTGTTCGAGTTAGTATGTGACCCCAGTAAATTGAAATGCGCGTTCAAATTCAATATATAGAGTTATATGTTGATTTTGACGAAAACTGATCGAAACGATCGAATCGGCTTATGATACATATCCCATTGGTTTCGGAATGGGGGTAATTAGCTAGTGGCGACGGTCGTTGGGTTCGAAACAGAGTTTGAATGAAAAGTCAACTCTAGGAGGATTAAATTAAATAATTAATTAATTATAAATTAACACCCCCACTCACCTTTCTCTCTCTCCCTCATTATTCTCTCCCACCGTTCGTTAGCAGAAAAGAAAATAAAAAAGAAAAAAAAACCTCGACACCTCGCCAGTCGCTCCTCCGATCCGCCACGCCAGAGCACCCCACCGCTGGCCAACCTCCTCCGTAACCCTCCCCTCCGATGTCACTCTGCCTCGCGCCCCTCCCTCACCCGAACCCAGACCTTGAAGCCCGCAACCCCTCCCTCCGATCTAGATCTTAAACCCTCCACCCCCTGAAAACCCCACCGCTTGACCCGCGCCAGCAGCCGCCTCCGACCACGCCCACCACCTCCGACGAACGTAGGCAGACCCCTCCCCTTTCACGATTTTTCAACTGTAAGTTTTCTTGATTTATTTATTTTTGTTTTGCTTTTTATTTTTATTTTTTATTAGGTATGATTAGCATTATTTGTAATGTAGAAATAGAATGGTTTTTAAAATAAAAATAGACTTTGATTTGAAAATAAAAATAGACGTGATTTGAAAATAAAAATAGACTTGATGTTATAAGGTACCAATATCATATGTTTTTGAAAAGGAAATAATAGAATAAAAATATGATTTTTATATTATAGAAAGAATAAAAATATGATTTTTATATTATAGAAAGAATAAAAATATGATTTTTATAGGATAGAGAATATAAAAATATAATTTTTATATATGTAGCGGAATAAAAATCTGATCTTTCTTATATGTATGTTGAAATAAAGGCGAAATCTTTATATTTGAAAAGGCGGAATCTTTATATAGAGAATAGCGTGATAAAAATATAATCTTTATTATATGAACATCGATGTAAAAATAGAATTTTTATCTATATAGTAGCGGTGTAGAAATATAATTTTTATCTATATAGTAGCGGTGTAAAAATATAATTTTATCTATATAGTAGCGATGTAAAAATAGAATTTTTATCAATATAGATACCTTATAAAAATAGAATTTTTATCTATATAGTTGCAGTATAAAAATGTGATGTTTATATACATAGCAACAATATAAAAATATGATTTTTATATATGTAGTGGCTACGGGCAACGAAAGTGACAGAAGGGCGAAAACGGCGAAGATTTCTACATAGGAGGAGTCATGGTATTGGATTAGCTAGTCGGTGAGAACTCCTCACCTTTAATTTAATTTTCTAGTTAAAATATATACTAGGATGCAGACGGTGTTTAGTAGCACCCGACACCCGTCGTCCACAGACCATGGACGGCTTGTATGCTTGTTTGTTTGATTTTGATGTGTAGTTGATTATGTGATGTGATGTGAAATGAAATAAAATATTTATGTGGTTAAAAATATTTTATTGTTGAAAATATAATTTTTTAACATGAATGTGAATAAATAGATATAAACAAATCGGACGATTTGTTTATATACACACATTTGACTGATATTGATTGGGACGATAAATTTTACACATCGACCAACTACACAAATAAAATCTGTGTTTGATTGTTTGAAACCCCACACGGGTATTGGGATGATATTTGGCGTACACTAATCCCAATTATTTAGTTGTATGTCGATCGATTGATGGACAGACTGTTATGAGCGTTAAATATTTATATTTGATGCTTATACAGTGTAGAATGCACTTTGGATGATGGTTGATTATTCATCGTTGTTATTGTATACATGTGTTGTAGAAAATCCATATAATTAACATTATATGGTAATTGATTGGGCCTCATTCCAGTTTTGAAAAAGAAATACTTGAAATGGAATATTTGAAAATAGAATATATGAAGCCGTGTTGATTAGATTCATGCCATTTTAACGTGAACGATATTTATATCGATTTTATTTGTTTTTAATGAATATTGAAAAGTGATTTCAACAACCGAATATTTTAGAAAAGAAATTCGAATTAAATTGAATAGATTTGAAATTCGAATTGAATTGAATAGATTTGAAATTCGAATTGAATTGAAATGAATTGAAATTCGAATTGAATTGAAATGAATTGAAATTCGAATTAAATTGAAATTGAATTGAAATCGATTTGAAATGAAATTAAAACGAATTTATATTGAAAAATTCAATCTTGATTAGAATTTGAAAAGGAAGTTGAAATCGTTTTGAAAACGAATTTAAAACGATTTATAAAGTATGTTTTAAAAGGAAATCGACGAAGAATATATTATATATATATTATATATATTATATATATATATATAATATAATGGCCTGAATAGAACGCGCCGCGGCAGTTCGCGAATTTCGACCATTAACTTCGAATTGATATTGCGGGAGATCCGACCGTCGGATTCTCCTAAAACTCGAACCGTTGGGTTCGTATCAAAAAGAGCTTTCTAACGAATATTAGAAATTTGAAATCTAACGGTTGGATTTGGAATTATGTCCAAATCAAATTTGGAAAAGGTCGCTGTAAGTGCAGTTCGATGGTCGTTGATGGAAATCGACTGTACGGGCCTTGATAAAATTATTAAAAATAGTAATAATTTGTGTAAAATCATAAGAAATGATTTGTGAAGAATTGGGATGAAAAACTCCATATTTGAAAAGATAAAAATCGATTTTTATCGAAATGAACTAGTTTTGAACTAGAATTATAATTCATTTATTTTTGAAATAAATAAAGTGAATTTGAAATGGTTTTGAAATATAACCAGAATTTCCAATAATTGCATTGGAATGGATTTGAATCGAAATTGTCTTCGGAATATTTCGATGTTGGATTTCGTGATTATACAGATGTTCTTATGGAAATTTGAAAGATATATATATATCGTTATTTCCAATACGATATTTGTTGGTCGTAGAATTTGATATTGAATATAAGCCGATATATTTTCTATTCAGAGCCTTGTATTTAATATCAAATGTGATTTGGGTTTGTCGTGAATGGTGTCTTCATTAACACTGTTCTTAAGCCCAGCTGAGGAAAAGATTAAATCTTTTTATTTAGATTTAATGAAGTGTACCAATTGAATAATATTTAATTGGAATTGAATTGGTATTGATTTTTGGGTTTATCGTGAACAGTGTTTTAAATAACACTTGTTCTTTAACCCGATAATTAATGGAATGTGATTTTGCGTTGTCATGAACGGTATCTTCAATAATACTGTTCTTAGACCCAAAGGAGTTAAGAAAATCAGAAACTAACTGGAGATTAGTTAAGTTGAATGGTTTCTGGGGTATTGATCTGATGTTGGTTTCGGCCTTCGGGGTTAATACTTAGGGAATTGCTCACTTGCTAATTTACGGTTAGGGATTGATTGAAATGTGATGTGATGTTGGGTTTATCGTGAACCGTGTTTTAAATGACACTGATTCTTTAACCCAGGCACAGATTAAAACTAAGTGGAGTTTTAATGAATCTTTAATTAGATTGAAAAGAACGAGAATGGAGTATCCCCAGTTTTTCTCCAGGCGATAGTTAAATCTTTAATTAGATTTGAACGTGAAATGGTAATTGAATTTACCGATAACATCGTGGTGTTAGATATGAAGTATTACCAGTTTTACTTCATGGGATGAATAGGTTGGGATTGGGAAATAAAATAAATGATCACTTCGGTGTGGTTCGCTAATCTCGACTAGTTTGAATTGATATTCAAAAGAAGGTTAAAGAATAAATTTAATAGAATTTATCTTTGATAAAATTAATGGGAATCTTTCCCTAAGAAATGTGAAATTTAGAAACTAACTGTAGGTTAGCTAAGCAGAATGGTTTTCTGGGTATTGATCTGATGTTGGTTTCGGCCTTCGGGGTTAGTATTTAGGGAATTATTCTCTTGTTAATTTACGGTTAGTGGCTGATGAATTGGAATGAGGCGTATGTTGTGTTTGTGTAACACTTGTTTATTATATACGCGAGTTATTCGGAAGGACCGGGTTTACCCCATTCTGAATAACTGATACGACGATGAGTCGAAGATGAAGACGGTGGTCGAAGACCGGAGGTCTTCACATCGTTTGGGTGATTACTGATGATCTTGATTGGGTCGTACACCCAAGAGGAGGGAATCTGAAACGACCTGAAATCCCCCTTACGGAAAATCACGGATTGAATTGAGAACAAGACGAATCAAAACACAAACAGAAGAACATTGTATTGTATATTACAACAATTCCATCAGAATACAAGAATATACAGAGTATAAATGAATAAATATTACACAGAAAATATCAGAGATTACAATACATTACATGGCAGTGGAAAATAATAGAAAATACAACTGAAGGAGACATACGGATACAAAGCTTTCCGGATATCGTTCCAGTTGTACATCAGGATCCTGTGAATATATATCTGCAAAACCAAAACTACTAGCTGCCCATGTCAAAATAAGGGCACCCAGAGTTTAGGTTAAAACAATAAACTCCAGGTCAGTCATGGGACTGGTGTGAGAACTAAAGCAGTTACTAATCTTTATTTTACAGCTAGGTAAATCAAGGGACCACGCCATATAACACGGAACGGGTTTCCTCCCAAGAATACTAGTGCATAAAACAACAGCGCAATGCTTTTTGGAAAAATGAAGCTATTATAAGACCCAGGTCCTATCACACAATGCAACGCAAGCCGGGGGATAGGGTTTTCCCTTATAATAGCCAAACAGGCTTAGTACGTTTAAAACAAATCATTTGATACTACTATAAGTGCATAGTGTATAAAACAACTTCAAATCATAAGTATCAATCATAGACGGCATGGGTACCATATATCATGTCGCCATACTAGTTCTACAATTAAAACTTCAAAATCACGTATTTGGGAATTGGATTTCCATCTGTGAACCGAGGAAAAAGATAGTCCTCTACCGATTCGAGACGCTCTAGCCCGCCCCTCAGGAACAGCCGCAATTGCCCCTTGGATCGTCAGGGCCGGTCCACCGATGTGGATTATTATGCCTGAACACTGCGTTTCCCCACCCTTTGGGGCGTAGGTGAGCCAACTAAATGACTCCATCGGTTCGAGAACGACCGATATATCCGAGGCGCCTCGCAACAGCAACAACCACATAAGTCAAACTCGTCAGGGCGTGTAAAACCACTGACACCACTTCTAGCTAGAAGGAAACGCATGTCCTCCCTGATGTCCTCTCCCGTTTCTGGTTCACAACCGAGGCGTGAGGCTCGCGAACTCACGTTACACAAAGCTATGCCACACAGGCTGTGCTTTGATCATCACCACAAGACTTTGCTTTTCAACAGAAGGCTTGATCATTTGCATCTTAGCATGTCACACAGGCAAACCACTCCATGCAACCGATATCCATCAATCACACAGAATGATATCCAATGTCAGACACACAGTCCATTTACAAGTTCGTTCTGGGTCAGAACGAAACCGGAGGCACCCAGTACCCTGCATATCCATCGATCTCCAAGCACGTCTGGACGACCATTAACTGATTCCCTCCTCTTGGGTGTATGGCCCAATCAAGATCATCAGTAATTATCCAAACGACGTGAAGACCTCCGGTCTTCAACCACCGTCTTCATCTTCGACATCACGTCGATTCAGTTATTCAGAATGGGATAAACCCGGTCTTTCTGAATAACTCGCGTATATAATAAACAATTGTTACACAAACACAACATACGCCTCATTCCAATTCATCAGTCACTAACCGTAAATTAGCAAGAGAATAATTCCCCAAATATTAACCCGAAGGCCGAAACCAACATCAGATCAATACCCAGGAAACCGTCCTACTTAGCTAACCCACAGTTAGTTTCTAAATTTCACATTCTTAGGGAAAGGTTCCCATTAATTTTATCCAAGATAAATTCTTTTAAATTTATTCTTTAATCTTCTTTTGAATATCACTTCAAACTAGTCGGGATTAGCGAACCACACCGAAGTAATTATTTATTTTATTTCCCAATCCCAACCTATTCATCCCATGAAGTAAAACTGGTCATACTTCATATCTAACACCACGGTGTTATCGGTAAATTAAATTACCATTTCACGTTCAAATCTAATTAAAGATTTAACTACCGCCTGGAGTAAAACTGGTGATACTCCATTCTCGATCTTTTCAATCTAATTAAAGATTCATTAAAACTCCACTTAGTTTTAATCTTTGACTGGGTTAAAGAATCAGTGTCATTTAAAACACGGTTCACGATAAACCCCAAAATCACATCACATTGCAATCAGTCCCTAACCGTAAATTAGCAAGTAAGCAATTCCCTAAGTATTAACCCCGAAGGCCGAAACCAACATCAGATCAATACCCCAAAAACCATTCAACTTAACTAATCTTCAGTTAGTTTCTGATTTTCTTAACTCCTTTGGGTCTAAGAATAGTATTTTTGAAGATACCGTTCACGACAACCCAAAATCACATTCCATTAATTATTGGGTTAAAGAACAAGTGTTATTTAAAACACTGTTCACGATAAACCCAAAAATCAATTTCAATTCAATTCCAATTAAATATCATTTCATTGGTATTCTTCATTAAATCCAAATAAAAAGATTTAATCTTTTTCTTAACTGGGTTTGAGAACAGTGTTAATGAAGACACCATTCACGACAAACCCAAATCCCATTTCATATTAAATACAAGGCTCTGAATAGAAAATATACCGGCTTATATTCAATATCAAATTCTGCGATCAACAAATATCGTATTGGAAATAACGATATTAATATATCTTTCAAATTCCCATAACAATATATGTATCATCACGAAATCCAACATCGAAATATTCTGCAGACAATTTCGATTCAAATCCCTTCCAATTCAATTATTGGAAATTCTGGCTATATTTCAAAACCATTTCAAATTCACTTTATTTATTTCAAAAATAAATGAATTATAATTCTAGTTCAAAACTAGTTCATTTCGATAAAAATCTATTTTTATCTTTTCAAATATGGAGTTTTTCATCCCAATTCTTCACAAATCATTTCTTATGATTTTACACAAATTATCACTATTTTTAATAATTTAATCAAGGCCCGTACAGTCGATTTCCATCAACGGCCATCGAACTGCACTTACAGCGACCTTTTCCAAATTTGATTTGGACATAATTCCAAATCCAACTGTTAGATTTCTAATTTCTCACATTTGTTAGAAAGCTCTTTTCGATACGAACCCAACGGTTCCGGTTTTAGGAGAATCCGACGGTCGGATCTCCCGCAATGTCCATTCGAAGTCAATGGTCGAAATTCGCGAACTGCCGCGGCGCGGCGCTTTCTATTCAGGCCATTATATTATATATATAATATATATAATATATACTTCATCGATTTCCTTTTAAAACGTATTTTATAAATCATTTTAAATTCGTTTTCGAAACGATTTCAACTTCATTTCAAATTCAAATCAAAATTGAATTTCTCCTCATAATTTCGTTTTAAATTCATTTCAAATTGATTTTTATTCAAATCGATTTTTAATTCAATTTCAGTTCGTTTTCAATTCGATTCAATTTCTATTCGATTTTGAATTTATTTCAAATCGATTTCTATTCAATTTCAATTCAATTCGAATTCAATTCTATTCAATTTCAATTCAATTCGAATTTCAAATCATTTCAGTTTATTTCGAATTTCCAATTAATTCAATTTAATTCGAATTTCAATTCACTTTAATATTCATTTCAATTTGAATAAAATCGATATAAACATCGTTCACGTCAAAATGGCGCAAATCTAATCAACACGCCTTCATATATTTCTATTTTCAAATATTTCTATTTCAAATATTTCTTTTTCAAATATTTCTCTTTCAAATATTTCTATTTCAAATATTTCTTTTCAAAACTTCTATTTCAAATATTTCTATTTCAAAACTGGAATGAGGCCCAATCAATTACCATATAATGTTAATTATATGGATTTTTCTACAACACATGTAAATAATAACAATGATAAATAATCAACCATCATCCAGAGTGCACCACACAACTGCATAAGCATTAAATATAAATAATTAACGCTTACACAGTCTGTCAATCCATCGATTGACATACAACTAAACAATCAGGATTAGTGTACGTCAAATATCATCCCAATACCCGTGTGGGGTTTCAAACAATCAAACACATATTTTATTTGTGTAGTTGGGCGTTGTGTAAAATTTATCGTCCCAATCAATATCAATCTAATCAGTGTATATAAACAAATCTCCGATTTGTTTATATTAATTTATTTCATTTCATATACACGTTAAAAATTTCTATTTTTAACTATATAATATTTTCCACTATAAAATATTTTATTACATTTCACATCACACAATCAACTACACATCAAAATCAAACAAACAAGCATACAAGCCGTCCATGGTCTGTGGACGACGGGTGTCGGGTGCTACTAAACACCGTCTGCATCCTAGTATATAATCAAACTAGAAAATTAAATTAAAAGTGAGAAGTTCTCACCTTTGGGGTTCCACTCCACCGTGCTTTGCTTTTGAACTGCTAAACCGTCTGGATTTGTTTGAAATTCCAATGCAGTTCCATCTCATTTCTTTTCACGCTGTTCAAATAAAAATTATATTTTTATTGTTTCATATGTATATTAAAAATCAGATTTTTATTTCGCTACATATATAAAGATAATATTTTTATATTCTCTATTATATAAAAACCATATTTTTAATACTTCTACTTTATAAAAATTATATTTTTATAATCTCTACTATATAAAAATCTTATCCTTTTCACTTACAAAAAATCTCGTCTTTCCTTCTTTAAAAATCTGATTTTTATTTACTTTAAAAACAACTAATTTCTAATTTTATATAAAGATCATTTCATGTTGTAAAAATACGATCTTTCACATTGTAAAAATACGATCTTTCACATTTAAAAATCTAAACTTTCTGTGTTTAAAAATCTAAACTTTAAAAATCAGATTTTTAAATTGCCTAATCTAAATAGAAGAAGGCAAAAACTCGCTGGATATGGGTGATGGAGCCCTAGCGCGAGTTGTGACTCGAGGTGGGAGGCGTCTCATCATGATGTCGGCATCAGGGGGGCCACCGGCGGCGCTGAGGGGCTAGGTGGGGTCGGCTGACACCCTGGCAAAGGCGGAGTGAGCATGGTGGCGGCGGCAGGCCCACAGTGGGTTGGAGGCGGTGATGGGTTGCGCTGGCATCGGTTTCGACTGGGTAGCTTAGAACGGCGAAGAGGAAGGAGGAAGGAGGCGATGGAGAAGGCGACAGGGTATCGGAGGGGGAGGCGATGGTCCACGGTGAGGCGGTGGGCTCTGGAAGGGGGCGACGCGATCTAAAACTGGGGGGGGTTCTTTTTCGGGTTGACCACGAGATTGAGTTAATGAAGGGGTTGACCAATTAATTTTCTAGGGTTAGGTTTATATAATATTATTCTAATTAATTTCAAAAAGTAACTTTTTATTTCGACCCCAAAACGAGGCCCACCGCCTATCGTCCATAGCTAATTACCCCCATTCCGAACACAATAGGATATGTATTGTAAGCTGATTCGACTGTTTCGATCAGTTTTCATCAAAATCAACATATAACTCTATGTATTGAATTTGAACACGTATTTCAATTTATTGGGGCCACATACTAACCAGAAAATTTCCAGAAAAATATTCTCTAGCTTCGTATTGACGATACGGTCCTAACAAAACTAGTTTCGCCAAATTCTGAGACCGTTTGAAAAATGGCCATTTTCCAGTCGATTAAAATCAATTGAAACTGGTCAAACGCGTTTTCCTTTGCCACGCTCACATATTGATTCGAAAAATTATGAAATTTGAAATCTAGCAATAATTTGACATCGCGGATCCAACAAAAGTGGTTTCGTCGAAATCCGAGGTCGTTTGCAAAATTCCCATTTTTAAGGGCCAGAATTCCATAGCGACTATTCTGAATTTTTATTTGGACATATCTTTTGATTCCCGCTATGAAATTTCAATTTTTTGGATTCGTTGGAAAGATATTCTCAATTAGATTCTATTATTTTTGGTTTCGCTAAAATCCGGTTTATTTTGAATCATGTACATTCATTTGAACTTTGAAATCGAATTATCGAACAACCGCGCCATTTTCAATTCCTTTTATATATATATAAATAAATATTTATATTCTAACGACGATCTATATAAATATACGTTCGAATTCCATTCAAAATAAATTTCTCGTCGTTATTATTTAAAATAATTCATTTTAAATAATCAAAATTCGCTAAAATTACCAAAATAAAAAATTTAAATTGGCTCGGATTTCCGGGTTATTACAGAATCAGTTGGTGATCGTCTAGACGTACTTGGAGATCGATGGATGTGCGGGGTACTAGGTCCCTCCGGTTTCGTTCAGACCCAGAACGAACTTGTAAATGGGCTGTGTGTCTGACATTGGATTTTAGTCTATATGATTGATTTCTATTAAATATATATCTGTTTGGCGGCGGAGAATTTGTTCTCTTGCTTAACGCCCTTCTCCAAGACGTACGAGCTCAGGGGTTATATATTGATGGATATCAATCGCATGGAGAGAATTGCCTGTGTGGCATGCCTAAGTGGCATGCCTAAGTGGCAAATGATCAAGGCCTCTGTTGAAAAGCAAAGTCTTGTGGTGGATGATCAAAGCACCGCCTGTGTGGCATAGCTTTGTGTAACGTTGATTCACGAGCCTCGCACCCCGGTTATGAACCAGAAATGGGAGAGGAGTTCAGGGAGGACATGCGTATCTTTCTAGCTAGAACTGGTGTCAGTGGTTTTAAACTCCCTGACGAGTTTGACTTATGTGGTTGTTGCTGTTGCGAGGCGCCTCGGATTTATCGGTGACTATGTGAAGCCGATGGAGTCATTCGTTGGCTCATTTAAGCCCCATAGGATGGGGAAACGCAGTGTTCAGGCATTTTAATCCACATCGGTGGACCGGCCCTGACGATCCAAGGGCCCACCTGAGACTGGGTCCTGAGACATGGTAGGCTAGATTGTCTCGAATCGGTGGAGGACGATCCCTGGCCTCGGTTCATAGATGGAAATCCAATTTCCAAATACATGACTGTGCGGTTTTGATTGTAGAGCCTAGTATGGCGACATGATATATGGTACCCATGCCGTCTATGATTGATATTTATGATTGAAATTGTTTTGACACTATACTCTTATAATAGTATCAAATGAAATTTAGCGTATCAAGCATTCTTTGGTTGTTATAAGGTAAAACCCTATCCTTCGGTTTGTATTGCATTGCGTGATGGGACCTGGGTCTTATAACAGCTTCATTGTTCTTTATTTAGCATTGCGCTGTTGTTTTATGCACTGGTATTCTTGGGAGGAAACCCGTTCCGTGTTATACGGCGTGGTCCCTTGATTTACCTAACTTTAAAATAAAGATTTTCAACTGTTTTAGTTCTCACACCAGTCCCATGACTGACCTGGAGTTTATTGTTTTAACCTAAACTCTGAGTGCCCTTACTTTGACACGGGCAGCTAGTAGTTTTGGTTTTGCAGATTTATATTCACAGGATCCTGATTTACAGCTGGAACGATACTCGGAAAGCTTTGTATCCGCGTATTACTTCTAGTTGTGTATTGTATTATTTTCCGCTGCTATGTAATGTATTGTAATCTGTGATATTTATCAAATGTGTAATATTCATCTATACTCTGTATATTCTTGTATTCTGATGGAATTGTTGTAATAAAAAATGAAATGTTCTTCTATCTGCGTTCTTTTGTGGCTTTTCCTCGACTCAATCCGGGCTTTCCTTACCGGGGAAGTTTGGGTCGTTTCATCGTGGTATCAGAGCTTTGGTTTAAAAAGCTCAGAGAACAAGACACATTAGAACCATACGAAAGAATTCATCAGATATTGGATTAGTAATATCCAACGAGAATGACTCGTTAGAGATGGGATCAATAGTATCCTAGAAAGAGTGTGAAGAGTATATTTTTAAATTAAAAACAATTGTTGTTTCGAAAATTTAAATCAATTATTCGTATTTGATTATTTATTATATATTGATTTGGACAATCAAATATATAGAGATTTTTGTATACGTCTGATCCACGTGTTTTGAAGCCTCAAATATATTCGATAGACATAGAATCACACTCTAGTCGCTCGGACATGATTCTAATGATTGACGCGTCATCATTATAATTTATTTTCCTGTTTCGAAAGTGAGATTTCTATATATTTCCAATTGACTGGTGTGAGAACCAAAATTATATAGGGCCTATTGTTGTGATTTGGCACCAAAAATGTGATTTTTGACTATGTATCAAAGTTATGAATTAGAAATGATAATTCACTAATTGATTGATGGTTGTGTTGTTTGATTATTGGTTATTTAATTAAAATTTGAACCATATAGCCCATTTGAACCGAATAGTGAGTTGTATTGAAAATTAGTCGCATTTGCATGCATATACATGTACTTACATTGAACAGGTCATAGCAAGGAGGCTAGAGCGGAATAAAATTGTTTGCCCGACAAATAGGTACATGTTTACCATAATTTACTGTTTTGTTTGGGTGATGATGATTTTATGAGCCGATTGGCTAGCCGCTTGGCTTTTTCTTTTTCTTTTGGATTGAAGGAGGCCATGGGAGGCTATATGAAATATCCCGAAGTCCCAGGTGCAGGGGAGGTTATGGCGAAATTTTTCGAAAATTTAGGGTGTTAGCCAAATTTTTGAAAAATTTGAAAAGTTCTTAGAAACTGAAAAGTTGAAGAACTTAAGCCGTAAAGAAAATAATGAAAGTTGAGTTGATTAGTTAAACAACTTTCGACTTCGTTCCTTTTCGGGGACGAAAAGTTTTAAGTGGGGGAGATTGTAACGACCCGGAAATCCGAGCCAATTTAAAATTTTTATTTTGGCTATTTTAGCGAATTTTGATTATTTAAAATGAATTATTTTAAATAATAACGACGAGAAATTTATTTTGAATAGAATTAGAACGTATATATTTATATACGTCGTCGTTAGAATATAAATATTTATTTATATGTATAAAAGGAATTGAAAATGGCGCGGTAGTTCGATAATTCGATTTCAAAATTCAAATGAATATACAGGATTCAAAATAAACCGGAATTTAGCGAAACCAAAAATATTAGAATCTAATTGATAATATCTTTCAAACGAATCCGAAAAATTGAAATTTCATAGCGGGAATCAAAAGATATGCCCAGTTGAAAATTCAGAATAGTCGCTATGGAATTCTAGCCCTTAAAAATGGCCATTTTGCAAACGACCTCGGATTTCGATGAAACCACTTTTGTTGGATCCGTGATGTCAAGTTATTGCTAGGTTTCAAATTTCATAATTTTTCGAATCAATATGTGAGCGTGGAAAAGGAAAACGCGTTTGACCAGTTTTAGTTGATTTTAATCGACTGGAAAATGACCATTTTTCAAACAGTCTCAGAATTCGACGAAATTAGTTTTGTTAGGACCATATCGTCAATACGAGGCTAGAAAATATTTTTCTGGAATTGTTCGAGTTAGTATGTGACCCCAGTAAATTGAAATGCACGTTCAAATTCAATATATAGAGTTATATGTTGATTTTGACGAAAACTGATCGAAACGATCGAATCAGCTTATGATACATATCCCATTGGTTTCGGAATGGGGGTGATTAGCTAGGGGAGACAGTCGTTGGGTTCGAAACAGAGTTTGAATGAAAAGTCAACTCTAGGAGGATTAAATTAAATAAATAATTAATTACAAATTAACACCCCTACTCACCTTTCTCTCTCTCCCTCATTATTCTCTCCACCGTTCGTTAGCAGAAAAGAAAATAAAAAAGAAAAAAAAAACCTCGACACCTCGCCAGTCGCTCCTCCGATCCGCCACGCCGGAGCACCTCACCGCCGGCCAACCTCCTCCGCAACCCTCCCCTCCGATGTCCCTCTGCCTCGCGCCCCTCCCTCACCCGAACCCAGACCCTGAAGCCCGCAACCCCTCCCTCCGATCCAGATCTGAAACCCTCCACCCCCTGAAAACCCCACCGCTTGACAGCGCCAGCAGCCGCCTCCGACCACGCCCACCACCTCCGGCGAACGTAGGCAGACCCCTCCCCTTTCACGATTTTTCAACTGTAAGTTTTATTGATTTATTTATTTTTGTTTTGCTTTTTATTTTTATTTTTATTAGGTATGATTAGCATTATTTGTAATGTAGAAATAGAATGGTTTTTAAAATAAAAATAGACTTTGATTTGAAAATAAAAATAGACGTGATTTGAAAATAAAAATAGACTTGATGTTAAAAGGTACCAATATCATATGTTTTTGAAAAGGAAATAACATAATAAAAATATGATTTTTATATTATAGAAAGAATAAAAATATGATTTTTATATTATAGAAAGAATAAAAATATGATTTTTATAGGATAGAGAATATAAAATATAATTTTTATATATATAGCGGAATAAAAATCTGATCTTTCTCATATGTATGTTGAAATAAAGGCGAAATCTTTATATTTGAAAAGGCGGAATCTTTATACAGAGAATAGCGTGATAAAAATATAATCTTTATTATATGAACATCGATGTAAAAATAAATTTTTTATCTATATAGTAGCGGTGTAAAAATATAATTTTTATCTATATATTAGCGGTGTAAAAATATAATTTTATCTATATAGTAGCGATGTAAAAATAGAATTTTTATCTATATAGATACCTTGTAAAAATAGAATTTTTATCTATATAGTTGCATTATAAAAATGTGATGTTTATATATATAGCAACAATATAAAAATATGATTTTTATATATGTAGTGGCTACGGGAAACGAAAGTGACAGAAGGGCGAGAACGGCGAAGATTTCTACATAGGAGGAGTCGTGGTATTGGATTAGCTAGTCGGTGAGAACTCCTCACCTTTAATTTAATTTTTTAGTTAAAATATATACTAGGATGCAGACGGTGTTTAGTAGCACCCGACACCCGTCGTCCACAGACCATGGACGGCTTATATGCTTGTTTGTTTGATTTTGATGTGTAGTTAATTATGTGATGTGAAATGAAATAAAATATTTATGTGGTTAAAAATATTTTATAGTTGAAAATATAATTTTTTAACATGAATGTGAATAAATAGATATAAACAAATCGGACGATTTGTTTATATACACACATTTGACTGATATTGATTGGGACGATAAATTTTACACATCGCCCAACTGCACAAATAAAATCTGTGTTTGATTGTTTGAAACCCCACACGGGTATTGGGATGATATTTGGTGTACACTAATCCCAATTATTTAGTTGTATGTCGATCGATTGATGGACAGACTGTTATGAGCGTTAAAGATTTATATTTGATGCTTATACGGTGTAGAATGCACTTTGGATGATGGTTGATTATTCATCGTTGTTATTGTATACATGTGTTGTAGAAAATCCATATAATTAACATTATATGGCAATTGATTGGGCCTCATTCCAGTTTTGAAAAAGAAATATTTGAAATGGAATATTTGAAAATAGAATATATGAAGCCGTGTTGATTAGATTGACGCCATTTTAACGTGAACGATATTTATATCAATTTTATTTGTTTTTAATGAATATTGAAAAGTGATTTCAATAATCGAATATTTTAGAAAAGAAATTCGAATTAAATTGAATAGATTTGAAATTCGAATTGAATTGAATAGATTTGAATTTCGAATTGAAATGAATTGAAATTCGAATTGAATTGAAATGAATTGAAATTCGAATTAAATTGAAATTGAATTGAAATCGATTTGAAATGAAATTAAAACGAATTTATATTGAAAAAGTCAATCTTGATTAGAATTTGAAAAGGAAGTTGAAATCGTTTTGAAAACGAATTTAAAACGATTTATAAAATATGTTTTAAAAGGAAATCGACGAAGAATATATTATATATATAATTATATATATATATATATATATATATATATAATGGGCTGAATAGAACGCGCCGCGCCGCGGCAGTTCGCGAATTTCGACCATTAACTTCGAATTGATATTGCGGGAGATCCGACCGTCGGATTCTCCTAAAATCGGAACCTTGGGTTCGTATCGAAAAGAGCTTTCTAACGAATATTAGAAATTTGAAATCTAACGGTTGGATTTGGAATTATGTCCAAATCAAATTTGGAAAAGGTCGTTGTAAGTGCAGTTCGATGGCCGTTGATGGAAATCGACTGTACGGGCCTTGATAAAATTATTAAAAATAGTAATAATTTGTGTAAAATCATAAGAAATGATTTTTGAAGAATTGGGATGAAAAACTCCATATTTGAAAAGATAAAAATAGATTTTTATCGAAATGAACTAGTTTTGAACTAGAATTATAATTCATTTATTTTTGAAATAAATAAAGTGAATTTGAAATGGTTTTGAAATATAACCAGAATTTCCAATAATTGCATTGGAATGGATTTGAATCGAAATTGTCTTCGGAATATTTCGATGTTGGATTTCGTGATTATACTGATGTTGTTATGGAAATTTGAAAGATATATATATATATATCGTTATTTCCAATACGATATTTGTTGGTCGTAGAATTTGATATTGAATATAAGCCGATATATTTTCTATTCAAAGCCTTGTTGTAACAACCCGGAAAATGCGAGCCAATTTAAATTTTTTATTTTGGCAATTTGGATGAATTTTGAATATTTAAAATGAATTATTTTAAATAATATCGACTAGAAATTTATTTTGAAAAGAATTAGAACGAATATAGTTATATAGTTCGTCGTTAGAATATAAATAATTATTTATAATTATAAAAGGAATAGAAAATGACGCGGTAGTTCGATAATTCGATTTCAAACTTCAAATGAACGTACTAGGTGCAAAATAAACCGGGTTTTAGCGAAACCAAAAATAATGAATCTAATTGAGAATATCTTTCCAACGAATCCGAAGAATCGAAATTTCATAGCGGGAATCAAAAGATATGTCCAGTTGAAAATTCAGAATAGTCGCTATGGAATTTCGGCCCTTAAAAATAGCCATTTTGCAAATGACCTCGGAATTCGACGAAACCACTTTTGTTGGATCCATGATGTCAAATTATAGCTAGATTCCAAAATTCGTAATTTTTCGAATCAATATGTGAGCGTGGCAAAAGAAAACGCGTTTGACCAGTTTTTGTTGATTTTAATCGACTGGAAAATGGTCATTTTTCAAACGGTCTCGGAATTCGATGAAATTAGTTTTGTTAGGACCGTATCGTCAATACGAATTTAGAAAATATTTTTCTGGAATTTTTCGAGTTAGTATGCGGCCCGGGTAAATTGAAATGCGCGTTCAAATTCAATATATAGAGTTATATGTTGATTTTGGCGGAAACTGATCGAAACGATCGAATCAGCCTACGATACATATCCCATTGTGTTCGGAATAGGGGTAATTAGCTAGGGACGATAGTCGGTGGGTTTGATTGCGAGTTCGAAATAAAAAGTTACATTTTTGGGGGAATTAAGAATTAAATAAATTATATAATAAACCTTAACCTTATCCCCCCACTCTATTTTCTCTTTCACCGTTCCTTTTCAAATCAGAAGAAAAACCCCCGATAAACATGCCGCCTCCCTTCCAGTCCACGCCGTCGGAGATCCACGCCGTCGCCACCCTCCACTCCTCCTCCGCCAACATCCTTCTTCCTCCTCCCTCTCTGACGCAAAACCCGATGCCCCCAAGCCCTTGAAACCCCACTGCTCCGCCTCGCCTGTCCTTCGAGCCACCCTGACCTTCGCCGCTACCTGAGCCACCACTTCCGACGCCCATTCCGACTGTGAAACCCTCCCCTCCTCCAATTCGAACTTGCAAACCCCCTTCCTCCTATTCGAGACAGCAAAGCAAGGCGCCACCTCGCGAGCAACCCCCTTCCCTTCCTCCCTCGAGCGCTGAGGTGAGTTTTCAATTAATTTATTTAGTTAGGTAAAAATGCGGGTTTCTATTTAGTTAAAAATACGATTTTTACTTGGGTCAAAATATGATTTTGATCGAGGAAAGAAATATGATTTTTCTATAGCAAACATGGTAGGAAAATCTGATTTTTTTCAAAATAAAAAGATTTGATTTTTAAAGAATTAAAAATACCATATTTTTGTTTAGAGAGAAAGGGTTATATATTTTTATAAATATAAAGATTGTATATTTTTTTTTATATAGGAAAGCGAAATAAAAATTCGATTTTTAATTTATAGAAAGATATAAAGATATGATTTTTTATATAATGTAGATAGTAAAAATAGGATTTTTATAATATAGGAAGAATAAAAATACGATTTTTTATATTATATATGTTGAAATAAAAATGTGATTTTTATAGCGATGAAATAAAAATTCGATCTTTATATATGAAGTTGAAATATAATTTTTATAAAGGAAGAAGCGTTGTAAAAATATATATGAAGTAGAAATAAAAATATGATTTTTATTATATATATATAATGAAGTAAAAATGTGATTTTTATAGTGATGAAATGAAAAGGCGAAATATTTATATTTGAAAAGGCGAAATCTTTATATTTGAAAAGACGAAATCTTTATGTAGAGAATAGCGTGATAAAAATATAATTTTTATCTATATAGCACCGTTGTAAAAATAGAATTTTTATGTATATAACAACAATATAAAAATGTGATTTTTATATATGCAGTGGCTACGGGCAGCGAAAGTGACAAAAGGCGAGAACGGCGAAGACTTCTACTTGAGAAGAGTTGAGACGATTGGATTAGCTAGTCGGTGAGAACTTCTCACTTTAAATCTTGTTTTTCTAGTTAAAAATATATACTAGGATGCAGACGGTGCTTAGCAGCACCCGACACCCGTCATCCACAGACCATGGATGGCTTGTATGTTTAATTGTTTGTTGTGATGAAAATTGATTGTGTGACGTGAAATAAAATATTTATATAGTTAAAAATATTTTATCGTTAAAAATATTGTTTTTAACGTGTGTGTGAATAAAAATATGTGTTTGTTGATTTGAAACCCCACACGGGTTTTGGGATGATATTTGAAGTCCACTCATCCCGATTGATTAGTTGTATGTCGATCGATTGATTGACAGGCTGTTATAAGCATTAGATATCTATATTTAATGCTTATACAGTGTAGTGCACTTGGATGATGGTCGATTATTTGTCAATGCTATTATATATACATGTGTTGTGTGGAATCCATATAATTAACATTATATGGTAATTGATTGGGCCTCATTCCAATGGGAAAATAAAGAATAGAATGAAGTATATATTCATGTGTTGAATAGAATAATTAATCATGTGTTGAAAGAAATATTTTAACAATAAAATTTACATCTTTATCATATTTAAAGTTAGAAACTAACTGGAAAATAGATAAGATGAGTGGTTTCCTGGGTATTGATCTGATATTGGTTTCGGCCTTCGGCGTTAATACACAGGGGATCATTCTCTTACTATTTTACGGTTGGAGTCTGATTTGAAAATCAAACGATAGATACCATAATTTTATAAAATATATTAAATAACAAAAATAGTTGTGTTGACAGTATCATTCATTGAGATTAGTCAAGTGTTGAAAGAAATATAGATTCATGTGTTGAATAGAAAAAATATTCATTTGTTGAATAGAATAACGAAGTGATTGAAATATATAAAGCCGTGTTGATTAGTGATGCGCCATTTTGACGCGAACGATATTTATATCGATTTTATTCGAATATAGGAAAAAAAGTGATTTCAAAATATAACGTTTTGAAAATATTATCATTTATATAGTAATGATATAAAATATTCAATTTTGATTTGAAATTGAATATGGAGTTGAAATGGTTTTGAAAACGAATTTAAAATGATTTATAAAATCTATTTTAAAAAGGAAATCGACGAAATATATATAATATATATATATATATATATATATATATATATATATATATATATAATGGCCTGAATAGAACGCGCCGCGCCGCGGCAGTTCGTGAATTTCGACCATTGACTTCGAATTGACGTTGCGGGAGATCCGACCATCGGATTCTCCTGAAACCGGAACCATTGGGTTCGTATCGGAAAGAGCTTTCCAACGAATATTAGAAATTTGAAATATAACGGTTGGATTTGGAGATACGTCCAAATCAATTTCAGGAAAGGTCGCTGTAAGTGCAGTTCGATGGCCGTTGATGGAAATCGACTGTACGGGCCTTGATAAAATTATTAAAAATATCTATAATTTGTGTAAAATCATAAGAAATGATTTGGGAAAAATTGGGCTGAATAATTCCACATTTGAAAAGATAAAAATAGATTTTTATCGAAATGAACTAGTTTTGAACTACGATTAAAATCAATTTATTTTTGAAAAAATAAATTGAATTTGAAAGTGGTTTTAAAAATAATCAAAATTCCCAATACGTGAATTGGACTGGAGTTGAATCGAAATTATCTTCGGAATATTTCGATGTTGGATTTCGTGACTATACAGATATTGTTATGGGAATTTGAAAGATATATTTTATATCGTTATTTCCAATACGATATTTGTTGGTTTCAGAATTTGATATTGAATATAAGCCGGTATATTTTCTATTCAGAGCCTTGTATTTAATATCAAATGTGATTTGGGTTTGTCGTGAATGGTGTCTTCATTAACACTGTTCTTAAGCCCAATAGAGAAAAAGATTAAATTTTTCTATTTAGATTTAATGAAGGGTATCAATTAAATAATATTTAATTGGAATTGAATTTGAATTGGTTTTTGGGTTTATCGTGAGCGGTGTTTTGAACAACACCTGTTCTTTAACCCGATTAACAATAGAATGTAATTTGGGTTTATCATGAATCGTGTTTTAGATGACATTGATTCTTTAACCCAGTTAAAGTTAGGATATTGATTTTTGAAAAGATTAAAACTAAGTGGAGTTTTAATGAATCTTTAATTAGATTGAAATGTGAATTGATAATTTAAATTATCAAATCTGAAAGGTGATCGAGAATGGAGTATCACCAGTTTTGCTCCAAAGCGATAGTTAAATCTTTAATTAGATTTGAACGTGAAATGGTAATTAAATTTACCGATAACACCGTGGTGTTAGATATGGAGTATTACCAGTTTTTCTCCAGGGGATATATAGGTTGGGATTGGGAAATAAAATAAATAATTACTTCGGTGTGGTTCGCTAATCCCGACTAGTTTGGAAAACCATAATATGTTTTGAAATGATATCCAAAGGAAGGTTAAAGAGTAAATTTAGAAGAATTTATCTTGGATAAAATTAATGGGAACCTTTCCCTAAGAATGTGATTTTGTGAATAAAAGAATATTCTGAATTGGAATGAGGCGTTTGTTGTGTTTGTGTAACATTTGATTATTATATACGTGGGTTATTCAGAAAGGCCGGGTTTCTACCCATTCTGAATAACCGATTCGACGATATGTCGAAGATGAAGACGGTGGTTGAAGACCGGAAGTCTTCACATCGTTTGGGTGATTACTGATGATCTTGATTGGGTTGTACACCCAAGATAAGGGAATCAGTTGGTGATCGTCCAGACGTACTTGGAGATCGATGGATATGCGAGGAAAGTTCCTCCGGTTTCGTTCAGACCCAGAACGAACTTGTAAATGGATTGTGTGTCTGACATTGGATTTTATTCTGTGTTGATTGATCTCTATAAATATACATCTGTTTGGCGAAAGAGAATTTATTCTCTTGCTTAACGCCCTTCTCTGAGACGTACGAGCTCAGAGGTTGTATATCGATGGACATCAGTTGCATGGAGTGAATTGCCAGTGTGGCACGCGTAAGTGGCAATTGATCAAGGCCTCTGTTGAAAAGCAAAGTCTTTTGGTTGATGATCAAAGCACGCCTGTGTGGCGCAGCTTTGTGTATAGCGTGAATTCGCGAGCCTCACACCTCGGTATGAGTCAAAAACGGGATACGGACCGTTGGGAGAACACGGCGTTTCTTTCTAGCTAGTGGTGGTGTCAGTGCTTAAAATGGCTGATATTTATATACTTTTCACCTGTGTGGTTGTTGGATGAGGTGCCTCGATATTAGGTCTGTTAGGACCGGGAAACGTGTGTTCAGGAATAACTAATCCTCAAAAGTAAGAGAGGACCGGCCCAACCGATTCCAAGGATTGCTGTGTGCGGTCCTGGGACATTTGCTAGAGTGTCTCGAACGGAGAGGAGCTTGCCCCTTGCCTTGACTCATGACGGAAATCCAATTTCCAATACGTGATATTGCAGTTTTAATTGTAGAACCTAGTATGGCGACATAGTGGTATGGGTCATTCATGCCGCCTATGATTGATATTTATGATTGAAATTGTTTTGACACTATACACTTATAGTAATATCAAAATAATGTGTTTTAAACGTATCAAGCATGCTTTGGCTATTATAAGGTAAAAACCCTATCCTCCGGCTTGCGTTGCATTGTGTGATGGGACCTGGATCTTATAATAGCTTCATTTTTCTTTATTTAGCATTGCGCTGTTTGTTTTATGCACTGGTATTCTTTGGAGGAAACCTGTTCCGTGTTATACGGCGTGGTCCCTTGATTTACCTAACTTTAAAATAAAGATTAATAACTGTTTTAGTTCTCACACCAGTCACATGACTGACCTGGAGTTTATTGTTTCAACCTAAACTCTGGTTGCCCTTATTTTGACACGGGCAGCTAGTAGTTTTGGTTTTGCAGATTTATATTCACATGATCTTGATTTACAGCTGGAACGATGCTCGGAAAGCTCTGTATCCGTGTATTACTTTCAGTTGTGTTTTGTATTATTTTCCGCTGCTATGTAATTTATTGTAATCTCTGATATTTATCGAATGTATTTTGTTTATTCATACTCTGTATATTGTATACTGATGGAATTGTTGTAATAACAATGAAATGTTCTTCTGTTTGCGTTCCGATGTGTGTTGTTCTCATCTCAATCCGGGCTTTCCTTACCGGGGGAGTTCGGGTCGTTATACTTGTATTTAATATCAAATGTGATTTGGGTTTGTCGTGAATGGTGTCTTCATTAACACTGTTCTTAAGCCCAGCTGAGGAAAAGATTAAATCTTTTTATTTAGATTTAATGAAGTGTACCAATTAAATAATATTTAATTGGAATTGAATTGGTATTTATTTTTGGGTTTATCGTGAACAGTGTTTTAAATAACACTTGTTCTTTAACCCGATAATTAATGGAATGTGATTTTGGGTTGTCGTGAACAGTATCTTCAATAATACTGTTCTTAGACCCAAAGGAGTTAAGAAAATCAAAAACTAACTGGAGATTAGTTAAGTTGAATGGTTTCTGGGGTATTGATCTGATGTTGGTTTCGGCCTTCGGGGTTAATACTTAGGGAATTGCTCACTTGCTAATTTACGGTTAGGGACTGATTGAAATGTGATGTGATGTTGGGTTTATCGTGAACCGTGTTTTAAATGACACTGATTCTTTAACCCAGGCACAGATTAAAACTAAGTGGAGTTTTAATGAATCTTTAATTAGATTGAAAAGAACGAGAATGGAGTATCCCCAGTTTTGCTCCAGGCGGTAGTTAAATCTTTAATTAGATTTGAACGTGAAATGGTAATCGAATTTACCGATAACATCGTGGTGTTAGATATGAAGTATTACCAGTTTTACTTCATGGGATGAATAGGTTGGGATTGGGAAATAAAATAAATGATCACTTCGGTGTGGTTCGCTAAACCCGACTAGTTTGAATTGATATTCAAAAGAAGATTAAAGAATAAATTTAAAAGAATTTATCTTTAATAAAATTAATGGGAATCTTTCCCTAAGAAATGTGAAATTTAGAAACTAACTGTAGGTTAGCTAAGCAGAATGGTTTTCTGGGTATTGATCTGATGTTGGTTTCGGCCTTCGGGGTTAGTATTTGGGGAATTATTCTCTTGTTAATTTACGGTTAGTGGCTGATGAATTGGAATGAGGCGTATGTTGTGTTTGTGTAACACTTATTTATTATATACGCGAGTTATTCAGAAGGACTGGGTTTATCCCATTCTGAATAACTGATACGACGATGAGTCGAAGATGAAGACGGTGGTCGAAGACCGGAGGTCTTCACGTCGTTTGGGTGATTACTGATGATCTTGATTGGGCCGTACACCCAAGAGGAGGGAATCAGTTGGTGATCGTCCAGACGTACTTGGAGATCGATGGATGTGCGGGGTACTAGGTGCCTCCGGTTTCGTTTAGACCCAGAACGAACTTGTAAATGGACTGTGTGTCTGACATTGGATTTTAGTCTGTGTGATTGATTTCTATTAAATATATATCTGTTTGGCGGCGGAGAATTTGTTCTCTTGCTTAACGCCCTTCTCTGAGACGTACGAGCTCACGGGTTATATATTGATGGATATCAATCGCATGGAGTGAATTGCCTATGTGGCATGCCTAAGTGGCAAATGATCAAGGCCTCTGTTGAAAAGCAAAGTCTTGTGGTGGATGATCAAAGCACCGCCTGTGTGGCATAGCTTTGTGTAACGTTGATTCGCGAGCCTCGCACCCCGGTTGTGAACCAGAAACGGGAGAGGACTTTAGGGAGGACATGCGTTTCTTTCTAGCTAGAAGTGGCGTCAGTGGTTTTACACGCCCTGACGAGTTTGACTTATGTGGTTGTTGCTGTTGCGAGGCACCTCGGATTTATCGGTGACTATGTGAAGCCGATGGAGTCATTTGTTGGCTCATTTACGCCCTATAGGGTGGGGAAACGCAGTGTTCAGGCATTTTAATCCACATCGGTGGACCGGCCCTAACGATCCAAGGGCCCACCTGAGTCTGGGTCCTGAGACATGGTAGGCTAGATTGTCTCGAATCGGTGGAGGACGATCCCTGGCCTCGGTTCATAGATGGAAATCCAATTTCCAAATACGTGACTGTGCGGTTTTGATTGTAGAGCCTAGTATGGCGACATGATATATGATACCCATGCCGTCTATGATTGATATTTATGATTGAAATTGTTTTGACACTATACTCTTATAATAGTATCAAATGAAATTTAGCGTATCAAGCATTCTTTGGTTGTTATAAGGTAAAACCCTATCCTCCGGTTTGTGTTGCATTGCGTGATGGGACCTGGGTCTTATAACAGCTTCATTGTTCTTTATTTAGCATTGCGCTGTTGTTTTATGCACTGGTATTCTTGGGAGGAAACCCGTTCCGTGTTATACAGCGTGGTCCCTTGATTTACCTAACTTTAAAATAAAGATTTTCAACTATTTTAGTTCTCACACCAGTCCCATGACTGGCCTGGAGTTTATTGTTTTAACCTAAACTCTGGGTGCGCTTATTTTGACACGGGCAGCTAGTAGTTTTGGTTTTGCAGATTTATATTCATAGGATCCTGATTTACAGCTAGAACGATACTCGGAAAGCTTTGTATCCGCGTATTACTTCTAGTTGTGTATTGTATTATTTTCCGCTGCTTTGTAATGTATTGTAATCTCTGATATTTATCGAATGTGTAATATTCATTTATACTCTGTATATTCTTGTATTCTGATGGAATTGTTGTAATAAACAATGAAATGTTCTTCTGTCTGCGTTCTTTTGTGGCTTGTCCTCGACTCAATCCGGGCTTTCCTTACCGGGGAAGTTCGGGTCGTTTCATATTAATTCCAAAAATTATGAAAATTGAATCCTGATGATAATTTGACATTCTGAATCCAACAAAAGTGGTTTCGTCGAAAACGGAGGTAGTTTGCAAAATGGCTATTTTTTTTGGGCAAAGCCGATGGAGTTAAAGGACCCCGACCTTTTATTGAAGCAATTAGAGAAAATAAAAAAGGCCGTATAGAGAAAACACTATAAATTAGAGCATGGAGGAAACAATGCCTCAATCACAGGAAGAACAAAAAATAAAAAGACACAAAAGAACATAAAAAACAAAAAATCATACTGGGAAATGCAAGGCTATTCTCGGCTCTATAGCAAAATTCGCATGATCAATTTCTTGTCTTATTTCGTGCACAATCCATCTGGTGAGCGCAACATCATTCTTTGCTTTTTCTGGAGTGAACAACTTGATATTTCTCTCTGTCCAAATGGTCCATACAAAATTTTTCAGAATCATATTCAAAAGTCTTTTCTTTTGGGTCTTTAGCTCCTGTCTCTTTGTACAAGTTCTCCCACTCTTCTCTGGCATCAGCCGTAAGTAGCAATGTCCTCCCAGTTTTTTCCTATGCAGTTTTCCACACTCCTCTAACTGACCGACATTCAAAGTAGAGATGGTTTATGGATTCATTGTGAGTGCCATAATAAATACATGCACTATCTATATTCATTCCTCTTAGTATCAGTTTGTCCTTTGTAAGCAGGGAGCAGTTCAAAACCTTCCAGAAATGAAGATTCTCTTTTGCATTATTGTCTTGCTTCCACACTCTCTTCCTCCATTTCCAATTGCTCATTTCATCATGCTTTGTTATGAAGTTATAAGAAGTTTTAATCTGAAATGTTCTGTCCTCCTTTACCCAACTGATCATTTTTACGGTTTAGAAGGACACTAATTATCCTTGATTTTTAGCCACAGAGCGTTAATCCTTGAGTTCGATGAGTTCGGTAGCCTAAGACCGTTTCCTCTTATTAATCCGTTGAGATTTGCTTGCAACAGAATACCAGTTTGCAAAATTTCATCATGGTTGAGCTGCCTGCAAAGGATGTTGCCGTATGATAACCATGGGTCCTACCAAAAGAGAATTACATTATTTTCATACAGATTATGCTTTATCATAGGTAACACAACTTCCGTTAATTTGAAAATGCTCCTCCATGTCCAGCTGCATTTTACGGGGTGTCCATGCTCTAGAAATTTTTGTTCTTGATGATGTGAGAAGTTGACCAATCAACCCATAGACTAGATCTTCGATTGAGAAAATCATCTAAATGTTTGGCGTGCACTGATTTGTTCCAAGCGATAAGGTCCATTATACCCAGGCCCCCTTTGCATAATGGTTTCTCCATTTTACCGAAAGACGTATGAGAAAGAAATCTGCTAGTAGTATTACCTTTCCAGAAGAATCACAACACCAGAAAAGCCCATTTGTCACGCTTATAACCGTTAGTAATCAAATTCTTTACGGTTATAACCGTTATCCCAACAGGCGTTGGTAATTTTTATCACGCTTATTATCACGGTTTTAACCGTTATAAATACTCACAGATGTTGTCACAGTTATAAACGTTATATTATTCTCTGTTGTAACGGTTATAAACATTATGTTTAATCATTTACTAACGGTTATATATGTTACAATGTTTTCTTATATAATGGTAATAACTGTTATATTTATTAGTTTACTAACGGTTATAACCGTTAAATTATTCTAGTATATAACGGTTTTAAATGTGGTTGATACCAAAATTATAACGGTTATAACTATTAGAAACTACACAGTATGGTTACTACCAAAAAGACCTATATTTCATATCAAATATACATAAATAAATATTCAGTACTAGTGTTGGCTACACACAATAACAGCAGCATTAAAACAGCAAATAACACATAGAACATACCAAGTTTAAAATAGCATACATAACAAATTTATTATACCAAGTGTTATACACCGTCGTTAACACACATAATAAGTTTTAAAACAATATTCAACATATTTCTTCTAAATTCAGTCTTAACACAAACACTACTAATCATGTGAGTAGCAAAATAACTTCAATCATCTACCAAATTAACTTCAATCCTACCACTAGCCGTACAGCTTTAATTGTACCTGTAGAAAATCACAATAAAACATCACGTAAGTATTGCATATACATGTATGTATGCATGCATATGCATATATGTTAAGCGCTAGATAAACTGAAAGTGATGATATACCTATGTACGTATGCATATGTGTGTATTGCATATGTATTGTATATATCTACATAAACTGAAAGTGATGATATACCTAGACAAATTGAAACTGAAAGTAATTATTTAATCAGAAATTTAATCAGAAAACTGAAAGTGATTATTACAATAAGTGATGATATACCTAGACAAACTGAAACTGAAAGTGATCATTTAATCAGAAAACTGAAAGTGATCATTTTAATCAGAAACTGAAAGTGCAGAAATTGCAGTAAAGTTGTGTTTCTTTGGTGTATGGCATGTATCAGTGGGTGGTGTGTGAAAGTAAAAGAAGTTGATATTGGTTGAGGCTGATAGCTGGTAGAGGTCTGATTTGTGATGGCAGTTTAGAGGATTGGGATGGTGCATGTATGGATTGGAAACAGAAATGTGTGAGAAAACAGAAATGTGTGAGAAAACAGAAATGTGAGAGCAATTGTGAGAGATAACTGAAATGTAAATGTAAACACTGTTGTAAGAGAAAAATGCAATGCATTGTTTGTTTAGAAATCCACAAAAGCTTATACCTCTCTTTTTTAAAGAATTGAAGAAATTCAAATGAAAATGAGACCAATAGCAAACTGAAAAACAGAACTTAGTTGCACAGGCTGATTATAGAGAGTTATGATGCAAAGATGTAAACTGTTTTTTTTAATGCACAGAAATGAAATAATTGTCAAATATAGTGAATGATTTTTTTACAATCCTCTTCCGATTCTAAAATCCTTAATAGCCAAATGCCACATGGCAAGTGACTCAAATGTTTTTTTATGATCCTAAACAAGTCAATTTCCCAAATGCCACATGGATAGAAATCCAACAGAGGTCTTGCGCGACATAATTGAAGAACACATGGATGAACTAAAAAACATGCAGGAGGAACTAAATATAGTGTTAAATCATCTGAGTGGTTTGAAAATTTTCCTATTGACCAAAAGATGAATAATAGAGCCTTGCGTTCTTCTCCTACCATGCAGAAAGGCAAGTATGCTGACACAGAAATAAAGCAACATTCATGTAAATATGGAGAACCAACTAATCCTTCGGACATCGATGGATTAAGAAAATATTATGATCACCAACAGCGTAGCAGGAGGGCTTATAAAGATAAGAACAGTGGATTCGAATCCTCCAGTTACAATGGACATTCTAACTCACATGATGAATTTCCTCACGATCACAAGGAAAAGACCGACAAATACAGGTCAAAATCTGATAAAGCAGTTATGTTTGAGGACAGATATGATCCTTCAGCATCTTAGTACATATATATCTCATGCAGTTTTTTAAAATGACATCATGGACTTCAAATTTTTTTGCATGATAAAATCTAGATTTGTTTGCTGGTAAAATTGATTTTGAACACTATTCATGCCAGACATTGCATTAGTTTATACGTTCTCTTTATTGAATATAGATTTTGATGTATGAAGTGGAATTTAGGCTAGTTATACTTATCTTCAAGCTTTGCACAAAAATAAAACTGACCTCAAAATGATTTTTTTCTTTTTAGCATAATACATTCTATCCAGACATGTTTTAACATATATGCTGAATCATATACTATGTTATTATGCAGCATACATTTTCAAACATGCTGAAGTGTCCAATATCTCTAACGTGAGTCCGACCCAGTTATGTAACATAAGTGTTTATAACATAAGCATACATTTTCAAACATGCTGAAGTGTCCAATATCTCTAACGTTATCGGTCGTTTGCTTGACATTCAAAACGAAGTTACCTACTGTTTAACCGTTATGTAAACAAACTTTGTTATTATAATTAACCACTCTTTGTAACACAGCAACTTGAATCTAACTTTAATCGAACCAAATGAGTGGATACAGAGTGAGGGATAAATTCAGACCCGTTTTTAAATTTTAGCGAACTTGTTTTGACATGGAAAGCGTAGGAGATAGAGAATAGTTGTGAACTCACTCTGTCCATCTACTATTTGCTAATTTCAACTTTGATTGCATATTTGCATTGGTCGGCTCACTTATGATTGATTGCAACTCAATTCGGTATTCTATAATTGAAAATTAGACAATGAGATTATCATGTTTGATATGCTACATTCAAATCAGATCAGCATTTACTGATGAACACATGTGTATAATTAAATAGCGTTTTTATGCAAACTTCGTATGATAAATCATGTTGCGGGCTTTTGATTGTAATATCCTAATTGCTACGTCCAACCAAATGATTTGCATGCTGCTTCAATTTTATTGTCCAAACTCATAAAATCTGGCGTTAGATCAGAAATTTTCACCTTGAACTTAAAATCTGGCATGAGATGTCTCTTCTTTTAAGAAGACCTCGTGGTCGTGAAGCTTATCCAAGAGATGTTTTTTGTTTGCATTTAGCTTTTTGGAAAGAAATGTTAAATCAAGTTCCAGCTTAACAATGAAATTGAAAAATAAAATGTGTAAGAGTTCTTTTCTTTATTGTTGAATCCTTAATTATGAACCATGATTTGGAGTAGACTGGATTTTACTCTGTAGTTTCGAAACACAACATGGACACGATGCAAAATGCTAGTTCATTTAGGTAGAATAGACTGTATATTGTCTACAAAAAATTTATCTAAGGAGCATAACAGAGACACTTACCAAGAAAATCACTCAGATCAAGTCCAATTTTCATTTTTCCAGCTAATTCAATCGAATCTGTTCAGATAAAACATAAAAAGTTATATAAAGTACCAACAAAATGCTAAACAGTACCAACAAAATACTAAAAATAGCAACAAAATATTAAAATGAACTTACAGAATTTTACTGATAATGTAGACGATACTCGGGCCAAATCACAAAACCTCCGTCAACTAGCTCGAACAGCGTGTAATGACCATTTTGTGGTGCATCAAAAAGTGAAGCATCTGGATCGAGAACATCCTCCACCCAAACAACTTTTTCTCCTTCAACCACCTTTCTACCATGACACATCTTCTGCGTCCCGATATGTCCTCTCGCTATCTCCACCAAACCTGGTCCTAATATCGTTACCGATTGTTTTCCTCCCGTAGGAGATACTGTCACTTTATCTAATGGAGCACTTTTGCTAGATACCGAATTATTGAGATTTTGCTCGGTATTGGAAGTATTAACCGGTCTTGGTGTCGTCACATTTCCTCCAAATTGATTTACAAGAAAGCCATGCATTGTTTCAAATCAACGATAGCCGAACTCATTGTTTTCGTATCTGTCTACATTTCCTCTCGCCATTTCTGATTCGCATTCTCTCGATAATTGACTGTTGCCTTTGAAGCTTGCATGAATTTTACTTGTTTTGCATTAGACGTAGAGCTAATAGCACGGCAATAACTTCTTCTACCATCATCTCCAAAAACTTCGGCGATGGGATCTCTTTCAAAATCTTCTAAGCCTCTTATACCATCACCTCCATTAACACTACATTTTGACTTTTGTCTTCAGCTGCTTCTATCAATGCCTACATATTTTAAAAGCATATATATTATGTAATCATGTTTACCAAAAGTAAAAAAAACTAAAATATTTCAAAGAATTAGAATAGTGAATTATGACAGGTATAAGACATTAGATTGTATGACCTAAAATATGGCAGCAACATTTTTTTTTAACACAGACCATCATCAGTAACAAAATATACTAGCATAATAAAACAAGGTTGTTTAAAATACAGGTACTTCAAATGTAGCACTATGTAAGTGTGTAGGTGAAAGTATTTTGGTAAAACACACCAAATTCTGAATGTGAATGTATAAGTTGAACTACAAGATTGTTTCTTCAAATGCAAGAAGGTCATAAATTCTGAATGTGAATGTGTAAGTGTGTGGTGCTCCATAAATATGTACTTCTTGATCAAACATTTTCTCCACCCCATGCAACTCTTTCCCCATGCTCTGCTTCTCTATTTTGCCATATTTTCTATGTCCCAAGATGACCCTTAGAAAATTCTTTCAATGCTTATATAATAAGACTATAGATTGTCTATCAAGATCCAATAGCGTCATCATATTGAAAATCCAATGGTTTTTCCCAAAGCATGTACCCATAAATAGCACTCAAGTGGTCTAAAATTGTATATTGACTGGACCATGGTTAAGTAAACTGAACAAAAAAGAGCAGAAAATACTAAAATAAGCAAGGGCGATTATAAGATACACAAAATTTAGGGGAAAAAGGTGAAAATATGCAGATTACGTTGATCGGAGATGATTTATATTCATGGTTGACTAACGTATTATACTAGAACTGAGGGTCGAAAGGAACTGCATACTGAGTAAAAGAGGACAGTAATGACGTCAATAGGTACAAGTGTATTCCAACACTTAATAGTTTTGCTTTTTACATCAAAAGATGGGAATATCACATATTATTTGCTGGAAAAATTCGTTAGAGCAAGTGATTCTGCATGTAAGAAATACCATATTCGATTTATAGCTTGTCATGGCCTATCTATACGCCTTCCAGATACAGAGGCCAAATATAATTTATGAAGGGTAATAACTGCTAATAACAATTATTTATGATTATTTAACTTAAAATTATTGCTAATAACAATTTTTTCCTCTTTTGCATTAGATTATGCACTATACCTTGTGCTAGAACTCTTGGCAGCTGCTCCAAAAGTAGTTTTATAGTTGAAATTCGAAAGAACAAGAAATTTTGGGGTACAATATGTCCAACTACAAAGGGTATCTACGGATAATAATGAATAATTAATTTATGATATGAAAATTGCATATCATAAATATAATATTTATGCAAATTAATATAGGCATTGTTAACGAAAAGTTTATATTTGTACATGTAATGAAAATCTTTTTTGCGGAGTATGTTATCCTTATATCCAAACTACCCAACTTGAGGAACCTTTGTTGAAGAGCAGAAATTATTCTTTAGATTTAAATAGTTATCAGCACTTTAATAGTTTATACAAATATCAACCCTTTACTAAGATTCATATAAGTGCCTGGGTAATGAGACTATAGCGGAATGTGTATTTTCCCATATTCATGTGCTTCTATCATGATTTATTTCTTTCAGCTTTAATTACTGTTTAGCGTATAAGAAGGATGACTTTAAATCTTATGTTATGTTACCAAAACCTTTTCTAATACTTGGAGAATTTAATATTATCACCTTCATATTTGTCTCTGCGACTCATTGTTGTTTATATATGTCTAATCTGATTGTTGTTACTTTCATCTGTATACTTTTTACATGGACGATGCGTATTTTGGTTATCTACGTAAGATGGACCAAGAAATTAATTGAATGGTTTTGTTTTTTTAATATCGGTGGTTCATAATTCCACACTGGTTTCTTATGCCCATTTAAATTAATTGTCTAAATGGTCCCATGTTTTACATGAGAGTGTGTAAATATATTTGCATGTCTGTAACGTCTGTTTGTTTATTATATTTTAGTTAGAAAAAATAGGTCATGTGATGTTTTCTTCAAAGTACATGCAATTCACAAATACTTTTGTGACATATCCCAGTTTGTGAACAATAAAAAGACATTGTTGTTTGCTTCTTGATACTTTTACCTAACTTCAAAACGGATTTTTTTTACACTAATATATGATAATCTATTTGGTTGATTTGCTCCCACTTGACAAGCACTGCATTGGTTGCGTACCTTTATAACGCACCTTTATGTGAGTCTTACGGTTAGTGGAGGCACTGTAAGAAATTTCAAGCTTAGGCATCTTATGACAACCAAAGTTCAATTCTTTATTAAATAAAATAAAGGGTATACACGAGATCTAAATGATAATAATTTTGTCAAAAGAAAAGGAATCACCAAAAAATGTAAAAAATAAATATAACTATAGCCCATGCGGGTTCGCACTTGTTATAATAAGATAATTAACTAACGAAAAATATTTATTGAATCAACTGCTTATTATAGTACTAATGTTGTAACGACCCGCATTCTATGTATCAAAGGATCATAGAATATTTATTTCTTTCACATACGAAGTCGTATGGTCATGTAACTTTGGGAGACGACTATTGGGGTCATTTCCCATGTTCATGATTTTTGCCGATTTTTAAATGACCGTTTTGCCCCTAGCCGATACTGTTTTGGCCATAACTTTTGACTGGAAAGTAATTTTGACCTGGAACCACTTCCATTGGCTCTGGATGATGGTTTACAATTCCGTAGAGTGGTCACATTAGCCAAACGGACTTACCGTTTGGGAGATATGGCTGAAACAAGTTTCAGATGGTGAAAAATAGCTTAACCTGGCCTAATTAGGGTGATTAGCAAGAGGGCCCATAACCCATTTCGGGATTAGGGTTATGAGGAGGCTAAAATCAGTTAGAGAACGATCTAAACCGCATTGAAGAGGGAACCCAATCCGAACCGCATTGAAGAGGGAACCCGATCCGAACCGCATTGAAGAGGGAACCCGTTCCGAACCGCATTGAAGAGGGAACCTGTGAGACGACCCCAAACCCCGTACTGACGGTGGCAAGGGTAATCCGCGGAATATAACACAGAAACAGATAATAGCGGAACAGAATAATTAAATACACCAGGTAATGAACAATAGAATATACTGGATAAACGTAATCATCAGAGTTACACAGTATACAGGATCTTACTTAGTACAAATACAGTTCAACTATACATAAATGTCTACAGCGGAAAACAAACATAATGTACAATAGGAGCTGAACAGCATAAAAAGAGATAAATGATAAAATCCATCTTCAGCTCCATCTATCCAGAAAGAACCAGCTAAACCTGAATACAAGGCTGCCCGTGTAGAAAAAAGGGGCACCCGAGTTTGAAAGTGAAACAAACTACGAGTCAGTCATGGGACTGGTATGAGAAATCTACTCAACACATATATAATATGGCTAATCACAAGACCACGCCACTTTCGTGGAACGGGTTTACTCCATTGGATTGCCAGTGCTTTAAAACAAATATTTCTTTTAAACATCGCTATGCTTTTTATAAAAATGAAGCCGTTATAAGACTCAGTTCCCATCACACAATGCAACGCAAACCGGAGGATAGAGTTTTTACCTTATAACGGCCAAAATATGCTTGATACGAATAAAACAAAGGCATTTGATATTATTGCTAGTGTCTATATGTTTTGAAAACAATTTCAAATCATAACTATCAATCATAGGCGACATGAACGTCCCATGCCACTATGTCGCCAAATATATATATACAATCGAAACCGCACCGTTACGTATTTGGAGATTGGATTTCCATCATGAACCAAGGCAAAAGATAGTCCTTACCGAATTCGAGACGCTCTAGCCCGCCCCTCAGGCAAGTACTCAGTCAAGCCTTTGGATCGTCAGGGCCGGTCCACCGATGTGGATTAAAATTCCTGAACACTGCGTTTCCCCACCCTTTGGGGTGTAAATGAGCCAACGAATGGCTCCATCGGACCCGGATCGTCCGATCTAACCGAGGCGCCTCGCAACAGCAACAACCACATAGGTGAAAAGTATATAAATGTCAGGGCTGGTAGGTCACTGACACCACCCAAGCTAGAAAGAAACGCATGCCCTCCCTGAGGTCCTTCTCCCGTTTCTGGTTCATACCGGGATGTGAGGCTCGCGAATTCACGTTATACACAAAGCTACGCCAGCCAGGCGGCGCTTTGATCATCACCACAAGACTTTGCTTTTCAACAGAAGCCCTGATAATTTGCCACTTAGGCATGTCACACTAGCAATTCATGCCATGCGACTGATGTCCATCGATATACAACCTCTGAGCTTGTGCGTTTCAGAGAAGGGCGTTAAGCAAAAGAATAAATTCTCCGCCGCCAAACAGATGTATATTTAACAGAGATCAATCAACACAGAATAAAATCCAATGTCAGACACACAGTCCATTTACAAGTCCGTTCTGGGTCTGAATGAAACCGGAGGCACTATATACCTCGCAAACCCATCGATCACCACGTACGTCTGGACGATCACCACTCATTATCCATATTTCGGGATGCCTCCCAATCAGGACCTCGGTTACCATCCAAACGAGGTGAAGATCTCCGGTCTTCGACCACCGTCTTCATCTTCGAATTTCAATCGTCGGTCAATTATTCAAAATGAGAATTAACTCGGCTTTTTCAAATAATTCACGTATATTTAGAATTTCAAATCAATTTATTTCAATGGTTAAATCATTCGACAACACCAATTTTGTTCTTTAATATAATTTTCACCCCAAACACATTCAACCATCAAATACCACATAAATCGAGCAAATTCAGTTTATTTCCATTCCATATCGTTTATAATATTTTATAACGATTTATCGCTATTTTTATTTATTTTAAAATAGCCAATTTATTCAAAACGACGCTTCGGGCCATAACGCGGCCGTGGCGCTGTTTTTCTTCAGATTTGATTTACACATATCTGAAAATCTAACCGTTGGATCTTCACAAAATTTACATCATTAGAAAGGTCTTTTCAAAACGAAGCCAACGGTTCTAGTTTCGGGAAAATCCGACGGTCGGATCTCCCGGTACAATCGTTTGAAGTTTCGATTTCAAAATACGAACTGCAGCGTCGTTATTTGATTAAATATAATTATATATATATATATATATAATCGTTTCTGGCGCTGTTTTTCTTTAGATTTGAATTAAACATTCCAGACAATCCAACCGTTGGATTTTTACAAAGTTGGTGCCGTTGGAAAGATATTTCCAAGGCGAACCCAACGGTTGTGGTTTCGGGAAAATCCAATGGTCGGATTTCCCGCACTAGTTGTTTGAAATCACGGTTTCAAAACACGAACTGCACGGCCATGTTTCGTTTTAATTTTATTTAAATTTATATATTTACATAAATATAGTTCATTCAACAATTCCAATATCGTTTTCACTTCAAATATTTCACTAACGCCTTTAAATTTTGGAAAATTTCGCCATAACCTCCTTTGTACGGGAGGGGCTGGGAAAATTCCCAAATAGCCACACGGGCGTCTCATGTCAAAAAGAAAAAGAATAAGCCAAGCGGCTAGCCAACAGGCTCATAAAATCATCACCCAAACAAAACAGTAAATGTGTACCTATTTGTCGGGCACAAAATTTTATTCCTCTTCTCTTGCCCATTTGCTATAACCTGTTTAATAAATATGCTTGTACATATATACAGTTCTTATCACTTATCATTTTCCATTCAACTTCATATTTGATTCCATTTGGTTTAAAAACACCATTCATTCTAATGTTGCATGCATAGGCAAAAATCATATCATTAGCTAATTAAGGAATATTTCAACTCATGCATATTTATTTGAACGAGTGGCTATTTTTAACACTTCACATTTCAACAATTCATGTATCTAATAAAAATGTGTTTTTTATTGTAAAACAAATTATTTCAAAACACTATTATTTTATATAGTTTATATAGGGGATAAAAATAGGATTTTTATTATAAAACAATTTCTTTTAAAACGAGATTATTTTACATAGTCCATATAGTTGATAAAAGGTGATTTTTATTATGAAACAATTTATTTCAAAATATGAATACCATTCAACACATGAATTTCTAATCAACGAATGAATATCGCTTCAACACATGAAGGTTTTCTATAGTTTCTATATATAGATAAAAATGTGATTTTTATATTTAAAACACGAATACCATTCAACACATGAATTTCTAATCAACGAATGAATATCGATTCAACACATGAAGGTTTTCTATTCAATGAATAAATATGGTTTCAGCAAATGAAAATAATTCAAACACATGAATATTATTCAAAATTTCGGCAGCATAACGGCAGGGTATTTAAAACCGGGACCGTCCCTAGTACGGCTCCTCGCTCTATCTTAAAACCTCGCGGTTTTTGACAATGGGGATCATGCATCTAGTTCGCACGCAGGCGGCATGTATATATTTATTTCATTTCCACAAACTAATCCTATGTGGTTTCAACCAAATATTTCTCAACCACAAATGGGTATTTTTCAACCACAATCAATCAATATTAACCATAAACAATCCCAAACAACCATTCGTTGTAAATCAATTTTCACACCAATCACAATCAATAAATATCGTCCATGGTTTGTGGACGAGGGGCGTATATATATATTTATAGCAATTCACTTCTATTTCCACACATATATAATTTTTACAACGCATATACAACTTATACATCGAACGTACAACTTATACAACGCTTATACATGAGGTGTAAAACGCTTATATAACTCATACATCGAATATATAATTTATACATCATCGTTTTCCATATCGTTTATAAATTAGAAATCTCACATTGGGTTCCACTCCACCAAAAATAGCAGAAGGCTCAGAAAAATATGCGGTCTCTTCTAAAATGTAGAAGGCGTCCACACGGTCACGATGTTTCCTGTTTCATCGAATTTCGTTAACGAACGAAAAAAAATATGATTTTTCAAAGGTTTGCAACACTTTAAAGGTGTTAAAATCAAATTAAATAAAATCAGCCGTATACCTTCAACGTTGGTTCAAAACTAGGTCACGGATTTGCGCGCAAACGGTGGGGCTTGGGGGCGATCGGCCTATACCACGCTGACGGCCTTGGAGGGGCGCACGTGCGCCTGAGGTGGCTCTCCGTTCGGTGCAGCGAGGTAGGCGCGGCGGAGCTCGAAAGTCCCGGACTTCCCGGGCTTGTAACTCTCCAAATACTGAACGATAATTAGCAAACTTTACATGGATTTGTAGATCTTTCCTAGATCTACGAAAAACATAACTGGGGCATGGTGTTTCGTTGCGTGGATTAGAAGAAAAAGAAGAGAGAAGTTTGGATTCAATTTCCGTCTCGCGCGACGAAGGATCGGGGAGAGAGAGAGAGTGGAGTGGCCAATCAGAATTTTCCATTTAATTTATATATTTTTAAAATTTCAAAAATACCCCTTACACAGACCAACACCAATTCAAACCCAACAACTGTCGTCCCTAGCGTTTTACCCCCATTCCGAACACAATGGGATATGTTTCGTAGGCCCATTCGACTGTTTCAGTCAGTTTTCCTTCAAATTAAAATATAAAACATTCAATATTTGATTTGAACGTGCATTTCAATTTGCCAGGGCCACAAACTGATTCGAAAAATTCCAGAAAAATAAATCTAGCTATGTTTTGACGATACGGTCCCAACAAAACTAGTTTCGTCGAATTCTGAGACCGTTTGCAAAAAGGCCCATTTCTGGTCGATCCAATTTAACTATAATTGACCAAAACACATTTTCCTTTGCCACGCTCACATACTAGCTTCAAAAATTATGAAATTTGAAACCTAGCGATAACTTCACATCCCGGATTTAACAAAAGTGGTTTCGTCGAATTCCGAGGTCGTATGCAAAATGGCCAATTTCACGGGCTATATAAATTCCATAGCGACCTTTTTGAAAATTCATTTGGCCATAACTTTTGCTTTCCGTTATGAAAATTCGATTTTTCAGATTCGTTAGAAAGGTATTCACTAATAGATTTAAATACTTTAGGTTTCGCTAAAATCCATTTTGTTTTGCACCCGGTACAGTCCGACAAAGTTTGAATTCAATTTTTGAAACTACAGCGCCATTTCAGGCCTTATTTATAATTAAAATTAATTATATTCGTTTTCAATTGTCGATTCAAACTCAGTTTTCATCGCTATTATTTAAAATATTTATTTTAAATATTAAGAATCCATTATTTTAGCCAATTTAAAAAATTTAAATTGGTTCAGATTTTCTGGGTCGTTACAACCTGTTCCGAACCGCATTGAAGAGGGAACCCGATCCGAACCGCATTGAAGAGGGAACCCGAGCCGAACCGCATTGAAGAGGGAACCCGAACCGAACCGCATTGAGGAGGTGAACCCGAACCGAACCGCATGGAGGAGGTGAACCCGAACCATGGCGAAGGAGAGGAAATAAGCTGAACTAAACGGGGAGCCTGAGCACCACAGACCGAACCAAACCGAGTTTGAACCTCTACTCCAACTACGCGATGGCTCTTCTGAAGACCAACACCAATTCAACCAAAACCCGAGATGCAAAGGAAGTCCAAATTAGAAGTAGAACTCAGGATCCAGTTGGGAACCAACGGGTTATCTTCATGAGTTGGGCTTTGCTGCGGGACGTGTGCTAAGGGGTTGTCGATGTCTGTAACTTTGAATCACTATGTGTAGGGAGTACGTGAACGGATTCAGGGCCACAGTGACTTAGGTACGACTAAAGAGCTATAGACCAATGAAGTGGGGTCATTTTTAAAGGTTTGGTCATGACTCCATGTGGTAAGCTTGGTAGTAGCAGTAATTGTACAAGTCGAACTCCGCCACTACTTCGATGGGTCTAGTGATTGACAGTGGTGGACATCGTATGCTTTACGTACTGAGTGAGAGATGTGAGGATGATTGCTATGTTTGATTTGATTGCCATCACTATGACATGTACACCCGCACCCCCGTTATCTTTACACCATCTGTTCAGTGGCACCTTAGAGTATTGTACGGTATGTAGTGCTAACTCTTTGGTTGCAAGTCCAGGTTCAGGTATGGTTTAGTATACCTGTTGTTGTTCTGTTTAGCTGCTTATCGCTCATACCAGACTTTTTGTCTGACCCAGAGTTTTATGTCTCTTCTTATTACTCTGGGTGCTCTCACGAGCAGACTAGAGACAGGTGAGTTGGGTATGCACGAGTAGCTGATCCGGAGACGAGCAGGAGGCTTCCACGTATGATACATATAGATATTCTCCCTGTGTTATTGAAGATCACTGCTTGGGCATTAGTAGTGCATCTTCTACTTTAACTTTCTTTTGTTTTAGAGACAGTAATTTGGAAAGTTGTAATAAGTTGTATTTAGAATTCCGCTACTCTGATGTTGATGTTGGTTTTATTTATCAGCTTATGCATTGTCTCGCCTGTTTTATGTCAAGTACATTATTATTATATTTTGTTCCATGTGCTATGAGACATTCTACAGGTTTTCGTTTAGTTCATTCTCTTCTTTCATTTCTTTGGCGACCGTTCTGTGCTAGTTGGGCATGTGTACAGCGCACTCTCGGAGGAAATATCGGCTGGTGCGGGGCGGGCCGTCACACTTGGTATCAGAGCCAGGTTGCGTCGTTAACCTAGGGAAGTCATCAGGGAGAGATAGTATACGTATATGAGAGCGCGTGTTTGTGATTATTTTTGTTTTCAAAAGCTATATATACTATTAGTATACCTAAGGATGAAGTCGCACTGCACTAGCACCACTATGGAGATGGTTAATCGTTTTTTCTCTACAGATTGAACGATGAGCCGATACGCAAGAGGTGCCGGTAGAGGAGCCAATAATGGGAATGCTGCTGACATGAGGACGATGTTTACTGACCTCATGAGGGAGATGCTTAGGGATGTGCAGAGGGTAACTCCCAAAGGTGGTAATGGTGGTGGTCCAATAGTGCAGGCGCCTAGAGCCGATTTCGCCAAGCTGAATAAGGATTATACTAGTCTTGGCGAGAAGCCGTTTCGCGGAATGGAATTGGCTATGGATGTTCAGGATTGGTTGGATAGCTGCGAGCGTATCTTCGAAGACCGGGGTATCGAGGATGCGATGAAGAGAAGGCTAGCATCCCGTCAGCTGCAAGGACGGGCAATGAATTGGTGGAATGCTATAAAGGCAGCTACTCCTGAAGATCATATTACTTGGGAGCAGTTGAAGGTTCACTTTAGCGATAAGTTCATTCCAGCTGCTCAGAAGTCAGTACTGTTTAAGAAATTTTTGGAGCTCAGGCAGAATGGCAGAGCTGTCTCGGAGTATATTGCCGAATTCGACACTTTGTCAAAGTACGGGTTATCACTTATTGATATTGCAGAGAATAAGAACGAGAAGTTCATAACCGGCTTGGATCAGTACTTGGGGGAAAGGCTTATTAACCACATCGATGAGACGTTGGAATCGATTGTGGGGAAAGCATTAAGGTCAGAGAGTCTTTACCCTAAGTCGAAGACTGAGGTTGCATCCGCAGAGGAGCCAAAACCACAAGCAAGTGGTGGAGGTAAGAGTGGTTCTCAGAATAAGAGGAAGCAGAACCAGAATAAGGATGGCTAGAAAAAGAATAAGAAAGATGTTAAGTGCTTCAACTGTGGTAAGAATGGCCATTATGCTAGTAATTGTCGGGCCAAGCCAGCGGATAGGAAGTGCTTCAACTGTGGCCAAGTGGTACATCACAAGGACAAGTGTTCGTGACCCCCTAAAGAAAAGCAGATGGTGAAAGCATATGCTCTTAATGCTATTCCTTCTTCGTCGAATGCCCCAACTGCGGCGGAGAAGGGAAAGAATGTTGTTATTCAAGGTATGCTTTCTGTTTATGATGTTCCTGTTAGAGTTTTGTTTGATACCGAGGCTTCCAGTTCTTTCATATCTAGTGACCTGGTAGATAGGTTGGGATTGGAGCCCGAGATTGTCGATAGACCTTTAGTAGTGACGAACTCGATTGGTGGTTCGACTAACCTTAGCATGATTTGTCGTAATGTTGTCTTATCGAGTCATGGATGCATGTTTGGTTGTGATTGCTTTGTTTTGGGCTTTACTGGGTTTGGCATCATTTTGGGAGTCGATTGGCTCCAAAGATACGGGGTGGTGGTAGACTGTGAGGGCTTTTTGGTGACAGCTAAAGCGGATGATGGGCGGAGGGTAGTGTTTGGTGGTCTCCCCGGTGATGGGGTAATGGCTAGTTTTCTAAATTCCCTCGACATCCCGCATAGTGAGTTGTCAGGGTTGCCCGTGGTTGGCCAGTATCCGGACGTCTTCGAGGAAGTGACCGGGCTTCCACCACACCGAGAGATTGAGTTCCGTATTGATTTAGTGAAAGATGCCAGACCTATAGTGATGCCACTTTGTCGTATGGCACCAAGGGAGCAGCGAGAGCTCGGGGTGCAAGTCAGCGATCTTTTGAAGAAAGGATTTATCAGAAGGAGTGTTTCTGAATGGGGAGCACCAGTTTTGTTTGCTACCAAGGCGAATGGTTCCCTTCGTTTGTGTGTAGACTACCGCGAGTTGAATAAAGTGATAAGGAAGAACAAGCATCCTCTACCGCAGATAGATGATTTGTTTGATCAGTTGAGTGGCGCGAGAGTATTCTCTCAGTTGGATCTCGCGACAGGTTTTCATCAGCTTAGAGTGGAAGCTGAGAGTATAGCTAAAACGGCATTTCGGACGCCGTCTGGATTTTATGAGTGGTTGGTCATGCCATTCGGGCTGACCAATGCCCCAGCATATTTTGTGGATCTTATGAATAGGGTATTCAGAGATCAGTTGAATAAGTTTGTCCTTGTGTTCGTGGATGACATTTTGGTCTATTCGAGGATAGAGGAAGAACACAAGGAATATTTTAGGATAGTGATGGAGGTGTTGAGAAAACACCAATTGAAAGCAAAGTTTTCTAAGTGTCACTTCTGGAGGAGGGAAGTGAGATTCTTGAGCCATGTTGTTTCAGAGAATGGTATTGCCGTGGACCCTGCGAAGGTGGCTACGGTGCAAGATTGGTCTACGCCCAAGAATGCAATGGATATAAGAAGTTTCTTGGGATTAGCTGGATATTACCATAAGTTTATCCAAGACTTCTCCAAGATAGCAGCACCGTTGACTCAGTTGACCAAGAAGAATCAAGCCTTCGTCTGGGACGAAAGGTGCGAAAATGCATTCAAGAGTCTAAAAGAAAAGTTGACATGTGCACCAGTGTTAGTCATTCCTAAGGGGAATGAAGAAATGATGGTATACACAGATGAATGTGGTACCGGACTAGGTGCTGTATTGATGCAAGGAGGTAGGGTTGTAGCTTATGCAAGTCGGCAATTGAAACCGCACGAGAGAAGATACCCTACCCACGATTTGGAATTAGCAGCAATCGTGTTCGCGTTGAAGATGTGGAGACATTATCTCTTGGGAGAAAGGTTTGAGCTTTTTACCGATCATAAATCGTTAAAGTATCTCTTCTCCCAAAAGGATGTAAATCTCCGACAGCAAAGATGGTTAGAATTCTTAGCTTCCTACGATTTCGACATCGCATATACACCAGGAAAGGGCAATGCGGTGGCTGATGCATTGAGTAGAAGACATGCCAGTTTAGGGGCTATGTTTCTAGAATGGAAGCAACTGGAGTACATCGCTGGGTATGATTTCAGACCAAAGTGAGAATTGGATCCAGAAATGTTTGCAAGTTTGACGATCAGACCCACTTTGATTGAGCGGATTGGTTCCAGCCAGAGGAACGATCCTAACCTATTGGAAATCATCTCAAAGTTAAAGATGGGAATCGACGGAGAGATGAACAAGTATGGGCTTGATCGAGATGGATGGCTTAGAAAGAATGGAAGACTAGTTGTACCCAATGTCAATGGATTGAGAGATGAAGTGCTTAGAGAATGTCATCACTCAAAGCTGGCTATACATCCCGGTGGTAACAAAATGTATCGAGACATGAAGCAGACCTACTACTGGGAAGGGATGAAAAGAGACATTGGGAAGTTTATATCCAAATGCATGAACTGCTAGCTAGTTAAGGCTGAGCAAAAGAAGCCTAGTGGTTTACTACAACCATTAGAAATCCCAGAATGGAAATGGGAACAAGTGTCAATGGATTTCATTGATGGGTTACCAAGGACTAGATCGGGCCATGATAGCATTTGGGTGATTGTGGACCGATTGACCAAGAGTGCAAGATTTATACCCGTCAAGTTAAACAGGACAGCGGCTAAGTTAGCTGAACTATATATAAAGTGGGTAGAGAGATTTCATGGAACACCCAAGGGTATTGTGAGTGACCGAGATCCGTTGTTCACTAGTGGATTTTGGAAGAGCTTACAAGAGGCGTTAGGATCAGAACTACATCTCAGTACCACGTATCATCCTCAAACCGACGGACAGACAGAGAGGGTGAATCGAGTGTTAGAAGATCTCTTGAGAGCCTATGTATTGGATTTTGGTGGATCATGGGATGACCATTTGCATCTAGTAGAGTTTGCATATAATAATAGTTATCAATCCAGTATCGGTATGGCTCCATTTGACGCCTTGTACGGAAGACCGTGCAACTCACCGTCATGTTGGGTAGAGACTGGTGAGAAGTATGTGCTTGGACCCGATATGATAAGAGAAACTTCAGCTAAGATTAAGATTATCCAACATCGAATGAAAGCTGCCCAAGATAGGCAGAAGAGTTATGCTGATAAGAGGAGAAGAGAATTAAAGTTCTCCATTGGCGAGTTGGTGTTTGTCAAGATTTCTCCGTTGAAGAGCGTGATGCGATTTGGCAGGAGAGGCAAGTTAGCACCAAGATTTGTTGGTCCATTTCCAGTTCTTGAGCAAATTGGGAATTTGGCATATACAGTTGAATTACCAGAGAAGATGGTAGGAGTTCACAACCTGTTTCATGTTTCCCAGTTAAGGAAGTTCGTGCACGACCCAGATGTGACAATTTCACCTGATCAGTTGGATGATATCGAAGTTGAATCCGAGGGGGTTGGGAACCGCAAGCCTATGCGTATTGTTGGGAACGATACGAAGCAACTTCGAAGGAAAGCGGTGAATCTAGTCAAAGTTCAATAGGGCGAGAACGAGAATGACTGTACTTGGGAGACAGAGGAGAGCATTAGGAAGACGTATCCAGAACTCTTCGCCTGGTAAGATTTCAATTTCGATTTAGTCTTTCTGCATGCTAGGATAGGCTTGTTTTGCATGTTTGATTGTTGTCTGTGGCTGGTAGGCATGCGGGGTCCTTTGTATGTTTTGGGTTAAGGAATTTCGGGGATGAAATTTCTTAAGGGGGGGGGGGAGAGTGTAACGACCCGCATTCTATGTATCAAAGGATCGTAGAATATTTATTTCTTTCACATACGAAGTCGTATGGTCATGTAACTTTGGGAGACGACAATTGGGGTCATTTCCCATGTTCATGATTTTTGCCGATTTTTAAATGACCGTTTTGCCCCTAGCCGATACTGTTTTGGCCATAATTTTTGACTGGAAAGGAATTTTTCCTTGAAACCATTTCCACTGGCTCCGGATGATGGTTTACAATTCCGTAGAGTGGTCACATTAGCCAAACGGACTTACCGTTTGGGAGATATGGCTGAAACAAGTTTCAGATGGTGAAAAACAGCTTAACCGGGCCTAATTAGGGTGATTAGCAAGAGGACCCATAACCCATTTCGGAATTAGGGTTATGAGGAGGCTGAAATCAGTTAGAGAACGATTTGAACCGCATTGAAGAGGGAACCCGATCCGAACCGCATTGAAGAGGGAACCCGTTCGGAACCGCATTGAAGAGGGAACCCGATCCGAACCGCATTGAAGAGGGAACCCGATCCAAACCGCATTGAAGAGGGAACCCGAACCGAACCGCATTGAAGAGGGAACCCGAACTGAACCGCATTGAGGAGCTGAACCCGAACCGAACCGCATGGAGGAGGTGAACCTGAACCATGGCGAAGGAGAGGAAATAAGATGAACTAAACGGGGAGCCTGAGCACCACAGACCGAACCAAACCGAGTTTGAACCTCTACTCCAACTACGCGATGGCTCTTCTGAAGACCAACACCAATTCAACCAAAACCCGAGATGCAAAGGAAGTCCAAATAGGAAGTAGAACTCAGGATCCAGTTGGGAACCAACAGGTTATCTTCATGAGTTGGGCTTTGCTGCGGGACGTGTGCTAAGGGGTTGTCGATGTCTGTAACTTTGAATCACTATGTGTAGGGAGTATGTGAACGGATTCAGGGCCACAGTCGCTTAGGTACGACTAAAGAGCTATAGACCAATGAAGTGGGGTCATTTGTAAAGGTTTGGTCATGACTCCATGTGGTAAGCTTGGTAGTAGCAGTAGTTGTACAAGTCGAACTCCATCACTACTTCGATGGGTCTAGTGATTGACAGTGGTGGACATCGTATGCTTTACGCACTGAGTGAGAGATGTGAGGATGATTGCTATGTTTGATTTGATTGTCATCACTATGACATGTACACCCCCACCCCCGTTATCTTTACACCATCTGTTCAGTGGCACCTTAGAGTATTATACAGTATGTAGTGCTAACTCTTTGGTTGCAGGTCCAGGTTCAGGTATGGTTTAGTATACCTGTTATTATTCTGTTTAGCTGCTTATCGCTCATACTAGACTTTTTGTCTGACCCAGAGTTTTATGTCTCTTCTTATTACTCTGGGTGCTCTCACGAGTAGACTAGAGACAAGTTAGCTGGGTATGCACGAGTAGCTGATCCGGAGACGAGCAGGAGGCTTCCACGTATGATACATATAGATATTCTCCCTGTGTTGTTGAAGATCACTGCTTGGGCATTAGTAGTGCATCTTCTACTTTAACTTTCTTTTGTTTTAGAGACAGTAATTTGGAAAGTTGTAATAAGCTGTATTTAGACTTCCGCTACTCTGATGTTGATGTTGGTTTTATTTTTCAGCTTATGCATTGTCTCGCCTGTTTTATGTCAAGTACATTATTATTATATTTTTTTCCATGCGCTGTGAGACATTCTACAGGTTTTCGATTAGTTCATTCTCTTCTTTCATTTCTTTGGCGACCGTTCTGTGCTAGTTGGGCATGTGTACAGCGCACTCTCGGAGGAAATGCCGGCTGGTGCGGGGCGGGCCGTCACAAATGTCAACTTTGTATTTTACGAAACAAACATTATTTAGTGTCAAAATCAACTACATCATGCGAAATTGAATCCCAAAAAAGAAAATTGGACAGAAACTTCCAGTTTAGTACAATACAGGGAGTAAAGTTGAGCTCATTCGTCAAGTGAAAACAAGAACTGATAGGTATTTTTCCAAAAAATTGTTATTTCTAACTTTTCATTCTGAACAATACATATAATCAAATATTATATCATGAAGTATAATACAAAAGTCTCCTGGCAAAGGAAAAATATCACATTCATCGTCCTAGAAATATCATGCCTACATGTGTACGCAAGTATAATATAGAATTCTGAAACTTTGTAAATATATAATTTGTGAAACTGTATTTTGAAACTATATACTGCATTCATCTTCATACCCGGTGACCTTTTGAAACTGTATCATTTCAAAAGCAGTATGAACATAGGCAAGTATTAAAATTTCATCTTTATGCCAAATTTTGAAACCGTATCATCATTTCTGAAAGCAGTATAAAGATTAAAAATAAAATTGAAACAATATCAGCATTCCAGAAAGAAGAATAAAGATATAAAAAATATAATTTAATTTCTAGTAGCTTCTAAAGGACTTTCAACGATATTGGAAACCTCATTAAAAGTAAACATTCAAACAGTGTTAGAAATGATAAAAATCTGATTTTAAATTAGTATAACTCTTTTTTCTTGAATTTCCATGCAGGCAGGGATCAACACCCAAATAGGTAAAGCGTGAAATCAAAAAGGAATAGTCAGTTTCGATTCAAACAATAAACAAATCCCCATCTTTTGTGCCTCTTATAATTTTTAAAATGCTTAGCGTTTTTTCACACGTTAGCATAAACAAATTGAAGGGCAAGAAAGAAAAAAACAAAATCAATTCTCTAAAGTTTAGTTTTAAAAGTAAATAGGCATATCTTTCCCGATATGTTGATTTCGCCAACGATTTTTCTCTAGAAAACTACTATGGATTTTTCTTGAGAAGGTTTCGCCTAGGATTTTCCACAGAAAGCTTATTTGCGGGGTTGGAAAAGAAGCGACTGATGAGGATAGAAGGCGTGATAAACGTTGTGAGACTATTTATGGGTGGAGAAAATGTTACCTGTGGCTGTAAAACAGAACAGGATTCAACATTATTTATCGGAAGAAACTTTCGTTTACTAGGAAAATGACCGGAAAGATGGAAAAGTGAACAAAGAATTATACAAGATTAAAGGACAGCGACTCTTACGACCATTGGCTCAATTCTATCTTGTCTTTTCAGCTCTTGCGCAAATAAAATAATAGCTTTACTAGTGATGTGGGTGTCGTTAAAGATTGAAACTTTGAATAGAGTAGTTTTTCAATTCAACATGTGACAGTGCGCACCCAGCATGAAGCAATTAGGTAAGAAGATTGTAGTTGAAGGATTAAATAAGGATGGCGACAGTCAAGAACACTGCAGATCTGCTTCTTGCATCTTCATAGAGTGAAATATTGAAATCAAACCAATCAAAAATTCAAAATGAAAGCAATTAAATGGGGATGGATACTTTTCTGATTTTTATACATGTATTTCTTCACTCTATGTTTCCTTCGTTGCTCAATGATACTTGTTTTTTCAAATATTGCTTAAGGCAATCATACAATATTGTATGTACTCTCCATCCTGTCAATTGGATGTGAGTGTAGTTCAATCAGAATTCAAGTAGCTCAAGTGTCTCCAAATGCATAATTTGTTTAAATGCTAATTTTTAAATGATAATTTGCTTAAAGCTTGCCGATGTATGTTTAATAGCAGACGTCGATTTCATTCAGTTTTTATTAATATTTTAGATAATACTAAATAAAAACTTTTTAGATAATACTTTCCACATTATTAATATTTTCACATTTCCAAACTTTGTGACCATTCAGTTTTTATTTTTGTTTAAATATTGCTTCAAAGCTCTGAGAGATAAAAGGACTATTCATTCTTTTATTGGTAAATTTAATAAGTTCTTTCAATTACAAGTTACTAATATTAGATAGAAACTTCATAGTTCTGTCAGTATTCCCTATAATCCAACAACTAACTACGTGGTTAATTTCAATAGCTTGAGGTATATAACTATGTGGTTAATTTTCTTGTCAGTTGATGTTTTATAACATGTAAATATATTGAAATCATCCAAGTAACATGATGATTAGTTAGAAATTTCCAAGTCACCATCATCCAAAAATTTCATTATTGCAGCATAGTTGTTTGTTACTGCAAGTTTTAGCGGATCAGTGATGATATAGCTGAAACGAAATCAAATATGAATAGATTACTTACATATTTTTCGGCGGCGCAAGGAAGCACTTCTCCAGTTTTTTTACTTGTGTGTTCCACTTTCCATATTTTTGTTCGCATAGGCTTACATTCCGGATTTTCCTTTTCCTACATGGATAAATATAAATATATTCAATAGCCATAAAGTATTATCTAAAATAACCATAAAAGACTAGTACGAACCAACGTTTCATACAGCTTAGCGTAAGATTTTCTTCCCAATGTATGATTTATTATATTTTTTCCCTTGTTATCGCTATTCGTCTTGCATTGTTTTCTCTTCTTGTCTGTATACTCATTGTCGATGAACTTCTCCCATTGAACTTTATCGATTTCGTCGGGTTGGTTTTCAATTGCAAGATGCCTAGGCAAAAGCTCCTTTTCTTTTGTTTTAATATATGTCTTCCTCAAATTTGATTTTGCCAATCTCAAATATTGTGGAAAAAATTTCTCCAAAATAGGTCGAGAAACATTGGGATTTATGTTCAGGTCAAACTCTTTCTATGGAAAAGGTAAACAATTTTGATTATAATTCTATGCTTTATATATGACAAAAAAATTAGAAATAATAAAGAAAATACCATTAGTGCTGTCCATAAGTTGTCCTTGTAAAAAGAATCAACTTTCCTCCAATCGTCGTAGCTAACTGGAGTATGCCTTCGGATCAGAGTGCCGCAACGAGAAGCCCACTTTGATGAGTCGTCGCCTTTTGCACCATCCATTTCAACAATTATGTAGTATTTTTTATTTGCTGGCGGAGGAGGAACGCTATCTTCTACACTTTCTCTACGTTGCGATGCATTACTGTTACTAGTCGACATACTACATAAGTAATTCATATATTTTAGCCTATATTCAATACACGAAAGCAAATAAAACTAATATATGAACTAGGTACAAGCTGCTAATGTAAGGCCCAAAAAAATGTAAAAGAAAAGGAAAATGTACACTACAACCATAAGAAAAGAAAGCGCGCAACCATTAAAAAAAGGCAACAAGCATTCAAGCATTCGACCTGTCGAAAATCGGCAATAGTGCCATGCATACACATGTTGAACATAAAAAAGTGCATAACTATAAAAAAGAGAGGCAACAAGCATTCAATAACTCGAATATTACAACTAAAACCATCAATGTTAAAATCATCAAATATCTCAAATATTCAACACATAAAGAAAGACTTGGACTCAAAATCAAGCTCATCTATTTGGTTTCGATACATTTTAACAATGCTCCTAAGTTTGGTTGTTCCTTTAAAAAAGACTGAAAATTTGCTGATGCCTCTAATCATCCACGTTATCAGTCAGACGTTTAGGTGAACATCGTACAATGGACCAATCAGGATTTTGTATGTCTTTTACGTAGAAAACTTGACTTGCTTCTGATGCTAGAATGGCAGGCTCATCGTACTCTCCATCACTGCTTTTAAGTTTGTTAAGATTCACCATCAACAAATTAGAGTCTGTACAAATCTTACAACCATGTATTTTGTCAGCAACATTCACCCAATCGCAATAGAACACAACATGTTGAAATTGATAATAATCAACTTTAATTATCTCCTTGATAATACCATACCAAGTAGTGTCATCATCTGTAGGATTTAAATCTTTTGCACTTGCTATGAATGTTGTAATTGCATCCATACAAACACCGCTATCTTGTGTAGAAAGAGTGTCATCGTAGTGCTGTGGAGAGAATACATAACCATTAATTCTATATTTAAGGTGATTTTTTGTAATGTCCCGTATTTTTACGGTCGAATTATTAATTTATTTAATTATTTAAAATATGGTTTGGTAATTTAAAATGGTTTAAATTAAATAACCTTGAATATTTAATTAAAATAATAATTAAATAATATATTTAATTCTGAAATAATCAGAATTAGTGGAATTCACAATATAATGTGAACTGGACAATTTATAATATATAATTCAGTTTAGAGTTGAATTATATTAACGAATATATTATATGAATCGAATTTTAAACGAACATACAGAAGCCATTTTAAGTCGGATTTCTATGAAACAAGAAACGTTAAGAGCTGGTGAAGTATATTTTTCTAGTGGAAGAGAAAAATCGGGATTTCGTCATGTAGATTTTGATTTATGTCCAAATCAAATTTTAGAAAAGTCGTTATGGAATTCCTTTATAATTTATAACAATTTATTTATATTTATAAAAGGAATTTCATTATAAATCGAATATCGATTTAATCGGGATTTGAAATATCGAGTTATAAACTCATGTAGGAATATTCTGAAGCTGTGTGATATTCTGTTGTGAGTATATACGATAATATTTATTTTTAAATATTAAATTTAATCGTTTTTAAAAATATTTATATATTTAAAAGAGTTATTTAGAGCTTTAAAAATAGTCAGTTTTGCAAATGAACTCGGAATTCGATGAAACTAATTTTGTTGGATCCACAATATTAAATTATTGCTAGATTTCAGTTTTCGTGATTTTTGAAGTCAGTATGTGGCCGTATGGGATTTTAGTGTGAAAAACAGTCAGTATTTTGACGATTAAAAATACGCTGCGGAGTCGGAATTCGACGAAACCAGTTTTGTTGGGACCGTAATGACAAACTGTAGCTGCATGCCCATTTTCGTGATTTTTGGGTATCGTATGTGGTCACAGGAATTTTTAAGTACGAGTACATACAACGGTTGCTTAAAATTTAAAATAATAATCGAATATTAAATTATTAAAAATATCCTATATAATAACTTAAACTTTCCTAACCTAAATTCATTCTCCATTTGGTCAAATACGAGCCGCCAACATTTTTTTCATCTCCAGTAAATTTTCATCAAAAGAAAAATCAAAATAAATCCATAGAAAATTCCTAAAATCATCAAACAAGGGTATTCAAACTTGTTAAGTCTTCCTCTTCATTTCTATATGCATTTGGGTGAGTTCGACACCACATTGGTTCGCTGTTTTTGGGTACAACGTGTAGCTAGGGTTCCAGTAATTGAACGATTGAAGCTTTAATCTGCGATTTGGTGATGGTTTTTGGTTTTATCATGTTGTTTAGGATCTTGCCGAAATTTGTTTGGGTAATTCGAGAGAAAAAAGTGTCGTTGGTCACTGTGGAGGTTGCGCTGTCGCTGGAGACCGCGATGACCATCGTGAGTTCGAGTTTAGTGAGGATGGTATGGGGTTGAAGAGGATTCAAAGGAGAAGAGATTGGTGTAATTTGTTTGGGCTTATGTTGAAAAAGGAATTAGCGATGTGGAGTTGAAAATTCAGTCATGGTGTTGGAGCAAACTACTGGAGCGACGGGATTTCTATTTGAGGAAGACGGGGTGGAAGGCGGTGTAGGGAGTTGGGCTGGGCCTGGGTGGTTGTGTAAGGCCCACTTGTTAATACATATAAGTTAGTTTTAATTTTGAAAGTTTATACAATCTTGTAAATCAAATATCTCGATCATAATTGATCAGAATTCAGCAAAACAAGATCCGTCAGGATCGTATGTACGGTGGCAACACCATGGAACTGACTGGAAGTCCATCGGAGCTCGTTACAATTTATGGCAAAATAAATTGTCGGTCTGAATCAACAGACAAAAATCGTTATTTAATGGTTAACGTGAAATGTGAGTAAAACTCACCAACTCTAAACAGTTATACTTTTAAAACGTATTCTTAGAACTGATAATTATCTGTTGATTGCTGTGTGTTAACTGTTTGGTTGAATTGCTTGTGTATTGGTTGAAATTATAGATAACGATATATATATAAATCGTTAATCGAATATTGATTCTGTTTATCATAATATTTTATACTCGTGTTGTTTAACATCTGTGATGCAGGAAAACAGGTTGGAGGGATCCAACAGGATTCCTCAATATTTATAAACTGTTTGTTTTCATATATTGTGTTATATGATGTGGTGTATAATCTGTGATTGATTATAATGACACTGGTCCTGTTATTTGGTACTGTTGAATACCAAAAGAAATATTGGAATGGAAAAGGAAAATTTCAAACTGTGTATTGAAATAAAATATTTATAAAATGTAATAACCCGGAAATCTGGGCCAATTTAAAAATTTTATTTTGGCAATTTTAGCGAATTTTGATTATTTAAAATGAATTATTTTAAATAATATCGACGAGAAATTTATTTTGAATATAATTCAACCGTATATATATTCGTTTGAATCGACGATAGAATATAAATAATTATTTATAAATATAAAAGGAATTGAAAATGGCGCGGTAGTTCGATAATTCGATTTCAAATTTCAAATGAATGTACCGGGTGCAAAATAAACCAGATTTTAGTGAAACCAAAAATAATGGAATCTATTCGTGAATATCTTTCCAACGAATCCGAAAAATTGAAATTTTATAGCGGAAATAAAAAGTTATGTCCATTTGAAATTTCAGAATAGTCGCTATGGAATTTCGGCCGTTGAAAATAGCCATTTTGCAAACGACCTCGGATTTCGACGAAACTACTTTTGTTGGATCCGTGATGTCAAGTTATTGCTAAATTCCAAATTTCATAATTTTTCGAATCAATATGTGAGCGTGGCAAAGGAAAACGCGTTTGACCAGTTTCAGTTGATTTTAATCGACTGGAAAATGGCCATTTTTCAAACGATCTCAGAATTCGATGAAACTAGTTTTGTTAGGACCGTATCGTCAATACGAAGCTAGGAAATATTTTTCGGGAATTTTTCTAGTTAGTATGTGGCCTCGGTAAATTGAAATGCGCATTCAAATTCAATATATAGAGTTATATGTTGATTTGGCGAAAACAGATCGTAACGATCGAATCAGCTTACGATACATATCCCATTGTGTTCGGAATGGGGGCAATTAGCTATGGACAACAGTCGTTGGGTCTCGTTTCGAGTCAAGATGAAAAGTCAACTTTATCGGAAAATAATAATAATAATAAAATATATTTAAATAAACCCTTACCCTTCCTTCCCCATCCATTTTCAGATAACAAAATAAAAAAAGGGTTGTGCCCTAGTCGACGGAATCGCGCCTCCTTGCGGACCAAGCCGCCACCGCCGGAGCTGGCATCTTCCCCCTCTACCGCCGCTTCACCTCTCTCTCCTCTCCACCCTTGTTTCTCTCTCCTCTGAAAGGAAGACCGACGCCAACGCCAAGAAAAACCCCGCCCAAATCGCGCCACTGCCACTGCTTGGGTCCCGCCGCCGCCACCTCCCCTCGGCCCAGCGCCCCTCTCTGACCACCAGTCACCCCGGGGACCCCTCCATTAAAAAAAAACCCAATTTTTACCCTCTTCTGCGTATGCATTTCAATCCCCGACCCCCCTTGCCTCTTCCTCCGACTGATTGGATCCCCAAACCCGCTGTAAGTTTTCATTTTTATTGAATGTAAGGAAAAATAGGATTTTTACTTATATAAGTAGCGAAGAAAATTGGGTTTTTCTGTATATGAATAGTGGAGAAATATTGGATTTTTGTTCTAAGAATACCGATGTAATTTTTTTTTTAATATAGAAGTAATAAAAATATAATTTTTATATAATAGAGAAGTTAAAAATATAATTTTTATACTAGTGGCATATTAAAAATATAATTTTTATATAGGTATGATAGTAAAAATATAATTTTAACTTGTGTAGAGTATTAAAAATATGATCTTTATATAATAGAAGATATAAAAGTACTATTTTTATATAAGTAGTGTATTGAAAATAGAATTTCTATATAATAGAGAATATAAAAATATTATCTTTATGTATGTAGCGAAATAAAAATATGATTTTTATTATAAATAAGTGAGAATAAAAAGAAAATGTGATTTTTACATCGATGAGATTATGAAAATTAGATCTTTATATTTATGAAGTAGAATTAAAAATATGATTTTTATTTTATTGAAATGAAGCAATAAAAATATAATTTTTATTTGAACAGCGTGAAAAGAACGGCTTTGGAATTTCAAATAGATTCAGTCGATCCAGCAGTTCAACAGCAAAGCACGGCGGAGTGGAACCCTCTGTGAGAACTTCTCACTTTTAAATTTATTTTCTAGTTATATAAATATATACTAGGATGCAGACGGTGTTTAGTAGCACCCGACACCCGTCGTCCACTGTAGCGACCCGGGTATTTTCGACACTCGAATCCAGACACTAACCCATCCCGTGTCCAAAACTCAAGTACCGAAAACCCAGAAAGCTAATAGAAAGAAGTTAGAGGGTGAGAAAAGAAAGAAAGAAATATAGGAATAGAAGAAGAAGATCACAACACAGAGTCTCACATCGCAGCGGAACAAAATATAATATAGAAATAAATCTTTATTTAAAGCTTTAAATAAAACTTACATCATCAGAGTACATCATCATCACTGGACAGTTCTAATAATCTGCCCTTATATACAACACAGCGGAATAATATCATACGTCTGAACTCTTCCAGCCCGTCTCTTCACAGCTTTCGAACCTGAACCTGTACACTCCGGGCTAACCCGAGCATTTACAAAACACCGGGTCAGTCTGGTGAACCAGAGTGAGATAAACTCGCACAGTATTTAGGGTAAATCATCCAATCCTGATTTTAAAGTTCAAAATCTTTTCATAAGAAAAAGATAATCGTAAGACCGAATCCACACATAAACACAGACGGTTTTTTTCTTATGATAACCCAAACAGTTTTTGAAACAATAGCTTCTCTGATATTATAATAATGTCTAAATACAAGTAAATAACAATCTAGTGGAACGCTTGCATCTCACGCTCCACATATATAATATACAATCAAAACCGCAGGCGCTTATTGGAGATTGGATTCCAACTTTGACAAGGTATGGGACCACCTACCGATCGTGTATCTCTAGAGACGAATACACTGGGTTCAACAAGAACGTCTTGCAACCTGGCCCACACATGACCGACCACTCATTTCGCTTGAGTGTATCGAATGTATATCACCAACGGTTGGACTCAAACCACCGTTCCCGAATCGGCAGAATCGATAGAGTAAGAAACAAAAGGAATTTCTCTATATAGGTGATTATACACCCTAATGGGAGCGACCCACATAGCCATACTGCCTGCCCGATTTTTGTCATCTCTCGGTTGATGAGGCTTGAGGTCAGAACACATCTTGATCATCATACACTTTGAATGCCACATCGTCAGATCCATCAGATATCACTAATTGACGTCCACAAAAATACCCTAGTTGTTAAGCTAAGAGAACCGTCGTCCTACGCCACCAACTATAGTACGTTTGAAGAAATCAACGTACGTAATTCCTTTGGAAATACTCTGTCAGACACTCGTCCATACAAGTCACCCAGGAACAGGATGAACCAAAGGCACCCTCCTACTTCATCCTAGGAATCACCCTACGGATCAGTAGCGAGAAGTCCTTGCAATCCGTTGATTTCAAATCACGACAGAATCAATGTTGAAATATCTCCAGCCGCTAAACCAGAGAAATTCAATCAGTGGTTCTTCCGCTCTTGAAGATCAACGGTCTTCAATTCCTCTATCTTCACAAATCTTCTTTCACGTATTCGCTGGTCGGAATGGTTTTCGAATATTAATTCGATCCTGGCCTTTCCGAACCAACGATCGTATAGGTCAGATTTTTGATAATCGGTGATTTAACTATCAAATAAATAAACAGGTGTGCAAACAACGATATTATTCCCAGATGGAAATTCTATCGACCAATCATCATTCAATGTTTATTTCTTTTTAAATTAAATTATCCTCGACTTAGTCATTTCCCATTTATATGAATATACATGAATCCTTATTTCCTACATTTAGAAAATATACTTGATTAACATTGAAACATTTCCAGAATTTACTTCTTTTGCTTATTTCTATATATATTAAAACATTTCTGATCTTTATTTGGAAAAATGTTTCCCAACTTCTTCATTTGATTTAAACCGATGTTTAAACAAAACATCACTCAGCCAATTTAACTCCTTTCACTCATTGGCTCAATTTACTTGACCAATCTTCACCACCCAACCTTACTCATCCTTAGTTAAAAACGAAGCCAATCAAGTTGGGGTATAATTACCTCTCAGACCTTAATTGGACAACATTTCCAACCTCGAAATAAACAAGGTTCATCTTCAAAATCTTTAACAACTTCCTTTCGAATAACCATACTCAATTTATCATTCTTTCGGATAAAACTGTATTCGATAATCTTTCTCTTGCGAATAAACTATATCCAATTAACTATCTCTTCGAATTACTTGTATTCGATTTAACTCACTACTAGAATAAACTATATTTGATAACTTTACTTCGAATAAGTGATATTCGATTAATTCCTTTTTACTAACTCTATTCAATTACTACTACTCGATTAACTCAAACCTGATTAACCCCATTTGAATACTCTAATTTGATTTAATTCCAATCAATTTACTTTAATTGATTAACCATAACTGGTTAACTCTACCTGACTAACTCCACCTAATTTACTCTAATTGGTTACTCTAACTGATTAACTCTAACTGGTTAACTCTACTCAACTAACTCGACTTATTTAACTAAATTTGGCCAACTCGACCTAATTAACTCAACTTTGACTAACTCGATTTAATTAACTTATCGATTTACTACTATTTGATTTAACACTATTCGCTCGACTCTAGATCACCGCGATCACAATGGTTACGCCTGATTCCCTCAGGAAACATCCGACCGCCGTAGGCTATCTACGGCCCTGCGAATTTCGCTAGCAGTCTTACGAAATGATACTTATCTTGAATAACTGGGTTTGACTAACTCTGTCTCAAATAACTATATATGATCAATTCAAATTTAATAACAATTATTCAATTTAATCCTAACTCGATTAACTGGATACTAAAATCCTTATTTCTCTTTAAAATTGCCCTTATTCAAATAATATACTTAAATTTATTTTAATTATAAAATAAATTTCGTACGGGTCGACCCACTTGATGATAAAAATCCATGATTCTCTGACACGCAAAGTGATACCAAATTATTCAACCAATACTGGTTAAACCAAATCAAACGTTGGATTTCAATCCAACGGTTCATCAATCAAATCAATTTCCCAATCCAACTATTTCCTTTATCTGGTAATAAAGGACGACCCTCAATCAACAACCAGATCATGCAAACAATTCACATAATTTCAAACACGATTATTTCATAAACGTGTAAATCAAGGAGAATTTCCTTTATTAGATTTAATCGTTAAAAATAACGATTCTATAATTCCCTGGATTTAAACAACCGTTTAAATTCCATTATTCAAATCAACAAGATATAACTAGCAGACGGTCCATTTCTAGCAACCAGAGTAGATAAAACAAAAACCCAATTTATATCAAATATAAATGGGAAGAAACTGAGTGAGGTTACTCACCTTTGATTCTCACTGTCGCCAGCTTTGTCCTGGTTTTTTTCCGCTTGTAGTCATGATCGTATTACGAGTTGTTTGCTCCATTTCTGTTCATATATGAACGAATTATAAATATTTGAATATTAACGCCTTTGTTAAATTAATTTAACCTTAGTTAAAATTAAATTAATCCTATTTAATTAAACTCGTTATACAGACCCTAATTAATTTCCTTAAATCCTTATTTTCAAATTAAATTAATTACATAAATTTAAACGCTTAATTACATAAATTAAAACGATAAACACTAATCACATTTGTTAATAACTACATTATATTAACAAATAACTAAATACGTTTTAAACTGATTACATAAGTAACATGATTAACTAGACCAACTAAGTACTAGTATGAAATGATTTTAAATTTTTATTAGTTAGATTAACTCGTTTTATTTAAAATCTCTAACCAAATCAATAAAACACTAATAAAGTCTTTCTTTTATACCTAACTAAACAAATATAAGGTAATTGGGCCTTACCGTCCAGCCCATCATATTTTAAAACCCGCATCCACTTCCTATAACCATCGAAACCCCTCCTGTAGCCTCACAAACCCTCATCCCATTTTCTAATCCTCCGCCGCCACTCCAAAAATGGAGAAAACAAAACCCTCCGCCCTTTTCCACTCTCGCCGGCGCCATCTACCATCATCGGACCCCACATCTCCGGCTTCACCAGAGGCGCTGCCGTCCAAGCATCCTTCCAGACCCCTCGACCTGTAACTGCAGGCTCCCCCAACCCTAAACTCTGTGATCCCTCATCCCGAAGCTAAGTAAAATTAATTTTCTGTTTTGTTTTTTTTTTTACGGTTTTGGTTGTGTTTTAAATTGTAGTGTGTGACCTCTATTTATACTTGCGGTTTACTGTGATTTCGAATCATAGGTTTCCTTAGTCGTAGCTGTCCCTAGATCCTAGTTGATTTCGGTTCTGCCATGATCTTCGTGATGGAAATGTTTGTGTGATGTTTGATAGTGGAAGTGTGATGTCTAAACGTTGGATTCCCTGTACTTGTTTTGCTTAGATCCATGGACTGTTTATACATCGATTTGGTTTAGCTATGACACCCTTGAGTTGTTCATTCACTGCGTCCCTTGTCTGTAAAGATTTGATGGTGAATATATTCAAATATTTGATTTCCTTCTATTGTCTGTTCACATTTAAATTTATATTTGAGTTTTTTGTTCTTCTTGTGGATTTGAAATGATGTACCTATGCATACATTAGTCAAGATTTGGTACATACGATCCTCTAATTTCAGCTGTAGATTAGCTGTTTCGATTTTTGTAAAGATTTGATGGTACACATTTTCCCTGTTTGGTTTACATGTGAATTGATAGGCACATATATTTCTTTCTTGGTTATTCAGCTTTGTGGATTCGATGTGGAATATATACATTTTTTTTTGTTTTCCCATAGTAGATTTGAGGTAGAAAAATATCAATATGTTTGCTTTCCAGCATTATTTCTGTACTATTCTGCTAGATTTGATCACACATTTTACTGTTTCCATGTGTTATTCTCTTCCTTTGAAATATTCAAATCTTTATATATATTTATACCGATATTATAGCTACTCATAGCTTCCTCTATTTTCTTTTCAGGTTGATTTCACGGCGCTGGAAGACACGACTGTGTGAGGGGATCTCGTTGTAGATTTTCTTATATGTGAAAATATGGTTATCGGATTTGTATATATTAGGTTTTCATATCAAACAAAATTTTATGTTTTCGTACACTTGTATGTATGCGTACCTGTGTGTTTGGGTGATGAGTAGAATAAGTAAATAATGTAATTGTTCTGGTGCTTGTGTCGATCATATCTATAGTTGTATTATAATTCGTTTTATAAATAAATAACTCAATTGCAAATTATGGGCTTGCATTTGTGCCTTCTAGTATATATTGTGAAGTTGAAAATTTAAAACTGCACTTCCCATTTATATTCCTGTTAACATGTTTGATAAGTTATATTGACCGTTAAACAATATGTAGAATCTGGGACTGGAAATAATTACAAGTTAAACAGTTACCCTGTAATTGTGAGTAAATTCCTTTTTCCATTCCTAAATTGATTTGGCAAATACATATATTTGTATATGTGAAGGGGTTGATGTGTTCAAACTCTATTTAAACCTGAAAATTTGCATAGAACTGTGAATACCATGTAAATAGACTCTCCTCCATTTGCTACTGATATGTATATTGGTATGCCACTCGGCCGTTATAGTTTTGCTGATGATTGAATGGAATTAGTATGACACCTTCAAATGAATTCAAACATACATATATATCTACACTGTCATATCTATTAGTTTGCAATAGACTTAAGAAGGAAGAGAGTATCCCCTTATCTGTTGAGCAACTTCCGATATGAGATGGTTGACTCAAGAAATAAAATTCATTATAAACATATTTTGGTGTTTGAAAGAAATATAATTCATTATAAACAATATTTAAATCCTTTTAAATTACTCGTTCACCTTACACAGCAAATTCAGTAATTTCGTAATATCCCGAAAATAAAATATTATTGTATTATTAATATAATTTAAATATTCAAATTAAAAGGGTCAAATCCCATTATTTAAACACAAATCAATATTTTAAATAAATAAAATATTTCAAATAAATGGTCAGAAAATACGGGACATTACATCCACAGACCATGGACGGCTTGTATGCTTGTTTGTTTGATTTTGACGTGTAGTTGATTGTGTAATGTGAAATGAAATAAAAAATATTTTATAGTTAAAAATAGAATTTTTAACGTATATATGAAAGGAAATAAAAATAAACAAATCGGACGATTTGTTTATATACACACATTTGACTGATATTGATTGGGACGATAAATTTTACACATCGCCCAACTGCACAAATAAAATCTGTGTTTGATTGTTTGAAACCCCACACGGGTATTGGGATGATATTTGACGTACACTAATCCCGATTGTTTAGTTGTATGACGATCGATTGATTGACAAACTGTTATAAGCGTTGAATATTTATATTTGATGCTTATACAGTGTAGAATGCACTTTGGATGATGGTTGATTATTCATCGTTGTTATTGTATACATGTGTTGTAGAAAATCCATATAGTTAACATTATATGGTAATTGATTGGGCCTCATTCCAGTTTTGAAAAAGAAATATTTGAAATAGAAATATTTGAAATAGAATATTTGGAAATAGAAATATATGAAGCCGTGTGGATTAGATTGACGCCATTTTGACGTGAACGATATTTATATCGATTTTATTCATTTTATAATGAATATCGAAAGTGATTTCAAAATCTGATATTTTGAAAAGAATTGAATTCGAATTGAAATTGAATATAAATGAATTCGAATTGAAATTGAATATAAATGAATTCGAATTGAAATTGAATATAAATGAATTCGAATTGAAATTGAATATAAATGAATTCGAATTGAAATTGAATATAAATGAATTCGAATTGAAATTGAATTGAAATCAATTTGAAATGAATTTAAAACGAATTTGTAAGGGAAAATTCAATTTTGATTTGAATTTGAAAAAGAGGTTGAAATCGTTTTGAAAACGAATTTAAAACGATTTATTAAATACGTTTTAAAAAGAGAATCGACGAAGTATATATTATATATATTATATATATAATATATTGGCCTGAATAGAAAGCGCCGCGCCGCGGCAGTTCGCGAATTTCGACCATTGACTTCGAACGGATATTACGGGAGATCCGACCGTCGGCTTCTCCTAAAACCGGAACCGTTGGGTTCGTATCGAAAAGAGCTTTCTAACGAATATTAGAAATTAGAAATCTAACGGTTGGAATTGGAATTATGTCCAAATCAAATTTGGAAAAGGTCGCTGTAAGTGCAGTTCGATGGCCGTTGATGGAAATCGACTGTACGAGCCTTGATAAAATTATTAAAAATAGTAATAATTTGTATAGAATCATAAGAAATGATTTGGGAAAAATTGGGATGAAAAACTCCATATTTGAAAAGATAAAAATAGATTTTTATCGAAATGAACTAGTTTTGAACTAGAATTAAAATTCTATTTATTTTTAAATAAATAAATTGAATTTGAAAAGGGTTTTGAAAATAACCAAAATTTCCAATAATTGGATTGGAATAGATTTGAATCGAAATTGTCTGCGGAATATTTCGATGTTGGATTTCGTGATGATACATATATTGTTAAGGGAATTTGAAAGATATATTTATATCGTTATATCAATATGATATTTGTTAGTCGTAGAGTTTGATATTGAATATAAGCCGATATAATATCTATTCAGAGCCTTGTATTTAATATCAAATGTGATTTGGGTTTGTCGTGAATGGTGTCTTCATTAACACTGTTCTTAAGCCCAGTTGAGAAAAAGATTGAATCTTTTTATTTAGATTTAATGAAGTGTACCAATTAAATGATATTTAATGGGAATTGAATTGGTATTGATTTTTTGGTTTATCGTGAACAGTGTTTTAAATAACACTTGTTCTTTAACCCGATAATTAATGAAATGTGAGTTTGGGTTGTCGTGAACGGTATCTTCAATAATATTGTTCTTAGACCCAAAGGAGTTAAGAAAATCAGAAACTAACTGGAGATTAGTTTAGTTGAATGGTTTCTGGGGTATTGATCTGATGTTGGTTTCGGCCTTCGGGGTTAATACTTAGGGAACTGCTCACTTGCTAATTCACGGTTAGGGATTGATTGAAATGTGATGTGATTTTGGGTTTATCGTGAACCGTGATTTAAATGACACTGATTCTTTAACCCAGTCACAGATTAAAACTAAGTGGAGTTTTAATGAATCTTTAATTAGATTGAAAAGATCGAGAATTGAGTATCACCAGTTTTGCTCCAGGCGATAGTTAAATCTTTAATTAGATTTAAACGTGAAATGGTAATTGAATTTACCGATAACACCGTGGTGTTAGATATGAAATATTACCAGTTTTACTTCATGGGATGAATAGGTTGAGATTGGGAAATTAAAACAAATGATTACTCCGGTAAGATTCGTTAATCCCGACTAGTTTGAAGTGATATTCAAATGGAAGATTAAAGAATAAATTCAAGGAATTTATCTTTGATAAAATTAATGGGAACCTTTCCCTATGAATGTGAAATTTAGAAACTAACTGTCGGTTAGCTAAGCATAATGGTTTTTTGGATATTGATCTGATGTTGGTTTCGGCCTTCGGGGTTAATATTTGGGGAATTATTCTCTTGATTAATTTACGGTTAGTGACTGATGAATTGGAATGAGGCGTATGTTGTGTTTGTGTAACACTTGTTTATAATATACGCGAGTTATTTGGAAAGACCGGGTTTATCCCATTCTGAATAATTGATACGACGATAAGTCGAAGATGAAGACGGTGGTCGAAGACCGGAGGTCTTCACGTCGTTTGGGTAATTACTGATGATCTTGATTGGGCTGTACACCCAAGAAGATGGAAACAGTTGGTGATCGTCCAGACGTACTTGGAGATCGATGGATATGCGGGGTACTAGGTGCCTCCGGTTTCGTTCAGACCCAGAACGGACTTGTAAATGGACTGTGTGTCTGACATTGGATTTTAGTCTGTGTGATTGAATTCTATTAAATATATATCTGTTTGGCGGCGGAGAATTTATTCTCTTGCTTAACGCCCTTCTCTGAGACGTACGAGCTCAGGGGTTATATATTGATGGATATCAATCGCATGGAGTGAATTGCCTGTGTGGCATGCCTAAGTGGCAAATGATCAAGGCTTCTGTTGAAAAGCAGAGTCTTGTGGTGGATGATCAAAGCACGGCCTTTGTGGCTTAGCTTTGTGTAACGTTTGATTCGCGAGCTTCACACCCGGTATGAACCAAAAACGGGAGAGGACGTCAGGGAGGGCATGCGTTTCTTTCTAGCTAGAAGTGGCGTCAGTGGTTTTACACGCCCTGACGAGTTTGACTTATGTGGTTGTTGCTGTTGCGAGGCGCCTCGGTTTGATCGGACGATCCGGGTCCGGTGGAGTCATTCGTTGGCTCATTTACGCCCCATACGGCGGGGAAACGCATGTTCAGGATTTAAGTTTAATCCATATCGGTGGACCGGCCCTGAGGATCCAAGGGTCGATGTGCTCTGACCCTGAGGCTCGGGCTAGACAGTCTCGAATCGGTTGAGGACTATATTTTGCCTCGGTTCATAGATGGAAATCCAATTTCCAAATACGTGACATTTGCGGTTTTAATTGTAGAACTAGTATGGCGACATGATATATGGTACCCATGCCGTCTATGATTGATACTTATGATTTGAAGTTGTTTTATACACTATACACTGATAATAGTATCAAATGATTTGTTTTAAAACGTATCAAGCATTCTTTGGCTGTTATAAGGGAAAACCCTATCCCCCGGCTTGCGTTGCATTGTGTGATAGGACCTGGGTCTTACAACAGCTTCATTTTTTCTTTATTTAGCATTGCGCTGTTTGTTTTATGCACTGGTATTCTTGGGAGGAAACCCGTTCCGTGTTATACGGCGTGGTCCCTTGATTTACCTAACTTTAAAAATAAAGATTAATAACTGTTTTAGTTCTCACACCAGTCCCATGACTGACCTGGAGTTTATTGTTTTGACCTAAACTCTGGGTGCCCTTATTTTCGACACGGGCAGCTAGTAGTTTTGGTTTTGCAGATTTATATTCACAGGATCCTGGTTTACAGCTGGAATGATATCCGGAAAGCTTTGTATCCGTATATCTCTTCTAGTTGTGTATTGTATTATTTTCCGTTGCTATGTATTTAAATGTAATTTAAATCTCTGATATTTCTGTGTAATATTCATTCATACTCTGTATATTCTGTGTAATATTTCCCGTCTGCGTTCTATTTTGTCGTGTTCTCAAAACAATCAGGCGTTTCGAACGGTCTAGATCGGTTTAGCGACTGATTCGGATCGAGCGAAATTCCTTTTTGTCACATTTGGTATCAGGGCTTTGGTTTACAAAGCTTAGAGAACAAGGCACATTAAAACCATACGAAAGAATTCATCAGATATTGGATTTGTAATATCCAATCGGAATGACTCGTTAGAGATGGGATCAGTAGTATCCTAGAACGAGTGTGAAGAGAATATTTTTAAAATGAAAACAAATTTTGTTTTGAAATTTAAACCATTTCATACGTATTTGAATATTTATTCTATATTGATTTGGACAATCCGATATATAAAGATTTTGCATATGCGTCTTGCAAACGTGTATTCGAAGTTTTGATATACTGGATGGTTATAGAATCATACTCTAGTTGCCCGGGGATAATTCTGGTGATGGGGCACTGTCGCCAGTATTTATTTTCGAGTAACGAAAGTGAGATTTCTATATTTCCATTAGACCGGTGTGAGAACCGAAACTAGATAGGGCTTATTGTTGTGATTTGGCATCAAAAATAAGATTTTTGACTATATATCAAAGTTATGAATTTCAAAAGCTAATCAACTAATTGATTGATGGTTGTGTTGTTTGTTTATTTGTTTGATAATTTTGAACCATTACGCCTAATTGTATCAAATATTGAATTGTATTGAAAATTAGTCGTATTTGCTTGCATATACATGTACTTACATTGAACAGGTCATAGCAAGGAGGCTGGAGCAGAGAATAAAATTTGTTTGCCTGACAAATAGGTACATGTTTACCATAATTTACTGTTTTGTTTGGGTGATGATGATTTTATGAGCCGATTGGCTAGCCGCTTGGCTTTTTCTTTTTCTTTTTGAGATCAGAAGGCCTATATGGCAATTTCGGGATTTTCCCGTGGCTCCCGGTGCAGGGGAGGTTATGGCGAAATTTTTCGAAAATTTAGGGTGTTAGCCAAATTTTTGAAATTTTTGAAAAGTTCTTAGAAACTGAAAAGTTGAAGAACTTAAGCCGTAATGAAAATAACGAAAGTTGAGTTGATTTGTTAAACAACTTTCGGCTTCGTTCCTTTTCGGGGATGAAAAGTTTTAAGTGGGGGAGATTGTAATAACCCGGAAATCTGGGCCAATTTAAAAATTTTATTTTGGCAATTTTAGCGAATTTTGATTATTTAAAATGAATTATTTTAAATAATATCGACGAAAAATTTATTTTGAATATAATTCGACCGTATATATATTCGTTTGAATCGACGATAGAATATAAATAATTATTTATAAATATAAAAGGAATTGAAAATGGCGCGGTAGTTCGATAATTCGATTTCAAACTTCAAATGAATGTACTGGGTGCAAAATAAACCGGATTTTAGTGAGACCAAAAATAATGGAATCTATTCGTGAATATCTTTCCAACGAATCCGAAAAATTGAAATTTCATAGCGGGAATAAAAAGTTATGTCCAGTTGAAATTTCAGAATAGTCGCTATGGAATTTCGGCCGTTGAAAATAGCCATTTTGCAAACGACCTCGGATTTTGACGAAACCACTTTTGTTGGATCCGTGATGTCAAGTTATTGCTAAATTCCAAATTTCATAATTTTTCGAATCAATATGTGAGCGTGGCAAAGGAAAACGCGTTTGACCAGTTTCAGTTGATTTTAATCGACTGGAGAATGGACATTTTTCAAACGATCTCAGAATTCGATGAAACTAGTTCTGTTAGGACCGTATCGTCAATACGAAGCTAGAAAATATTTTTCGGGAAGTTTTCTAGTTAGTATGTGGCCTCGGTAAATTGAAATGCGCGTTCAAATTCAATATATAGAGTTATATGTTGATTTGGCGAAAACAGATCGTAACGATCGAATCAGCTTACGATACATATCCCATTGTGTTCGGAATGGGGGTAATTAGTTATGGACGACAGTCATTGGGTCTCGTTTTGAGTCAAGATGAAAAGCCAACTTTATCGGAAAATAATAATAATAATAAAATATATTTAAATAAACCCTTACCCTCCCTTCCCCATCCATTTTCAGATAACGAAATAAAAAAAAGGGTTGTGCCCTAGTCGACGGAATCGTGCCTCCTGGCGGACCAAGCCGCCACCGCCGGAGCTGGCATCTCCCCCCTCCACCGCCGCTTCACCTCTCTCTCCTCTCCACCCTTGTTTCTCTCTCCTCTGAAAGGAAGACCGATGCCAACGCCAAGAAAAACCCCGCCCAAATCGCGCCGCTGCCACTGCTTGGGTCCCGCCGCCGCCACCTGGATCCTAGCCGCCACCTCCCCTCGGCCCAGCGCCCCTCTCTGACCACCAGTCACCCCGTGGACCCCTCCATTGAAGAAAAACCCAATTTTTATCCTCTTCTGCGTATGCATTTCAATCCCCTACCTCCCCTTGCCTCTTCCTCCGACTGATTGGATCCCCAAACCCGCTGTAAGTTTTCATTTTTATTGAATGTAAGGAAAAATAGGATTTTTACTTATATAAGTAGCGAAGAAAATTGGGTTTTTCTGTATATGAATAGTGGAGATATATTGGATTTTTGTTCTAAGAATACCGATGTAAAAATATTTTTTTTAATATAGAAGTAATAAAAATATAATTTTAATTTAATCGAGAAGTTAAAAATATAATTTTTATACTAGTGGCATATTAAAAATATAATTTTTATATAGGTATGATAGTAAAAATATAATTTTAACTTGTGTAGAGTATTAAAAATATGATCTTTATATAATAGAAGATATAAAAGTACTATTTTTATATAAGTAGTGTATTGAAAATAGAATTTCTATATAATAGAGAATATAAAAATATTATCTTTATGTATGTAGCGAAATAAAAATATGATTTTTATTATAAATAAGTGAGAATAAAAAGAAAATGTGATTTTTACATCGATGAGATTATGAAAATTAGATCTTTATATATATGAAGTAGAATTAAAAATATGATTTTTATTTTATTGAAATGAAGCAATAAAAATATAATTTTTATTTGAACAGCGTGAAAAGAACGGCTTTGGAATTTCAAACAGATTCAGTCGATCCAGCAGTTCAACAGCAAAGCACGGCGGAGTGGAACCCTCTGTGAGAACTTCTCACTTTTAAATTTATTTTCTAGTTATATAAATATTTACTAGGATGCAGACGGTGTTTAGTAGCACCCGACACCCGTCGTCCACAGACCATGGACGGCTTGTATGCTTGTTTGTTTGATTTTGATGTGTAGTTGATTGTGTGATGTGATGTGAAATGAAATAAAAAATATTTTATAGTTAAAAATAGAATTTTTAACGTATATATGAAAGGAAATAAAAATTAACAAATCGGACGATTTGTTTATATACACACATTTGACTGATATTGATTGTGACGATAAATTTTACACATGGCCCAACTGCACAAATAAAATCTATGTTTGATTGTTTGAAACCCCACATGGGTATTAGGATGATATTTGACGTACACTAATCCCGATTGTTTAGTTGTATGTCGATCGATTGATTGACAGACTGTTATAAGGGTTGAATATTTATATTTGATGCTTATACAGTGTAGAATGCACTTTGGATGATGGTTGATTATTCATCGTTGTTATTGTATACATGTGTTGTAGAAAATCCATATAATTAACATTATATGGTAATTGATTGGGCCTCATTCCAGTTTTGAAAAAGAAATATTTGAAATAGAAATATTTGAAATAGAATATTTGGAAATAGAAATATATGAAGCCGTGTGGATTAGATTGACGCTATTTTGACGTGAACGATATTTATATCGATTTTATTCATTTTATAATGAATATCGAAAGTGATTTCAAAATCTGATATTTTGAAAAGAATTGAATTCGAATTGAAATTGAATATAAATGAATTCGAAATTGAATATAAATGAATTCGAATTGAAATTGAATATAAATGAATTCGAATTGAAATTGAATTGAAATCAATTTGAAATGAATTTAAAATGAATTTGTAAGGGAAAATTCAATTTTGATTTGAATTTGAAAAAGAGGTTGAAATCGTTTTGAAAACGAATTTAAAACGATTTATTAAATACGTTTTAAAAAAAGAATCGACGAAGTATATATTATATATATTATATATATAATATATTGGCCTGAATAGAACGCGCCGCGCCGCGCCGCGGCAGTTCGCGAATTTCGACCATTGACTTCGAACGGATATTACGGGAGATCCGACCGTCGAATTCTCCTAAAACCGGAACCGTTGGGTTCGTATCGAAAAGAGCTTTCTAACGAATATTAGAAATTAGAAATCTAATGGTTGGAATTGGAATTATGTCCAAATCAAATTTGGAAAAGGTCGCTGTAAGTGCAGTTCGATGGCCGTTGATGGAAATCGACTGTACGGGCCTTGATAAAATTATTAAAAATAGTAATAATTTGTGTAAAATCATAAGAAATGATTTGGGAAAAATTGGGATGAAAAACTCCATATTTGAAAAGATAAAAATAGATTTTTATCGAAATGAACTAGTTTTGAACTAGAATTATAATTCATTTATTTTTGGAATAAATAAAGTGAATTTGAAATGGTTTTGAAATATAACCAGAATTTCCAATAATTGCATTGGATTGGATTTGAATCGAAATTGTCTTCGGAATATTTCGATGTTGGATTTTGTGATTATACAGATGTCCTTATGGAAATTTGAAAGATATATATATCGTTATTTCCAATACGATATTTGTTGGTCGTAGAATTTGATATTGAATATAAGCCGATATATTTTCTATTCAGAGCCTTGTATTTAATATCAAATGTGATTTGGGTTTGTCGTGAATGGTGTCTTCATTAACACTGTTCTTAAGCCCAGTTGAGAAAAAGATTGAATCTTTTTATTTATATTTAATGAAGTGTACCAATTAAATGATATATAATGGGAATTGAATTGGTATTGATTTTTGGGTTTATCGTGAACAGTGTTTTAAATAACACTTGTTCTTTAACCCGACAATTAATGAAATGTGAGTTTGAGTTGTCGTGAACGGTATCTTCAATAATACTGTTCTTAGACCCAAAGGAGTTATGAAAATCAGAAACTAACTGGAGATTAGTTTAGTTGAATGGTTTCTGGGGTATTGATCTGATGTTGGTTTCGGCCTTCGGGGTTAATACTTAGGGAACTGCTCACTTGTTAATTCACGGTTAGGGACTGATTGAAATGTGATGTGATTTTGGGTTTATCGCGAACCGTGTTTTAAATGACACTGATTCTTTAACCCAGTCACAGATTAAAACTAAGTGGAGTTTTAATGAATCTTTAATTAGATTGAAAAGATCGAGAATGGAGTATCACCAGTTTTGCTCCAGGCGATAGTTAAATCTTTAATTAGATTTAAACGTGAAATGGTAATTGAATTTACCGATAACACCGTGGTGTTAGATATGAAGTATTACCAGTTTTACTTCATGGGATGAATAGGTTGAGATTGGGAAATTAAAACAAATGATTACTCCGGTAAGATTCGTTAATCCCGACTAGTTTGAAGTGATATTCAAAAGGAAGATTAAAGAATAAATTCAAGGAATTTATCTTTGATAAAATTAATGGGAACCTTTCCCTATGAATGTGAAATTTAGAAACTAACTGTCGGTTAGCTAAGCATAATGGTTTTCTGGATATTGATCTGATGTTGGTTTCGGCCTTCGGGGTTAATATTTGGGGAATTATTCTCTTGATTAATTTACGGTTAGTGACTGATGAATTGGAATGAGGCGTATGTTGTGTTTGTGTAACACTTGTTTATAATATACGCGAGTTATTTGGAAAGACCGGGTTTATCCCATTCTGAATAATTGATACGACGATAAGTCGAAGATGAAGACGGTGGTCGAAGACCGGAGGTCTTCATGTCGTTTGGGTAATTACTGATGATCTTGATTGGGCTGTACACCCAAGAAGAGGGAAACAGTTGGTGATCGTCCAGACGTACTTGGAGATCGATGGATATGCGGGGTACTAGGTGCCTTCGGTTTCGTTCAGACCCAGAACGGACTTGTAAATGGACTGTGTGTCTGACATTTGATTTTAGTCTGTGTGATTGATTTCTATTAAATATATATCTGTTTGGCGGCGGAGAATTTATTCTCTTGCTTAACGCCCTTCTCTGAGACGTACGAGCTCAGGGGTTATATATTGATGGATATCAATCGCATGGAGTGAATTGCCTGTGTGGCATGCCAAAGTGGCAAATGATCAAGGCTTCTGTTGAAAAGCAGAGTCTTGTGGTGGATGATCAAAGCACGGCCTTTGTGGCGTAGCTTTGTGTAACGTTTGATTCGCGAGCTTCACACCTGGTATGAACCAAAAACGGGAGAGGACGTCAGGGAGGGTATGCGTTTCTTTCTAGCTAGAAGTGGCGTCAGTGGTTTTACACGCCCTGACGAGTTTGACTTATGTGGTTGTTGTTGTTGCGAGGCGCCTCGGTTTGATCGGACGATCCGGGTCTGGTGGAGTCATTCGTTGGCTCATTTACGCCCCATAGGGCGGGGAAACGCATGTTCAGGATTTAAGTTTAATCCACATCGGTGGACCGGCCCTGAGGATCCAAGGGTCGATGCGCTTTGACCCTGAGGCTTGGGCTAGACAGTCTCGAATCGGTTGAGGACTATCTTTTGCCTTGGTTCATAGATGGAAATCCAATTTCCAAATACGTGACATTTGCGGTTTTAATTGTAGAACTAGTATGGCGACATGATATATGGTACCCATGCCGTCTATGATTGATACTTATGATTTGAAGTTGTTTTATACACTATACACTGATAATAGTATCAAATGATTTGTTTTAAAACGTATCAAGCATTCTTTGGCTGTTATAAGGGAAAACCCTATCCCCCGGCTTGCGTTGCATTGTGTGATAGGACCTGGGTCTTATAACAGCTTCATTTTTTCTTTATTTAGCATTGCGCTGTTTGTTTTATGCACTGGTATTCTTGGGAGGAAACCCGTTCCGTGTTATACGGCGTGGTCCCTTGATTTACCTAACTTTAAAAATAAAGATTAATAACTGTTTTAGTTCTCACACCAGTCCCATGACTGACCTGGAGTTTATTGTTTTGACCTAAACTCTGGGTGCCCTTATTTTCGACACGGGCAGCTAGTAGTTTTGGTTTTGCAGATTTATATTCACAGGATCCTGGTTTACAGCTGGAATGATATCCGGAAAGCTTTGTATCCGTATATCTCTTCAAGTTGTGTATTGTATTATTTTCCGCTGCTATGTATTTAAATGTAATTTAAATCTCTGATATTTCTGTGTAATATTCATTCATACTCTGTATATTCTTGTATTCTGATGGAATTGTTGTAATATACAATGAAATGTTCTCCCGTCTGCGTTCTATTTTGTCATGTTCTCAAAACAATCACGCGTTTCGAACGGTCTAGATCGGTTTAGCGACTGATTCAGATCGAGCGAAATTCCTTTTTGTCACATAAAGTCAAAGGATTTTATAAGAAAGGAAGTTATAAAAGAAAATATTTGTAAAATAAAAGAATTTTATAAAAAGGATTATTTACTTAGAAAGTAAATAAAGGTATAAAAAGGGTATTTACTTAGAAAGTAAATAACACTATAAGAGGAATATTTAATGGTTAAATAAATAGAGAAATAGAAAGAGAAATATTTGTAAAACATTTACAAATAAAATAAAAAGAGAGATATTTGTAAAACATTTACAAATAGAATTAAAAAGGGAATTTATTTATGAAATCAAAGGATTTTGTAAAAGGGATATTCATTTATAAAATGAATTAGAATGTATTAAAGAGAAATTATTTATAAAATCAAGGGATTTTATAAAAGGGAATTGTTTATATAATCCAAAGGGTTTTATAAAGAGGAATATTTAATGGGATAATAAATAGAAGTATAAAGAGATTATTTATTTAGAAAATAAATAAGGTATTATAAAGGATATTTATTTGGAAAATAAATGGGATCGATAAGGGAATATTTGTAAACCATTTACAAATAGGATGAAAAAGGGAATATTTGTAAAACATTTACAAATGAAATCGAAAGAGAAATATTTGTAAAACATTTACAAATAGAATTGAAAAAGAATTATTTATTTAGAAAATAAATAAAGATAAAAGGGGAATTATTTGAGAAAATAAATAGAATTATATAAAGGAAATATTTATATGGAATAAATATAGATAAATAGAAAAGGAAGTATTTGTAATCGAATAGAGTTTGTGGGTTAGAGTTAACCAGATAGAGTTAATTAAACATAATTTATCGAATTAGGATTAATTGAATATTAGTTATTCAATTTGAGTTGATCGAATATAGTTATTTGAGATAGAGTTAGTCAGACATATTTACTCAGGATGAGTTCCCATTTTGTATGACTGCTAACGTAATTCGCAGGGCTGCAGATAGCCTACGGCAGTCGGATGTTTCCTGAGGGAATCAGGCGTAACCATTGTGATAGCTGCGATCTAGAGTCAAGCGAATGGAGTTAAATCGAATATTAGATATTCGAAATAAAGTTAAAACAGACATAGTTATTCGAATATAATTTAAATCGAATATTAGTTATTCGATAAGAGTTGATCAAGTTGAGTTAAATAAGTCGAGCTAATTAAGTTAAGTTAATCAAGATGAGTTAATCTAACCGAGTTAAACCAAATAAGTTAATCCTAAGGAGTTAGTCGAATATCAGTTATTCGAATAGAGTTAAAGGAGTATTGAATATAGTTTATTCGAATAGAGTTAAAGGAAAGGGTATCGTTTATAGTTTATTCAAAGAGATATTAATCGAATATAGTTTATTCGAAAAGAGAGATTATCGAATATCGTTATTCGAAAGAAAGAGTTGTCGAATATAAGATATTCGAAGAGAGTTAATCGAATATAAGATATTCGAAGAGAGTTAATCGAATATAAGTTATTCGAAGAGAGTTATCGAATATAAGTTATTCGAAGAGAGTTATCGAATATAAGTATTCGAAGAGAGTTAATTGTATATAAGTTATTCTAAGTAATTTAATCGAATATTAGTTATTCGAAGTGTTAATCGAATATTAGTTATTCGAAGAGTGTTAATCGAAAGGAGTTATCGAATATAGTTATTCGAAGAAGGATTTTCGAATATAGTTTATTCGAAAAGGAGTTATCGAATAAAGATTTACTCGAAAGGGAGATATACGTCGAATTCGATTATACCGAATTCGGGAAAGTATTATTTACATTCCGGTTTTTAAATCAGGATTTATTTATTTATAAATAAATTAGAGTAGGTTAATTATTCAAAGTAAGAAATAAAAGTTAGATGTTAAGTTAGATATTTTAGAAGTAGGGTTTATAACGTTAGCGTTATAATCAATGTTTTCAATAAAGAAGTGGATTCATAAATAGAATCCGAGAGTTACGTAAGGAAGTTTGTTAAAGATTTAAAAGATAAACTTTGATTATTTCGAAGTTAAAACGTTGTTCAGTTAAGGTATGAGAGGTAATTATACCCCAACTTGATTGACTTCCTTCTTAACTAAGGAATGCTAAGGTTTGCTAGTGAAGGATGGTTAAGAGAATTTAGTTAATGAGCGTAATGGTTTGTGTTGGCATAGCGATGTTTATTTAAACATCTGTTTAAAACCAAATGAAGGAGATTTGGAAATGTTTTCCAAATAAGAATCAGAAATTTTTCTAATATAGAAAACAAGAAATGGGAATGTTTTCCATTGTTAATAACGTATATTTTCTAAATTTAGAAAATAAGAAATGTTGAATATATGGAAACAGGAGATAAGTAAATTAATGAACTAAAGAGATAAATGTTAAATGATGATTGATCGATATAATTTCCATCTGGAAATAATATCGTTGTATGCGCATGTGTTTTTCTTTGATAGTTAAATCACAGCCTATCAAAGTTTTGACCATTTTAACGTTGTTAATATGGAGAGACCGGTTTGATTATTATCCGAAGAACCACTCCGTATTGGCATAAGCGTTGTGAATCATATATGCTAAAGATAATTGAAGACGGAGTAAAGTGCAACGCCTGTTGTATAAATCTTAGGTAAAGATTGCCTAAGATGGATGTACTGAATAGTGCCTTTGGTTTGTCCAGTCCCAGGACAACTTGTATGGAAGAAGGTCTGACAGAGTATATCTAATAGATCGCGTAAGTTGATCTCTTCAAACGTATTCACGTTTGGTGGCGGAGAAATCCGTTTCTCTTAGCTGTATACCCGTGTTATTTTTGGATAAATCAATTTGTGATTTTAAAGGGTATGACGATGTGACATTCTAAGTGAATGAAGATGTGGCATGTAAAAGATAAGCGTAGCTTCTAGCCTCACATCCGGTAAATGACAAAAATCGAGCAGGCAGCATGGCTATGTTGGTAGCTCCCATTAGGGTGTATAATCACCTGTCTAGAGATATTCATTTCATTCTTTAATCCGTTCGATGCTGCCCCATCCGGGAAACAGTTGCTGATCCCAACCGTTGGTGATATACATTCGATACACTCAAGCGAAATGAGTGGTCAGTCATGTGTGGCTGGGTTGCAAGATGTTCTTGTTGAACCTAGTGTATTCCTCTCTAGAGGTACACTAGAGTAAGGTGGTTCCATACCTTGTCATAGTTGGAAATCCATTATCCAATAAGCGCTCGCGGTTTTAATTGTATACTCTATATGTAGAACGTGAGATGAAAGCGTTTCTGCTAGATGATTATTATATTGTGGTTGATAGACACTACTATAATATCAATGAGTTTTGATATAAAGATTATTCTGGATTCTCATAAGGGAAAAACCCGTTCCGTTATACGGCGTGGTCTTATGAGATATCGTTTAATGGCTCAAACTGTTTTAAACTGTTTTACTCATACCAGTCCCATGACTGACCCGAAGTTTATTTTGTTTTGTTTCCCTAAACTTTTGGGTGCCCAATTTTGTACGGGCGGTCAAGTAGTCGGGATTTATAGATACTTGAAGAGATGGAGCAGGAGGCTTCAGAATCATATAGCTATTGTTTATTTCCGCTGTGTTGTAAGTGCTGTACTTTGGAAATGATATGTATATTCAAGTACAGATTTATATTTCAAAGTTATGATATATATTATATGTTATTCGTTCCGCTGTGAGGTTCGTGTTACTCTGATGTTGTGTTCTTCTTCTTCTATTCTAAGTTTCTATCTTATCTTTCCTCACCCTCTAATTCGTTCATGGACTATCCGGTTATTTTCGATCCTTGGATGTTCGATATGTGTTGTATATCGGATAACCAAGATCGACTTTTTTTCCGGGTCGTTACAGTGGTATCAGAGCTTAAGGTTAAGTAATTACCTTGGCTCTGTGGCGTGACTCAGTAGAGATGGGCTTAGTAATACCCTATATTGAGTTTGAGTGTATATATACGAGAGCGTATTTGTTATTCAATATAAAATTGTTTTATATTGTGGAGATTTATTGGTTGGGTTGTTTATGTGTTCTGATCGATCAGTTTGATCCACTGTATCGGTAGGAGTTTATAAACACTCGAATACGATGAACCGACATGTTATGTTTTGAAAAGAGGGTAAAAGATATAATTTTACCCAAAGTTATATATTGATATAAAGGATTTATATTGGAATTATTATAATATACATTGGATATATTGGTTGTTATTATAATCGAGTAAGATTATAAAAAGTAAAATGGTTATGTAAAAAACCAATCAGAATTCATATAAGTGAAATATATGAAATCGAATTGAATTAAATCTGAATTTAAATCAGAATTGAAATGAAAACCCTGGAATTTGAATAAGTGTTTGTAATGGACTGGGATTAAGTATATAAGAATTTTAAATCCTGGGAGATTTTAAATTATTTTACAAGCATGGTGAAGGATATTTTGAAATGATTTCAAAATGAAAGTATTTAAGAATGAGTTTTGAAAGTGATATAGTATTGAACTCACTTCGATAGTTGGAAATAGATTCCGATGATGATCATGACATCATCGGTGTTCATTTTCGAGTTTTTAAGTGACAGATTACTACCAAAGGTTTTATTTTTGGAAATGTTTTGAGAAAAACAAGTTGTTTTGAATCCTGAAAAGGAAAGTTTGATTTTTGAGAAAAGAAAAGCTGTTTAAAATTCCCAGGGAAAGATTGTTTGAAATAAAACCAAATTAAATAGAAATTGTGGAAGTATTTTGGAATTGGATTAAAGCCAGTTAAGTGGAAATTGAATTGAAAATAGAACGATACTGAGTAAGATTGGATTTTGAATATAATTTGACTTAGGTAAGTAAATGGATTGATTTTTGAATTAAAAATCACATTTGAGTTATGAGCTAAAGGTAACTGATTAGAGGAATTAATTAGTTAATGTGGAATGATAACTTAACTTGGTTAAGTATATTGAATTGGTAAGTTAAGAGTTGAAATCAAGAATGGATCTTGGGTTTCAAATAGATTTGGTTTGGGGTATAAACAGATGATTTGGTTTAAGAATGAATTGAATTGAGATCAAGTTGGAAATGTATCGGTATATGCTGAGTTGGTAGCAAGTGAAAGTGATATAATGATATGCCCGACAAAAAGGTACAAGTTTATATTTTATATGGGTTTGAGATTTTGATGAACCGAATTGGCAAGCCGCTTGGCTATTTGATTTTCTTTTGGGTTGGAGATGGCCCAGAGAGGCAAGCTGTGGTTATACCGATTGAGCCATACAAAGGAGGTGCTGGCGAAATTTTTCGAAAAGTTAAGGCGTTGGAAAATTTTCAAGATTTTTGAAAATTTTCGTTGATAAGAATTAATTAATATTTTAATTGAAGTTTATTGGTTCAGTGAAACTGAAATTAAGAAGTAAACAAATAATTTGTAACCCAGTTGAAAGGGTTTGTTTTCTAGCAATTTCGAGGACGAAATTATTTTAAGTGGGGAAGAATGTAATGTCCCGTATTTTTACGGTCGAATTATTAATTTATTTAATTATTTAAAATATGGTTTGGTAATTTAAAATGGTTTAAATTAAATAACCTTGAATATTTAATTAAAATAATAATTAAATAATATATTTAATTCTGAAATAATCAGAATTAGTGGAATTCACAATATAATGTGAACTGGACAATTTATAATATATAATTCAGTTTAGAGTTGAATTATATTAACGAATATATTATATAAACGACAGTTGAACATATTAATTATATTATAAATATAATCGAGCTCGAAATGGCGCGGCAGTTCGTAATGTGGCGATTCGAATTTTAAACGAACATATAGAAGCCATTTTAAGTTGGATTTCGGTGAAACAAGAAACGTTAAGAGCTAGTGAAGTATATTTTTCTAGTGGAAGAGAAAAATCGGGATTTCGTCGTGTAGATTTTGATTTATGTCCAAATCAAATTTTAGAAAAGTCACTATGGAATTCCTTTATAATTTATAACGATTTATTTATATTTATAAAAGGAATTTCATTATAAATCGAATATCGATTTAACCGGGATTTGAAATATCGAGTTATAAACTCATATAAGAATATTCTGAAGCTGTGTGATATTCTGTTGTGAGTATATACGATAATATTTATTTTTAAATATTAAATTTAATTGTTTTTAAATATATTTATATATTTAAAAGGGTTATTTAGAGCTTTAAAAATAGCCAGTTTTGCAAACGAACTCGGAATTCGACGAAACTAATTTTGTTGGATTTGCAATATTAAATTATTGCTAGATTTCAGTTTTCATGATTTTTGAAGTCAGTATGTGGCCCTACGGGATTTTAGTGTGAAAAACAGTCTGTATTTTGACGGTTAAAAATACGTTGTGTGAGCAAACAGAGTTGGAATTCGACGAAACCAGTTTCGTTGGGACCATAATGACGAACTGTAGCTGCATGCCCATTTTCGTGATTTTTGGGTATCGTATGTGGTCACAGGAATTTTTAAGGACGAGTACATACAACGGTTGCTTAAAATTTAATATAATGATCGAATATTAAATTATTAAAAATATCCTATATAATAACTTAAACTTTCTTAACCTAAATTCATTCCCCATTTGGTCAAATATGAGCCACCAACATTTTTTTAATATCTAGTAAATTTTCATCAAATGAAAAATCAAAATAAATCCATAGAAAATTCCTAACATCATCAAACAAGGGTATTCGAACTTGTTAAGTCTTCCTCTTCATTTCTATATGCGTTTGGGTGAGTTCGACACCACATTGGTTGCTGTTTTTGGGTACAACGTGTAGCTAGGGTTCCAGTAATTGAACGATTGAATCTTTAATCCGCGATTTGGTGATGGTTTTTGGTTTTAGCATGTTGTTTAGGATCTCGTCGGAATTTGTTTGGGTGATTCGAGAGAAAAAAGTGTTGTTCGTCACTGTGGAGGTTGCGCTGTCACTGGAGACTGCGATGACCATCGTGAGTTCGAGTTTAGAGAGGATGGTATGGGGTTGAAGAGGATTCGAAGGAGAAGAGATTGGTGTAATTTGTTTGTGCTTATGTTGAAAAAGGAATTGGCAATGTGGAGCTGAAAATTCAGTCATGGCGTTGGAGCAAACTACTAGAGCGACGGGATTTCTATTTGAGGAAGACGGGGTGGAAGGAGGATCGGGTGTAGGGAGTTGGGTTGGGCCTGGGTGGTTGTGTAAGGCCCACTTGTCAATACATATAAGTTAGTTTTAATTTTGAAAGTTTATACAATCTTGTAAATCAAATATCTCGATCATACTTGATCAGAATTCAGCAAAACAAGATCCGTCGGGATCGTATGGACGGTGGCAACACCATGGAACTGACCGGAAGTCCATCGGAGCTCGTTACAATTTATGGCGAAATAAATTGTCCGTCTGAATCAACAGACGCAAATCGTTATTTTACGGTTAACACGAAATGTGAGTAAAACTCACCAACTCTGAACAGTTATACTTTTATAACGTATTCTTAGAACTGATAATTATCTATTGATTGCTGTGTGTTAACTGTTTGGTTGAATTGCTTGTGTATTGGTTGAAATTATAGATAACGATATATATATATATATAAATCGTTAATCAAATATTGATTCTGTTTATCAGAATATTTTATACTCGTGTTGTTTAACATCTGTGATGCAGGAAAACAGGTTGGAGGGATCCAACAGGATTCCTCAATATTTATAATACTGTTTGTTTTCATATATTGTGTTATATGATGTGGTGTATAATCTGTGATAGATTATAATGACACTGGTCCTGTTATTTGGTACTGTTGAATACCAAAAGAAATATTGGAATGGAAAAGGGAAATTTCAAACTGTGTATTGAAATAAAATATTTATAAAATCAAAGGATTTTATAAGAAAGGAAGTTATAAAAGAAAATATTTGTAAAATCAAATAATTTTGTAAAAAGGATTATTTACTTAGAAAGTAAATAAAGGTATAAAAAGGGTATTTACTTAGAAAGGAAATAGCACTATAAGAGGAATATTTAATGGTTAAATAAATAGAGAAATAGAAAGAGAAATATTTGTAAAACATTTACAAATAAAATAGAAAGAGAGATATTTGTAAAACATTTACAAATAGAATTAAAAAGGGAATTTATTTATGAAATCAAAGGATTTTCTAAAAGGGATATTCATTTATAAAATGAATTAGAACGTATTAAAGAGAAATTATTTACAAAATCAAGGGATTTTATAAAAGGGAATTATTTATAAAATCCAAAGGTTTTTTAAAAGGGGAATATTTATTGGGATAATAAATAGAAGTATAAAGAGATTATTTATTTAGAAAATAAATAAGGTATTATAAAGGATATTTATTTGGAAAATAAATGGGATCGAAAAGGGAATATTTGTAAAACATTTACAAATGAAATCGAAAAGGAAATATTTGTAAACCATTTACAAATAGGATGGAAAAGGGAATATTTGTAAAACATTTACAAATGAAATCGAAAAAGAAATATTTGTAAAACATTTACAAATAGAATTGAAAAAGAATTATTTATTTAGAAAATAAATAAAGATAAAAGAGGAATTGTTTGAGAAAATAAATAGAATTATATAAAGGAAATATTTATGTGGAATAAATATAGATAAATAGAAAAGGAAGTATTTGTAATCGGATAGAGTTAGTCGGTTAGAGTTAACCAGATAGAGTTAATTGAACATAGTTAATCGAATTAGGATTAACTGAATATTAGTATTCAGTTAGAGTTGATCGAATATAGTTATTTGAGATAGAGTTAGTCAGACATAGTTATTCAGGATGAGTTGCCATTTCGTACTACTACTGTAATGATACGCATTTTGCCCGACCTTAATCGATCGCTAGATCGATCAAAATCGATCAAAACCCGCATACGTTAACTTTGGGAATACAATACATTAGAACAATAACAACAGACTTTTATAAACATCATAATAATGTTTCAACAGAGTACAGAATATCAGAGTACATCGATAAATAAAATACAGCAGATGATAAATTACAATAATCTAATACAATACACAGCGGAAGACCTTCTATGCTCTGGACCCAGCTTTAAGCTTCGATCCAGAATCCTGCTCAAGAGATAAATATCTGCAAAACGCTATTCATCTGGCCGTGTGGAAAAGAGGGCACCCGAGGTTGCAAAGTGAAACAAACTATAGGTCAGTCATGGGACTGGTATGACAAATCTAACTTAACTTATTTAATAATAATAAGGCTAATCACAGGACCATGCCGCTAACGCGGAACGGGTTTACTCCATTGGATTGCCGGTGCATAATTAAAGTAAATCATCAAACAACGCATGCTTTTTAGAAAAATGAAACCATTATAAGACTCAAATCCCATCACACAATGCAACGCTAACCGGAGGATAGAGTTTTACCTTATAATGGTCAAAAATGCTTGATATAATAAAACAATTTTGATATTATTATTAGCGTGTATATGTTTGCGAACAAATTAGACAATTGTAAACAACTGTAAAATTCGTTCGTCTTTCCTAAACAACAAGGATTGTTGTAGAGGGTGTCGAACTCTGGGACCAAATTATTTTATTAATAAATCCAATCAAGTTATCCCTAACTTTTGATTGGTGGAAAACAAAGAAAATAGCAGAAATTAAATAAAAGAGAGTTTTAACAATAAGTGAAAGCAATTAGGGGATAATGACATAGATCAGATTCATAATCATCAATAGCCAAAAGATTAACCAGATCTAATACATGTTTCTGTCACAAACATGAATCAATGATAATAGGTTTTTAGAAACAAATATGTAAATAACGACAAGCATAGCATATGCAGGAGCTCAGCTCTACAACCATAGACTATCAGGACAGATTCACTAATTAATTTCTAAAACCCTAAAATTAGATCTAAATCTGATAATTGTTAGACCGAACACGAATATACCCTGTGAAGGAGCATAGCTCTTAAACGACACAGAATATGAAGGCTCAGATCTAACCCTTGAACAGATCTAGATCTACATATATAAAGTCCTCATCCTTTGGCTATGTGATTCATATCGAATCATATCTATTAGCGTCATCACCCCCTAATCAAAGGGGATTAGCTAGACATAGCTAAAGAAGAAGAAAATAAAAAGAAAATAACAGACATGAACATAAATAAAATGCAAATAAAAACTAAATAGAAGAGAGAAAGAAGAGTTTTATTCCAAGCAGAGGATCACAGAATAAAACTAAGTGTCTTTTACATGAATGAGATACAAGGTATTTATAGCTGATATGACAAAGACTACTTGGCGAATTCCACAATGTGGGACTAAAGAATTAGCCCAAATAACACATAAGCTAGTGTGAACGGGGTTGTAGAGTAAGAGGCCTTGTAAGTGAGCCAGTGTGAACGCGTGCAGTGCATGAATGAGAAGCCTTGCAAAGGAGCTAATGTGAACGCTACATGAGTGAAATGGTCTGCAATTGAGCCAATGTGAACACAATATGAGTCTTTAGTGAGCCAAATCTACCCAACTGAACTCTATTTGCAACCGTTTTTCAAGCTTTAAACTCTTCAAGCTTTAGTAATTTCAACTTCACTCTTTTTCAGCAAATTCTTCATGCTTTATTCATCAAATGCTCTAAACCATGATTCTTGTCAACAATCTGAAAACACAGCTATAAATACACAATATCAATTATTTAAAAGATAAAATAAGATAAATATGCGGATAAAATATACACATTTACATGTATATCAGTATATGTTTTCAAAAAAAACATTTCAATCATAATATCAATCATAGACGGCATAGCTACCATATACTATGCCGTCGTACTAGTAATACAATCAAAACCGCATGGGTCATATTGGAATTTGGATTTCCATCATGAACCAAGGCAAAAGATAGTCCTTACCGAATTCGAGACACTCTAGCCCGTGCCTCAGGACTCAGACTCAAGTGAGCCCTTGGATCTTCAGGGTCGGTCCACCAAAGTGCAATGGTTGGATTAATTATGCATGAGCAATACGTTTCCCTGCCTTATGGGGCGTAAATAGAGCCACTAGGGCCTCAAATAACCGAGGCGCCTCATTCCATCATCCACATAAGTAAAAATGACAGGCCTTGTAAAAACCATGACACCACTTCTAGCTAGAAAGAAACGTATGTCCTCCCTGCAGTCCTTACTCCCGTTTCTGGTTCATACCGGGGTGTGAGGCTCGCTTAGTAACGCTATACACAAAGCTATGCTATTTAAAGCTGTGCTTTGATCATCAACCACAAGGCTCTGCTTTTCAACAATAAGCCTTGATCATTTGCATCTTGGCATGCCACATTGTCAATACATACCATACCATTGATTTCTGCCAATATATAACCTCTAAGCTCATACGTCTTAGAGAAGGGTGTTATGCAAGAGAATAAATTCTCCGCCACCAACAGATATATATTTAGCAGCGATCAATGAATACAGTATAAAGGAATACAACGTCAGACATACAATCCATTTACTAGTTCGTTCTGGGTCTGAACGAAACCGGAGGCACCTTATACCTCGCATATCCGAACAATCAACAATACCTCTGGACAACTACCACTGGAACCTTCTCAAGGTAGCATCTCCAATCAAAGGCATCAGTAGTCCTCATCCATTCGATGTGAAGATCACCGGTCTTCAACCACCGTCTTCATCTTCGACTTGTAATCGTCGTAGTAATTATTCAGAATGGGTTAAACCCGGTCTTTTCGAATAACTCGCGTATTTTATAATAAAAATCAAGTGCTATAAAACACATCATATGCTACATTCCAATTCAGAATATTCTTTTAATTAGATATTCACATTATAGGGTAAAGATTCCCATTAATTTTATCAAAGATAAATCCCTTCAAATTTATTCTTTAATCTTCTTTAAAGATTCATTAAAACCCCAATTTGGTTTTGATATCCAAAATCATTACTTTATGATTATACAGATTTAAGAAATATATCTGATCTTTTAACTAGGTTAAAGAACAAATGTCATTTAAAAACATTGTTCACAATAAACCCAAAATCATCTTCCATTAAATATGGAATTTTCATAGAAATCAAATCAATATATATAATCGATATACATTTCTGTATCAAACCAATAATATAAAAGGAATAACGGCAAAGCCTTTTAAATTCCATATATAGTAACGGTCTTCATTCACAGAAGCTCATCTCGGTTATTATTAAATTGAATTCCATTCAATTCCAATTTAATATATTAAATTGGAAAACTTTACATTTGGAAATTTTCCATTAAATCTTAATAAAAAGATTTATAAATTCCAAATTATATTTTCAATGTTAATTGGGTTAAAGAACGAATGTCGCTAAAAACACAGTTCATAATAAACCCAATTCACATTTCATTTTATTCTAATTACTAAATATAATTAGAAACTCTAATAATCTTAACAAAAGATTTACTCTTTTCATATGGGGTTTAAGAACAGTGTTATTTAAGACATAATTCACGACAAACCCAAAATCTAATTTATTTAATTTAATTCCAATTAAATGTTAATTTATTGGAAAACTTCTCTAAATCTTAATTAAAAGATTTATTCTAGTTAATAACTAGTTCATTTCGATAAAAATATATCTTTATCTTTCAAATATGGATTTTTTCATCCAAACCCTTTTAAAATCACTTATTATGATTTTAAATAATTTTTCCATATTTTTAATAATTTTATTATCGCTTGTGTAGTCGGTTTCCAACAACGGCCACCGAACTGCATCCATAGCGACCTTTTGCAAATTTGATTTGGACAAAATTCCAAATCCAACCATTAGATTTCAAAACTCTTATATTCATTGGAAAGCTCTTTTCGATACGAACCCAACGGTTTCAGTTTTAGAAGAATCCGACGGTCGGATCTTCCGCTACGCCAATTTGAAGTTAACGGTCGAAATTCGCGAATGGTCGCTGCGCGGCGCGTTCTATTCAGGCCATTAAATAAATATATAATATATATATCGTTGATTTCTATTATAAACCATTTTAAAATGATTTTACCTCCTTTTCAAATTTTAAAGCAAAACTGAATATTCTATATTTTAACATATTAAAATATTCATATTTACAAAATATGAGATTTATAAATCGCTTCTTTTTATATTTATTTTAGAATGAAATAAATCGATTGATGAACCCGTTCGGGTTAAAAATGGCGCTTCTACTTAACGCGGCTTCACATGTCAATATTTTTATTCTTCCTCGAATATTATTTTAAAATATTTATTATTTTAAAATATCCTTTATTTTAAAGAGATTCTTTATTTTTGAATATTCTTTATTTTAAAATATTCTGAATCGGAATGTAACTTAATCATTTACCATACGAATTAGTCATATGGATTTCAGACATCGCATGTATATATATAACAATAATGATACATAATCACTAAGCAATCCATTCACAACCAGAGTGAAAATTATAATTGTGTGAGCGTTAAAATAAATAAATAAATAACGCTCAACACAAACTGTCAATCCATCGATTGACATACCGTTAAATATTGGGACTAGTGTATGTCATCCCAACACCCGTGTGGGGTTTCCAAACAACAGCAGTTCATCTACATAGATTATTGGTTAATAAGTTTAACCAATTTCCACTGTTAACATTATAAATGAATATTTATAATTTACTTTCAACAAACCATATATTTAATGTAACTTGGCATGGTCTATGACCTATTTATTTGACTAACATAAATGACATGTTTATTTAACATGGACAAGATCTAAATATATGGCCTTTTTAATGTAACACGACATTAATCTAAATATATGACATTTTTAAATAAAATGGCATAAATTACATTATTAATTCTATAATAAATGACATGATTCTAATATATTAATATTTTTAATTTACATGACATTTTTAAATAAAATGATATTTCTAATATAATGGCATTTCTAATATGATGACATTTTTAATTCACTAACAAATTGCTAATAATGTTTTTGAATAAACAAAACGTATAATGGTTTTCTTCTACTACATGTAAATGGTAATGTTTTGAATAAACAAAACATACAACTACAAATGATTCTTTTTAACCAAAGGTGGCATTCCTATATAAAATGTTATTTTCTTACGTTGACAATTCTAGTATGACATAACCAATAAAAAATGTTGTTTTAATTTTGACACAAATCTAATATGGCAAAAAAAAATGATATTTTATTTTGGCACAAATCCAATATGACAATTTTATTCAAATGGAACATTTATCACCTAAAATGACATTTTGATTCTAATGAAACATTTTTAATAATAAGAATGTTATTTTTCCTTATGTAACAATTTACAACAAAATGTTTATTTACCCTTTTGTTTACAAATCATAATATGAAAATAAAATGTTTATTTTCATTTGGTATACAAAATCTACTGCAACTTTTCTGTAACAACCCGAAAAATCTGAACCAGTTTAAAATTTTTAATTTGGCTAATTTAGTGGATTTTAGATATTTAAAATAAATTGTTTTAAATAATAACGACGAAAAGTATGTTTGAATCGATGTTTCAAAATAAATATAATTATTTTAAATTATAAACAAGGCCTGAAATGGCGCGGTAGTTTCAAAATTTCAATTCAAACTTTGACTGACTGTACCGGGTGCAAAATAAAACGGATTTTAGTGAAACCAAAAATATTTAAATCTGTTAGTGAATATCTTTCTAACGATTTTGAAAAATCGAAGTTTCATAGCGGGAGTCAAAAGTTATGGCCAAATGAATTTTCAGAAAGGTTGTTATAGAATTTATATAGCCCGTGAAAATAGACATTTTGCAAACAACCTCAAAATTCGACGAAACCACTTTTGTTGGATCCGGGATGTGAAATTATTGCTAGGTTTCAAATTCCATAATTTTTGAAGTCAATATGTAAGCGTGGCGAAGGAAAATGTGTTTGGTTGATTTCAGTTAAATTGGATCGACCAGAAAATGGCCATTTTCCAAACAGTCTCATAATTCGACGAAACTAGTTTTGTTGGGACCGTATCATCAAAACATAGCTAGATTTATTTTTCTGGAATTTTTGGGATCAGTATGTGGCCCCGACAAATTGAAATGTACGTTCAAATCGAATATTGAAGGTTTTATATTTTAATTTGAAGGAAAACTGACTGAGACTATCGAATGGGCCTACGAAACATATCCCATTGTGTGCGGAATGGGGGTATTTAGCTAGGGACAATAGTCATTGGGTTTGGATTGGAGTTCGTATGAGATAAGGGGTATTTTCGAATTTTTTAAAATATATAAATAAAACAAAAAATCCTATTGGCTACCACACTTTTCTCTCTCCCCGACTTCACTCCAGGCGATGGCGAAAAGATGTTCAATCCTTCCCTCCTCTTTTTCTTCAAATCCACACACCAATACCCCTTGCTCCTTTGGAGTATTTTGTAGAGGGCAGCACGAGCTTCAAATCTATATAAGGTTTGGATTTTTTCGTTCAACGTTTGAGGAGTTTTGACCCTGGGAAGATCCGCCGTTTCGAGCCAGATTGAGCCTCCACCGCCGCGCCGAGTTGAACGCCACCACCCTCTTTCTGAGCGCCTCTCCAAGCTCTTTGCCACTGCGAAGGCCGATCGTCGAATCACTACGAGATTGGATCGAAATTCCTAAACCTAGTTTTGAATATTTCAGAAAGGTAATGGTTTAAATTATTTTTAACTGTTCTATAGCACTTCTAAGCGCTACGGTTTATGATTTCACTATAAAAATCATATCTTTTTCGTTTCTTGTCGAAATCCAGTGAAACAAGAAACAGTGGACTCGGGCGGACGTCTTCTACATTATAGAAGAGACCGGATATTTTTCAGAGCCTTCTGCTATTTTTGGTGGAGTGGAACCCAATGTGAGATTTCTGAATTATAAACGATATGGAAAACAACGATGTATAAATTATATAGTCGATGTATGAGTTATATAAGCGTTGTACACCACATGTATAAGCGTTGTATAAGTTGTATGTTCGATGTATAAGTTATATATGCGTTGCAAAAATAATATATGCGTTGAAACAAATTGAAATGATATTGAAGTGAAATTGAAATATAGTTATATACGTATATATATATACTCCCCTCGTCCACAGACCATGGACGATATATATTGGTTGTGATATTGTTTGGATCATTGGTTGATGTGAAATTTGGTGAATATCATGAATGGTTGATTTGAAATGATTGATTGTGATTGAAATCCCAATAGGATTAGTATATGCGAAAATTCGTCTGCGTACGAACTAGATATTGAAAATACCCATTGTCAAAAACCGCGAGGTTTTAAGTTAGAGCGAGGAGTCATACTAGGGACGATGCCGGTTTTAACTACCCTGCCGTTATGCTGCCGAAATTTTCAATAATATTCATGTGTTAGAATTATTTTCATGTGTTGAAACTATATTCATGTGTTGAATAGAACTTCATATGTTGAGTAGAAATTCATGTGTTGAATGAAGTTCATGTGTTGAATAAATTGTTTTACAATAATATAAATCACATTTTTATTATATATATAGACTATATAAAATATTAGTATTTTAAATAAATTGTTTTAACACCAAAAATAACATTTTTACCTTATGTATGAACTATATAAAATAATCGTGTTTTGAAATAAATTGTTTTACATTAAAAATCACAATTTTATTATATATATAAAATATTGAAAATATTCATGTGTTGAATAGAAATTCATGTGTTGAATAGAAATTCATGTGTTGAATAGAAATTCATGTGTTGAATGAAGCTCATGTGTTGAATAAATTCTTTGAAAGATAAAAATAACATTTTTATTATGTATATCAACTATAGAAAATATTCATGTGTTGAATAAAGGACTAGAACGATAAAAATCATATTTTTATCGTATATGTGAAGTCAAAAACATTCATGTGTTGAATATATAGATTGAACAATAAAATCTACATTTTTATTGTGAATATGAAGTGCTAAAAATATTCATGTGTTGAATAAATATTTTTGATGATAAAAATATCATTTTTATCAAATATATGAAATGAATATAGTTTTGAAATCGAAGAAAGAATTATATTTATATATATTTATATAAATATAATTAAAATAAATCGAATAACGAAGCTACAGTTCGTATTTTGAAACCGTGATTTCAAACGATTAGTGCGGGAGATTCGACCATCGGATTTTCCCAAAACTGAAACTGTTGGGTTCGCTTTGGAAATATCTTTCCAATGACCCCTACTTTGTGAAGATCCAACAGTTGGATTGCCTGGAATGTTTAATTCAAATCTGAAGAAAAACAGCGCCAGAGTCGATTATATTTATATATAAATATAAATATAATTAAATTAAATCGAATAACGATGCTGCAGTTCGTATTTTGAAATTGTCACTTCAAACGATTAGTGCGGGAGATCCGACCATCGGATTTTCCCGAAACCGAAACCGTTGGGTTCGCTTTGGAAATATCTTTCCAACGACCCCCACTTTGTGAAGATCCGACGGTTGGATTGTCTGGAATGTTTAATTCAAATCTGAAGAAAAACAGCGCCAGAGTCGATTATATTTATATATAAATATAAATATAATTAAATTGAATCGAACAAAGACACTGCAGTTCGTATTTTAAAATCGTAACTTCAAACGATTAGTGCGGGAGATCCGACCATCGGATTTTCCCGAAACTGAAACCATTGGATTCGTTTTGAAAAGATATTTCTAATGATATAAAATTTGTGAAGATCCAATGGCCTGAAGCGTCGTTTGAGTGAATTGGCTATTTTTAAATAAATAAAAATAGCGATAAATCATGATAAAATATTATAAACGATATGGAATGAAAATAAACTGAATCTGCTTAGTTTATGTGATATTTGATGGTTGAATGTGTTTGGCGTGAAAATTACATAAAAAAAAACAGAATTAGTGATATCGAATAATTTAACCTTTGAAATGAATTGATTTGAAATTCTAAATATACGTGAATTATTTGAAAAGGCCGAGTTAATTCTCATTTCAAATAATTGATCGACGATTGAAAGTCGAAGATATGAAGACGGTGCAAGACCGATGATCTTCACGTCGGATGGAGGGGTGCTACTGATGCTCATGATAGGAGTAGGGGCTGAAGTAGTAGCCGTCCGGACGTACTTGTGGATTGTACGGATGTGCGAGGTATTGAGTGCCTCCGGTTTCGTTCAGACCCAGAACGAACTTGTAAATGGACTGTGTGTCTAACATTGGATTTTGTTCTATGCTGATTGATCTCTATTAAATATATATCTGTTTGGCAGCGGAGAATTTATTCTCTTGCTTAACGCCCTTCTCTGATATGTACGAGCTCAGAGGTTATATATCGATAGAAATCAGTCGCATGGAGTGAATTGCCTGTGTGGCACGCCTAAGTGGCAGATGATCAAGGCTTCTGTTGAAAAGCAAAGTCTTGTGGTTGATGATCAAAGCACGTCCTGTGTGGCGTAACTTTGTGTATAACGTGAATTCGCGAGCCTCACACCCCGGTATGAATCGGAAACGGGAGAGGACCTCAGGGAGGACATGCGTTTCTTTTTAGCTAGGGTGGTGTCAGTGACCTACCAGCGCTGACATTTATATTATTTTCACCTGTGTGGTTGTTGCTGTTGCGAGGCGCCTCGGATATATCGGTGACTATGTGGAGCAGATGGAGTCATAGGATTCATTTACGCCCCAAAGTTCGGGGAAATGCCATGTTCAGGCATTTTAATCCACATCGGTGGACCGGCCCTGACGATCCAAGGGTTGATGCGTTCTGATCCCGAGACTCAGGCTAGACAGTCTCGAATTCGGTAAGGACTATCTTTTGCCTTGGTTCATGATGGAAATCCAATTTCCAAATTCGACACCGTGCGGTTTTGATTGTATATATATATGGCGACATGATATATGGTACCCATGTCGTCTATGATTGATAGTTATGATTGAAATTGTTTTTGAAACATATATACACTAGCAATACTATCAAATGATTTGTTTTTCTCGTATCAAGCATATTTTGGCCATTATAAGGTAAAACTCTATCCTCCGGTTTGTGTTGCATTGTGTGATGGGAACTGAGTCTTATAATGGCTTCATTTTTATAAAAAGCATTGTGATGTTTAAAGGATTTATTTGTTTTAAAGTACTGGCAATCCAATGGAGTAAACCCGTTTCGCGAAAGTGGCGTGGTCCTGTGATTAGCCACATTGAAAAATGTGTTAAGTAGATTTCTCATACCAGTCCCATGACTGACTCGTAGTTTGTTTCACTTGCAAACTTGGGTGCCCCTATTTCTACATGGGCAGCCTTGTATTCAGGTTTTAGCAGGCTCTTTCTGGATTGCTGGAGCTGAAGATGGATTCTATCATTTATCTCTTTTTAAGTTGTTCAGCTCATGTTGTACATATTATGTTTTATTTTCCGCTGTAGACATTTATGTATAGCTGAACTGTAATTGTACTAAGTAAGATCCTGTATACTGTGTAACTCTGATGATTATGTTTATCCAGTGTATTCTATTGTACATTATCTGGTGTATTTAATTATTTCTGTTCTTCTGTTATCTGTTTATGTGTTATATTCCAAAGATTACCCTCGCCACCATCCTATTGGGGTTTGGGGTCGTCACAAACGTGGTATCAGAGCTTTGGTTAAGCTTAGTTCTGGTATATAACATATTAACGAACTCGTCAGAAATAGAACCAGTAGTGTTCTAGGACGAGTAACTCATTACAGATAGGATCTGTAATATCCTAGTATGAGAATAGCAGAATGAAATACACCTCGATAGACATATTTACGTTCAAGTATACGTCTCTATGCTTTAAAATTACCTTTTCTCTTTGCCTAACACTTTGTCTGCTATTTGCAGACTTTGAAAAATGAGTGTCAGAAACAGAAGGAATGAAGAACCAGATCTGGAGGCTCTATTAAAGAGATATCGAAATCTGCGTGGAGCACAATTCTCGGGCAATGAATCCCTTATTCAAACTCAAGCTTGGATGAGTTCTGCAGAAAGGATTTTTGAACGTTCCCAGCTGAGTGATGACCAGAAAAGATTAGTGGCATCTTGGGCACTCAAGGATGAAGCTTTAATCTGGTGGGAAACGGTTACTAAGGATAATCTAGAAGGTAATATTACCTGGGATAGATTTAAAGAAATTTTCAGTAAAAGATTTATTCCTCCAGAAGCAACTGAGCGGTTATGCGATGAATTCTACTATCTGATACAAGGAGATATGAATATCCCAAAATATCATAAGAGATTCAATGAACTTTCTCATTTTTCCCCGCATCTAATTCAAGATCCAAAGAGGAAGAATCTGAGGTTTATTAATGGGCTCCAAAGAAAATACCAGAATAGTGTAATGGGGCATGTGAAGCTTCCTTTTTCTGAAATGATATACATGGCTTATCGGTATGAAGATTTAGATAAGAGAGGCCTTATTGTCGATGAAGAGGAAGTCAGTTTTAGCAATAAAAGGAAGTTTGAAACTGATAGCCCAGAGACAAGTGAACAGCCTGAGGCCAGTACGAAATCTGAGTTCAAAAAGAAGCCTAAGTTCAATCGGGAAAAGGTTAAGTCTAAGAAAGAACCAGTAAACACTGCCATATGCAATAACTGCAGTAAGCAAGGGCATTTGACCAGGAATTGTAAACCCTTGAAAATGCAGAAGAAGAAAGGATCAAAATCCAATCGGAAGCAGAAGAAGAAGGGGTTTAAACCCGATAACCAGTTTCAAGAGATTAGAAAATGCAGTCAATGCCAACGGACTGGTCATCTTGCAAAGGATTGCCAACTGTTTAAGAAATCCAAAGCAGTATAAGTAAATGAAGTAGCAGAAGTTCCTGGATCCCCATCTAGTAAGGAAAGGCCAGATGTTTTAGAAGGCACGCTTACTATCAAAGATATTCCAGTTAAAGTATTGTTTGATACAGGCGCCTCGCGAAGCTTTGTTGCAAAGAATGTGGTTAAGAAGATGGATTTGAATTTGAAAAAGCTCAAAGAACCCATGACCGTCCATAATCCGGTTGGGGGTTCCCTTGATCTTAGTTAGGTTTATGGGGTGCCGGTTTCTTTTTCCCGTTATCGGTTCCCTACCATCGCGGTCGTCATGAATTTTACAGAATTTGATCTAATCTTGGGTATAGACTGGTTAACCAAATATGAAGCTGAGGTTAAATGCGCCGACAGAGTCGTTAAGGCGAAGATTAAATCAGGTGACTATATAACCATTCCCTGTGAAGGTCAGAATTCTGATAGAAAAGACTTCTGGGCAGCTTTGGATGTTTCTCCTGCTCAAATAGAACCTGTTCCTGTTGTTCCGGAGAATATTCCGGTCGACATAGAAAATATTCCTGTCGTGAAGAACTATGCGGATGTGTTCGAAGAAGTTGTTAGCTTACCTCCGCAGAGAGAAATTGATTTCAAAATCTCTTTAGTTCTGAATGCAAGGCCAGTAGTTCACGCTATTCGAAGAATGACCTTGAAGGAGAAAGAAGAGTTAGATAATCGAACTCGACAGCTTGTATGGAAGGGTCTAATCAGGCCTAGTTTTTCTGATTGGGGAGCAGCAGTGGTATTTATCCCAAAGTCAGACGGTACTCTCAGACTGTGTGTAGATTATCGTGACTTGAATAAGCAGACGCTGAAGAACAAATATCCATTGCCGCGGATTGATGATTTGTTGGATCGATTGAATGGTGCACAAGTGTTTTCACGGATGGACCTAGCTACAGGTTTCCATTAGCTTCGTATTGCCGAAGAATGTGCCCCTTTGACAACATTCTGAGGCCCAGATTTATTCTACGAGTGGTTAGTAATGCCGTTCGGCTTATGTAACGCTCCAGCTTACTTTGTCGATCTAATGAACCGGGTATTCAGAGGAGTATTGAATAAATTCGTTCTGGTTTTTATTGATGATATATTGATCTTCTCTAAATCAGAAAGCAAGCATGAAAAACATTTGGAACAAGTGTTAGAAATTCTGAGAAAGAATGTGTTGAAAGCAAAGTTCTCCAAACGTATATTCTGGCAAGAAGAAGTCAAATTTCTTGGCCACGTCGTGTCAAAGCAAGGAATTTTAGTGGATCCCAGTAAAATCACTGCTATTCAGAATTGGAAACAGCCTCGTACACCCACAGAAGTCAAAAGTTTTCTCGGACTGGCCAGTTATTATCGGAAGTACGTTAAGAATTTTTCGAAGATATCCAGTCACTTAACAAAGCTTACTAAGAAACATTCGAGATTCAACTGGACTCCCGAATGTGAAGCAGCTTTTCAGGAGCTGAAGTTAAAATTGACGACTGCTCCAGTGCTCACAATTATTGATGGCAATCAGGATTTAAAAGTCTGGACCGATGCTTCTAAAGAAGGCCTTGGCGTAGTGTTAATGCAAAGAGGCCATGTAGTCGCTTATGCTAGCCTTCAATTGAAACCACACGAAAAGAATTATGTAACTCACAATCTTGAATTGCTAGCTATCGTGTTTGCTATGAAAATCTGGAGGCATTATCTATTGGGTGAGAAGTTTGAATTATACACTGATCATCAATCATTGAAGTATTTATTCACCCAAAAGGATATGAATATGAGGCAGCAGCGTTGGTTAGAATTTTTCGCGGCATATGATCTTGATATCTTATACACTCTGGGGAAAGCTAATATTGTAGCTGATGCTCTCAGCAGGAAGAATGTAATTATCGCCAGTCTTATTATCACGCCTTCATTGATTGATAACATATCTGCTCTTCAGAAGGATGATCACTTCATTCAGAAGATCAGAGAGAGAATTCAGAAAGGCGAGCCCTCGAGTTTTCAGATAGATAACGAGGGGATTCTTAGGTTAAAGGGTCGGATTTGTGTTCCAAACATTCCTGAACTCCAGAGAGAAGTATTAGATGAATGTTGCAAAGCCAAGCTTAGCATCCGTCCAGGAGTGAGCAAGATGTATAATGATATCAAACGCACTTTCTGTTGGAAATCTATGAAACGAGAAATTTCTTTATATGTTAGCCAGTGCCCTACTTGTCAACAAGTCAAAAGCGATCAGCAGAAGCTCGCTGGCTTTTGCAACCTTTCGAAATTCCAGGTGGAAAGTGGGAACAGATTTCTATGGATTTCATAGATGGTTTGCCCAGAACCCGGAAAGGAAATGGCAGTATTTGGGTGATCGTAGATCGTTTCACGAAGACCGCCCATTTCATACCTGTCAAATCGAATAGAACTGCTCAGAGTCTGGCGCAGGTTTATTTCAAAGAAATTGTTAGACTGCATGGGGTTCCCATGAGCAACGTTAGTGATTGTGACCCGATTTTTGCTAGTAAATTCTGGGAAGCATTCCAAACAGAATTGGGAACGAAACTGAACTTGAGCACCGCATATCATCCTCAAACAGATGGTCAAACTGAGAGGGTGAATCGTATTCTAGAAGATTTATTGCGGGCTTGTGTTATTGATTTTGGCGGATCATGGGAAGACCATTTGCATTTGGCCGAGTTCTCATACAACAATAGCTACCAAGCGAGCCTGACAATGTCACCATTCGAAGCATTGTATGGTAGACCGTGCCGATCTCCTGCTTGTTGGGTAGAACCTGGTAATAGACTCGTATTGGGACCTGATATGATTCGCAAAGCTGCGGACAAAGTCAATTTCGTTAAGAAACGATTACTCGCCGCTCAAAGCCGATAGAAAAGCTATGCAGATAAGAGAAGAAGAGATATATCATTTGTTGTTGGCGAACATGTGTATTTGAAAGTATCTCCGATGAGAGGAGTAATCCGGTTCGGTAAAACCGGGAAATTGGCACCCAAATTTATTGGCTCGTTTCCTATTCTAGAACGGATTGGAACTCTAGCTTATAGGGTTCAATTGCCTGATTGGTTGCCTGGAGTACATAATGTGTTTCACGTATCTCAGCTTCGAAAGCATGTTCATGATCCAGACTTGATCGTGGAAGAAGCAGCGCAATGAGATATAGAAATTACTCCAGAATTGGCTGTGAGAAGAGAGCCGCTAAAGATTATTGGCAAAGAAACCAAAGAGCTAAGGAACAAGAAGGTTCACTTAGTCAAAGTGCAATGGAGTGGAGATCCACGAGATTGTACTTGGGAAACAGAGGAAAGCATTAAGAAAGCCTATCCTAAGTGCAGGGTGGATATCACTGATTGACTCTGGTGCAAGGTACATTTACCATATCTTTGCACTACCATTTTATTCTCTACTTTGCTGCTGTTTTCTTTTCATGCATGTTAGCCTTTTAATTATATAGTCTGAATGATTTTGAAAGAGTATATGAATTAATTAGTATATTTTTGAAAAGTTAAAAACAAATTGATTGGTGGTTGCGTTGTGTGATTGTGGATTTGATTAATCAAATTATTATAATGATAGTTAATTTAGTCAATAAGAGAATGAAGTTAAATGTATGCAATTGAGCAAGTATTGAACTGATTTAAAAGTAGATAGAAATATAAACATGTGCATTATATATGTGTGAACAGGTTATGGATAAACGGCTAAGCAGAGGAATAAAATTGTTTGCCCGACAAATAGGTACATGTTTATTGTATTTCTTGGGATTTGATGATTTTATAAGCCGATTGGCTAGCCGCTTGGCTAGCCGCTTGGCTTTTCCTTTTTCTTTTAGATTGGTGAGATCCATGGGAGGCTATTTGAAATATCCCGAAGCTCCCCGTACAAAGGAGGTTATGGCGAAATTTTTTCGAAAATTTAGGGTGTTAGCAAATTTTTTGAAGAATTTGAAAATTCTTAGAAACTGAAAAGTTGAAGAATGATAGCCAGAAGGAAAGTTGAGTTGCTTAATTAAACAACTTTCGACTTTGTTCCTTTTCGGGGATGAAAAGTTTTAAGTGGGGGAGATTGTAACAACCCGGAAAATCTGAACCAGTTTAAATTTTTTTAATGTGGCTAATTTAGTGGATTTTAGATATTTAAAATAAATTATTTTAAATAATAACGACGAAAAGTATGTTTGAATCGATGTTTGAAAATAAATATAATTATTTTAAATTATAAACAAGGCCTGAAATGGCGCGGTAGTTTCAAAATTTCAATTCAAACTTTGACTGACTATACCGGGTGCAAAATAAAACGGATTTTAGTGAAACCAAAAATATTTAAATCTGTTAGTGAATATCTTTCTAACGATTCTGAAAAATCAAAGTTTCATAGCGGGTGTCAAAAGTTATGGCCAAATGAATTTTCAGAAAGGTCGCTATAGAATTTATATAACCCGTGAAAATAGACATTTTCCAAACGACCTCAGAATTCAACGAAACCACTTTTGTTCGATCCGGGATGTGAAATTATTGCTAGGTTTAAAATTCCATAATTTTTGAAGTCAATATGTGAGCGTGGCGAAGGAAAATGTGTTTAGTTGATTTCAGTTAAATTGGATCGACCAGAAAATGGCCATTTTCCAAACAGTCTCAGAATTCGACGAAACTAGTTTTGTTGGGACCGTATCGTTAAAACATAGCTAGATTTATTTTTCTAGAATTTTTGGGATCAGTATATGGCCCCAGCAAATTGAAATGTACGTTCAAATCGAATATTGAATGTTTTATATTTTAATTTGAAGGAAAACTGACTGAGACAGTCGAATGGGCCTACGAAACATATCCCATTGTGTTCGGAATGGGGGTATTTAGCTAGGGACGATAGTCGCTGGGTTTGGATTGAAGTTCGTATGAGATAAGGAGTATTTTCGAATTTTTTAAAATATATAAATAAAAGAAAAAATCCTATTGGCTACCACATTTTTCTCTCTCCCCGACTTTACTCCAGGCGACGGCGGAAAGCTGTTCAATCCTTCCCTCCTCTTTTTCTTCAAATCCACACACCAATACCACTTGCTCCTTTGGAGTATTTTGTAGAGGACAGCACGATCTTCAAATCTATATAAGGTTTGGATTTTTTCGTTCAGCGTTTGAGGAGTTTTGACCCTGGGAAGATCCGCCGTTTTGAGCCAGATTGAGCCTCCACCACCGCGCCGAGTTGAGCGCCACCACCCTCGTTCTGAGCGCCTCTCCAAGCTCTTCGCCGCTGTGAAGGCTGATCGTCGAATCACTGCGAGATTGGATCGAAATTCCTAAACCTAGTTTTGAACATTTCAGAAAGGTAACGGTTTAAATTATTTTTAACTGTTCTATAGCACTTCTAAGCGCTACGGTTTATGATTTCACTGTAAAAATCATATCTTTTTTGTTTCTTGTCGAAATCTAGTGAAACAAGAAACAGTGGACTCGTGCGGACGTCTTCTACATTCTAGAAGAGACCGGATATTTTTCTGAGCCTTCTGCTATTTTTGGTGGAGTGGAACCCAATGTGAGATTTCTAAATTATAAACGATATGGAAAACAACGATGTATAAATTATATAGTCGATGTATGAGTTATATAAGCGTTGTACACCACATGTATAAGCGTTGTATAAGTTGTATGTTCGATTTATAAGTTATATATGCGTTGTAAAAATAATATATGCGTTGAAACAAATTGAAATGATATTGAAGTGAAATTGAAATATAGTTATATACGTATATCTATATCTCTATATATATATATATATACTCCCCTCGTCCACAGACCATGGACGATATATATTATTTGGATTATTGGTTGATGTGAAATTTGGTGAATATCATGAATGGTTGATTTGAAATGATTGATTGTGATTGAAATCCCAATAGGATTAGTATATGGGAAAATTCGTCTGCGTACGAACTAGATAATGAAAATACCCATTGTCAAAAACCGCGAGGTTTTAAGGTAGAGCGTGGAGCCGTACTAGGGACAGTGCCGGTTTTAACTACCCTGCCGTTATGCTGCCGAAATTTTCAATAATATTCATGTGTTAGAATTATTTTCATGTGTTGAAACTATATTCATGTGTTGAATAGAAATTCATATGTTGAGTAGAAATTCATGTGTTGAATGAAGTTCATGTGTTGAATAAATTGTTTTACAATAATAAAAATCACATTTTTATTATATATAGACTATATAAAATATTAGTATTTTAAATAAGGGTGCGTTTTTTACAGGTCCCTGTTATAGTTTCAAAATAGAAAAAAAACCCGGTCATAAACTTATTGTAAATTAGGTCCCTATTTTCTGAAAATTCATCAAAAAAATATAAAAAAATCATGTAAATTCGTATTTAAATAAAACATGTAAACGCTAAAAAATTCAGAACAAAAAATCATCAAACAAGGCGTCAAAAATCAAAAAACAGAAAAAAACGAAATTTCCAGTTAAATGCATAATAGTATGCACATATATCATTTTCCTGCATACATCCGTGCTTATTTTTCACTACATTCATCTTCGTTGATTTTTCTTCATGCAAATACGTGCATACATGTGTGCAAATATTTCAAATACTTGCACACATTTGTGCAGGTTTATTTTCAGATTTTAATCCGAACACAGCTTACAGAAAAGTTGCATACATATATGCAATTATCAGTAATAATTGCATAAATGTATGCAACTATTTTTTTTTGATTTCCGTACAATCCTGACATTATTTCCAGATTTTAGAATTTTTTTTTTAAACACGAAAGCACATTTTTTAAAAATAAAAATAAAAAAAGGCGGAAGTAATAAAATATGGGGCGGGTTTAAAATTTTCAAAACTTTTTTTTTTAATAAATTAGGTCCCTACTTTTAGCCAGTGTGTTATCTTATAAAAATGTTGCATACATGTGTGCATGTTTTCTGAGAAATTTGAACATTTGGATGCAAATAAAAATGAACTGAAATTTTAACTTAAATCTATGCGCTAGAAGAACAGCAATAATTGCACATATGCATGCAATAAAATCAAAAACGTGCATAATATTACGCATTTAACTGCAGTTTTTTCTGTTTTTTTGCTGTTTTCTTCTTTTTGACATTATTTTTGTTGTTTTTTTAACTGAATTTTTTGTATAATGCATAATATATTTTATTACTAATTTACGATTTTTTTTTATTTTTTTAATTATTATTTTATATGTTTTGAAAATAGGGACCTAATTTATATTAAGTTTATGACCGGATGTGAGCCTAATTAAGTTTCAAAATAGGGATGTGAGCCTAATATTCACTTTAAATAAATTGTTTTAACACCAAAAATAACATTTTTACCTTATGTATGAACTATATAAAATAGTCGTGTTTTGAAATAAATTGTTTTACAATAAAAATCACATTTTTATTATATATATAAAATATAGAAAATATTCATGTGTTGAATAGAAATTCATGTGTTGAATGAAGCTCATGTGTTGAATAAATTCTTTGAAAGATAAAAATAACATTTTTATTATGTATATCAACTATAGAAAATATTCATGTGTTGAATAAAGGACTAGAACGATAAAAATCATATTTTTATCGTATATGTGAAGTCAAAAACATTCATGTGTTGAATATATAGATTGAACAATAAAATCTACAATTTTATTGTGAATATGAAGTGCTAAAAATATTCATGTGTTGAATAAATATTTTTGATGATAAAAATATCATTTTTATCAAATATATGAAATGAATATAGTTTTGAAATCGAAGAAAGAATTATATTTATATATATTTATATAAATATAATTAAAATAAATCGAATAACGAAGCTACAGTTCGTATTTTGAAACCGTGATTTCAAATGATTAGTGCGGGAGATCCGACCACTGGATTTTCCCGTAACCGAAACCGTTGGGTTCGATTTGAAAATATCTTTCCAACGACCCCCACTTTGTGAAGATCCAACGGTTGGATTGTCTGGAATGTTTAATTCAAATCTGAAGAAAAACAGCGCCAGAGTCGATTATATTTATATATAAATATAAATATAATTAAATTAAATCGAATAACAACGCTGCAGTTCGTATTTTGAAATCGTAACTTCAAACGATTAGTGCGGGAGATCCGACCACCGGATTTCCCGAAACCGAAACCGTTGGGTTCGCTTTGGAAATATCTTTCCAACGACCCCCACTTTGTGAAGATCCAACGGTTGGATTGTCTGGAACGTTTAATTCAAATCTGAAGAAAAACAGCGCCAGAGTCAATTATATTTATATATAAATATAATTAAATTAAATCGAATAACGACGCTGCAGTTCGTATTTTAAAATCGTAACTTCAAACGATTAGTACGGGAGATCCGACCGTCGGATTTTCCCAAAACTGAAACTGTTGGATTCGTTTTGAAAAGATCTTTCTAATGATATAAAATTTGTGAAGATCCCACGGTTAGATTTTCTGATATGTGTAAATCAAATCTGAAGAAAAACAGCACCACGGCCGCGTTATGGCCTGATGCGTCGTTTGAGTGAATTGGCTATTTTTAAATAAATAAAAATAGCGATAAATCGTGATAAAATATTATAAACGATATGGAATGAAAATAAACTGAATCTGCTCGGTTTATGTGATATTTGATGGTTGAATGTGTTTGGCGTGAAAATTACATTAAAAAAACAGAATTATTGATATCGAATAATTTAACCGTTGAAATGAATTGATTTGAAATTCTAAATATACGTGAATTATTTGAAAAGGTCGAGTTAATTCTCATTTCAAATAATTGATCGACGATTGAAAGTCGAAGATATGAAGACGGTGCAAGACCGATGATCTTCACGTCGAATGGAGGGGTGCTACTGATGCTCATGATAGGAGTAGCTACCTCGAAGGGGCTGAAGTAGTAGCCATCCGGACGTACTTGTGGATTGTACAGATGTGCGAGGTATTGAGTGCCTTCGGTTTCGTTTAGACCCAGAACGAACTTGTAAATGGACTGTGTGTCTGACATTGGATTTTGTTCTATGCTGATTGATCTCTATTAAATATATATCTGTTTGGCGGCGGAGAATTTATTCTCCTGCTTAACGCCCTTCTTTGAGATGTACGAGCTCAGAGGTTATATATCGATAGAAATCAGTCGCATGGAGTGAATTGCCTGTGTGGCACGCCTAAGTGGCAGATGATCAAGGCTTCTGTTGAAAAGAAAAGTCTTGTGGTTGATGATCAAAGCACGGCCTGTGTGGTATAGCTTTGCGTATAACGTGAATTCGCGAGCCTCACACCCCGGTATGAATCAGAAACGGGAGAGGACCTCAGGGAGGACATGCGTTTCTTTCTAGCTAGGGTGGTGTCAGTGACCTACCAGCCCTGACATTTATATTATTTTCACCTGTGTGGTTATTGCTGTTGCGAGGCGCCTCGGATATATCAGTGATTATGTGGAGCCGATGGAGTCATAGGACTCATTTACGCCCCAAAGGGCGGGAAAACATAGTGTTCAGGCATTTTAATCCACATCGGTGGACCGGCCCTGATGATCCAAGGGTCGATGCGTTCTGATCCTGAGACTCGGGCCAGACAGTCTCGAATTCGGTAAGGACTATCTTTTGCCTTGGTTCATGATGGAAATCCAATTTCCAAATACGACACCGTGCAGTTTTGATTGTATATATATATGTATATGTATATATATATATATATGGCGACATGATACATGGTACCCATGCCGTCTATGATTGATAGTTATGATTGAAATTGTTTTTGAAACATATATACACTAGCAATAATATCAAATGATTTGTTTTGCTCGTATCAAGCATGTTTTGGCCATTATAAGGTAAAACTCTATCGTCTGGTTTGTGTTGCATTGTGTGATGGGAACTGAGTCTTATAATGGCTTCATTTTTATAAAAAGCATTGCGATGTTTAAAGGATTTATTTGTTTTAAAGCACTGGCAATCCAATGGAGTAAACCCGTTCCGCGAAAGTGGCGTGGTCCTGTGATTAGCCATATTGAAAATGTGTTAAGTAGATTTCTCATACCAGTCCCATGACTGACTCGTAGTTTGTTTCACTTGCAAACTCGGGTGCCCCTATTTCTACACGGGCAGCCTTGTATTCAGGTTTTAGCAGGCTCTTTCTGGATAGCAGGAGCTGAAGATGGATTCTATCATTTATCTCTTTTTATGCTGTTCAGCTCCTGTTGTACATATTATGTTTTGTTTTCCGCTGTAGACATTTATGTATAGCTGAACTGTATTTGTACTAAGTATGATCCTATATACTGTGTAACTCTGATGATTATGTTTATCCAGTGTATTCTATTGTACATTATCTGGTGTATTTAATTATTTCTATTCTGTTTTTATCTGTTTATGTGTTATATTCCAAAGATTACCCTCGCCACCGTCCTATCGGGGTTTGGGGTCGTCACATTTTCTTAACAAAAACATTATTTTAATCTTCCTCAACAAAATGCTATGCCATTTTCTCCAATGTCATATTTTATAACAAAAATGCTATTTTAATTCTAATGCATATTTTATATCAAAAATGCTATTTTATTTCATGCTTTGTTCGCATCTAAAATTGCAAACAAAAATGCAACCTTTATTTCCACCTTTTATTTGCATCAAAGAATGCAAGTAAAAATGCATCTTTTTATTGCAATATTTTATTTGCATCAAAGAATGCAAATAAAATATAACTTTTTATTTCAATGTTTATTTGCATCAAAGAATGCAAATAAAAGTATAACTTTTATTTCATGTTTTACTTCTGCATCTAAAATTCAAACAAAAAAGGTAATCTTTTTCTACAATGTTTATTTGCATCTAAATATGCAAATAAAAATGAAATCTTTTTCTTTGAATTGACCATTTTATTTCTAGTGCAACATTTTGATAACAAAATGGTATTTTATTCTAATGTACGCTTCATAACAAAGATGGTATTTTATTTCTAATGTACATTTCATAACAAAGATGTTATTTCTTTTTCCTATGTAACATTTATATGAAAATGTTATTCTTTATCCTATGTAACATTTATATGAAAATGTTATTCTTTTTTTTTAGGTAACATTTTCTAACAGAAATTATATTTTCGTCTGACATAACATTTTCAATTAAACAAAACATTACTAACTAAAGTGACATTTTTAATTAACAAAACATTACTAACTAAAGTGACATTTTTAATTAACAAAAACATTACTAACTAAAGTGACATTTTTAATTAACAAAACATTACTAACTAAAGTGACATTTTTAATTAAACAAAATACTACTAACTAAAGTGACATTTTTAATTAACAAAACATTACTAACTAAAGTGACATTTTTAATCATATATGACATTACTAATGGAATGAACATTTTTAAACAAAGTGATGTTTTAATTCTAATACTAACTAACATGTTAAAATGACAAACATGAATTTACATGTTTTTATTCATACAATTCAATACAACCATCTAGCGCAACCAAGATAAATCCAAATATTATACAACACATATTCATAAATTTTACATAGCATAAATATAAAATTTGCATCGCAATTAATAAATAATTTTATTTAAAAATAGAGATCTCACCAAGATTTTATCTGAATTTCTAGCTAGCTCTAAATCTGATCTGGTCAACTCCATGTTGTAGATCTCGTCCATACGAGTCCATCGCAATTTGAATTTTTCGATTCTGATATTGTATGAAAGAATTATGATCATTTAAACATTGACTAATCTTTAATTAATTAATTTTTTTATTAAACATTTCTTCCTTAACCTTAATCCACTTAAAGTCGTCATCTTCTGTACAAGACGAACCCATCACCACCGAAACGGATCCACCCATCGCCGCCAGTCTATGCCATAGGACCCCCATTAGACCCGCCGCCGTCGAAGTCCCGACCGCCCTCGACCTCCACCTTGAAGAAGCACCAACTCGCACCTCCTATGGTGCTGAAAATTGAACCCAAAAACCGCAACTTTCAGTGCCAATTTCAGCCTCCATGTCGACTTAGGCCCGATCACCACCGTTGAATCCCCTAACCTTGCCATGCTCGACAACATTGATGAAGAAACCCCTTGAATCGCTGTGTGGATTTGGATATTTTAGTGGATTTGAATCGGAGCTTCCTGGCCATTTGAAACGAGATGGCGGCTGTTGTGAGGAAATAGGGTTTCGTATTCTACTGTAAAGGGGGCCGTATTTATACTGTATTTTTAATTTATTTAATTATTATATAATTCATTTATTCACAAAAAGCCCGTTCTCTCATATTAACTCCAAATCAAACCCAACGGGTGTCTCCTCTAGCTAATAACCCCCATCCCGGACCCAATGGAATATGTTTCGTAACCCAATTCGGCTGTTACAATATGTTTTTATTTAAATTAAATTATAAATCAATATATATTTATGCCTCTGACAAGGCCCCAATTGTAACCATTAGGCACAGATTGCTTGAATCCAATGTTAAAACGATCTTGTGCCAAAGCTTCCTTGCCTGCCGTAATGCCTTCTCGGTATCCCATATTGTGAAACTGATCTTTTCTCAATTTCCATTCTCTATTCAGTATGGATGCATCACCCATACTATCATTAGTATCATGTGTTTCTTCATCTTCACCCCAAATGTTTGAATCATCCTCATTCTGGTCGCTTCTTACATCAATAGATTGCCCTGTTGATCCTTCCATTCGTTGTGCAAAATCAAACACTTGAATTTCAGATTGCAGAAGGGCGTCGACTAAAGACGAACTAGATAGGCGGCACTAGACTGGAGAATGAGTATGATGCTAACTTCGGTGGAGGAGAACTAGAGGAGGTTGATTGCTGCAATGCTAGTCAAACCCTTTTTTTATCAATAGAATGCAATACAAAGTCGGGACATACTCCGTTCGGCGAGGAATCGAAGCAGTCAGCCTGATCAAAATAAAGCAATACAAAGGCGGCACATAATCAATGCGGTGTATTAGGTACTTCTCTAAATCAATGTCTCCATCTTTTAATTCCCAAGCTCCAGTTAAATATTTATGATCAGTAGAAGGATGAGCCTTTTATATGCTATAACATAAGACTTAAAAAGTGACCATCATACACCATTTCATCGTGGCCTTCAAATTTTGTACACAGTGGGTACAGACTACTTTCTACTAATTTGGTAGGGGCTTAACGATGCTAATTTTTATCAAATTCTGCTTTAAGTTATTATATAGATGTCAGATTGCTAAATTTTTCTATAAAACAATTTGAAGGTTTAGATTCAATCTAAAGTTTAATGGACCTTACCGTTTAATACGAGAGTTTTGTATAAGTTTGCATTAATTGAAGCATACTCTCATTTAGTAATTTTTTTTAATTTCTTGCATGAATATATCTTCAGTTGGGAGATTTTGTTGAACTGGGATTGTATAATCAGAGGTTTCTTCGAAGTAAAATTACATAAATTGGGAATTACTGTAATGTGTATTAGACTATTAGTTGTGTTTTCCTTTCTCTGGAATTGATTAGTCAGGTGGTAGTAAGATATTTGTTGTAACTTTTGCTTTGTATGCAACATAGTATATATCAATAATTAAATTTTAAAAATATTTCTTCCCTGAAAATGCTGTCTAGAGTTGTTGTCTGTCTTGATCCCTGGAATGTCGCCAAAAACTGACAAATTATTTATTCTTATTGATGGAAATCAAAGGCTGAAGCGGTTATGTCTTGAATCGGAGAAGCTTCAAGAATCAAACAAAGCACTCTATGACACCATAAAGAACATCAAGGTAAATTTTATCTCAATCTTTAGGATGATATTCCTTTGGTATTCCTTTAGCATATGATTTATGATTAACTTTACATGATGAACAAAGAATGCTTAATTACTAATTACATAAAACATACCAACATAATTTAGACTTGTATCATGATAACTTCAACTGTTTTTGTATTGCAAAATGCGCTAAATAAGAAGCTTTTTTGTATATGGTACATATGGCCATTGGATTCCTTGTTTACAGGTTTGTAGATCTTACTCATGTATTTTAATTACTACATGTCATCAAAACATACTTCTGTCCTCATAGAAAATATTCTGATTACATTTATATTTATGCTCAGTAGTGTTTTGTAGGATTTTAACCGGAAATTTGATCATTCTTTCACATGTTCATTGAACAGATTGACGCAAACATAGATGGAGAGGTTGACTTTTTGGAATTTGTAGCTGCAGCGTTACTTTTTGGGATGGTTGTATTATGTATTCTTTGATGTAAGAATCTTTAGTATGTCTATTATGTAATGTTGAATGTTGATTATGAGATGAGTGATTAATATAATACATTGATTATGAGATGTGTGTGTTGATATTAATTGCGCTGTATTTAAATTAGGATTGTGTATTGAATGGAACACAAGTTATGTGTGTGATGAGTATATATATAGTAGAAGGGGAATAGCAGCGGATTACCAACAAAAAAAGGAGGTTAAATTTACCTTAATTTAATTTTCGTCGCTAATCTCTTGGTAATTAGTAAGGGTTTACTAACAGATTTTTTAAATAATATTTTATTCTAAATTAATAATCCGTCGGTAAATCATCGGTATATAAATTAAAATTAAAAATAAATTAAATTAATAAATAATATTTATTTTTATTATAAAATTAGAAAACGTCGGTAAAATGTCGGAAATCACTTGCGAAATTCCGTCGCTAAATCTGACACAGATACCGTCATGGTTTTTACCGACCACTCACTTATGTAGGAAATCCGTCGCTAATACCTATTTAGCGATGGATTAGCAGTGTATTCGGCCGCCACTATTTACAGCTTTTCTTGTAGTGGCTCCAGGCGACGGCGGCGTGTTCAGCAGAAGGGAGCGACGCAATTTGGGGTACCGCGGTTTCCTTTTTTTGTTTCTAAACGAAGAGAGAGAGATAAGTGAGGGTTGACCTAGTTATTTATATATAATTTATATACATTTAATTCCATGAAGTTACATTTTTTATCCGAACCCCAAACAAGACCCAATGACTGTTGTAATAACCCGGAAAATCCAAACCAATTTTAAAAATTTATTTTGGCAATTTTAATGAATTTTGAATATTTAAAATGAATTATTTTAAATAATAACGACGAGAAATTTATTTTGAATAGAATTAGAACGTATATATTTATAAAGATCGACGTTAGAAAATAAATATTTATTTTTAAATATAAAAGGAATTGAAAATGGCGAGATAGTTTGAAAATTCGATTTCAAATTTCAAATGAATGTACAAGATTCAAAATAAACCGGATTTTAGCGAAACAAAAATATTAGAATCTATTTGAAAATATCTTTCCAACCAATCCGAAAAATTGAAATTTCATAGCGGGAATAAAAAGTTATGTCCAATTGAAAATTCAGAATAGTTGCTATGGAAAATATAGGCCTTAAAAATGGAAATTTTGCAAACGACCTCTATTTTCGATGAAACCACTTTTGTTGGATCTGGGATGTCTAGTTATTGCTAGATTCCAAAATTCATAATTTTTGGGATTAATATGCGTGCTTGGCGAAGTAAAACGTGTTTTGACAGTTTTAGTCAATTTGTATCGACCAGAAAATGACCATTTTTCAAATGGTCTCCAAATTTGATGAAATTAGTTTTGTTAGAACTGTATCATCAATACGAAGCTAGAAAATATTTTTCGGGAATTTTTATAGTCCGTATGTGGCCCCGGTAAATTGAAATGTGCGTTCAAAATTAATATATATATTTATATTTTGATTTTGACGGAAACCTATCGAAAAAGCCAAACTGGCTTACGATACATATTCCATTGTGTCCGAAATGGGGGTAATTAGTTATGAACGACAGTCGGTGGGCTCGATTTCGAGTTTGAATTTTAAAGTAACGATTTGGGATTAAATGATTAATTAAACTTACAAAGTCAAAGCCCTCCCCTTTTCCTCTTTCTCTCCCTCACTTTCCCAAAATCGTTCAACGTAGAAAAGAAGATGAAAAAAAAGAAAGAAAGAAAAAACAAAAACAAAAACCCATCGCGCCCAGCGCGACACCCACCGTCGGCCTCCGCCCAAGCCGCGCCTCCCTCCGCCTTTCCTCCTACCTCCAACGCTGTATGCTCCTCCCTCTCCCCTTCCTCCATACGAACCTGTGACCTCAATCCCTAAATCGACCGCACCCAAACCCCAAACCACCGGGAAACGCGCCGCCCACCACCACAGGCCGCCGCTGGTCGCCTGACCGCACCCCACCACCTCCTTGACTCCCCTACTGCGCCATTCTCACCCCTACTCCACCGATTGTAAGTTTTATTATTTGTTTTATTTATTTAATGAAATAAGTGTTTTGTTTTAAATTTATAAATAGTATGATTTTGAAAACTAAAATTTTTATATAGATATATTTGATTTAAAGATGAAGTTTTTACATGAAAGTGAGTTTTTAACAATGTTTTATTTTCATTTCAGTTTTAAAAATATATAGATTTAATAAAAGATTTGATTTTTATCATAGGAAAGATTCGATTTTTAGAAATACAAAGATTCGATTTTTAGAAATATAAAGATTCGATTTTTAGAAATATAAAGATTGAATATTTTTTACTATGAAAAGTTGAGATTTTTATTTATAAAAAGTATGATTTTTATTTATACAATAGCGTAATAAAAATATGATTTTTATTATGAAAAGTGCGTTATAAAAATATAGTTTTTATAGTATAGATAGCAATATAAAAATGAGATTTTTATATATGAAGTGGCGAAATTAAATTGTGATTTTTATTTATATGAATAACATATAAAGAAGTGATTTTTATATTCACAACAACGATATAAAAATATGATTTCTATATATGAACAGCGTGAAAAGGATGCGTTGGAATTTTGGACAAATCCAAATAGTTTAGAAAGAAAGAACGGCGGAGTGGATCCCAAAGGTGATAACTTCTCACTTTAATTTTATTTTCTAGTTAAAATACATACTAGGATGCAGACGGTGCTTAGCAGCACCCGACACTCGTCGTCTACAGACCATGGACGGCTTGTTTGTTTGACTGATTGTATTTTGAAAATTAATTGTGTGATGTGAAATAGAATAAAATATTTTATAGTTAAAAATATTTTATAGTTAAAAATATAATTTTTAACGTGTATATGAATAAAATAAATATTTATAAACAAATCGAACGATTTGTTTATGTACACACATTTTACTGGTATTGATTGGGACGATAAATTTTACACATCGCCCAACTACACAAATAAAATTCATTATTTGTTGATTGAAACCCCACACGGGTATTGGGATGATATATGACATACACTAATCCTAATAATTAGTTGTATGTCGATCGTTTGATTGGCAGGCTGTGTAAGCGTTGAATATTTATGTTTAATGCTTATGCAGGGTAGAATGAACTCTGGATGATGGTTGAATGCTTTTGATTGTTGTTGTATACACGTGTGTATGAAATCGATATAAATCACATTATATGGTAATTGACTGTGTCTGATTCCTGTTCAGAAAGAATGAATATTTTAAAATAACGATTATTTTAGAATAACAAATATTTTAAAACAATATTCAGTAAAGGATCAAAATATGATTTTGATGTCCGATTTGGGATGGACACGAATATATTTAAATATATATAGCTGTGTTGATTAGATATGCGCCATTTCGACGCGAACAAATTTTTTATCGATTTTACTCATTTTTATAAAGAATATCGAAAAGGAATTGATTTCAAAATCTAATGTTTTGAAAATACTATCATTTATATATCGATGATATGGAATATTCAATTTTGATTTGAAATTGAATATGAAGTTGAAATCGTTTTGAAAACGAATTATAAAATGCGTTTTGAATGGAAATCGATGAAATACATATAATATATATTACATATATATAATGGCCTGAGGAGAACGCGCCACGCTGCGGCAGTTCGCGAATTTCGACCATTGACTTCGAACGGGCATTACGGGAGATCCGACCGTCAGATTCTCATAAAACCGGAACCATTGGGTTCGTATCGAAAAGAGATTTCTAACGAATATTAGAGTTTTGAAATCTAACGGTTGGATTTGGAATTATGTCCAAATAAAATTTGGAAAAGGTCGTTGTAAGTGCAGTTCGATGGCCGTTTATGGAAATCGACTGTACGGGCCTTGATAAAATTATTAAAAAATATCAATAATTAGTGTAAAATCAAAAGAAATGATTTGGAAAGAATCGGGATGAAAAACTCCATATTTGGAAAGATAAAAATAGATTTTTATCGAAATGAGCTAGTTTTGAACTAGAATTATATTCCAATATTTTTAAATAAATAAATTGGATTTGAAATGGTTTTAAAAATAACCAGAATTTCAAATATATGAATTGGAATGGATTTGAATCGAAATTATCTTTGGAATATTTCGATATTGGATTCTGTGATTATACGGATATTGTGAAGGAATATGGAATATATATATATATCATTATTCCAATACGGTATTTGTTGATTCTAGAATTTGATATTGAATATAAGCCGATATATTTTCTATTCAGAGCCTTGTATTTAATATTAAATGTGATTTTGGTTTTTTCGTGAATGGTGTCTTCATTAACACTGTTCTTGAACCCAGTTGAGAAAGGATTAAATCTTTTTATTTAGATTTAATGAAGGATACCAATTAATTGATATTTAATTGGAATGGAATTGAAATTGGTCTTTGGGTTTATCGTGAACGGTGTTTTAAATAACACTTGTTCTTTAACCCGATTAACAATGGAATAAGATTTTAGGTTGTCGTGAATGGTATATTTAATAATACTTTTCTTAGACCCAATGGAGTTAAGAAAATCAGAAACTAACTAGAAATTAGTTAAGTTAAATGGTTTCCTTGGTATTGATCTGATGTTGGTTTCGGCCTTCGGGGTTAATACTTAGGGAATTGTTCACTTGCTAATTTACGATTAAAGGCTGATGGAATGAATGTGATTTTGGGTTTATCATGAACCATGTTTTAAAGGACATTGGTTCTTTAACCCAGTTAAGGAATAAGATTTTGGGTTGTCATGAATGGTATCTTTAATAATACTGTTCTATGACCCAATGGAGTTAAGAAAATCAGAAACTAACTGGAGGTTAGTTAAGTTGAATGGTTTCCTGGGTATTGATCTGATGTTGGTTCCGGCCTTTGGGATTAACACTTAGGGAATTGTTCACTTGCTAATTTACGGTTAAAGGCTGGTGGAATGGAATGTGATTTTAGGTTTATCGTGAACCATGTTTTAAATGACATTGGTTCTTTAACCCAGTTAAAGGCAGGATATGATTTCCCAAGTTAAAAAATCGTTAATATTGATTTTTGGGAAGATTAAAACCAAGTGGAGTTTTATGCATCTTTAATTAGATTGAAATGGTATCCAAAGGAAGATTAAAGAATAAATTTAAAGAATCAATCTTTGATAAAATTAATGGGAACCTTTCCCAAAGTATAAGAATATTTGAATAAAGGAATATTCTGGATTGGAATGAGGCGTATGTTGTGTTTTATAGCACTTGTTTACTATATACGTGAGTTATTTAGAAAGACCGGGTTTATCTCATTCTGAATAACTGATTCGACGATGTGTCGAGGATAAAGATGGTGGTCGAAGACCGGAGGTCTTCATATCGTTTGGATGATTATTGATGTCTTGATTTGGGCCGTACACCCAAGACGAGGTAACAAGTGGTGATCGTCCAGACGTACTTGGAGATCGACGGATATGCGAGGGCCTCTCCCTGTATTGGTCATATGGGGGAGGAATAAGGTGCCTTCGATTTCGTTCAGACCCAGAACAAACTTGTAAATGGACGTGTGTCTGACATCGGATTTCATTTTGTGTGATTGATAGACATCAGTTGCATAGCGCGAATTGCCTATGTGGCATGCTGAGATGCAAATGATCAAGGCTTCTATTGAAAAGCAGAGTCTTGTGGTTGATGATCAAGGCACGGTTTTAATATAGCGTAGCTTTGTGTAGCGTTGATTCGCGAGCCTCACACCCCGGGGTGAACCAGAAACGGGAGAGGACCTCAAGGAGAGCATGTGTTTCCTTCTAGCTAGGAGTGGTGTCAGCGTTTTGAACGCCCTGGCACTTTGCTTATGTGGATGATGGATAAGAGGCGCCTCAGTTATATCGGTTGATCCGGGACTAATAGTTTGGTCGGGATATGACCAGTTGACGCCCCATAGGGTGGGGAAACGCAGTGTTCAGGCATTTTAATCCACATCGAGTGGACCGGCCCTGACCATCCAAAGGTCACTCGAGCTCTGACCAGAGACACGGGCTAGAGCGTCTCAAAGCGGTAAGGACGATCCCTTGCCTTGGTTCATAGATGGAATCCAACTTCCAATACGACATTTTGCGGTTTTGATTGTAGAGCCTAGTATTGGCGACATGATATATGGTACCCATGCTGTCTAGGATTGATACATTTATATTTGAAGTTGTTTTATACACTATGCACTTATAATAGTATCAAATGATTTGTTTTAACGTACCAAGCATGTTTGGCTATTATAAGGAAAAACCCTATCCCTCGACTTGCGTTGCATTGTGTGATAGGACCTGGGTCTTATGATAGCTTCATTTTTCCAAAAAGCATTGCGCTGTTTTGTTGTATGCACTGGTATTCTTGGGAGGAAACCCGTTCCATGTTGTACGGCATGGTCCCTTGATATATCTGATTTAAAATAAAGATTAATAATTTTTTAGTTCTCATACCAGTCACATGACTGACCTGGAGTTTATTGTTTTAACCTAAACTCTGGGTGCCCCTATTTTCCACACGGCAGCTTGTAGTTTTGGTTTTGCAGATTTATATTCACAGGATCCTGGTTTACAGCTGTAATGATATTCGGAAAGCTCCGTATCCGTATATTCCTTTCAGTTGTGATTTGTATTATTTTCCGCTGCATTGTAATTTGTAAATCTCTGATATTTAGAAAATGTGTAATATTTATTCATACTCTGTATATTCTTGTATTCTGATGAAATTGTTGTAATAAGCAATGAAATGTTCTTCTGTTTGTGTTCTGACTCGTCGTGTCCTCAATTTAATCCGGGCTTTCCTTCACAGGGAAGTTCTAGTCGTTTCAGTTTGATATCAGAGCTTTGGTTTATAGAGCTCGAGAACAAGACACATTAGAACCAAACGAAAGAATTCATCAGAGATTAGATTAGTAATATCCAATAAGAATGACTCATTAGAGATTGGATCAGTAGTATCCTAGAACGAGTGTGAAGAGAATTATTTTTAAAAATAAAAGTGAAAACAATTTTTGTTTTAAAAATTTGAACCTTATGATACGTATTTGAATATTTTATTTGTGTTGAATTTGGACAATCCAATATATAAAAATTTTGCATATACGCCTTGCAAACGTATATTCGAAGTTTTAATATGCTGGATAGATATAGAATCACACTCTAGTCACCCGGAGATGATTCTGTTGATGACTACGTAGCATCAACAGTTGGTGTTCGAGTTTCGAAAGTGGAATTTCTATATATTTCCAATTGACTGGTGTGACAACCAAAACTAGATAGGGCTATTGTGTGAATTGGCATCAAAAACATGATTTTCTGTATATATATCAAAATTATGAATTTGAAACGTTAATTCACTAATTGATTGACGATTGTGTTGGGTGATTATTCATTTAAACCATTATGTGAAAGAAAGGTAAATTTAGGCCAAATTGTATCAAATTTTGAACTGTATTGAAAATTGTTTGGAAATGCATGCATGTACATATATATGTGTGAACAGGTCATAGCAGGGAAGCTAAGCAGAGTAATAAAATTGTTTGCCCGACAAATAGGTACATGTTTATTGTATTTCTTGAGGTTTTGGATGACTTTATGAGCTGATTGGCTGTTTCTTTTACTTTTTGGATTGGAGCCTATATGGAAATTTCGGGATTTTCCCGGTGCTCCCGTACAAGGGAGGTTATGGCGAAATTTTTCGAAAATTTAGGGTGTTAGCCAAATTTTTGAAAAATTTGAAAAGTTCTTAGAAAGTGAAAACTTGAAGAACTTAACCCATAATGAAAATAATGAAAGTTGAGTTGGTTAGTAAAACAACTTTCAGCTCCGTTCATTTTCGGGGACGAAAAGATTTTAAGTGGGGGAGATTGTAATAACCCGGAAAATCCAAAAATTTTATTTTGGCAATTTTAATGAATTTTGAATATTTAAAATGAATTATTTTAAATAATAACGACGAGAAATTTATTTTGAATAGAATAAGAACGTATATATTTATAAAGATCGACGTTAGAATATAAATATTTATTTTTAAATATAAAAGGAATTGAAAATGTCGCGGTAGTTTGAAAATTCGATTTCAAATTTCAAATGAATGTACAGGATTCAAAATAAACCGGATTATAGTGAAACCAAAAATATTAGAATCTATTTGAAAATATCTTTCCAACGAATCTGAAAAATTGAAATTTCATAGCGGGAATAAAAAGTTATGTCCAATTGAAAATTCAGAATAGTCGCTATAGAAAATATAGCCCTTAAAAATGGAAATTTTGCAAACGACCTCCTTTTTCGACGAAACCACTTTTGTTGGATCCGAGATATCTAGTTATTGCTAGATTCCAAAATTCATAATTTTTGGGATTAATATGTGAGCGTGGCGAAGTAAAAAATTTGACAGTTTCAGTCAATTTGGATCGACCAGAAAATGGCCATTTTTAAAACGGTCTCCAAATTTGACGAAATTAGTTTTGTTAGAACCGTATCATCAATACGAAGATAGAAAATATTTTTTGCGAATTTTTAGAGTCCGTATATGGCCTCGATAAATTGAAATGTGCGTTCAAATTCAATATATAGATTTATATTTTATTTTTGATCGAAACATCCAAACTTGCATACGATGCATATCCCATTATGTCCGAAATGGGGGTAATTAGTTATGAACGACAGTCGGTGGGCTCGATTTTGAGTTCGAATTTTAAAGTAACTTTTTGGGATTAAATAATTAATTAATTATATAAAGTCAAAGCCCTCCCCTTTTCCTCTTTCTCTCCCTCACTTTCCCAAAATAGTTCAACGTAGAAAAGAAGAAGAAGAAAAAAGAAAGAAAAAAACAAAACAAAAACCCATCGCGCCCGGCGCGACGCCCCCCGTCGGCCTCCGCCCAAGTCGCGCCTCCCTCCGCCTTTCCTCCCACCTCCGACGGCCCTTCCCTATGCTCCTCCCTCTCCCCTTCCTCCACACGAACCCGCGACCCCAATCCCTAAATCGGCCGCACCCAAACCGCCGGGAAACGCGTCGCCCACCACCATGGGCCGTCGCTGGTCGCCTGACCGCACCCCACCACCTCCTTGACCCCCTTGCTGCGCCATTCTCACCCCCACTCCGCCGATTGTAAGTTTTATTATTTGCTTTATTTATTTAATGAAATAAGTGCTTTGTTTTAAATTTATAAATAATATGATTTTGAGAACTAAAATTTTTATATAGATATATTTGATTTAAAGATGAAGTTTTTACATGAAAGTGAGTTTTTAACAATGTTTTATTTTCATTTCAGTTTTAAAAATATATAGAGTTAATAAAAGATTTGATTTTTATTATAGGAAAGATTCGATTTTTAGAAATATAAAGATTCAATTTTTAGAAATATAAAGATTCGATTTTTAGAAATATAAAGATTGAATATTTTTTACTATTAAATGGTGAGATTTTTATTTATAAAAAGGTATGATTTATATTTTTACAATAGCGTAATAAAAATATGATTTTTATTATGAAAAGAGCGTTATAAAAATATAGTTTTTATAGTATAGATAGTAATATAAAAATGAGATTTTTATATATGAAGTGGCGAAATTAAATTGCGATTTTTATTTATATGAATAACATATAAAGAAGTGATTTTTATATTCACAACAACGATATAAAAATATGATTTCTATATATGAACAGCGTGAAAAGGATGCGTTGGAATTTCGGACAAATCCAAATAGTTTAGAAAGAAAGAACGACGGAGTGGATCCCAAAGGTGATAACTTCTCACTTTAATTTTATTTTCTAGTTAAAATATATACTAGGATGCAGACGGTGCTTAGCAGCACCCGACACCCGTCATCCACAGACCATGGACGGTTTGTTTGTTTGATTGATTGTTGTAACGACCCAGAAAATCTGAACCAATTTAAAAATTTTAAATTGGCTAAATTAATGGATTTTAAATATTTAAAATTAATATTTTAAATAATGGCAATGAAAAGTGAGTTTGAATCGGCAATTGAAAACGAATATAATTAATTATAATTTTAAAAGGGCTTGAAAAGGCGCTGCAGTTTAAAAAATTGAATTCAAACTTTGTCGGACTGTACCGGGTGCAAAACAAAACGGATTTTAGTGAAACCAAAAATATTTAAATCTGTTAGTGAATACCTTTCTAACGAATCTGAAAAATCGAATTTTCATAGCGGAAAGCAAAAGTTATGGCCGAATGAATTTTCAGAAAGGTCGCTATGGAATTTATATAGCCCGTGAAATTGGCCATTTTGCATACGACCTCGGAATTCGACAAAACCACTTTTGTTGGATCTAGGATGTGAAGTTATTGCTAGGTTTCAAATTTCATAATTTTTGAAGCTAATATGTGAGCGTGGCAAAGGAAAATGTGTTTTGGTCAATTACAGTTAAATTGGATCGACCAGAAATGGCCTTTTTTGCAAACGGTCTCAGAATTCGACGAAGCTAGTTTTGTTGGGACCGTATCGTCAAAACATAGCTAGATTTATTTTTCTGGAATTTTTCGAATCAGTTTATGGCCCTGAAAAATTGAAATGCACGTTCAAATTAAATATTGAATGTTTTATATTTTGATTTGAATGGAAACTGACTGAAACAGTCGAATGGGCCTACAAAACATATCCCATTGTGTTCGGAATGGGGGTAAAACGCTAGGGACGGCAGTCGTTGGGTTTGATTTCGAGTTCGTCTAAGAAAACCCCAATTTTTGAATTTAATATAACCTTGACCAATAGGAAAATTTCTTTATAAAAAAAAAAAAGAATTATCGTTTCTCTCTCCCTGCTGAAGAGATATACGGCGGAAGTGGATCGAAGCTTCCCCCTCCGATTTCGAGCGCCACCGTCCACGCCAGGCTTCGCCACCACCCACGTTCGAAAGCCCCTTCCTACCTCTTCAAATCCGACCAAGTCCCACCACCTCCCATCGCGCCACCTGCGAGAACGAGTCCCGTGAAGTCAGCACCTTCCCTGACGTCGATCTCCCGCCTCCGACCACCGAACTGGTCGTGCCTACCACCGATCTGAGCGTCGTTCGTAGCTCTTCGACGCTGCAGCACCCGATCGTCCTCTAGCTTCACGGATTTCGCGATAATTCAAAACCTAGTTTTGAATCAAAAGGAAGGTATACGGCTGATTTTATTTAATTTGATTTTAACACCTTTAAACCGTTGCAAACCTTTGAAAAATCATATCTTTTTCGTTCGTTAATGAAATTCGATGAAACAGGAAACATCGTGACCGTGTGGACGCCTTCTACATTTTAGAAGAGACCGCATATTTTTCTGAGCCTTCTGCTATTTTTGGTGGAGTGGAACCCAATGTGAGATTTCTAATTTATAAACAATATGAAAAACGACGATGTATAAATTATATAGTCGATGTATGAGTTATATAAGCGTTGTACACCTCTTGTATAAGCGTTGTATAAGTTATACGTTCGATGTATAAGTTATATATGCATTGTAAAAATTATATATGTGTCGAAATAGAAGTGAATTGCTATATATATATATACGCCCCTCGTCCACAAACCATGGACGATATTTATTGATTGTGATTGGTGTGAAAATTGATTGATAGCGAATGGTTGTTTGGGATTGTTTGTGGTTGATATTGATTGATTGTGGTTGAAAAATACCCATTTGTGGTTGAGAAATATTTGGTTGAAACCACATAGGAATAGTTTGTGGAAATGAAATAAATATATACATGCCGCCTGCGTGCGAACTAGATGCATGATCCCCATTGTCAAAAACCGCGAGGTTTTAAGGTAGAGCGAGGAGCCGTACTAGGGACGGTCCCGGTTTTAACTACCCTGCCGTTATGCTGCCGAAATTTTGAATAATATTCATGTGTTTGAATTATTTTCATTTGCTGAAACTATATATAAACTATAGAAAACCTTCATGTGTTGAATCGATATTCATTCGTTGATTAGAAATTCATGTGTTGAATGATCTTCGTGTTTTAAATATAAAAATCACATTTTTTATCTATATATATAAACTATAGAAAACCTTCATGTGTTGAATCGATATTCATTCGTTGATTAGAAATTCATGTGTTGAATGGTCTTCGTGTTTTAAATATAAAAATCACATTTTTTATCTATATATATAAACTATAGAAAACCTTCATGTGTTGAATCGATATTCATTCGTTGATTAGAAATTCATGTGTTGAATGGTCTTCGTGTTTTAAATATAAAAATCACATTTTTTATCTATATATATAAACTATAGAAAACCTTCATGTGTTGAATCGATATTCATTCGTTGATTAGAAATTCATGTGTTGAATGGTCTTCGTGTTTTAAATATAAAAATCACATTTTTTATCTATATTTATAAACTATAGGAAACCTTCATGTGTTGAATCGATATTCATTCGTTGATTTGAAATTCATGTGTTGAATGGTATTCATATTTTGAAATAAATTGTTTTATAATAAAAATCACCTTTTTATCATCTACATGAACTATGAAAAATGACCTTGTTTTAAAATAAATTGTTTTACAATAAAAATCACATTTTTATTATATTCATGAATTGTTGAAATGTGAAGTGTTAAAAATAACAACTCGTTCAAATAAATATGCATGAGTCGAAATATTCATTAATTAGCTAATGATATGATTTTTGCCTATGAATGCAACATTAGAATGAATGGTGTTTGTAAACCAAATGGAATCAAAAATGAAGTTGAATAGAAAATGAGAAGTGATAAAAATTGTATATATGTACATGCATATTTATTGAACAGGTTATAGCAAAGGGGCTAGAGAAGAGGAATAAAATTTTGTGCCCGACAAATAGGTACACATTTACTGTTTTGTTTGGGTGATGATTTTATGAGCCTGTTGGCTAGCCGATTGGCTTTTTCTTTTTCTTTTTGACATGGGACGCCCGTGTGGCTGTTTGGGAATTTTCCCAGCCCCTCCCGTACAAAGGAGGTTATGGCGAAATTTTCCAAAATTTAAGGGCGTTAGTGAAATATTTGAAGTGAAAACGATATTGAAATTGTTGAAGGAACTATATTTATATAAATATATAAATATAAATAAAATTAAAACGAAACGTGGCCGTGCAGTTCGTGTTTTGAAACCGTGATTTCAAACAATTAGTACGGGAGATCCGACCATCGGATTTTCCTGAAATCGCAACTGTTGGGTTCGCTTTGGAGAAATCTTTCCAACGGCACCAACTTTGTAAAAAAATACAACGGTTGGATTGTCTGGAATGTTTAATTCAAATCTGAAGAAAAACAGCGCCAGAAACGATTATATATATATATATAATTATATTAAATCGAATAACGACGCTGCAGTTCGTATTTTGAAATCGAAACTTCAAACGATTGTACCGGGAGATCCGACCGTCGGATTTTCCCGAAACTGGAACCGTTGGATTCTTTTTGAAAAGATCTTTCTAATGAGGTAAATTTTGTGAAGATCCAACGGTTAGATTTTCAGATATGTGTAAATCAAATCTGAAGAAAAACAGCGCCACGGCCGCGTTATGGATCGAAGCGTCGTTTTGAATATATTGGCTATTTTAAAATAAATAAAAATAGCGATAAATTGTTATAAAATATTATAAACAATCTGGATGTAAATTTAGAAATTAACTGAAGGTTGGCTAAGTCGAATGGTTTCTTGGGTATTGATCTGATGTTGGTTTCGGCCTTCGGGGTTAATATTCGGGAAATCGTTCTCTTACTGATTGACGGTTAGTGACTAATGAATTGAAATGATGCGTGTGTAGTTTAGTATTGCACTTGTTTATTATATATGCGAGTTGTTCAGAAAGACCGGGTTTATCCCATTCTGAATAACTGAATCGACGATAAGAAATCGAAGATAAAGATGGTGGTCGAAGACCGGAGATCTTCACCTCGTTTGGATGGTAACCGAGGTCCTGATTGGGAGGCATCCCGAAATATGGATAATGAGTGGTGATCGTCCAGACGTACGTGGTGATCGATGGGTTTGCGAGGTATTTAGTGCCTCCGGTTTCGTTCAGACCCAGAACGGACTTGTAAATGGACTGTGTGTCTGACATTGGATTTTATTCCATGTTGATTGATCTCTGTTAAATATACATCTGTTTGGCGGTGGAGAATTTATTCTTTTGCTTAACGCCCTTCTCTGGAACGCATGAGCTCAGAGGTTGTATATCGATGGACATCAGTCGCATGACATGAATTGCCTGTGTGGCGTGCTAAGATGCAGTGATCAGGGCTTCTGTTGAAAAGCAAAGTCTTGTGGAGATGATCAAAGCACCGCCGGTGTGGCGTAGCTTTGTGTATAACGTAAAATCGCGAGCCTCACACCCCGGTATGAACCAGAAACGGGAGAAGGACCTCAGGGAGGGCATGCGTTTCTTTCTAGCTAGGGTGGTGTCAGTGACCTACCAGCCCTGACATTTATATACTTTTCACCTATGTGGTTGTTGCTGTTGCGAGGCGCCTCGGTTAGATCGGACGATCCGGGTCCGATGGAGCCATTCGTTGGCTCATTTACACCCCAAAGGGTGGGGAAACGCAGTGTTCAGGAATTTTAATCCACATCGGTGGACCGGCCCTGACGATCCAAGGGTCACTCGAGCTCTGATCCTGTGGCTCGGGCTAGAGAGTCACGAATTCGGTAAGGACTATCTTTTGCCTTGGTTCATGACGGAAATCCAATTTCCAAATACGACATCGTGCGGTTTTGATTGTATATATATATGGCGACATGATATATGGTACCCATGCCGTCTATGATTGATAGTTATGATTTGAAATTGTTTTCAAAACATATAAACACTAGCAATAATATCAAATGCCTTTGTTTTATTCGTATCAAGCATATTTTGGCCGTTATAAGGTAAAAACTCTATCCTCCGGTTTGCGTTGCATTGTGTGATGGGAACTGAGTCTTATAACGGCTTCATTTTTATAAAAAGCATTGCGATGTTTAATGAAAGATTTGTTTTAAAGCACTGGCAATCCATTGGAGTAAACCCGTTCCACGAAAGTGGCGTGGTCCTATGATTAGCCATATTATATATGTGTTGAATAGATTTCTCATACCAGTCCCATGACTGACTCGTAGTTTGTTTCACTTTCAAACTCGGGTGCCCCTTTTTCTACACAGGCAGCCTTGTATTCAGGTTTAGCTCGTTCTTTCTGGATAGCTGGAGCTGAAGATGGATTCTATCATTTATCTCTTTTTATGCTGTTCAGCTCCTATTGTACATATTGTGTTTATTTTCCGCTGTAGACATTTATGTATAGCTGAACTGTATTTTTACTAAGTATGATCCTGTATACTGTGTAACTCTGATGATTAGTTTTATCCAGTATATTCTATTGTTCATTATCTGGTGTATTTATTTAATTTTGTTCTGCTATTATCTGTTTCTGTGTTATATTCCAAAGATTACCCTTGTCTCCGTCGGTATGGGGTTTGGGGTCGTCTCAATTGTATTGTGAAAATTGATTGTGTGATGTGAAATGGAATAAAATATTTTATGTTAAAAATATAATTTTTAACGTGTATATGAATAAAATAAATATTTATAAACAAATCAGATGATTTGTTTATGTACACACATTTGACTGGTATTGATTGGGACGATAAGTTTTACACATCGCTCAACTGCACAAATAAAATTTATTATTTGTTGATTGAAACCCCACACGGGTATTGGGATGATATATGACATACACTAATCCCAATAATTAGCTGTATGTCGATCGATTGATTGACAGGCTGTGTAAATATTGAATATTTATATTTAATGCTTATGTAATGTAGAAAATGCACTCTGGATGATGGTTGAATGCTTTTGATTGTTGTTGTATACACGTGTGTGTGAAATCCATATAAATCACATTCTATGGTAATTGACTGTGTCTGATTCCAGTTCAGAAAGTGAATATTTTAAAATAACGATTATTTTAGAATAACAAATATTTTAAAACAATATTCAGTAAAGGATCAAAATATGATTTTGATGTCCGATTTGGGATGGACACAAATATTGTAACGTCCCACTTTTCAGTACAATTTGAGCCGACATCTAATCACCACAGTCACCCCAAATTATACAGAAAAGCAGAATGTTAAGAGAAAGAATCTAAAGGATGAGAGAGAAAGAAAGAAATATTAGAATAGAAGAAGGAAGAAGAACATCAGGAGCTCACAGCGGAATGAACAAAATATATAATAGAACGACAATATCTTTGCATAAAAGGAAATTGTATACACATACCAATCATCAGAGTACAACATGAATCAGATACAGCGGAACAACTTTAAATAATTAACAGTGAAGCCTCCTGCTTCCAGCTTCTGAAACTCCAAGCGAAAACTATCCTGTCAAATATGTTCGGTCTGACCCGAGCACGTTTTGAAGCAAAGAAAAAACACACGGGTCAGTCTGGAATACTTTCAGTGCTCATCGGTTTAACTTTAGAAATCCTTTTCGAAAGGAAAGGACAATAGTAACCAGCCCACACATAAATACGGACGGTTTTTACCTTACTATAACCCAAAACAGTTTGACAATCAATAATTTTCTGATATTATAATAGTGTCTATCAATTTACAAATAAATAGCAATCTAGTGGAACGCTTGCATCTCACGCTCCACATATATAGTATATAATCAAAACCGCGAGCGCTTATTGGAATTTGGATTCCGACTATGAAAAGGTATGGGACCACCTACCGATGGTGTATCTCTAGAGGCGAATACACTGGGTTTAACAAGAACGTCTTGCAACCCGGCCCACACATGACCAACCACTCATTTCGCTTGAGTGTATCGAATGTATATCACCAATGGTTGGGATCAACAACCGTTTCCCGAAAAGGGACAGCGTCGAATATAGATTAAAGAAACAAATGCAATTTCTCTAGATAAGTGATTATACACCATAATGGGAGCGACCCACATAGCCATACTGCCTGCCCGATTTCTGTCATTTCCTGGTTGATGAGGCTTGAGGTTATAATCGACTTTTATAGCGTTTGGCCACCATTCACTTTGAATGCCACATAGTCAAATCCGCTGGATATCACTAATTGACGTCCACAAAAATACTCTAGTAGTTAAGCTAAGAGAATTGCCCCTCTCCGCCACCAACTATAGTACGTTTGAAGAAATCAATGTACGTGATCCCTTTGGAAATACTCTGTCAGACATCCGTCCATACAAGTCATCCAGGAACAGGATGAACCGAAGGCACTCTCCTACTGCATCTAAGGAATCACCCTATAGATCAGTAGCGAGTAGTCCTTGCAAATCCGTAGATCTTAATTACGACAGAACCGCAGTATATCTTTGGCTGTAGACCAAAGATTATAAGTAGTCCTTCCGTTTTGAATATCCACGGTCTTCACTTGCTTCATCTTCATTCCATCGCAAGTTAACCCCGTACGTAACGTTGAGTCGAAGTGGTTTTGGGTCTAGTTCCCATCCCGTTCTCTTCGAAACAACACGTCAAAAGGTCCAGTAAAATACATCGTTGATAGTTTGGTGTTTTTACTATCAACGTCAAACCAGTATGGTCAAGTATATTAGCAGCTCAGGTTCTCATTTTTAAAAACCGTTCATTAAAACTCTTTATCGAATCATCTAAAATCATCTCTTCGACTTAAAGTTGATTACATTTAAATCACTTACCAACTTATCTTTTCTTTCACCATTTGGAAATAATATATCTCATTTATTCTCACTTCGCTTTATTCCCCTTAAATTCTGAAAATATCGCTATATTTTCATCAACTATTTATTTCTTTAATTCTGGAAATACATCGTCAATTCACTAATATAATCCCACTTGCCAATTCATGTGCGATAAAACCCTGTTAAACGATACATGCTTTCTTATTAAAGCTTAATAGCTTTAACTACTTAAATTCCAAATGTTGATTTCTGTTTTAAAATTAATATAATCCTTCCATTCTAATTACTTATTATTTCAAATAAATATACTTTATTCATATTATTTATTTCCTAAAACCAGTGTTATACAAATAGTCTATAGGTATAATTAAACTATATGTCACAGCTTGGACTACACAATGTTAATGTACGTTGTTCAATTTAAACCCTTTTGTATTAAATTTCATTTCAAACCTTGCAATTGAATTGCAAATGTTTGACGAGAATAACCACTCCTTTCCAAACTCCTTTACCGTTACGAACCAATACCATTCCTCGATAATAGTGAAGTCGGTCAAGTTGGGGTATTTTATTTACCTCTCAGATCTTAATCAACAACGTTCTTATCTCAGAGCAGATAGAAGTTCGTAACTAAAAACCCACACTCTTACAATATCGATCAGATCTTATTTCATATTTAAACCATGGTTTATGAACCATATCCTTTCTTTGGAACATCACAATCGACCATCGCCATTTTACTTAATATATTGTTAAGTAAATCATTTACCCAAACATTAACCATTTGCTTCAAACTCCTGTGTAGCATTTGATTCAAAATTTGGATTTATATCACCCTAATCCATTCACTAATATCTTTTTATATATTTCAAATTCCACCTCGATCCTGCCATCTACTTAATTTGGTTATTAAATAAATGTTTCATCAAAGCCCTCGCCTTAGTTTATAACTTCAAATATACTTTTCCTTATAAACTTGGATTTTGTATACAAATACTTTTCCCAAATCTCCTTTTGACATCGTTTAAACAAATGGTTGAACTTTATAATTCAAACCCAAAGTACTTCCTTTTACATGTTTTACCATTCTTTCCTTTTTATTCCAATTTGGATAAAATCTTTATTTTAACCTCGAATTTTCTTTCATAACTCATTTATGAAATTCGGATTATAAAATTCCTTTTCATAAGCTCCTTTCACTTTTATGGTCTCATTACATCTTAAATGAAATCCATTCAAGATGTTATTACTTTAAATTAATAATTAACTTAATCATTTGTCAAACAAAAGTGTATTACTTCATTTTTAACTAACATGTTAGTTAATATAATAAATTTTATAAATAACCACTATTTAATAATTTCTTTAATAAAGTCGAACTAAAAGTTAGCTTTTTAAAACAAAACGTTAGGTTAAAATAATAAACCTCACTTAATTGTTTTCTCTTGGAAACAATTATTCTAAACGATCATCTCTCACGTTAATCTCAGTCTTTCTTATGTGTTGAAACATAAGCTGTTACTATAAAATTCCTTTTTACATTTCTTTATAAAACAAAGTTATAAATGTCGATTTATTAAAACTTTATATTTAAGTGACTAAAATGGAATTAAAACTTCAATCCAGTTATAAAAAATAAATTTTATAACTTAATATACGTTAATTCGCCCGACGTCGAATTAATATCTCAAACGATGGATTCTAGACCATCCGCTACCAAATACTTGATCAATACCGCATATTGACTAAACACGACGATTGTTGAATTCAGATTCAACAATCAATATTTATTCCATCATCGATATCTAAACAGGATATGATATAAATTGGAATAAACAAACAATATGTGAACAACAAATAATAGACAATTTATTTGAGGAATCCAGTTGGATTCCTCCAACATGTTCTTCCCTGCACAATAGTTTATAATATCATTTAACACTAATACAGGAAATGTCATGTGTTTGAACGGTCAATTTATAAACACTAACAAACAATCAACCAATAAATAGAAATCAACCATAGCAGCCATAACGTCCATTTCAACCAATTTATACTTATTAATAATAAATATTAATAATATGGATTTAACACATCAAAGTATTTCAGAAGTGTGAGAATTAAATCACCTTTGTTTCTGATGATGTTGCGTCGCACTATCGTTCTGAGACTATATAAATTCCAGTTGTCTCGAAATCCTTCATTTTCAGCTCGTACATGTCGGTACCGTCGATACGATCCCATCGATACCAGTTTTCATCTAATTCTGTTTATGAACGAAAAAGTTTTATAACTTACAATGTTTCATTTAATTTGAACTAATTTAATCGTTAGCTAGTCATTAGATTATATAAAACATAATTAACATTAATTAATTATATTATGTTAATCACCTTCATTAGCCAGGTAAATCATCTTTCACTCTTTTCCCCATCCTACAAATCTGAAACCCGATCTCTTTCCTGTTTGAAAAATGAAATACTCATGTCCACGTTTTTCCCCTTCTATCAAAAATAACCCCGATGCCCACATATGAATTATAATAATATATTAACTAATTATATCTTAATACTTAATTAATCGCATAATGATCAGCTTAATCGTTACCATAATACGCGGTTTCATTTCAGCAATCTTCTCCATCCCGAAATCCCCTTTCACTGCAATAGGAAAACACAACCATCTCCTATACCTTACGCCTCCTGCCACAGATGAACTGAGACTGCCGCGACCCCCTTCTGACTCGCCTCCATCCAACCGTCCACCTGAGACCCTCGTCGCCAATCCCGGTGCTCCACCGTTCAACAACGATCCCAAAATACCAAACTCAGATCCACAAAAATCAACACAGAACCCCCTCCGTTCAACCTCCTCTAGCACCGCCCTCCGGTCACCGGACTTCCCCAGACTGCAACCACAACCTCCGCTGTCTCCGCAGTTGTCCCCTGGCACCGACCTCGTCCCCTCCGATGCCCCCACCTCTCCGTCACGACCCCAAAAACCGACCCCCAATATCAAATAAAACAACAACAACTCTTCACCATTTAAACCCCCACCGCTGACCGTACGGTGCACCGGAAATCCTCGGATCACCACCAAACCGACCGCCATCCTCCCTTCCCCCTTCGCCTAAATAAGCTCCACCCAGATTGACTCGAGCTCACCAAAATCGGTCACGAAGAACAACCGTTGACCAATGAGTTGGAGCTCCCAAAAAATAGTTCGCACCACACAAAATTTACACCAAACTGAAGCTTCACTTTGCAATAAAACAATAGTAAAATCCTTTGGATTTGTAGGAATTCGGTGAAATTGTTTTTGAATTTAGAAGAGTGGGGTATTCACTGGAAATTTGGTCTGAAGCAAGAATGGAACGGAGAAAGTAGAGGAGTGAATTTTGGGTATGTAGAGATGTCACCGTAGGTTTAATTTATAGGTGAAAAATAAAATATTTTATTCAATTATTTTAATGTTTTAATTTATTTATTTTTGATTTGACTGACGATATTTATCTGATGTGACTGACGATTTTTATTCGTACCTATCGCAATTTCGAAACACTGTTTATTGGTTACCGTGATCACATACGAACTCCAATCGAAATGGAAATGGACGGCATAATATAATTCGACGTTACGGTCCTAATGAATCTTGTTTCGTCGAATTCTGAGTCCGTTTGTGGAAATGGCGCTGGTTCGAGCCTAGAACAGTCGATTTATTTGCATTTTATTTTGCCACGCTCATAGAATAACTTCATTTGACGTGTAACTTGAAATATAACAATGATTTGCTGCTGCGGTCCCAATAAAATTTGTTTCGTTGAAAACGAAGATTGTTTGAATGAAGTCCCTTTTAAAAGGTCCAATTTGAATTAAAATAAACCAATTTTAAAGTACTTCAATATAAAAATATTTCAATTGGCCATCCATGAGCAGAATTTCCCATATTTTTAAAACAAAATATTGCGGGTTGAATTCTGAGCCAAAACGGAATTAAATAAATTAAAAACCCTTTATTTCTATAAAATAAATCGCTATAATATATAATCGAATTCCATAGCGACTATTTGAAAATTTTATTTGGCCATAAAACAAAATCTACACAATGAAAACTCGATTTTTCTGCTTCATTAGAAAGATATTATCAAATGGGTTCGGACATTTCTTGTTTCGAAGAAATCCGACTTGTTTTGAATTCTGTATAACCAATTGAAGTTCAAAACGCTATATTACGAACTACCGCGCCGCTGCAGTGCATTACATAATTAAAATTATAAATTTAAATTTAAAAACAGCGCTTAATAAGAGAAATCGTAAGTAAAATTAAATCTAAACATAAACAAATCCTCTTACGTTACCTAATCATATAACAGCGCAAATTCTGCCTAATATCAACTATTTTGAAATTAAACTATTATTTATATTATTTAAACAAATTAATTAATTCCAAACCATTCAAATTCAAATCAATATTTAAAACAAAATTAATATTAAATTAAATGGTTAGAAAAACCTGGGTCGTTACATTCCTTCCCCCCTTAAAATAATTTCATCCCCGAAATTGCTAAGGTAAGAGGAATGCTGCAATCCCATTTTATTTCAAAAATCTATTTTAACTAAAATCCTCACTTTCTAAATTTTAATTAAAAACTAATCCAACTAATTTTAAATCGAAAAACAAATTCATAATAAAAATTTCCAAAAATATCAGAAATATTTCTAACACCTTAAATTTTGAAAATTTTTGGCAGAGTCTCCCCTGTACGGAGGGACATCTGCGATATTGCATGTACCACAAATATATATACCTCGACCAAGACGGTCGGAAAAAGAAAAAATCCAATTCAAAACCCAAATCAAAAACCAAAAATTCATATTTTGCGTAGGCATACCTTTTCAAGCGTTATTACGCGATAAGCGATATACAATAAGCGAGCCTGCTTAATTACTATGCAGCTTCAATCAAACTGAATTCAGTTAACTGCAGAATCTTCTTGAGCATGTTCTAAAGATACATTAGATCTTCTGCACCTGCTCTCAATTCTAATATACTTCATTAGTTTCAAAACAGTACCAGGAAATTTTAATATCCATACCATCATGGATTTATCACAATAAATCAATTCTATTCAAGACTGGTTTCAAACAAGTTCATCCACATTAAATCCATATTTATGCAATCAATCTCGACCAAATAATCCCAAAACATTACGTTTGGATATTTCTATTTCTCAACTCAAGTCAAATTAGTGTTGACTCAAGTTATATTTTAGTTCAATATTCAAGTTTAAATTTAATTTATATGATTATTCAATCCAACATGAGTTAAATTTCCATATTCAAATTTCAAATTTGAAATGTGCTTCGATTTATCCAATCCAACTCAAATCATTTTAAATAATTTAATATTCAAATACAAATACGCGCACTCATATACACTCAAAATCAATCTAGGGTATTACTAGCCCCATATCTATTGAGTTACGCCACAGAGCCAAGGTTATCACTAAACCAATAGCTCTGATACCAAGTTGTAACGTCCCATTTTTCAGTACAATTTGAGACGACATCTAATCACCACAGTCAACCCAAATTATACAGAAAAGCAGAATGTTAAGAGAAAGAATCTAGAGGGTGAGAGAGAAAGAAAGAAATATTAGAATAGAAGAAGGAAGAAGAACATCAGGAGCTCACAGCGGAACGAACAAAATATATAATAGAACGACAATATCTTTGCATAAAAGGAAATTGTATACACATACCAATCATCAGAGTACAACATGAATCAGATACAGCGGAACAACTTTAAATAACTAATAGTGAAGCCTCCTGCTTCTAGCTTCTGAAACTTCAAACGAAAACTATCCTGTCAAATATGTTCGGTCTGACCCGAGCACATTTTGAAGCAAAGCAAAAACACACGGGTCAGTCTGGAATACTTTCAGTTCTAAATTCACATCAACCATCGGTTTAACTTTAGAAATCCTTTTTGAAAGGAAAGGATAATAGTAAGACCAGCCCACACTTAAATACGGACGGTTTTTACCTTACTATAACCCAAAACAGTTTGAAAATCAATACTTTTCTGATATTATAATAGTGTCTATCAATTTACAAATAAATAGCAATCTAGTGGAACGCTTGCATCTCACGCTCCACATATATAGTATATAATCAAAACCGCGGGCGCTTATTGGAATTTGGATTCCGAATATGACAAGGTATGGGACCACCTACCGATAGTGTATCTCTAGAGGCAAATACACTGGGTTCAATAAGAATGTCTTGCAACCCGGCCCACACATGACCGACCACTCATTTAGCTTGAGTGTATCGAATGTATATCACCAACGGTTGGGATCAACAACTGTTTCCCGAAAAGGGAGAGCATCGAATATAGATTAAATAAACAAATGGAATTTCTCTGGATAGGTGATTATACACCCTAATGGGAGCGACCCACGTAGCCATGCTGCCTGACCGATTTCTGTCATTTCCCGGTTGATGAGGCTTGAGGTTATAATCGACTTTTGTAGCGTCTGGCCACCATTCACTTTGAATGCCACATAGTGAAATCCGCTGGACATCACTAACGTCCAAAAAAATACTCTAGTAGTTAAGCTAAGAGAAGTGCCCCTCTCCGCCACCAACTATAGTACGTTTGAAGAAATCAACGTACGTGATCCCTTTGGAAATACTCTGTCAGACATCCGTTCATACAAGTCATCCAGGAACAGGATGAACCGAAGGCACTCTCATACTGCATCTAAGGAATCACCCTATAGATCAGTAGCGAGTAGTCCTTGCAAATCTGTAGATCTGATTTAAGACAAAACCGCAGTATATCTTTGGCTGCAGACCAAAGATTATAAGTAGTCCTTCCGTTTTGAATATCCACGGTCTTCACTTGCTTCATCTTCATTCCATCGCAAGTTAACCCCGTATGTAACGTTGAGTCGAAGTGGTTTTGGGTCTAGTTCCCATCTCGGTCTCTTTGAAACAACACGTCAAAAGGTCCAGTAAAATACTTCGTTGATAGTTTGGTATTTTTACTATCAACGTCAAACCAGTATGGTCAAGTATATTAGCAGCTCAGGTTCTCATTTTTAAAAACCGTTCATTAAAACTCTTTATCGAATCATCTAAAATCATCTCTTCGACTTAAAGTTGATTACATTTAAATCACTTACCAACTTATCTTTTCTTTCACCATTTGGAAATAATATATCTCGTTTATTCTCACTTCGCTTTATTCCCCTTAAATTCTGAAAATATCGCTATATTTTCATCAACTATTTATTTCTTTAATTCTGGAAATACATCGTCAATTCACTAATATAATCCCACTTGCCAATTCACGTTCGATAAAACCCTGTTAAACGACACATGCTTTCTTATTAAAGCTTAATAGCTTTAACTGCTTAAATTCCAAATGTTGATTTCTGTTTTAAAATTAATATAATCCTTCCATTCTAATTACTTATTATTTCAAATAAATATATTTTATTCATATTATTTATTTCCTAAAACCAGTGTTATACAAATAGTCTATAGGTATAATTAAACTATATGTCACAGCTCGGACTACACAATATTAATGTACGTTGTTCAATTTAAATCCTTTTGTATTAAATTTCATTTCAAACCTTGCAATTGAATTGCAAATGTTTGACGAGAATAATCACTCCTTTCCAAACTCCTTTACCGTTACGAACCAATACCATTCTTTGAAAATAGTGAAGTCGGTCAAGTTGGGGTATTTTATTTACCTCTCAGACCTTAATCGACAACGTTCTTATCTCAGAGTAGATAGAAGTTCGTAACTTAAAACCCACACTCTTACAATATTGATCAGATCTTATTTCTTATTTAAACCATGGTTTATGAACCATATCCTTTCTTTTGAACATCTCAATCAACCATCGCCATTTTACTTAATATATTATTAAATAAATCATTTACCCAAACATTAACCATTTGCTTCAAAACTCCTGTGTAGTATTTGATTCAAAATTTGGATTTATATCACCATAATCCATTCACTAATATATTTTTTTATATTTCAAATTCCACCTTGATCCTGCGATCTACTTAATTTGGTTCTTAAGTAAATATTTCATTAAAGCCCTCGCCTTAGTTTATAACTTCAAATCCACTTTTCCTTATAAACTTGGATTTTGTATACAAATACTTTACCCAAATCTCCTTTTGACATCGTTTAAACAAATGGTTGAACTTTATAATTCAAACCCAAAGTACTTCCTTTTACATGTTTTTACCATTCTTTCCTTTTTATTCTAATTTGGATAAAATCTTTATTTTAACCTCGAATTTTCTTTCATAACTCGTTTATGAAATTCATTATAAAATTCCTTTTCATAAGCTCCTTTCACTTTTATGGTCTCGTTACATCTTAAATGAAATCCATTCAAGATGTTATTACTTCAGATTAATAATTAACTAAATCATTAACTTAATCATTTGTCGAACAAAAGTGTATTACTTCATTTTTAACTAATATGTTAGTTAATATAATAAATTTTATAAATAACCACTATTTAATAATTTCTTTAATAAAGTCGAACTAAACGTTAGCTTTTCAAAACAAAATGTTAGGTTAAAATAATAAATTTCACTTAATTGTTTTCTCTTGGAAACAATTATTCGAAACGATCATCTCTGACGTTAATCTCAGTCTTTCTTATTTGTTGAAACATAAGCTGTTACTATAAAATTCCTTTTTACATTTCTTTATAAAACAAATTATAAATGTCGATTTATTAAAACTTTATATTTAAGTGACTAAAATGGAATTTAAACTTTGATCCAGTTATAAAAAATAAATTTTATAACTTAATATACGTTAATTCGCCCGACGGCGAATTAATATCTCAAACGATGGATTCTAGACCATTCGCTACCAAATACTTAATTAATACCGCATATTGACTAAACACGACGATTGTTGAATTCAGATTCAACAATCAATATTTATTCCGTCATCGATATCTAAACAGGATATGATATAAATTGGAATAAACAAACAATTTGTGAACAACAAATAATAGACAATTTATTTGAGGAATCCGGTTGGATTCCTCCAACCTGTTCTTCCCTGCACAATAGTTTATAATATCATTTAACACTAATACAGGAAATGTCATGTGTTTGAACGGTCAATTTATAAACACTAACAAACAATCAACCAATAAATAAAAATCAACCATAGCAGCCATAACATCCATTTCAACCAATTTATACTTATTAACAATAAATATTAATAATATGGATTTAACACATCAAAGTATTTCAGAAGTGTGAGAATTAACTCACCATTGTTTCTGATGATGTTGCGTCGCACTATCGTTCTGAGACTATATAAATTCCAGTTGTCTCAAAATCCTTCAATTTCAGCTCGTACATGTCGGTACCGTCGATACGATCCCATCCATACCAGTTTTCGTCCAATTCTGTTTATGAACGAAAAAGTTTTATAACTTACAATGTTTCATTTAATTTGAACTAATTTAATCGCTAGCTAGCCATTAGATTATTTAAAACATAATTAACATTAATTAATTATATTCTGTTAATCACCTTCATTAGCCAGGTAAATCATCTTTCACTCTTTTCCCCATCCTACAAATCTGAAACCTGGTCCCTTTCCTGTTTGAAAAATGAAATACTCATGTCCACGTTTTTCCCCTTCTGTCAAAAATAAACCCGATGTCCACATATGAATTATAATAATATATTAACTAATTATATCTTAATACTTAATTAATCGCATAACGATCAGCTTAATCATTACCATGATACGCGGTTTCATTTCAACCATCTTCTCCATCCCGAAACCCCCTTTCACTGTATTAGGAAAACACAACCATCTCCTATACCTTACGCCGCCTGCCACAGATGAACTGAGAACGCCGCGACCCCCTTTCTGACTCGCCTCCGTCCAACCATCCACCTGAGACCCTCGTCGCCAAGCCCGGTGCTCCACCGTTCAACCACAATCCCAAAATACCAAACTCAGATCCACAAAAATCAACACAGAACCCCCTCCGTTCAACCTCGTCTAGTGCCGCCCTCTGTTCACCGGACTTCCCCAGACCGCAACTACAACCTTCGCCGTCTCCGCAGCTGTCCCCTGGCACCGACCTCGTCCCCTCCGGTGCCCCACATCTCCATCACGACCCCAAAAACCGACCCCCAATATCAAATAAAACAACAGCAACTCTTTACCATTTAAACCCCCACCGTTGACCGTACGGTGCACCGGAAACCCTCAGATCACCACCAAACCGACCGCCATCCTCCCTTCCCCCTTGGCCTAAATAAGCTCCACCTAGATCGACTCGAGCTCACCAAAATTGGTCACGAAGAACAACCGTTGACCAATGAGTTGGAGCACCCAAAAGATAGTTCGCACCACACAAAGTTTACACCAATCTGAAGCTTCACTTTGCAGTAAAACAACAGTAAAATCCTTTGGATTTATAGAAATTCGGTGAAATTGTTTTTGAATTTAGAAGAGTGGAGTATTCACTAGAAATTTGGTCTGAAGCAAGAATGGAACGGAGAAAGTAGAGGAGTGAATTTTGGGTATGTAGAGATGTCACCGTAGGTTCAATTTATAGGTGAAAAATAAAATATTTTATTCAATTATTTTAATGTTTTAATTATTTTATTTTTTTGATTTGACTGACGATATTTATCTGACGTGACTGGCGATTTTTATTCATACCTATCTCAATTTCGAAACACTGTTTATTGGTTACCGTGATCACATACGAACTCCAATCGAAATGGAAATGGACGACATAATATAATTTGACGTTACGGTCATAATGAATCTTGTTTCGTCGAATTCTGAGTCCGTTTGTGGAAATGGCGCTTGTTCGAGCCCAGAACAGTCGATTTATTTGCATTTTATTTTGCCATGCTCACAGAATAACTTCGTTTGACGTGCAACTTGAAATATAACAATAATTTGCTGCTGCGGTCCCAAAAAAATTTGTTTCATTGAAAACGAAGACTGTTTGAATGAAGTCCCTTTTAAAAGGTCCAATTTGAATTAAAATAAACCAATTTTAAAGTACTTCAATATAAAAATATAAAAATATTTCAATTGGCCATCCTTGAGCAGAATTTCCCATATTTTCAAAATAAAATATTATGGGTTGAATTCTGAGCCAAAACGGTATTAAATAAATTAAAAACCCTTTATTTCTATAACATAAGTCGTTATAATATATAATCGAATTCCATAGCGACTATTTGAAAATTTGATTTGGCCATAAAACAAAATCTACACAATGAAAACTCGATTTTTCTGCTTCATTAGAAAGATATTATCAAATGGGTTCGGACGTTTCTTATTTCGAAGAAATCCGACTTGTTTTGAATCGTGTATAACCAATTGAAGTTCAAAACGCTATATTACGAACTACCGCGCCGCTGCAGTGCATTATATAATTAAAATTATAAATTTAAATTTTAAAATAGCGCTTAATAAGCGAAATCGTAAGTAAAACTAAATCAAAACATAAATAAATCCTTTTACATTACCAAATCATATAACAACGCAAATTCAACCTAATATCGACTATTTTGAAATTAAACTATTATTTATATTATTTAAACAAATTAATTATTCAAATTAATTAATTCCAAACCATTCAAATTCAAATCAATATTTAAAACAAAATTAATATTAAATTAAATGGTTAGAAAAACCTGGGTCGTTACAAATATATTTAAATATATATAGCCGTGTTGATTAGATATGCGCCATTTCGACGCGAACGATATTTATATCGATTTTATTCATTTTTATAAGGAATATCGAAAAGGAATTGATTTCAAAATCTAAGGTTTTGAAAATACTATCATTTATATATCGATGATACGGAATATTCAATTTTGATTTGAAATTGAATATGAAGTTGAAATCATTTTGAAAACGAATTTAAAACGATTTATAAAATGCGTTTTAAGTGGAAATCGATGAAATACATATAATATATATATACATAATGGCTTGAATAGAACGCGCTGCGGTAGTTCGCGAATTTTGACCATGAACTTCGAACGGGCATTACGGGAGTTCCGACCGTCGGATTCTCCTAAAACCAAAACCGTTGGATTCGTATCGAAAAGAGCTTTCTATATTAGAGTTTTGAAATCTAATGGTTGGATTTGGAATTATGTCCAAATCAAATTTGGAAAAGGTCGCTGTAAGTGCAGTTCGATGGCCGTTTATGGAAATCGACCGTACAGGCCTTGATAAAATTATTAAAAATATCAATAATTTGTGTAGAATCATAAGAAATGATTTGGAAAGAATTGGGATGAAAAAATCCATATTTGGAAAGATAAAAATAGATTTTTATCGAAATGAACTAGTTTTAAACTAGAATTATATTTCAATATTTTTAAATAAATAAATTGGATTTGAAATGGTTTTAAAAATAACCGGAATTTCCAATATATGAATTGAAATGGATTTGAATCGAAATTATCTTCGGAATATTTCGATATTGGATTCTATGATTATACAGATATTGTGAAGGAATTTGGAAGATATATATATCGTTATTCCAATATGGTATTTGTTGATTCTAGAATTTGATATTGAATATAAGCTGATAAATTTTCTATTCAGAGCCTTGTATTTAATATTAAATGTGATTCTGGGTTTGTCGTGAATGATGTCTTCATTAACACTGTTCTTGAACCCAGTTGAGAAAGGATTAAATCTTTTTATTTAGATTTAATGAAGGATACCAATTAATTGATATTTAATTGGAATGGAATTGAAATTGGTCTTTGGGTTTATCGTGAACGGTGTTTTAAATAACACTTGTTCTTTAACCCGATTAACAATGGAATAAGATTTTAGGTTGTCATGAATGACATCTTTAATAATACTGCTCTTAGACCCAATTGAGTTAAGAAAATCAGAAACTAACCGGAAATTAGTTAAGTTGAATGGTTTCCTGGGTATTGATCTGATGTTGGTTTCGGCCTTCGGGGTTAATACTTAGGGAATTGTTCATTTGCTAATTTACGATTAAAGGCTGATGGAATGAATGTGATTTTGGGTTTATCATGAACCGTGTTTTAAAGGACATTGGTTATTTAACCCAGTTAAAGACAGGAATAAGATTTTGGGTTGTCGTGAATGGTATCTTTAATAATACTTTTCTTAGACCCAATAGAGTTAAGAAAATCAGAAACTGACTGGAGGTTAGTTAAGTTGAATGTTTCCTGGGTATTGATCTGATGTTGGTTTCGGCCTTCGGGGTTAACATTTAGGGAATTGTTCACTTGCTAATTTACGGTTAAAGGCTGGTGGAATGGAATGTGATTTTGGGTTTATCTTGAACCGTGTTTTAAATGACATTAGTTCTTTAACCCAGTTAAAGGTAGGATATGATTTCCCAAGTTAAACAATCATTAATATTGATTTTTGGGAAGATTAAAACCAAGTGGAGTTTTAATGCATTTTAATTAGATTGAAATGATATCCAAAGGAAGATTAAAGAATAAATTTGAAGAATTTATCTTTGATAAAATTAATGGGAACCTTTCCCAAAGTATAAGAATATTTGAATAAAGGAATATTCTAGATTGGAGTGGGGAGTATGTTGTGTTTTTATTGCACTTGTTTACTATATACGCGAGTTATTCAGAAAGACCTGGTTTATCTCATTCTGAATAACTGATTCGATGATGTGTCGAGGATGAAGATGGTGGTCGAAGAACGGAGGTCTTCACATCGTTTGGGTGATTACTGATGTCTTGATTTGGGCCGTACACCCAAGACTAGTGTGACGACCCCAAATCCCGTACTGACGGAGGCAAGGGTTATCTTTGGAATATAATACAGAAACAGATAATAGCAGAACAAAAATAAATAAATACACCAGATAATGAACAATAGAATATACTGGATAAGAGTAATCATCAGAGTTACACAGTATACAGGATCTTACTTAGTACAATTACAGTTCAGCTATACATAAATGTCTACAGCGGAAAACAAACAAAATATGTACAATAGGAGCTGAACAGCATAAAAAGAGATAAATGATAGAATCCATCTTCAGCTCCAGCTATCCAGAGAGAACCAGCTAAACCTGAATACAAGGCTGCCCGTGTAGAAAAAGGGGCACCCGAGTTTGAAAGTGAAACAAACTACGAGTCAGTTATGGGACTGGTATGAGAAATCTACTCAACACATATGTAATATGGCCAATCACAGGACCACGCCACTTTCGTGGAACGGGTTTACTCCATTGGATTGCCAGTGCTTTAAAACAAATTATTCTTTTAAACATCGCAATGCTTTATATAAAAATGAAGCCATTATAAGACTCAGTTCCCATCACACAATGCAACGCAAACCGGAGGATAGAGTTTTTACCTTATAACGGCCAAAATATGCTTGATACGAATAAAACAAAGGCATTTGATATTATTGCTAGTGTTTATATGTTTCAAAAACAATTTGAATCATGACTATCAATCATAGGCGGCATGGGTACCATATATCATGTCGCCATATATATATACAATCAAAACCGCACGATGTCGTATTTGGAAATTGGATTCCCGTCATGAACCAAGGCAAAAGATAGTCCTTACCGAATTCGAGACGCTCTAGCCCGTGTCTCAGGTACAGCCGCGACCATACCCTGGATCGTCAGGGCCGGTCCACACGAAGTGGATTATAATGCCTGAACAATGCATTTCTCCACCCTTTGGGGTGTAAATGAGCCAACGAATGACTCCATCGGACCCGGATCGTTCGATCAAACCGAGGCGCCTCGCAACAGCAACAACAACATAGGTGAAAAGTATATAAATGTCAGGGCTGGTAGGTCACTGACACCACCCTAGCTAGAAAGAAAACGCACGTCCCCCTTGAGGTCCTGCTCCCGTTTCTGGTTCATACCGGGGTGTGAGGCTCGCGAATTCACATTATACACAAAGCTACGCCACACAGGCGGTGCTTTGATCATCACCACAAGACTTTGCTTTTCAACAGAAGCCCTGATCATTTGCCACTTAGGCATGTCACACTAGCAATTCATGCCATGCGACTGATGTCCATCGATATACAACCTCTGAGCTCGTGCGTTTCAGAGAAGGGCATTAAGCAAAAGAATAAATTCTCCGTCGCCAAACAGATGTATATTTAATAGAGATCAATCAACACAGAATAAAATCCAATGTCTGACACACAGTCCATTTACAAGTCCGTTCTGGGTCTGAACGAAACCGGAGGCACTAAATACCTCGCAAACCCATCGATCACCACGTACGTCGGGACGATCACCACTCATTATCCATATTTCGGGATGCCTCCCAATCAGGACCTCGGTTACCATCCAAACGAGGTGAAGATCTCCGGTCTTCGACCACCGTCTTCATCTTCGACTTTCAATCGTCAGTCAATTATTTGAAATGAGAATTAACTCGGCCTTTTCAAATAATTCACGTATATTTAGAATTTCAAATTAATTTATTTCAATGGTTAAATCATTCGACAACACCAATTTTGTTCTTTAATGTAATTTTCACACCAAACACATCCAACCAACAAATACCACATAAATCGAGCAAATTCAGTTTATTTCCATTCCATATTGTTTATGGTATTTTATAACGATTTATCGCTATTTTTATTTATTTTTAAAATAGCCACTTTGTTCAAAACGACGCTTCGGGCCATAACGCGGCCGTGGCGCTGTTTTTCTTCAGATTTGATTTGCACATATCTAAAAATCTAATCGTTGGATCTTCACACAATTTACATCATTAGAAAGGTCTTTTCAAAACGAATCCAACGGTTCCAGTTTCGGGAAAATCCGACGGTCGGATCTCCCGGTACAATCGTTTGAAGTTTCGATTTCAAAATAAGAACTGCAGCGTCGTTATTCGATTAAATATAATTATATTTATATATATATATATGAATATAATCGATTATGGCACTGTTTTTCTTCAGATTTGAATTAAACATTCCAGACAATCCAACCGTTGGATTTTTACAAAGTTGGTGCCGTTGGAAAGATTTTTCCAAGGCGAACCCAACGGTTGCGATTTCAGGAAAATCCGATGGTCGGATCTCCCGGTATAATCGTTTGAAATCACGGTTTCAAAATGCGAACTGCACGGCCACGTTTCGTTTTAATTTTATTTATGTTTATATAATTATATAAATATAGTTCATTCAAAAATTCCTATATTGTTTCCACTTCTAATATTTCACTAACGCCTTTAAATTTTGGAAAATTTTGCCATAACCTCCTTTGTACGGGAGGGGCTGGGAAAATTCCCAAATAGCCACACGGGCGTCTCATATCAAAAAGAAAAGGGAAAAAGCCAAGCGGCTAGCCAACAGGCTCATAAAATCATCACCCAAACAAAACAGTAAATGTGTACCTATTTGTCAGGCACAAAATTTTATTCCTCTTCTCTTGCCCCTTTGCTATAACCTGTTCAATAAATATGCTTGTACATATATACATTTCTTATCACTTATCATTTTCCATTCAACTTCATATTTGATCCCATTTGGTTTAAAAACCCCATTCATTCTAATGTTGCATGCATAGGTAAAAAATCACATCATTAGCTAATTAATGAATATTTCAACTCATGCATATTTATTTGAAAGAGTTGCTATTTTTAACACTTCACATTTCAACAATTCATGTATATAATAAAAATGTGATTTTTATTGTAAAATAATTCATTTTAAAACACTATTATTTCGTATAGTTAATATAGGTGATAAAAATAGGATTTTTATTGTAAAACAATTTATTTCAAAACATGATTATTTTATACATTTCATATTGATGTTAAAATTGGGATTTTTATTATAAAACAATTTCTTTCAAAATATAAATACCATTCAACACTTGAATTTCTATCCAACGAATGAATATAGTTTCAGCAAATGAAAATAATTCAAACACATGAATATTATTCAAAATTTCGGCAGCATAACGGCAGGGTAGTTAAAACCGAGACCGTCCCTAGTACGGCTCCTCGCTCTACCTTAAAACCTCGCGGTTTTTGACAATGGGGATCATGCATCTAGTTCGCACACAGGCGGCATGTATATATTTATTTCATTTCCACAAACTAATCCTATGTGGTTTCAACCAAATATTTCTCAACCACAAATGGGTATTTTTCAACCACAATCAATCAATATCAACCACAAACAATCCCAAACAACCATTCGCTATCAATCAATTTTCACACCAATCACAACCAATAAATATCGTCCATGGTTTGTGGACGAGGGGCGTATATATATATATATATTTATTTATTTATATATAGCAATTCACTTCTATTTCAACACATATATAATTTTTACAACGCATATATAACTTATACATCGAACATACAACTTATACAACGCTTGTACAAGAGGTGTACAACGCTTATATAACTCATACATCGACTATATAATTTATACATCGTCGTTTTCCATATTGTTTATAAATTAGAAATCTCACATTGGGTTCCACTCCACCAAAAATAGCAGAAGGCTCAGAAAAATATGCGGTCTCTTCTAAAATGTAGAAGACGTCCACACGTGTCCACTGTCTCTTGTTTCACTGAATTTCGTCAACACAGCAAAAAGATATGATTTTTCAAAGTTTGCAACACTTTAAAGTGTGAAAATCAGTTGAAAATAAACAAGGTCGTACCTTTCAAAAGTTGTTCAGAACTAGGTATGGATTTATCGCGAAATCCGCTGACCTAGATGACGATCAGGGAGTTGGACGTCGACGAGGGGAGTGAGGCGCGTCCAGGGGTGGTGGTCGGAGGTGGTTCGGTGGTCGGAGCGAGGCGGGGCGGCGGTTTGAAGCGTCGAACTTCTCGGGGCTTGTTCTCGTCGATGGGGGCACGAGGCGGAGCGAGGCTGGGGTTGATTTGAAGAGGGGCGAAGGGGCTTTCGAGGGAAGGTGGTGGCGCGGCCTGGTTTCGCCTGTGGCGGTCGGAAAACGAGGGGGAAGGGAGGAGCTACAGGCGCCGTTCGTTCGCTGGAGCGACCTGGTTTTTTTTATTTTTTTAAATAATGAATGGAATTTTGTGATTGGTCGATATATATTTAATTTAAAAATAGGGTTTTTCTTAAACGAACTCCTTTTCAAACCCAACGACTATCGCCCCTAGCTAATTACCCCCATCCCAAACACAATGGGATATGTTTCGTAGGCCAATTCGACTGTTACAGTCAGTTATTCTTCAAATTAAAATATAAAACTTTCAATATTTAATTTGAACGTACATTTCAATTTGCCAGGGCCACAAACTGATTCGAAAAATTCCAGAAAAATAAATCTAGCTATGTTTTGACGATACGGTCCCAACAAAACTAGTTTCGTCGAATTCTGAGACCGTTTGCAAAAAGGCCCATTTCTGGTCGATCCAATTTAACTTTAATTGATCAAAACACGTTTTCTTTTGCCACGCTCACATACTAGCTTCAAAAATTATGAAATTTGAAACCTAGCAATAACTTCACATCCTGGATCCAACAAAAGTGGTTTCGTCGAATTCCGAGGTCGTATGCAAAATGGCCAATTTCACGGGCTATATAAATTCCATAGCGACCTTTCTGAAAATTCATTCGGCCATAACTTTTGCTTTCCGCTATGAAAATTCGATTTTTCAGATTCGTTAGAAAGGTATTCACTAACAGATTTAATTATTTTTGGTTTCACTAAAATCCGTTTTGTTTTGCACCCGGTACAGTCCGACAAAGTTTGAATTCAATTTTTGAAACTACAGCGCCATTTCAGGCCTTGTTTATAATTATAATTAATTATATTCGTTTTCAATTGTCGATTCAACTCACTTTTTATCTCTATTATTTAAAATATTTATTTTAAATATTTAAAATTCATTATTTTAGCCAATTTAAAATTTTTAAATTGGTTCAGATTTTCTAGGTCGTTACAATCTCCCCCACTTAAAACTTTTCGTCCCCGAAAAGGAACAAAGTCGAAAGTGGTTTGATAAATCTATCATCACACAACACAACAACCAATCCAATTGTTTTCAACTTTTCAAAAATATACTAATCAATTTCTATACTCTTTTTAAAATCATTCAGACTATAGAACTTATAAGTGCACCTAGATGAAAAGAAAATAACGACAGAGTAGAGAATTAAATGGTAATGCAAAGTAGGGTAATTGTACCTTGCACCAGAGTCAATCAGAGATATCTACTCGGCATCTGGGATAGGCTTTCTGAATGCTCTCCTCAGTTTCCCAAGTACAATCTCGCGGATCTCCACTCCATTGCACTTTGACTAAGTGAACCTTCTTGTTCCTCACCTCTTTGGTTTCTTTGCCGATAATCTTTAGCGGCTCTCTTCTCACAGCTAATTCTGGAGTAATTTCAATATCCTGATGAGCTGCTTCTTCGACGATCAAGTCTGGATCATGAACGTGCTTTCTAAGTTGAGATATGTGAAATACATCATGAACTCCAGGCAACCAATCTGACAATTTAACCCTATAAGCGAGAGTCCCGATCCGTTCCAGAATAGGAAACGGACCAATGAATTTGGGCGCCAACTTTCCAGTTTTACCGAACCGGATTACTCCTCTCATCGGCGATACTTTCAAATATACATAGTCGCCAACAGCAAAGGATATATCTCTTCTTCTTCTATCGGCATAACTCTTTTATCGGCTTTGAGCGGCGAGTAATCGCTTCTTAATAAAATCGACTTTGTCGGCAGCTTCTTGGATCATATCAGGATCCAACACAAGTCTATTACCAGGTTCAACCCAACAAGAAGGAGATCGGCACGGTCTACCATACAAAGCTTCGAATGGCGACATTGTCAGACTCGCCTGGTAGCTGTTGTTATAAGAGAATTCCACTAAATGCAGATGGTCTTCCCATGATCCACCGAAATCTATAACACAAGCCCGCAATAGATCTTCTAAAATACGATTCACCCTCTTAGTCTGACCGTCTGTCTGAGGATGATAAGCGGTGCTCAAGTTCAACTTCGTTCCCAGCTCGACTTGAAATGCTTCCCAGAATTTGCTAGTGAATATTGTATCTCTATCACTGACTATACTGAGCGGCACTCCATGCAGTCTAACTATTTCCCTGAAGTATATCTGCGCCAGACTCTGAGCAGTTCTATTTGATCTGACAGGTATGAAATGGGCGGTCTTCGTGAAGCGATCTACGATCACCCAAATACTGTCATTCCCTTTTCTGGTCCTGGGCAGACCATCAATGAAATCCATAGAAATATGTTCCCACTTCCAACCAGGAACTTCTAGTGGTTGTAACAATCCAGCTAGTTTCTGTTGGTCGCTCTTGACTAGTTGGCAAGTAGGGCATCGGCTGACATATAAAGAAATGTCCCTCTTCATCGACTTCCACCAGAAAGTGCGTTTGATGTCATTATACATTTTGCTTACTCCTGGATGGATACTGAGTTTTGACTTGTGGCATTCATCTAGTACTTCCTTTCGAAGCTCAGGAATGTTAGGGACACAGATTCGACCTTTGAGCCTTAGAATCCCATCATTATCAACTTGAAAACTCGAGGGTTCGCCTTGTTGAATTATCTCTCTGATTTTCTGAATGAAGTAATCATCCTTCTGAAGAGCAGATATTTTATCTAGCAGCGAAGTCATGATAATAAAACTGGCGATCATTTCATTCTTTCGGCTCAGCGCATCAGCCACGACATTGGCTTTCCCTGGAGTGTATATAATCTCAAAGTCGTATGCTGCAAGGAACTCTAGCCAACGTTGCTACCTCAAATTCAGGTCTTTCTGAGTGAACAGATACTTTAACGACTGGTGATTTGTAAACAATTCAAATCTCTCACCCAGAAGATAGTGCCTCCAGATTTTCAAGGCGAATACGATAGCCAACAACTCAAGATCATGAGTTACGTAGTTCTTCTCGTGCGGCTTCAGCTGACGGCTAGCATAAGCAATCACTTGGCCCCTTTGCATTAACACTACGCCAAGGCCTTCTCTAGAAGCATCAGTCCAGACTTTTAAATCTTGGTTTCCATCGATGATGGTTAACACTGGAGCAGTTGTTAATCTCAACTTTAACTCTTCAAAAGCCTCCTCACTTTCTAGAGTCCATTTGAATTTAGAGTGCTTCTTTGTAAGCTTCGTTAAGTGGCCAGATATCTTCGAAAAGTTTTTGACGAACTTCCGGTAATAGCTAGCCAATCCGAGAAAACTGCGGACTTCAGTGGGGGTACTGGGCTGTTTCCAACTCTGAATAGCTATGATTTTGCTTGGATCCACAGCAATTCCTTCTTTCGATACTACGTGGCCCAGAAATTTCACTTCATCTTGCCTGAATATACATTTGGAAAACTTTGCTTTCAATACATTCCTTCTGAGGATTTCTAACACTTGTTCCAAATGTTTTTCATGTTCGGCCTTTGATTTAGAGAAGATTAGAATATCGTCAATGAAAACCAGAACAAATTTATTCAAAACCCCTCTAAACACCCTATTCATCAGATCGACGAAGTAAGCAGGAGCGTTACATAAGCCGAACGGCATTACTAACCACTCGTAGAATAAGTCGGGACCTCTGAATGCTGTCATTGGAACACACTCTTCGGCAATTCGAAGTTGATGGAAGCCTGTAGCTAGGTCCATCCGTGAAAATACTTGTGCGCCATTTAATCGATCCAACAAATCATCAATCCGCGGCAATGGATATTTGTTCTTTATTGTCTGTTTGTTCAGATCTCGATAATCCACACATAGACGTAGAGTACCGTCAGATTTTGGGACAAACACCACTGCTGCTCCCCAATCAGAGAAACTAGGCCTGATCAGACCCTTCCATACTAGCTGTCGTGTTTGATTGTCAAGTTCTTCTTTTTCTTTCAAGGACATTCTTCGAATAGCGTGAACTACCGGCCTTGCATTGGGAATCAAAGCAATCTTGAAATCTATTTCTCTTTGCGGAGGTAAACGAACAACTTCTTCGAACACATCCGCATAGTTCTTGACGATAGGAATGTCTTTGATGATGTCAGGAATATTCTCTGTGACTTCTGGGATATTTTCTATTTGGGCTGGAGAAACATTCAAAGCTGCCCAGAAGTCTTTTCTATTAGCATTCTGACCTTCACAGGGAATGGTTATATAATCACCTGATTTAATCTTCGCCTTTACGACTCTGTCGGCGCATTTAACTTCAGCTTCATATTTGGTCAACCAGTCTAACCCCAAGATAAGATCAAACTCTTTAAAATTCATGACGACCGCGATGGTAGGAAACCGATAACGAGAGAAAGAAACCGGCACTCCACAAACCCAACTGAGATCAATGGAACCCCCAACCGGATTCTGGACAGTCACTGGTTCTTTGAGCTTTTTCAAATTCAAATCCAGCTTCTTAGCTGCATCTTTGGCAATGAAACTTCGTGACGCGCCTGTGTCAAACAGTACTTTGACTGGAATGTTTTTGACAGTAAGCGTTCCTTCTAAAATATCGGCCCTTTCTTGACTAGCCGAGGGCTCAGAAGTTTCTGCTACTTCATTTACCTGAGCTTCTTTGGTTGTTTTTAACAGCCGGCACTCTTGTTTTACATGACCAAACCGACGGCATTGATTACACCTTTTCTTCCCTTGAAAATTCTTCTTGGATTGAAGCCCACCTTTTAATCGCTTCTTCAAGGGTCCGCAGTTTATCGACAAATGCCCCTTTTGATGGCAGTTATTGCATACGGTGGTCATTACGGGTTCTTTCCCAAATTTGGCCCTTTTCCTCTTGGCACTGGGCTTCTTATTGACCTCAGACCTCGTACTGGCTTCAGGAATATCAGTTTCCGACTCTTCTTTGTCACTAGAACAGACTTCCTCTTCGTCACGCAACATGCCTTTATTATGGAGATCTTCATACTGATAAGCCATATAAATCATTTCTGGAAAAGGAAGTTTCACATTCCTCATCACGTTGTTCTGATATTTTCTTTGGAGGCCATGAATAAATCTCAGATTCTTCCTCTTTGGATCTTGAATCAGATGAGGAGCAAAGTGAGCAAGTTCGTTGAATTTCTTATGATATTCTGGGATGGTCATATCTCCTTGTATCAAATAAGAAAATTCGTCACATAATCGCTCGGTTGCTTCGGGAGGAGTAAATCTTTCTAGGAAAATCTCTTTGAATCTGTCCCAGGTGATATCACCTTCTGGATTACTTTTGATGATTGTTTCCCACCAGATTAAAGCTTCTTCTTTGAGCGCCCAAGATGCTACTAATATTTTCTGGTCGTCTCTTAGCTGGAAATGCTCAAATATTCTTTCTGCAGAGCTCACCCAAGCTTGAGTTTGAATAATAGAGTCATTGCCCGAGAATTGTGCTCCGCCCAGATTTCGATATCTCTTAAATAGAGCCTCTAGATCGGGTTCTGCATTTCTCCTATTTCTGACACTCATTTTTCTACTACCTCTGCAAATGGCAGATCAAGTGTCAGGTCACAGAAAAGAAAATTTTCAAACATAGAAACATATACTTCAAGTGTAAATGTGTCTATCGAGGTGTAATTTCATTCTGCTTTACTTATACTAGGATATTGCTGATCCTATCTGTATAGAGTTACCCGTCCTAGAACACTACTGGTTCTATTTCTGACGAGTTCGTTCAAATGTTATATTCCAGAACTAAGCTTAACCAAAGCTCTGATACCACGTTGTGACGACCCCAAATCCCGTACTGACGGAGACAAGGGTTATCTTTGGAATATAATACAGAAACAGATAATAGCAGAACAAAAATAAATAAATACACCAGATAATGAACAATAGAATATACTGGATAAGAGTAATCATCAGAGTTACACAGTATACAGGATCTTACTTAGTACAATTACAGTTCAGCTATACATAAATGTCTACAGCGGAAAACAAACAAAATATGTACAATAGGAGCTGAACAGCATAAAAAGAGATAAATGATAGAATCCATCTTCAGCTCCAGCTATCCAGAGAGAACCAGCTAAACCTGAATACAAGGCTGCCCGTGTAGAAAAAGGGGCACCCGAGTTTGAAAGTGAAACAAACTACGAGTCAGTCATGGGACTGGTATGAGAAATCTACTCAACACATATGTAATATGGCCAATCACAGGACCACGCCACTTTCGTGGAACGGGTTTACTCCATTGGATTGCCAGTGCTTTAAAACAAATTATTCTTTTAAACATCGCAATGCTTTTTATAAAAATGAAGCCATTATAAGACTCAGTTCCCATCACACAATGCAACGCAAACCGGAGGATAGAGTTTTTACCTTATAACGGCCAAAATATGCTTGATACGAATAAAACAAAGGCATTTGATATTATTGCTAGTGTTTATATGTTTCAAAAACAATTTGAATCATAACTATCAATCATAGGCGGCATGGGTACCATATATCATGTCGCCATATATATATACAATCAAAACCGCACGATGTCGTATTTGGAAATTGGATTCCCGTCATGAACCAAGGCAAAAGATAGTCCTTACCGAATACGAGACGCTCTAGCCCGTGTCTCAGGTACAGCCGCGACCATACCCTGGATCGTCAGGGCCGGTCCACACGAAGTGGATTATAATGCCTGAACAATGCGTTTCTCCACACTTTGGGGTGTAAATGAGCCAACGAATGACTCCATCGGACCCGGATCGTCCGATCAAACTGAGGCGCCTCGCAACAGCAACAACCACATAGGTGAATAGTATATAAATGTCAGGGCTGGTAGGTCACTGACACCACCCTAGCTAGAAAGAAAACGCACGTCCCCCCTGAGGTCCTGCTCCCGTTTCTGGTTCATACCGGGGTGTGAGGCTCGCGAATTCACATTATACACAAAGCTACGCCACACAGGCGGTGCTTTGATCATCACCACAAGACTTTGCTTTTCAACCTGATCATTTGCCACTTAGGCATGTCACACTAGCAATTCATGCCATGCGACTGATGTCCATCGATATACAACCTCTGAGCTCGTGCATTTCAGAGAAGGGCGTTAAGCAAAAGAATAAATTCTCCGTTGCCAAACAGATGTATATTTAATAGAGATCAATCAACACAGAATAAAATCCAATGTCTGACACACAGTCCATTTACAAGTCCGTTCTGGGTCTGAACGAAACCGGAGGCACTAAATACCTCGCAAACCCATCGATCACCACGTACGTCGGGACGATCACCACTCATTATCCATATTTCGGGATGCCTCCCAATCAGGACCTCGGTTACCATCCAAACGAGGTGAAGATCTCCGGTCTTCGACCACCGTCTTCATCTTCGACTTTCAATCGTCAGTCAATTATTTGAAATGAGAATTAACTCGGCCTTTTCAAATAATTCACGTATATTTAGAATTTCAAATTAATTTATTTCAATGGTTAAATCATTCGACAACACCAATTTTGTTCTTTAATGTAATTTTCACACCAAACACATCCAACCAACAAATACCACATAAATCGAGCAAATTCAGTTTATTTCCATTCCATATTGTTTATGGTATTTTATAACGATTTATCGCTATTTTTATTTATTTTTAAAATAGCCACTTTGTTCAAAACGACGCTTCGGGCCATAACGCGGCCGTGGCGCTGTTTTTCTTCAGATTTGATTTACACATATCTGAAAATCTTACCATTGGATCTTCACACAATTTACATCATTAGAAAGGTCTTTTCAAAACGAATCCAACGGTTCCAGTTTCGGGAAAATCCGATGGGCGGATCTCCCGGTACAATCGTTTGAAGTTTCGATTTCAAAATACGAACTACAGCGTCGTTATTCGATTAAATATAATTATATTTATATATATATATGAGTATAATCGATTCTGGCACTGTTTTTCTTTAGATTTGAATTAAACATTCCAGACAATCCAACCGTTGGATTTTTACAAAATTGGTGCCGTTGGAAAGATTTTTCCAAGGCGAACCCAACGGTTGCGATTTCAGGAAAATCCGATGGTCGGATCTCCCGGTATAATCGTTTGAAATCACGGTTTCAAAATGCGAACTGCACGGCCACGTTTCATTTAAATTTTATTTATGTTTATATAATTATATAAATATAGTTCATTCAAAAATTCCTATATTGTTTCCACTTCTAATATTTCACTAACGCCTTTAAATTTTGGAAAATTTCGCCATAACCTCCTTTGTACGGGAGGGGCTGGGAAAATTCCCAAATAGCCACACGGGCGTCTTATATCAAAAAGAAAAGGGAAAAAGCCAAGCGGCTAGCCAACAGGCTCATAAAATCATCACCCAAACAAAACAGTAAATGTGTACCTATTTGTCGGGCACAAAATTTTATTCCTCTTCTCTAGCCCCTTTACTATAACCTGTTCAATAAATATGCATGTACATATATACAGTTCTTATCACTTATCATTTTCCATTCAACTTCATATTTGATCCCATTTGGTTTAAAAACCCCATTCATTCTAATGTTGCATGCATAGGTAAAAAATCACATCATTAGCTAATTAATGAATATTTCAACTCATGCATATTTATTTATACGAGTTGCTATTTTTAACACTTCACATTTCAACAATTCATATATACAATAAAAATGTGATTTTTATTGTAAAAAAATTCATTTCAAAACACTATTATTTCGTATAGTTAATATAGGTTATAAAAATAGGATTTTTATTGTAAAACAATTTATTTCAAAACAGGATTATTTTATACATTTCATATTGATGTTAAAATTGGGATTTTTATTATAAAACGATTTCTTTCAAAATATGAATACCATTCAACACATGAATTTCTATCCAACAAATGAATATAGTTTCAGAAAATGAAAATAATTCAAACACATGAATATTATTCAAAATTTCGGCAGCATAACGGCAGGGTAGTTAAAACCGGGACCGTCCCTAGTATGGCTCCTCGCCCTACCTTAAAGCATCGCGGTTTTTGACAATGGGGATCATGCATCTAGTTCGCACGCAGGCGGCATGTATATATTTATTTCATTTCCACAAACTAATCCTATGTGGTTTCAACCAAATATTTCTCAACCACAAATGGGTATTTTTCAACCACAATCAATCAATATCAACCACAAACAATCCCAAACAACCATTCGCTATCAATCAATTTTCACACCAATCACAACCAATAAATATCGTCCATGGTTTGTGGATGAGGGGCGTGTATATATATATATATATAGCAATTCACTTCTATTTCAACACATATATAATTTTTACAACGCATATATAACTTATACATCGAACATACAACTTATACAACGCTTATACAAGAGGTGTACAACGCTTATATAACTCATACATCGACTATATAATTTATACATCGTCGTTTTCCATATTGTTTATAAATTAGAAATCTCACATTGGGTTCCACTCCACCAAAAATAGCAGAAGGCTCAGAAAAATATGCGGTCTCTTCTAAAATGTAGAAGACGTCCACACGAGTCCACTGTCTCTTGTTTCACTGAATTTCGTCAACACAGCAAAAAGATATGATTTTTCAAAGTTTGCAACACTTTAAAGTGTGAAAATCAGTTGAAAATAAACAAGGTCGTACCTTTCAAAAGTTGTTCAAAACTAGGTATGGATTTATCGCGAAATCCGCTAACCTAGATGACGATCAGGGAGTTGGACGTCGAAGAGGGGAGTGAGGCGCGTCCAGGGGTGGTGGTCGGAGGTGGTTCGGTGGTCGGAGCGAGGCGGGGCGGCGGTTTGAAGCGTCGAACTTCTCGGGGCTTGTTCTCGTCGATGGGGGCACGAGGCGGAGCGAGGCTGGGGTTGATTTGAAGAGGGGCGAAGGGGCTTTCGAGGGAAGGTGGTGGCACGGCCTGGTTTCGCCTGTGGCGACCGGAAAACGAGGGGGAAGGGAGGAGCTACAGGCGCCGTTCAATCGCTGGAGCGACGGGGTTTTTTTGATTTTTTTTTTAAATAATGAATGGAATTTTGTGATTGGTCGATACATATTTAATTTAAAAATAGGGTTTTTTTTAAACGAACTCCTTTTCAAACCCAACGACTGTCGCCCCTAGCTAATTACCCCCATCCGAGACACAATGGGATATGTTTCGTAGGCCAATTCGACTGTTACAGTCAGTTATTCTTCAAATTAAAATATAAAACTTTCAATATTTAATTTAAACGTACATTTCAATTTGACAGGGCCACAAACTGATTCGAAAAATTCCAAAAAAAATAAACCTAGCTATGTTTTGAAGATACGGTCCCAAAAAAACTAGTTTCGTCGAATTCTGAGACCGTTTGCAAAAAGGCCCATTTCTGGTCGATCCAATTTAACTGTAATTGATCAAAACACGTTTTCTTTTGCCACGCTCACATACTAGCTTCAAAAATTATGAAATTAGAAACCTAGCAATAACTTCACATCCCGGATCCAACAAAAGTGGTTTCGTCAAATTCCGAGGTCGTATGCAAAATGACCAATTTCACGGGCTATATAAATTCCATAGCGACCTTTCTGAAAATTCATTCGGCCATAACTTTTGCTTTCCGCTATGAAAATTCGATTTTTCAGATTCGTTAGAAAGGTATTCACTAACAGATTTAATTATTTTTGGTTTCACTAAAATCCGTTTTGTTTTGCACCCGATACAGTCCGACAAAGTTTGAATTCAATTTTTGAAACTGCAGCGCCATTTCAGGCCTTGTTTATAATTATAATTAATTATATTCGTTTTCAATTGTCGATTCAACTCACTTTTTATCTCTATTATTTAAAATATTTATTTTAAATATTTAAAATCCATTATTTTAGCCAATTTAAAATTTTTAAATTGGTTCAGATTTTCTGGGTCGTTACAACGAGGTAATAAGTGGTGATCGTCCAGACGTACTTGGAGATCGACGGATATGCGAGGGCCTCTCCCCAATATTAGACATATGGGGGAGGAATAAGGTGCCTCCGGTTTCGTTCAGACCCAGAACGAACTTGTAAATGGATGTGTGTCTGACATCGGATTTCATTTTGTGTGATTGATAGACATCGGTTGCATAGCGGAAATTGCCTGTGTGGCATGCTGACATGCAAATCATCAAGGCTTCTGTTGAAAAGAAGAGTCTTGTGATTGATGACCAAAGCACGGCTTTGATATAGCGTAGCTTTGTGTAGCATTGATTCACAATCCTCACACCACGGGATGAACCAGAAATGGGAGAGGACCTCAGGGAGAGCATGCATTTCCTTCTAGCTAGGAGTGGTGTCAGCGTTTTGCACGCCCTGGCATTTTACTTATGTGGATGATGGATAGGAGGCGCCTCGGTTATATCAGTCGATCCGGGACCGATAGTTTGGTCAGGATATGACCAGTTGACGCCCCATAGGGCGGGGAAACGCAGTGTTCAGGCATTTTAATCCACATTGAGTGGACCAGCCCTGATGATCCAAAGGTCACTCGAGCTCTGACCTGAGACTCGGGCTAGAGCGTTTCGAAGCGGTAAGGACGATCCCTTGCCTTGGTTCACAGATGGAAATCCAACTTCCAACACGACATTTTGCGGTTTTGATTGTAGAGCCTAGTATTGGCGACATGATATATGGTACCCATGCCGTCTAGGATTGATACATTTATATTTGAAGTTGTTTTATACACTATGCACTTATAATAGTATCAAATGATTTGTTTTATCGTACCAAGCATGTTTGGCTATTATAAGGGAAAACCCTATCCCTCGGCTTGCGTTGCATTGTGTGATGGAACCTGGGTCTTATAATAACTTCATTTTTTCAAAAAGCATTGCGTTGTTTTGTTATATGCACTGGTATTCTTGGGAGGAAACCCGTTCCATGTTATACGGCGTGGTCCCTTGATATATCTGTTTTAAAATAAAGATTAATAACTATTTTAGTTCTCACACCAGTCATATGACTGACCTGGAGTTTATTGTTTTAACCTAAACTCTGGGTGCCCCTATTTTCCACACGGGCAGCTTGTAGTTTTGGTTTTGCAGATTTATATTCATCGAATCCTGGTTTACAGCTAGAATGATATTCGGAAAGCTCTGTATCCGTATTCCTTTCAGTTGTGTTTTGTATTATTTTCTGCTGCATTGTAATTTGTAAATCTCTGATATTTAGAAAATGTGTAATATTTATTCATACTCTGTATATTCTTGTATTCTGATGAAATTGTTGTAATAAGCAATGAAATGTTCTTCTGTTTGTGTTCTGATTCGTCGTGTCCTCAATTCAATCCGGGCTTTCCTTCACGGGGAAGTTCGGGTCGTTTCAACTGCCGGCCCTAGCTAATTACCCCCATTTCGAAATCAATGGGATATGTCCGGTAAGCCAATTCGACTGTTTCGATCAGTTTTTCTTTAAATTAAAATATAAATCAATATATTGAATTTTAAACGTACATTTTAATTTACCAAGGCCATACACTAACTCTGAAAATTCCAGAAAAATAAATCTAGCTATGTTTTGACAATACGGTCCTAACAAAACTATTTTCGTCGAATTTGGAGACCGTTTGAAAAACGGTCATTTTCTAGTCGATTAAATTCAAACTGAATTGACCAAATACGTTTAAATTCACCACGCTCACATATCAATTCCAAAAAATTTGAAAATTGGAATCTAGCATTAATTTGACATTCCGGATCCAACAAAAGTGGTTTCGTCGAAAGCGGAGGTTGTTTGCAAAATGGCTATTTATTACATTAAAATATATATAAATTCCATTAAATTGGACATAACTTTTTATTCCCGTTATGAAATATGGATTTTTCACATTCGTTGGAAAGATATTTTTAAACAGATTCAAATATTTCTTGTTTTACTGAAATCCGATTTATTTTAAATCTTGTACATTCATATGAAATTTAAAATCGAACTACCGCGCCATTTCAGGCTCGTTTTATAATTAAAATAAATTTATTCGTTCTAACTTCGATTTAAATAAATTTTTAGTCGTTATTATTTAAAATACATCATTTTAAAAATTCAAAATTCATCATTTTAAAAATTCAAAATTCATTAAAATTGCCAAAATAAAAATTTTAAATTGGTTCTGATTTTCCGGGTTGTTACGTTTCCCAAAATATAAAACTAAATTTTAAGTATCACTTGGCCATAGGATAGAAAATTATATACGGACACCTGTTGGTTAAATAATTTTTTTTTAATCATGAATCTTGAAATATTGTTTAAAGACAATATATACGATGTTTATAATTAGATTTCCTTTCAGTTTGAACTTTGGATTTTTGAAATATAAAAGCCAAAGGAAAGTGTTTAATATTGAAAACTAAAGTAAAAATGAAATCGAAATTGAGTTTATTGAAATACAATTATTTTATCCACATTTAAAATTTTCTATAATTTAACTTGATTTTAAAGTGATGTTCGAATTGGGAACTCGAGATTTTATAAACTCAATAATTCAAAGTGAGAATTATAATTGAAGCTTAAAATATTTGAGTCGAATTGTTGAATTGAACTGAAATTTGTATTGGATGTTGAATGGAATTTGACATATCGAAGTTGAATTTGTTTGGTTTGAAAATTAAAATTTGACTTCAAGTTTAATTGAAATTTGGTAGCATTAATTCTAATTCTAATTGTATTATTTTAAACCATTTTATAAACTGTTTTAATAATAACCATTTTACTTTATAGACTAATTTACCGTATGACTAATTTAATTTTAACTTATCTATATTAGTGTTTTTAAATAAACCATTTTAATAATTAATTATTTAATTTACAAACTACTTTAATATTTTAGCTATAGCTTTTACTAAGTTTTGATAATTCTATTTTTCTATATAAACTAATTATTTTCAAACCTTTTCAAATATATATAAAAACTATTTTACATATTTTTTAATATATTTTAATATTCAAAATTTTAGGATTGGAATTGTTTCAATATTCTAAGTTGGTTTAAATGGAGATTTTAATATGAAAATATTCTATCTTGACTATTGAATGTGTTTAAAGCAAAATCTGATATTTTGATATGAAGTATAAACCTCTTTGAAATGTAAAAGAACCGACCAGTGTGAAAAATGTAAACGTTTGGTTGTTAAAGAAAACGAGATCGGATGTTGTCATATTCTCTGCCAATACCGAAAACTACTTTAACAATTGTATATGCAATGGAGTTCCAAAATGAAGTAGGATGATTTGGAGGTGATTACTAGATTTGAAGAAATAGAACGACGATGGATAGCCTTGACCTTCGGGTCATAATTAAAATGACTAAAATAGGAGTCATACCCAGGTTAATGTGAGTTAGCTCCTCTTAGCAAGCATGCTTCTTCGATACCATATCTCTTACTTTATGATTGATTGGGCGCCTTTTGATTTTTTTTTGGAGTATTGTCTGGGGTGGGCTGTAGCTGGCGGCTATGCGTTACCACCGACCTGGGTCCACAATCTGGTAGAATCCTACTGATGGGTATTGCCTCGATGTCTTGTCATATTTATCCTGATCGAGCTCTTGAGCTATCAATTATTGAAGACGCTTTTACGAAGATGAAGATGGAGCTTGACAGACGTATTATTATTCAGCTGCAAATATTGGTATTTTTTATGACAGTTAACTCTGATAATCGTTGTAAGTGTATAGCGAAATGTATGTTTTTAACAGCTTCACAAACTGTTATTTATTTATTATATTTTGTCCTTCCGCTGCGAAATTCTGTTTTTTCTTTTCTCTTCTTTTTCTTATATAAATCGCAATAATTATCTATATTTTTAATTTGTTTAAGTCGACATTTGATGATTATTGTTGATTTGAATGGTAAAAAATGTGGGTTGTTACATTTGGTATCAGAACTTTGGTTTAAGATAACCTTGGCTCTATTTGGGATTAACTCATTAGAGATAGGGTAATAATACCCTAGAATGAGTTTAAGTGTATATGAGAGAGCATACTTGTAATTTTGATATAAAATGATTTTGTATTATGTTGGTTTGTTCCGTTGAGTATTTATGAATTCTGGCCGGTACTTGGACGCCAATGCATCGATAGGGATTTCTAAACACTCGAATAGGACTAATCGACACAATATTGTTTAGGATTATATTTTGTACATACAAAATTATTTTGAAAAGCTATTAAATTTTGTTAATTAGTCAATAAAACTAAACTATTTACTATTAAATTATCTTAATTAAGAAAAATGAAATATTGAAAATTAATTAGTTATGAAATAAGAAGAAGTTAAATATGAATTTGAGAATTGAATTTCGGGTGGTTTTGTATTATTGATTTAAAAGGGTTTTGAAATAATATTATTATATTTAAAAAGTAGTTTCATATAGAAATGGTTTTCAAATGATTAATAGAAAAATAAGTGTGTATCCCTTTCTTTTCTATAGGAAATGATTTCGGTGATGAGTACACACATCATCGACGTTTATTTTCAAGAGTTTGGGCGGGGGAGACCACTTAGAACTTTTATACCTGGTTTTTCTAAATTGAATATCATTTAAAAAAATTATATTATGGTATGATATAAAATATAATATATGCATAATATTTTAAAGTTGATTAGGAAATGAAACTGAAGTTGAATTCTTAAGTTCTCAAATAATTAATGAAACAAAATAAACTTAAAATTTTGGAACTTCTGAACTGTGAAATAAATACATGAATGAACCAAAGAGAAGTATAAAATAAAATAAACTCTTGGGAATTTGAAATGGTGAAATTGAAACAAATTAGACAATGTTGAACTTGTATGATACTAAATCTTCTTTATAGCATACATAACTTACCAAATATCTAAGAAGCAAAATGCTATAGAGATAGGAAAATGCATAATGTACAAGTATTGGTGAATAAATGAAGGTAAAACTAAATGATGGTTTATAAATACGGATAAAACTTAAGTCATGACTAAGTGGATTAGTTTAGTTGTGAAAATGAACTAATCTAAGAAAGTGAATAGATTGAACCAATGAAATAAGTTCATAAATAGATTCTTAGATTCATTTAACTTATGGAAGTTAACAGAAATAACATAAGTAAGTAAATAAATTTAAATGAATGGAAATGTATGAAAAATAAACTTAAATGATTAAGTAAGTAATATTAATTGGAATTGATATATTGAATTATGCTTTATTACACCATATTGCATAGTAAAACTTACAAAAATGTCCTGAAGTTAAAAGTTTTTATATTTATTTGTAATTATATATTATACCAATCAATGAAACTTAAATTATGTGATGTGAACTTTCATTTAAATTGAGCTAGAGTTGAATGGTTATATATAAAGCCCAACTTAAGTGAAATGAAAAGGAGAAATATTGAAATAAAGGATAGCTTTAGAAATGTAAAAGGAAATTGTTTGTAAAATGATTTTTTATGAATTGAGTGTAAATCATTAAATATATATTATATTTAAAAAAAACAATTCAAGGTGAATCAATTAAAATAATTGGAAATGAATAAGGAATGTAAATAAAATAAAAAAACGAGTTGTTTATGGGTGAAATGAACAAAATGAAAATGTATAAATGATATATTTACGTTGCAAACCCGTAATTGCACTTTAGTTAGATGAATATGATTGTTTGAATGTTCTTATTTGTTTTTGGTTGCATTACTATTTCATATGTGAATTCATTACGAGTGAATAATTGTATAATTTAATACATTATAAACGAATTGATGTTAGTCTATATGATTATTAATAAAAATTAATGTAAATTAAAAGTTTTCTAATTTGAATGAAAAATCATATGGTCGATTATATTGATTAACAACTTCCTTACTGTAATGTCCCGCATTTTTATCGGGTTGTATTTGAATATTTAAATCAGTTTAAATATTGAATTCATAATATAAGCGGATTTATATATTAATTAAAATGAAGTTGAACGTATAAAAATATATATTAAATATAATCGAGCCTGTAATATCGCGGCAGTTCGTAATTTAACGTTCTAAACTTTAATGAGTGTACATGATTCGTTATTAATCGGATTTCTTCGAAACAAGAAACGTTGGAATCTGTTGAGCTGTATTTTTCTAATGGAAGTGAAAAACCAAGATTTCGTATTTTAAATGGGAAGATATGTCCAAATTATATATTCAGAAAAGCAGCGGCATATTCGTTTATGGCCATAACGGTTATTTAAATATATTTAAGTATCGGTCTTGAATTTAGACAAGATTATTTTGAGATATAATGATAATTTAATTTTTAGAATTTTACTATAATTTTTAATTAATTAAATAAACAACTTTTTATTTGGAGTACTTTGCACCCTATATCGATATTTTGGGGTTTCACAATATGAGTTAATCTACCGATATTATAACATTTTTGGGAACGTGACACCTCGCTGAACACGACCGTAATCTTATTTCTGTCCATAGCGGCTCGGACATTAAAATAATTTTTCGTAACATGGTACACTTAAGTTTTAAAACATAAATACACATTCGGCTTATTAGCTCATGCATACAAGAAATTTTGTCAACACCTATGATAATCGAAATAGACAAAACATGCGGACCATATCCTAGTTTGAAATTGGCAACCCTTTGTATATAAGTAAACTTAGCCATTAAGTAGAAAACATATAAAAGAATGCGGTTCCTTCCATTAGAAGGATGGCCTTACACATTTTAAAACCAACAGTACCCTATGTAACTTCTTTTAAATTTTGTACCAACCTATTACTTCATAGAGAAGAAATCATTTAAAAATATACAAAACCTACAGTAAGCTATGAACCTCGCGCACAGCTATGTTGAAAACATATCCTCCTATATGTACCTCATGATAACTCAAGTCTTCTTTTAAATCACAGCAAGCCTATTCCTCAACCTATGATGTACACCCCTACTTGTAAAGCAGGTCTAACAATTTATAAAGGCACATGCATTATTCAGACATGTATTTAAGATTTGCTAGCTGGAACGTAGGAAACAGGGATTCAACTATTAAATAAACTTGTCTATCCCCTAGGTCTTCATGCATAAGTAATAGCACGATCTACTCTAAATTTCGTACATGAACCTTCCTTTCGCATTTAATCAGCACCAGTGTGTTTTCTAATCAACAACAACCTAGCTAATACTAATTACTACCCTATTACTTCCGTGTGAAGGCTATCATTAATATATATATATATATATATATATATATATATATATATATATATATATATATATATGCTTCTTCTTCTTCAAACCCATCGACAGAACTGAAACTTCTAAAGAAAATCACCACTTGTATATGTTCAAAGAAAATCTTCTCAACACAAATACTCACGACAGATTTGACCGCAGCCTGTTTGGGAATGGACGATTTGTTGAGAGGAGCATTGGCGGGTATTATTACTGGAGCAATGCATTTAAAAATGGTGGAACCGCGGTTGAGTTGAGAGCGTCGGGAAGTGGATAGGTATGAAGGAGGAGTGGGGGAAGGTCGAACGTACAGTCATGAAGGCGAGGTGACTAGTGTGGTCGATGGTGGTAGCTTGCGGCACGTGAAGTAGTGGAGTGACTTAGTGGAGATGTGCGTTGAAATTGAAAGCTCAGCATACATGTATTTGGAGAAGGAACACATGCAGGAGTATGTGTTGTGTAATTCAAGGACGTGAGCAGTTCGTTGGAGTGGGACTATAGCGATACGGTTCAAATGTATAAAGGAGGCCATCGAAGTTTGGAAATGGGTAGGCAAATAATAATAGCTACTGCGTTTTTAAATTGTGGAGATATGGGTTCGAATATATCAAATGATGAAGATGATAACCTGTAGGAGCGGGTAAGGTTTGTTTGGCATGGTGCTAAGCGTTTGGTACTAGGGGAGCACGCATGCATATGTGCGGTTCAAGGTCTGGGAACGGAGAGAGCTTCAGTAACGGTTTGGGTCTGAACCAAGAAGGAAGATTTTTGGGTGGCTATAATTGTAAATCAACAAATATTTAAGGGATTTAAAAGTTTTGGAGTGTAGCTTTTCTGAAGAAGAAATCGTCGTTGGGGAGACGGACGTGTTCGAAGACTAGGAATCAAGGGAACTGCTATTCTGAATTATCCGAAGAAGACAGAATTGAATGTCTGATATAATCAACTGACGCAAATCGTTATTTAACGGTTAATGCGCAAAGGTGAGTAAATTCACTAACTCTGCTTTATTTTAAAATATTATATTTTAAAATAATGGTTGAATGCTGTGTGATGGTTGCTTAGGTAAATTACAATCAAATCGGTTTATATATATATATCATCGTATATATACACATCATTGATACTGATTCCATCGGTTAGAATATTCCATAGTGTGAAATTAGTGATATTTGTGGTGACTGACATCTGTAGACGCAGGAAACCGGTTGGAGGAATCCAACCGGATTCCTTAACAATTATATCATTATCTTATTTCATATATTGCATTGTCTGATATAAATGAATTTATTTGATTGATTAGTGTGTGCTTAAAATATTTGAATAATGTTGGGCCCTGGAATAATTTATGTCTAACATACCATAGAATATATTTGGTAAAATTGAACATGGGGTTTGGGAAAAGGGAAATACATTTTTGAAATGAAAATTGAATTTCAATTGAAATGGTATATGATGACTTGTCTTAAGCATATTAAAACAAGCAGTTGAATATAAACAATACTTAGCAATAAACTGGAATACTTATTATTAATATAAAAATGAATTTAGAAATAGGAAATGGGAAAAATCATTTCAAAGAAAGATGATGAAATTATGTCGATGTCCAAATGGAAATAGGACCGAGTAAACCAAAAGAGCTTGTAAATAATTCAGAGTTTGACTAGACGATAAATATTGGTTTGAAACAAATAAATTATAATCAAATAGTCAATCAACATTTGGGTGATAAACCTGAGAATAAGTAGTCTACTTGCAAATGGAATGTACAAAGTAGAATATGATCCTGAATTTATAAACTCAATAGACGAGATTTTAACCTATATGGTATTTAGTATTTAAATAAATATCTATTTGATAAATGAGTTCATATTTCTGTAAATGGATGATATTCATGGTTTAAAAGAGATAATGGTTTTAAAAGCAAGTGTCTTACAGGTATAATGGGAATAATGGAAATTAGAAATATCTTTTCCAATGTAAATAAGGAATATTTTCTAAAGAGAAGGAAATAACAAACGTAAAAGGAGATGGAAATGTTTCAGACGTTAATAACGTATATTTCTAGAATATAGGGAAATGGGAATTTATAATATTTGAAAATATTTTCCAAGGAGAGTGAAGAGTTAATATTTAATATAAATAGCCATTAACAAATGGAGATTTTCAAATAAGTATATGGCGTCATAAATCTATGTTGTAAAATGAAACAAGAAATACGGTTTGCTTGAGATTAGAAGTAATAAGGATTTTAGAGTTACAATCTATTCTAAGATAAGAACGTTGTCGATCAAGGTCTGAGAGGTAAATAAAATACCCCAACTTGAACGGCTTCACTATTATCGAGGAATGATATCAGTTTGTAACGAAAAGAGATGTCGAGATTAGTTATAAAAGGGAGATATGGCAGCGTATTACATTAGTTATTAAGGGATATGGCAGCGTATTGCAATAATTAAAGGGGGATATGGCAGCGTATTGCAATAATTATAAAGGGGATAGCAGCGTATTGCATTAGTTATAAAGGGAGATATGGCTGCGTATTGCAATAGTTATAAAAGGAAATATAGCAGCGTATCGCATTAGTTATAAAGGGATATAAAGAAGATGGGAAACTAGAAAATTAGTGTTAATAAAAAGGGTCAGTAATTGTGTAATGTTAGATATACATTAGAATGGATGTTTCTTTTTACTTCGATAGTTAAATAACCGACTATCGAAGTGTTTTGACCATCATTGTCAATACGGAGAGACCAGTTGGATATATTATCCGAAAACCACTCTGTATCGGCCTAAGCGCTGCGAATTAGATTATTCTGAAGACAATTGAAGACGGAGTGAAATGCAATGGCCGTCCTATTCCAGAATGGTGATTTCTTTTTGTCCAGTCCCAGGACAACTTGTATGGACGTATGTCTGACAGAGTATTCCTAACGGTCACATAAGACGATCTTTTCAAGGTATTACGTCTGGTGGCAGAGAAATTCATTTCTCTTATCTTTTATACCCGTAATATTTTTGGAAAGATCAACTAGTGATTTGACAGGTTTGACGATGTGGCATTCAAAGTATATGGTGGCCAGATGTTCTAAAAGATAGACGTAGCCTCAAGCTTTACAACCGGGAAATGACAAAAATCGGGCAGGCAGCATGGCTATGTGGGTCGCTCCCATTAGGTTGTATAATCACCTATCTAGAGAAATTCATTTTACTTCTTTAATCTATTCCATGCTGTCCCTTTTCGGGAAACGGTGGTTTGAGCCCAACCGTTGGTGATATACATTCGATACACTCAAGCGAAATGAGTGGTCGGTCATGTATGGCCCGGGTTGCAAGACATTCTTGTTGAACCCAGTGTATTCCTCTCTAGAGATACACTATCGGCAGGTGGTCCCATACCTTGTTATAGTTGGAATCCAATCTCCAATAAGCGCCCTGCGGTTTTTGATTTTATACTATGTATGTAGAGCGTGAGATGCAAGCGTTCTGCTATTTGGTTATTTACTTGATTAGACATTATTATAATATCACTGGATTTTGATATAAAAATATTTTGGGTTATAGTAAGGTAAAAACCATCCATGTTTATGTGTGGGTTGGTCTTACTATTTTCCTTTTGTTTCAAAAGGATTTTCAAAGTTAAACCGTATGGTTGGAATTTACTCACACCAGTCCCATGACTGACCCAGAGTTTATTTTGTTTGTTTTTTCCTAAACTCTTGGGTGCCCAAATTTGTTCGGGAAGTCAAGTGTTTCAGGCTTTTACAGATACACTTGGAGGAGCTAAAAGCAGAAGGCTGCACCGTTAGTATTTAGAGATTATTTCCGCTGTGATATGATGTATTATACTCTGATAATGGTGTGTATATACAATACAGTTTTGTATTTCAAAGTTATGTTATATAATACATTTTATTCGTTTCGCTGTGAGAATCGTGTTTACTCTGATTCTGTTCAGTTGTCTTCTTCTTCTTCTATTCTATTAGTTCTATCTTATCTTTCTCGTCCTCTTATTTCTTTCTATTAGTGATCTCAATTTTCATGCACTTTGAGTTGAATTTGTAGGATATTAGTCAGCTCAAATGGGTACGGATTTTCGGGTCGTTACAGTTGGTATCAGAGCTGAAGGTTGAGTAATTACCTTGGCTCTGTGGCGTAACTCAATAGAGATGGAGTTAGCAATACTCTAGATTGAGTTTGAGTGTATATATATGAGCGCGTATTTGTAAATTGATATAAAGACTGTTTTATATTGTGTTGATTGGTTTGGCGAGTGGTTTATGAATTCTGGTCGATACTGGATTGCAAACTGTATCGATATGGGTTTCTAAACTCTTGGAAAGAGTAATTCGACACAGTATGTTTTTAAAAGAGCGTAAATAAAATAATTTTACCCAAAAATATATTCTAATATGAAAAGAAGTAAAATATATTGGAATCATTATTATAGTATATTGAATGTGTCGGTTGAAATTATAATCAAATAGGGTTATAATTGAATTGGTTATAAATAACCAATAAGAATTCACATGAGTATAATATGTAAATCAGGAGAATCAAATCTGAATTTAAAAACCAGAATTGAAATAAAACTCTAGAAACTTGGAAAAGAGTTGGAAATAATGTTTGGATTAAATATATGGGAAATTTAAATCCTGGGAGATTTGAAATTGTTTTCCAAGTGCTATAAAAGATATTTTGAAGTAAAAATTCAAAATGGAAGTGTTTTAAAATAAAATTTTGAAAGTAATATAGTATTGAACTCACTTTGATCACTGGAAAATAAATTCTGATGATGACGGCCGCATTATTAGTGTTCATTTTCGAGTCTCTAAGTGACGGATTACTACCAAATATTTTGTTTTGAAATAAGTTGTTCGAAAATTCAATTGTTTTGAATTGCTATGTTATGAATATATATATGATTTCAAACTGATTTGAAATGAAAACCCCAGGAATCTGAATTCTGAAAATTTAAAATTTACGTATGAAGTAAATAAATAGAGAATTTAAATAAGTCAAATAAAAGTGGAGTTGAATTGAAGCCAAGTAAGTGGCAATCGTACTGGAATAAGGATTTGACTTGGCAAAGTAGTTGAGTTGTGAATTAAGACTTGGAATGGAACCGAACCTGGGGTGAAATTTGATTATTAAGTAAAAATTGGAAATTTGAAAGTGAAGTTTGAAATGGAGTTGGCTTATATGTAAGAGAATTATTGGTCAAGGATAAACTGACTGGAGGTTAGTTGGAAATGCATTTGTGTATGCTGAATGGATTTCAAATGGAAGAGATAAAGTTGAATACCCGACAAAAAGGTACATGTTTAAATAATTTAAGCATGAGATTTCTGAGTCTTGTTGGCAAGCCGTTTGGCTAATTAATTTTCTTTTGAATTGGAGAAAGCCCAGAGAGGCGAGTTGTAGTTATACCGATTGGGCCATGCAGAGGAGATGCTGGTGAAATTCTCCGAAAATTTAAGGTGTTAGAAAATTTCCAGAATTTCTGAAAATATTTGTCAATAAGGAATTAATATTTTAAATTGAAAATAAAGTGACTCAGTTGAAATTGAAGATAAGAAATAAAACAAATGATATTTAACCTTGTTAATAGGGGTGTAGCATTTTCCTACCTTGGTAATTTCGGGGACGAAATTCTTTTAAGGGGGAAGGAATGTAATGTCCCGCATTTTTATCGGGTTGTATTTGAATATTTAAATCAGTTTAAATATTGAATTCATAATATAAGTGGATTTATATATTAATTAAAATGAAGCTGAACGTATAAACATATATATTAAAAATAATCGAGCCCGTAATATCGCGGCAGTTCGTAATTTAACGTTCTAAACTTCAACTGAGTGTACAGGATTCGTTATAAATCGGATTTCTTCGAAACAAGAAACGTTGGAATATGTTGAACTGTATTTTTCTAATGGAAGTGAAAAACCAAGATTTCGTATTTTAAATGGGAAGATATGTCCAAATTAAATATTCAGAAAAGCAGCGGCATATTCGTTTATGGCCGTAACGGTTATTTAAATATATTTAAGTATCGGTCTTGAATTTAGACAAGATTCTTTTGAGACGTAGTAATAATTTAATTTTTAGAATTTTACTATAATTTTTAATTAATTAAATAAACAACTTTTTATTTGGAGTATTTGCACCCTATATCGATATTTTGGGGTTTCACAATATGAGTTAATCTACCGATATTATAATATTTTTGGGATCGTGACACCTCGCTGAACACGACCGTAATCTTATTTCGGTCCATAGCGGCTCGGACATTAACGTAATTTTTCGTAACATGGTACACTTAAGTTTTAAAACATAAATACACATCCGGCTTATTAGCTCATGCATACAAGAAATTTTGTCAACACCTATGATAATCGAAATAGACAAAACATGCGAACCATACCCTAGTTTGAAAATGGCAACCCTTTGTATATAAGTAAACTTAGCCATTAAGTAGAAAACATATAAAAGAATGCGGTTCCTTCCATCAGAAGGATGGCCTTACACATTTTAAAACCAACAGTACCCTATGTAACTTCTTTTAAATTTTGTACCAACCTATTACTTCAAAGAGAAGAAATCATTTAAAAATATACAAAACCAACAGTAAGCTATGAACCTCGCGCACAGCTATGTTGAAAACATATCCTCCTATATGTACCTCATGATAACTCAAGTCTTCTTTTAAATCACAGCAAGCCTATACCTCAACCTATGATGTACACCCCTACTTGTAAAGCAGGTCTAACAATTTATAAAGGAACATGCATTATTCAGACATGTATTTAAGATTTGCTAGCTGGAACGTAGGAAACAGGGATTCAACTGTTAAATAAACTTGTCTATCCCCTAGGTCTTCATGCATAAGTAATAGCATGATCTACTCTAAATTTCGTACATGAACCTTCCTTTCGCATTTAATCAGCACCAGTGTGTTTTCTAATCAACAACAACCTAGCTAATACTAATTACTACCCTATTACTTCCGTCCGAAGGCTCTCATTAATATATATATATATATATATGCATCTTCTTCTTCAAACCCATGGACAGAACTGAAACTTCTAAAGAAAATCACCACTTGTGTATGTTCAAAGGAAATCCGCTCAACACAAATACTCGCGACAGATTTGACCGCAACCTGTTTGGGAATGGACGATTTGTTGAGAGGAGCATTGGTGGGTATTATTACTGGAGCAATGCATTTTAAAATGGTGGAACCGCGGTTGAGTTGAGAACGTCGGGAAGTGGACATGTGTGAAGGAGGAGTGGGGGAAGGTCGAACGTACGGTCATGAAGGCAAGGTGACTAGTGTGGTCGATGGTGGTAGCTTGCGGCACGTGAAGTAGTGGAGTGACTTAGTGGAGATGTGCGTTGAAATTGAAAGCTCAACATACATGTTTTTGGAGAAGGAAAACATGCAGGAGTATGTGTTGTGTAATTCAAGGACGTGAGCAGTTCGTTGGAGTGGGACCGTAGCGATACGGTTCAAATGTATAAAGGAGGCCATCGAAGTTTGGAAATGGGTAGGCAAATAATAATAGCAGTTGCGTTTTTAAAATGTGGAGATACGGGTCCGAATATATCAAATGATGAAGATGATAACCTGTAGGAGCGGGTAAGGTTTGTTTGGCATGGTGCCAAGCGTTTGGTACTAGAGGAGCACGCATGCATATGTGCGGTTCAAGGTCTGGGAATGGAGAGAGCTTCAGTAACGGTTTGGGTCTGAACCAAGAAGGAAGATTTTTGGGTGGCTATAATTGTAAATCAACAAATATTTAAGGGATTTAAAAGTTTTGGAGTGTAGCTTTTCTGTAGAAGAAATCTTCGTTGGGGAGACGGACGTGTTCGAAGACTAGGAATCAAGGGAACTGCTATTGTGAATTATCTGAAGAAGACAGAATTGAACGTCTGATATAATCAACTGACGCAAATCGTTATTTAACGGTTAAAGCGCAAAGGTGAGTAAATTCACTAACTCTGCTTTATTTTAAAATATTATATTTTAAAATAATGTTTGAATGTTGTGTGATGGTTGCTTAGGTAAATTACAATCAAATCGGTTTATATATATATATATATATATATATATCGTCGTATATACACATCATTGATACGATTCCATCGGTTAGAATATTCCATAGTGTGAAATTAGTGATATTTGTGGTGACTGACATCTGTAGACGCAGGAAACCGGTTGGAGGAATCCAACCGGATTCCTTAACAATTATATCGTTATTTTATTTCATATATTGCATTGTCTGATATAACTGAATTTATTTGATTGATTAGTGTGTGCTTAGAATATTTGAATAACGTTGGGCCCTGGAATAATTTATGTCTAACATACCGTAGAATATATGTGGTAAAATTGAACGTGGGGTTTGGGAAAAGGGAAATACATTTTTGAAGTGAAAATTGAATTTCAATTGAAATGGTATATGATGACTTGTCTTAAGCATATTAAAACAAGCAGTTGAATATAAACAATACTTAGCAATAAAGTGGAATACTTATTATTAATATAAAAATGAATTTAGAAATAGGAAATGGGAAAAATCATTTCAAAGAAAGATGATGAAATTATGTCGATGTCCAAATGGAAATAGGACCGAGTAAACCAAAAGAGCTTGTAAATAATTCAGAGTTTGACTAGACGGTAAATATTGGTCTGAAACAAATAAATTATAATCAAATAGGCAATCAACATTTGGGTGATAAACCTAAGAATAAGTAGTCTACTTGCAAATGGAATGTACAAAGTAGAATATGATCCTGAATTTATAAACTCAATAGACGAGATTTTAACCTATACGGTAATTAGTATTTAAATAAATATCTATTTGATAAATGAGTTCATATTTCTGTAAATGGATGATATTCATGGTTTAAAAGAGATAATGGTTTTAAAAGCAAGTGTCTTACAGGTATAATGGGAATAATGGAAATTAGAAATATCTTTTCCAATGTAAATAAGGAATATTTTCTAAAGAGAAGGAAATAACAAACGTAAAAGGAGATGGAAATGTTTCAGACGTTAATAACGTATATTTCTAGAAAATAGAGAAATGGGAATTTATAATATTTGAAAATATTTTCCAAGGAGAGTGAAGAGTTAATATTTAATAGAAATAACCATAAACAAATGGAGATTTTCAAATAAGTATATGGCGTCATAAATCTATGTTGTAAAATGAAACAAGAAATACGGTTTGCTTGAGATTAGAAGTAATAAGGATTTTAGAGTTACAGGCTTATATCTATTCTAAGATAAGAACGTTGTCGATCAAGGTCTGAGAGGTAAATAAAATACCCCAACTTGAACGGCTTCACTATTATCGAGGAATGATATCAGTTTGTAACGAAAAGAGATGTCGAGATTAGTTATAAAAGGGAGATATGGCAGCGTATTACATTAGTTATTAAGGGATATGGCAGCGTATTGCAATAATTAAAGGGGGATATGGCAGCGTATTACAATAATTATAAAGGAGATAGCAGCGTATTGCATTAGTTATAAAGGGAGATATGGCAGCGTATTGCAATAGTTATAAAAGGAACTATAGCAGCGTATCGCATTAGTTATAAAGGGATATAAAGGAGATGGGAAACTAGAAAATTAGTGTTAATAAAAAGGGCCAGTAATTGTGTGATGTTAGATATACATTAGAATGGATGTTTCTTTTTACTTCGATAGTTAAATAACCGACCATCGAAGTGTTTTGACCATCGTTGTCAATACGGAGAGACCGGTTGGATATATTATCCGAAAACCACTCTGTATCGGCCTAAGCGCTGCGAATTAGATTACGCTGAAGACAATTGAAGACGGAGTGAAATTCAACGGCCGTCCTATTCCAGAATGGTGTTTTTTGTTTGTCCAGTCCCAGGACAACTTGTATGGACGAATGTATGACAGAGTATTCCTAACGGTCACATAAGATGATCTTTTCAAGGTATTACGTCTGGTGGCGGAGAAATTTGTTTCTCTTAGCTTTTATACCCGTAATATTTTTGGAAAGATCAACTAGTGATTTGACGAGTTTGACGATGTGGCATTCAAAGTATATGGTGGCCAGATGTTCTAACAGATAGACGTAGCCTCAAGCTTTACAACCGGGAAATGACAAAAATCGGGCAGGCAGCATGGCTATGTGGGTCGCTCCCATTAGGGTGTATAATCACCTATCTAGAGAAATTCATTTTACTTCTTTAATCTATTCGATGTTGTCCCTTTTCGGGAAACGGTGGTTTGAGCCCAACCGTTGGTGATATACATTCGATACACTCAAGCGAAATGAGTGGTCGGTCATGTATGGGCCGGGTTGCAAGATGTTCTTGTTGAACCCAGTGTATTCCTCTCTAGAGTTACACTATCGGCAGGTGGTCCCATACCTTGTCATAGTTGGAATCCAAACTCCAATAAGCGCCCTGCGGTTTTTGATTTTATACTATGTATGTAGAGCGTGAGATGCAAGCGTTCTGCTATTTGGTTATTTACTTGATTAGACATTATTATAATATCACTGGATTTTGATATAAAAATATTTTAGGTTATAGTAAGTTAAAAACCGTCCATGTTTATGTGTGGGTTGGTCTTACTATTATCCTTTTGTTTCAAAAGGATTTTCAAAGTTAAACCGTATGGTTGGAATTTACTCACACCAGTCCCATGACTGACCCAGAGTTTATTTTGTTTGTTTTTCCCTAAACTCTTTGGGTGCCCAAATTTGTACGGGCAGTCAAGTGTTTCAGGCTTTTACAGATACACTTGGAGGAGCTAAAAGCAGAAGGCTTCACCGTTAGTATTTAGAGATTATTTCTGCTGTGATATGATGTATTGTACTCTGATAATGGTGTGTATATACAATACAGTTTTGTATTTCAAAGTTATGTTATATAATACATTTTATTCGTTCCACTGTGAGATTCGTGTTTACTCTGATTTTGTTCAGTTGTCTTCTTCTTCTTCTATTCTATTAGTTCTATCTTATCTTTCTCGTCCTCTTATTTCTTTCTATTAATGATCTGAATTTTCGTGCACTTTGAGTTGAATTTGTAGGATATTAGTCAGCTCAAATGGGTACGGATTTTTGGGTCGTTACACTTACTACGTCTTTTCGAGGACGAAAAGTTTTGAGTAGGGGAGAGTGTAACAACCCGTATTTTTTCGACTATCTAACTTTAAATTTAGTGTTACTTTTGGAGAACATTGGTTTAAACAAGGTTAATAAATTTATTACATGAATTTAATCGATATAAACTTCAGTAAGCTTATTTAATGGTGAATTCAATATGTTATTAATATAATAACCTGTATATGATTGTAAATATTAGATTTGATTTTTAATTGAAATAAAAGAATTAAACCAAATATTGTAAATAAATTATAAGATTTTACATGATCAATTGAAATTTATTAAGTTAGAATGATTAACTTGTATGCGAATCCATTTTTTTATTTGATTACAATAATAAGCTTATGATATTTTAATTAGAAGTTGTAACTAGTCATATATAGCAAAAATCAACATTAATTATTGAAATAAAGCGAAAACAAATTGCAAAATAAATAATTGAATGATTTAATTAATGGAATTTAAGAATTGAAATCAAAGGAATAAATGGAATGTTTAACTAATTGTTAAAAATAATAATTACAATGGATTAATTGATTAGTATGTGAAACCATTTGCTTTTTTTGTTGATAAACAACAAATATATAAACGTGTTTGAATTTATAATCTATAATAGGTCTTAAATTTAAAATTTACTATTTAATTCATTCATGATAAATTGGAAATAAATCGCAACTAATGCACGTAATTATTGCAGTTAAGGTGAATAAAAATTGTAATTATAGAAGATTGATATAATAGAATATAAAGAAATGTTATGCAGGACCGAAAGTAACTATTTATGGAATTATAAGCAATAAATGGGATTCTATCAAATTTAAGTTATGATAAATAAATTGATCGCAATTAACTGTAATTAAGTATTTCGTTATGGTACATTAAATGATAAATGGAAGTTACTAACATAATAGGATATAAACAAAAATATCAACTATATCTATAAATTCAAGATTGGATGAATAAAAAGAATTGAAATTAAATCAAACTAATTTATTGTAATTAAAAATATACTTAATCGGGTTTAATTGCAATTGAAACTAAACATTGAAAACTAATGTAATAATTAACTTTGAATTTGATATGTGAGTTTGTTATAGACTAAGGTTAAAATTTTGAGTAATCAAAACGAGAAAATTTGTTACTCATGAAGGTTGAATTAAAAGAAAGTTAATTAATTTAATATGATTTATTTGATTATTGTATGAATAAGTTTAATGAACCTTTAAATTCAAAAAAATGAATATATGGAGATTGAGGTAAATGCTATATGCATGTAAAAAAATGCTAATTGTGTCCACATGATATTTATGGATGATGAAATCATAGTATAAGTATTCATTAGCAAATTTAATAATATCCAATGGGTTTCGTGTTAATGAAAAGGCAATATTTCAGGGAATGTATAATTAATGAGATGAACATGGAAAGATGCTAAAAATCTAGCGTATAAATAATATTTAAATTTTGTAACCTAAGGATCCTCTATTACGCATACAAATAAAATACCTTAAATTCGTTAACCTATAAATAAACTCTTTTATCTCTCTAAACCAAAATCTACTAATCTCTTTTCCTATATCTTCCCAGTAGCCGACATTTCTTTGGCCACCTTGACATAGACCTACAATTTATAAAATAAAATCCAATTCTCTATGGAACTTAATATCGTTTAATTCGTTGAACTCACATCTTAATTCTTTTCGACCCTATATAAATTGTGAAAGGTGCGACATGAATATTTTTATTCGACATTTTACAGTGAATGGTTTCCAGGCTAGGGTTGAGATTTATAAATTATATAGAGAACGATGTGCAATTTTAATATCGTATTTGGATTCATGGTGGAAAGGGACATCGCGGGGATAAATTTGATAAGATTCCATGATAAAAAGTGTCGAGACTTGTTGGCTAGACCGTGTGTACATGTTGAAGTCGGGTTTTCCATTGGGTGGCCGAACCTGACGTGATGGTGTTGGAGAGGAAGTGTTTGAGAAGATAAGTGTGTTGGATTTGTCGGTTTGAAAAATCATTGAGTATTTAGGGAGATTTGATCGATAGAAGTTGTGGTTTTGGCCAAGAAGAGTTTCTGTTCCTGTAAAGAAAAAGATGGAGGAGGGAAGAAGAATAGGTGACATGTCCCATTTTTTCAATGTAAACTCAATTTCGTATAACTTCAAACATGTATAACTTTACTCAGCTTCGTATAACTTCAAACATGTATAACTTTTCCATACGAACTCAGTTTGACGCGAAGTTGAATCCTTTGGGATCGTATCAAAATTCTGAAAAACACGGAGCTGTCGCGGACTGATTCAGAGACTATTAAATTTTGGATTCCAATCTCGTTCGAAATCAAAGGTGCGTGAGTAAACCCACTCACACCTAACTAAAATATTTGATTGTTAGTTAAATTAAATTCATGATATTGTTGTATATACCGTGTTGTATACACAATTATATGATTTTTGTTTGATGATAACAACCAAATAAATATTATTTTAAATGTGTTTGTTACTGTATTGTTCTATATATACATCACAGACAGGAATATAATATTTATATTTAAATAGAGTACGACTGTATAGACATTCATATATTCATACAGTATTTTATTTAAATTAAATATTATATTTCAAATATTCAAACAGTACAACTTTTTATAACTCCACTATTTGAACACATCATATTTCATATACATTCACAGAATATTGTACTTGTAAATAAACTAAATATAATAGACAAGTTTGTTTGACAACAATAAAATAATATTTTATTTCAAACAAAATTTGTTTATTACAAATATCAGTACAATTCTCTCTACAACACTCCTACAATCACTCTGTCTATACAAACCATATATACATACATTTTCACTTCCATATACATTCACTGATACATTTACATTCACTGACACTGTCTTTTATTCTTTTGTCTTCTGTCCTCTGTAAGCAAGAAGGAAAAGCAATAGTGAAGAGGTGCAACCAACATATACATGAGGTAAAACATGGTCGAGCTCAAGATAGTAAAGTTCAAGCCAAGTGCAAGTATTCATTTCAGCAAAGACATTGAGGAATGTCAATATGGAGCAATTCACACAACATGTACAAGTCATTTTTTTTAAAAGCATGTAATGATGGCAGTACATAAGCATAGACAATGATACAAGCTTAATCATCATCAACACAAATGGTTCAGGATAAGTAAAAATGGATGTAGCATGTAAATAACAAAGAGAAGCCACAAGGACACAAAGGTGCAGTATGAAACATGACGAGATACAGGGAACAACATGAATGTATGTACACAAAATACATGAATAGTTGGTGCAGAATGTTCAAGTTTCAGCACAAGTATACACAACAACTTAGATGTGAACAACATGAAAATACAATGTATAACAAATCCATGTCCTCCAGATTTCAAGAATACACAACAGTTAATGGAAAAAGTATGAATCAGTGCATGTGAAACATGTAAATCAAACAGCAAATACAAATGATGGAGCAACACAGTGGAGCATGGGTGCATTCAGGCATTGATCTTCAGAGTATCACAAAATCAGCAAGGTGAAATTTACAAATCTATTCATGGTCAGAATTTTCAAATTCAAGGTGAAAAGAAAACACAGTTTTTCTATATGGAAAATTGCAAATTGCTTTCCAGTTTTAAACAAATTATGTTCAAACTTTTTGGCAATTAATTACTCTAGAAATGGACTAATGTTTGACAACCATCAAGGCAATTTTTTTAATATGGGAAAGCAGATTTCTTTTGGATTTTCACAGCCAAGATTTCAAAAGGGGAAACATGTGCAAATATTGAATTTAAATTATGATAGACAGATTGAGTTCGAAAAAGGCAACAAATTTGCAATTCCAGCAATTCTTTCACGGCATTTTTTTATCGTGGAAACAAGGGTGAAAATCATGCACAATCAATAGAATATCAGGCCACAATTTAAAGCCAGGATTTCAATCAAATTTATCAAAAAGGGAAACGAAGCAAAATCAAATCAAGCTGCGCAAAAGAAGAAATAAACGCAGCAAAACTTAATCAAAGCCGAGAACCAAAATGGGGAAACACACAATCAATCAGAGCAAGTCAAATACAGAAATCAGAGTTTTTAATTTAGGGTTTCAAGACCCTATACATACACAACCAATTCATCACTGGCATGTGTGATCGATTCCAAAAAAAATAACAACAAATTCAAGCCTAGAAAAAAATTCAAAGAGCTCACAATTTTTAGGGATTTGATCTGTGCCCAAAATCGATCGAGCAAGACAGAGGAAGCAACAGTGTAATCATCAAAGACGAGGAGAACCATTTCCATAAGCAATTTATCACAACATAAATCGATTTGGGGATTCAAACAAACCCTAGTGCAAGCCGCCATTTTTTCATGAGAGAAAGCAAAGGATCGGGTTTAACAAATAAAGAAAATAGGGCCGACCAAGATTCTAAATGAAAAGGGGATGACCCTTTATTTATTTATCTCCTAGGGTCTTTCTTTTTTCTTTGTTTTGTATTTTCTATTTTGTTTTTAAACCGTCTCAAACAGTTTCTAGAATTCTGTAAAATCTAGGAGACTCAGTCAGGGTGTTGACTGACAGTTGCTAGAGTCTGTAAAATCTAGGTTGCTGGTTACGGGGTCGTAATAAGGGGAAATCTGATCGAGAGGATATCGATCAGTCTAGGGTTTTGAGCGTAGGGTTAGAATAGGAGCAGGGATTGCGAGTGTACATGGTCTTGTATGCGGGATCTGTTCTATCACCTAGTAGAAACCTTATGAATGTAGCAGTAGGCAGGGTTTTGCCGAAGCTGGGTATCTCTTGTGTCATTTACTTTCTGCATTTCTATTTCTGCTATTATATGTGATCTGTTTATTATCCCGTAATATTTGAACTCAGTAAAAATTGTAATTAACCCTATTCACCTCCCTCTAGTGTTAATCTAGATTCAACAATAGGTATCAGAGCGGGTAGTTTTATCTCTAGGGTCACGGGTAACCCTAGTTGTCAGTCTAGCGAGAGTCACTCTAGTTCATCTCCAACTATTTTCACTGGAACAGATTTTTTAAACTAGAAATTCAAAATGGAATTTTATTTAAAATCTGTTAATATTAAATGTTGGGATGTTGTTATCAATGGATACGATATGGTAGATAAAGTTTTTAATTCTCGTGCTACACATATTCTTTATTCTTATCTCGATGATGATCAATACAGTCTGATCTCCCATTGTTTGACTGCGCAGGAAATCTGGAAAACTCTCAAAAAGATGTATGGAAAATCTGACAACAGCTCGAAACCCCAGGATTACAACTCAAATTCAAATCTATGCTTAACAGGTCATGTAGATGAAACTTTAGATGGATCAGATGATGGAGAATCAACAGATGCTGAAATAGAAAATTTCTCATATGAAGAACTGATTTACATGTGTCTTGATTTAATGAAATCTGTTGATAAACTCCAACTGAAAAATAAGTCTCTGAAATCTAAGAATTCTGAGTTGACCAGCAAAATTGATAATTTGGAATCACAACTTGAATACTTTAAAAACCTTTCAAATTCAGATTGCAAAAATTGTTTGAAATTGGAAACCAATCTTGTTCATCTCAATAAAAATATTCAAAGGTTTGAAAATGAAATTCTGATCTTAAAAGAAAACAAGATTGAGTTATCAAATTTGAACAATTTTCTACAAAAGGAAATTGGAGTTTTTAAAACTGATATAAATTCCAAATTTGAAATTGCTGAAAAAGAAAATTTGTTGAAAAGTGATTCGATTTTGAAAGAACTTGAAAACGAAACTGAAAAGTCCAAGAAATTTGAATTTGAAAGTCAAAAACTTTTTGAAATTGAAATCTCTAAGTCCCAAGCCAAAATCAAATTACTTGAATCTGAAAATTTGGTTTTGAAACAACATGATATTGAAAGGAAGATCACTAATAATCGATGTTCCGATTTAATAAAAGAAAACAGTGATCTTAAATCCAAAATTCAACGATTAGAATCAACTTTGGATAAATTTTCTAATGGGGAAAAATCATATGTTGTTGCAAAATCAATTTTCTATTGGAAATAAATATGGTTTAGCTTTGGGAAAAATAATGTTTTTGAAAATATCATTTCAAATGGTTTTAAAAATCCCTCAAGTTGCTTCAAGAAGGATAGCTTTGAAAAATTGAACTCTGGATATTTCAAAAGTTTTGTGAATCACAAACGTGAAAAGAAATTGTTTGATAACAGTCTATCTAATCCATTTTGGACCCCAAAAAGAAACAAAGTGAATTCATATAAATTCAAACAGATTTGAGTCCCTAAAGGAACTTTAGTAAATTCTGATGGACTGTTATACAAACAGATTTGGGTACCAAAACGTAAGAAAACAATTGAGAGTGGTTTTACAAATTTTGTTAGACTACTCAATCCACTTAACAGTTAGGTACTGAAGGAGGCTGAGGAACTGCATAGTTAAAGAAAAATTGGATTCAAACTGCTATATATCACAGAATCATTCACAGTTCCTTAGCCACATCTGTTGAGTTAGAGATTCATTTGCTTACATCGATTTCAGGTATAATCTCTAAACTCATCTTTGTAAATAATCTCAGTTTTTATTTTCTTCTTTTATTCCTCCTTTTATCCCCTCTGTTTATTTACTTTATTTTTTCCTGTTTTTGAATTGACACTGCTATATCTTTATTCCTTATTCTGTGCTTCTTAAACTTCCAGTTGCAGTATTCTTGATTTTCTGGAAATTTGCTTTATGTGAATAAAACTCTCTTGTTTTAATCATTTCCAGATCTTGAATTTAAATCTGTAATTATCTGCAATTGATTTGAAGTTTATTTCTGATTTCTGAATTACTAACAGTGTTGATGTATTTGTGTCATATCTTGAACACTGTTAATTTTGAATTCTAATTTTTTTTAAAAGATCTGAATATTTAATGAAATTTCACACACCTCTGCTGTTTTTGGTTTCTTCTAATTCATGTTAGAAAGGCTTGAAATAATATACTCATTACAACACACCAATATTCATCAGTTGTGATAATTTCATTGATTTTCAGATTGGCTTGGATATTTTGAATTATCTTGAATCACAGTGATACATCTGAAAATTCATCTTATATTCATGATCATTATGGTTGAAATTTGGTTGTTTGAAATCATCTGAAATTCTTGATATTTTGAATCTCACACACCCCTTAATTCTGAAATTATCAATCTTGTGTGACTGATTCATTGTATCTCAAAACTTGACATTGACTCAAGTGATTTCAAATAAATTGTTTTAAATTGTTTGGATCATGAATATCTCATAAGCCTGATGTAAATGATCTGAAATCTCTTGTATACTTGTCAGAAAATTGCTTATGAAAATTCCTTGATAATTTGGTCTTAAAAACTCACTGGTATTTCATGACTAATTGATTTGAATATCTGTTTGTTCAAAATCATTTGAAATTATTGATTTATTGAATCACACACACATCTTAAATCTGAAATTAATAATCTGGTGTAATTGATTCATTAACTTCTGATATTTTCATACCCCATCAAATGATTTAAAATAAACAATATTTTTTAAAATCTGGGATCATGAATCATTATTTTGTGACCAATAGAAATATATTTGAAACATCTTCTTGACAAGTCTGCATTGAAACTGATATCTTGGGCTGCTCTGATATTGTTTTGAAAATATTTTGGAAATTGCTTGTTTATGATTTGTTTGCTGCTCTGATACTGTTTTTCAAATATCTGCTTGTTCTTGCCTGCTATTCTGATAGATGTGCCAAATTTGTTAATTTTGTCTGGTTGGGCTTTGTGGGTAAAATTCTGTTGTCTGAATTATTTTTATTTGTCTCCAGTGTCATGTTAAAATCCTCATTAATAGAGACACCAAGTGGTATCAGAAGCGCCTTATATTTGTCTCACTCATCTGTACTTAGATTCTAATCTTTACCTTGTATAGATCTACACACTCTTTTTGCCTTGTACAAATTTATCCCTCTTGGCATGTATAGATTTTCATATTCCTCTTGTAATTGATTTTCAATTTTAAAATTATTTATTGACTATTCATTTAGGAATTGAAATCAATATCCAAATTGAACTATATTTATAATTCATCAAAATTATTATTAGATTTTGAAAATGTGATGAATTATGACTGCAGTATATTTCACAACAAGAGGAGATTTTATTTGGATTTTCATGATGGTTGAACATTTGTTATAATATCTTTGAATTGAGAATTATTTCACGACCACGTCCTTTATCTATCATCTTTCTTCCATCCATGATAATTCTATATTAATGTGGAGAGTTTGATATTTCTTTTTAAAGTCATCTTGAATAAACAGTGAAAATATCTGTGATGGAATTGTGGTTTTATTATTATTCAGAATTATTGATAATTGAAAATTTTCAATGATCTCAGTACAGTTGATCATATTTCATAATATGATTAATTTAGAAATTTATTTCACAAACCATTTCTGTACCTATCACGTTTATGTCATCCATATTGGTTTTATATACTGAGGAGTTTTTCTATTTAAACTGAAAATGATAAATATAAATATAATTAATACATAAGTGTTTCTCTAACCTTATTTAAAAATCCAAGCTCTGGTCATGCATGGTTAAGAGATAACTTATGATTTAAGCTGTAATTGACCTCATTTAAAAATCCAAGCTCTGGTTATGTATGGTCAGTGTGCTCTTAAATAATAAGAAAAAGAAAAAGGAATAAAATGCTAAATAAAATTTTATATGAAAATCTCCTTGGTGTTTAAAAACCAGCCTATCAATCCATCTTTCTGGTTTGTGAAATAAGTTAATATTTTATGAAGTATTATGATTTGTTGATTGATAGCTATTGGGATCGAAGATCATTAGATTGCGTCACTTAAATTGAATTTATAATTATAGTCCAAATCCATTATTGTTTTTTTTTGTGCTCAATTTTAAGAATTTTTTTAACTCTCCCCATTTATATAAATTTTATCATAAATCCGTCATTCTCTACAATGTGAAATATGCCAAAAGTTCTCAGTTTATTATGATTTTTGTTTGATTGATTGAGATTTATGATGACCGTTCTTCCTCTTAAGCTGAAATTATATTTTTAGTCATTTTTCATCTATATTTTAAATTCTATATCCTTTTGATGATAACAAAAGGGGGAGAATGGGTTGAGATTTTGATTTATAAGTGAATATTTGATAAATATTTTTAACTTTGAAAATTTATTCAACTTTCATTTTCTACATTCATTCACAGTTATAGGGGGAGTTTCTGTTGTAAGGGGAGTTTTCAAATAGGGGGAGTTCAATATTCACTATCAAACACATTCATTGTGATCAAAATCTTTTATTTGTTTGTCATCATCAAAAGGGGGAGATTATTGTATATAACGTGTTGTATACACAATTATATGATTTTTGTTTGATGATAACAACAAAATAAATATTATTTTAAATGTGTTTGTTACTGTGCTGTTCTATATATACATCACAGACAGGAATATAATATTTATATTTAAATAGAATATGACTGTACAGACACTCATATATTCACACAGTATTTTATTTAAATTGAATATTATATTTCAAATATTCAAACAATACAACTTTATATAACTCCACTATTTGAACTGTAACGAAAAGGAATTTCGCTCGATCCGAATCAATCGCTAAACCGACCAAGACCTTTCGAAACGCCTGATTGTTTTGAGAACATGACAATTTAGAACGCAAACAGAAGAACATTTCATTGTTTATTACAACAATTCCATCAGAATACAAGAATATACAGAGTATAAATCAATATTACACATTCGATAAATATCAGAGATTACAATACATTACATAGCAGCGGAAAATAATACAAAATACAACCGAAGAAGATACACGGATACAAAGCTTTCCGGATATCGTTCCAGCTGTAAACCAGGTTCCTGTGAATATAAATCTGCAAAACCAAAACTACTAGCTGCCCATGTCAAAATAAGGGCACCCAGAGTTTAGGTTAAAACAATAAACTCCAGGTCAGTCATGTGACTGGTGTGAGAACTAAAACAGTTATTTAAAACTTTACTTTAAATCAGATATATCGAGGGACCACGCCATATAACACGGAACGGGTTTCCTCCCAAGAATACCAGTGCATATAACAAAACAGTGCAATGCTTTTTGGAAAAATGAAGCTATTATAAGACCCAGGTCCTATCACACAATGCAACGCAATCCGGGGGATAGGGTTTTCCCTTATAATAGCCAAACATGCTTAGTACGTTTAAAACAAATCATTTGATACTACTATAAGTGCATAGTGTATAAAACAACTTCAAATCATAAGTATCAATCATAGACGGCATGGGTACCATATATCATGTCGCCATACTCAGGCTCTACAACCAAAACCGCAAATGTCACGTATTTGGAAATTGGATTTCCGTCTGTGAACCGAGGCAAAAGATAGTCCTCTACCGAATTCGAGACTCTCTAGCCCGAGCTTCAGGCAAGCCTTGGAGCGACAGGGCCGGTCCATCGATGTGGATTAAAATGCCTGAACACTGCGTTTTCCCACCCTATGGGGCGTAAATGAGCCAACGAATGACTCCATCGGCTTCACATAGTCACCGATAAATCCGAGGCGCCTCGCAACAGCAACAACCACATAAGTCAAACTCGTCAGGGCGTGTAAAACCACTGACGCCACTTCTAGCTATAAAGAAATGCATGTCCTCCCTGAAGTCCTCTCCCGTTTCTGGTTCACAACCGGGGTGCGAGGCTCGCAAATCAACGTTACACAAAGCTGTGCCACACAGGCCGTGCTTTGATCATCAACCACAAGACTCTGCTTTTCAACAGAAGCTCTGATCAATTGCCACTTAGGCATGCCACATAGGCAATTCACTCCATGCGTTTGATATCCATCAATATATAACCCCTGAGCTCGTACGTCTCAGAGAAGGGTGTTAAATAAGAGAATAAATTCTCCGCCGCCAAACAGATATATATTTAATAGAAATCAATCACATAGACTAAAATCCAACTAGTCGGGATTAGCGAACCACACCGGAGTAATCATTTATTTTATTTCCCAATCCCCACCTATTCATCCTATGAAGTAAAACTGGTAATACTTCATCTCTAACACTACGGTGCTATCGGTAAATTCAATTACCATTTCACGTTCAAATCTAATTAAAGATTTAACTGTCGCCGGGAGCAAAACTGGTGATACTCCCTTCTCGATCTTTTCAATCTAATTAAAGATTCATTAAAACTCCACTTAGTTTTAATCTTTAACTGGGTTAAAGAATCAGTGTCATTTAAAACACGGTTCACGATAAAACCAAAATCACCTTCCATTAATTATCGGGTTAAAGAACAAGTGTTATTTAAAACACTGTTCATGATAAACCCAAAAATCAATACCAATTCAATTCCAATTAAATATTATTTAATTGGTACACTTCATTAAATCTAAATAAAAAGATTTAATCTTTTTCTCCACTGGGCTTAAGAACAGTGTTAATGAAGACACCATTCACGACAAACCCAAATCACATTTGATATTAAATACAAGGCTCTGAATAGAAAAAATATCGGCTTATATTCAATATCAAATTCTACGACCAACAAATATCGTATTGGAAATAACGATATAAATATATCTTTCAAATTCCCATAACAATACCTGTATCGTCACGAAATCCAACATCGAAATATTCCAAAGACAATTTCGATTCAAATCCATTCCAATTCAATTATTGGAAATTTTGGTTACTTTTAAAACCATTTCAAATCCACTTTATTTATTTTAAAAATAAATAGAATAATAGTTCAAGTTCAAAACTAGTTCATTTCGATAAAAATCTATTTTTATCTTTTCAAATATGGAGTTTTTCATACCAATTCTTTACAAATCATTTCTTATGATTTTACACAAATTATTTCTATTTTTAATAATTTTACCAAGGCCCGAACAGTCGATTTCCATCAACGGCCATCGAACTGCACTTACAGCGACCTTTTCCAAATTTGATTTGGACATAATTCCAAATCCAACCGTTAAACTTCTAATTTATAATATTCGTTACACTTTTCGATACGAACCCAACGGTTTCGGTTTTAGGAGAATCCGACGGTCGGATGTCCCGTAATATCCGTTCGAAGTCAATGGTCGAAATTCGCGAACTGCCGCGGCGCGGCGCGTTCTATTCAGGCCATTATATATAATATATATATTATATTTCGTCGATTTTCTTTCAAAACGAATTTTATAAATCGTTTAAAATTCGTTTTCAAAACGATTTCAACTTCATTTCAAATTCAAATCAAAATTGAATTTTTCCTTATAAATTCGTTTTAAATTCATTTCAATTTGATTTCAATTCAAATCGATTTTTTTAATTCAATTTCAGTTCGTTTTCAATTCAATTTCAATTCGAATTCAATTCTATTCAATTTCAATTCAATTTCAATTCGAATTCAATTCTATTCAATTCGAATTCTAATTCGTTTCAATTCAATTAATTCGAATTTCATTTCAAAATATTCGATTTTGAAATCACTTTTCAATATTCATTATAAAAATGAATATAATCGATATAAATATCGTTCACGTCAAAATGGCGTCAATCTAATCAACACGGCTTCATATATTTCTATTTTCAAATATTCTATTTCAAATATTTCTTTTTCAAATATTTCAATTCAAATATTTTATTCAAATAGTTCTCTTCAAATATTCTATTTCAAAACTGGAATGAGGCCCAATCAATTACCATAGATTTTATTTCTATGGATTTCCATACAATGCATGTATATATCAACAACGACAAATAATCAACCATCATCCAAAGTGCATTCTACACTGTATAAGCATCAAATATAAATATTTAACGCTCATAACAGTCTGTCAATCAATCGATCGACAAACAACTAATTATTGGGATTAGTGTATGTCATATATCATCCCAATACCCGTGTGGGGTTTCAAACAATCAAACACAGATTTTATTTGTGCAGTTGGGCGATGTGTAAAATTTATCGTCCCAATCAATATCAATCAAATCAGTGTATATAAACAAATCTACGATTTTTTTATAAATATTTATTTTAAATACACGTTAAAAATTCTATTTTCAACTATAAAATATTTTTAACTATATAAATATTTTATTTCATTTCACATCACATTACACAATCAACTACACATCAAAATCAAACAGCCAAGCATATAAGCCGTCCATGGTCTGTGGACGACGGGTGTCGGGTGCTACTAAACACCGTCTACATCCTAGTATATTTTTCAAACTAGAAATAAAAATAAAAATAAAAATAAAAGTGAGGAGTTCTCACCGATAACTAAACCAACGCCACGACTCTTCTTATGTAGAAGTCATCGCTGTTCTCGCCTTTTGTCACTTTCGTTTCCCGTAGCCACTACATATATAAAAATCACATTTTTATATTGTTGCTATGTATATAAAAATCACATTTTTATAATCACACTATATGGATAAAAATTCTATTTTTACACCGCTACTATGTAGATAAAAATTCTATTTTTACACCGCTACTATATAGATAAAAATTCTATTTTTATCTTGCTAGTAATATAGTAAAAATTATATTTTTATCACGCTATTCTCTATATAAAGATTTTTCCTTTTCAAATATGAAGATTGAATTTTTATTTCATCACTATAAAAATCACATTTTTATTACTTCTATAGTATAAAAATCATATTTTTATTACTTCCATAGTATAAAAATCATATTTTTATTACTTCTTATGATATAAAAATCATATTTTTCCTCAACCAAATATTATTAACCAAATATTAAAATTTTCCTTAACCAAATATTATATTTTTCCTTAACCAAATAAATGAAAATATAATTAAAAACTCACCGGCATGGGCCCACAGAGGTGGCGCAGCCTTGGAGTGGTTGGCGGAGCAAGGGAATGGCAGCGGTGGTCTTCTTGGATGGTGGTGGCGGCCGGTTAGGGTTGTTGCAGCGGATTGGAGCGGTCTTAGCATAGGGGAAGAGAGAGAGGAAGGAGGGGGAGATCGGAGGGGCGGCGCAGGGCTGAGGAGGGGTGGCACTGACGGTCAACGGCAGTCTGGGGTGGGTCTGGAAATCGAATTAGGTTAGGGTTCGTGGAGGGACGGGTTACAGCAGGAGGGGGGTCGCGACTTGGTGCAGGCGAAAGGGAGGGGACCTCCGGCGGCGCGGTGGACGGAGGGGGGGGGACTGACGATGGCGCGGTTTCCCCTTTTTTTCGATCTCGTTCAGAACAAATAATGAAAGAGGGGAGAGAGAAACTGTGGGGTGGAGGAGTTATAAAATTAATTTATTCCATTTAATTTTAAATAAAAAGTTGACTTTTTATTCGAACTCGAAATGAGACCCAACGACTGTCGTCCCTAGCTAATTACCCCCATTCCTAACACAATGGAATATGTCACGAAGGCCAATTCGATCGTTACGATCAGTTTTCGTCAAAATCAAAATATAACTCTATATATTGAATTTGAACGCACATTTCAATTTACCGGGGCCACATACGGACTCTAAAAATTCCCGAAAAATATTTTCTAGCTTCGTATTGACGATACGGTCCTAACAAAACTAATTTCATCGAATTCTGAGACCGTTTGAAAAATGGCCAATTTCCAATCGATTAAAATCAACTGAAACTGGTCAAATGCGTTTTCTTTTGCCACGCTCACATTTTGATTCAAAAAATTATGAAAATTGGAATCTAGAAACTTGACATCATGGATCCAACAAAAGTGGTTTCGTCGAAATCCGAGGTCGTTTGCAAAATTTTCAATTTTAAGGGCCAGAATTCCATAGCGACTATTCTGAATTTTCAACTGGACATATCTTTTGATTCCCGCTATGAAATTTCAATTTTTCGGATTCGTTGGAAAGATATTCTCGATTAGATTCTAATATTTTCAGTTTCGTTAAAATCCGGTTTATTTTGCACCCGGTACATTCATTTGAATTTTGAAATCGAATTATCGAACTACCACGCCATTTTCTATTCTATTTATAATTATAATTAATTATTTATATTCTAACGACGATCTATATAAATATATACGTTCTAATTCTATTCAAAATAAATTTTTCGTCGATATTATTTACAATAATTCATTTTAAATATTCAAAATTCATCAAATTCGCCAAAATAAAAAATTTAAATTGGCTCGGATTTCCGGGTTATTACAATCTCCCCCACTTAAAACTTTTCATCCCCGAAAAGGAACGAAGCCGAAAGTTGTTTAACAAACCAACTCAACTTTCAGTATTTTCACTACGGCTTAAGTTCTTCAACTTTTCAGTTTCTAAGAACTTTTCACATTTTTCAAAAATTCGGCTAACATCCTAAATTTTCGAAAAATTTCGCCATAACCTCCCCTGCACCGGGGACTTCGGGATATTTCATATAGCCTCCCATGGCCTTCTTCAATCCAAAAGAAAAAGAAAAAGCCAAGCGGTTAGCCAATCGGCTCACAAAATCACCCAAAACTCAAGAAATACAATAAACATGTACCTATTTGTCGGGCAAACAATTTTATTCCTCTTCTCTAGCCTCCTTGTTATGACCTGTTCAATGTAAGTACATGTACATGCATGCAAATGCGACAAATTTTCAATACAACTCAATATTTGGTTCAATTTGGCTAAAGGTTCAACATTTGATTAATCAACCAATAATCAAACAACACAACCATCAATCAATTAGTTGGTTAACGCTTCACATTCATAACTTTGATATATAGTCAAAAATCACATTTTTGATGCCAAATCGCAACAATAAGCCCTATCTAATTTTGGTTCTCACACCAGTCAATAGGAAATATATAGAAATCCCACTTTCGAAACTCGAACATGAATACTGATGATGCGATCGCTATAGCGATCATCAGAACCATCTTCGGGTGACTAGAGTGTGATTCTATATCTATCCAGTATATTAAAACTTCGAATACACGCGGATCAGACGTATATGCAAAATCTTTATATACTGCATTGTCCAAATTCAATATAATATAAAATAAATAATCAAATACGAATAGTTGATTTAAATTTTCAAAACAACACTCCTTACACTCGTTCTAGGATACTACTGATCCCATCTCTAACGAGTCATTCCCATTGGATATTACTAATCCAATTTCTGATGAATTCTTTCGTATGGTTCTAATGTGTCTTGTTCTCTGAGCTTTGTAAACCAAGGCTCTGATACCAAGTATAACGAAAAGGAATTTCGCTCGATCCGAATCAATTGCTAAACCAACCAAGACCGTTCGAAATGCCTGATTGTTTTGAGAACATGACAAATTAGAACGCAAACAGAAGAACATTTCATTATTTATTACAACAATTCCATCAGAATACAAGAATATACAGAGTATAAATCAATATTACACATTCGATAAATATCAGAGATTACAATACATTACATAGAAGCGGAAAATAATACAAAATACAACTGAAGAAGATACACGGATACAAAGCTTTCCGGATATCGTTCCAACTGTAAACCAGGTTCCTGTGAATATAAATCTGCAAAACCAAAACTACTAGCTGCCCGTGTCAAAATAAGGGCACCCAGAGTTTAGGTTAAAACAATAAACTCCAGGTCAGTCATGTGACTGGTGTGAGAACTAAAACAGTTATTTAAAACTTTACTTTAAATCAGATTTATCAAGGGACCACGCCGTATAACACGGAACGAGTTTCCTCCCAAGAATACCAGTGCATATAACAAAACAGCGCAATGCTTTTTGGAAAAATGAAGCTATTATAAGACCCAGGTCCTATCACACAATGCAACACAAGCCGGGGGATAGGGTTTTCCCTTATAATAGGCAAACATGCTTAGTACGTTTAAAACAAATCATTTGATACTACTATAAGTGCATAGTGTATAAAAAAACTTCAAATCATAAGTATCAATCATAGACGGCATGGGTACCATATATCATGTCGCCATACTAGGCTCTACAATCAAAACCGCAAATGTCACGTATTTGGAAATTGGATTTTCGTCTGTGAACCGAGGCAAAAGATAGTCCTCTACCGAATTCGAGACTCTCTAGCCCAAGCCTCAGGCAAGCGCGCAGGCAAGCCTTGGAGCGACAGGGCCGGTCCACCGATGTGGATTATTATGCCTGAAAACTACGTTTCCCCTCCCTTTGGGGCGTAAATGAGCCAATGAATGACTCCATCGGACCCGGATCGTCCGATCTAATCGAGGCGCCTCACAACAGCAACAACCACATAAGTCAAACTCGTCAGGGCATGTAAGACCACTGACGCCACTTCTAACTAGAAAGAAACGCATGTCCTCCCTGAGGTCCTCTCCCGTTTCTGGTTCACAACCGGGGTGTGAGGCTCGCTAATCAACGTTACACAAAGCTATGGCACACAGGTCGTGCTTTGATCATCAACCACAAGACTCTGCTTTTCAATAGAAGCCCTGATCAATTGCCACTTAGGCATGCCACACAGGCAATTCACTCCATGCGTTTGATATCCATCAATATATAACCCCTGAGCTCGTACGTCTCAGAAAAGGGCGTTAAGCAAGAGAATAAATTCTCCACCGCCAAACAGATATATATTTAACAGAAATCAATCACACAGACTAAAATCCAATGTTAGTCACACAGTCCATTTACAAGTTCGTTCTGGGTCTGAACGAAACCGGAGCCAACTAGTACCCCGCATATCCATCGATCTCCAAGTACGTCTGGACGATCACTAACTGATTCCCTCCTCTTGGGTGTACGGCCCAATCAAGATCATCAGCAATCACCCAAACGACGTGAAGACCTCCGGCCTTCAACAACCGTCTTCATCTTCGACACCACGTCGAATCAGTTATTCAGAACGGGATAAACCCGGTCTTTCTGAATAACTCGCGTATATAATAAACAAGTGTTACACAAACACAACATACGCCTCATTCCAATTCAGAATATTCATTTATTCAAATATTCTTCTACTTTGGGAAAGGTTCCCATTAATTTTATCAAAGATAAATTCTTTAAATTTATTCTTTAATCTTCTTTGAATATCAATTCAAACTAGTCGGGATTAGCGAACCACACCGGAGTAATCATTTATTTTATTTCCCAATCCCCACCTATTCGTCCCATGAAGTAAAACTGGTCATACTTCATATCTAACACCACAGTGTTATCGGTAAATTCAATTACCATTTCACGTTCAAATCTAATTAAAGATTTAACTATCGCCTGGAGCAAAACTGGTGATACTCCATTCTCGATCTTTTCAATCTAATTAAAGATTCATATAAACTCCACTTAGTTTTAATCTTTAAATGGGTTAAAGAATCAGTGTCATTTAAAACACGGTTCACGATAAACCCAAAATCACCTTCCATTAATTATCGGGTTAAAGAACAAGTGTTATCTAAAACACTGTTCACGATAAACCCAAAAATCAATACCAATTCAATTCCAATTAAATATTATTTAATTGGTACACTTCATTAAATCTAAATAAAAAGATTTAATCTTTTTCTCCACTGGGCTTAAGAACAGTGTTAATGAAGACACCATTCATGACAAACCCAAATCACATTTGATATTAAATACAAGGCTCTGAATAGAAAATATATCGGCTTATATTCAATATCAAATTCTACGACCAACAAATATCGTATTGGAAATAACGATATAAATATGTCTTTCAAATTCCCATAACAATACCTGTATCGTCACGAAATCCAACATCGAAATATTCCAAAGACAATTTCGATTCAAATCCATTCCAATTCAATTATTGGAAATTCTGGTTACTTTTAAAACCATTTCGAATCCACTTTATTTATTTTAAAAATAAATAGAATAATAGTTCTAGTTCAAAACTAGTTCATTTCGATAAAAATCTATTTTTATCTTTTCAAATATGGAGTTTTTCATCCCAATTCTTCACAAATCATTTCTTATGATTTTACACAAATTATTTCTATTTTTAATAATTTTACCAAGGCCCGTAAAGTCGATTTCCATCAACGGCCATCGAACTGCTCTTACAGCGACCTTTTCCAAATTTGATTTGGACATAATTCCAAATCCAACCATTAGATTTCTAATTTCTAATATTCGTTAGAAATCTCTTTTCGATACGAACCCAATGGTTCCAGTTTTAGGAGAATCCGACGGTCGGATCTCCCGTAATATCCGTTCGAAGTCAATGGTCGAAATTCGCGAACTACCGCGACGCGGCGCGTTCTATTCAGGCCATTATATATATATTATATATATATATAATATTATATATTTCATCGATTTTCTTTCAAAACGTATTTTATAAATTGTTTAAAATTCGTTTTCAAAATGATTTCAACTTCATTTCAAATTCAAATCAAAATTGAATTTTTCCTTATAAATTCGTTTTAAATTCATTTCAATTTGATTTCAATTCAAATCGATTATTTTAATTCAATTTCAGTTCGTTTTCAATTCAATTTCAATTCGAATTCAATTCTATTCAATTTCAATTCGTTTTCAATTCAATTTCAATTCGAATTCTAATTCTTTTCAATTCAATTAATTCGAATTTCATTTCAAAATATTCGATTTTGAAATCACTTTTCAATATTCCTTATAAAAATGAATATAATTGATATAAATATCGTTCACGTCAAAATGGCGTCAATCTAATCAACACGGCTTCATATATTTCTATTTTCAAATATTCTATTTCAAATATTTCTTTTCAAATATTTCTATTCAAATATTTTATTCAAATACTTCTCTTCAAATATTCTATTTCAAAACTGGAATGAGGCCCAATCAATTACCATAGATTTTATTTCTATGGATTTCCATACAACGCATGTATATATCAACAACGACAAATAATCAACCAACATCCAAAGTGCATTCTACACTGTATAAGCATCAAATATAAATATTTAACGCTCATAACAGTCTGTCAATCAATCGATCGACATACAACTAATTATTGGGATTAGTGTATGTCATATATCATCCCAATACCCGTGTGGGGTTTCAAACAATAAAACACAGATTTTATTTGTGCAGTTTGGCGATGTGTAAAATTTATCGTCCCAATCAATATCAATCAAATCAGTGTATATAAACAAATCTCCGATTTTTTTGTAAATATTTATTTTAAATACACGTTAAAAATTCTATTTTCAACTATAAAATATTTTTAACTATATAAATATTTTATTTCATTTCACATCACATTACACAATCAACTACACATCAAAATCAAACAACCAAGCATACATGCCGTCCATGGTCTGTGGACGACGGGTGTCGGGTGCTACTAAACACCGTCTGCATCCTAGTATATTTTTCAAACTAGAAATAAAAATAAAAATAAAAATAAAAATAAAAGTGAGGAGTTCTCACCGATAGCTAAACCAACGCCATGACTCTTCTTATGTAGAAGTCATCGCTGTTCTCGCCTTTTGTCACTTTCATTGCCCGTAGCCACTACATATATAAAAATCACATTTTTATATTATTGCTATGTATATAAAAATCACATTTTTATAATCACACTATATGGATAAAAAATTTATTTTTACACCGCTACTATGTAGATAAAAATTCTATTTTTACACCGCTACTATATAGATAAAAATTCTATTTTTATCTTGCTAGTAATATAATAAAAATTATATTTTTATCACGCTATTCTCTATATAAAGATTTCGCCTTTTCAAATATAAAGATTGAATTTTTATTTCATCACTATAAAAATCACATTTTTATTACTTTTATAATATAAAAATTATATTTTTATTACTTCCATAATATAAAAATCATATTTTTATTACTTCTTATGATATAAAAATCATATTTTTCCTCAACCAAATATTATATTTTTCCTTAACCAAATATTATATTTTTCCTTAACCAAATATTTTATTTTTCCTTAACCAAATATTTTATTTTTCCTTAACCAAATATTATATTTTTCCTTAACCAAATAAATGAAAATATAATTAAAAACTCATCGGCATGGGCCCACAGAGGTGGCGCAGCCTTGGAGTGGTTGGCGGAGCAAGGGAATGGCAGCGGTGGTCTTCTTGGATGGTGGTGGCGGCAGGTTAGGGTTGTGGCAGCGGATTGGAGCGGTCTTAGCATAGGGGAAGAGAGAGAGGAAGGATGGAGAGATCGGAGGTGCAGCTCAGGGCTGAGGAGGGGTGGCACTGACGGTCAACGGCAGTCTGGGGTGGGTTTGGAAATCGAATTGGGTTAGGGTTCGTGGAGGGACGGGTTACAGCAGGAGGGGGGTCGCGACTTGGTGCAGGCGAAGGGGAGGGGACCTTCGGCGGCACGGTGGACAGAGGGGGGGGACTGACGATGGCGCGGTTTCCCCTTTTTTTTCGATCTTGTTCAGAATGAATAATGAAAGAGGGGAGAGAGAAACTGTGGGGTGGAGGAGTTATATAATTAATTTATTCCATTTAATTTTAAATAAAAAGTTGACTTTTTATTCAAACTCGAAATGATACCCAACGACTGTCGTCCCCAGCTAATTACCCCCATTACGAACACAATGGGATATGTCACGAAGGCCAATTCGATCGTTATGATCAGTTTTCGTCAAAATCAAAATATAACTCTATATATTGAATTTGAACGCACATTTCAATTTATCGGGGCCACATACGGACTCTAAAAATTCCTGAAAAATATTTTCTAGCTTCGTATTGACGATACAGTCCTAAAAAAACTAATTTCATCGAATTCTGAGACCGTTTGTAAAATGGCCAATTTCCAATCGATTAAAATCAACTAAAACTGATCAAATGCGTTTTCTTTTGCCACGCTCACATTTTGATTCGAAAAATTATGAAAATTGGAATCTAGCAATAACTTGACATCATGGATCCAACAAAAGTGGTTTCGTCGAAATCCGAGGTCGTTTGCAAAATTTCCATTTTTAAGGGCCAGAATTCCATAGCGACTATTCTAAATTTTCAACTGGACATATCTTTTGATTCTCGCTATGAAATTTCAATTTTTCGGATTCGTTGGAATGATATTCTCGATTAGATTCTAATATTTCCAGTTTCGTTAAAATCCGGTTTATTTTGCACCCAGTACATTCATTTGAATTTTGAAATCGAATTATCGAACTACCACGCCATTTTCTATTCTATTTATAATTAATTATTTATATTCTAACGACGATCTATATAAATATATACATTCTAATTCTATTCAAAATAAATTTTTCATCGATATTATTTACAATAATTCATTTTAAATATTCAAAATTCATCAAATTCATCAAATTCGCCAAAATAAAATTTTTAAATTGGCTCGGATTTCCGGGTTATTACATGAACACATCACATTTCATATACATTCACAGAATATTGTACTTGTAAATAAACTAAATATAATAGACAAGTTTGTTTGACAACAATAAAATAATATTTTATTTCAAACAAAATTTGTTTATTACAAATATCAGTACAATTCTCTCTACAACACTCCCACAGTCACTCTATCTATACAAACCATATATACATACATTTTCACTTCCATATACATTCACTAATACATTTACATTCACTGACACTATCTTTTATTCTTTTGTCTTCTGTACTCTATCTTCACAGCATCTTCACTGGCAGTCCAGTCATCTACACCTGTCATACAAAAGAAACACACACACAGTATTTGACACAGAAATAATATTTTAAATTCTAGCAGATATAATTTTTTTATTTTAAAATTTATTTGCCTCAGATTTCTGGTGTGTTTCTCATCATTTTTCATGACTTGATCTGATCTGTGTCTAGTCAGTCTGTATATGTCTAGTAACAGGGACAGAAAATAATACTGAATGGCTGCATATACACACGTGCATATATATATATATACACACACACACATATATATATATATATATATATATATATATATATATATATATATATACGTGTGCACTGCCTCGCCAATCAGTGTGCAACTGAGGAGTAGCCACGTGGACCATCTCGACTCAGCGCATAACAAACAAGGGACAGTGCAACATGAACATGGGGCAAACAAATCAAAACTGTGGAGTTGGTCAAATAAAGTCAAGAAATGGCATGCAACTCAAATCAGCCAAAATAGGTCAGCAAACTTGGCAGATCACACAATCTATTACAAGTCAGCAAGTCTAAAGGAAAATTCAACATGCAAATGGCCGAGCACAAGTGCCAACTTTCAAGTGCAATGGAGCTTTTCTAGCATGGTAGTTTTGTACATACAGAATGTAAGCAAGAAGGAAAAGCAATAGTGAAGAGGTGCAGCCAACATATACATGAGGTAAAACATGGTCGAGCTCAAGACAGTAAAGATCAAGCCAAGTGCAAGTATTCATTTCTGCAAAGACAGCGAGGAATGTCAATATGGAGCAATTCACACAACATGTACAAGTCATTTTTTTTTAAAAGCATGTAATGATGGCAGTACATAAGCATGCAGAATGATATAAGCTTAATCATCATCAACACAAATGGTTCAGGACAAGTAAAAATGGATGTAGCATGTAAATAACAAAGAGAAGCCTCAAGGACACAAAGGTGCAGCATGAAACATGACGAGATACAGGGAACATCATGAATGTATGTACACAAAATACATGAATAGTTGGTGCAGAATGTTCAAGTTTCAGCACAAGTATACACAGCAACTTTGATGTGAACAACATGAAAATACAATGTATAACAAATCCATGTCCTCCAGATTTCAAGAATACACAACAGTTAATGGCAAAAGTATGAATCAGTGCATGTGAAACATGTAAATCAAACAGCAAATACAAATGATGGAGCAACACAGTGGAGCATGGGTGCATTTAGGCATTGATCTTCAGAGTATCACAAAATCAGCAAGGTGAAATTTACAAATCTATTCATGGTCAGAATTTTCAAATTCAAGGTGAAAAGAAAACATAGTTTTTCTTTATGGAAAATTGCAAATCGCTTTCCAGTTTTAAACAAATTGTGTTCAAATTTTTTGGCAATTAATTACTCCAGAAATGGACTAATGTTTGGCAACCATCAAGGCAATTTTTTTTTTAATATGGGAAAGCAGATTTCTTTTGGATTTTCACAGCCAATATTTCAAAAGGGGAAACATGTGCAAATATTGAATTTAAATTGTGATAGACAGATTGAGTTCGAAAAAGGCAACAAATTTGCAATTCCAGCAATTCTTTCACGGCATTTTTTTATCGTGGAAACAAGGGTGAAAATCACGCACAATCAATAGAATATCATGCCCCAATTTAAAGACAGGATTTCAATCAAATTTATCAAAAAGGGAAACGAAGAAAAATCAAATCAAGCCGCGCAAAAGAAGAAATACACGCAGCAAAACTTAATCAAAGCCGAGAACCAAAAAGAGGAAACACGCAATCAATCAGAGCAAGTCAAATACAGAAATCAGAGTTTTTAATTTAGGGTTTCAAGACCCTATACATACACAACCAATTCATCACTGGCATGTGTGATCGATTCCACAAAAAATAACAACAAATTCAAGCCTAGAAAAAAGTCAGAGAGCTCACAATTTTTAGGGATTTGATCTGCGCCCAAAATCGATCGAGCAAGAAAGAGGAAGCAACGGTGTAATCATCAAAGACGAGAGAACCATTTCCATAAGCAATTCATCACAACATAAATCGATTTGGGGATTCAAAGAAACCCTAGTGCAAGCCGCCATTTTTTCATGAGAGAAAGCAAAGGATCGGGTTTAACAAATAAAGAAAATAGGACCGACCAAGATTCTAAATGAAAAGGGGATGACCCTTTATTTATCTCCTAGGGTCTTTCTTTTTTAATTTGTTTTGTATTTTCTATTTTGTTTTTAAACCGTCTCAAACAGTTTCTAGAATTCTGTAAAATCTAGGAGAATCAGTCAGGGTGTTGACTGACAGTTGTTAGAGTCTGTAAAATCTAGGTTACTGGTTACGGGGTCGTAATCAGGGGAAATCTGATCGAGAGGATATCGATCAGTCTAGGGTTTTGAGCGTAGGGTTAGATTAGGAGCAGGGATTGCGAGTGTACATGGTCTTGTATGCGGGATCTGTTCTATCACCTAGTAGAAACCTTAGGAATGCAGCAGTAGGCCGGGTTTTGCCAAAGCTGGGTATCTCTTGTGTCATTTACTTTCTGCATTTCTATTTCTGCTATTATCTGTGATCTGTTTATTATCCCGTAATATTTGAACTCAGTAAAAATTGTAATTAACCCTATTCACCCCCCTCTAGTGTTAATCTAGATCCAACAAATATGATATGATTGTATTGCTTGCTGTTTGACTATTTGAATTGATTATTTATGTTAATCTGCATAGACAGTATAATTTAATTTAACTGTTAATATAAATTGCACAATTAGAATTTAATTACTTATTTAAAAACCTTATACCTGATGACTAGTAAACTGATTTTATCTTTAACTGTTTGAATGTATTGATTTTGACGGATGCCTTGGATTTATACATTTAATGTACTGATGTGTAATTCATCTTATTACTCACCTTGTTTATATATGACCATTGTTTATGTTGATTCATCCCAACCATTTACCATAGATGTTATGGGCATCAAATAAACCCAGGACTGATCGTTGAAATGAATTAAGAACGTAGGTTGAAATGATCAATACCTATGACCCTGATTTGGATTGAAATGATATATATCCTTTCCCAAAATACTAAAATTAAATTTTAAGTATCACTTGGCCAAATGATAGAAAAATATATACGGACACTGTTTTGTTAAATAAAATTTGTTTTAATCTTGAAATATTATTTAAAGGCGATATAGGCGATGTTTATAATTTGATTTCCTTTCAATTTGAACTTTGAATTTTTGAAATATAAAAGCCAAAGGAAAGTGTTTAATATTGAAAACTGAAGTAAAAATAAAATTAAAATTGAATAGAATTTATCGAAATACAATTGTTTTACCCACATTTGAAATTTACTTTAATTTAACTTGATTTTAAAGTGATGTTCGAATTGGGAACTCAAGATTTTATAAATTTAGTAATTCAAAGTGAGAATTATAATTGAAGCTTAAAATATTTGAGTCGAATTGTTGAATTGAATTGTAATTTATATTAGATGTTGAATGGAATTTGAGATATCGAAGTTGAATTGGTTTGGTTCGAAATTTGAAATATGACTTCAAGTTTAACTGAAATTTGGTAGCATCAATTCTAGTTCTAACCGTATTATTTTAAACTATTTTATAAATTGTTTTAACAATAACCATTTTACTTTACAAACTAATTTACCGTATAACTAATTTAATTTTAACTTATCTATATTAGTGTTTTTAAATAAACCATTTTAATAATTAACTATTTAATTTATAAACTACTTTAATATTTTAGCTATAGCTTTTACTAAATTTTGATAATTCTATTTTTTTATACAAACTAATTATTCTCAAACCTTTTCAAATATTTATAAAAACTATTTTACATAATTTTCAACTATATTTTAATATTCAAATTTTTAGAATTGGAATTGTTCTAAGATTCTAAGTTGGTTTAAATGGAGACTTTAATACGAAAATATTCTATCTTGACTATTGAATGTATTTAAAGCAAAATCTGATATTTTGATATGTAGTATAAACCTCTTTGAAATATAAAAGAACCGACTGGTGTGAAAAATGTAAACGTTTGGTTATTAAAGAGACCGGGATCGGATATTGTAATACTCTCTGCCAATACTGAAAACCACTTTAACAACTGTGTATGCAGTGGAGTTCCAAAATGAAGTAGGATGATTTGGAGGCGATTACTAGATTTGAAGAAACAGAACGACGATGGATAGCCTTGACCTTTGGGTCATAATTAAAATGACTAAAACAGGAGCTCTACCCAGGTTAATGTGAGTTAGCTCCTCTTATCAGACATGCTTTTTTGATTCCATTTCTCTTACTTTGTGATTGATTAGGCGCCCTTTGATTTTTATTGGGAGTATTGTGTGGGGTGGGCGGTAGTTGGCAACTATGCATTACCACCGACCTGGGTCCACAATCCGGTAGAATCCTACTGATGGGTATTGCCTCGATGCCTTATCATAATTATCCTGATCGAGCCTGAGTTTCCAGTTACTAAAGACACTGTTACGAAGATGAAGATGGAGCTTGACGGATGTATTATTATTATTCCGCTGCAAATATTGATATGTTGTATGACAGTTAATTCTGATAATCGTTGTAAGTGTACAGTCAAATGTGTGTTTTCAATGGCTTCACGAACTGTTATTTATTATATTTTGTCCTTCTGCTGCTAGATTCTGTATTTTTTTCTTCTTTCTTATTTTTCTTATATAAATCCCAATAACTATCTGTATTTTTGATTTGTTTAAGTCAACATTTGAGGATCATTGTTGATTTGAACGGTCAAAAATGTAGGTTGTTACAGGGAATGTAGTGGCGAATACTTTGAGTAGGCATAGGATGACACCAAGTCCGTTATTCAGAGAGTGGAAGAGTTTGGAATTTATATCATCTTTTGATTTCAGACCACCTATGGATTATGCACCAGGACTATTAGCATCGCTTGAGGTGCAACCTACTCTACTAGAACACATTGCATCCAGTCAGCGTAATGATCAACAACTAGCCAATATTTTGGATTAACTTGGTAAAGGCGAGATCTCTAGGCATCTTTCTATGTACTCTGTTGATGAGAGAGGATGTCATTGCCATGATGATAGGTTACGTGTAATCCGCAGGAAGATCTGATGAGTGTGGTATTGTTTGAGGCCTATCACTCTCGGATTACCATCCATCCGAGAGGAGATAAGATGTATTGAGATATGAAAAGGGTCATCTATTTGATAGAGATAAAGAAGGATGTGGACGATTTTGTGGCAAGTTACATGTCATGTCAGAGGGTTAAGGCTGAATGAAGGAAGTCTGGTAGATTGCTTCAGTCTCTTGATCTGCCACAATGGAAGTGGGAGAGCTTCTCGATGGATTTCATAGATGGTTTTCCTAGATCGATTAAAGGAAATACCCACATTTGAGTGATCATGTATAGATTAAATAAGAGCTCTCATTTCATCACAGTTAGGAGTAAAAGGAGTGCAGCTGGGTTAGCTTCGATAAATTTAAGGAAGGTTGTCCGACTTTACGGAGTTCCCACGAGCATATCAGTGACATAGACCCCATCTTTACTAGCGAGTTTTGGAAGAGCCTGCAGGAGGCATTGGGGATACAGCTAAGACTTAGTACTGCATATCACCCTCAGACAGATGAGCAGACCAAGCGGATTAATCGGATTCTTAAGGATTCATTACGGCTGTGTATTTTGGACTTGGGAGGATCTTGGGAGAACCATCTTCCCTTAGTAGAGTTTTCTTATAACAACAGCTATCAGACGAGCATTGGTATGGCACCCTTCGAAGCTTTGTATGGACGACCCTACAGATCGCCATCTTATTAGTGGGAGACCACTGATAGGCTTCTTTTTGGACCAGAGATGATTAGGGAAACCTCGGACAAGATCGACCAGATTCGAAAAAGGATGAAGGAAGCTCAAGACAATAAAAAAATCATATGTGGATAAGAGAAGGACAGATCTTGAGTTCAGTGCAAGGGACATGGTTTTCATCAAGGTATAACCCTAAGGAGTGTCGTATGGTTAAACTCAGTTAGGAAGTTATCACCGAGATTGTTGGGCCATTTCCTATAGTGGAGAGGGTGGGTCACATGGCTTATAGGATTCAGTTACTGGAGAGGTTTTCATGGGTTTATAATGTATTTCACGTCTCACATTTACGGAAATGCTTGCATGATTCAGCGATGGTAGTGAATCAGGTTGAGAAAGAGGTGTCTGTCAGAGGAGTACGTACATGGATTTTGAGTTTTTGAAGTAAAGAGTTTAAGGAACAAGGAGATTAAGCTCGTCAAGGTTCAATCGGGAGAGGAATGCAATGAGGAGACATAGATACTAGAGGAGAGGATTAACGCATCTTTTCCATTTCTTTTTTATAGTATGCTCTCAATCCTTTCTTAGTTTTGAATTTGGACCTTATCCATTTCCTATCATTTGAATTAGTGTGTCTTAGGAAAAACCTATGGATGGTAGGATGTAGTTCAAACATGTTGCTAGAACATGTTATGTTTAATGGAATCACGTAGATGCAATTGTTTTCTAATGGATGTAGTGGACGCATATACACACACTAGGCACTAATTAATGATCAGCAACTAAGAGACTAACATAATTGCATATGGAAGTGTGTGCATGTAACGACCCAGTGGATTTTCGGGCTTGAAAATCGACATAAATACCTTTACCGTACTCCTGCCGACCTTCCAAACACTGGAAACACTGGAACGTTATTGAAAGAATTTAGAGGGTGAGATAAGAAAGAAAGAAATATTAGAATAGAAGAAGAAGAACATGACACAGAGTCTCACATCGCAGCGGAACAAAATATAATACAGAAATAACTTTATTGAGAGCTTTAAATAAACTTACAATATCAGAGTACAACACATATCTGGACAGTTTGACAATCTGTCCTCATATATATAATCACACAGCGGAATACCATTCGGCTGAACATCTTCAGCTCGTCTCTGGACTTCGTAGTACCTGATGACCTGAACCTGTACACTCCGGGCTAACCCGAGCATTTACAAAACACCGGGTCAGTCTGGTGAACCAGAGTGAGAAAAACTCGTACAACATTTAGAGTATCACACAACTTGATTTTAATGTTTAAAATCCTTCTGAAAGAAAAGGATAATCGTAAGACCGATCCACACATAAACACGGACGGTTTTTACCTTACGATAACCCAAACCATTTTTTTTTGAAATCATATATTGATCTGATATTATGATAATGTCTAGATACAAATAATTAACAAATCTAGAGGAACGCTTGCATCTCACGCTCCCCGTATATAGTATACAATCGAAAACCGCGGGCGCTTATTGGATATTGGATTTTCAACTTGACAAGGTATGGGACCACCTTCCGCACGTATATCTCTAGAGACGAATACACAGGGTTCAACAAGAACGTCTTGCAACCCGGCCCTCACATGACCGACCACTCATTTCGCTTGAGTGTATCGAATGTATATCACCAACGGTTGGACTCAAACCACCATTTCCCGAAAAGGGACAGCATCGATAGATTAAAGAAGCAAAAGGAATTTCTCTAGATAGGTTATTATACACCCTAATGGGAGCGACCCACATAGCCATGCTGCCTGCCCGATTTTTGTCATCTCCCGGTTGATGAGGCTTGATGTTTGAATTTCCTCTACAACATCTGGCCACCATTCACTTTGAATGCCACATTGTCAAATCCGTCAGATATCACTAATTGACGTCCACAAAAATACCCTAGTGGTTAAGCTAAGAGAACCGTCGTCCTCCGCCACCAACTATGGTACGTTTGAAGAAATCAACGTACGTAATTCCTTTGGAAAAACTCTGTCATACACTCGTCCATGCAAGTCATCCAGGAACAGGATGAACCGAAGGCACTCTCCTACTGCATCCAATATAGGAATCACCCCATGGATCAGTAGCGAGAGGTCCTTGCCATCCGTAGATTCCAACCACGACAGAACCACAGTTTATCTCGGGCCGCTAAGCCAGAGATTATAAGTAATCCTTTCGCTTATGAAGATTCACGGTCTTCAATGCTCCATCTCGACCGTCTTCTGATATCTTCACGTATTTGTTGATCGGAATGGTTTTCGAATATAAATTCGATCCTGGTCTTTCCGTACCAACAATCGTATTGGTCAGATTTGATAGTCGGTGATTTAACTATCAAAATAATCAGTGTTTCAATCATGACAATCCAGTGAGTTCACTGGTTCAGTATTCGGCACCACTTGGCCTTTTAATTTAAAACAAAATGTAAATTAAAAATCTTATATCTTTTGATCTTATAAATATAGTTTCGCTCCTTATTTAATCATAAGATAACTCTTTAAATGAATTCATTTAGAACTATTTCAAATACATTAGAATTCATTTTATACATATATGTTCCCAACCATATTTTTTCGAATTCACGTAAACCATTGTTATTTGACAACAATATCAAATCTTCATTCTCAGAATAAACTCATTCAAAGACTTACCCTTTTGATTTCCTTTTTCTTAGGAACTCTCGTTATAAATTTATTTTTCCAAATTTTCACCAAGAATGTTGCGTTACAATTTCACTGATGAAATAAACTACTATTAACCTCTTTAACCATTACAACTAATATCATCTTCAGATAATTCCGAAGTCGTTAAAGTTGGGCTATTTTAATTACCTCTCAGACCTTGATCAACCACGTTCATACCTCAAGATGGATACGAGTTGTAATTCAAACACCAATATTCCATTCCGTACTCAAATCAAATTTCATCACTTCATTTTATTCAAACATGGTTTCATAAAACCTTTTTGTCAATCCTTTTCCAAATCATTCAACCCTTTTCCCGCTTTGCCACTCTTATTTAAATTTCCCATCTTTACTTAATCACATCTTCAAGTAACGTTAATTTAGAATTAACGATATAACCGCTCAAACCTCTTTTATATAACTTCGGTTTATCATAAACTCTTTTATCTAAATTTCCTCTTACTTAATCCAAATATTTATGTCACATTTATTTAAGCTAACATGTTTCGCTTAAATTCCTTTTATAACTTTGTTATACAATTTCGGGTTTAAATATAAAAGCCATTCATAAACTTCTTTCACTTTTCAGTTTGATTTCATTTCAACCTTGATTAGTTATTCAGTTAAAAACTAATTCCCCAATTCCAATCATCTGGTTAATTTCTATCCCCTTGTATATCAATCTGATTAACATCAGAATTTCCTTATATTATAAATTAATAATAAATTATGAATTTAAATAATAAATATTTATTTCCTTTTAAACAAACCTTTATTCAAAATAAAATATATTTCAAAATCTGTCCTAAGTTATAAAGTAAATTTTATAACTTCAATTCGATCGATTTACTCGACGGTAAATCGATATAAATAAAATAATTTACTTTTAGGCCATTTACTGCCGATTACCCAACCAATACTACCCATTGGTTAAAACACAACATAGGTCGACTTTCCAGTCAATGGTCACTACCAAAATCAATGATCCATCATGACAGTTCATATATGATAATATGAAAATAAATAATATATTTGAGGAATCCGGTTGGATCCCTCCAATCTGTTCTTCCCTGTACACAAATGGTTATCTCAAATCAGACCATTCAATCATTTAAATGATAATAACGACCATTTAATCCAACCACAAGCAATTCAACCATTCAACCAATTAAACACGTTTATTTTTATAAACGTGACCAATAAGGTAAGTTACCTTTATTGGAACCAATCGTTAGAATAACGATTTGGTATTTCACTGAAATTAAACAACGGTTTAATTTCATCAGATAGACCAGCAAATAAATATTTAATTAGCAAACAGTCAACCATTGACAAGCAGAGCACACAAAATAAAAGCCAATTTATATAAATATAAATGGGAAAACTGAGTGAGTTTAACTCAACTTGAGTTCAGTCTCTCGTCAAAACGGTTTATTTACAAGCTTCCAGCTGCGTTCAAACTCCGTTCGCTCCAAATCAGTTTCATGATATTTCGTCCGTCGATACCGTTCCGACGCCACCCTATTTTATCTGACTCTGTTACTGTATAACAAAAATATAACCTTGACACATTGTTTACTTTTTAGAGTTAATATATTAGAACGTTAATAATTCATTTACTAAATTCTACTTACATTCATTAACCTTGTTTAGGTATGTATATAAAACAATCAGGTACTTAACCATTTAAACTAATCATATTTATAAATTCTCAATTTGGTCACGTGAAACATCCTTAGTCAAATTTATCACCTCCATTAGGCGCTTTAGTACTAATCTCGTATTAAACTTGTTAGTCAATTTAAACAAGTATTAGGCACATCATACCTTCGTTTTCCACGTAAAACGTACTTAGGAATTTTGTATTCATCGATTTGAAAGTGCACCACATCTTTCCTGACACCAACCTAGCCCAACGTCCACTGTCTGGTCCCCCTTGCGTTCACCTTTCCTTTCTTTTGCCTGAATGCCCCAACGTCCCTTTTATATATCAGTCCTCCTTTTTGTGTACTGCTTCCGTTCTTTACTTTTTTTTTTCATAATAAGGCCCAAAAGCCCAAACAGTGCCCACAAGCCCGCTACAGGCTCCTCCTCTAAACGCTGCTTTTCTTCTCCACTTGTAGCGTTCGTATCCATCCGCTCCTTTGTTTCTTTTTTTTGTTTCTTTTTTAATAAAAAGCTACAGGATATAGCTTTCCCATAACCGCCACTTCATGCTGTCCTTCCCACGTTGCCTTGCAGTCCGCCCCTTTCCTTCTTTCTGTCTTTACCGTGCCTTTCCCCCTCCCATCTTCCACCTCGCACCCGACTTCCGACCTTTGTATGTTTCTATTTCCAATGGAACTCTTCATGCCTTTGCCAATACATGTTTAAACACATATGGACCAACAGAACTTCCATTTTAACGTCCGCCCTTACATCCCCAGTGAACCACCTTCATCATCCCATAGTGCGATCTCCAACGATGATCCTTGGCCCCCTCCTCAATCCAGATCCGAAACCCCATATAAAGAACCGTGTTTGTTTTTATTTTCTTGTCTGTTTTCGCGTATGGAGAGGTTGGTCTCGTTTATTTTGCTGGTAAAACGAAATGAGCATTTCTGTGTTGGGTAGGCGTGTATATATATATGCGTAGATGGTTTGGACAGCAAGTAAGGTAGGGTACAGTGGTACATGGTAGGTATTTAGGCTTGGTCGGCACGTTTATAAAGAATGAAAAGAAAACACAGAGGGTAGGTATGGCAGCTACGTGATTCGTGCAGTGAAATTTCCTTTCATGTACGGGATGAAGCTTCCCATCAGACCATGTGCGGATGGTTTTAAATAAATATTTTATTATCATATGAAACTTAACGGCAAAGTATCGTGTTAAAACCGACACAAACAACTTCTGTTTTCTGATTAAAAAGCTAACCTTGGTGTAAAAAGATATTCCATATCCAATGGGACAAGTTTCGTCGAAATCCGAGGTCATTTGAAAAAAATTCCTTTATAAAACCAAAAATAAACACGCGTTTAATTTTTTCACGATCACCAGATAAATAAAATCAACTTGAAACCTTGCAATCCTATAATAATTTTTCAATACGAACCCAACGACACCAGTTTCGTCGCATTCTGAGACTGTTTCCCCGGTAGGCTGTTTTTACGCGCACCGCAATGCCTTTTTTGACACCAAATTTCACGGTCTCTAAAAATAACAAATTATATACCTATCCTGACTCAAATCGACGATACGAATTCAACGGAATTGGTTTCGCGGCCTAATTCTATCGTCTGCTCAAGTTACACTCAAATATCTGTTTATTAATTTAATTACGCGCTATAGAAATTGAACGAGCGTTTATGGCTGCCGTGGTCACATACGACATCGGTTTGCCACGCCATTCAACACCGTACAATAATTTAACGATACGGTTCTAATGGAACTGATTTCGTCGGAAACAGGGTCCGTTTGCAAAACGGCTATTTTAACGGCCTATATTTTAATAACGATTTTCCATAGCGACTATTTCAAATTTTGATTTGGCCATATCTAACAATCTATAACACGGAATCTAGATTTTTCTTTTTCATATGAAAACTATCATCGCTACGGTTCCAACGTTTCTCGTTTCACAGAAATCCGACTTATATCGGACTCTGTATATCTATTTGAAGTTCAAAACTCCATATTACGAACTGCACACCATTTTCAAGCTTGATTTATATTATATATGAATATATATCGTTCAACTTCGTTTAAATAGCGATTTAAATATTAAAATCCATTTATATTCCAAATAAAATATTTAAAAACAAATTAAATATTCAGATTCAAAGGGTCGAAAAACACGGGTCGTTACATTCTTCCCCCCTTAAAATAATTTCGTCCTCGAAATTGCTAAGGTAAGAAAAGTGCTACAAATCCCATTAATTTCCAAATTATCGAAAACCAATTCGTTATCGTAAATAAATATTTTCAAAAATATCGAAAAAATTTCTAACACATTAAATTCCTGGGAAAATTCGGCAGAGTCTCCCCTGCACGGAGAGACATCTGCGATATCGCAGGAACAAATAATATATATTCATCGACCAACGGTCGGAAAACAAAATCAAAACCCAAAATTTCATATTCTCGCGTAAGCGTACCTTTTTGCGAGCGTTATTGAGCATATCTTCTCAACGTATATGCGATTTACTCAACCAATATCAATCTATCTAGCCATCTGGCACCTGTACTTAACTCAATTCACATATCAGTAACAGGTATATGAAATTCTTAAGTAATATTCACGAATCAACTGGTATAACTATACCAATTTTAGAATCAAGCATCAATTCATTATCAATACAGGGTTAAGTCATAAATTTCAATCTATATGCAGTTTCATTCCAGTGTAGATTATACCCGAATTTATTCTTTAGTTTATAATTCATTTAGTTTCATTAAATTTTTAATTATTTCCCATTCAAACAAATTATCATCCCATAACAAATCACGATCAGCAACCAATATACAACAAAATCAACCAAATCCATTGAATTCAAATTCAATATTAATATTTTACCATGGTTTCTCATATTTGAACATTAATCGATTAATTTCAATTCGATTATTATTTATTAATCAAATTCCCAATTTATTTATTTCAATTTCATTTCATTATCGTTCTTAACTTTAATTACACTTAACCAATTTAAGTTTCAAATTCAAATTCTCTATCCGATTTGAATTCCATTCAAATCAATCAAACACACTAATACCTCGCTAATTGTATAAAAAATTTCTTTTCTATACAAAAATATGATTTTGGGTAAAATTATTTCATTTACCCTCTTTTCAAAACAATACTGCATTCATTGTCAGTTCTATGCTTCTCAACACTTGAACCGATCAACAACACAATACAAAACCTTTGTATATAAAATTTACAAATACGCTCTCATATATATATATACACTCAATCTCGATCTAGGGTATTACTAACCCCATCTCTATCGAGTTACGCCACAGAGCCAAGGTTATTACTAAACCAATAGCTCTGATACCACTGTAACGACCCAGTGGATTTTCGGGCTTGAAAATCGACATAAATACCTTTACCGTACTCCTGCCGACCTTCCAAACACTGGAAACACTGGAACGTTATTGAAAGAATTTAGAGGGTGAGATAAGAAAGAAATATTAGAATAGAAGAAGAAGAACATGACACAGAGTCTCACATCGCAGCGGAACAAAATATAATACAGAAATAACTTTATTGAGAGCTTTAAATAAACTTACAATATCAGAGTACAACACATATCTGGACAGTTTGACAATCTGTCCTCATATATATAATCACATAGCGGAATACCATTCGGCTGAACATCTTCAGCTCGTCTCTGGACTTCGTAGTACCTGATGACCTGAACCTGTACACTCCGGGCTAACCCGAGCATTTACAAAACACCGGGTCAGTCTGGTGAACCAGAGTGAGAAAAACTCGCACAACATTTAGAGTATCACACAACTTGATTTTGATGTTTAAAATCCTTCTGAAAGAAAATGATAATCGTAAGACCGATCCACACATAAACACGGACGGTTTTTACCTTACGATAACCCAAACCATTTTTTTTTTTGAAATCATATATTGATCTGATATTATGATAATGTCTAGATACAAATAATTAACAAATTTAGAGGAACGCTTGCATCTCACGCTCCCCGTATATAGTATACAATCGAAAACCGCGGGCGCTTATTGGATATTGGATTTTCAACTTGATAAGGTATGGGACCACCTTCCGCACGTATATCTCTAGAGACGAATACACAGGGTTCAACAAGAACGTCTTGCAACCCGACCCTCACATGACCGACCACTCATTTCGCTTGAGTGTATCGAATGTATATCACCAACGGTTGGACTCAAACCACCATTTCCCGAAAAGGGACAGCATCGATAGATTAAAGAAGCAAAAGGAATTTCTCTAGATAGGTTATTATACACCCTAATGGGAGCGACCCACATAGCCATGCTGCCTGCCCGATTTTTGTCATCTCCCGGTTGATGAGGCTTGAGGTTTGAATTTCCTCTACAACATCTGGCCACCATTCACTTTGAATGCCACATTGTCAAATCCGTCAGATATCACTAATTGACGTCCACAAAAATACCCTAGTGGTTAAGCTAAGAGAACCGTCGTCCTCCGCCACCAACTATGGTACGTTTGAAGAAATCAACGTACGTAATTCCTTTGGAAATACTCTGTCATACACTCGTCCATGCAAGTCATCCAGGAACAGGATGAACCGAAGGCACTCTCCTACTGCATCCAATATAGGAATCACCCCATGGATCAGTAGCGAGAGGTCCTTGCCATCCGTAGATTCCAACCACGACAGAACCACAGTTTATCTCGGGCCGCTAAGCCAGAGATTATAAGTAATCCTTTCGCTTATGAAGATTCACGGTCTTCAATGCTCCATCTCGACCGTCTTCTGATATCTTCACGTATTTGTTGATCGGAATGGTTTTCGAATATAAATTCGATCCCGGTCTTTCCGTACTAACAATCGTATTGGTCAGATTTGATAGTCGGTGATTTAACTATCAAAATAATCAGTGTTTCAATCATGACAATCCAGTGAGTTCACTGGTTCAGTATTCGGCACCACTTGGCCTTTTAATTTAAAACAAAATGTAAATTTAAAATCTTATATCTTTTGATCTTATAAATATAGTTTCGCTCCTTATTTAATCATAAGATAACTCTTTAAATGAATTCATTTAAAACTATTTCAAATACATTAGAATTCATTCTATACATATATGTTCCCAACCATATTTTTTCGAATTCACGTAAACCATTGTTATTTGACAACAATATCAAATCTTCATTCTCAGAATAAACTCATTCAAAGACTTACCCTTTTGATTTCCTTTTTCTTAGGAACTCTCGTTATAAATATATTTTTCCAAATTTTCACCAAGAATGTTGCGTTACAATTTCACTGATGAAATAAACTACTATTAACCTCTTTAACCATTACAACTAATATCATCTTCAGATAATTCCGAAGTCGTTAAAGTTGGGCTATTTTAATTACCTCTCAGACCTTGATCAACCACGTTCATACCTCAAGATGGATACGAGTTGTAATTCAAACACCAATATTCCATTCCGTACTCAAATCAAATTTCATCACTTCATTTTATTCAAACATGGTTTCATAAAACCTTTTTGTCAATCCTTTTCCAAATCATTCAACCCTTTTCCCGCTTTGCCACTCTTATTTAAATTTCCCATCTTTACTTAATCACATCTTCAAGTAACGTTAATTTAGAATTAACGATATAACCGCTCAAACCTCTTTTATATAACTTCGGTTTATCATAAACTCTTTTATCTAAATTTCCTCTTACTTAATCCAAATATTTATGTCACATTTATTTAAGCTAACATGTTTCGCTTAAATTCCTTTTATAACTTTGTTATACAATTTCGGGTTTAAATATAAAAGCCGTTCATAAACTTCTTTCACTTTTCAGTTTGATTTCATTTCAACCTTGATTAGTTATTCAGTTAAAAACTAATTCCCCAATTCCAATCATCTGGTTAATTTCTATCCCCTTGTATATCAATCTGATTAACATCAGAATTTCCTTATATTATAAATTAATAATAAATTATGAATTTAAATAATAAATATTTATTTCCTTTTAAACAAACCTTTATTCAAAATAAAATATATTTCAAAATCTGTCCTTAGTTATAAAGTAAATTTTATAACTTCAATTCGATCGATTTACTCGACGGTAAATCGATATAAATAAAATAATTTACTTTTAGGCCATTTACTGCCGATTACCCAACCAATACTACCCATTGGTTAAAACACAACATAGGTCGACTTTCCAGTCAATGGTCACCACCAAAATCAATGACCCATCATGACAGTTCATATATGATAATATGAAAATAAATAATATATTTGAGGAATCTGGTTGGATCCCTCCAATCTGTTCTTCCCTGTACACAAATGGTTATCTCAAATCAGACCATTCAATCATTTAAATGATAATAACGACCATTTAATCCAACCACAAGCAATTCAACCATTCAACCAATTAAACACGTTTATTTTTATAAACGTGACCAACAAGGTAATTTACCTTTATTGGAATCAATCGTTAGAATAACGATTTGGTATTTCAATGAAATTAAACAACGGTTTAATTTCATCAGATAGATCAGCAAATAAATATTTAATTAGCAAACAGTCAACCATTGACAAGCAGAGCACACAAAATAAAAGCCAATTTATATAAATATAAATGGGAAAACTGAGTGAGTTTAACTCACCTTGAGTTCAGTCTTTCGTCAAAACGGTTTATTTACAAGCTTCCAGCTGCGTTCAAACTCCGTTCGCTCCAAATCAGTTTCATGATATTTCGTCCGTCGATACCGTTCCGACGCCACCCTATTTTATCTGACTCTGTTACTGTATAACAAAAATATAACCTTGACACATTGTTTACTTTTTAGAGTTAATATATTAGAACGTTAATAATTCATTTACTAAATTCTACTTACATTCATTAACCTTGTTTAGGTATGTATATAAAACAATCAGGTACTTAACCATTTAAACTAATCATATTTATAAATTCTCAATTTGGTCACGTGAAACATCCTTAGTCAAATTTATCACCTCCATTAGGCGCTTTAGTACTAATCTCGTATTAAACTTGTTAGTCAATTTAAACAAGTATTAGGCACATCATACCTTCGTTTGCCACGTAAAACGTACTTAGGAATTTTGTATTCATCGATTTGAAGGAGCACCACATCTTTCCTGACACCAACCTAGCCCAACGTCCACTGTCTGGTCCCCCTTGTGTTCACCTTTCCTTTCTTTTGCCTGAATGCCCCAACGTCCCTTTTATATATCAGTCCTCCTTTTTGTGTACTGCTTCCGTTCTTTACTTTTTTTTTCATAATAAGGCCCAAAAGTCCAAACAGTGCCCACAAGCCCGCTACAGGCTCCTCCTCTAAACGCTGCTTTTCTTCTCTACTTGTAGCGTTCGTATCCATCCGCTCCTTTGTTTCTTTTTTTGTTTCTTTTTTAATAAAAAGCTACAGGATATAGCTTTCCCATAACCGCCACTTCATGCTGTCCTTCCCACGTTGCCTTGCAGTCCGCCCCTTTCCTTCTTTCTGTCTTTACCGTGCCTTTCCCCCTCCCATCTTCCACCTCGCACCCGACTTCCGACCTTTGTATGTTTCTATTTCCAATGGAACTCTTCATGCCTTTGCCAATACATGTTTAAACACATATGGACCAACAGAACTTCCATTTTAACGTCCGCCCTTACATCCCCAGTGAACCACCTTCATCATCCCATAGTGCGATCTCCAACGATGATCCTTGGCCCCCTCCTCAATCCAGATCCGAAACCCCATATAAAGAACCGTGTTTGTTTTTATTTTCTTGTCTGTTTTCGCGTATGGAGAGGTTGGTCTCGTTTATTTTGCTGGTAAAACGAAATGAGCATTTCTGTGTTGGGTAGGCGTGTATATATATATATGCGTAGATGGTTTGGACAGCAAGTAAGGTAGGGTACAGTGGTACATGGTAGGTATTTAGGCTTGGTCGGCACGTTTATAAAGAATGAAAAGAAAACACAGAGGGTAGGTATGGCAGCTACGTGATTCGTGCAGTGAAATTTCCTTTCATGTACGAGATGAAGCTTCCCATCAGACCATGTGCGGATGGTTTTAAATAAATATTTTATTATCATATGAAACTTAATGGCAAAGTATCGTGTAAAAACCGACACAAACAACTTCTGTTTTCTGATTAAAAAACTAACATTGGTGTAAAAAGATATTCCATATCCAATGGGACAAGTTTCGTCGAAATCCGAGGTCATTTGGAAAAAAATTCCTTTATAAAACCAGAAATAAACACGCGTTTAATTTTTTCACGATCACCAGATAAATCAAATCAACTTGAAACCTTGGAATCCTATAATAATTTTTCAATACGAACCCAACGGCACCAGTTTCGTCGCATTCTGAGACTGTTTCCCCGGTAGGCTGTTTTTACGCGCACCGTAATGCCTTTTTTGACACCAAATTTCACGGTCTCTAAAAATAACAAATTATATACCTATCCTGACTCAAATCGACGATACGAATTCAACGGAATTGGTTTCACGGCCTAATTCGATCGTCTGCTCAAGTTACACTCAAATATCTGTTTATTAATTTAATTACGCGCTATAGAAATTAAACGAGCGTTTATGGCTGCCGTGGTCACATACGACATCGGTTTGCCACGCCATTCAACACCGTACAATAATTTAACGATACGGTTCTAATGGAACTAATTTCGTCGGAAACAGGGTCCGTTTGCAAAACGGCTATTTTAACGGCCTATATTTTAATAACGATTTTCCATAGCGACTTTTTCAAATTTTGATTTGGCCATATCTAACAATCTACAACACGGAATCTAGATTTTTCTTTTTCATATGAAAACTATCATCGCTACAGTTCCAACGTTTCTCGTTTCACAGAAATCCGACTTATATCGGACTCTGTATATCTATTTGAAGTTCAAAACTCCATATTACGAACTGCACACCATTTTCAAGCTTGATTTATATTATATATGAATATATATCGTTCAACTTCGTTTAAATAGCGATTTAAATATTAAAATCCATTTATATTCCAAATAAAATATTTAAAAACAAATTAAATATTCAGATTCAAAGGGTCGAAAAACACGGGTCGTTACAGTGCACTTTTGATTCACTTTTAATTCATGGATGATTATCATATGGATGTTGCATTTTGATGGTGGTTGTAACACACAAATAGAATTTTATGTACCATTAGGATTCTCTTACATATATTTTGAACGCATGGCACTATCATAAATTGCATTAAGAGAGGTCGATTGAATTAGTAAACTGCCTAATTTCTTGCACTAGTTTGAGACGTATAAACTACACTATTGCATATGTTCATGAAAAGCATTAGAATTCCTAAGGACAATGGATGCATGTGATTGATGGATGAGTAAACGGATGTAGATGATGGTGTGATAATATATATGTAACGACCCGGATTTTCGGCGACTTTGGTTATCGACATAAGCACGATGTCGATAACCAAAACATCGAAAAATCCTGGTAATTAATGAAAGAAATTAGAAGGTGAGAATAGATAAGATAGAAACTTAGAATAGAAGAAGAAGAAGAAGAACACAACATCAGAGTAACACGAACCTCACAGCGGAACGAATAACATATAATAGATAACATAACTTTGAAATATAACAGTTATGTATACAATAGCACTTATCAGAGTACAGCACTTACAACACAGCGGAAATAACTATAGCTATATGATCTTGAAGCCTCCTGCTCCACGCTCTTCCAGTATATCTGTAAATCCCGACTACTTGACTGCCCGTACAAATTTAGGCACCCAAGAGTTTAGGGAAAACAACAAAGTAAACTCCGGGTCAGTCATGGGACTGGTATGAGTAAAACAATTTAAACATGTATATGAACAAGTAAACGATATCTCATAAGACCACGCCGCATAACAGAACGGGTTTTTCCCTTATGAGAATCCAAAATATCTTTATATCAAAAACCTTTTGATATTATAATAATGTCTATGTACAAATAGATATCAACTAGCAGAAACGCTTTCATCTCACGTTCTACATATTAGTATACAATCAAAATCGCAAGCACGTATTGGATAATGGATTTCCAACTATGACAAGGTATGGAACCACCTTCCGATCAGTGTACTCTAGGAACGATACACTGGAGTTCAACAAGAACATCTTGTAACTCAGCCACACATGACCGACCACTCATTTCGCTTGAGTGTATCGAATGTACATCACCAACGGTTGGGATCAGCAACCGTTCCCGTATATATATGGGACAGCATTGATAGATTTAAGAAACAAATGAATATTCACTAGATAGGTGATTATACACCCTACTTCGGTGCGACCGACTTAGCCATGCTGCCTGCCCGATTTCTGTCATTTACCGGTTGATGAGGCTAGAAGCTACGCTTTATCATCACATCAGATTCACTTCGAATGCCACATTGTCAGATCCATCGAAAATCACTAATTGACGTCTACAACAATACATTACGTGTCAGCTAAAAGAAGTTTCCTTCTCCGCTTCCACTCTTGGTACGGTTGAAGCAATCAAGGTACGTGACCTTTCTGGAAATACTCTGTCAGACATTCATTCATTCATACAAGTCATCCTCATTCACTTAGAATGTCACGTCGTCATACCCGCCAAATCACAAATTGACTTATCCAAAAATAACACGGGTATACAACTAAGAGAAACGAATTCCTCCGCCACCAAACGTGAATACGTTTGAACAGATCAACTTACGCGATCCATTGGATATACTCTGTCAGACCTTCGTCCATACAAGTTGTCCTGGGACTGGACAAACCGAAGGCACTATTCTGTAAACAGGATAGCCCTTGCATTTTACTCCGTCTTCAATTATCTTTGGCATATATGATTCGCACGCTTATGCCAATACAGAGTGGTTCTTTGGATAATAATCCAACCGGTCTCTCCATATTAACAACGTTAAAATGGTCAACACTTCGATAGTCTGTGAGTTAACTATCAAAGAAAAACAAGTGTGCAAACAACGATATTATTTCCAGATAGAAATTATATCGAACAAACATCATTTAACATTAATCTCTTTAGTTCATTTATTTACTTCTCCTGTTTCCCTATATTCTAAATTCTTATTTTCTTTTATCAGAAAACATTTCTGATTCTCGTTTGGAAAACATTTCCAAAACTCCTTTACGATCAAACCTTACCATTTCTTAGTTAAGAAGGAAGTCACTCAAGTTGGGGTATAATTACCTCTCAGACCTTAACTGAACAACGTTATAACTTCGAAATGGTCAAAGTTTATCTTTTAATCTTTAACAACTTCTTTACGCCTTTCTTGGATTCAATTTTACTAATCCACTTCTATATTTAAAACATTGGTTATAACGATAACGTTATAATCCCTACTTTCGAATTATCTAACTTTAATTATAACTTCTATTCTTATTAGTGAGTAATTAACCTAACACTTATTTATTTATAAATAAATAAATCTCTATTTAAACACTGGAAAGTATAAGTACTTTCCCGAATTCGATATAATCGAATTTGCCGATTAACTCTCTTCGAGAAATCTCTATTTGATTAACTCTTCTTCGAATAACCTATATTCGATTTACTTCTTCTCGAATAAACGATATTCGATAATCTCTCTTCGAATAACTAATATTCCATAACTCTTCCTTTTCAAATATCTCATATTTGAAAATCTCACTTCGATTAAACTATAATCGATAACTCCCTTCGATGAAACTAACATCGATAACTCCTTTCGATGAAACTAACATCGATTACTCCTTTCGATGAAACTAACATCGATTACTCCTTTCGATGAAACTAACATCGATTACTCCTTTCGATGAAACTAACATCGATAACTCCTTTCGATGAAACTAACATCGATAACTCCTTTCGATGAAACTAACATCGATTACTCCTTTCGATGAAACTAACATCGATTTATTTAACTCGACGAACTTAACTCGACTAACTTAACTTGACTCGACTAACTCAACTTACTTGGTTCGACCAATTCGATTCGATTAACTAGGCTCGACTAACTTGGTCGAACCACCTGATCAACTCAACTTATTTAACTTAACTTATTTCTCAACTCGATCAACTCGATTAACTCCTATCGAATAACTAATATTCGATTAAACTTCATTCGCTTGACTCTAGATCGCAGCGATCACAATGGTTACGCCTGACTCCCTCAGGAAACATCCGACCGCCGTAGGCTATTTACAGCCCTGCGAATTACACTAGCAGTCGTACAAGATGGCAACTTACACTGAATACTATGTTTGACTAACTCTGTCTCAAATAACTATATTTGATTAACTCTAGTTCGTTTTAACTCTAATCGATTAACACTAACTAATTAACTCCAACTGGTTAACTCTAACTGATTAACTCTAACTGGTTAACTCTATTTGACTAACTCGACTTGACTAACCCCTTTCGAATAACATATTCAATTAACTAACTTCGAATACCATATTCGATTTCTCCTTTCGAATACCATATTCGATTAACTCCTTTCGAATGTCTATATTCGATTAACTAACTTCGAATACCATATTCGATTTCTCCTTTCGAATACCATATTCGATTTCTCCTTTCGAATACCATATTCGATTAACTAACTTCGAATACCATATTCGATTTCTCCTTTCGAATACCATATTCAATTTACTTTATTCACTTTATAAAGATTTCCTTTTTAACAACGTTTTATTCATTTGAAAAGATTTACTTTTAAATAACGGTTCTACACTTTAAAAATGATTTCCTTTTTATAATGTTCCCTTTCCAATTCTATTTGTAAATGGTTTACAAATATTCCCTTTTCAAATTTATTATTGAAATATTCTAACTCCTTAAATTCCCGGGAAAATTCGCCATAACCTACTTTGTAACGGGAGCATCGGGAAAATCCCCAAACTCGTCACACAGGCCTTTCCATTCAAAAAGAAATGTTTTGAATTTATTTCCTTTTTAAAATATCTCCTATTTATAAATATCCCAATTTATAAATATTCCTTATTTATAAATATTTAAATTTATAAATATCTCTTATTTATAAATATCTCATTTTATAAATATGCTATTTTCAATATCACTTTGAAAATTCTCCTTTATCCACATTCCGGTATGTCATGGTATTCAATCATATCAAATCAAGATGTCAAATCTCGTCCATACACACACGATCAACAACAGGTTATAATTCACATCATATATTAAAATATATGAAAAACAATAAAATAACTGTTGAGGAATCCAGTCGGATTCCTCCAACCTGTTTCCCTGCATCACAGATGTTAGACAATATAGATAACATCACTTTCAGTTCCATATGATATATTCTATTAAACATAATCAATATAGAAATTTAACTAACTGACTAGCAGCTCAATCAAACAATCAATACACAGTCAAACAGACAATTTTAACAGTTCTAACAATACAACATGAAATTATAAACTGTTCAGAGTTAGTGAGATTTACTCACATTGGACTATCATCGTTAATAACGATAATTGTCGCTTGATTTGATTCTGACAATTTATTTCACTATAAATTGTAACGAGCTCAGATCCACTCCCGGTCAGTCTCATTATGTTGCTCCCGTCCATATGATCCCAACGCAACTTACGGTTTGCAAATCCGACCTCGTACGGACAAGATACGGTATTACGAAGTTTAATCACTATTTATATAAAAAAAACTTGAATTTAAAAGTACCAGGCCTCACCCCCTTTATATAAAACCGGCCCACTTACCATTGAAACCCAAACCCGCCCATACTCTTCTTCTTCCCCAAATCGCTGCATCCCGTCCTTCATTATAACGTGGCCAAACTTCTTCCATCCCAATCCCCCATCACCACTTCTCCGAAAATAAAACTAAAATCATCAAAATGTTGCTCTTCCTTCCCTCCATCTACCCGGCACCCTCACCCCAAACTCACACCCGTCCTGTGAAATCCGCTCGAGACCAAACTTCCCGAACTCAGTGCAAACATCCGAACTTTTTAGGCACCAGATCCCTCAAAAATCCTGCGCGCCACTCCATTTCCTCTCATGAATCCAAGACTGACAACGAGCACTTGAATCCAAGCCTAAATCTCAACGATTCTGATGCCCTAGTTTTTGCTGTGTAAATATCAAACTCGACAACAGCGTTCACACCCAACCCGAATGATATCAACGTGAAAATCCTGGTCTCACGAATTCAAAGAAATGAGGGTTTTGATTTGATGGAATTTATTTGGATTTTCATTGAATCTCTTTTTGATTTTACTTGCTCAACATTTTTGCTGTAAGCAAACAGAGGACGGTGGAAAGAATTTGACCAAGGCAAATGAGAATTTAGGTTTTTAAGGGATTTGTGGGGGTATATATAGTGTTAACAAATATCTAGATATTTTCCTAGATATTTTATTTTATCATATAATATTCGTTTTTACCTTCTCAAAATTCGTGTGGTCACATATGGTATCCAAAAATCACGAAACTGGTCATGTAGCTACCCCTCAACATTACGGTCCCAACGAAACTGGTTTCGTCGAATTCCGACTCTGTATGCTCACACAGCGTATTTTTAACTGTCAAAATACTGACTGTTTTACACTCTAAAAATCCGTACGGCCACACAGTGACTCTAAAAATCACGAAACTGGAAATATAACAACTATTTGATATTGCGGATCCAACAAAACTGTTTTCATCGAATTCCGACTTCGTTTGCAAAACCGGCTATTTTTAAAGCTCTGGATGACCCATTTAAATATATAAATATATTTAAATATTATTAAATTAAATATAAATAAATTTATATTATCGTATATCTTCACATATGACATCGTCCGGCTCCAGAATATCACCTCAGATTTTATGACTTGATTTCCAGACTCTAGATTATCCCGATATTCAGTTCGTATCGAAAAATCGATTTATAACGAAATAAAGCGTCGCAAATTATAAAGGAATTCTACAACGACTTTTTTGAAATTTGATTTGGACATACATCAAAATCTACACGACGAAATCCCGATTTTTCTCTTCCACTAGAAAGATATACTCCACCAGCTCCACACGTTTCTTGTTTCACAGAAATCCGGTTTAAAACGAATCCTGTACATTCAGTTGAAGTTCAAATCGCCAAATCGCGAACTGCAGCGCCATTTCGAGCTCGTTTATAAATATATTATAAACTATACGTTCAACTGTCGTCGATTCAATATATTCGTTATTATATTTCGAATCGAAACTCAACCACATCTCGTATACTATTCAATTCACACTCTATTGTGAATTCTACTATTTCCGACTATTTCGATATTTATAATATTTTATTCATTATAAATATTAATTAAATATTCAATATTATTTAATTATGGTTCTCGATATCGCTATAACGATATTTAATTATTAAATTAATTACTTATTCCATCTCCTAAAATGCGGGTCATTACATTCTTCCCCACTTAAAATAATTTCGTCCTCGAAATTGCTAAGTTAGAGGACGACCCTATATATTGGAACTCCTAAGATTTGTTTGCCCCTTATTTCTGATATTAACTGAACCAATTAATATCGACTAAAATATTTATTCATTCCGACAACTAAAATTTTCAAAAATTCTGAAAATTTTCCAACACTTTAAATTTTCGAAAAATTTCGCCAGCGTTTCCTTTGTACGGGGTTACCGGAAAAATTCAAACCTTGCCACACAGACCCTCTCCACTCCAAAAGAAAATCAAAACGCCAAACGGCTTGCCAATTCGGCTCATAAATTCCAAATTCATATAAAATATAAACTTGTACCTTTTTGTTGGGCATATCATTATATCCCTACCACTTCCATATGCTATCAACTCAGCATATACCAGTGTTATCTCAATCAAATTCCAATCAGTTCATATCCTCAAATCCAAACCGAATCTTATTCGAACCCCAATATCAAATTTCAAATTCTTAACTCATCAACCCAATTCCATAACAGATTACTCTATAATCCAATTCAATTCTATTTAACTCTGTCCAAGTTAAATTTCAATTTATTTTTACCATCTCATTTTATTTAACTTCATTAGTTAAATTTTTAATTCCAGAACTTAAATTCCTGGGTTTCTTTCAAATCAATTTGGAATTATAATACCAATTCAAAACCTTTGAATTCTCAAAAACTTGTTTTCGCAAAACAGATTTGAAAATAAAATCTTGGGTAGTAATCCGTCACTTACAACTCGAAAATCACACTGATGATGTGTACACCATCATCAGACTTATTTTCCAGCGATCAAAGTGAGTTCAATACTATATTTCTTTTCAAAACTCCAACTTAAACACTTCCATCTTGAATTAGTTCAAAATGTCCTTATTAAAACAAATTTAAAACCTCCCAGGATTTTAAAATTCACATATATCTAATCCAGATTCAATTTCAAACACTTATCTTAATTTCCAGTTTTTAATTTCAATTCTGTCTTTAATTTCAGATTTAATTCATTTCAATTCCATATATTTTACTTATATCAATTCTGATTGGTCATATGTAACCATTTCACTTTATAATCTCATTCGATTATAATTACAACCAATATATCTAATATATGATAATATATTACATATCCATACTGTGTCGGTCCATCGTATTCAAGTATTTATTTACTCCTACCGATACAGTGGATCAAACTGATCGACCAGAACTCATAAACAACTCAACCAATGAATCTCCCCAATATAAAACCATTTTATATCAAATACAAATACGCACTCGTATATATACACTCAAACTCAATCTAGGGTATTACTAACCCTATCTCTACCGAGTCACGCCACAGAGCCAAGTAATTCTTAACTTAAGCTCTGATACCAACTGTAACGACCCGGATTTTCGGCGACTTTGGTAATCGACATAAGCACGATGTCGATAACCAAAACATCGAAAAATCCTGGTAATTAATGAAAGAAATTAGAAGGTGAGAATAGATAAATTAGAAACTTAGAATAGAAGAAGAAGAAGAACACAACATCAGAGTAACACGAACCTCACAGCGGAACGAATAACATATAATAGATAACATAACTTTGAAATATAACAGTTATGTATACAATAGCACTTATCAGAGTACAGCACTTACAACACAGCGGAAATAACTATAGCTATATGATCTTGAAGCCTCCTGCTCCACGCTCTTCCAGTATATCTGTAAATCCCGACTACTTGACTGCCCGTACAAATTTAGACACCCAAAAGTTTAGGGAAAACAACAAAGTAAACTCCGGGTCAGTCATGGGACTGGTATGAGTAAAACAATTTAAACATGTATATGAACAAGTAAACGATATCTCATAAGACCACGCCGCATAACGGAACGGGTTTTTCCCTTATGAGAATCCAAAATATCTTTATATCAAAAACCTTTTGATATTATAATAATGTCTATGTACGAATAGATATCAACTAGCAGAAACGCTTTCATCTCACGTTCTACATATTAGCATACAATCAAAATCGCAAGCACGTATTGGATAATGGATTTCCAACTATGACAAGGTATGGAACCACCTTCCGATCAGTGTACTCTAGGAACGATACACTGGAGTTCAACAAGAACATCTTGTAACTCAGCCACACATGACCGACCACTCATTTCGCTTGAGTGTATCGAATGTACATCACCAACGGTTGGGATCAGCAACCGTTCCCGTATATATATGGGACAGCATTGATAGATTTAAGAAACAAATGAATATTCACTAGATAGGTGATTATACACCCTACTTCGGTGCGACCGACTTAGCCATGCTGCCTGCCCGATTTCTGTCATTTACCGGTTGATGAGGCTAGAAGCTACGCTTTATCATCACATCAGATTCACTTCGAATGCCACATTGTCAGATCCATCGAAAATCACTAATTGACGTCTACAACAATACATTACGTGTCAGCTAAAAGAAGTTTCCTTCTCCGCTTCCACTCTTGGTACGGTTGAAGCAATCAAGGTACGTGACCTTTCTGGAAATACTCTGTCAGACATTCATTCATACAAGTCATCCTCATTCACTTAGAATATCACATCGTCATACCCGCCAAATCACAAATTGACTTATCCAAAAATAACACGGGTATACAGCTAAGAGAAACGAATTCCTCCGCCACCAAACGTGAATACGTTTGAACAGATCAACTTACGCGATCCATTGGATATACTCTGTCAGACCTTCGTCCATACAAGTTGTCCTGGGACTGGACAAACCGAAGGCACTATTCTGTAAACAGGATAGCCCTTGCATTTTACTCCGTCTTCAATTATCTTTGGCATATATGATTCGCACGCTTATGCCAATACAGAGTGGTTCTTTGGATAATAATCCAACCGGTCTCTCCATATTAACAACGTTAAAATGGTCAATACTTCGATAGCCTGTGAGTTAACTATCAAAGAAAAACAAGTGTGCAAACAACGATATTATTTCCAGATAGAAATTATATCGAACAAACATCATTTAACATTAATCTCTTTAGTTCATTTATTTACTTCTCCTGTTTCCCTATATTCTAAATTCTTATTTTCTTTTATCAGAAAACATTTCTGATTCTCGTTTGGAAAACATTTCCAAAACTCCTTTACGATCAAACCTTACCATTTCTTAGTTAAGAAGGAAGTCACTCAAGTTGGGGTATAATTACCTCTCAGACCTTAACTGAACAACGTTATAACTTCGAAATGGTCAAAGTTTATCTTTTAATCTTTAACAACTTCTTTACGCCTTTCTTGGATTCAATTTTACTAATCCACTTCTATATTTAAAACATTGGTTATAACGATAACGTTATAATCCCTACTTTCGAATTATCTAACTTTAATTATAACTTCTATTCTTATTAGTGAGTAATTAACCTAACACTTATTTATTTATAAATAAATAAATCTCTATTTAAACACTGGAAAGTATAAGTACTTTCCCGAATTCGATATAATCGAATTTGCCGATTAACTCTCTTCGAGAAATCTCTATTTGATTAACTCTTCTTCGAATAACCTATATTCGATTTACTTCTTCTCGAATAAACGATATTCGATAATCTCTCTTCGAATAACTAATATTCCATAACTCTTCCTTTTCAAATATCTCATATTTGAAAATCTCACTTCGATTAAACTATAATCGATAACTCCCTTCGATGAAACTAACATCGATAACTCCTTTCGATGAAACTAACATCGATTACTCCTTTCGATGAAACTAACATCGATTACTCCTTTCGATGAAACTAACATCGATTACTCCTTTCGATGAAACTAACATCGATAACTCCTTTCGATGAAACTAACATCGATAACTCCTTTCGATGAAACTAACATCGATTACTCCTTTCGATGAAACTAACATCGATTTATTTAACTCGACGAACTTAACTCGACTAACTTAACTTGACTCGACTAACTCAACTTACTTGGTTCGACCAATTCGATTCGATTAACTAGGCTCGACTAACTTGGTCGAACCACCTGATCAACTCAACTTATTTAACTTAACTTATTTCTCAACTCGATCAACTCGATTAACTCCTATCGAATAACTAATATTCGATTAAACTTCATTCGCTTGACTCTAGATCGCAGCGATCACAATGGTTACGCCTGACTCCCTCAGGAAACATCCGACCGCCGTAGGCTATTTACAACCCTGCGAATTACGCTAGCAGTCGTACAAGATGACAACTTACCCTGAATACTATGTTTGACTAAATTTGTCTCAAATAACTATATTTGATTAACTCTAGTTTGTTTTAACTCTAATCGATTAACTCTAACTAATTAACTCCAACTGGTTAACTCTAACTGATTAACTCTAACTGGTTAACTCTATTTGACTAATTCGACTTGACTAACCCCTTTCGAATAACATATTCGATTAACTAACTTCGAATACCATATTCGATTTCTCCTTTCGAATACCATATTCGATTAACTCCTTTCGAATGTCTATATTCGATTAACTAACTTCGAATACCATATTCGATTTCTCCTTTCGAATACCATATTCGATTTCTCCTTTCGAATACCATATTCGATTAACTAACTTCGAATACCATATTCGATTTCTCCTTTCGAATACCATATTCGATTTACTTTATTCACTTTATAAAGATTTCCTTTTTAACAATGTTTTATTCATTTGAAAAGATTTACTTTTAAATAACGGTTCTACACTTTAAAAATGATTTCCTTTTTATAATGTTCCCTTTCCAATTCTATTTGTAAATGGTTTACAAATATTCCCTTTTCAAATTTATTATTGAAATATTCTAACTCCTTAAATTCCCGGGAAAATTCGCCATAACCTACTTTGTAACGGGAGCATCGGGAAAATCCCCAAACTCGTCACACAGGCCTTTCCATTCAAAAAGAAATGTTTTGAATTTATTTCCTTTTTAAAATATCTCCTATTTATAAATATCCCAATTTATAAATATTCCTTATTTATAAATATTTAAATTTATAAATATCTCTTATTTATAAATATCTCATTTTATAAATATGCTATTTTCAATATCACTTTGAAAATTCTCCTTTATCCACATTCCGGTATGTCATGGTATTCAATCATATCAAATCACGATGTCAAATCTCGTCCATACACACACGATCAACAACAGGTTATAATTCACATCATATATTAAAATATATGAAAAACAATAAAATAACTGTTGAGGAATCCAGTCGGATTCCTCCAACCTGTTTCCCTGCATCACAGATGCTAGACAATATAGATAACATCACTTTCAGTTCCATATGATATATTCTGTTAAACATAATCAATATAGAAATTTAACTAACTGACTAGCAGCTCAATCAAACAATCAATACACAGTCAAACAGACAATTTTAACAGTTCTAACAATACAACATGAAATTATAAACTGTTCAGAGTTAGTGAGATTTACTCACATTGGACTATCATCGTTAATAACGATAATTGTCGCTTGATTTGATTCTGACAATTTATTTCACTATAAATTGTAACGAGCTCAGATCCACTCCCGGTCAGTCTCATTATGTTGCTCCCGTCCATACGATCCCAACGCAACTTACGGTTTGCAAATCCGACCTCGTACGGACAAGATACGGTATTACGAAGTTTAGTCACTATTTATATAAAAAAACTTGAATTTAAAAGTACCGGGCCTCACCCCCTTTATATAAAACCGGCCCACTTACCATTGAAACCCAAACCCGCCCATACTCTTCTTCTTCCCCAAATCGCTGCATCCCGTCCTTCATTATAACGTGGCCAAACTTCTTCCATCCCAATCCCCCATCACCACTTCTCCGAAAATAAAACTAAAATCATCAAAATGTTGCTCTTCCTTCCCTCCATCTACCCGGCACCCTCACCCCAAACTCGCACCCGTCCTGTGAAATCCGCTCGAGACCAAACTTCCCGAACTCAGTGCAAACATCCGAACTTTTTAGGCACCGGATCCCTCAAAAATCCTGCGCGCCACTCCATTTCCTCTCGTGAATCCAAGACTGACAACGAGCACTTGAATCCAAGCCTAAATCTCAACGATTCTGATGCCCTAGTTTTTGCTGTGTAAATATCAAACTCGACAACAGCGTTCGCACCCAACCCGAATGATATCAACGTGAAAATCCTGGTCTCACGAATTCAAAGAAATGAGGGTTTTGATTTGATGGAATTTATTTGGATTTTCATTGAATCTCTTTTTGATTTTACTTGCTCAACATTTTTGCTGTAAGCAAACAGAGGACGGCGGAAAGAATTTGACCAAGGCAAATGAGAATTTAGGTTTTTAAGGGATTTGTGGGGGTATATATAGTGTTAACAAATATCTAGATATTTTCCTAGATATTTTATTTTATCATATAATATTCGTTTTTACCTTCTCAAAATTCGTGTGGTCACATATGGTATCCAAAAATCACGAAACTGGTCATGTAGCTACCCCTCAACATTACGGTCCCAACGAAACTGGTTTCGTCGAATTCCGACTCTGTATGCTCACACAGCGTATTTTTAACTGTCAAAATACTGACTGTTTTACACTCTAAAAATCCGTACGGCCACACAGTGACTCTAAAAATCACGAAACTGGAAATCTAACAACTATTTGATATTGCGGATCCAACAAAACTGTTTTCATCGAATTCCGACTTCGTTTGCAAAACCGGCTATTTTTAAAGCTCTGGATGACCCATTTAAATATATAAATATATTTAAATATTATTAAATTAAATATAAATAAATTTATATTATCGTATATCTTCACATATGACATCGTCCGGCTCCAGAATATCACCTCAGATTTTATGACTTGATTTCCAGACTCTAGATTATCCCGATATTCAGTTCGTATCGAAAAATCGATTTATAACGAAATAAAGCGTCGCAAATTATAAAGGAATTCTACAGCGACTTTTCTGAAATTTGATTTGGACATACATCAAAATCTACACGACGAAATCCCGATTTTTCTCTTCCACTAGAAAGATATACTCCACCAGCTCCACACGTTTCTTGTTTCACAGAAATCCGGTTTAAAACGAATCCTGTACATTCAGTTGAAGTTCAAATCGCCAAATCGCGAACTGCAGCGCCATTTCGAGCTCGTTTATAAATATATTATAAACTATACGTTCAACTGTCGTCGATTCAATATATTCGTTATTATATTTCGAATCGAAACTCAACCACATCTCGTATACTATTCAATTCACACTCTATTGTGAATTCTACTATTTCTGACTATTTCGATATTTATAATATTTTATTCATTATAAATATTAATTAAATATTCAATATTATTTAATTATGGTTCTCGATATCGCTATAACGATATTTAATAATTAAATTAATTACTTATTCCATCTCCTAAAATGCGGGTCATTACAATATATAACATTCTTCTAGCGTTGGAGATTTCAAGGACGAAATTCTTCAAGGAGGGAAGAATATAACAACCCAATTTTTTAATAAAGCAATTTAAATAAAAGATTAATAAAATAAATATTAAATAGAAAAATATTGAGAATTGGGCAACGGGGGTTGGGCCATTGGGTCCGTTTAGAAATTCTGGTTAATATAGATATTTGGTTTGCTGAAATCGGTCTTAAAACGAAGAAGTTACGAAGGAAAGAAATTTGAAATTTAAATAAACAAATGAATTAATACATATTCGATTAATCACGCGGAGCTGGATGACCCAGTCCCAAGCTAGGTCGACCGAGACCCCAAGTGGGTCGACCCTGGGTCAACCTATCTATAGGATGGGTCAACCCATCCCTTTGAAATGTGCACACTTTACTGAAGTATTTGGTCAAATTTTTGGTCGATCTCTGGAGTGTTCTTCTGATCAAATGGACTAAAACTATAACCCAATGTCTAATGGTCCTAGGTTTCTCTAGCTCTATTATAAATATAGCTCCAACCTAACCCTATATCTCCATACTTCATTTCCTTTATTCTCTGCCTCCACTATACAAATCCTTTTCCTATAAAATATTAATGAAGTTATGAGATTTAGACTTTTGCGTACATATGATTGGAGAAAATTTATACATAGAGAAATTCCTACCTGGGCCAATCGGATTGCACAAATCTGTATAAATTGGGGGATTATTTGGACAGTATAACAAATGTTGATTTCTTCGTTAATTTACAAATTTTAATGTTTTTTCTATAGATAATCTTACATATATGATTATTGCTTCTATCCCTGCTTCAATTTATTTTAATAATCTATTCTATTACTTTAAATTATTTAGTTTATTTCTATATCTTTTTCTTCGTAGATTATTTTATTTACAGTTCATATTTTGTCCTATTTCATTTCTTTTTTATTTCAGTTTAGGCTTTTATTCTTTAAATTCACGTTGAGTTTAGGCCTTCAAAGAGCCTATACCATTCTTCCTTTATGTTTCTACACAGTTTGGGAAAAATTGTGAATTTGAATGTAAAGTCGTATATTGGAAAAAATAAATATGAATTACGTATGAAAGGATTAATTGGGGCTTACTGAATTAACACAATAATGGGCAATTGAACTGTAACCACCATTAAAACGAGTGATTGGATATATGAATAGACACTTAGTAGCATGGATTAGGTTGTATATTGAATATAAACAAGAAAATGTTTAAATGTGACCTATAATATAATAAAAGGTTATATGGAATAAGTAGACTTATAAATAAACTTAAAATGAGCATTAAGTACGATATGAATAGATTAATAAGCGTGAATAGAGGTTTGTTCCGACAGCGTAAGCTAATTAGGAAGATAAGTGGTCTATTAAGACAATGTATAGTGGGGGTCTATTCCGGCAGCAACGGATGATTAGGGAAAATAAGTGGCTCATATTTGTGGTCCACTCAGGCAACAGGGGTAGGCTGATTAGGGATAATAAGTGGCCAATTAAAATAATTAATTTATAGTAGCATAAGAGTTTATTGACAATTCCAGGGAGTTCTAAGGTAGTTAGACGGTCAACAATAATTCTACAATGGCCTTAAAGATAATAAATTAAATTGGAGACTAAGTCTAGGGGTGACTTAACTCGGTTGCATTTTTAGTTGGGGACTCGTATCAGACAGTATCCCTTTATTTATCACACTATATATATGTCTCACGAGTAGGCGATGGCACACTTATATTATACTGGGCAATAATGGGTCCAAACGAAGTGAATATGGGTGTGTTTCGGTGACGCGATGAGCGTGCATCACACCGATTAGGGAAAATAAGACGTTGACATGCCTGTGATTAACACTATGTCCTTTAGAGTTGATGGGTCGGACCTGATAAACCCGATACCATAGTCGGCATAGATTATCACGATTGTAGTTTAGGAGTCGATCGATGTGTAGAATTAGGTTACATCCTATATATGAGTTGTAACTAGCGGTGCAGAAATCTAATGATGCGAATGAGATGACAATCGACTATATCCTTGCTTATCCTTCTATTGTCTTATTTATTGTTACCTTTCTCTAAACTATTATCATGTCTAGATTTCCTCTTTTATCACTCATGCCAGTAATTATAGAACTCACTAGGATTTATGTGTGACTAGTTTTCTTCCTTCTTTTCCCCCTCTCCCCAGGTTCTCAGGGTAGAGGATCTAGTAGCTGATAGAGTTTTGGCCTAGCTTAACTTATTGGAAATTTTTGCTTGTCTTACTCTCTACTTGATCATGTATCGTTCCACGTTTGACTTATTTATGTATTTGACGTTGAGAGGGATTTTTATTTTATACTCTGATTATGTTGTTTTTTCATAAGATAGTTGTGGGTTTATGATTGAAGTACACTTTATGATGTAATGACATTTATGCTCTATTTTAAATAAAAATTTTAAAAAATTCCGCTGTGTTTTCATATATTGTCTTGTGAAATTTAGTTTCTGTTATGATATTTTATACATATGCGCTTCATACACCTTAGCGAAATCCACATATGGGTGATGTTAAGGGATGTGGGGTGTTACAACCCACAACTTGCTTATGCACATAATTCTTTTTGAAAACAAGTTTGCACAATTTTCTCAAAAAATATTTTAGTGCAACTCTTAATATTACAAACCAATAAATTTCTAAAATTGTAAACTTTTCAATTTGAAACTTGAAAACTCTTCCATAAATCTTTTTCCATATCTGAAAATAATTTTTTTTTTCAAGTTATTTCTTAATTTTAATTGTGGAGCGAAATAAAAAGTGATTTATAGATTTTTTTTTGTACCCAAATCCTTTGTGTGAAATTATATTTCTTCATCCAAAATTTCTCGTTTACACTAATTCCTCCAAAACTATGTCTGAATTGAAAAATGAAACTTACGCCACTTTTGCACTAAATGTATATATAAATTCCTAATCCATTTTTCTTCTTATTCACTCTCAATTCACAAGGCCCTACTACCCAATCCACTAATTTGGAATACCGAAATTTCAGATATTAACACATGGAGTCTTCTCTCTCTTTTTTCAAAACATATTGTACACATTTCTCTAGCCACTCACGGGTCTAATATTCTCAAATTTCCATAACCATGTCCTTAATGTACAAAACTAGCATCCCAACTCTTCCCTTGTATTGATTCACTTAATTATTGGGTTCCTCTATGGATATATATATATATATATATATAATAATTATGTTTTAAAAATACAAATGCGTTCACCCAGTATCTATATAGGAATCCTAAACCTGAGCTCTGATACCAAATGTAATAGTCGAGATTTCAACAGGCCCAATTTTTTCGCAAAATGCTATGTATACTGAAATATGAATTGGTTTGTCTAGTATCCTACAGAAAGGAAAAGACAAAACATATCAGAGCTCACAATAAAATATCGCACAACAGGACGAACAAAATATAATAGTAAATACTTACCCTAATAGTGACACTGTCTAACAAGTGTCTCTAAGCTGTATAATCTCTTCCACCTATCTAACCTATAGGCTTGTTATGTGGAGGGGTCAGAACAAAAGTTCTGGTGAATTGACAAATTATACTATCTATAAATAACACTACATATATCATGCTATCACCGATTTACCTTTACTATGTTATTTGGGTTTATTGCACATTACGCTTTCGATCTCACGAATAAATCTTACCCATCTACTCCTAAGTAAATTAACATATATATAGCTATATGCCCAATATATCGAGCCACTTTTCATAGTACCCTCCTCGAGTGGTCTCCATTGGCGCACTTTGAAAACGTATTAGACCTCCATTGCCACACTATGAAAGCACAATAGATCATGCTACAAAAGCATGCTAAGTCTCCATCGCTATGCTACGAAAGCGTACTAGGCTCTACAAAAGAAAATATTCCTATACAGCTGTGCCACTAAGGCACCCTAACCCTGAGTTCCACCATGGAACTAAGTCAGGGGATTTCCATTTCTATCAAGAATGGCTTCATTACCCACAATACGGATATCAAAGATTGGTCTGTCTCTTTTGGTGGCTACGACCTAACACGACCCCCTAACTAATGAAAGACTTATTTAAAGAGCTAAGCGACCGTGCCTTTAACAAATAGTCTAAGCATCTAATTTGTCATTGTCCCTCATCCATGAACCAATAATAAAATATCACTGGCCTATTGGTTTAGCTCTAGTATTTTCCGTACTCGCTCTGACTGACAATGACATGTATCTAACAACCTAGTATCATTGTTGGATCTTGACCACGAAGCCTGCTCTCCCGAGTGGAGGCAACCACTGCATCTTCCTAAAAATCATCCCAATCATTCTTCTGGCTACCCTCAACCATAGAATTAGCCAAGGCTTACTCTTCATATGGAACCGTGTAAACCATGCCTCTGTGGGTACAGCTTCTTTAGGCCTACCGCAAAGGGCCATCATAGAGTATCATCATGTCTCGTAGAAGTTCCACTCTTCTTTCCAATCTAAGATGGATGTGCTCCTATTGTGTCTTCGAACGCTTATGATGATTTGGCCCGTTGGGCTCTTCATCCCCACAAAATGAACCAAATGCATACCTCCATTTTATTATACCTTATATCTAATTTACAATTATGTGTTTTACTTCCTCTTCTTTCCATTGATTAACAATATTCATTAATTTATTTAATCTAAGTATTATTTATTCATTAATTACATTTCCTAGCCGTAAGGCTACCACAGAATCTTAGGATCGTAACTTGCACCTTGTAAATCAATATGTTCATATTAAAGCCTAATTAAGTTTTTATAGTTAACAAGTCCGTATTAAGGTTTAATTGTCCTTTTAACCATTTTCTGTCATATTCATATATTTGCAATTAAACTATGTTAGTTTTATTATGATTTCCCTAAATTTATATTTATGCAAATATAAGTTATTGTTTGTAGGTTTATAATAAACCTCACATATTGTTTTTTTCCTTTCATAACATCTTTCATCTATGTTGCTCTTTTTCTTTTCGTCTTTACAATTTGTTCTTAGGAACTCAGTCCTATTCCTATTTGATTGGTTATCAAAACTATATAAAATTTATTTCCATAGCTTTAGGTAATTACTTTAATAGGAACCTATGATTGCAAGACATTTATTTTCTAAAAATTTTGATTATCAAATTAGCGTCCAATACAGTTAATTTCCAATTTCGCACTAATCCCTATCTTTACTAGTTTTAATGTTTGCAATCATATTTTCTATTTTTCTTATTAACCAAACTATGCAAATATATTCCTCATTTCTTAACTAATCAATATAGACTATTCCTAACCTTTTATTTTATAGATATATATGGATTCATGTTTTCCTCTTTTTATTTTTAACCTATATTCCCTTTTTGTTATCATTTTGGTATACAAGTTCATTTAACCCCAAAATATCAAATCCTTTTTTATTCATAATTCCAGTTAAATTTTATTTTCCAACATGTGCAAACAAAATAAATTAGTTGCACAAAATTAGGTGCACAATTCAGTTTTATACATATGTCAATATTGCATATTTATACATATTTTGCGCATACCCAAAATTGAACATAAAACTGCAAATTCCAACGTAGAACGGGGGAAAAGAGGAAGAAGATAGCATATTATAAATTTTACAGGAATCAAACAATATCATATACTATTATAAGAAAATATAATTTAAGTCCATTCACCAGAATGCTCTCTAATTCATGAATCTAATTCAGATTTATCATCTGTGGTCTTCCTAATTGAATCCACTATAGTAATTACAATGGATTTACAAATTTGATTCTAACGAAATGAAAATAATAATACTATATTCAATTTAACAGAAATTGTCTCATATAGATGAGGAAATCTAGGCACCTATATCCTAAATCAACCTTCATCTCTAACTCTTGAATTAGAAACCCTAAAACTAATATTTATATATTTATAAAGAGTTTGGAGGGGAAAAGGAAGGGCAGAGTTTTGGCGTCCTCTCAAAAAATGTGAGTTGAAAGCTAAGCCCTATGGGTTTATTTATAGTCGTTTAGAAGAACCACTACCATCCGATTTGAGAGAACTAAATCTAAATCGTCAACAAAAACAAAATCACGTTAAATCTAGCCTGAATGGGTCGACCCATGCTTCGACTGGGCAACCCCCAGTCGACAAAGCCTAGAAGTGTGTCGACCCTTAGGTCGACCCACTTCTGGCTTGGGTTGACCCATATACGCTTTTTGAAATTATATATTGGGTTTTTTCTCCTTGAATTCTGCCTATGTTTAAACATGATTATTAACTTTTATTAATTCTTAACCGTTTTAATTAATTTCATGATTTGACGCACATTCAAATTTCGAATTCAAACACGTGGTTTTTTTGTGCGTATATGTTTACATAAAATTTCCAATGTTATATTTATTTTTAGTTTTACTATTTACGCATTAATTTTCCTTTCATTTTCAATACGCGTTTAATTTTAATTTCAAATGCGTACTATTTCTATAATTAATACATGCATACTCAATTTAAATTAGAACGTTACTTAACGTCATTAAATTCCCCTTAATTTAATTTCTATTTGTGATGCACGTTTATTTTCAAATTCAAATGTGTGCCACCTCTAATATTTATGACTATACATATTCTTATATACATGTATGTTCACATGTGTGTCTACATTTCAGAATTAATTATTTACTTGAACCTTTGACAATATTTTCGTTTAATTATCTTTTAATGTTATTTCCATTATTTTCCTATATTAACGCTATTAATGACGCACATTGTCTTTCAAATTCAAATACGCATTGTTTTTTACATTTATACATATATTTATGAAATAACCATATGTTTACACACGCTTACGTGTGTGTTATTATTTACTAGTTTTCCATTTTTAAACTTTAACATTACATTTTGTTTATTAATTTATAACGTGCTATTAATTAACATCTTTTCCTTCTTCTGGAACGTTTCTTTTTTATTTAATTCTATTTATAGCACTGCAACGTTATGTTTGCATAGTGGAAACATTTTATTTATTGCTCATTTTATAACATGCATTTGTTTTCGAATTTCAAATGCACATTACTCGTATAATTATTTTGATAATCTTATTACTTAAAATGCGGGGTGCTACGTGTTTTTATGCCCTTTGTGATTTAAATGATGATACATGTATTTAGCTCAAAGGTAACACTTGTTGATTGTAGTAAAATTTCTTATGTTGATCTTATGTCTAAATTTTAATTACCCCAATTTAGAATTTGGGTAAGCTATATTGATGGAAACATCTAAATCAGCATTCATGGTGTTCACGAGTAACCTGAGTATAAGCTCGTGAAGTTATCTTTTGTGAAATTTGTTGTCTTGAGTTATTTTATTCCTTTCTAATAAAAGGAATCACCTTTTCTATGTTTTTGAGTATATTTGGGATTATGAGATTCCTTTTCATTCGAGGAGGGAAAGTTCCCTTAGTGACTTTATTCTTCACTTATCTTATTATGCTGATATGTTTAAGCTAGAATGACCTATGTGTTTATACTCGGGTCAGGCTGAGTTGTTCTAGGTTATAACTTGTCGTTGATTTGGGTTTAGCAGTTCATCTTGAACTATATCTCTTAAAGCTATTACGTAAGGCATACAGTCGTGCAGTGGTATCATATGTATATTTATTCATTTGGTGTATGATGCATGTATATGATTATTGCAAACCTTCGAGTATGTAGCACATGTGTATTTTGTATTATGTTCTATGATATGTTAACTATTATGTTAAATGTTGGTGATAAATTGTTTGCTTTTGTGTAATAAAGTTATGTTCCATTGCTTCTTGCATCATAAAAACATTATCTTGCCTTTGTCCATAAGGTCCAAGTTACAAGTTATTCCCATTCCTTGTCCAAAAAATAAGTCACCTAGTTGATTTTGCCGCGTTGATTTTACGAATAGAATGCTTAGTGTCCAAAAGGCCCATAAAAGAAGCAACACTCAATTTAATCACTTATAATACATTTAATTATTTTGCAAAAAATAATTCCATGTTGTATTCAAAGCAAGCCAGGACGTATGAATTTACCGAGGCGTCTATGTTCGTGGCGGGGTTATTTGAATTATCACTATTTTGTAGCTGTTTCTGGTAAGGTGAGGGAATGCAGTTTGAGGAGGTGTTGTTGTAGGAGATGATGCAAAAGTTTTATTATAATGGCAATAAATAGAGAACCGATATGTAGTGAAAATTTATAAATAAACTACTTTGATTACATAATAATTTTCTTCTAAAAGTGTGTTGATGTGTTTCTTAGATTTTTTTTTAATGTTGTAAGTTTACTATGAGAATTCTAGAATCAATCTTTGATAACTTGGTTTGGGTGAGGTAATTCCATAATAAATTCAACTTTAGCTAAGTGCTTACATTGTTCATTTTCTCATTTCCTTTTTGTTACTATTAAACATTACATCATTTTTTAAAATTATTTGTCCAATTATTACCAACTCATATTTATACACTACTTCAATTTCTTTCGTGATGTGGGACTATTTATTCAAACAGGCATTCCTGCCTTAACAACATGTGAGGCAATCCTAACACTCTACTGTAATCCATTTGTACATGCAAAAGCTATGTTATTTGGATCTTGTAACTTGTTCGACAACAAATTTATATGGGGCGATGTATGTGAAAAATATTGGGTTGTTCTCATGTGTGTTTAGGGGGTGTGTGGGACTATGTGATTGTGTTTTATGCTTATATGTTTGCATTTTTTTTAATCCTTAGCTTCTCCAACTTGTGTCATTGTGGCCGCAGTCCTCCACAAATAAGCATCTACTACCTTAGGAAATTCTATCAAAATATTGATAGCATTGTGTTCTAAAGGAACTTGATGTACAAACACATTCAGATCACCTGATGAAACTCTTTGTTTGACGATAATTTCATCGCATCCATCACAATTCAATAATTCCCATTTCTTGCATATTCTTTAGATTATCCTATGATTAATAAAAACAATAAATTATATTGGAAACCAAATAAACAAAATTTTCAATTTAATTCATAGTTATCATTTCAGATGTGCTTGTACCAGTTCGATTTTCTTTACCGTAATAAAGTTGTAAATAATTTAGCATTCTACTATACAAACCCTTCTAGAAATTAATATATAAAATCATATAAAGAAGGAAAAATTATTTCATAATTCAAAATATGTTAAATGCAGATATTCTATTTTTTGTAAGGAATATGCTACCATTGGTTTTAAAGAAATTTTTATGCGCTATCTTGAAATATTTGAATATTTTAAGCTGTATATGTATACATCTTACTACTAATTTTTCTACTTCCACCATTACATAACCACATAGTGCTTTAATTGCATAACTATTATCTGAATATTATACTTTTCTATTTTAAAATTACTTTTTAATTCAAATTCTACATTATTTTGAGTTGAAAAATTATATTTTGGTTCAGTTGAAATTATTTTCTTTACATGATTTTGTAGTTTCAATGAAAAAATGACGTTTTGAATCCTTAAAAATTGTTTTTTAAAAGTTGCATGGTATTCAATTAAATTTACATTTTTATGTTTAATTATTGCAATAAAAATGCATCTTTTGAACCAAACTTGTTACATCAATATGAAAATAAATCATAAAGAAACTAAAAAATTTAAACCATTATTTCTATTGAAATTGAACAACTTTTATAAAATAAATGCAAACAAACAATAATTTGTATGTCAAATATTAGCACATTTGAAAGTAGGAATTGTTGGAAATGAATGAGCCAACAGTTGCTGATTGGGCTAGTGCGCTAAAACGAGAATTTTTTCCCCAAAATATTAAAGGTGTGTCCGTTTAGTCCACAATTCGAAAGGCATGTCTATTAGCTGAATGAGTACAACCATTTGAATTCATAGCATACGCACATTAATGACCGGGTGGTTAAAGGGTCACAACCTTTCCAATTATGTCAGTTACTGATGCATATGAAAAGGCACCTCCTCCTGCCTATAAATACATTGCCCAAAACAAGACAGAAATCACTTTTTTCTGCTTGCATTACTTCTTCTTCTTCAAAGTAAACCTCTGATCTAGTTTCTGTAACCAACTTCAGTTCGTCAGAACTCTGTTTGATGGCACTACGCTACGGAGTTGGTCCGTTTTATCCTGTGAAACATATTGCAACTACGTCAATCAGTGCATGCGACGACAATATTATTTCAAGGAAACAAAATATTTCTAGACTCAGACATTACTGAAACAGAATACTTTCTGTATATATTCAGTCTGCTGCACAATCGGTTACGCTTTCTGTGATTATTGTAAACATAGTTTGACGTGACAATTGTGGCATAATTGAGTAACACGTATTGTTGGTTTTGTGTGTTTGTAATACAATTGTGTATTTACAAAAGTTTTAATAATCTTGAAACAGTATTTGTTAGAGATGACGCAAAACAGCAACAGTGATTCTACATCGATTTAGACGGTGACAAATGCTCCGCCAGTGCCTGTGCTTTCGACAATAACTCTATCCCATGGAGAAATGCCAGAGAAATTCAATGGAACTAATTTGAAACGTTGGCAACAGAAAATGTTACCAAATTCAACAGAAAATGTTGATTTATTTGCAATTAGTTCCTATGGTTGACGAACTCGAAACTGATGCTACCAAAGTAGAGGCTCTGACTATCTGGACAAACTCATATTTCATGTGTAAAAATTATATTATAAACGGTCTAGATGATAGACTCTACAATGTCTATTGTACTATTGCAACATTCAAGCAACTCTAGTTGGCTTTGGAAAAGAAGTACAAAACTGAAGGTGCAGGCATGAAGAAATTTATTGCTGGAAAATTTCTTGACTTCAAATTGGTTGACTCAAAGACGGTGATATGTCAAGATCAAGAACTACAACTTATCATCCGTCAACTAGAAGATGAAAATATGACTCTTAGTGAGACTTTTCAAGTTGCCGCAACTATTGAGAAATTGCCTCCTTCTTGGAAGGATTTCAAGAATTACCTTAAAAACAAGCGTAAGGAAATGACAATGGAAGAGCTCATAGTTCGGCTACGCATTGAGGAAGATAACAGAAATTCTGAGAAAAAGTTTTCTTAGAATATTGCTGCCAAAGAAAATGTAGTTGAGTCAGACAAGACTAACAAAAGAAAAAGGGAGAATGCTCCTAAGAAGTTAAAGAAATTTCTAGGTTCTTGTCACAACTGTGGAAAGAAGGGGCACAAAACAGTCGAATGTCGTGCACCTAAAAAGAAGTTAGAAGAAAATACGATTGATGTTTCGAAAGGCATTTCTGATCTTGATTTATGTGCAGCACTATCAGAATGCAACCTTGTTGGTAACTCAAAGGAATGGTTTGTAGACACTAGAGCCACTCGACACATATGTGCTAACAAGTGGATGTTTACAACCTATAAAACTGCAACTAATGATGAACAACTTCTTATGGGGAACTCTTCTACTTCAAAGGTCGAAGGCAAAGGAAAAGTTGTGTTGAAACTGACTTCTGGAAAGAAACGACTTTAAATGATGTTCTCCATATTCCAGAAATTCACAAGAACCTGATTTCAGGATCGTTGCTAAGCAAGCATGGCTTCAAATTGATCTTTGAAGCTGATAAATTTGTGCTTTCCAAGAATGGAGTGTATGTTGGAAGATGATATGTGTGTGATGGTTTGTTTAGAGCAAATGTACCCACTATTGTACCACAAACTGATACAATAAAAGTGAATCTTCTGCTTATATTATTGAATCTTCTAACATATGACATTCTAGATTCGGGCATGTAAACTTTGATACATTTCAAAAATTGATTAATCTAGAATTTATACCAAAATACAATATAGAGTCCAACTATAAATGTCAAGTTTGTGCATAAGCAAAATTGATAAGAACCTCGTTTCATCATGTTGAATGAGATATTGAACCTCTAGACTTAATACATACTGATGTATATGATTTTAAAATGTGTCAAACTAGAGGTGGAAAAAGGTACTTTATTACATTCATTGATGATTGTACCAAATGCTGTCATGTATATCTCCTTAGAAGTAAGGACGAAGCATTCAAAATGTTTAAACAGTATGAGGCAGAAGTTGAGAATCAACTCAACAAGAAAATAAATCTTTAAGAAGTGATAGAGGAGGATAATACAAGTCTCGATTTGAGGAATTTTGTGATGAGCATGGGATTATACATCAAACTACAGCCCCGTATTCACCTCAATCCAATGGTATAGCCGAACGGAAAAATAGAAATCTTAAAGAAATGATGAATGCCTTACTAATTAGCTCTGTCTTGCCAGATAATTTTTGGGGAGAAGCTATTCTTCTAGCAAAACATATTTTAAATAAAATACACCGAAAGAAAACATCTAAATCTCCTCATGAACTTTGGAAAAACAGACCACCATCCTACAAATACCTAGTGTCTTGCCAAAGTTGAGGTACCAAAACCAAAGAAGGTCAAAATTGGACCAAAAACAATTGATTGTGTATTTATTGGATATGCACAAAGCAGTGTTGCATATCGATTTTTGGTACACAAATCTGAAATTGATGAAATTCATGAAAATACCATCATTGTGTCGAGAAATGCCAGATTTTTCGAACATATATTTCCCTTGAAACATGGTACTGAATATCATACACCTAAGAGACCAAGGGAAGATGAAGTTCCTTATTCTCTTAAGAATGATGAACAATATAACACTCAGCAAAGTAGTGCTGAGAAGCAAGTGGAGGAACCGAGAAAAAGTAAAAGGTCAAGGACTTTAAAGACCTTTGGACCGGACTTCTATACATTTATGCTAGAAGATGATCCATTGACATACAAACAAGCTATGTCTTCCAGCGATGCCCCTTATTGGAAAGAGGCAATTAACAATGAGATTGAATCCATTATGTTCAATCATACATGGGAATTAGTTGATTTACCTCAAGGGTGTAAGATCTTAGCTAATAAATGGATATTTAAAAAGAAATTGAAACCTAATGGTTCGATAGACAAGTACAAAGCTCGTCCAGTAGTCCAAGGATTCAAACAAAAGGATGACTTGGACTATTTCGATACATATTCACCTGTAACGAGGATAACGTCAATTAAAATGCTCATTGCAATTGCATCCATACATGACTTAGAAATACATCAAATGGATGTTAAAACAACATTCTTGAATGGTGAACTAGAGGAGGAAATCTACATGAAGCAGCCCGAAGGATTTCTAGGCTCAGAAAATTAGAATAAAGTTTGCAAACTGGTAAAATCACTTTATGGCCTTAAGCAAGCTCCAAAACAGTGGCATGAGAAGTTTGATAATACTATGTTATCAAATGGATTCATGATAAATGAATCAAATAAATGTGTGTACATAAAACATACACATATTAGATATGTCATTGTTTGTCTCTATGTTGATGACATGTTGATCCTAGGCAATAACAAGGCCATAACAACATCTACAAAGTATATGTTATCATCTAGTTTCGATATGAAAAACCTAGGGTTGGTTGATGTGATATTGGGTGTAAAAATTCTGAGAACACCACAGGGATATGCATTATCCCAATCGCATCACATCACCAAAATACTTGAAAAATTCAAGCGATATAATGTAACTATTACAAAATCACCAGTAGATATGAACCAAAATTGGGTAAAGGACACTGGTGATGGTATCTACCAATTGGAATATCATATACTTGGAAGTAGCATGTATGTTATGAAGTGTACTAGGCCTGATATCGCATATGTTATAAGAAAACTAAGTAGATTTACCACCAATTCTGGTAAGCATCATTGGAAAGCGATAATCAGAGTTCCAGGATTTCTAAATTATACACAAAGTTATGGTCTATACTATACAAATTATCCTTCAATAGTGGAAGGATACAGTGATGAAAATATTGGATCACTGGACAATGGATACAAAGCCTACAAGTGGATAATGTTCACATTAGGAAATGGAGCAATTTCATGGAAATCATCCAAATAGACTTGTATCGCTAGATCTACGATGGAATCAGAGTTTATTGCACTAGATAAGACTGCAGAAGAAGCAGAATGGATTCCAAGCTTCTTGGAAATCATTCCTAATTGGAGCAAACCTATGCCTCCAATATGTATACATTGTGATAGTCAATCAGCCATTGGAAGAGCTATAGTACACTATACAATGGTAAATCTAGGCATATTCGTCGTAGACATAAAACGATAAGACAACTTCTCTTTGACGGGGTTATCACAATAGATTACATTCGATCTAAAAATAACTTAGCGGATCCACTTACAAAAGGCTTTCCAAGAGACAAAGTTCAAACTTTACTGATGAGAATGGGGCTGACGCCTATAGACCAAAGGTTTTTCTAAAATGGAAACCCCACCTAGTTGATTGGAAATCCCAAGATCTAGGTTCAAAGAGACAACGAAGTATAAGAGAGAAACTTGATGGCACTGTTATACACAAACCATTCCTATGATAAGTCAGTGCATTATATGTTGAATAAGGATAAGTATTAGTACTTCTAATGATGTCTGTATTTGAGGAATTAGAGAATACCCTTTACAAAATCACCTATGTAAGTGCGAAGGCGCCTCTTCAAAGAGAATTATGAGGCCAAATTCTCTAAGCACTTATGAGACCAAGTAGGTGTTCAAGGCAAAAAAACAAACACATACAGAGAACGAAGGGTTATAAGAAACATTTATCATGTGTTATCTACTTTGGAATTACACAAAAGGCTTACAGTTCAAGGACAGTCTGTCTACTGATTCGCTTGTGATTCAAATAGCTAATCACTAGGAAAGTTCAAGGCCCAGTGCTACTTTAACTGATATGATAAATGGTTCGTGAAACTAAGATCGACTGCTCATTCATGTAGGGGATTGTTGGAAAGGAATGAGCAAGAGAAAGAGGAATTTGGGAAGAAGAATAGATAGCAACATATAAGTCCCACATCATTAAAATATTAACACAATCTCTCTTAATATATTAGAAGCCAATAGGATTATATAAAATAAAAGGAAAAGGGATTATATGGGGATGTAGGCATGTCCATGACATAATAATACATTAAAATGTCAAAGATTGGGCCTTTGCCCTTGGGCTCTTCGGGTCTGTTGATTGAATATGACCGACGGTTGCTGATTGGGCTAGTGCGCTGAAACGAGAATTTTTTTTTCTTAGAAATTTAAAGTTGTGTCCATTCAATCTAGAATTCGAAAGGCATGTTTGTTAGTTGAATGAGTACAACCATTTGAATTCTTAGCATACGCACATTAATGACCAGGTGGTTAAACGGTCGCAACCATTCCAATTCTGTCGGTTACTGATGCATACGAATAGGCACCTCCTTCTGCCTATAAATACATTGCCCAAAACAAGGCAGAAATCACTTTTTTTCTGCTTGCATTACTTCTTCTTCTTCAAAGTAATCCTCTAATCTAGTTTCTGTAATCAACTTTAGTTCATTCAAACTTCGTTTGCTGGCACTACGCTACGGAGTTGGTTAGTTTTATCCTGGGAAACAAATCGCAACTACGTCAATCAGTGCATACGACGACAATATTGTTTCAAGGAAACAGAATATTTCTGGACTCGGACATTGCTGAAACATAATACTTTCTATATATATTCAATCTGATGCACAATCGGTTATGCTTTCTGTGATTATTGTAAACATAGTTTGACGTGACAATTATGGCATAATTGAGTAACACTGAATGTTGTTGTTGTTGTCTGTTTGTAATACAGTTGTGTATTTACGGAAGTTCTAACAGGAACTTAATTACTTCTTAAATGTTAATCATATTCCAAAGAGACCATATAAAATTCGTGCATGTTTTAAATAATTTAACGCTAACTTGTTAAATGCATTTAACCTTACATGTGAATGGGTGTATTAAACTTACATGTGTGGACATCTATAATTTGAAAAGCTACTGATATTTACCAGATTGTTCATTAACATAAAAAACGTCTGCTTCAATTCCAATATAGTATCCTAGCATTCAGTTAGTTTCTTTTCATTAGCCCGTGATAAAATGAACTTGTTAAAATGCATATTTATTTACTTGTTTAGTAAGTTAAAAAAATTGGACTGATGCAAGCATATTTGAAATTGTAACGGTAAATTACATTGCAACATTTTTTTTATGGTTTTCAATATATTTTATTATTTTTATTAATCATAGGGTATTCTGGAGGAAAACGTATGAAAAAGGTGATTTACTGGATTGTAATGGGTGCAATGAAATAGTTGTTGAAGGAAGAGTTTTATCAAATAATCCAAATGAGTTTGTGCAACAAATTCCTTTAGGACTCGGTGCTATGAAAATTTTGATATAATTTCCTAAGGTATCAGATACTTATTTGTAAGGACTGCAGCTACAATGACACATGTTGGGGAAGCTAAAAGTATGATAGTAGCATGACCAGCTGATAGAGTAGTTGTATACATGATAGAACAAGAGAAAGATAACAATGTGGCAACATTTTAATTTAACTCCTACTATAGTTAAAAATGGAAATGATGCATTTTTGTCATACATTTATTTGGCTTAAGCTATAAAAAATAATTAAAATCATACTCTGCAATAGAATTTTGTTGCTTCATTAACCTTTAGCAACTTGATATTGGAAAAAAATGTGTGTATTTTTTGTTATATGTAAAAAATGGAGAAAAAATGTCCTCCGTTGGCTTATAAAAATTATACACTCTTTCAGGATAAAATGTTATAAAGTTATATTACCTCATTGTAATCTTTGTTATTACCAAATGAATATCTTTTTCTAGAATGGAAATGAAGATAACAAATGTAAGCTATATGATGGTGGGAAGTGAAGAATTAGTTGCGGAAGGATGAGTTCGTGATCCAAAATAACTTGTCAATGCTATTCCTCCTGAACCATCCTTCGAGCTAGTATCAGTTAACAATCCAAAAACCTTAATTCTTTTTTATGGAAGTTAATTGCTGTTGGAGAATCGGTCGATAGCAAATAGCATGGCTAGAATAAAAATTATTCATTAAGAAAGTAAGCACTCAAGCGTCTTTCGGTCCTTTGACGAACTCGGTACTCCTATGATAATATATCACTTATAATACAAACAATTCATTTCTCTTTGTTCTTAAGGTAACATATTTCAAATAGTTCATATAACTTATACTTTAAATCAATTATTTATCTTACTTGATAGGTTGCCAATTCAACATTAAATAAATATTACTTGGTTGATGTTTTTGGAACGAGAAATATTGTTACCGAGGGATGCATAGCTTCAACTGTGTAAAGACCCGGAAATTCCCGCTCTTTGAATCGACCATAAACCACACAGGTCTGACCCAAAGGTTGGAAATCTTCGAATACTTTAACTTTGGGAATACAATACATCAGAACATTAACAGCAGACTTTTATTACATTACAATAATGTTACATCAGAGTACAGAATATATCAGAGTACATTGAAATAAAATTACAGCGGAAGATAAATTACAAAAGATTTAATACATTAAATAAAATACAGTAAACAGCGGTAGACTACTAAGCTCTGGACATAGCTTTAGGCTTCGATCCAGGATCCTGCTAAAAGAATAGATATCTACAAAAAGCTACTCGACTGCCCGTGTGGAAAAGAGGGCACCCGAGTTTGCAAAGTGAAACAAACTACGAGTCGGTCATGGGACTGGTGTGAGAATTCTTAACTAGTTTAACTAATAGTAATAAGGCAAATCCAAGGACCACGCCGCTAACGCGGAACGGGTTTACTCCAATGGATTGCCGTGCATAATAATAAAGGAAATCGTCAAACAGCGCAATGCCTTTTTTGGAAAAATGAAACCATTATAAGACCCAAGTCCCATCACACAATGCAACGCACACCAGAGGATAGGGTTTTACCTTATAATGGTCAAAAGATGCTTGATACGTATAAAATCGGGTTTGATATTATTATTAGTGTGTATATGTTTTAAATAAAAACATTTCAATCATAAGTATCAATCCTAGACGGCATGGGTACCATATATCATGTCGCCAATACTAGTTCTATAATCAAAACCGCAAGGTCGTATTGGAAATTGGATTTCCATCATGAGTCGAGGCTAGGGGCAAGCTCCTCTCCGATTCGAGACACTCTAGCAAATGCCTCAGGATCCCCCGCAGTGAACCCTTGGATGCGGTAGGGCCGGTCCCCGCCTATCGGCAGTGGATTGGTTATGCCTGAACACACGCTTCCCGGTTCCTTTGAACCTATAATATGACCACTGTCGGCCTATAAAAATTCGAGGCGCCTCAAAATCCATCATCCACATAAGTAAAATGTCAGGGCTGGTAGGTCACTGACACCACTCTAGCTAGAAAGAAACGTGTGCACTCCCTACGGTCCATATCCCGTTTTTGACTCATACCGGGGTGTGAGGCTCGCGAAGTCACGATATACACAAAGCTATGCCGTAATAGGCTATGCTTTGATCATCAACCTGCTTTTCAACAAAAGCCTTGATCAATGCATCTTAGTATGCCACATTGTCAGTCCATAATATACCATTAATTTCTACCAATATATAACCTCTAAGCTCGTACGTCTCAGAGAAGGGTGTTAACCACCGAACAAATATATATTAAGAGAGATCAACGAATGTAGTATAAAGGACTACAACGTCATACATACATTCCATTTATAAACTTATGCCCTGGGTCTGAGCGAAAGTCTAATCCGTACAAATCAACACTACGTCCGAACGGCCACCACTGAAGCCCTTTCAAGGTAGCTACTCCTCTCATGGGTCTCAGTAGCAACACATCCATTCGAAGTGAAGATCGCCGGTCTTCAATCACCGTCTTTAAATCTTCGACTTAGAACGTCGTATAATCATTTGAAATGAGATTGAACTCGGTCTTTTCAAATGATTCTCGCATATATATATATATATAATAATTTGAAAACATTTCCTATCGTTATTAATATTTGATAACGACCTATTGCTATTTTTATTTATATAAAAATAGCCTAAATTAATTTAACGACGCTTCGGGTCAATGAGCGACCCGGGCGCTGTTTTCAACCAAATTTGATTTACACATAACTTGAAATCTAACCGTTGGATTTTGACGAAGTCTATATCGTTGGAAAGATCTTCCCAAAGCGGTCCTAACGGTTCCAGTTTTGGGAAAATCCGACTGTCGGATCTTTCGGTATAACCGTTTAAAGTTACGATTGCCGATACGCGAACTGCCGCGCGCGTTTCATTTAATATATATATATATATAATAAATATAAATCATTTGGCGATTTCAACTATTATCGTCTATTCTTTTATCGCATCTAAAATGACGATAAAAATATCACTTTTAACATCTCTGTTTTATTTACACTAAAGGTAAATAAATTATAGTTTATCTATCTTTCAATTCATTTACACTAAATGTAAATAAATTGTAATCTTTTTCTTTTCCTATTTATTTACCTAAATGTAAATAAATATATTCTTATCTTTTTCTTATTTATTTACCTAAATGTAAATAAATGGTTTCATCTTCTTTTATCTTATTTATTTACCCTAATGTAAATAAATGTTTACCTTTACATTTTCTATATTTATTTACACTAATTGTAAATAAATACATCTTTTACTTTTATCTGATTTATTTACATAAGAAAATGTAAATAAATCCTATTCACATAATTGTCATTTTAATCCTTTTTATTTACATAAGAAAATGTAAATAAATACGATTCACATAATTATTATTTTTATTCCTTTTTTTACATAAGAAAATGTAAATAAATTCTTATTCACATATTTGTTCTTTACATTCTATTTATCCTTAGTTACCAAAAAATGTAATTTTATTTCTTATAATCTTAATTACATATAAGTGTAATTTTATTTCTTATAATCTTAATTACATAAAAATGTAATTTTCTTTACAGCCTAAAACATATTCTTTTAATTACATATAAAAATGTAATTTATTTAATCTCTTATTTATCTAATGTAAATATATATGTACTCCTTTGTCTATGTTTTATTTATTTACACTAAATATTTTGAAGTAATTTACATATATAAAATGTAAATTTAGAAAATTAGAATATGCTTTAACCTCCCACATTGGATAGGTATCGTTGTGATTACTGGACAGCCGGGCGGGTCCGGGCAGGTTTACATCACAACTCAATCCAACCTCGGGTTAAGCATACTAGTTCTTATTTATTTACCTAAGTGTAAATAAATACTTTTCTTATCTATTTTCCTAAATATAAATAAATATTCACTTTTCTAAGTTTCATTTGAAATAAAGAACATAACTAAAAGATGGACTTATTTCTCTATACTATATTTGCATTGGAGAAATGCAAATACAAAGATAAACTTTTATTTCGAAGGTTTATTTACATAAGAGAGTACCAATAAAAGATGCACTTTATTTCTATGTCATGTTTGGATTAAAGAACACAATTAAAAGATGTGATTATTTTCTAGTTTATATTTATGTTAGAGGACACAAAAATACATTTTCATTCCACTAGTTTATATTTATGTTAAGAACACAAATAAAAAGGTCATTTCTTTTGCTATGTTTATATTTGTGTTGAAATCACAATATAAAAAAAGTAATTCAATTTCTATGTTAATATTTGTGTTGGAAACACAAATAAAAAGATAATCCTTTAAACTTTAATTAACAAATAACGTTAATCTTGTCTTTTAAACTTTAATTAACAAATAATGTTATCACAAATAAAACAACACAACAATGCTATTTTTGTGTCATCACAATTAAATTAACACAACAATGTAATTTTCACGTCACCACAACTAAATTAACACAACGATAGGTTTTGTGTCTTTACAAATAAAATAACACAATGATGGGTTTTGTGTCATTACAAATAAATTAACCCAAAGATGATTTTGTGTATAGATTTGATGAATCACAATGAAAGGTCTCATCCTTATTTTTATTTGTAAATCAAATAAAACATTTAATCTTTATTTTATTTTGTCAAACAAATAAAATATCTAATCTTTATTACTCTTTAAAAGATCCAAACTTTCCTTTATTTTATAAATCAAAATAAAGATTCAAACCTTCTTTTAAATTTGTAAATCAAGATGAAATCAAACAATCTTTTAATTTGTAAATAAAAGGTTAACTTTCTTTTATTTTGTAAAACAAAAATAAAGATAAGAACTTGTTACTTATATTGTAAACAAAAATAAAGATAAAATCTTACATTTTATTATGTTAACAAAATTTAAGATAAAAACTTGCTTTTTATTATGCTAAAAAAATAAAGGATAAAAAAAAAAATTGGTATTTTATTTTGCAAACAAAATAAAGGATAAAAATTGGATTTTATTATGTTCACAAAAATAAAGGTTCCAATTTCTCATTTTATTTGTCAAACAAAATAAAGGTTAAAAATTTGTCTAACTTAATCTAATTAACAAATGTGTTAATTTTGTTCTTTAATCTTCCTTTAAGTGAAAATAAAAAGGAAATCTTTTTATCAAAATCTTTTATTTATAATCCCTTTTTCTGAATATTCTGACACAAATATTCGATTTGTTTTACTAACATGTCTTTGACAAAAATGCGACTTTTATTTCAATACCTATGTTTTAATTAAAATGATATCTTTTATTTCAATAACAAACAGATTTGACAAAAACCATGTTTTAATAAAAACAATAAAATGAATATTTTATTGTTATGCTATTTTTGAAACAAAGATTGATAATTTTATTTTTCTGTCAATTCAAATGAAATGAAAATGATAGTCTTATTTTGGACAATCCTAATATACAAACATGACGTTCTATTTTTTGTTTTGATTCAACCAAAAACGATATTACGATTTTGCAACAAACATCATCATCAACAACGAACAACAAATAACAAATATAATAACATACAGCATAGAACTTATCAGCATAATTAAGCCACACAAATTCAAGGACAGATTACATATCATGATTCACATAACAATTATAATGAAATTTTAATTATTAAAAATTTGAAATCTCACATTCGTTGTAGATTATGGTCCAAATTCCAAACAGTTCAAAATGGTCCTTTTTCAGTCCAGCAATGTAGATCTGGTTTTTACGATCAGAACGCTGCCCTTCCTTCTTCTTCAAGAACAAAGGCCGAACCTTTCGACAGGCAATGGAGGGTGGCGGCTGGGAATTGACTGCGGTGGCTCGGGTGGTTGTTGTGGTTGCATGTCGATGGTGGAATGCGGTGACAACGAATGGTGGAAGGGAAGAGCAAAGATTTTGGAGGCCGCCATTTGATTTGCAAGATTTAATTTTCGGTGAGGATGGATTTGGGGAAAACGTTTGACTGAAAAAAAAAGAGTAAAGGGGAAAGTGATAAAAAGAAAGGGGAGGGAATGGTTTTATAAAAGGGGAGAGGCACAAGGAGAGATACACGAAAGGACACGGTAAAAAAAAAGGATGCGTTAATTTTCTTAGATCACGAAAGAAACGGTCAATATGTCTCACCGATTCAAATACTGGATATTTAATTAATTAATTAATTCCATGAATGTATTTAATATTAAAAGGAAAGCATTTATGTTATATTATGTATTTTATATAAATAAATCATGCAATCTTTTTGGTATTCATCTTTAATTCAAACCCAAACGTTACTAGCTTACAATAAGGCTCATATTAGTTATAGGAATCATTTACGTACATTATAAATTTCTTGGTTTCATAAATTATATTTAACACGACAATATTAATTATAGGAATTAATCAAATTTAATGTAGTCCATTAATTTCCCTTATTCAATCCTTAACTCAATTTCAAACGTTACCAACTTAGTCCTAATCTAACATTGGACTCATATTTAGTCAAGTTTTTTTTTTTTTTTTTGGTTAATTAGTCAAAAGCACATAACATTTCAATATTATATTTCAAATATCCTTGTTATCAATATAAACAGATTATCAATTTTATGAGCAATTAATATATGTCATTATCTCAAGCTAAGCTGAGCACGATTGCTTAAATAATTTAATTAAGTTCCCATCACACAAATTTCATATCTGAACATTAAAGTCAAATTATAAATTAATTGACCCATTTTAATTCATAAAATTTAATATTAAAACCAAAATCTCCATATATAACTTTTCCTTATTTTGTTTGTTGGAGTGGAAGGGCAGTAGCTTTTCATTTATATATTTTAATGGTCACGTGAAAGTTGGAGAATTAATCAAGGGGTTTTAATGAAAGCAGCGGTTTCTTTGCTATAGGTAAAACGGTGCCTTTTTATATACTGAGTAACATCAAAAGCAAATCTGGAAAATTGTTTAACATAAATGTACACAAAGAATAAAATGGCAGGTGCATTAATAATATTAAATTATAAACGGATAAAATTTTAGTTTATACATACAAAAATTTGACAAACTTCTATATAAATTTACAAAGAATTATCCTTTTAAAGGCAAACACTTCGTCCGAAATATCTAAAAGTCAAAATTTTCCGTCCAAATCTAAATACAAATATTAATTTTTTTTTCTTATCATACAAGCATTAATAGGTTCAATGTTAAATCAAATTAATATATATATATATATATATGACATGTGTATATAAGCAATCTAGTCCAATGTCAATGAATGTTTGATTTTCTTTTATTTGAAATAAGCAGTGTTAAACATGTACTTTTACACATTTATTTCTTTTTGTTTGTATGTGTTGTTTTTCAATTCACATTCCTTCATTCCTTTTAAAAAGGGAAAATTTTCAAAAGCTAATTGATACTCTTTTCATGAATCATACTATAGAAATCTCAAACATAATACAATATGCTAACAATCTAATCAGTCAATATTGCTATTTTAACTCAAATTACAATAAAAATTGTTATCACTTACAAGTTTACTATTCCATTTATTATCAATTGTTTGTAGTTAATCATTACAAATATACATACAATTTTATACTAAATTCAATTGTAATGAATCACTATTTATCTAACTACAAATAATTGTTTAATAGATTTTTTTTTGAAATCATTCATAAATAATATCTTAATTTAATTCATGAATTTTTTTTATTTTATTTTTTTAGTAATGGTATTTTTAAATTCAGACGCATTTTCTAACAAAATTTCCTTAAAATAAAAATTGGTTCCAAAATTCCGGGTTGTTACAATCTCCCCCACTTAAAATCTTTTCGTCCTCGAAAAGGAACTAAGATAAAAGTTGTTTAATTATCTAACCAAATTTTAATTTTCTTTTATTAATTTTATTTGTTGACTAACTTATCAAATATATATACTTTTATATATTTAAAATCATATTTTCAAAAATAGATTATATATAAGTAAAATACGTTAATTATAAGCTTATCACTCTGAACTCATCCTAGGGCATTACTAACCCCATCTCTAATGAGTTTTCTCATTCTAGGACACTGCTGGTCCTATCTCTAATGAGTATTCTTATTGGATATTACTAATCCAATCTCTGATGAGTCTTTGTTCAGTTCTAACGAGTTGTACCCCAAAGATTTGAGCTAACCAGAGCTCTGATACCACCTGTAAAGACCCGGAAATTCCCGCTCTTTGAATCGACCATAAACCACACAGGTCTGACCCAAAGGTTGGAAATCTTCGAATACTTTAACTTTGGGAATACAATACATCAGAACATTAACAGCAGACTTTTATTACATTACAATAATGTTACATCAGTGTAACGACCCGGATTTTTAGCGACTTTGGTTATCGACGTAAGCACGACGTCGATAACCAAAACATCGAAAAATCCCGGTAATTAATGAAAGAAATTAGAAGGTGAGAATAGATAAGATAGAACTTATAGAATAGAAGAAGTAGAAGAACATCATCATCAGAGTAAACACGAATCTCACAGCGGAACGAATAAAATATAACATATAACATAACTTTGAAATATAACAGTTACGTATACAATAGCACTTATCAGAGTACAACACTTACAACACAGCGGAAATAAACTATAGCTATATGATTCTGAAGCCTCCTGCTCCAGCTCTTCAATGTATCTGCAAATCCCGACTACTTGACTGCCCGTACAAATTTAGGCACCCAAGAGTTTAGGGAAAACAACAAAGTAAACTCCGGGTCAGTCATGGGACTGGTGTGAGTAAAACAGTTTAAACAGGTATATGAACAAGTAAACGATATCTCATAAGACCACGCCGCAGAACGGAACGGGTTTTTCCCTTATGAGAATCCAAAATATCTTTATATCAAAAAACCTTTTGATATTATAATAATGTCTATGTACAAATAGATATCAACTAGCAGAAACGCTTTCATCTCACGTTCTACATATATAGTATACAATCACAATCGCAAGCACGTATTGGATAATGGATTTCCAACTATGACAAGGTATGGAACCACCTTCCGATCAGTGTACTCTAGGAACGATACACTGGAGTTCAACAAGAACATCTTGCAACTCAGCCACACATGACCGACCACTCATTTCGCTTGAGTGTATCGAATGTACATCACCAACGGTTGGGATCAGCAACCATTCCCGTATATATATGGGACAGCATTGATAGATTTAAGAAACAAATGAATATTCACTAGATAGGTGATTATACACCCTACTTCGGTGCGACCGACTTAGCCATGCTGCCTGCCCGATTTCTGTCATTTACCGGTTGATGAGGCTAGAAGCTACGCTTTATCATTTCATCAGATTTACTTCGAATGCTACATTGTCAAATCCATCAGAATCACTAATTTACGTCTACAACCATACATTACGTGTCAGCTAAAAGAAGTTTCCTTCTCCGCTTCCACTCTTGGTATAGTTGAAGAAATCAATGTACGTGACCGTCTGGAAATACTATGTCAGACATCCATCTTCATTCACTTAGAATGTCACATCGTCATACCCGCCAAATCACAAATTGACTTATCCAAAAATAACACGGGTATACAGCTAAGAGAAACGAATTCCTCCGCCACCAAACGTGAATACGTTTGAACAGATCAACTTACGCGATCCATTGGATATACTCTGTCAGACCTTCGTCCATACAAGTTGTCCTGGGACTGGACCAACCGAAGGCACTATTCTGTAAACAGGATAGCCCTTGCATTTTACTCCGTCTTCAATTATCTTTGGCATATATGATTCGCGACGCTTATGCCAATACAGAGTGGTTCTTTGGATAATAATCCAACCGGTCTCTCCATATTAACAACGTTAAAATGGTCAAAACTTCGATAGTCTGTGATTTAACCATCAAAGAAAAACAAGTGTGCAAACAACGATATTATTCCCAGATGGAAATTATATCGAACAAACATCATTTAACATTAATCTCTTTAGTTCATTTATTTACTTATCTCCCGTTTCCCTATATTCTAAATTCTTATTTTCTTTTATCGGAAAACATTTCTGATTCTCGTTTGGAAAACATTTCCAAAACTCCTTTACGATCAAACCTTACCATTTCTTAGTTAAGAAGGAAGTCACTCAAGTTGGGGTATAATTACCTCTCAGACCTTAACTGAACAACGTTATAACTTCGAAATGGTCAAAGTTTATCTTTTAATCTTTAACAACTTCTTTACGCCTTTCTCGGATTCAATTTTACTGATCCACTTCTATATTTAAAACATTGGTTATAACGATAACGTTATAATCCCTACTTTCGAATTATCTAACTTTTATTTATAACTTCTATTCTTATTAGTGAATAATTAACCTAACACTTATTTATTTAAAAATAAATAAATCTCTATTTAGACACTGGAATGTATAAGTACTTTCCCGAATTCGATATAATCGAATTTGCCGATTAACTCTCTTCGAGAAATCTCTATTTGATTAACTCTTCTTCGAATAACCTATATTCGACTAACTTCTTCTCGAATAAACGATATTCGATAATCTCTCTTCGAATAACTAATATTCGATAACTCTTCCTTTTCAAATATCTCATATTTGAAAATCTCACTTCGATTAAACTATAATCGATAACTCCCTTCGATGAAACTAACATTAACTCCTTTCGATGAAACTATCATCGATAACTCCTTTCGATGAAACTATCATCGATAACTCCTTTCGATGAAACTAACATCGATAACTCCTTTCGATGAAACTATCATCGATAACTCCTTTCGATGAAACTAACATCGATAACTCCTTTCGACGAAACTAACATCGATAACTCCTTTCAATGAAACTAACATCGATTTATTTAACTCGACGAACTTAACTCGACTAACTCGACTAACTTGGTTCGACCAATTCGATTCGATTAACTAGGCTCGACTAACTTGACTAGCTTAACTCGACTTACTTGGTTCGACCAATTCGATTCGATTAACTAGGCTCGACTAACTTGGTCGAACCACCCGATCAATTCAACTTATTTAACTTAACTTATTTCTCAACTCGATTAACTCCTATCGAATAACTAATATTCGATTAAACTCCATTCGCTTGACTCTAGATCGCAGCGATCACAATGGTTACGCCTGACTCCCTCAGGAAACATCCGACCGCCGTAGGCTATTTACAGCCCTGCGAACTACGCTAGCAGTCGTACGAGATGGCAACTTACCCTGAATACTATGTTTGACTAACTCTGTCTCAAATAACTATATTTGATTAACTCTAGTTCGTTTTAACTCTAATCGATTAACACTAACTAATTAACTCCAACTGGTTAACTCTAACTGATTAACTCTAACTGGTTAACTCTATTTGACTAACTCGACTTGACTAACCCTTTCGAATAACATATTCGATTAACTAACTTTCGAATACCATATTCGATCAACTAACTTCGAATGTCTATATTCGATTAACTAACTTCGAATACCATATTCGATTAACTAACTTCGAATACCATATTCGATTTCTCCTTTCGAATGTCTATATTCGATTAACTAACTTCGAATACCATATTCGATTAACTAACTTCGAATACCATATTCGATTTCTCCTTTCGAATGTCTATATTCGATTAACTAACTTCGAATACCATATTCGATTAACTAACTTCGAATACCATATTCGATTAACTAACTTCGAATACCATATTCGATTTCTCCTTTCGAATGTCTATATTCGATTAACTAACTTCGAATACCATATTCGATTAACTACTTTCGAATGTCTATATTCGATTAACTTTATTCACTTTATAAAGATTTCCTTTTTATAATGTTTTATTCATTTGAAAAGATTTACTTTTAAATAACGGTTCTACACTTTAAAAATGATTTCCTTTTTATAATGTTCCCTTTCCAATTCTATTTGGAAATGGTTTACAAATATTTCCTTTTCAAATTTATTCTTGAAATATTCTAACTCCTTAAATGTTCGGGAAAATTCGCCATAACCTCCTTTGTAACGGGAGCATCGGGAAAATCCCCAAACTCGCCACACAGGCCTTTCCATTCAAAAAGAAATGTTTTGAATTTATTTCCTTTTTAAAATATCTCCTATTTATAAATATCCCAATTTATAAATATTCTTTATTTATAAATATTCCACTTTATAAATATCTCTTATTTATAAATATCCCATTTTATAAATATTCTATTTTCAATATCACTTTGAAAATCCCCTTTGTCAACATCCCGTATGTTATGGTATTCAATCATATCAAATCACGATGTTCAATCTCGTCCATACACACACAAATCAACAACAGGTTATAATTCACATCATATATCAAAATATATGAAAAACAATAAAATAACTGTTGAGGAATCCAGTCGGATTCCTCCAACCTGTTTCCCTGCATCCACAGATGTTACACAACATGATTGTCATCACCTTCAGTTCAATATGAATTATTCTGATAATCAGAATCAATATATAACTATTTATATTATATATATATATATATTTCATTAACTGACTAGCAGTTCAATCAAACAGTCAACACACAATCAAACAGACAACTTCTAACAGTTCTAAAGATACAACATGAAATTATAAACTGTTCAGAGTTGGTGAGATTTACTCACATTGTACTATCATCGTTAATAACGATAATTGTCGTTGATTCAGATCGGACAATTTATTTTGCGATAAATTGTAACGAACTCCAATGGACTTCCAGTCAGTTCCATGGTGTAGTCACCGTCCATACGATCCCAACGCAACTTGTTTCATCCAATTCTGATTACGCATGACCAAGTTATCACATTTTAAAGTTGATACACTTTTTAATTAGAAATAACTTAAATATATGATGGACCTTACACTTAAAATAAAGCCCATACCCCTTTCCTTTTTGAACCCGCTCCCTGTAGTCATTCTTTCCCAATCCCCTTTCAATACTCATGGCCGAATGAAATCCCATGGCCTTCCACACCGTTGACCGTCCTTTTGGCTCCCCACACACCACCGTTCCTCTTGAAACCGCCACCATCTCCTTTCTCTTCACCTCCTCTACAACCTCCTACCAGAAAGGCCGAGCTCGCAATCACCAATGACAGACCGACGTCGCACGTTTGCTCCCAGGTCCGACACCATTTTACCCTAATGTTCACCAAAAATTCGCAGATGATGTTATTCTCTATCGTAAGTTCGAATACGAACTCGAATTCGAGTATTACCAACTAAATGCTGAGATTTGTTTAACCCTAGCTTGCGGTTCAAAAATCTGGGTGCTCCAAACAGACGTCGAACAAGTGGAAACTGCTTTGAAAAGGAAGAGGAACTCCACTCGAATCCAACCATACTTGTTTGACTATTTGTTTGGTTTTATTTGAATTAATAGGATTTTTGTGAGGATCGAATTGGTTTACTGAGAAAAAGGAAAACCAGCGGCGCATTTCTTGTTGACCACAGAAAAATGAAATTAGGTCTTAAGGATTTTAAGGGGGGGTATATATAGGAAAATAAAATATCTAGATATTTTTTTTTATAATATTTTAATATTTTTATTTTGCCAATTACAATATGCATTTGTCTTCTAAAAATTTGTGTGCTCACATATGATACCTAAAAATCACCAAACTGGACATACACCTTCAGCTCGACATTACGGTCCCAACGAAACTGGTTTCGTCGAATTCCGACTCCGTATGCTCACACATCGTATTTTTAATTGTTGAAATACTGACTATTTTACACTCTAAAAATCCCCACGGTCACACACTGACCCTAAAAATCACGAAACTTGGAATCTATCAACTATTTGACATTGCGGATCCAACAAAACTGGTTTCGTCGAATTCTGACTTCGTATGCAAAAGTGGCTATTTTTAACGCTCTAAATAGCCTATTTAAATGTATAAATATATTTAAATATAATTGAATTAATTATTTAAAATTAATTATTATCGTATATCTTCACATATGATATCGTACAGCCCCAGAATATCATATCAGAATTTACAGCTTGATATTTCAGATTCCAGATTATCTCGATATTCAGTTTATACTGAAAATCCATTTATAACGTATATAAAGCGTCGCAAATTATAAAGGAATTCCACAGCGACTTTTTCCGAAATTTGATTTGGACGTACGTCAAAATCTACACGACGAAATCCCGATTTTTCTCTTCCACTAGAAAGATATTCTCCACCAGCTCCACACGTTTCTTGTTTCACAGAAATCCGATTTAAAATGAATCCTATACATTCAGTTGAAGTTCAAATCGCCAAATAGCGAACTGCCGCGCCATTTCAAGCTCTGTTTTAATTATATTATAATTATAAGTTCAACTGTCGTCGATTCAATATATTCGTTATTATATTTCGAATCGAAACTCAACCACATCTCGTATACTATTCAATTTACACGATAATTGTGAATTTCACTATTTCCGACTATTTTGACATTATAATATATTATTATAATATAATTATTTATTAAATATTCAATATTATTTAATTAAACGATCATTAACTTCTCTAAATCACCAATTATATAATTAAATAAATTAATTATATATCGCAGAAAATGCGGGTCATTACATTCTTCCCCACTTAAAATAATTTCGTCCTCGAAATTGCTAAGTTAGAGGACGACCCTATATATTGGAATTCCTAAGATTTGTTTACCCCTTATTTCTGATTTCTACTGAACCAACTAATATCGATTAAAATATTAATTCCTTCCGACTAACTAAAATCTTCAAAAATTCTGAAAATTTTCTAACACTTTAAATATTCGGAAAATTTCACCAGCACCTCCTTTGTACTGGTCAATAGCTCAAACTCCAACTCGCCTCTCTGGGCCTTCTTCAACCCAAAAGAAAATCAAAACGCCAAACGGCTTGCCAATTCGGCTCATAAATTCCAAACTCATATAAAATATAAACTTGTACCTTTTTGCTGGGCATATCATTATATCCCTACCATCTGTTATCAACTCGGCATATACAAATGCCATCCCAATCAACTCCAACCAAGTTATTCTTAATACAACCATTCGCTTATTCAAGCCGAATTTAATTTCAAATTCGAGTTTCAAATTCCAAACTCTCAACTTATCATTTCAAATCCAGATTATTCTCTAATCACTTCAGTTTTTCTTAACCTATCATCTCAAGTTAAATTCTGGTTTATTATTTACTTTTACCATCCCATTCGAATTAACTTCACAAGTTAAATTTTAATTTCTAGAACTTAAATTCCCGGTTTTATTTCAAATCAAATTTGAAATCATAATACCAATTCAAAACCTTTGAATGTCTAAACAACCTGTTTTCTCAAAACAATTCAAATCAAAATCTTTGGTAGTAATCCACCACTTAGAAACTCGAAAATCACACCGATGATACTGCGCAGTCATCATCGGAATTATTTTCCAGCGACACAAGTGATTTCAATACTATATCATTTTCCAAAATCATTACCAAATACTTCCATATTGAAAACATTTCAAAATCTCCCAGGAACTTAAAATTTCCTTATTTTAATTCCAAATCTGATTAAAATTTCAGATTTAACTCATCTGATCTCACGTATTTCACTTATATGAATTCTGGTTGGTTATATATAACCATTTCACATTTTATAATCTTATCTGATTAACATCACTACCAACACATCCTATATATGATAATATATCACATATCCATACTGTGTCGGTCCATCGTATACAAGTGTTTATTTACTCCTACCGATACAGTGGATCAAACTGATCGACCAGAACTCATAAACAACTCAGCCAATGAATCTCCACAATATAAAACCATTTTTATATCAAATACAAATACGCACTCGTATATATACACTCAAACTCAATCTAGGGTATTACTAACCCTATCTCTACCGAGTCACGCCACAGAGCCAAGGTAATTCTTAACTTAAGCTCTGATACCAACTGTAACGACCCGGATTTTTAGTAGGCTTTGCAACCATCCCCATCCTCCAAAGCAGCAAGGTAATACCCCACTGTGGCTTACATTGGTACCCCAATACCATATTTTACGGCCAGCCTTTCGACTTCACAACCAACCCTACCAAAGGGACATGTAGGAGCAAGAGTCTCCCGTTCGCCACCTAACGAAAAGCGAGAACCCCCTATCATGCGCACACATGCCTCAAGCACGCAACATGGACTGGTGTGAGTAAAACAGTTTAAACAGGTATATGAACAAGTAAACGATATCTCATAAGACCACGCCGCAGAACCGAACGGGTTTTTCCCTTATGAGAATCCAAAATATCTTTATATCAAAAAACCTTTTGATATTATAATAATGTCTATGTACAAATAGATATCAACTAGCAGAAACGCTTTCATCTCACGTTCTACATATATAGTATACAATCACAATCGCAAGCACGTATTGGATAATGGATTTCCAACTATGACAAGGTATGGAACCACCTTCCGATCAGTGTACTCTAGGAACGATACACTGGAGTTCAACAAGAACATCTTGCAACTCAGCCACACATGACCGACCACTCATTTCGCTTGAGTGTATCGAATGTACATCACCAACGGTTGGGATCAGCAACCGTTCCCGTATATATATGGGACAGCATTGATAGATTTAAGAAACAAATGAATATTCACTAGATAGGTGATTATACACCCTACTTCGGTGCGACCGACTTAGCCATGCTGCCTGCCCGATTTCTGTCATTTACCGGTTGATGAGGCTAGAAGCTACGCTTTATCATTTCATCAGATTTACTTCGAATGCTACATTGTCAAATCCATCAGAATCACTAATTTACGTCTACAACCATACATTACGTGTCAGCTAAAAGAAGTTTCCTTCTCCGCTTCCACTCTTGGTATAGTTGAAGAAATCAATGTACGTGACCGTCTGGAAATACTATGTCAGACATCCATCTTCATTCACTTAGAATGTCACATCGTCATACCCGCCAAATCACAAATTGACTTATCCAAAAATAACACGGGTATACAGCTAAGAGAAACGAATTCCTCCGCCACCAAACGTGAATACGTTTGAACAGATCAACTTACGCGATCCATTGGATATACTCTGTCAGACCTTCGTCCATACAAGTTGTCCTGGGACTGGACCAACCGAAGGCACTATTCTGTAAACAGGATAGCCCTTGCATTTTACTCCGTCTTCAATTATCTTTGGCATATATGATTCGCGACGCTTATGCCAATACAGAGTGGTTCTTTGGATAATAATCCAACCGGTCTCTCCATATTAACAACGTTAAAATGGTCAAAACTTCGATAGTCTGTGATTTAACCATCAAAGAAAAACAAGTGTGCAAACAACGATATTATTCCCAGATGGAAATTATATCGAACAAACATCATTTAACATTAATCTCTTTAGTTCATTTATTTACTTATCTCCTGTTTCCCTATATTCTAAATTCTTATTTTCTTTTATCAGAAAACATTTCTGATTCTCGTTTGGAAAACATTTCCAAAACTCCTTTACGATCAAACCTTACCATTTCTTAGTTAAGAAGGAAGTCACTCAAGTTGGGGTATAATTACCTCTCAGACCTTAACTGAACAACGTTATAACTTCGAAATGGTCAAAGTTTATCTTTTAATCTTTAACAACTTCTTTACGCCTTTCTCGGATTCAATTTTACTGATCCACTTCTATATTTAAAACATTGGTTATAACGATAACGTTATAATCCCTGCTTTCGAATTATCTAACTTTTATTTATAACTTCTATTCTTATTAGTGAATAATTAACCTAACACTTATTTATTTAAAAATAAATAAATCTCTATTTAGACACTGGAATGTATAAGTACTTTCCCGAATTCGATATAATCGAATTTGCCGATTAACTCTCTTCGAGAAATCTCTATTTGATTAACTCTTCTTCGAATAACCTATATTCGACCAACTTCTTCTCGAATAAACGATATTCGATAATCTCTCTTCGAATAACTAATATTCGATAACTCTTCCTTTTCAAATATCTCATATTTGAAAATCTCACTTCGATTAAACTATAATCGATAACTCCCTTCGATGAAACTAACATCGATAATTCCTTTCGATGAAACTATCATCGATAACTCCTTTCGATGAAACTATCATCGATAACTCCTTTCGATGAAACTAACATCGATAACTCCTTTCGATGAAACTATCATCGATAACTCCTTTCGATGAAACTAACATCGATAACTCCTTTTGACGAAACTAACATCGATAACTCCTTTCGATGAAACTAACATCGATTTATTTAACTCGACGAACTTAACTCGACTAACTCGACTCACTTGGTTCGACCAATTCGATTCGATTAACTAGGCTCGACTAACTTGACTAACTTAACTCGACTTACTTGGTTCGACCGATTCGATTCGATTAACTAGGCTCGACTAACTTGGTCGAACCACCCGATCAATTCAACTTATTTAACTTAACTTATTTCTCAACTCGATCAACTCGATTAACTCCTATCGAATAACTAATATTCGATTAAACTCCATTCGCTTGACTCTAGATCGCAGCGATCACAATGGTTACGCCTGACTCCCTCAGGAAACATCCGACCGCCGTAGGCTATTTACAGCCCTGCGAACTACGCTCGCAGTCGTACGAGATGGCAACTTACCCTGAATACTATGTTTGACTAACTCTGTCTCAAATAACTATATTTGATTAACTCTAGTTCGTTTTAACTCTAATCGATTAACACTAACTAATTAACTCCAACTGGTTAACTCTAACTGATTAACTCTAACTGGTTAACTCTATTTGACTAACTCGACTTGACTAACCCCTTTCGAATAACATATTCGATTAACTAACTTTCAAATACCATATTCGATCAACTAACTTCGAATGTCTATATTCGATTAACTAACTTCGAATACCATATTCGATTAACTAACTTCGAATACCATATTCGATTTCTCCTTTCGAATGTCTATATTCGATTAACTAACTTCGAATACCATATTCGATTAACTAACTTCGAATACCATATTCGATTTCTCCTTTCGAATGTCTATATTCGATTAACTAACTTCGAATACCATATTCGATTAACTAACTTCGAATACCATATTCGATTAACTAACTTCGAATACCATATTCGATTTCTCCTTTCGAATGTCTATATTCGATTAACTAACTTCGAATACCATATTCGATTAACTACTTTCGAATGTCTATATTCGATTAACTTTATTCACTTTATAAAGATTTCCTTTTTATAATGTTTTATTCATTTGGAAAGATTTACTTTTAAATAACGGTTCTACACTTTAAAAATGATTTCCTTTTTATAATGTTCCCTTTCCAATTCTATTTGGAAATGGTTTACAAATATTTCCTTTTCAAATTTATTCTTGAAATATTTTAACTCCTTAAATTTTCGGGAAAATTCGCCATAACCTCCTTTGTAACGGGAGCATCGGGAAAATCCCCAAACTCGCCACACAGGCCTTTCCATTCAAAAAGAAATGTTTTGAATTTATTTCCTTTTTAAAATATCTCCTATTTATAAATATCCCAATTTATAAATATTCCTTATTTATAAATATTCCACTTTATAAATATCTCTTATTTATAAATATCCCATTTTATAAATATTCTATTTTCAATATCACTTTGAAAATCCCCTTTGTCAACATCCCGTATGTTATGGTATTCAATCATATCAAATCACGATGTTCAATCTCGTCCATACACACACAAATCAACAACAGGTTATAATTCACATCATATATCAAAATATATGAAAAACAATAAAATAACTGTTGAGGAATCCAGTCGGATTCCTCCAACCTGTTTCCCTGCATCCACAGATGTTACACAACATGATTGTCATCACCTTCAGTTCAATATGAATTATTTTGATAATCAGAATCAATATATAACTATATAACTGTTTATATTATATATATATATATTTCATTAACTGACTAGCAGTTCAATCAAACAGTCAACACACAATCAAACAGACAACTTCTAACAGTTCTAAAGATACAACATGAAATTATAAACTGTTCAGAGTTGGTGAGATTTACTCACATTGGACTATCATCGTTAATAACGATAATTGTCGTTGATTCAGATCGGACAATTTATTTTGCGATAAATTGTAACGAACTACAATGGACTTCCAGTCAGTTCCATGGTGTAGTCACCGTCCATACGATCCCAACGCAACTTGTTTCATCCAATTCTGATTACGCATGACCAAGTTATCACATTTTAAAGTTGATACACTTTTTAATTAGAAATAACTTAAATATATGATAGGCCTTACACTTAAAATAAAGCCCATACCCCTTTCCTTTTTGAACCCGCTCCCTGTAGTCATTCTTTCCCAATCCCCTTTCAATACTCACGGCCGAATGAAATCCCATGGCCTTCCACACCGTTGACCGTCCTTTTGGCTCCCCACACACCACCGTTCCTCTTGAAACCGCCACCATCTCCTTTCTCTTCACCTCCTCTACAACCTCCTACCAGAAAGGCCGAGCTCGCAATCACCAATGACAGACCGACGTCGCACGTTTGCTCCCAGGTCCGACACCATTTTACCCCAATGTTCACCAAAAATTCACAGATGATGTTATTCTCTATCGTAAGTTCGAATACGAACTCGAATTCGAGTATTACCAACTAAATGCTGAGATTTGTTTAACCCTAGCTTGCGGTTCAAAAATCTGGGTGCTCCAAACAGACGTCGAACAAGTGGAAACTGCTTTGAAAAGGAAGAGGAACTCCACTCGAATCCAACCATACTTGTTTGACTATTTGTTTGGTTTTATTTGAATTAATAGGATTTTTGTGAGGATCGAATTGGTTTACTGAGAAAAAGGAAAACCAGCGGCGCATTTCTTGTTGACCACAGAAAAATGAAATTAGGTCTTAAGGATTTTAAGGGGGGGTATATATAGGAAAATAAAATATCTAGATATTTTTTTTTATAATATTTTAATATTTTTATTTTGCCAATTACAATCTGCATTTGTCTTCTAAAAATTTGTGTGCTCACATATGATACCTAAAAATCACCAAACTGGACATACACCTTCAGCTCGACATTACGGTCCCAACGAAACTGGTTTCGTTGAATTCCGACTCCGTATGCTCACACAGCGTATTTTTAACTGTTGAAATACTGACTATTTTACACTCTAAAAATCCCCACGGTCACACACTGACCCTAAAAATCACGAAACTTGGAATCTATCAACTATTTGACATTGCGGATCCAACAAAACTGGTTTCGTCGAATTCCGACTTCGTATGCAAAAGTGGCTATTTTTAACGCTCTAAATAGCCTATTTAAATATATAAATATATTTAAATATAATTGAATTAATTATTCAAAATTAATTATTATCGTATATCTTCACATATGATATCGTACAGCCCCAGAATATCATATCAGAATTTACAGCTTGATATTTCAGATTCCAGATTATCTCGATATTCAGTTTATACTAAAAATCCATTTATAACGTATATAAAGCGTCGCAAATTATAAAGGAATTCCACAGCGACTTTTTCTGAAATTTGATTTGGACGTACGTCAAAATCTACACGACGAAATCCCGATTTTTCTCTTCCACTAGAAAGATATACTCCACCAGCTCCACACGTTTCTTGTTTCACAGAAATCCGATTTAAAATGAATCCTGTACATTCAGTTGAAGTTCAAATCGCCAAATAGCGAACTGCCGCGCCATTTCAAGCTCTGTTTTAATTATATTATAATTATACGTTCAACTGTCGTCGATTGAATATATTCGTTATTATATTTCGAATCGAAACTCAACCACATCTCGTATACTATTCAATTTACACGATAATTGTGAATTTCACTATTTCCGACTATTTCGACATTATAATATATTATTATAATATAATTATTTATTAAATATTCAATATTATTTAATTAAACGATCATTAACTTCTCTAAATCACCAATTATATAATTAAATAAATTAATTATATATCGCAGAAAATGCGGGTCATTACAATCAGAGTACAGAATATATCAGAGTACATTGAAATAAAATTACAGCGGAAGATAAATTACAAAAGATTTAATACATTAAATAAAATACAGTAAACAGCGGTAGACTACTAAGCTCTGGACATAGCTTTAGGCTTCGATCCAGGATCCTGCTAAAAGAATAGATATCTGCAAAAAGCTACTCGACTGCCCGTGTGGAAAAGAGGGCACCCGAGTTTGCAAAGTGAAACAAACTACGAGTCAGTCATGGGACTGGTGTGAGAATTCTTAACTAGTTTAACTAATAGTAATAAGGCAAATCCAAGGACCACGCCGCTAACGCGGAACAGGTTTACTCCAATGGATTGCCGTGCATAATAATAAAGGAAATCGTCAAACAGCGCAATGCCTTTTTTGGAAAAATGAAACCATTATAAGACCCAAGTCCCATCACACAATGCAACGCACACCAGAGGATAGGGTTTTACCTTATAATGGTCAAAAGATACTTGATACGTATAAAATCGGGTTTGATATTATTATTAGTGTGTATATGTTTTAAATAAAAACATTTCAATCATAAGTATCAATCCTAGACGGCATGGGTACCATATATCATGTCGCCAATACTAGTTCTACAATCAAAACCGCAAGGTCGTATTGGAAATTGGATTTCCATCATGAGTCGAGGCTAGGGGCAAGCTCCTCTCCGATTCGAGACACTCTAGCAAATGCCTCAGGATCCCCCGCAGTGAACCCTTGGATGCGGTAGGGCCGGTCCCCGCCTATCGGCAGTGGATTGGTTATGCCTGAACACACGCTTCCCGGTTCCTTTGAACCTATAATATGACCACTATCGGCCTATAAAAATTCGAGGCGCCTCAAAATCCATCATCCACATAAGTAAAATGTCAGGGCTGGTAGGTCACTGACACCACTCTAGCTAGAAAGAAACGTGTGCACTCCCTACGGTCCATATCCCGTTTTTGACTCATACCGGGGTGTGAGGCTCGCGAAGTCACGATATACACAAAGCTATGCCGTAATAGGCTATGCTTTGATCATCAACCACAAGGCCTGCTTTTCAACAAAAGCCTTGATCAATGCATCTTAGTATGCCACATTGTCAGTCCATATTATACCATTAATTTCTACCAATATATAACCTCTAAGCTCGTACGTCTCAGAGAAGGGTGTTAACCACCAAACAGATATATATTAAGAGAGATCAACGAATGTAGTATAAAGGACTACAACGTCAGACATACATTCCATTTATAAACTTATGCCCTGGGTCTGAGCGAAAGTCAAATCCGTACAAATCAACACTACGTCCGAACGGCCACCACTGAAGCCCTTTCAAGGTAGCTACTCCTCTCATGGGTCTCAGTAGCAACACATCCATTCGATGTGAAGATCGCCGGTCTTCAATCACCGTCTTTAAATCTTCGACTTAGAACGTCGTATAATCATTAGAAATGAGATTGAACTCGGTCTTTTCAAATGATTCTCGCATATATATATAATAATTTGAAAACATTTCCTATCGTTATTAATATTTGATAACGACCTATCGCTATTTTTATTTATATAAAAATAGCCTAAATTAATTTAACGACGCTTCGGGTCAATGGGCGACCCTGGCGCTGTTTTCAACCAAATTTGATTTACACATAACTTGAAATCTAACCGTTGGATTTTGACGAAGTCTATATGTAACAACCCGAAAATCTGAGCCAGTTTGAAAATTTTAAATTGGCAATTTTAGCGAATTTTGAATATTTAAAATAGATTATTTTAAATAATATCGACGAGAAATTTTTTTTGAATATAATTCGAACTATCCGACACTTTCCTTTACGGGGAAGTTACGGGTTTTCACACTATATCGTTGGAAAGATCTTCCCAAAGCGGTCCTAACGGTTCCAGTTTTGGGAAAATCCGACTGTCGGATCTTTCGGTATAACCGTTTAAAGTTACGATTGCCGATACGCGAGCTGCCGCGCGCGTTTCATTTAATATATATATATATATATATATAATAAATATAAATCGTTTGGCGATTTCAACTATTATCGTCTATTCTTTTATCGCATCTAAAATGACGATAAAAATATCACTTTTAACATCTCTGTTTTATTTACACTAAAGGTAAATAAATTATAGTTTATCTATCTTTCAATTCATTTACACTAAATGTAAATAAATTGTAATCTTTTTCTTTTCCTATTTATTTACCTAAATGTAAATAAATATATTCTTATCTTTTTCTTATTTATTTACCTAAATGTAAATAAATGGTTTCATCTTCTTTTATCTTATTTATTTACCCTAATGTAAATAAATGTTTACCTTTACTTTTTCTATATTTATTTACACTAATTGTAAATAAATACATCTTTTACTTTTATCTGATTTATTTACATAAGAAAATGTAAATAAATCCTATTCACATAATTGTCATTTTAATCCTTTTTATTTACATAAGAAAATGTAAATAAATACGATTCACATAATTATTATTTTTATTCTTTTTTTTTACATAAGAAAATGTAAATAAATTCTTATTCACATATTTGTTCTTTACATTCTATTTATCCTTAGTTACCAAAAAATGTAATTTTATTTCTTATAATCTTAATTACATATAAGTGTAATTTTATTTCTTATAATCTTAATTACATAAAAATGTAATTTTCTTTACAGCCTAAAACATATTCTTTTAATTACATATAAAAATGTAATTTATTTAATCTCTTATTTATCTAATGTAAATATATATGTACTCCTTTGTCTATGTTTTATTTATTTACACTAAATATTTTGAAGTAATTTACATATATAAAATGTAAATTTAGAAAATTAGAATATGCTTTAACCTCCCACATTGGATAGGTATCGTTGTGATTACTGGACAGCCGGGCGGGTCCGGGCAGGTTTACATCACAACTCAATCCAACCTCGGGTTAAGCATACTAGTTCTTATTTATTTACCTAAGTGTAAATAAATACTTTTCTTATCTATTTTCCTAAATATAAATAAATATTCACTTTTCTAAGTTTCATTTGAAATAAAGAACATAACTAAAAGATGGACTTATTTCTCTATACTATATTTGCATTGGAGAAATGCAAATACAAAGATAAACTTTTATTTCGAAGGTTTATTTACATAAGAGAGTATCAATAAAAGATGCACTTTATTTCTATGTCATGTTTGGATTAAAGAACACAATTAAAAGATGTGATTATTTTCTAGTTTATATTTATGTTAGAGGACACAAAAATACATTTTCATTCCACTAGTTTATATTTATGTTAAGAACACAAATAAAAAGGTCATTTCTTTTGCTATGTTTATATTTGTGTTGAAATCACAATATAAAAAAAGTAATTCAATTTCTATGTTAATATTTGTGTTGGAAACACAAATAAAAAGATAATCCTTTAAACTTTAATTAACAAATGACGTTAATCTTGTCTTTTAAACTTTAATTAATCAATAATGTTATCACAAATAAAACAACACAACAATGCTATTTTTGTGTCATCACAATTAAATTAACACAACAATGTAATTTTCACGTCACCACAACTAAATTAACACAACGATAGGTTTTGTGTCTTTACAAATAAAATAACACAATGATGGGTTTTGTGTCATTACAAATAGATTAACCCAAAGATGATTTTGTGTATAAATTTGATGAATCACAATGAAAGGTCTCATCCTTATTTCTATTTTTAAATCAAATAAAACATTTAATCTTTATTTTATTTTTTCAAACAAATAAAATATCTAATCTTTATTACTCTTTAAAAGATCCAAACTTTCCTTTATTTTATAAATCAAAATAAAGATTCAAACCTTCTTTTAAATTTGTAAATCAAGATGAAATCAAACAATCTTTTAATTTGTAAATAAAAGGTTAACTTTCTTTTATTTTGTAAAACAAAAATAAAGATAAGAACTTGTTACTTATATTGTAAACAAAAATAAAGATAAAATCTTACATTTTATTATGTTAACAAAATTTAAGATAAAAACTTGCTTTTTATTATGCTAACAAAATAAAGGATAAAAAAAAAATTGGTATTTTATTTTGCAAACAAAATAAAGGATAAAAATTGGATTTTATTATGTTCACAAAGGTTTCAATTTCTCATTTTATTTGTCAAACAAAATAAAGGTTAAAAATTTGTCTAACTTAATCTAATTAACAAATGTGTTAATTTTGTTCTTTAATCTTCCTTTAACTGAAAATAAAAAGGAAATCTTTTTATCAAAATCTTTTATTTATAATCCCTTTTTCTGAATATTCTGACACAAATGTTCGATTTGTTTTACTAACATGTCTTTGACAAAAATGCGACTTTTATTTCAATACCTATGTTTTAACTAAAATGATATCTTTTATTTCAATAACAAACAGATTTGACAAAAACCATGTTAATAAAAACAATAAAATGAATATTTTATTGTTATGCTATTTTTGAAACAAAGATTGATAATTTTATTTTTCTGTCAATTCAAATGAAATGAAAATGATAGTCTTATTTTGGACAATCCTAATATACAAACATGACGTTCTATTTGTTGTTTTGATTCAACCAAAAACGATATTACGATTTTGCAACAAACATCATCATCAACAACGAACAACAAATAACAAATATAATAACATACAGCATAGAACTTATCAGCATAATTAAGCCACACAAATTCAAGGACATATTACATATCATGATTCACATAACAATTATAATGAAATTTTAATTATTAAAAATTTGAAATCTCACATTCGTTGTAGATTATGGTCCAAATTCCAAACAGTTCAAAATGGTCCTTTTTCAGTCCAGCAATGTAGATCTGGTTTTTACGATCAGAACGCTGCCCTTCCTTCTTCTTCAGGAACAAAGGCCGAACCTTTCGACAGGCAATGGAGGGTGGCGGCTGGGAATTGACTGCGGTGGCTCGGGTGGTTGTTGCGGTTGCATGTCGATGGTGGAATGCGGTGACAACGAATGGTGGAAGGGAAGAGCAAAGATTTTGGAGGCCGCCATTTGATTTGAAAGATTTAATTTTCGGTGAGGATGGATTTGGGAAAAACGTTTGACTGAAAAAAAAAGAGTAAAGGGGAAAGTGATAAAAAGAAAGGGGAGGGAACGGTTTTATAAAAGGGGAGAGGCGCAAGGAGAGATACATGAAAGGACACGGTAAAAAAAAGGATGCGTTAATTTTCTTAGATCGCGGAAGAAATGGTCAATATGTCTCACCGATTCAAATACTGAATATTTATTTAATTAATTAATTCCATGAATGTATTTAATATTAAAAGGAAAGCATTTATGTTATATTATGTATTTTATATAAATAAATCATTCAATCTTTTTGGTATTCATCTTTAATTCAAACCCAAACGTTACTAGCTTACAATAAGGCTCATATTAGTTATAGGAATCATTTACGTACATTATAAATTTCTTGGTTTCATAAATTATATTTAACACGACAATATTAATTATAGGAATTAATCAAATTTAATGTAGTCCATTAATTTCCCTTATTCAATCCTTAACTCAATTTCAAACGTTACCAACTTAGTCCTAATCTAACATTGGACTCATATTTAGTCAAGTTTTTTTTTTGGTTAATTAGTCCAAAGCACATAATATTTCAATATTATATTTCAAATATCCTTGTTATCAATATAAACAGATTAACAATTTTATGAGCAATTAATATATGTCATTATTTCAAGCTAAGCTGAGCACGATTGCTTAAATAATTTAATTAAGTTCCCATCACACAAATTTCATATCTGAACATTAAAGTCAAATTATAAATTAATTGACCCATTTTAATTCATAAAATTTAATATTGAAACCAAAATCTCCATATATAACTTTTCCTTATTTTGTTTGTTGGAGTGGAAGGGCAGCATCTTTTCATTTATATATTTTAATTGTCACGTGAAAGTTGGAGAATTAATCAAGGGGTTTTAATGAAAGCAGCGGTTTCTTTGCTATAGGTAAAACGGTGCCTTTTTATATACTGAGTAACATCAAAAGCAAATCTGGAAAATTGTTTAACATAAATGTACACAAAGAATAAAATGGCAGGTGCATTAATAATATTAAATTATAAACGGATAAAATTTTAGTTTATACATACAAAAATTTGACAAACTTCTATATAAATTTACAAAGAATTATCCTTTTAAAGGCAAACACTTCGTCCGAAATATCTAAAAGTCAAAATTTTCCGTCTAAATCTAAATACAAATATTAATTTTTTTTTTCTTATCATACAAGCATTAATAGGTTCAATGTTAAATCAAATTAATATATGTATATATATATGACATGTGTATATAAGCAATCTAGTCCAATGTCAATGAATGTTTGATTTTCTTTTATTTGAAATAAGCAGTGTTAAACATGTACTTTTACACATTTATTTCTTTTTGTTTGTATGTGTTGTTTTTCAATTCACATTCCTTCATTCCTTTTAAAAAGGGAAAATTTTCAAAAGCTAATTGATACTCTTTTCATGAATCATACTATAGAAATCTCAAACATAATACAATATGCTAATAATCTAATCAGTCAATATTGCTATTTTAACTCAAATTACAATAAAAATTGTTATCACTTACAAGTTTACTATTCCATTTATTATCAATTGTTTGTAGTTAATCATTACAAATATACATACAATTTGATACTAAATTCAATTGTAATGAATCACTATTTATCTAACTACGAATAATTGTTTAATAGAATTTTTTTTTTGAAATCATTCATAAAAAATATCTTAATTTAATTCATGAATTTTTTTTATTTTATTTTTTTAGTAATGGTATTTTTAAATTCAGACGCATTTTCTAACAAAATTTCCTTAAAATAAAAATTGGTTCCAAAATTCCGGGTTGTTACAAACTGACCCAAAAATAACAATCCATTTTGTCTCGTGCGGCTAGAGTTTGGGTTGACTTTGTAAAAGTTCTAACTGCACGTCAGTGCAGACCTATCGCTGAGTTCGAATGCATTGAAGGCACCATTGGCTCTAAATAGCTTGGCCTATGGAGAATCTTGTAACAGATTCAACTTCTAGTAAGCACAATTTATTACTGCTAAATAAAATTGTTCAAATGTAAAATTCTAAAGTTATGTACCAAATGTCCTAGTTGTATGTAAGTAATTGATCGTCCTTGGAAATTTGATGTGGACTTTAACTATCTTTGTAGATAATTTAGTTAAAAAACATATGCATTACCTACTTACTATTTCTCAAGTTCATGATCAAATGTTTCAAGTATGACAAAACATATCTGCGTCCTCCTCTTAAAACATAATACACATGTAGTAACATATTTAAATTCAAAAAAAAAAAAGTAAAATAGCTAATAGATTCATTTGTAATCTACAATTCAATATAGCCTACAATCAATCCACAAACTACCTTATTAAGTATTATAATAGTGAAATTGAACTTCTATTGATTGAAATGATTAATCTCTGGTCGTATACTATGAGAGGAGAATACAGGCATATATATTATATATGTGGAAGCTACAAAGGGAATAAAAGAAAAAATAATAAAAACACCCCATTAGTGAAGCAGTTCAGCAAACCCAATCATCAGCAATGCAACTGGTCCGCACTGTGAATGTACAAGTCCAGTACTACTTCAATAAAACCATATGTTCCAATACTCGGCCTCAAACAAAGCTAGTGTACCCTTCTCATTCTTCGTTTCCACCTCCATAAATCATTTCCATCTCCTCTCTCAATTGATTTAAATTCTTCGCAGATAAATCTTTAGTTAAAACGTCCACTCTGTGATAAATGGTAGGAACATGATTTATTATCAGTTATTCTTTGTCGATGCACTCACGCACGAAGTGGAGATCAAATCTATGTGTTTCGTTTGTGAGTGTTGTATAGGGTTGATAGAAAGAGACACAACACTGAAATTGTCACACCGAAAGATGGGTTTTCTAGAGGGCTTAAACTCTAATTCTTCAATTAGAGTTTCAAGCCAGATAAGATTGGCTGTGATGGCTCTATACTCCGCTTCGGTGCTTGATCTGGAGATTGTGATTGCTTTTTCATATACTGCGAAATTGGATTCGGTCCATGATAAATACAGTATTCTAAAATCGATTTTTTATCATCCAGATCGTTTACCCAATCTGCATCACTGTAAGCATCTAAGCTTATACTTTTACATAATTTTAGAGATAGCCTATAATTTTGTGTGCCTTTGAGGTGAAGTATGCATTTAACAGCCTTCAAGTGATTGTTGAGAGGGTTCTGCATGTATTAACACACTTTGTCCACGCTAAAACAGTTTTTTTGGTCTAATTATTGTCACATACTGCACAACACCCATTATACTTCTACATTGTTTTATTTGTCAATGGATTCCCCATTGTTTTTTGACAGTTGTAGATTACTAACCATAAGAGTAGGTAAAGGACTGGCTTTGTCCATGTTTGCCTTGACTAAAATTTCATGAATGTATTTTCTTTGAGACAAAAATAATTTTGAGTTTCTATTTCTCTTGGACTGAATTCCTAGAAAATAGTCAATTTCACCAAGGTTTTTGATTGCAAAAGTTTAATGATGATGTCGGTGATTAATATGTCATTTAAGTACACCAAAATATAAATGAACTTTGGTTGCTTATTCTCTTATAAAGGGAGTTGTCTAGTTTTGTTGCTTCAAAACCAGTTTTTGTAAGTGTCATTTTCAGTTTGTTATACCATGCTCTGGATGCTTGTTTGAGTCCACAAATTGCCTTGTGTAGTCTGCAAACCTGTTCACCACTTCTGTTCACATTGAAACCTTTTGGTTTTTGCATACATACTTCTTCCTTTAAATCACCCTTCAAAAATGTTTGTTAACATCTAGTTGTCTTATTTTCCATTGCATGTGTAAAGCTATCACCAGTAGAACCCGAATAGTGGTAGGCTTGACTACTAGAGAAAATGTCTTATTGAAGTCAAACCCAAATTGTTGAGAATACCCATTTGCCATGAATCTGGATTTATGCTTAGACTCACTTCCATCTACATTTCTTTTGACTTTATAAGTCTGTTTACATCCTACGATGTTCTTCTGTGTTGGTGGTGTGACTAAGCTCTAGGTTTTATTTATGATTAAGGCATTGTACTCATCATCCATGACCTTCTTCCACACTTCATGTTTTATAGCTTCCTCATAGTTGGATGGCTCGGTGTCTTGCATAGATGTCATGTAGACTTTTGGCTTAAATATCCCACTCTTTGACCTTGTAATCATGTGGTTTGAGTTTTTGTTGGCCCTTGATGTTGTTAGTCTTCATTTTCACTATCAATAAAGCTCTCATTTTGCAAGCTATCACTATTGTTTCTTTGGCACGCTTCATTCTTTTGTCTTCAACTGGTTGATCATTGTTATCCCTGTGAGAATCATCGGAACTATATCCTAATTTGGTGCTTGGTATAGTTGATTGTGTACGCGATGCAGCTTATGTGTCACATTGGTAACAATGTCAGTCCATTTTTGTAGTGTTGGCAGTGTTGGCATTACCACTCTTGCATCGTGGACTATTTTACTTTTGTATTAGTGCGTTATTGCAATATAATATCCTTTTGTAGATGAATTATTTTCACTACCCCACACTGGAGTACTACTATATAATATCACCTTTAAAAATGAATTATTACCACTATTTCCATAGATTTATATAACACTCTATCAGAGAATATAGTGTTTCTCATGTAGGAACTACATTTGACAAAAATAGAATATACATGTCTGATCCGCCTTTGAACAAGGCAGTCACACGTCGAATTCTGGGCATCGAAGTGCTCGGGGATCGAGTACGAACTCAAGAATGTCTGGAGCGATCTGGACAAAGTCGCGAAATTTTCAGAAAATCAGAAATTTAGTTAAGTGTTCTAGGATCAGTACAACTCCCGAAAACACGTCTAGATCGATACAACTCCTAGAAGTTCAAAAGTTGGTAAAATTTGGCTTAGTATCCCAAGATCGGTATTAGTAGGACCGATCCCGGGATCTGGATTCTTGGTGCATTGGGATTTCGTACCCCATAATGGTTATTACATTTCATCTTTTGGAATTCGTATGTAACAACCCGAAAATCTGGGCCAGTTTAAAATTTTTATTTTGGCAATTTTAGCGAATTTTGACTATTTAAAATGAATTATTTTAAATAAAAAAACGACGAGAAATTATTTTGAATAAAATTAAAATGTATATAGTTATATAGATCGACGATAGAATATAAATATTTATATATAATTATAAATAGAATTGAAAATGGCGCGGTAGTTCGATAATTCGATTTCAAACTTCAATTGAATGTACCGGGTGCAAAATAAACCGGATTTTAGTGAAACCAAAAATAATGGAATCTAATTGTGAATATTTTTCCAACGAATCCGAAAAATCAAAATTTCATAGCGGGAATCAAAAGATATGTCCAGTTGAAAATTCTGAATAGTCGCTATGGAATTCAGGCCCTTAAAATTGGGCATTTTGCAAACGACCTCGGATTTCGACGAAACCACTTTTGTTGGGTCCGTGATGTCAAGTTATTGCTATGTTTCAAATTTCATAATTTTTCGAATCAATATGTGAGCGTGGCAAAGGAAAACGCGTTTGACCAGTTTCAGTTGATTTTAATCGACTGGAAAATGGCCATTTTTCAAACGGTCTTAGAATTTGACGAAACTAGTTTTGTTAGGACCGTATTGGCAATACGAAGCTAGAAAATATTTTTCTGGAATTTTTCTAGTTAGTATGGGGCCCCGGTAAATTGAAATGTGCGTTTAACATTCAATATAGTGATTTAAATGTAAATTTGACGAAAACTGATCGAAATGATCGAACCAGCCTGCGATACATATCTCATTGTGTTCGGAATGGGGGTAATACGCTAGGGACGACAGTCGTTGGGTGTGATTCCGAGTTCAAACAAAAAGTCAACTTTGATGGGAGAAAAATAATAAATTAATTAATATATATATTCAATTACCCTACCCCCTTATCCCTCTTCTCTCTCCTCCTTTTCATTTCAGAACCGATTTGGAAAAAAAAAACAGAGCTCGACATCGCACCGTCGCCTCCTTCGTCGATGGCGCCACCGGAGGCTGGCCTCCCAGCGCCGCCTCCCTCCCCTTCGCGTTTCTCCTCCCCTCTCCTCAAATCCGCACCGAATCGAACTCGCGCGCCTCTCCCACCGCTCCATCCTCCGAACGCCTGTAGCCTGCCACCACCAGAAATAGCCCGCCGCCACCTTGCTGAGCACGCCTCCCCCCCTGACGCTGAAACCCCAAATCGATTTGAGCAAAACCCCTCCCTCCTTCACGAAGACGAGCCACCACAGCCCCCTTCGACCTCCCCAAGCCTGACGCCCTTCCCCTCGCCTCGCTGAACCCCCCCTTCTTCTAGGAAAACGCTGTGAGTTCTTCTTAGTCTTTATATTTATTTCCATTGTTTTAAAAACTAAAAACTTGTTCATTTTAAAATTGAAAATTTGTTCATTTAAAAACTGAAAACTTATTTTAAAAAGCTAAGATAGGAATGTTATATATGAAAAGGCAAGATTTTTAACATGAAGTTAAAGCGATAAAAACCAGATTTTTAACATGAAGTTAAAGCGATAAAAATCAGATTTTTAACATGAAGTTAAAGCGATAAAAATTCGATTTTTATATATTGAATAGCGAAGTAAAAATTCGATTTTTATATATTGAATAGCGAAGTAAAAATTCGATTTTTATATATTGAATAGCGAAGTAAAAATTCTATTTTTATATATTGAATAGCGAAGTAAAAATTCGATTTTTATATATTGAATAGCGAAGTAAAAATTTGATTTTTATATATGTAGTGAATACGGATGACGAAAGTGATGAAAGAAGAAACACGGCGAAGATTTCCTACATAAGAAGAGTCGTGGCGTTTGGATTAGCATATCTGTGAGAACTTCTCACTCTAAATTCTGTTTTTCTAGTTATATAAATATATACTAGGATGCAGACGGTGTTTAGTAGCACCTGACACCCGTCATCCACAGACCATGGATGGCTTGTTTGTTTAATTGTTTGGTTGTGTAGTTGGTTAGATTATTTGGTTTGAATTGAATTGTTTGGTGAAATGAAATTGATTTGATTGATGTGTGAATGGCGTGGGCCTTCACTAGACCGGGGATATGGCTAGGCCTTGTCCCGTTTCTAGTATCGTGCCGTTATGCCGCCGAAATTTTCTAAAAATAAAGATAACATTTTATTTAATAAATGAACTGAATAGAATATTCATAGGTTGAATAAAATAGTTGATCGTTAAAAATATAATTTTTAACGTAAATGTGAATTAATAAATATTCATTTACAAACCGGACGGTTTGTTTATGTACACCTATTTGAAGGAAATTGATTGGGACGATAAATTTTACACATCGCCCAACTGCACAAATAAAATCTGTGTTTGATGGTTTGAAACCCCACACGGGTATTGGGATGATATTTGATGTACACCAATCCCGACTGTTTAGTTGTATGTCGATCGATTGATTGACAGACTGTTATAAGCGTTAGATATTTATATTTGATGCTTATACATTGTAGAATGGACTTTGGATGATGGTTGATTATTTGTCATCGTTGATATATACATGTGTTGTAGAAAATCCATATAATTAACATTATATGGTAATTGTTTGGACCTCATTCCAGTTTTGAAAATAAAAATATTTGAAATAGAAATATTTGAAAAAGAAATATTTGAAATAGAATATTTGAAAATAGAAACATATGAAGCCGTGTTGGTTAGATTGACGCCATTTTGACGTGAACGATATTTATATCGATTTTATTCAAATTGAAGTGAATATTAAAGTGAATTGAAATTCTAATTTAAATGAATTCGAATTGAAATTGAATAGAAATGAATTCGAATTGAAATTGAATTGAAATCGATTTGAAATGAATTTAAAACGGATTTATATAAGAATATTCAATTTTGATTTGAAATTGAATATGAAGTTGAAACCGCTTTGAAAATGAATTGAAAAACGATTTATAAAGCACGTTTTGAATTGAAATCGACGAATTATATATTATATATATTATATATATAATATAATGGCCTGAATAGAACGCGCCGTGCCGCGGCAGTTCGCGAATTTCGACCATTTATTTCAAATGGACATTACGGGAGATCCGACCGTCGGATTCTCCTAAAACCGGAACCGTTGGGTTCGTATCGAAAAGAGCTCTCTAACGAATATTATAAATTTGAAATCTAACGGTTGGATTTGGAATTATGTCCAAATCAAATTTGGAAAAGGTCGCTGTAAGTGCAGTTCGATGGCCATTGATGGAAATCGACTGTACGGGCCTTGATAAAATTATTAAAAATAGTAATAATTTATGTAAAATCATAAGAAATGATTTGGGAAAAATTGGGATGAAAAACTCCATATTTGAAAAGATAAAAATAGATTTTTATCGAAATGAACTAGTTTTGAACTAGAATTATAATCCTATTTATTTTTAAAATAAATAAATCGAATTTGAAATGGTTTTGAAAATAACCAGAATTTCCAATGATTGCATTGGAGTGGATTTGAATCGAAATTGTCTTCGGAATATTTCGATGTTGGGTTTCGTGATTATACAGATGTTGTTATGGAAATTTGAAAGATATAGGTATATATATCGTTATTTCCAATACGATATTTGTAAATCGTAGAATTTGATATTGAATATAAGCCGATATATTTTCTATTCAGAGCCTTGTATTTAATATCAAATGGGATTTGGGTTTGTCGTGAATGGTGTCTTGACTAACACTGTTCTTGAACCCAATTAAGAAAAGATTAAATCTTTTTATTTAGATTTAATGAAGTGTACCAATTAAATAATATTTAATTGAATTGCTATTGATTTTTGGGTTTATCGTGAACAGTGTTCTAAATAACACTTGTTCTTTAACCCGATAATTAATGGAAAGTGGTTTTGGGTTTATCGTGAACCGTGTTTTAAACGACACTAATTCTTTAACCCAGTTAACGATTAAAACTAAGTGGAGTTTTAATGAATCTTTAATTAGATTGAAAAGATCGAGAATGGAGTATCACCAGTTTTACTCCAGGCGATAGTTAAATCTTTAATTAGATTTGAACGTGAAATGGTAATTGAATTTACCGATAACACTATGGTGTTAGATATGAAGTATTACCAGTTTTACTTCATGGGATGAATAGGTTGGGATTGGGAAATTAAAACAAATGATTACTTCGGTAAGGTTCGTTAATCCCGACTAGTTGAATCGAAATTCAAAAGATGATTAAAGAATAAATTCAAGGAATTTATCTTGGATAAAATTAATGGGAACCTTTCCCTATGAATGTGAAATTTAGAAATTAACTGTCGGTTAGCCAAGCAGAATGGTTTTTTGGATATTTATCTGATGTTGGTCTCGGCCTTCGGGGTTAATATTTGGGAAATTATTCTCTTGATTAATTTACGGTTAGTGACTGATGAATTGGAATGAGGCGTATGTTGTGTTTATGTAACACTTATTTAAAATATACGCGAGTTATTCGGAAAGACCGGGTTTATCCCATTCTGAATAACTGATACGACGATGAGTCAAAGATGAAGACGATGGTCGAAGACCGGAGGTCTTCACGTCGTTTGGGTGATTACTGATGATCTTGATTGGGCTGTACACCCAAGAAGATGGAAACAGTTGGTGATCGTCCAGACGTACTTGGAGATCGATGGATATGCGGGGTACTAGGTGCCTCCGGTTTCGTTCAGACCCAGAACGGACTTGTAAATGGACTGTGTGTCTGACATTGGATTTTAGTCCGTGTGATTGATCTCTATTAAATATATATCTGTTTGGCGGCGGAGAATTTATTCTCTTGCTTAACGCCCTTCTCTGAGACGTACGAGCTCAGGGGTTATATACTGATGGATATCAAACGCATGGAGTGAATTGCCTGTGTGACATGCTAAGATGCAATTGATCGAGGCTTCTGTTGAAAAGCAAAGTCTTGTGGTGATGATCAAAGCACAGCCTGTGTGGCATAGCTTTGTGTAACGTTGATTCGCGAGCCTCGCACCCCGGTTGTGAACCAAAAACGGGAGAGGACCTCAGGGAGGGCATGCGTTTCTTTCTAGCTAGGGTGGTGTCAGTGACCTACCAGCCCTGACATTTATATACTTTTCACCTATGTGGTTGTTGCTGTTGCGAGGCGCCTCGGTTTGATCGGACGATCTGGTTCCGATGGAGTCATTTGTTGGCTCATTTACGCCCCAAAGGGCGGGGAAACGTAGTGTTCAGGCATAATAATCCACATCGGTGGACCGGCCCTGACGATCCAAGGCTTGCCTGCGCGCTTGCCTGAGACTCGGGCTAGACAGTCTCAAATCGGTAGAGGACGATCCCTGGCCTCGGTTCATAGATGGAAATCCAATTTCCAAATACGTGACATTTGCGGTTTTAATTGTAGAACTAGTATGGCGACATGATATATGGTACCCATGCCGCCTATGATTGATACTTATGATTTGAAATTGTTTTATACACTATACACTGATAATAGTATCAAATGATTTGTTTTAAAACGTATCAAGCATTCTTTGGCTGTTATAAGGGAAAACCCTATCCCCCGGCTTGCGTTGCATTGTGTGATAGGACCTGGGTCTTATAACAGCTTCATTTTTCTTTATTTGGCATTGCGCTGTTTGTTTTATGCACTGGTATTCTTGGGAGAAAACCCGTTCCGCGTTAGCGGCGTGGTCCCTTGATTTACCTAACTTTAAAATAAAGATTAATAACTGTTTTAGTTCTCACACCAGTCACATGACTGACCTGGAGTTTATTGTTTTAACCTAAACTCTGGGTGCCCTTATTTTGACACGGGCAGCTAGTAGTTTTGGTTTTGCAGATTTATATTCACAGGATCCTGGTTTATAGCTGGAACGATATCCGGAAAGCTTTGTATCCGTATATCTCTTCTAGTTGTGTATTGTATTATTTTCCGCTGCTATGTAATTCATTGTAATCTCTGATAATTTGTGATGTATATTTCTGTGTAATATTTATTCATACTCTGTATATTCTTGTAATCTGATGCATTGTTGTAATATATAATGAAACGTTCTTTTGTATGCGTTCTACTTTGTCGTGTTCTCAAAACGATCAGGCGTTTCGAACGGTCTGGGTCGGTTTAGCGACTGGTACGGACCGAGCGAAATTCTCGATCGTCACATCGTATCATGGGATACGAGTTGGTAATGAAAGAAGCATAGTCAAATTTCTCTAAGGCTTTGGAATCGGTGGGATCATTTCCGTATCTGATGTGGCACTTCCAGGATTTGTGTGGAGCATTTCGTATTCCTATATACGAAATGAGGCAATGGAAACAAGGTTATCAGTATCAGTGATTGTATCATGGGATAATAAACGACATGGAAACATGGAGTGGAGTGCTTCGAAACAAAGCAGTAGAAATGGCTAAGTTTCGGGTTCAGAACCAGGGATACGAAAATATAGGGATACGAGTTATGTATCCATGTGCCTATAAATACTTCATCTCTTGGCTGTTTTCAGGATCTTTTAGCTCTTTTTCGCTACACATGGGATTCATGGATTTGGAGCTTTTTAATGGCTTCCTTCATGGTTTCTTCTTCTATGGAAATTTCTTTGGACTTGTGAATCTTTGTTTGGTATTTGGACTTCATTCTTGGACCCTCTTAGACATTGGAACATACTTTTGGACACAAAGCGTGCTATTCTCATACTATTGGATATAGAAGCTTCATGGAGGTCAAAGCTTCATTCTTGGGCATTGGGACTTTAGATGGACTTATTAGCCTTAAGAAAGGACTTTGCTAGCGTTAATAGTTACATTATAGACAAAAGGATTGAACTTGTAACTATATAGCATAGTATACATAGTTACCTCGAAGTGGACGTAGACATAGCTTGTCGAACCACTATAAATCTCTATGACATTTACTTTTTCTGCACTTCTATGAATGGATTATCTGGAACATATTGGTAATCGGGTGCTGGCTTGAGAGGACCAATTTCTCATGCCAACATTTTGGCGTTCCAAGTAGAGTTGACCACAACTTTGGATTTCTCGGAATTTTGAGTATGGTTAAGAGGAAGAAGGATACCACTCTTGCTCGTTTTGAAGGAGTAGAGATAGAAGGAAACCAGAAGGTTTCTCCTATTGAAAATATATCTGACTCGAGAAGATATGGATGTTCTGGTTAAAGGTTTGAATACATGCCTATAACGGCAAGAAGAACTCTTCAGAATACAACAGGATGCCATAAATGCTTTTGTGGCTAGGATAGAAGGATTTGGAAGGTTGACAGGCTAAGGAATTTAGACAGAAACGAGCATGCAAGGCGCTCACGATTTGCAAGACTTAGGGATAATTCCCCCAACTCAGCCCCAACCTAATATGGCTCTGCTCGGGGGCATCTCCCCCAGTCTTGGTGGGAGTGCGGTTCGTAATGCTCTGATTGGTCAGGCTATGCGATCTATAATTGGAAATGTTACTCAAGTGTCGGTGCGCGAAGGTATAGATGCTAGAAGAACTCCCACGGCTCTAGAAGTTAGGTTCGCACCCGCGATAACTCCACATGTTCGGATTGAAGCAGATGTTCAGGTTGGAAATCAACAAATCACTCAGGTGGGATCGGACACTGGGACATGGGTCCGAGATTGGAAGGTTTTAGGAAGTTGCTTGGAAATGGTAACTAGATCTCAATGTGATCCAATGGTTTACTTGAGGCGGAGTGTCTTAGCCATATTTGGACTATGTCACTCGTAGCTCATTCACTTAGGCTATCAGGAATTCTTAGAATCCACCAAATTTCAAATTGCTGGTGTTGGAGATTTTATTGTTAGGAAGGATCGTATCGTTCACTTGATGTGTTATGTGCGCCACGCGGAAGTGTTAGTGGCGTTGGATAACGTTATGGCGAAATTCTTTTCGCCTTACCTCATGTATATTGCTACTATGTTCGGCTATTGGAATCGAAAAAGAATGAAAGTTGGAATATTTAGATCAAGAAGTTCATTGAATAGTTCAAGGTCCATATTTCTCGACCTAAGATCATGATGACGCTCACAGCTGATTCCTTCTAAGGTTTTGATGGTTGATTTTTCTGTTATTTTGTATGAGATGGATTTCAAGATCTCGCTTCAACGGGAGCCACAACATGACCTTAGTGAATTTTACGTTGAACTAGATAGGTTTCTATGGGAAGAGGATGCTAGAACTGATAAGGAAGTTGTCAGGGTTAACATGATTAAGGGCGAAGGACCGTCCGATTCTGGTAAGGATAAAGGATAAGAGAAAATTTCATCTCGAAACGATAGGAATATGCAATGGAGGGAACCCAAATTACCTTTGTACATGGAACTAACTCATTCCCTGGAAAAAAATTACTTGGAAGTTCACCTGGTTTCTCCATTCAGAAAGTCCCCCATGAGGGAGCCCATACAAAGGGAAAGGGATTCTGGTAAACAATGCTTGTTTCATGAGCTTGAAGACCATAATACAAATGATTGCAGGCATCTTCAGGATATGGTTAAGGAGCATGTAAGACATGGCGAGCTAGCATAATATGTTAGAAATTTGCCTGTAGTATCGGAATAGGCATAGTTGCCTGCTCCGGCTCGTAATAGGAACGAGCTAGGATGTGGCTAGGGTGGATTAATCATCGACTGATGTGGCTTTCTCTGGACTTTTATTTTTGGTTGTTTGGTTTCTTGCTTTCTAATTCTTCGGGCTTTTGCACTTTGGATTTTGGTATTCCCACTTTTGGATTTTGGCATTTTGGCATTCTGACATTTGGAGTTTGGTGTTTCGACCTTTTGGCTCTTCAGTTTCGGTTACTTGGATATTAAAATTTTGCCTTTTGTCCTTCAAGTTTTCGTTTACGGATATTGTATCCTTGGTTATCTGGCTTTCACAACACCAGAAAGGCTAGTTTGTCATACTTATAACCATGAGGAAGAAGAATACTTACGGTTATAACCGTCGAGCCAACAACCATTGGTGATTTTTGTCATGCATATTATAACGGTTATAACCGTGATAAATACTAACGGTGAGTCTAATGGTTATAAACGTGACTTTATTACAGGTACTAACGGTTATAACCATTATACTATATAATTTTATCACGGTTATATACGTGATTTTATTTTATTTACTAACGGTAATAAATGTTAGAGAATTTTCTTTGCCAACGGTTAAAACTGTGATTTAATTTTAATTACTCATTGTTTTAAATGTTGTTTCTACTAAAATTATAATGGTTATAAACGTTGTATCATCAATTTCCCCAATGGTTACTGCCACATTTACCACGGTAATAACCGTGATAAACTACACATACAGAAAACATCCATATTTTGTATTAAATATACATAAGTAAATGGTCAGTTCTAACATTAGAGATCAAATATCATGCAGAACATACCAAATTTAAAATAGCAAATATACCAAATTTAAACTAGCAAACATAGCAAATGTTATACACCATCATTAACATACATAATAAGTTTTTAAATAAGATTCAACATATATATTTCTTCTAAATTCAGTCTTAACATACATATTATCTAGCATATTAACTTCAATCCTACCACTAGCTGCAACGATCTTGTAAGATTTATCAAACGCAAATTTGGAAGAATATTGCTTGTTCCTATCAAATAACAAATTAATAAAATGCTCTGATGCATTCTTCTCAGTAAGTATCACATCAATAATATGTCGCACTTTATGACTGCTCCAATACTCTAATGCAAAAAGAATCGACTTCTTGTACCATTCCGGTCTTTCATCATCACCCTTTTCATTCATATATATTCCTCGATGGGATCAACATCATCTAATATGTGCTTTATTTTGGGGGGGGGGGGGGGGAGGGGTAATTTTACCTCGAATAAATTTGATATAAGCAAGCTTTTCTAAAACTGTTGATCTTGTCAATCGTGCTGGAGGTTCACTATTCTCTATGGACTTATACCACCCATGCTTCAATGCCCTATACGAATGACCATACTTCAAATATCTTCTATACTTCGTATAAACAATCTTATTACCAATGCGCTCTGATTCTGTCTCTATAGCACAAATAGGACATGCTTTATAACCATGTGTTACACAACCAGATAAATTCCTAAAGGCATGTAGATCGTGAATTCCCCATAACAACATTGCTCTAAGAGTGAAAGACTCCTTTGTATTCATGTCAAATGCAGGCATTCCTTCTGTCCATAATTGCTTCAACTCATCTACAAGAGGTTCCAAATACAAATCAATATCTTGACTTGGTGCTTTTGGTCCAGGAATTAATAAGGACAACATTTGAAACTCCAGCTTCATGCATAATGATGGCAGTAAGTTATAAGGAACCATATAAACAGGCCAACAACTATAACTACTTGATTGGGTTGTATTAGGATTGAACCCGTCGGTGGCAATACCAAGCCAAATATTTCGTCCATTTCTACTAAACTTCGACCACTTATTCTTGTTTAATCTCCATTCAGCCGAGTCAATAGGATGATGCATGCGATTCCAACAAGGTTGGGCTTCACTATGCCATAATATTTTTTGAGCTATCCACAGTATAGTGTACAACCTTGTTTATCTAAGAGTTAATGGAAAATATTTCAAAACTTTTCGAGGTTGTTTTGTCATTTTTACCACTTCTCCTTTCTTTTTAGTATTAAATCTTGAAGTGTGAAAACGAGGACATTCCACTGCATTACTTTGCTCTTTCCAAAACAATATACAATCATTTTCACATGCATGTATAAACTCTGCTTTCATTCCTAAATCTTTTAATATTTCCTTCATTGTTGAGTACTTCTATGGTATTGTATTTTTTTTGGAAGCCACCGTTTCAATCGTTTCAATAACTCGGTCATACTATTTCCGGACCAATTAAAATCTTTTTTCAAATTCTGAAGCTCTATCATGAAACTTAATGTTGCGATATCATCTTCACAAGAAGGGTATAATTTTTCATTTGCTATTCTTTTGTACTCATGATACTTTTTCCAATGGTTACCATCACTAATCCCTTCTATGCCATATGCATCATCAACAAGATCTCCAAGAGCGTCTCCTATATGGTTTTCCTCTCGAAACTGGTTAAGATTACAAGCCTCGTGACATTCGTGTAGGATTGACAACTATGTCATTGCCGCTTCTCTCACCATGAAAAACCCATTCATCATATGTTTGATTCATACCATAAACGATCAAGTGTTTCTCTACTGAACTAAAATGCAACTTTTTTGAATTTCTACACTTTATGCAAGGACAACTGTATAGTTCGAAGTCGGGTGGTGAATTAAACTTTGCGAATTCAATGAAATTTTGAACTCCTTGTATGTATTCAATATTATTTCGATGTCGAATTCTAATCCACTCTTTCAACGTTGGCTTTATATTTAGCAAGAAATTTTATTTGCCCTAAATAGACACAAAAATACAACATTGTCATCATGAAACTAATTAATAACATATATGATTGCAACAACTATGCAGTGGTATAAGCTACTGTTCACTCACACTTATAACAATATACATTGCAAACATTGTCATCATGAAAAAACATAAATTAACTTATAGACACAAAATGACTGGAAGACCTCAAAAACAAGTTTTATTATGTATATGTAGCATTTGAAAACATTCTTATATAAAGGGACACGAGTATTTAAATGTCAGTCATAACTGTTCAAATTTGAACAACCAAATAATTAAGTAAAAGAAAAGAAAATAGCAGTAGTCTAATAGATATTTTTTTATTTTGTTAGAATCAACAAATGTTAATGATCAATAATTACAGGTATTAATAGAGCAACATGATATGATTCTCGTAACAAAAACACAGCATAATTTCCTGTCCATCATCAATCACAAGCCATAACATTAGTTTTGGATTTTGCTGCGTAGCATTTACCGAAATGTTGAATACATGGAAAAACCAAAGCACTAGTAATTCATATTGATGCATTTTACATCAAAGATCCCTAATAAGTTTACTTTGATAGGTAGTCAAATGTTCTGATCTGTCAAGAAATATGCAAATGATGTATTTGTTTAATAGTAGAGGTAATTTATGTATAAGCATGTTTTTCAAACTAATAGAATGTGAAACTTCACTATAAAAATAAGTTCCTATTTAAATAATGTGTGTGATACGTACTCAATCAAATGATACATATTTATACAAGCACATGAAAATGAAATATGGCAACAATTACTGAGTAGAAGTCTCCTATGAAACTAAGATGCTTGAATTATCGTGAAATGCACTAAATTTATACGGGAATATAATTCCATTCAAACAAATTCCGTAGAGTTTTCTTTTTCTAGCGTTAAGCAATTAATGATTTTCAGTAAACATCAAAATCCAATATGTCTGTGTAGAATCAAGATAGATAAACAGATGTGATCCTTAGTGAACCTTGAAAATTTATACAAGTAAAAAAAATGTACTTAAGATAATTTAATTTCATCTACCACTTAGAAGAGTTAGGTGAGTCACATACCCAATTAGTGTAGAAAGTAAGGGCTGACTTCGTGTATGTTGCTTGAAATAAGTAGCAAGACCAACAAACAAAATTGAGGTATCAGACATGAAATTTATCTCAAATGATAATGGAACCTAAATCAATGTTTACAAAAGTAGGTAATTCTACATCATAGTTCTGTTTATATCAGTATTATCATATACATCCTTCATCCTCAACACACATGCACAAATAGACACAAAAAAAAGAAGCAAGTTCATGTATAAATGCTTGTGCCTTCGATAAAAAATTCTTCCTTTGATGTTAGTTGATTTCATATGATGGATAGTTAAAAAATAATAATATTTGCTTATGATTATTTTTCTGAAATATATACTAAATTCCCTCGTAGAGTGGACAACTTCAGTAGGCATTGTTTGTTGTATATGAAAATAATAATAAAGTATCTCATAATTTTATATAGTTCGTACTTTTTTCCACTGCATACATGAAATATGATAAACATTCAATTTTCTAAGAACATCAATACTATGTTTATTCATCTAACTTGATATAGCCTTTCTGGTTAAGGATTCATATACGACGGATCCTAGATGTATGAAAGATTGTGGTTTCAAATGTAAAATTTGTCACATAGCAATTATATTTGTATAACTTCTCTTTTGGTGCGTACTTAGGAAAACTCGTGCATTCTTCTGTCTTCTAACATTCAATTCTACTATCGATTTTTTTTGTTACATTTTGGATGTTGAATTGACAAAAAAGAAGGTAAAAAGATAATGGTAGACACTATAGTTAACAACATAATTTATACTTAGCTAGTAAAATTTCATCGTTGTACCAAATCAGTTTCATGTTATGGATTTTTTTTGATAAGAATGGTGTAGGGCTGTCAAAATGCAACCCAAACTCATTAATCCAATTCTTTAACCAATTTTAATATTAATATTGGGTCAAAAACAGAAGATGTTGTGTCTTTCTCAATTGAAAATTTCTATTTTGATTTTTTGCTCTAAAGACTCGAGGTTTCTTCAAAATCCCCACTCAACTCAAATCAAGTTCTTCGTGGTTGGAACCTCTAGTCAATCTAAAAGGTATGACAGTTGAAATGGTCATGTCTATACTTTATTGGATTTTTTTATTGTACATGAGTTTCCTCTAGGAGGAGAACATACTAGGGGAATACTTGATTTCCCCTTCCCTTCGTAATTTTTTTTCATTCTTCACCGCACGCCGAGGATGTCGTCTATATAGTTTTATCCTTCTTTTTTCTTCATCCTCTAATGCTTAGGGTTTGAAGTTCGAGGGACCAAAACCAAGGTTTTCAAAATGAATTTAAAATTGTAAACCGCATAATTTAAAACACAAGTTAAAACAGGATTTAAATTATCAATCGTAGATTCAGAATATGCACATTTAAAGACAATTTGATAGTATCATTAGATAGTTAAGGAGAAGAAAAGGACTACAAAGCAGAACACCGCATAAGATACTCAACACACTACTCTTATTGAGATTTTAGAAGAAGAAAAATCAACATAGTCTTACTATGTGGGTTTAAGTTGTTTATTAAATGTGCACATTACCATGCACAGTCCCATGACAAAAATTGTGTATGATGGTTAAGGAGGAGAACAGGACTACAAAGCAGAACACCACATTAGATGCTCGACACACTACTCTTAACTGGTATAAGTGTAAATACTGAGTATAATGAACTGTAATGAGCAGGGAAACTGATTGTGCTTTGCTTATGTTAGAATAACAATGTGCATAAACAGAAATCTCATTGAAGCTTAATAATCTAAATTAAACTAGCTAAATCCTGGAAATCAAGTACACTGCTTGGTTTCCTAGTTGAATACCAGATAATCCTACATAAACATTATATTACAACTTCCAGTAACTGGAACAACTCATGATAACATAAGTGTTGTACCAATAACTTGTTCCTTAACGAGTCCCACGTTATATTTTATTTGTTATACCAAAAGAATAAATGCACTGCATCTTTCAAATAGAACTCGACTATCACAAATATTATGGGTTTTCCTATAAATAATGGAGCATTACAACATCATTCTACCCATTCCTACCAAATGCATTGTTGCCTACAGTTGCATAGTTAGAGAAAGAAAGTGGGATATCAAGCAATTCTAAAACTGGTTTTGATATTAAATTGTTGTTATATTTAAAACTAATTTTGACCCACGATATTCTACATCTAAACCTAAGATTTAAATAATGAAAACCTAATCGTTTCCAACAATGAAAACCACGAAATTCTACATCTAAACCTAAATTTTTTATATTTCAACAATGAAAATCTAATCATTTCCAATGCCATACCTTGACCACAGCAGAACCTCGATTCCAACAACAGACGAGACAAGATCCAAATTTAGTCACAACCGATTTTGGGAGAACCAAAACCTAATCGTTTTCTTCAAGCACTGAAAAAGTGTTTGTGTGATTTGTTTCGTATGATGTGGAAGCGTAATAAACTCGATAATAGGGAAACGACTATTTTGCCTAAGGTAGTTGAATAAGGTAGCATAATTAACCGTGAGTAGATACAATTATGGTTATAACCATTAGTCTTTTGTCACAATAATAACCGTGATAATCACCAGTGAAATAAGTGTGACAAACGAGCCTATTTGGTGTACTGTTTGGATGGTTAACTCGGCCAACTCATGTATGGGATTAGGACTTAATCCTAGGCATGCTTTGTAACCATCCATTTTATATTAATATATTCCTTTGGATTTCTGGCTTAGTATGGCTAAGTCGGCCTACCCATATATTGGATTACGATTTAATCCCTAGGCATGCTCTACAGCCGATGATAAATCGTCCCCTTCATACTTAACGAGACTTAATGAACTTGGAATCAAAAACAGCTAAATCTACCTACCCATGTACATGAACTAGTGAGATCCCTAGGAATGCTCTTTGCTGATGATAAAACATTAATTTTTCCTTTGATTTTATTAAAAACTTGGAAGTTTTTTAAAACTCTGATAAAATTACTTCGCTCGTAAGGACTTTGCTTGCAAAGTATTAAATCTGGAGTTAGAATTGCAAATTTTAAGGACTTCGTGAAGTAAGGAATTTTCTCGCTAAGTATAAATATGGTCCCTGAGTAAGAATTTTGCTTTGGATTTGATAGACCGTCTTGCCAAGACTTAGCAACGTCGCCTTGTCTAGTGGTGGGCAATGTCTTTGCATATTTGGTTCTGTGTTGTTCTCTTAGGACTTAGCAGGCAACACATCGTTTTTCAAGTTACTCTCGAATGGCCTTGACAGGGCTTGGCAAGATCATGGCACGACCATGGACTTTGCTCAATTGGTCGTGGGTTGTTTTTTTAAGACTTGGCAAAGCAATTCATTGGGTTCTTTGCCGGTATGGACTATACCAGCTCTGGTTATTCTAGATCTCAGATTCTCTTTGGTTATATGGTTATTGGTTACTATAGTTTCCTGGATTACTTGGTTATTCTGGTTTTCCAATTCTCGAATACTCTGGTTCTGACTTTCTCTTATAATACGATCTGGAGTACGATGGATTTCTATGGGTTTTAATTTCTGGTTTTCTATTTAATAAGTTCCGACGCGATCGTGATTTCTTGGGTTTTTGGTTCTCAGCTATTAGATTTCTATTCGGACATCTTTTGGATTTTGAGTTTTGGATTTATGAACTTCTGGATTATACAAAACACGTCTTCCATAGAAAGATATGTTTCGAGGGGAGTGTGTTGAACCATCTTTTTACAGGGCAACCATACGTCAAATTCTGGCCATCGAAGTGATCAAGGCTCGAGTATGAACTCAAGAAAGTTAGGAGCTATTTGGTGGTACAACTCGTAGAAGTTCAAAAGGTGGTAAAATTTGGCTAAGTATCGCGGGATCGGTATTGATAGGACTGATCTTGGGATCAGTATTCTTGGTGCATCGGGATTTCGTATCCCACATTGGTTACGCAATTTCATCTCATGGAATTCATATCATGGGATACAAATTGTTGATGAAAGAAGCAGGATTGAATTTCTCTAAGGTTTTAGGGATCGGTGGGATCATTTTCATATCCCCAATGTGGAACTTCTAGGATCGGTGTGGAGCAATTCGTATTCTTAGATATGAAATGACAAATGAGGTAATGGAAAGAAGGTTATTGGGATTGATGATTGTATCATGGGTTACGAAATGGCTTGGGAACATGGAGTGGAGTGCTTCGAAACGAGGCAATGAAAATGGTTAAGTCCCAAATTTTGTATCGATTCCGAAATACGAAAATTTGGGGATACGAATTTCTGTATCCCTATGCCTATAAATACTCCATCTCTTGGTTGTTTTCAGGATCTTTAAGCTCATTTCTGATGCACACGAGATTCTTGGATATGGAGCTTTTTAATTTCTTTCTTCATGGCTTCTTCCTCCATGAAAACTTCTTTAGGCTTGTGAATCTTCATTTGGCATTTAGACTTCATTATTGAACCCTCTTGAACATTGGAGCGTGCTTTTAAACACAAGGCTTGCTATTTACATACTATTGGACATAGAAGCTTCATGGACATTAAAGTATCATTCTAGGACATTAGGACTTTAGAGTGGACTTATTAGCCTTAAGTAAGGACTTTGTTAACATTTATGTTGTAACAAAAGGATTGGACTTGGATTTTATTTGTAACTATACAGCATAATATACATAGTTACCTCGGAGTGGATGTAGGCAAAACTTTCCAAACCACTATAAACCTCTGTGTCATTTACTTTTTTCTACACTTCTGTGATTGGACTGTTTGGAATATACTGGTAATCAAGTGTTGGAGAGAGGACCAATTTTCTACATCAGCAATACAGAACATCTCTTTTGGGATGTTGGATTTTGCAATATGGAATTAAAAGAAATCTAAAACATCTCGTAAAGAGACTAATATATGCACACATCCACAAACATGTTACATGGGTTTTCCCATTATAGAGTACATGAACGTATTTTTAACTGAATAGCCAAGCAAATGCGCACTAAAATAATTTATTAAAACTTCGCGTTTTACAACAAAATGTAATTAGTGAAAAAAATATAGCACTAGTTCAAAATTCAAGTTTGAGTTATATTGGCAATAAGAAAGCAACAGAATTAAACTAAAGCTACATACAACATTGTTAAATTAGATTTTGCATTGTATAAAATATATAAGTTGATCATATATACTTTTCCATATTTGAAATAAACATTGGAGGAAAACAGTTTGAACTAATTTAAACATATAACCTGAAAAGAAATAGAAGAGACACGAACTAAAGCGTCGTTTGATTTCATACTCTATAAATATTGAATACCCCTTTCTCAGCCTAAAATTTATTTATTATTATTCGACAAGTGTTTGAAATTTCATAAACGAGATATCTTCAGGATACTTTCTCAATATTATATATGAATATAAGGATGAAGGTAAGGTATAACTAATTTGAAGTTTTTTGAATTCTCTTGAACGCATCATCATTATCTCATATGATGATTTGTTTCTCTCTTTTAACCTCTCGAAGATGTAAAATTCTATCTCTTTACACAGTTTCAAAAAAGCTTCGAGCATTAATTCATGAATTATTTCATGTTCGTTAGTAGACGAACTTTAGGTTCTCCCAATGCAAGTATGTGTATCAAGTTCACTAATTTATGATGAACTTATGGTTCTCAAACTTTTTGAAAACTCCGAGTTTAGAAGCTTTTATGTTTTTATTGGTAAAAAAATACTAATAAGATTTCAAACTTGTAAACTCAATCAAAAATCATTTAATAATTCAAAACTTCAAGTCTCAAATTTTAAGTTATATAACTTCTACTAAAAAATTTATTTTTACAACTTCATGTTGTTTTTCAAACTTATTTATTTGCACAACATCAAATTTTGTTCAAACTAATTTCTTCCATTATATCAAATATTATTTCAAAAATACAAATAATGTTTGTTCTTATTCTAAACATAAACACTCACTATCATTTAATTTGCTATAACCAATGCACTCAGTAAATTTATGGTAAGGTAATTTAAATCTATAACGACCCGAGAGAATTTCGACCCCGAAAATCAACATAAACACCATGTCAATTATTCAAGTATCGAAAATACCAGGTCAATAATAGAAAGAAGTTAGAGGGTGAGAAATAGAAAGAAAGAAAATAAGGATAGAAGAAGAAGGAGAACACAACAGAACATAATCAGAGTAAACACGAATCTCACAACGGAACGAATAAATTATAATATATAACATAACTTTGAAATACAAAATTGTATTTGTACTTGCATGCATCATCAGAGTACAACTAATATATCATAATGGAAATAACTCTAAATAATTAACGGTAAATCCTCCTGCTTTAAGCTCCTCCAAGCAAATCTATAAAGCCTAAAACACTTGACTGCCCGTACAAATTTGGGCACCTAAGGGTTTCGCAGAAAACAAGCAAAATAAACTCTGGGTCAGTCATGGAATTGATGTAAGCAAATTCCAACCATATTGTTTAAGTTCGAAAAACCTTTTAAAAGAAAAGGATAATAGTAAGACTAGCCCACACATAAACCTGGATGGTTTTTACCTTACTATACCCCAAAACATTTTTGATACGAAAATCCAATGATATTACAATAATGTTTATCAAATAAATAACCAAATAGCAGAACGCTTGCATCTCATGCTCCACATACATAGTATAAAATCAAAAATCGCAGGGTGCTTTTTGGAGATTGGATTCCAATTATGAAAAGGTATGGGACCACCTTCCGATCAGTGTACTCTAGAGGGGATACACTGGGGTTCAACAAGAACATCTTGCAACCCGGTCACACATGACTGACCACTCATTCAGCTTGAGCGTATCGAATATATTGTCACCCACAGTTGTCAGCTGTAATAACCTGGAAAATTAGAACCAATTTAAAATTTTATTTAAAATTTTTATTTTGGCAATTTTAATGAATTTTGAATATTTAAAATGGTATATTTCAAATAATAACGACTATAATTTATTTTGAATAGAATTACAACGTATAAATTTATTTAAATCGAAGATTAGAATATAAATATTTATTTTAATTATAAAAGGAATTAACGGTAGTTTGAAAATCCGATTTCAAATTTCAAATTTCAAATGATTGTTCGGATTCAAAATAAACCGGATTTTAGTAAAACCAGAAATATTAGAATCTGTTTGAAAATATCTTTCCAACGAATCTGAAAAATCCATATTTCATAGTGGGAATAAAAAGTTATGTCCAGTTGAAAATTCAGAATAGTCGCTACGAAATTTATATAATATATAGCCCTTAAAAATAGCGATTTTGCAAACGTCCTTCGTTTTCGACGAGACCACTTTTGTTGGATCTGGAATGTCAAATTATTGATAGGTTCCAATTTTCATATTTTTTGGAATTAATATGTAAGCGTGATGAATTTAAACGCGTTTGGTAATTTCAATTTGAATTTAATCGACTGGAAAATGACTGTTTTTCAAACGGTCTCCAAATTCAACGAAATTAGTTTGGTTAGGACCGTATCGTCAAAACATAACTAGATTTATTTTTTGGGAATTTTTTGAGTCAGTATGTGGCCCTGGTAAATTTAAATGTACGTTCAAATTTAATATATATTAATTTATGTAAAAACCCAGAATTTTGGAACCAATTTAAAAAAATTTATTTTAGCAATTTTAATGGATTTTGAAATTTTAAAATGATTTATTTTAAATAATAACAATTAAAAATTTATTTAAATCGAAGTTATAACGAATATATTTATTTTAATTATAAAAGGAGTTAGAAATAGAGTGGTAGTTTGAAAATTTGAATTTGAACTTTGACTGAATGTACAGGAGTCAAAATAAATCAGATTTCAGTAAAACCAAAAATATATAAATCTGTTTAAAAATACCTTTCCAACGAATGTGAAAAATTGAAATTTTATAGCGGGAATAAAAAGTTATGGCCAGTTAAATATTTAGAATAGTGGCTATGGAATTTATATATATATTTTAATATAATAAGTAGCCATTTTGCAAACGACCTCCATTTTCGACGAAACCACTTTGGTTGGATCCGGAATGTCAAATTATTGCAAGATTTTAATTTTCATAATTTTTGGAATTAATATGTGAGCGCAGTAAATATAAACGTGTTTTATCAATTTCAGTCAAATTGGATCGACCAGAAAATGACCATTTTTCAAACGATCTTCAAATTCGATGAAATTAATTTTGTTAGGACCGTATTGTCAAAACATAGCTAGATTTATTTTTCGGGAATTTTTGGAGTCTGTATGCGGCCCCGGTAAATTTAAATGTACTATCAAAATAAATAATTAAATGTTTTATATTTTAAATTAAAGAAAAGTGGGCTGAAACAATCAAACTTGATGACGGGACTTAGTCCATTGTGTCCGAAATAGAGGTATTTGGCTAGGGACAACATTTGTTGGGCTGAATTTGGAGCTATTAGAAATTAACGGGTTCTTTTGTGAAAACTAGGAATTAAATATTTTAATATTATAAATACCATACCCTTATCACCAAACCCTAGGAACCCTAATCCACTAAGCAGCCACCGCCCACTTTGATCAATGGCCGGTTTTCTCCAAAAAGAAAACGTTAAAATATCCCAATCCAAATCGTATTTCAACATGAATCCAAAGCAACAATTGAAGAGAAACGTCCACTCTTTCAGTTCATACGGCCATGATCAGTTTTCCACTACCGATGGTGCTGGAATCAAGGCTCGAACGGGATGACTTTGCACGCGGATTGAGGCGTTGAGGGGGGACCGGACTTCGCCAGGTTCGGGGCAATGTGAGGAGGTGTTGGCAGCTCTGAGGTGGTGCGACCAGATCGATGGACGACAGCTCCGTTTGGCGTGCGACAGGAGGAATACGAGGTCGACTTTGGGTTTCAGTGTGCTCCAGAGACAGTAAGGGAGAAGGAGGATTAAATCCTTTAATGATGTAATTAATTAAATTAATTATTATTTAATTATATAAACTATAATTAAATGTTTAAATATATGTATCTTGGTCATACAAACACAGAAATGGACGAGATCGGATGCGTTGAAACCGTAAATTCCAGATCAACATGATAGAACATTCTGGAACAAGAGCAGAAGCAGTTGGAATTTCTCATAAAATTAAACGTTGTTTAATTTTATTTAAATCAACCGATCAAGGTGAGATTTCATATTTAAATAATTCAAAATAAATTAATTATTATCGTGTTTAGAAATTCTTGCATGTACGTGATTTGATTTAAATTGATTGATGTTGTTATGATGATTTGATGGAATATTTTGTTGTATCAGAATTGACAAAATAAAATTTTCATTTTATTGAATTAGAATTGTCATATAAAAATATCATTTTGTTAGAATCATGTTATGTTAATCAAAAATGCCATTTATTTAGAATCATGTTATGTAAATTAAAAATGCCATTTATTTAGAATCATGTTATGTTAATTAAAAATGTCATTTATTTAGAATCATGTTATGTTAATTAAAAATGTCATTTATTTAGAATCATGTTATGTGAATTAAAAAGGTCATTTATTTAGAAAATGTTATGTGAATTAAAAATGTCATTTTATTAGAAAATGTCAAGTTGAAATAAAAATGTCATTTTATTAGAAAATGTCAAAAAATGTCATTTTATTAGAAAATACCATGTTGAAATAAAAATGTCATTCTATTAGAAAATGTTATGTTAAAATATGTCAATGATAAAATTTACATTTTTATAGTGCATGTAGAAATGATTAAAATGATCATTAGTTAGAAACACAAAAATATGTTAAAGATTAAAACATTATCATTATTATGTTAACAATATTTGAAAACTGATCGTAGGTTAAAAATATGATGTGTGCTAGATTAAAACATTATCATAATAACATTGATATTAATGTGGTAGTTGAAATTGTATTATAAATATTCATTTATAATTTTAAACAGTGAAAATTTGTTAAATAGATAGTAATTCAAACCGAATTATAATTGGTTAAATTTATTAACCAATGATGTGTTTAAATAAACCGTTGTTGTCTGAAAACCCCACACGGGTATTGGGGTGATATTTGACATACACTAGCCCCAATATTTAGTTATATGTCAATCGATGAATTGACAGTCTGTGATGAGCGTTATTTATTTATTTTAATGCTCAAACAATTGTAAAACTTCACTCTGGATGTGAATGGATTGTTTAATGATTATTTATCATTATTGTTATATACATGCGATGTATGAAGTCCATATAACTGAAATTATATGGTAATTGATTGAGTCGCATTACGATTCAGAATGTTTTTAAATAAAGGATATTAAAAAAAATAAAGAATCTTTTAAACAAAGAATATTTTAAAATCAAGAGTATTTTAAAATAAATTTAGTAAAGAATAAAATTTTGATTTTTATGTCCATCTTTGAACGGACACAAAAATATAAAAATATGAAGACGATTAAGTATAGAAATGCATTTTTAACCCAAACGGTCTTATCAATCAATTTTATACATTTCATAATGAATTCGAAAAGTAGTGATTTCAAAATCTAATATTTTGAAAATATTAATATTTTATTGTGATAAAGATATAAAATATTCAATATCGATTTAAAATTGAAAATGAAGTTGGAATCATTTTAAGATAAATAAATAAACAATTTATAAAATACGATTTAAATGGAGATTGATGAAATATATATTATATATATTTAATGGCCTGAATAGAACGCGCCGCGCAGCGACCATTTGCGAATTTCGACCATTAACTTCAAATTGATGTAGCGGGAGATCCGACCGTCGGATTCCCCTAAAACCTGAACCATTAGATTCGTATCAATATGAGATTTCCAATGAATATAAGAGTTTTGAAATCTAACGGTTAGATTTGGAATTATGTCCAAATCAAATTTGAAAAAGGTCGTTATGGATGCAGTTCGGTGGCTGTTATTGGAAACTGACTGTACGGGCCTTGATAAAATTATTAAAAATATGGTAAAATTATGTAAAATCATAATTAATAATTTGGAAAGATTTTGGATGAAAAATTCCATATTTGAAAAGGTAAAAATATTTTTTAATCGAAATGAACTAGTTATTAACTAGAATAAATCTTTAAATTAAGATTTAATGAAGCTTTCCAATTAATTAATATTTAATTGGAATTAAATAACATGAATTAGATTTTGGGCTGTCGTGAGGGGTGTCTTAAATAACACTGTTCTTAAATCCCGTATGAAAAGGATAAATCTTTTAATTAAGATTATAGTTTCCAATTATATTTTAGTAATTGGAATAAAATGAAATGTGAATTGGGTTTATCGTGAACTGTGTTTTAAACGACATTTGTTCTTTAACCCAATTAATAGTGAAAATATAATTTGGAATTTATAAATCTTTTATTAAGATTTAAATGGAAATTTTCCAAAGTAAGGTTTTCCAATTTTATATATTAAATTGGAATTGAATGGAATTCGATTTGGTAATAATCGAGATGAGCTTCTTTAAAAGAAGACCGTTGTTATATATGAAATTTAAAAGGCTTTGCCGTTATTCCATTTATATCATTCGTCTGATACGGGAATTTATATCGATTATATATTGATTTGATTTCTATGAAAATTCCCTATATATGGAAGATGAATTTGGGTTTATCGTGAACTTTGTTTTAAACGACATTTGTTCTTTAACCCAATTAACAGTGAAAATATGATTTGGAATTTATAAATCTTTTATTAAGATTTAAATGGAAATTTACCAAAGTAAGGTTTTCCAATTTTATATATTAAATTTGAATGGAATTCGATTTTGTAATAATCTAGATGAGCTTTTGTAAAAGAAGACCGTTATTATATATGGAATTTAATAGGCTTTGCCGTTATTCCATTTATATTATTAGTCTGATATGGAAATTTATATCGATTATACATTGATTTAATTTTTATGAAAAATCCATATTTAATGTTAGATGATTTTGGGTTTATCATGAACTGTGTTTTTAATGACATTGGTTCTTTAACCCAGTTAAAGACAAGATTTATTTCTTAAAGCTGAATAATCATAAAGTAATGATTTTTGATATTAAAACCGAATTGGAGTTTTAATGAATCTTTAAAAAGAAGATTAAATTTAAAAGAATTTATCTTTGATAAAATTAATGGGAACCTTTCCCTAATAATGTGAATATTTTATTAAAAGAATATTATGAATTGGAATGAGGCGTATGATGTGTTTCTATAGCACTTAATTATTGATTATAAAATACGCGAGTTATTCAGAAAGACCGGGTTCAACCCATTCTGAATAATTACTACGACGATTAAAAGTCGAAGATGAAAACGGTGGTTGAAGACCGAAGGTCTTCACTTCATTTAGATGATTACTGATGTCTTGATTGGGAGGCATCCCAAGACAAGGTAAGAAGTGGTGATCGTCCAGATGTACTTAGAGATCGATGGATATGCGAGAACCTCTCTCATGTATTGGATATATGGGACGAGGAATAAGGTGTCTCCGGTTTCGTTCAGACCCAGAACGGAATTGTAAATGGATGGTATATCTGACGTTGTATTCCTTTATGTAGTATTCGTTGATCTCTGCTAAATATAAATCTGTTTGGTGGCGGACAATTTATTCTCTTGCTTAACACCCTTCTTCGAGACGTACGAGCTTAGAGGTTATATATTGGTAGAAATCAATGGTATGGTATGGACTGACAATGTTGCATGCTAAGATGCAAATGATCAAGGCTTTTGTTGAAAAGCAGAGCCTTTTGGTTGATGATCAAAACATAGCTTTATTTAGCATAGCTTTGTGTAGCGATACTTCGCAAGCCTCACACCCCAGTATGAACCAAAAACGGGAGAAGGATGGCAGGGAGGACATGCATTTCTTTCTAGCTAGAAGTGGTGCCATGGTATGGAGCCCTGAAATTTTACTTATGTGGATGATGGAACGAGGCGCCTCGGATTTGAGTCCCTAGTGGCTTTTTATTTACGCCCCATAGGGCGAGAAAACGTACTGTTCAGGAATAACTGATCCACTAAAGTATTTGTGGACCGACCTTGTTGCTCCTAGGTGCAGTTGCGGCTATATCCTGAGACTCGGGCTAGAGAGTCTCGAAATCGGTAAGGGCGATCCCTTACCTTGGTTTATGATGGAAATCCAACTTCCAATACGACACCATACGGTTTTGATTGTATAACTAGTATGGCGACATAGTATATGGTAGCTACGCCGTCTATGATTGATACATTATGATTGAAATGTTTTTGAAACATATATACACTAATAATAATATCAAATCCGTTTTATCGTATCAAGCATTTTTGACCATTATAAGGTAAAACTCTATCCTCCGGTTTGCATTGCATTGTGTGATGGGACTTGAGTCTTATAATAGTTTCATTTTTCTAAAAAGCATTGCGTTGTTTCACGATTTACTATATTTCTTGCACTGGAAATCCAATGGAGTAAATCCGTTCCACGTTAGCGGCATGGTACTATGATTAGCCTTATTATTATTAGATAAGTTAAGTAAGATTTCTCATACCAGTCCCATGACTGACTCGTAGTTTGTTTTACTTGCAAACTCGGGTGCCCATATTTTTCACACGGGCAGTCGAGTAGCTTATTTTGCAGATATATTGAGCGGGATTCTGGATCGAAGCTTAAAGCTGTGTCCAGAGCATTGATAGTCTTCCGCTGTATTAGCTATTAGTTCTGCTGCATTGTATTACATTTATTGTAAATTATCTTCCGCTGTATTATATTCGATGTACTCTGATATCCTGTACTCTGATGTAACATTATTATGATGTTTATAAAAGTTTTCTGTTATTTATTCTGATGTGTTGTATACCCAAAGTTAGTGTATCCGGCGATTTCCCGCGAGGGGAATTTTCGGGTCATTACATGTGGTATCAGAGCTTTGGTGAATCCAAATCTTTGGGGTACAACTCGTTAGAACTGAACAAAAGACTCATCAGAGGTAGGAATAGTAATATCCTATAAAAGAATACTCATTAGTGAAAGGATCAATAGTATTCTAGAATGAGAAAAATCGTTAGAAATGGGGATAGAAATGCCCAAGAATGAGTTGAGAGTGACAAGTTTATAATTAACTTATTTGTGATTATATATATAATCCGATCTAAGAAAATATGTTTTTTTGAATATATAAAAGTTATATGTATTTATAAAATTAATTAACTAATTGATTGATGACTGTGTTGTGTGATTATTAGTTCAACTAATAAAATTATTGAAACCAATAAAAGAATGAAAGTTGAGTTGGTTAATTAAACAACTTTCAGTTCCGTTCCTTTTCGAGGACGAAAAGATTTTAAGTGGGGGAGATTGTAACAACCCAGAATTTTGGAACCAATTTAAAAAAATTATTTTAGCAATTTTAATGGATTTTGAAAATTTAAAATGATTTATGTTAAATAATAAAGATTAAAAATTTATTTAAATCGAAGTTAGAATGAATATATTTATTTTAATTATAAAAGGAGTTAGAAATAGAGCGGTAGTTTGAAAATTTGAATTTGAACTTTAACTGAATATACAGGAGTCAAAATAAATCAGATTTATTTAAAACCAAAAACATTTAAATCTGTTTGCAAATATCATTCCAACGAATGTGAAAAATTGAAATTTCATAGCGGGAATAAAAAGTATGGCCTGTTAAATATTCAAAATAGTCGCTACGGAATTTGTATATATATTTTAATATAATAAATAACCATTTTGCAAACGACCTCCATTTTCGACGAAACCACTCTAGTTGGATCCAGAATGTCAAATTATTGCAAGATTCCAATTTTCATAATTTTTGGAGTTAATATGTGAGCGCAGTAAATATAAAAGTGTTTTGTCAATTTCAGTCAAATTAGATCGACCAGAAAATGACCATTTTTCAAACGGTCTTCAAATTTGATGAAATTAATTTTGTTAGGACCGTATCGTCAAAGCATAGTTAGATTTATTTTTCGGGAATTTTTGGAGTCCGTATGTGGCCCCAGTAAATTTAAATGTACGATCAAATTAAATAATTAAAATGTTTTATATTTTAAATTATAGAAAAGTGGATTGAAACGATCAAACGGGCTGACGGGACCTAGTCCATTGTGTCCGGAATAGGGGTATTTGGCTAGAGGCAACATTTGTTGGGCTGAATTTGGAGCTATTAGAAATTAACGGGCTTTTTTGTGAAAACTAGGAATTAAATAATTTAATATTATAAATACCATACCCTTATCACCAAACCCTAGGAACACTAATCCACTGAGCTGCCGCCGCCCCCTTTGATCAATGGCTGGTTTGGTCCGAAAATAAAACATTAAAAATCGAGGCTCGAACAGGATGACTTTTCACGTGGATTGAGGCGTCGAGGGGGGACCGGACTTCGCCAGGTTCGAGGCGATGGGAGGAGGTGTTGGCGGCTCTGAGGTGGTGCGACCAGATCGACGAACGACAGCTCCGTTTGGCGTGCGACAGGAGGAATACAAGATTGACTTTGGGTTTCGGTGTGCTCCAGAGACAGTAATGAAGGAGGATTAAATCCTCTAATGATGTAATTAATTAAATTAATTATTATTTAATTATATAAACTATAATTAAATGTTTAAATATCTGTATCTTGGTCATACAAACACAGAAATGGACGAGATCAGATGCGTTGAAACCGTAAAATCCAGATTTACGTGATGGAACAATCTGGAACAAGAACAGAAGCAGTTGGAATTTCTAGTAAAATTAAACGCTGTTTAATTTTATTTAAATCAACCGATCAAGGTGAGATTTCATATTTAAATAATTAAAAATAAATTAATTATTATCGTGTTTAGAAATTCTTGCATGTACGTGATTTGATTTAAATTGATTGATGTTGTTATGATGATTTGATGGAATATTTTGTTGTATCAGAATTGACAAAATAAAATTGTCATTTTATTGAATTAGAATTGTCATATAAAAATATCATTTTGTTAGAATCATGTTATGTTATTTAAAAGTGACATTTATTTAGAATCATGTTATGTTAATTAAAAATGCCATTTATTTAGAATCATGTTATGTTAATTAAAAATATCATTTATTTAGAATCATGTTATGTTAATTAAAAATGTCATTTATTTAGAATCATGTTATGTTAAATAAAAATGTCATTTATTTATAATCATGTTATGTGAATTAAAAAGGTCATTTATTTAGAAAATGTTATGTGAATTAAAAATGTTATTTTATTAGAAAATGCCATGTTGAAATAAAAATGTCATTTTATTAGAAAATGTCATGTTGAAATAAAAATGTCCTTTTATTAGAAAATGTCATGTTGAAATAAAAATGTCATTTTATTAGAAAATGTTATGTTAAAATATGTCAATGATAAAATTTACAATTTTATAGTGCATGTATAAATGATTAAAATGATCATTAGTTAGAAACACAAAAATATGTTAAAGATTAAAACATTATCATTATTATGTTAGCAATATTTGAAAATTGGTCATATGTTAAAAACATGATGTGTACTAGATTAAACCATTATCATAATAATGTTGATATTAATGTGATATTTGAAATTGAATTATAAATTTTAATTTATAATTTTAAACAGTGAAAATTTGTTAAATTGATTGTAATTCAAAGCAAATTCTAATTGGTTAAATTTATTAACCAATGATGTGTTTAAATAAACTGTTGTTGTCTGAAAACCCCACACGGGTGTTGGGGGTGATATTTGACATACACTAGCCCCAATATTTAGTTATATGTCAATCGACGGATTGACAGTCTGTAATGAGCGTTATTTATTTATTTTAATGCTCACACAGTTGTAAAACTTCACTCTAGATGTGAATGGATTGTTTAATGATTATTTATCATTATTGTTATATACATGCGATGTATGAAGTCCATATAACTGAAATTATATGGTAATTGATTGAGTCACATTCCGATTCAGAATGTTTTTAAATAAAGAATATTCAAAAAAATAAAGAATCTTTTAAAATCAAGGGTATTTTAAAATAAATTTAGTGAAAAATAAAATTTTGATTTTTATGTCCATCTTTGGATGGACACAAAAATATAAAAATATGAAGACGTGTTAAGTATAGAAACGCCATTTTTAACCCGAACGGTCTTATCGATCAATTTTATTCATTTCATAATGAATATCGAAAAGTAGTGATTTCCAAATTTAATATTTTGAAAATATTAATATTTTAATGTGATAAAGATTTCAAATATTCAATTTTGATTAAAAACTGAAAATGAAGTTGGAATCGTTTTAAGATAAATAAACAAACGATTTATAAAATACGATTTAATCGACAAAATATATATAATATATATATTATATATATTTAATGGCCTGAATAGAACGCGCTGCGCAGCGACCGTTCACGAATTTCGACCATTTACTTCAAATTGATGTAACGGGAGATCCGACCGTCGGATACTCCTAAAACCGGAACCGTTGGGCTCGTATCGATAAGGGCTTTCCAATGAATATAAGAGTTTTGAAATATAACAGTTAGATTTGGAATTATGTCCAAATCAAATTTGAAAAAGGTCGTGATCGACGCTTTCCTATGAATTAGAAAAGCGCGAATTTTAAATTAAATACTGCAAGCGTACAGGTGTGTAGCATACAGGTCGAACACAGGGAGGAAAGTTAAATTTTATTATTTATATGTTTCATGGGCGAGTTAGACAAAACTTTGGAGGTTGATTTTGAAAACAAAACAAAACAAAATTAAAACTGTAATTTGATTCAGAACAGATCTAACTGAACCGACGATCAAATCACAATTTCAATGGAAAAGCAATGAAACTATGAATCAGATTCAAATCTAATCAAATCCAATTTATCCTATGAACGCGATTAAAATACAGAAAATAAAAGTGCAGAATATAAATAACAACAGGAAATAAAATTAGGATTACCGCTGAATCTAATCAGACGGTCAATCACTAATGAAAAGAAATGCAAAATACAAATAGTGTTCTACCGAATCTAATCGTGTAGACAACACTAATTGCTAAGAAATAGAAAATTGCATAAAAAGAAAAATGAGTTTTATTAATGAAGAAGAGAATAGAATGAGATATCGGATAGGATGGTGGCTACAATGCCATTACAAGGGTATATATAGGGTAGATAGCCAAACCCTAACCCTAACCCTAATGATAACTGGGCCTGGTCATTACATCACTAATTAGTTTACAATGAGAAACATAAATAAGCCTTAGATAAATAAAGCAAATTTGGGCCTTTTCTCTTTTCCTCTTGCTTCCTTGACACTTCTTCACTGATTTGTGATGTGCAAAGCCTTGTTATCAATCCTTTTCTTGTCCAACAGCAACTAGATGTGATATCTTCATCTACAATTCTTCAAAATGCAAATATACAGCAAATTGAACTCTATTTCTCTACATTTCTGGTTGCATGCGGGCTGGGTTGGAATATCTGTAAAAGTAACAAAACAATACCCAAGTAATATTTATTTATATACAAAAGATAAGATATAAGAGCATAAAATAAACACATTTCTATGTCAATCAAATACCCCCACACTTATCTTTTACTCGTCCTCGAGTAAAAAAGAAAATGGAAAACTAACTAGATAGGTCACACTTTCGTAGGAAACACGATTACATTGAGCGCATGCAACAAGCCGTTAAACCTCTAGGTGTCCCTAGTAGGACGAGTGGTGTCTCGTGAGGGTTTTCAGCGGATACTACCCACAAAATCCAAATGCAGTATGCTATGATTCTAATGAAACTACATGAATGCAATGGACATATGCAAAAAATAAAAACGAAAAATGACAACACGACTTATTTCAGGAAAGTGGTACAACAAATTAAGTCAATAATTTCTAATCAGTTGATTTTATTTTAGATACCTCAACTTGTCACAAATTTTTCAATATAAATCAAGTTTTCAAATGTTAAATTCCAGTTTGGCCAGTTAGTTCGGTCGATAACATAGTGCAGCCATGAAATAAATTCTTAGTTTGCTTGGCACAGTTCGCAAAGTGGTATTCTAATTTTCTCATGTATGGCTAGTCAAATCAATAAGGTCAAGAAGTGTTTGGGTATCATCGCTCATTCTTTATTCTATAAAATTTTAAGATTTATGATTAAGTACATACACCTAACAAAAAAGACCAAGGTTTACCACCCATGCACTGCCTCGCGGACTAACGGAGAGTAGGTAAAGAGCTTGGCGGATTGTGCAGACCGACTTTGACTTTGTCAACAACGTGTCGGTAATCCTTAGGTGTCCAATCTCATAAAATGAGACCAAGATATTCCAACGCTGACTTTGTCAACAACGTGTCGGATAGAGCTTGGCGGGTTTGCACACCAACGCTCGATATACAAGCAATGTTGGATACCCTTGGAATACTATTATTATTATTATCGAAAATATAAGCACAAAAGAGAGTTACGCGAATTCAACTTAACACAACTTAGTTTTAAAGATTTGAAAAGCCAATATAAGTATTTTAAGTCCTCCACTTATTTAAACAAAGTCTACAATATAGAATAGATTTCATGGCCATCACCTAAGAATCTCCCTATGTACCGGTTACACTATTATCCCTCAAAATTAAACTTTTCATTATATTTCTTATTCGATCTAAGTTGAGAGAAAAAATACTATCAACTGATTCATAATCCTTAACTTATTTTGTTGTATCAAATCTAAATTGAGTCGTATTTTCAAAAAAAAATGGCATGTTATTACAGTCTAAAAAAAATGGCATGTTACTACAGTCTAAAAAAAATGATGGTCCTATTTAAATGGATGAAATTGAAAAAGAAAGAAAAATAAAGAAAAAACGAAAATGAGTGAAATGCAGACTCCCCCCCACACTAGAACTAAACAGTGTCCACACTGTGAACGTTTCCTAAAGTTGAAAGATTGCACCCAAAGGTGAATGTGATGCAAAATTATTTGAAGAATGAAATGGAGTTTAGCCACTATATGCGAATGAAAATCATATGTACAATGATATATGTGTTTGCGATGCATGCGATGCATGCGATGCATAGAATTCCACCAACTTTTTCCCCCACACTTGGTTCTTGCCCTATGAGTCCCATTCCCACTATGTCTAGACATGTTTTCTAACAAGCAAGAGTTTTTGAAAACCATCTCATCTTTATACCTCGATTTGTAGTCCAGGAGATAAATATCTAGGGTCGTCCTAACCTGAAGTTTTTCAACCAAGCCAGCATTCCAAAAGTAATTCATGTATTCAACAAATTTGTCAGTGTAATTTTTCAAAAATTTGTGATCGTATGTAAATTGAGTGAAATTTGACATCTGAGTGTTGCTCAAGACTGTGTGATCACATTTCTCAATTTCGTTAATTGACAACGTATTTTCGACACTGACAAATTCTAGTTCGTTTGAAACCTCAAAATCGAATTTTTCGAACTCGTGATGTGAATCTACTTCTTCTTCATTTGGCAACTCTTCCTCATACAATCCAAAGAATTAATGTTCGTTAAAATCCTTTTCCACATTTGAATTGAAAAATTCAACATTTTTATTCTGTTCAATTTCAAAGATTTCAAGTTTCTCACAGCCCAAAAGAGGAAGATCAACATCCAAGCTTAAATCTTTTTTCTGAAAAGAGTTGAAGTCCAAATCGTTTGTTGAATTTTGAAAAACTTCATCAAGCTGATTATTCTCAATTTCCAGAGTCGTTATTTGAAAATTTTCAATGTCAGTAGGAGTTGAATTATTTTCTGATTCATCGCTTATTTGAATTTGATTTTGTTGCTCTCGTTGTTCTTTCAAAGATGTCAATAAACAAAGAAGTTCATCCATCTTTCTATCTTTTTCATTAAACTGTCTATCTAGCCTTTCTACCCTCTCTCTAAAAATGTTAAGATGGTATTCTTCAAAATCGTTGATTTGCGAGCTCTCGTTTTGGATTTCTTGAGTTTCAAAATTATAGTCCATATCAATTTCACAATCAAAATTACTTCCAATGTGGTGGTTGTTTGAATTTTCGTTTTGATATTGGAAATCATTTTGATCATAAAAATTATGTTCGTAACCAAAACTGTTAAAATTCGAGGGAAAATTGCAATCTTGGTTATATTCAAGTTGTGGATATGGGTCGTTATTTTGAAGATTATGATCGATTTGAAAATCATTTTCATATCCAAAATTATTTTCGAATTGGTTTCCAACTCCATACTAATGTGGATCAAAGCTATATTGGGATTCAAAATCGTTTTGATGTGGGTGTGGTCCATAATCGAAATTATTGAAATTTGAATTGGAATCGCCATTTCGATCATAACTTTGAAAATGTTGGTCATTTTGAAAATTTTGAAAATTGTTGGCATTGGGCTCACGAAATTTCGGAAAATTTTGCCTCATGAGTGGTCGTTCATATTCATATTCTTCCAGTGGACGTCTACTCAGGTTATTATTCCACATTTCTCTCAAAGATTTTTTTGAATCAGACATATGAATGAAGTCAAGACAAGACGAAATTTATTTTCACTTCAAAATAATATAAAATACTGAGTTTTGCTCTATTAATTAACTGACTCAATTGGAAGGGGGAAGAGGGTCTTATGGCCGTTCACGTATAGTATAAATACTAAGGGATACGACCAATGTTTTACGGGTAGTATGCAACCTCTTTTGCTAGAAGTTCAATAAATTGAACTAATATATATCCGCGATCCAATTATACGAGACAGTCAACTTCACAAATCACCACTTTTCGATTATATTATTATGAAATATCTAATCAGATTTTATTGTTGAGAAATGATGAGGATGATTTCAGTCACAGAACAGAATATATTCAGAAATTTCAGCCACAGAACAGTCACAGAAAAAATTGCAGAAATTAAAAATTATACATTTAAGCCGCTGCCCCTGCAGAATTTTTTTACAACAATTGTCTATATATTCTTAGTAGTTGCAGCACCTGTAGGGTTAAAAGAAATTTACAGTGGTGTATGGCGGTCCGTCCAGAAAAATTGAATGGTGTTGTTTGCTTTGCTCGACTCCTGAATTATTGTTTTGTCACTTGACTGTATTCTTGCACTCGGTTCTTGTTTCTTCTGACTTAAGGGGTTTTTTTTTTCAAACAAGAAAATAAAAAAAAATAAAAAGAACTAAACCTAAAAAAAAACAAAGCCTGTTACTAAAAAAAAAACAATTGGTTCAATGCTCAAGGACAAGTAACCGGGGCCGCACTTAAACCAAATTTCGCAATCAAACTTAGACACAAATCGATGACCCAAACAGCATAACAAAATTATTTAGCACCCCTCACACAAATTTAAAAACTCAGATAGACCCCTCAAAATTTCCTTTTTCCAAATCGTTTGTTTTTCCCAGAGTAACTATACTCCGCAATAAAAGGAAATGGCAAGCCCTTGACTTATCACGCCCAAACCAAAATTCGGATAACACCAAACCGAAAAGAGTACGCTCCTTTGCTTCAGAAAAGCAGTGCAGAATCTTTTTTTTTAAATTGATGCGGCTTTGAATTGATTCAGGTGCGATTTGATCTGAGGGCTGATGTGGTAGGGTATTGAATTCGGGTTCTGATTATGGGTTTCGGATTATGGCGGTTTTTTTTTTGAGTTGCCGATTTAGTAGGCTGGTGGCAGGTTGAAGCGTTGATGATGAAGGGGGTTTACAGCGTTGGGAGAGGATGTTGCTTGAGGTGTTTGATGGCTGAGATGGAAGTGGATTGTGGTTGTGAAGTGCTGTTGATTTGGGTGTGGTGCGGTATGAAGATGATGGGGGTAATGGAGAGCAGCGATGTTCGACGGTTGTGGATGTCTGTGAAGTTAAGAGGTATTATTTTCGCAGAAGGGGTTCGGGAACTATTGTTTGGTGATGCAAACGTGGGGTGTAGGTGAGGAAGGGATTTTTGTACTGGAGATGGTGATTGAACGATGGGGAGTGACTTGGTTGAAGGGTTTGGGCGTAGTGGTATGTATGTGAGAATAACGTGTGGTTGATGGTCCGGAAGGTGATCGACAGAAGTTTATGAAGATGAGTGGGGTTGAGACAGAAGATGAACAGGGATTAAATCAAAACAGGAGAATAAAAGAAAATGCAAAAGAAGTGTGATGGCTTTTTTTTTGGAAATAAATTAATTGATGGAGAGAGAGGGGACGTACAAATTGGGAAGGATGTTTTTTTTTTCTTATTATTGTTGTGAAAGTGGAAAGAGGAAAACAAAAATATAGAAGGAAAAAAATTGAAAAGGGATAAGAAATAGATGAAGAAAAGAAAGGAAATTGAAACAGAATTAGTAAGATTTTTTTTTTGATTTAGAAGATTACGGTATCATATAATACCAAATCTAACCAATCAAGATTTTTTTTTCTCTAAACATACAAAAAAAAAAAGGAAAAATAAAATAAAAATAAAAACTAACACGAATCAGAAATTAAATAAATAATAAAATTTAATCGTTACCTCCCCGGCAACGGTGCCAAAAACTTGATCGACGCTTTCCTATGAATTAGAAAAGCGCGAATTTTAAATTAAATACTGCAAGCGTACAGGTGTGTAGCATACAGGTCGAACACAGGGAGGAAATTTAAATTTTATTATTTATATGTTTCGTGGGCGAGTTAGACAAAACTTTGGAGGTTGATTTTGAAAATAAAACAAAACAAAATTAAAACTGTAATTTGATTCAGAACAGATCCAACTGAACCGACGATCAAATCACAATTTCAATGGAAAAGCAATGAAACTATGAATAAGATTCAAATCTAATCAAATCCAATTTATCCTATGAACGCGATTAAAATACAGAAAATAAAAGTGCAGAATATAAATAACAACAGGAAATAAAATTAGGATTACCGCTGAATCTAATCAGACGGTCAATCACTAATGAAAAGAAATGCAAAATACAAATAGTGTTCTACCGAATCTAATCGTGTAGACAACACTAATTGCTAAGAAATAGAAAATTGCATAAAAAGAAAAATGAGTTTTATTAATGAAGAAGAGAATAGAATGAGATATCGGATAGGATGGTGGCTACAATGCCATTACAAGGGTATATATAGGGTAGATAGCCAAACCCTAACCCTAACCCTAATGATAACTGGGCCTGGTCATTACATCACTAATTAGTTTACAATGAGAAACATAAATGGGCCTTAGATAAATAAAGCAAATTTGGGACTTTTCTCTTTTCCTCTTGCTTCCTTGACACTTCTTCATTGATTTGTGATGTGCAAAGCCTTGTTATCAATCCTTTTCTTGTCCAACAGCAACTAGATGTGATATCTTCATCTACAATTCTTCAAAATGCAAATATACAGCAAATTGAACTCTATTTCTCTACATTTCTGGTTGCATGCGGGCTGGGTTGGAATATCTGTAAAAGTAACAAAACAATACCCAAGTAATATTTATTTATATACAAAAGACAAGATATAAGAGCATAAAATAAACACATTTCTATGTCAATCAGGTTGCTATGGACGTAGTTCGGTGGCCGTTATTAGAAACCGACTGTACGGGCCTTGATAAAATTATTAAAAATATGGTAAAATTATGTAACATCATAATTAATAATTTGGAAAGATTTTGGATGAAAAATTCCATATTTGAAAAGATAAAAATATATTTTTATCGAAATTAACTAGTTATTAACTAGAATAAATCTTTAAATTAAGATTTAATGAAGCTTTCCAATTAATTAATATTTAATTGGAATTAAATAAAATGAATTGGATTTTGGGTTGTCGTAAGTGGTGTCTTAAATAACACTATTCTTAAATCCCATATGAAAAGAATAAATCTTTTAATTAAGATTATAGTTTCCAATTATATTTAGTAATTGGAATAAAATGAAATGTGAATTGGGTTTATCGTGAACTGTGTTTTAAACGACATTTGTTTTTAACCCAATTAACAATGAAAATATAATTTGGAATTTATAAATCTTTTATTAAGATTTAAATGGGAATTTTCCAAACTAAGGTTTTCCAATTTTATATATTAAATTGGAATTGAATGGAATTCGATTTTGTAATAATCGAGATGAGCTTCTGTAAAAGAAGACCGTTATTATATATGGAATTTAAAAGGCTTTGCTGTTATTCCATTTATATTATTAGTCTAATATGGAAATTTATATCGATTATATATTGATTTGATTTATGTGAAAATTCCATATTTAATGGAAGATGAATTTGGGTTTATCGTGAACTGTGTTTTAAACGACATTTGTTCTTTAACCCAATTAACAGTGAAAATATAATTTGGAATTTATAAATATTTTATTAAGATTTAAATGTAAATTTTCCAAAGTAAGGTTTTCCAATTTTATATATTAAATTGGAATTGAATGGAATTCGATTTGGTAATCGAGATGAGCTTATGTAAAAGAAGACCGTTATTATATATGGAATTTAAAAGGCTTTGCCGTTATTCCATTTATATTATTAGTCTGATACAGAAATTTATATTGATTATATATTGATTTGATTTCTGTGAAAATTCCATATTTAATGGAAGATGATTTTGGGTTTATCGTGAACTGTTTTTTAAATGACATTGGTTCTTTAACCTAGTTAAAGACAAGATTTATTTCTTAAAGTTGAATAATCATAAAGTAATGATTTTTGATATTAAAACCAAATTGGAGTTTTAATGAATCTTTAAAAAGAAGATTAAAAAATAAATTTAAAAGAATTTATCTTTGATAAAATTAATGGGAACCTTTCCCTAATAATGTGAATATTTTATTAAAAGAATATTCTGAATTGGAATAAGGTGTATGTTGTGTTTCTATAACACTTAGTTTTTTATTATAAAATACGCGAGTTATTCGGAAAGACCGGATTCAACCCATTCTGAATAATTGCTACGACGATTAAAAGTTGAAGATGAAGACGGTGGTTGAAGACCGGAGGTCTGCACATCGTATGGATGATTACTGATGTCTTGATTGGGAGGCATCCCAAGACAAGGTAATAAGTGGTGATCGTCCAGACGTACTTGGAGATCGACGGATATGTGAGAATCTCTCTACTGTATTGGACATATGGGACGAGGAATAAGGTGTCTCCGGTTTCGTTCAGACCCAGAACGGACTTGTAAATAGATGGTATGTCTGACGTTGTATTCCTTTATGCTGTATTCGTTGATCTCTACTAAATATGTATATGTTTGGTGGTGGAGAATTTATTCTCTTGCTTAATACCCTTCTTCGAAACGTACGAGCTTAGAGGTTATATATTAGCAGAAATCAATGGTATGGTATGGATTGACAATGTGGCATGCTAAGATGCAACTGATCAAGGCTTTTGTTGAAAAGCAGAGCCTTGTGGTTGATGATCAATTTATTTTGCATTGCTTTGCGTAGCGATACTTTGCGAGCCTCACACCCCGGTATGAACTAGAAACGGGAGAAGGATGGCAGGGAGGACATGCGTTTCTTTCTAGCTAGAATTGGTGTCATGGTATGGAGCCCAGACATTTTACTTATGTGGATGATGGATTAATGAGGCGCCTCAGATTTGAGTCCCTAGTGGATCTTTATTTACACCCCATAGGGCGGGGAAACGTATTGTTTAGGAATAACTAATCCACTAAAATATTTGTGGACCGGCCTTGCTGCTTCTAGGTGCAGTTGTATCCTGAGGCCCGGGCTAGAGAGTCTCGAATTCAGTAAGGACGATCCCTTGCCTTGGTTCATGATGGAAATCCAACTTCCAATATGACACCATACGGTTTTGATTGTATAACTAGTATGGCGACATAGTATAAGGTAGCTATGTCGTCTATGATTGATACATTATGATTGAAATGTTTTTGAAATATATATACACTAATAATAATATCAAATCTGTTTTATCGTATCAAGCATGACCATAATAAGGTAAAACTCTATCCTCGGTTTGCGTTGCATTGTGTAATGGGACTTGAGTCTTATAATATTTTCATTTTTCTAAAAACCATCGCGTTGTTTAACGATTTACTTTATTTCTTGCACTGGCAATCCAATGGAGTAAACCTGTTCCGCGTTAGTGGCGTGGTCCTGTGATTAACCTTATTATTATTAGATAAGTTAAGTAAGATTTCTCATACCAGTCCTATGACTGACTCGTAGTTTGTTTCACTTGCAAACACGGGTGCCCATATTTTTCACACGGGCATTCGAGTAGCTTATTTTGCAGATATATTTCTGGATCGAAGCTTAAAGCTATGTCCAGAGCATTGATAGTCTTCCGCTTGGTTAGTTATTAGTTCCGGTGCATTGTATTACATTTATTGTAAATTATCTTCCACTGTATTATATTCGATGTACTTTGATATTCTGTACTCTGATGTAACATTATTATGATGTTTATAAATGTATTCTGTTATTTGTTCTGATGTGTTGTATGCCCAAAGTTAGTGTATCCGGAGATTTCCCGCGAGGGGAATTTTCGGGTCATTACAATTTATATTTTAATTTTGATGAAAACTGATCGTAACAGTCGAATTGGCTTGCCGGACATATCCCATTATGTTCGGAATAGGGGTAATAAGCTAGGGGCGACAGTCGTTGGGTTCGATTTGGAGTAAGTATCTACGAACAAATATTTTTTGAATTAAAAGAATTTAAATAATAATAAAATATAAAATCATATCTTATAAAACCCTAATTCTTTAGAAACCCTAGAGCCGCCATCTTCACTAAACCAACGGGCCATTTTGTTCCAGATTTCCAACCCAAAAATCTCCCTATCGGTTTCGAATTTCTTGATCATTCCAAAGCAAAAAACGCAGAGCTTTCCACGAGCTCTCGATCCATGGTAGTTTGATTACTTTTGGTGGCGTGCTTATGGAGGAATCGGGCCAGGAACCTCCGCTGTTTCGAGTTGATTTCCAGAAGTAATGGGCCATCGAGTTCGTCGAGGTGGTGGCTGGTGGTAGCGCTCGCGTGGGGCTGTCATTTGGAGGCAGTCGATCATCACCAGATTGGACGTGGGGCGACGCGTAGGAGGATTTCTTTTTCGAGCAAGGGTCTGAAGGCATCAGGAGGAAGACGAGTTTTTACAGAAGAAAACAACATTTTATTTAACGTTATTAAAGTTACTAATTTAATTAATTAATTTAGTTTAGTTAAAAATGTTAGATTTATATTATGTAAATAGCTTTAAATAAAATATGTTTTTATGAAATAAAAAAAGCAATGTAAAAATAAATTTTTGTAAATAATAAATAGCTTTGTTTTTCAAAATGTAAATAGCTTTGTTTTTCAAAATGTAAGTAGCTTGTTTTTGAAAAATAAAAATATCTTTGTATTTCAAAATAAAATAGCTTTATTTTTCAAAATAAAATAGCTTTGTTTTTCAAAATAAAAATAGCTTTTTTTTTCAAAATAAAATAGCATTGTGATTTTTATAGAAAAAGCATTGTTTTAAAAATATAATTTTTATATATAAAGCGTATAATAAAAATGGATTTTTTTTTATATAAAAACCATTGTTTTTAAAATATGATTTACATATATATAGGAGAGTTTAAAAATACGATTTTTATTATAAATGACTTTGTTTTAAAAATATGATTTTTAAAAATATATAGAACAGTTTAAAAATGTGGTTTCTAATTATATATAGCATCGTATTAAAAATGTGATTTTTAATATAAACTGCGTGAAAAAGATTACGTTGGAATCACGATGAAAAATGCAACGCGATGGAGCAAATCCAAACTATTCAGAAATTCAGAAATAAAAACTGGCGGAGTGGATCCCAATGTGAGAACTCCTTCTCACTCTAAAGTTTTACAGTTAAATATATACTAGGATGCAGATGGTGCTTAGTATCTCCTGACACCGTCGTCCACAGACCATAGACGGCTTGTTTGATTGTATTGTGTTGTGGAAATGGACTGTACTGTGATTATTGATTATATTATGTTGAAAAAAATATTTGAACAATAAAATTATCACTTTTATTGAACGAATAAAATATATAAAATATTCATGTATGGAATAAAATATTTGAACAATAAAATTATCATTTTTATTGAATGAATAAAATATATAAAATATTCATGTATGGAATAAAATATTTGAACAATAAAATTATCATTTTTATTGAATGAATAAAATATAAAAAATATTCATGTATGGAATAAAATATTTGAACAATAAAATTATCATTTTTATTGAATGAATATAATATATAAAATATTCATGTATGGAATAAAATATTTGAACAATAAAAATATTTTTTTTGGATATATGAACCATATAAAATGGTCATGTGTTGAAAATAAATATTCATTTACAAATCGGGCGATTTGTTTATGTACACCCATTTTGATTGATATTGATTGGGACGATAATTTTACACATCGCCCAACTGCACAAATAATATTCAATATTTGTTGGTTGAAACCCCACACGGGTATTGGGATGATACTTGACGTACACTAATCCTAATTGTTTAGTTGTATGTTAATCGATGGGTTGACAGACTGTCATAAGCGTTAATTATTTATATTTAACGCTTATGCAGTTGTGTAATGTACTCTGCATGATGGTTGACTGTGTAAGATTATTGTTGTGTATTTGTGTATGAAATCCATGTAAATAAAATTATATGGTAATTGACTGTATCTGATTCCAATTCAGAAAGAATGAATATTTTAAATTAACGAATATTTTAAAAAATATTCGGTAATGGATCAAAATATGATTTTGATGTCCGATTTGGGATGGACACGAAAATATTGAAAAATATGAAGCCGTATTAATTAGATATGTGTCATTTGGACGTGAATGATATTTATATCGATTTTATTCGTTTTTATAATTAATATCGAAAAGGAAAAGATTTCAAAATCTGATATTTTGAAAATATTATCATTTATATATTATAATGAAAAGGAATATTCAATTTGATTTAAAATTGAGAAAGAAGTTGGAATCGTTTTTAAAACGATTTATAAAATATATTTTAAAAGGAAATCGATGAAATATACATAATATATATTATAAATATTTAATGGCCTGAATAGAACGCGCCGCGCAGCGGCCTTTCGCGAATTTCGACCATTAACTTCGAATTGATATCACGGAAGATCCGACCGTCGGATTCTCCTAAAATCGGAACCGTTGGGTTCGTATCAAAAAGAGCTTTCCAACGAATATAAGAGATTTGAAATCTAACGGTTGGATTTGGAGATACATCCAAATCAAATTTGGAAAAGGTCGCTATGGATGCAGTTCGGTGGTCGTTATTGGAAGCCGACTATATGAGACTTGATAAAATTATTAAAATATCAGTAATTTGTGTAAAATCATAATAAATGATTCGGAAAGAATTGAGATGAAAAATTCCACATTTGTGAAGATAAAAATATATTTTTATCAAAACGAACTAGTTATTAACTAGATTTGAAATCCAATAATTTTTAAATAAAATAAAAATGGATTTGTGAATGGTTTTAATATAACCAGGATTTCCAATATAGGAATTGGAATGGATTTGAATGGAAATCATCTTCGGAATATTTCGATATTGGATTTCGTGATTATACGGATATTGTTATGAAAATTTGGAAGATATATTTATATCGTTATTTCCAATACAATATTTGTTAGTTTCAGAATTTGATATTGAATATAAGCCGATATAATTTCTATTCAGAGCTTTGTATTTAATATCAAATGGGATTTTGGGTTTGTCGTGAATGGTGTCTTTATTAACACTGCTCTTAAACCCAGTTGAGAAAAGAATAAATCTTTAATTTAAGATTTAGTGAAGTTTTCCAATTAATTAATGTTTAATTGAAATTGAATAAAAGAATTTTTTGGGTTTATAGTGAACGGTGTTTTAAATAACACTTGTTCTTTAACCTGATTAACAGAGAAATGTGATTTGGAATTTATAAATCTTTTTATTAAGATTTAATGGGAATTTTCCAAAGTAAAGTTTTCCAATTTAAATATATAAAATTGGAATAGAATGGAATTTGATTAATCTCTGCTAACCCAATTAAATTACATTGGTTCTTTAACCCAATTAAAGGCAGGATTACATGTCTAGCATTGTATTTCGAACTGTATGGTTAATCTCTGCTAAATATATATCTGTTTGGTGGCGGAAAATTTATTCTCTTGCTTAACACCCTTCTCTATGACGTACGAGCTTAGAGGTTATATATAGGCATAATTCAATAGTGCGGTGTCGATTGTCGATGCGGCCTATTTGTATTTCCCAAATTTAAATAATCATTAATATTGATTTTTGGAAGACTAAAAATAAGTGAAGTTTTAATGAATCTTTAATTAGATTGAAATGTGAATTTGATAATTTAAATTATCAAATTTGGGAAATAATCGAGAATGGAGTATCACTAGTTTTGCTTCAAGCGATAGTTAAATCTTTAATTATATTTGAACGTGAAATGGTAATTAAATTTACTGATAACACCGTGGTGTTAGATATGGAGTATTACCAGTTTTGCTCCATGGGATGAATAGGTCGGGATTGAGAAATTAAACAAATGATTACATCGATATGGCTTGTTTATCCCGACTAATTGGATAAACCTTAATTTGGTTTGAAATGATATCCAAAAGAAGATTAAAGAATAAATTTAAAGAATTTATCTTTGATAAAATTAATGGGAACTTTTCCCAAAAAGAAAGAATATTTGAATAAAAGAATATTCTGGATTGGAATGAGGCGTATGTTGTGTTTTTATAGTACTTGTTTATCAAATACGTGAGTTATTCGGAAAGGCCAGGTTTATACCCATTCTGAATAACTGATTCGACGATAAGTCGACGATGAAGACGGTGGTTGAAGATTGGAGGTCTTCACATCGTTTGGATGATTATGGATGTCTTGATTGGGGTGTACACCCAAGACAAGGTAATAACTGGTGATCGTCCAGACGTACTTGGAGATCGACCGGATATGCGAGGACCTCTCTCATGTATTGGACACGGGACGAGGAATAAGGTACCTCCAGTTTCGTTCAGACCCAATACGGACTTGTAAATGGATGTGTGTCTGACATTGGATTTTATTCTGTGTTGATTGATCTCTATTAAATATATATCTGTTTGGTGGCGGAGAACTTGTTCTCTTGCTTAACACCCTTCTCTAAGACGTACGAGCTTAGATGTTATATATCGAAAGAAATCAGTCGCATGGCATGAATTGTCAGTGTGGCATGCTGAGATGCAAAGGATCAAGTCTTTAGTTGAAAAGCAGAGCCTTGTGATTGATGATCAAAGCACGGCTTTAAATAGCATAGCTTTGTGTAGCGTTAATTCGCGAGCCTCGCACCTAGGTGTGAACTAAAAACGAGATAGTGACTGCATGGAAATGGACATATGTTAGTTCTAGCTACGAGTAACGTCATGGTATGGAGCCCAGGCTGTTTACTCATGTGGATGTTGCACACTATTATTACTTGATGGGAGACGAGGTACCTCGGATATATCGGCTCATCTGGGCTGATGAATATTATATCTGTCACTACGGGACTGATGGATGTAACGACCCGCATTCTACGCATCGGAGGATCGTACAATATTTCTTTCTTTCTCATAAGGAGTCGTATGGTCGTGTGACATTGGGGGACAACTATTGGTGTCATTTCCCATGTTAACGATTTTTTCCGATTTTTGAATGACCGTTTTGCCCCTAGCTGATCTTGTTTTGGCCATAACTTTTGATTGGTAAGGAATTTTTACCTGAAACCACTTCCATTAGATCCGGATGATGGTTTACCTTTTCGTAAAGTGGTCATATGTGAAAAACGGACTTACCGTTTGGGAGATATGGATGAAATAGGGTTTAGAAGGTGAAAACTGCTTAACCGGACCAAATAAGGTGATTAGTGAATGGGCCTATAACCCATTTTGGGATTAGGGTTATGGGGAGGCTAAAATGAGTTAGGTGTTCATTCTATTTCAGTTTTCTAGCCGTCATTTACCTCTTAGAAACCCTAACAATGGCCTCCACCTTCTAATTTCATCCCAATTCGCTCTCTAATCAAGTTTTAGCCTAATCTACGTCAAATTAAGGAGAAATAGCACCAAATCAGAGTTAGAGCTGCTGTGTTGCATAGAGATTCAACTCAAATCAGAGATACTTTCATATCTAAAGTTAATTTGTGGCTAAGGTGAGTGATTTGCATTGTTTTACACTAATTATGGTTAATTAAGAGTAATTAGTCTTAATTAGCGAATTTAAACATGATCAAATTCTGGAAAAATATTTATAAATTTCGAAATATTGTTTTAGGCCTCTGTTAGAAATTTGGGTTGATTTGGTTAAGTTTTGTTAATCCTATCATTATATTTGCTTAAAACATGCTTAAGGGGAAAACATAGGTTTTTAGGTTTGTTTGATCCGTTTTGACATATCAAATTGTTGTTTTGGTGTTTATGGTTGATTCTCTATGTTGCTATGACTGTATGGTATGCTTTGAGATTGATTAGAAAAGTTAAAATTGTGGATCAGTGCAATGGAGTCGCCATGACTCCATGGGGCAGAGTGATCATAGCAAGGATATGGGTGATTAAAGCGGTGGATATTGTATGCTTTACGCATTGAGTGAGAGATGTGAGGATGGTTGCTATGCTTGATTGTTTGACATCATTATGACATGCACACCCCCACCCCCGTATCTTTACACCATATGTTAGTGTAACCTTACAATATTGTATATCCTATTGTGCTAACTCTTTGGTTGGAGGTCCAGGTTCAGGTATGGTTTAGTATACCTGTTATTGTTCTGTTTTGCTGCTTATCGCTGTAACGACCCGCATTCTACGCATCATAGGATCGTAGAATATTTATTTCTTTCACATACGAAGTCGTATGGTCATGTAACTTTGGGAGACGACTATTGGGGTCATTTCCCTTGTTCATGATTTTTCCCCGATTTTTAAATGACCATTTTACCCCTAGTTGGTACTGTTTTGGCCATAACTTTTGACTGGAAAGGAATTTTGACCTGAAACCACTTCCATTGGCTCCGGATGATGGTTTACAATTCCGTAGAGTGGTCACATTAGCCAAACGGACTCACCGTTTGGGAGATATGGCTGAAAAAAGTTTCAGATGGTGAAAAAACAGCTTGATTGGGCTTAACCGGGTGATTAACAGCTAGGCCCAATGGGGGATTTCGGGATTAGGGTAAGGAGGGGGCTGAAATCAGTTAGAGAACGATCTTATCCTCATTTCCCAGCCACCACTTTCTTTCTTGCAACCCTAGCAATGGCCTCCAACACCCAAATCACCTTCTAATCACTTTCTAATCAAGTTTTGGCTTAATCTACATCAAATTAAGGAGAGAAAACACGAAAGCAAGGTTGGAGCTGCTGTTAGACATCAGTATTCACCCAAATCAGCGAGGTTTTAGTTCTGAGAATTTTATTTGTGGCCAAGGTGAGTGATTAGCATTGTTTTGACACTAATTACAGTTAATTAAGGGTAATTAGTGAAGATTAGCGAATTTATACACTAATAAATTCTGGAAAAATATCCATAAATTCGAAAATAATATTTTATGCCTCTGGTAGAAATTTGGTTTAATTTGATTAAGTTTTGTTAACCCTATGATTAGTTTTGCTTAAACATGCTTATGGGAAATTATGGGGTTTTGGGTATTTTTGATCCATTTTGACATATGAATTCATTGTTTTGGTGTTTGTGGTTAGTTTGCTATGTTGCTGTGACTGTTTGACATGATTTGTGATTGATTAGTATAGTTAGATTTGTCGAAAACGTCGTCGAATGGCGTAAACAAGTTGCTGGAAAAAGTTGCAGAAAGTTGTGCAGGGTTTCGGATCAGATCGGATATGGGCTCGGATCGGATTGGAGACCTGAGCAAGGAACCCGACCCGAACTGGAGTCTGGCACAAAAGAGGCTTGGCAAAAAGGAAGGCCATGTTGGTTAAGCTGGGGATCAGATCGACTTAAGGACGAAGGGCTCGGATCGGAACTTGACACTTGGGAGAACTGGCAAGAAGGAAGGCCACACTAATTGAACTGGGATCGGATCGGATAAAGGAGAAGGGATCAGATCGGAGCACATGAAGAACGAGGGAGCGGATCGGAGCGGAAGCACGAACTGGAAGGGAGATGGCACCCGACCCGACCCGAGGTGGGACACCCGACCCGAAGGAGGACACCCGACCCGAACCGACGCGATGGAGTGGACCCGAACCGAACCGCTATCAGAGGAAGACCATGCATCAACGCAACGCAGTGGACCCGACCCGAACCGATGGCTTGAAAGGAACCCGACCCGACCCAGTATTGACCAATAACCCGAGATGCAAAGGTAGTCCAATATGGGAAGTTAGAGCTCAGGATCCAGTTGGGAACCGATGAGTTCACTTCATGATTGGGCTTTGCTGCGGAACGTGTGCCAAGGGGCAGTCGATGTCTATGACTTTGGATCACTATGTATGGGAAGTATGTGAACGGATTCAGGGCCACAGTGGCCTAGGTACGACTAAAGGGCTATAAACCAATGAAGTGGGGTCATTTGTAAAGATTTGGTCATGACTCCATGTGGTAAGCTTGGTAGTAGCAGTAGTTGTACAAGTTGAACTCCGTCACTACTTCGATGGGTCGAGTGATTGACAGTGGTGGACATTGTATGCTTTACGCACTGAGTGAGAGATGTGAGGATGGTTGTTATGGTTGATTTGTTTGCTATCATTATGACATGCACACCCCACCCCCATACTCTTTACACTATTTATTATGGCACCTTAGAGTACTGTACGGTATGTGGTACTAACTCTTTGGTTGCAGGTCCAGGTTCAGGTATGGTTTAGTATACCTGTTATTGTTCTGTTTAGATGTTTATCGCTCATACCAGGCTTTATGTCTGACCCAGAGTTTTATGTCTCCTCTTATTACTCTGGGTGCTCACACGAGCAGACTAGAGACAGGTTAGCTGGTGATGCACGGGTAGATGATCCGGAGACGAGCAGGAGGCTTCCACGTAATATATATATAGTATTCTCCCTATGTTGTTGAAGATCACTGCTTGGGCATTAGTGGTGCATCTTCTACTTTAGCTTTCTTTTGTTTAGAGACAGTAAATTTGGAAAGTTGTAATAAGATGTATTTGGATTTCCGCTGCTCTGATGTTGATGTTGGTTTCAGTTATCAGCTTATGCACTGTCTCACCTGTTTTATGTCAAGTATGTTATTATTATTATATTTTATTCCATGTGCTGTGAGACATTCTACAGGTTCTTGATCAGTTCATTCCCTTCTTTCCTTTCTCCTGACGACCGTCCCGTGCTAGTCGGGCATGTGTACAACGCACTTTCGGAGGAAATGCAGGCTGGTGCGGGGCGGGCCGTCACATCGCTCATATCAGACTTTTGTCTGACCCAGAGTTTTATGTCTCTTCTTATTACTCTGGGTGCTCTTAAACGGGCAGACTAGAGACAAGTTAGGTGGTATGCACGAGTAGCTGTACCGGAGACGAGCAGGAGGCTCCCACGTATGATATGTATAGATATTCTCCCTGTGTCGCTGCTGGTCACTACTTTGGGCATTAGTAGTGTACCTTTCTCATTTTGTTTAGCGACAATTTTTAAAAGTTGTAATATTGATGATGTGGAACATAAGTTGTATTTGTATTTTCCGCTGCTATGATGGTTTAGTTTTCAGCTTATGCATTGTCTCGCCTGTTTTATGTCAAGTATGTTATTATTATATTATTCCATGCGCTGTGAGACATTCTACAGGTTCCTTGCTAGTTCAAATTCCCTTCTTTCCTTTCTTTGGCGACCGTCCCGTGCTGGTTGGACATTGGCACAACGCACTTTCATTGAAATGTCGGCTGGTGCGGGGCGGGCCATCACAATGGATATGGTCGGTATACTGACCATTTTAGAGGTTCGGTAGAACCGGCTAACATATAGTTTATGGTATAACTAATCCTCGAAGGATGACCGACCATGAAGATCCAAGGGGTTCACTGCGGGGGATCTTGAGGCACTTGCTAATGTGTCTTGAAATCGGTAAGGATAATCCCTTGCCTCGGTTCATTAATGCAAACCCGATTTCCAATACGTGATATTCGGTTTTAGTTGTAAATATATATATGGCGACGTAATATAATGGTACCTACGCCGCCTATGATTGATACATTTATATTTGAAGATGATTTCTTCACTTATAGTAATAATAAAAGATGAAATTTCGCATATCAAGCATATTTGGCTATTATAAGGGAAAACTCTATCCTCGACTGCGTTCATTGTGTGATGGGACCTAAGTCTTATAATAGCTTCATTTTTCTCTTTAGCATTGCGTTGTTTGTTTTATGCACTGGTATTCTTGGGGGTAAACCTGTTCCGTGTTATACGGCGTGGTCCCTTGATTTACCTAACTTTAAAATTCAAATTAACAACTGTTTTAGTTCTCACACCAGTCACATGACTGACCTGGAGTTTATTGTTTTAACCTAAACTCTGGATGCCCCTATTTTCCACATGGGCAGCTAGTAGTTTCGGTTTTGCAGATATTATATTCACAGGATCCTGGTTTACAACTGGAGTGTAACGACCCGTATTTCCAACGATATATAATTAAATTATTTAATTATTTAAATAGTGATTTAGAGAATTAAATGGTCGTTTAATTAAATTATATTGAATATTTAATTAATTTAAATAATATAATAATATATTTAATTCCGAAATATTCGGAAATAATGAAGTGGCAATATAATGTGAACTGGACAATTTAAAATATATAACTCAGTTTGGAATTGAATTTGAATAACGAATATATTATTTAAACAAAGTTTGAACGTAGAATTATAATATAATTATAATCGAGCTCGAAATGGCGCGGTAGTTCGTTATTTGGCGATTCGAACTTCAATTGAATATACGGAATCCGTTTTAAATCGGATTTCTGTAAAATAAGAAACGTTCGGAGCTGGTGGAGTATATTTTTCTAATGTAAGAGAAAAATCGGGATATCATTGTGTAGATTTTGATTTATGTCCAAATCAAATTTTAGAAAATTCGCTATTGAATTCCTTTATAATTTATAACGATTTATATATATTATAAATGGATTTTCCAATATAAATTGAATGTCGATATATCTGGGAACTTTGGGATATCAAGTTGTGAATCCCGTTATGGAGTCGTATGATATTATATGTGAATATATATACGATAATATTTATTTTTAAATATTTAATTTAATTATTTTTAAATATATTTATATATTTAAATGGTTATTTAAAGCTTTAAAAATAGCCAGTTTTGCAAACGACCTTCGTTTCCGATGAAACTAATTTTGTTGGATCCGTAATATTAAATTATTGTTAGATTTCAATTTTCGCGATTTTTGAAGTCAGTATGTGGTCGTACGGATTTTTAATGTGAAATACAGTCAGTATTTCGATGGTTAAAAATACGCCGTGTGAGCAAACGAAGTTGGAATTCGATGAAATCAGTTTCTTTGGGTCCGTAATGTCGAACTGTAGGTGTATGTCCATTTTCGTGATTTTTGGATATCATGTGTAATCATAGGAATTTTAAAGCACAAATATAAATAGCGTTGGATTAAAATCGAATATAAAATTCGAATATAAAATTATTTAAATCTATCTATAAATACCCGTAACATCCAACCCTTAACATAATTACAATTTTCTTGTGGTCAAAGGGCGCCACTCTTCTTTTCTTCTATCTCAGTTAAATCGTGATTTCGTAAAATCATTTTAAAATCAAATAAAAATCTATAAAATCCGAGACATATGTATTCGGCTCTCCCTTGCTTTTCTCTTCAATCCTACGGTGGTTTTAACTAGCACGATTGTTGTTCGAGTCTACTGGGTTTTGATAGTGAAGGCTAGGGTTGCGGGTATCATGAGTTTTGGCAATCGAATAGCAAATTCGAGTTCGGATATGGATTTCGGAGGTGATTTAGAAGTTGTATGATTTTTCTGGGATTAAATAGAAAAAAAATGTCGATACATTTTCTGGAGCATGTGAAAATGCAGTTCGACGCATTTGGATGAGGTTGTGCGAACTCGTTGCTTTTGGCGTGAGAGGAAGAGTTTGTGAAGAGGGTTGTAATGGTAGTTGTTTGAAGTTGAATAGTGGAGGAATAATTGTGATTTGAGCTTGGGAAAAGTGGGAAATGGCCATTTTCTTAGGGCATTGGCTTACTAGAGTCGCGATTTTTGGATTGGGGAAGAAGACATTAGCGGGTTTCAAACTGATGGGTAATTGGGCCGGTGGAAATGAGGGTGAGGCCCGGATTTAAAATAGGTTAAGTTTAATTTAAATTCAAATAGTGTACCAACTTGTAAATGACATAACCTTGTCATACGTTATCGAAATTCAGCGAAACAAGATCCGTTGGGATCGTATGGACGAGCGCGATACAATGGAACTGACTGGGAGTGAATTGGAGCTCGTTACAATTTATAGCAAAATAAATTGTCCGTCCGAATCAAGCGATGGTTATCGTTATTAACGATGATCGTCCAATGTGAGTAAAACTCACCAACTCTACCAGTTCATATTTTTATAACGTATATTTAGAACTGATAAATGATGATTGATTGCTGTGTATTGGTTGTTTGGTTGAACTGCTAAGTAATTGGTTGAAATTATAGATCTGGTTATATATATATAAATATAAATAAATAAATATATATATATAAATTGATTCTGTTTAGCAGAATATTTCATAGTGAAATGAAATTGATGTTAATTGTATTGTTTAACATCTGTGGATGTAGGGAAATAGGTCGAAGGAATCCAACTGGATTCCTCAACATTTATTTTACTGTTTTTCATATATTGTGTTATATGATGTGATATGAAATCTACTGTTGATTTTGTATGTTTGAATGATACCGATCATTGTTATATGGTACGTTAAATACCATGAGGAATACTGGGATGTTAAAAAAAAGGAAATTTTCAATGTTATATTGAAAAAGAAATATTTATAAAATCAAAGAATTTTATAAAAGAAAATGATTATAAAATCAAAGGATTTTATAAAAGAACTAATTATAAAATCAAAGGATTTTATAAAAGATAAATGAAATATTTATTTGTTAAACAAATAGAACTGAAAAGGAAATAATTGTTGAACAAATATTTGTAAAACATTTACAAATAGAATTGAAAAATAATATTTATTTGTTAAACAAATAGAATTGAAATGGAAATAATTGTTGAACAAATATTTGTAAAACATTTACAAATAGAATTGAAAGGAAATATTTGTTGAACAAATAGAATTGAAAAGGAAATAATTGTTGAACAAATAGAATTGAAAAGGAATATTTATTTGTTAAATAAATAGAAAGATAAAAGGAATATATATTGGGAGAATAAATAGAAGGATAAAAGGAACATTTATTTAGAAAATAAATAAGATATTATAAAAGGAAATATTTGGAAAGTAAGTAGGATTATAAAAGGAATTAGAGTTATTCGAATAGAGTTAATCGATTAGAGTTATTCGAATAGAGTTAATCGATTAGAGTTAAATCGAATAGAGTTAAATCGAATTAGAGTTAAATCGGATTAGAGTTAATCGAATAAGAGTAATCGAATATTAGTTATTCGAATTGGAGTAAATTGATTAGAGTTAATTGAATAGAGATAATTGAATAGAGTTAATTGATTAGAGATAATTGAATAGAATTAATCGAATGTTAGTTATTCGAATAAAGTTAATCGAATAGGAGTTAATCAAATAAAGTTAATCGAATATTAGTTATTCGAAAAGGAGTTATCAAATATAGTTTATTCGAAGAAAAGATTATCGAATATAGTTTATTCGAAAGAGAGATAATCGAATTAGTTATTCGAAAGGAGTTATCGAATATTAGTTATTCAAAAGGGTTATCGAATATTAGTTATTCAAAAGGAGTTATCCAATATTAGTTATTCGAAAGGAGTTATCGAATATAGTTTATTCGAATAGAGTTAAAGGAGTTAATCGAATATAGTTTATTCGAAAGGAGTTAAGTCAATAGAGTTAATTGGTTAGAGTTAATCAGTTAGAGTTATTCAAATAGAGTTAATCGATTAGAGTTAATCAATTAGAGTTAACCAGTTAGAGTTATTCAAATAGAGTTAACCGAGTTAGAGTTAGTCGAGTATTAGTAAATCGAAAGGAGTTATCGAATATAGTTTATTCGAAAGGAGTTATCGAATATTAGATATTCGAAGAGAGTTAATCGAATATAGTTTATTCGAAAAGGAGTTATTGAATAAAGATTATTCGAGAGAGAGTTATAGGTTGAAATTTGATTATATCGAATTTGGGAAAGTACTATTCACTTTCCGTTTTTAATCAAGATTTATTTATTTGTTAATAAATTAGTTGTTTGTTTATTTATCCAAATTTATAAATAAAAGTTATATTGAAGTTATTATATTTCAGAAGCATGGGATTATAACACTATTGTTAAAATCAAATGATTTCTGTAAAAGAAGCGGATTCGTAAATAGAATCCGAGAGTTTCTTAAGGAAGTTTGTTAAAGATTTAGAAGGTGAATTTTGTCTATTTTCGAAGTTAGAAATGTTGTTCAGTTAAGGTCTGAGAGGTAGTTATACCCAACTTATTGACTCCATTTTTAACTAAGTAATGGTTAAGGTTTGATAGTAAAGGTTGGTTAAGTGAATTTAGTTGACGAAGGTAATGGTTTAAGTGGCATAGCGATGTTTTATTTAAACATCTGTTTAAATCCGATGAATGAGTTTTGGAAACGTTTTCCAAATATAATCAGAGATATTTTCTAATCATAGAAAATGAAATGTTTGATAATAAAGAATACTGAAATGACTGTGATACATGAAAAAGAGATGGAGATGTTTTCCAATGATTAATAACGTATATTTTCTAAATTTAGAAAATAAGGAATGTTGAACATATGGAAACAGGAAATGAATAAATTTATGAACCAAAGAGATAATGTTAAATGATGATTGATCGATATAATTTCCATTTGGAAATAATATTGTTGGTTGCACATGTGTTTTTCTTTGATAGTTAACTCACCGATTATCGAAGCTTTTGACCATTTCCATTGTCAATACGGAGAGACCAGGATCAGATTCATTATCTGAAAACCACTCTGTATGGACGTTAGCGTTGCGATCAAATTTGATGAAGATAAGTGAAGACGGAGTTATGCAAGGGCTGTTCTGGCGATCCTATATAGAAATTGCCTAAGATGGATTTAAAGAATAGAACCTTCAGTTTGTCCAGTCCCAGGATGACCTGTATGGAAGAATGTCTGACAGAGTATATTTAATGGATCGCGTAAGTTGATTTCTTCAAACGTATTTACGTTTGGTGGCAGGGGAATTCGTTTCTCTTAGCTGTATACCCATAGTATTTTTGGTGAAATCAATTTGTGATTTGGTAGGTATGGCGATGTGACATCCAAAGTAAATAAAGGTGTGAAGTATACGTTATGGCCTCTAGCCTCACAACCGGGAAATGAAAAAAATTGGGCAGGCAGCATGGCTAAGTGGTTGGCTGCCAATTAGCGTGTATTATCACCTATCTAGAGATATTCATTTCATTCTTAAATCTATTCGATGATGTCCCATTCGGGAAACGGTTGCTGATCCTAACCGTTGGTGATATACGTTCGATCACTCAAGCGAAATGAGTGGTCGGTCTGTGTGGCCGGGTTGCAATATGTTCTTGTTGAACCCAGTGTATTCCTTACTAGAGGTACACTATCGGAAGGTGGTTCCATACCTTGTCATAGTTGGAAGTCCATTATCCAATAAGTGCTCGCGGTTTTGATTGTATACTATATATGTAGAACGTGAGATGAAAGCATTTCTGCTAGATGATTATTATATTGTGGTTGATAGACACTATTATAATATCAATGAGTTTTGATATAAAGATTATCGTTTCTTTCAAATTGATTTGAAAGTTTCTCATAAGGGAAAACCTCGTTCCGTTATACGGCGTGGTCTTATGAGATATCGTTTACTTTCTCAAACTGTTTTAAACCGTTTTACTCACACCAGTCCTATGACTGACCAAGAGTTTATTTTGTTTTGTTTTCCCTAAACTCTTGGGTGCCCAATTTTGTACGGGCAGTCAAGTTGTCAGGATTTTTCAGATATACTTGGAGAGCTTGGAGCAGGAGGCTTCAGGATTATATAGCTATTGTTTATTCCGCTGTGTTGTAAGTGTTGTACTCAGATAATGTTACTGTATACATATACTGATTTTATTTCAAATTTATGTACCTATTATATATGGTTCGTTCCGCCGTGGGATTCATGTTTACTCTGATGTTGTATGTTCTTCTTCTTCTTCTTCTTCTATTCTAAGTTTCTATCTTATATATTCTCACCCTCTGTTTTCTTTCTATTAGTTTTCTGGTTTCCAATGCAATTAGGTTTGGACTTGTGTTATTTGGTCAGCTCAAATTGTACCGGAATTTCGGGACACTACAGTTGGTATCAGAGCTGAAGGTTAAGTAATTACCTTGGCTCTGTGACGTGACTCAGTAGAGATGGGGTTAGCAACACCCTAGATTGAGTTTGAGTGTATATATATGAGCGCGCATTTGTTATTGATATAAAAATGGTTTTATATTCTGGATATTCATTGGTTGAGTTGTTTATGGGTTCTGGTCGATCAGTTTGATCCACTGTATCGGTAGGAGTTTCTAAACACTCGAATATGATGGGTCGACACGATATGTTTTGAAAAGAGGGTAAATGAAAACAATTTTACCCAAAGTATATTTTGATATAGAGAAGATATATATATTGGAATTATTATAATATACTGGATATATTGGTTGTAATTATAATCAGATAAGATTATAATTGAAAAAGGTTATGTAAATAACCAATTGGAATTCATATAAGTGGTATATGAAATCAAATGGATTAAGTGAATTTAAATCAGAATTGGAATTAAAATTCCGAAAACAGGAAAAGTGTTTGTTAATGGAATTGGATTAAGTATAAGAGAATTTTAAAATCCTGGGAGATTTTAAATTGTTTACAAGCACTGTGAATGGTATTTTGAAATGTATTTCAAAATGGAAGTGTTTAGATATGGTTTTAAAAGTGATATAGTATTGAACTCACTTCAATCGCTGGAAAATAAATTCTGATGATGACAGCTGCATCATCAGTGTTCAATTTCGAGTTGCTAAGTGACAGATTACTACCAAGGATTTTGTTTTTGAATTGTTTGAGAAAAGCAAGTTGGTTGGAATTTCGAAAAGAAGTATTTGAATTTAGAAAAAAACTAAGAGGTGTAAAACTCTCAGGAAGGATTGTTTGATTTGAAAATAAATAAATTAGAATTTGTAAAAGAAAATTGGAATTGAAATAATGTCAGTTAAGTGGTAATTGGAATTGGATTTGTTTAGAATGGTATCGAAACAAATTGGATTTATGAGATAGGAATTTGAAACGATATTGGGTTGATGAGTTAAGAATTTGGGATTAAGGATAGAACTTGAGTTCCAAATGAAATTTGGTTTGGATATAAGCGAATAGTTGTGTCGAACAGATATTGATTGGAAATTGGTTGAGGTGACATTGGTATATGTTGAATTGATAACAGGTGAAAGTGATAGTGTTGATATGCCCGACAAAAAGGTACAAGTTTATATTTGGTATAAGCATGAGATTTATGAGCCTGTTTGGCAAGCCGCTTGGCATTTTGATTTTCTTTTGGGTTGGAGATGGTCTAGAGAGGCGAGTTGTAGTTGTACCGGTTGACCAGTACAAAGGAGGTGCTGGCGAAATTTTTCGAAAATTTCGAATGTTAGAAAATTTTCAGGATTTTTGAAAATTTTCGTTAATAAAATTAGTTAATATATAATTGAAATTAATTGGTTTAATGAAACTGGAGTTAAGAAGTAAACAAGTAATTTTAACCCAGTTAATAGGGTTTGTTTTCTACCTTAGCAATTTCGAGGACGAAATTATTTTAAGGGGGAAGAATGTAACGACCCGTATTTCCAGCGATATATAATTAATTAATTTAATTATTTAAATAGTGATTTAGAGAATTTAATGGTCTTTTAATTAAATAATATTGAATATTTAATTAATTTAAATAATATAATAATATATTTAATTCTGAAATAGTCGGAAATAGTGAAGTGGCAATATAATGTGAACTGGACAATTTAAAATATATAATTCAGTTTGAATTGAATTTGAATAACGAATATATTATTTAAACAAATTTTGAATGTAGAACTATAATATAATTATAATCAAGCTCGAAATGGCGCGGCAGTTCGTTTCGAACTTCAATTGAATATACAGAATCCGTTTTAAATCGGATTTCTGTGAAATAAGAAACGTTTGGAGCTGGTGGAGTATATTTTTCTAGTGGAAGAGAAAAATCGGGATTTCGTTGTGTAGATTTTGATTTATGTCCAAATCAAATTTTAGAAAAGTCGCTATGGAATTCCTTTATAATTTATAACGATTTATATATACTATAAATGGATTTTCCAATATAAATTGAATGTCGATATAATTGGGAACTTTGGGATATCGAGTTATGAATCCCGATATAGAGCCGTATGATATTATATGTGAATATATATACGATAATATTTATTTTTGAATATTTAATTTAATTATTTTTAAATATATTTAAATGGTTATTTAGAGCTTTAAAAATAGCCAGTTTTGCAAATGACCTCCGTTTCCAACGAAACTAATTTTGTTGGATCCGTAATATTAAATTATTGTTAGATTTCAATTTTCGTTATTTTTGAAGTCAGTATGTGGTCGTACGGATTTTTAATGTGAAATACAGTCAGTATTTCGATGGTTAAAAATACGCCGTGTGAGCAAACGAAGTCGGAATTCGACGAAATTAGTTTCTTTGGGTCCGTAATGTCGAACTGTAGGTGTATGTCCATTTTCGTGATTTTTGGATATCATGTGTGATCATAGGAATTTTAAAGGACAAATATAAACAGCGTTGGATTAAAATCGAATATAAAATTATTTAAATCTATATATAAATACCCGTAACATCCAACCCTTAACATAATTACAATTTTCTTGGGGTCAAAGGGCGCCGCTCTTCTTTTCTTCTGTGACGTCCCCAAAACCCGTACTGACGGTGTTAAGGGTAATCTTTGGAATATAACACATAAACAGATAATTGCAGAACAGAAATAGATAAATACACCAGATAATGGACAAATAATACACTGGATAAAAGTAATCATCAGAGTTACACAATATACAGGATCATACTTAGTACAAATGCAGTTCAGTTATACATAAATGTCTATAGCGGAAAACAAACATAATGTACAATAGGAGCTGAACAGCATAAAAAGAGATAAATGATAGAATCCATCTTCATCTCCAGCTATCCAGAAAGAGCCTGCTAAAACCTGAACACAAGGCTGCCCGTGTAGAAAAAGGGGCACTCGAGTTTGAAAGTGAAACAAACTACGAGTCAGTCATGGGACTGGTATAAGAAATCTACTCAACACATTTAAAATATGGCTAATCACAGGACCACGCCACTTTCGTGGAACGGGTTTACTCCATCGGATTGCCAGTGCTTTAAAACAAATAATTCTTTTTAAACATCGCCATGCTTTTTATAAAAATGAAGCCATTGTAAGACTCAGTTCCCATCACACAATGCAATGCAAACCGGAGGATAGAGTTTTACCTTATAATGGCCAAAATATGCTTGATACGAATAAAACAAAAGCATTTGATATTATTACTAGTGTTTACCTGTTTCAAAAACAATTTCGAATCATAATTATCAATCATAGACGGCATGGGTACCATATATCATGTCGCCATATATATATATACAATCAAAACCGCACAATCACGTATTTGGAAATTGGATTTCCGTCATGAACCGAGGCAAGGGATCGTCCTCACCGAATTCGAGACACTCTAGCCCGCCCCTCAGGCAAGTACTCAGTCAAGCCTTTGGATCGTCAGGGCCGGTCCATCGATGTGGATTAAAATTCCTGAACACTGCGTTTCCCCGCCCTTTGGGGCGTGAGTAAGCCAACGAATGACTACTCCATCGGTCCCGGATCGATCGATATATTCGAGGCGCCTCGCAACAGCAACAACCACATAGGTGAAATAATATAAATGTCAGTCAGTTCAAGCACCGACACCACCTCTAGCTAGAAGGAAACGCATGCCCTCCCTGAGGTCCTTCTCCCGTTTCTGGTTCATACCGTGGTGTGAGGCTCGCGAATTCACGTTATACACAAAGCTATGCCACACAGACGGTGCTTTGATCATCAACCACAAGACTTTGCTTTTCAACAGAAGCCCTGATCACTGCATCTTAGCATGCCACACAGGCAATTCACACCATACAATTGATGGTTATCAATCACACAGAATAAATTCCAATGTCAGACACACAATCCATTTACAAGTCCGTTCTGGGTCGGAACGAAACCGGAGGCACTATATACCTCGCAAACCCATTGATCTCCACGTACGTCTGGACGATCACCACTCATTATCCATATTTCGGGATGCCTCCCAATCAGGACATCAATTACCATCCAAACGAGGTGAAGATTTCCGGTCTTCAACCACCGTCTTCATCTTCGATTTCTTAACGTCGATTTAGTTATTCAGAATGGGATAAACCCAGTCTTTCTGAGAAACTCGCGTATATAATAAACAAGTGCTACACAAACACAACATACGCATCATTTCAATTCATTAGTCCCTAACCGTAAATCAGTAAGAGAACGATTTCCCAAATATTAACCCCGAAGGCCGAAACCAACATCAGATCAAAACCCAAGAAACCATTCGACTTAGCCAGCCTTCAGTTAGTTTCTAAATTTCACATTCCATATCGTTTATAATATTTTATAACGATTTATCGCTATTTTTATTTAATTAAAATAGCCAATTTATTTAAACAACGCTTCGGGCCATAACGCGGTCGTGGCGCTGTTTTTCTTCAGATTTGATTTACACATATCTGAAAATCTAACCGTTGGATCTTTACAAAATTTATATCATTAGAAAGATCTTTTCAAAACGAATCCAACGGTTCCAGTTTTGGGAAAATCCGACGGTCGGATCTCCCGGTACAATCGTTTGAAGTTTCGATTTCAAAATACGAACTGCAGCGTCGTTATTCGATTTAATTTAATTATATTTATATATATATAATCGATTCTGGCGCTGTTTTTCTTCAGATTTGAATTAAACATTCCAGACAATCCAACCGTTGGATCTTTACAAAGTTGGTGTCGTTGGAAAGATATTTCCAAAGCGAACCCAACGGTTTCGGTTTCGGGAAAATCCGATGGTCGGATCTCCCGCACTAATCGTTTGAAATCACGTTTTCAAAATACGAACTGCAGCTTCGTTATTCGATATATTTCAATTCTATTTATATATATATATATCGATTCTTCGATTTCAAAACTATATTCTTTTCACACATTTGATAAAAATGATATTTTTATCCAACCGACAATTATTTCAACACTTCGCTATTTTTAACTATTCATGTATATAGTAAAAATGCGATTTTTATTGTAAAACAATTTATTTCAAAACATGATTATTTTATATAGTTCATATAGGTGATAAAAATATGATTTTTATTATAAAACAATTTATTTCAAAAACACGACTATTTTATATAGTTCATATAGATGATAAAAATATGATTTTTATTATAAAACAATTTATTTCAAAACACGAATACCATTCAACACATGAATTTCTATTCAACGAATGAATTTCTATTCAACACATGAATATAGTTTCAATACATGAAAATAATTCTAACACATGAATATTATTCAAAATTTCGGCAGCATAACGACAGGGTAGTTAAAACCCAGGCCGTCCCTAGTACGGGTCCTCGCTCTACCTTAAAGCCTCGCAGCTTTTGACAATGGGGATTCATGCATCTAGTTCGCACGCAGGCGGCATGTATATTTTTTCCATTTCCACAAACCAATCCTATGTGGTTTCAACCAAATATTTCTCAACCACAAACGGGTATTTTTCAACCACAATCAATCAATTTCAACCATAAACAATTATAATCAACCATTCGCTATCAACCAATTTTCACCCCAATCACAATCAATAAATATCGTCCATGGTTTGTGGACGAGGGGCATGTATATATATATATATATTATATAAGCATTTCACTTCTATTTCAACACATATATAACTTATACATCGAACGTACAACTTATACAACGCTTATACGTGAGGTGTACAACGCTTATATAACTCATACATCGACTATATAATTTATACATTGTCGTTTTCCATATCGTTTATAATTTAGAAATCTCACATTGGGTTCCACTCCACCAAAAATAGCAGAAGGCTCAGAAAAATATGCGGTCTCTTCTAGAATGTAGAAGACGTCGACACGAGTCCACTGTCTCTTGTTTCACTGAATTTCGACAAGAAACGAAAAAGATATGATTTTTACAGTGAGATCATATTTCGTAGCGTTTGAAAGTGTTATAAAACAGTTTATTTATTAAAAACTATTACCTCTCTATCCTGTTCAAAACTAGGTCTTCGATTTTCGCTCCAATTGAAGCACGAGGACGGAATCAGGTTGCACAGCATGGAAGAGCTTGGAAGGGGCTCTCCGACGCTGGTCCTCCCCCTCAGTTCGACGGCAAGAAGAGGCGGCGGCGGCGCTTTAAACTGTCGGAGTTTGGAGGCCCGGATCTCCGCGCACAGGCGATGGTAGGAGGCGAACCGACTATGGATGTGGAGAGGAAGTCTCGATCTTCAAAAAGCTCCAAAGGAGGGGGGGTCTAATTCCTCCTGGTTTGGTCGGAAAAGGGATGAGAAGCGGCGATGCGGTTTCCGCCTTCAGCCGACGTCGGGGAGAGAGAAAGCTCCTTTTTTTTATTAAATTCTGATTGGCCAGGAGCTATTTATAGTTTTTAAAAGAGGGTTTTCTAACACGACCTCCAATCCAAACCCAACGACTGTCGCCTCTAGCTAAATACCCCCATTCCGAACACAATGGGATATGTTTCTTATGCCCATTCGACTGTTACAGTCACTTATTCTTCAAATTAAAATATAAAACATTCAATATTTAATTTGAACGTACATTTCAATTTGCCGGGGCCACATACTGATTCTAAAAATTCCAGAAAAATAAATCTAGCTATGTTTTGACGATACGGTCCCAACAAAACTAGTTTCGTCGTATTTTGAGGTCGTTTGCAAAATGGCCCTTTTCTGGTCGATCCAATTTGACTGTAATTGACCAAAACACGTTTTCCTTTGCCACGCTCACATATTAACTTCAAAAATTATGAAATTTGAAACTTAGCAATAGTTTAACATCCCGGATCCAACAAAAGTGGTTTCGTCGAATTCCGAGGTCGTTTGCAAAATGGCCATTTTCACGGGCTATATAAACTCCATAGCGACCTTTCTGAAAATTCATTTGGCCATAACTTTTGCTTCCTGCTATGAAACTTCAATTTTTCAGATTTGTTAGAAAGATATTCACTAACAGATTTAAATATTTTTGGTTTCACTCAAATCCGTTTTGTTTCGCACCTGGTACAGTCAGTCAAATTTGAATTCAAATTTTGAAACTACCGCGCCATTTCAGGCCTTGTTTATAATTAGAAATAATTATATTCGTTTTCAATGTCGATTCAAACTTACTTTTCATCGAATTTTTTTTAAAATATTTATTTTAAATATTTAAAATCCACTAAAATAGCCAATTTAAAAATTTTAAATTGGTTCGGATTTTCCAGGTCGTTACAATCTCCCCCACTTAAAACTTTTCGTCCCCGAAAAGGAACAAAGTCGAAAGTGGTTTGATTAATCAACTCTACGTTCAATCTGGCTTCCATTCTCCAACTTTTCAGTTTCTGAGAATTTTCAAACTCTTCAAAAATTTGGCTAACACCCGGAATTTTCGAAAAATTTCGCCATAACCTCCTTTGTACGGGGAGGGGTTTGGAAATTTGTTGGGCCGTATTAGGTACCCAATAAATCCTATAAAGCATACACATATTTATAGTGATATATTCTGGTGTTTATAGGGGAGCGTGCATAGATAATAACTCTAGAGAATAAATTCTCGTTACCCTGTCAAAGCCTGAGGGAGTGTGTATTTTAATTGCTCCAAAGAATAAATTCTCGTCACCTCGTCCCGTGTGGGAAATAAATAATCCATGTGCCGTATCTAATGACTAGAGAGACGTGATTATTGTCAACTCCAGACCCGTGTGGGGTTTTTATTAATCTGGCAATTTTTCGTTACAATTTTATATGGTCCATATCAGTCATCAGTTCAACCTGTAAAATATAGTCATCACCATACAAGCCTCTCGCTCGTATGGTAAATCTTCCACCTCGTCACACAAACTCCAAATGCTTATGTGGTATGTGATGAAGTATGCCTATCTTCAAGAAGTATGCCATGTAGTGTAGTTCAAAATTAATTGTTACTATCCTATGGCGACGTTTATTATTACACACAGAACAACCAGCACTCCGCATCCAATGGCATTCACAGGAGTTGACATAATAATAAAATTGCGCATCCAACTCATTAAGGTTTACCTATTTGTCGGGCACGCAAATAATTTCTTTACTCAACCGCTATCCATTTACCTGCTCAAACATATATAATGCACATGTATATATTTCTATCTATTTTCATATCAGTTCAATGTGTGATATAATCGAATAAATTCTACCATTATTCTCTTATTGATTAAATTAACTATCGTTTTAATAATTTAATTAATCAAATCCACTATCACACAACACAAACAACAATCAATTTGTTTTTAACTTTTCAAAAATATACTAATCAATTCCTATATTCTTTTAAAATCATTCAGACTATAGAATTAAAAGTGCACATCCATGGAAAGAAAATAACTACTAAGCAGAGAACAATTGGAAATCTTAAAATATGGTAAATGTACCTTGCACCGGAGTCAATCAGAGATATCCACTCGGCACTTAGGATAGGCTTTCTGAATGCTCTCCTCATTTTCCCAAGTACAATCTCTCGGATCTCCACTCCATTGCACTTTGACTAAGTGAACCTTCTTGTTCCTCAGCTCTTTGGTTTCTTTGCCAATGATTTTTAGCGGCTCTCTTCTCACAGCCAATTCTGGAGTAATTTCAATATCCTGTTGTGCAGCTTCTTCCACGATCAAGTCTGGATCATGAACGTGCTTTCGAAGTTGAGATATGTGAAATACATCATGCACTCTAGGCAACCAATCTGGCAATTTAACCCTATAAGCGAGAGTTCCAATCCGTTCAACAATAGGAAACGGACCAATGAATTTGGGCGCCAATTTCCCTGTTTTACCGAACCGGATAACTCCTCTCATCGGCGATACCCAATGATATATCTCTTCTTCTCTTATCGGCGTAGCTCTTTTGTCGGCTTTGAGCGGCGAGTAATCGTTTCTTAACGAAATCGACTTTGTCGGCAGCTTCTCGGATCATGTCAGGTCCCAATACAAGTCTATTACCGGGTTCGACCCAACAAGAAGGGGATCGGCACGGTCTACCATACAATGCTTCAAATGGTGACATTATCAGGCTCGCTTGGTAGTTGTTGTTATATGAGAATTCAGCCAAATGTAAATGGTCTTCCCATGATCCAACGAAATCTAGAACACAAGCCCGCAATAGATCTTCTAGTATATGATTCACCCTCTCAGTCTGGCCATCTGTCTGAGGATGATAAGCGGTGCTCAAGTTCAGCTTCGTTCCTAGCTCTACTTGAAATGCCTCCCAGAATTTGCTAGTGAATATTGGATCTCTATCACTAACTATACTGATCGACACTCCGTGTAGCCTAACAATTTCCTTGAAGTATATCTACGCCAGACTCTGAGTAGTTCTGTTTGATCTGACAGGTATGAAATGGGCGGTCTTCGTGAAGCGATCTACGATCACCCAAATACTGTCATTTCCTTTTCTGGTTCTGGGCAAACCATCTATGAAGTCCATGGAAATATGTTCCCACTTCCAACCTGGAACGTCCAGCGGTTGCAACAATCCGGCCAGTTTCTGTTGGTCGCTTTTGACTAGCTGGCAAGTAGGGCATCGGCTAACATACAAAGAAATGTCTCTCTTCATCGACTTCCACCAGAAAGTGCGTTTGATGTCATTATACATTTTTCTTACTCCCGGATGGATACTAAGTTTTGACTTGTGGCATTCATCCAGCACTTCCTTTCGGAGCTCAGAAATGTTAGGGACACAGATTCGACCTTTTAGCCTTCGAATCCCATCATTATCAACCTGAAAACTCGAGGGCTCGCCTTTCTGAATTATCTCTCTGATCTTCTGAATGAAGTGATCATCCTTCTGAAGAGTAGATATTTTATCAATCAATGAAGTTGTGATAATAAAACTGGCGATCATTACATTCTTTCGGCTTAACGCATCGGCCACGACATTGGCTTTCCCTGGAGTGTATAGAATCTCAAAATCGTATGCTGCAAGGAACTCTAGCCAACGTTGTTGCCTCAGATTCAAGTCTTTCTGGATGAACAAATACTTTAACGACTGATGATCTGTAAACAGTTCGAATTTCTCACCCAGGAGATAATGTCTCTAGATTTTCAAAGCAAATACGATAGCCAACAACTCAAGATCATGAGTGACGTAGTTTTTCTCGTGCGGCTTTAGTTGACGGCTAGCATAAGCAACCACTTGACCTCTTTGCATTAACACTGCACCAAGGCCTTCTCTAGAGGCATCTGTCCAGACTTTTAAATCCTGATTGCCGTCTATAATCGTTAACACTGGAGCAGTTGTTAATTTTAACTTTAGCTCCCCAAAGGCCTCCTCACATTCTGGAGTCCACTTGAATTTCGAATGCTTCTTTGTAAGCTTCGTTAAGTGACTAGATATCTTCGAAAAATCTTTAACGAACTTCCGGTAATAACTAGCCAATCCGAGAAAACTGCGGACTTCTGTAGGAGTACTAGGCTGTTTCCAATTTTGAATAGCCATGATTTTACTTGGATCCACAGCAATTCCCTCTTTTGATACGACGTGGCCCAGAAACTTCACTTCATCTTGCTAGAATATACATTTGGATAGTTTAGCTTTCAATACATTCCTTCTCATAATTTCCAGAACTTGCTCCAAATGTTTTTCATGTTCGGCCTTTGATTTAGAGAAGATTAGAATATCGTTAATAAAAACCATAACAAACTTATTCAAAACTCCTCTGAACACCCATTTCATCAGATCGACGAAGTAAGCTGGAGCGTTACATAAGCCGAACGGCATTACTAACCACTCGTAGAATAAGTCTGGACCTCTGATTGCTGTCATAGGAACACATTCTTCGGCAATACGAAGCTGATGGAAGCCTGTAGCTAGGTCCATCCTTGAAAATACTTGTGCGCCATTCAGACGATCCAATAAATCATCGATCCGCGGCAATGGATATTTATTCTTTATTATCTGCTTGTTCAAATCACGATAATGCACACATAGTCGCAGAGTACCGTCAGATTTTGGGACAAACACCACTGCTGCTCCCCGATTAGAGAAACTAGGCCTAATTAGACCCTTCCATACTAGCTGTCGAGTTTGATTGTCTAGTTCTTCTTTCTCCTTTAGGGTCATCCTTCGAATGGCGTGCACCACAGGCCTTGCGTTCGGAATTAAAGCGATCTTGGAATCAATTTCTCTCTACGGAGGTAGACTAACGACTTCCTCGAACACATATGCATAATTCTTTACGATAGGAATATCTTTGATGAGGTCGGGGATATTCTCTGTGACTACAGGGATATTTTCTATTTGAGTAGGAGAAACATCCAAAGCTTCCCAGAAGTCTTTTTTATTTGAATTCTGACCTTCACAGGGAATGGTTATATAATCACCTGATTTAATCTTCGCCTTAACGACTCTGTCGGCGCATTTAACCTCAGCTTCATATTTGGTCAACCATTCTAACCCCAAGATAAGATCAAACTCTGTAAAATTCATGACGGCTGCGATGGTAGGGAACCAATAACGAGAAAAAGAAACCGGCACTCCATAAACCCAACTGAGATCGAGGGAACCCCCAACCGGATTATGAACAGTCATTAGTTCTTTGAGCTTCTTCAAATTCAAATCCAGTTTCTTAACCGCATTCTTTGCAACAAAGCTTCGCGACGCGCCGGTGTCAAACAGTACTTTAACTGGAATATCTTTGACAGTTAGCGTGCCTTCAAAAACATCCGCCCTTTCCAGAACATCTGAGGGCCCAGAAGTTTCTGCTATTTCATTTATACGTACTACTTCAGATTCCTTTTAGAGTTGGCACTCCCGTGCAATATGACCTGCTAGATTACACTTATGGCATTTCCTTTCCCCATGTGGTTTCTTTTGTTTCTTAGTGGGCTTAGATCCACTCTTGATTCGTTCGTTCCAAGATTTGCAATTTATCGCCGAATGTCCTTACCTATTGCAGCTTGAGCATGTGGTAGTCGTTACTGGTCCCTTCCCAGATCTGGCCCTTTTTCGATTGACTTTGGGCTTGTTACTGGCCTCAGACATCGTACTGGCCTCCGGACGATCAGTTTCAGACTCATCTTTAATACTAGAAGTAACTTCCTCTTTGTATCGTAACATGCCTTTCTTGTCGAGATCCTCATACTGGTAAACCATGTATATCATTTCAGAAAACGGAAGCTTCACATTCCTCATTACACTATTTTGATATTTTCTTTGCAGGCCATGAATAAATCTCAAATTCTTCCTCTTAGGATCTTGAATCAGATGTGGGGCAAAATGAGAGAGTTCAATGAATTTCTTATGATATTCGGGAATGGTCATATCTCCTTGTATCAGATAAGAAAATTCATCACATAATCGCTCAGTTGCTTCAGGAGGAGTAAATCTTTCTAGGAAAATCACTTTAAATCTATCCCAGGTGATATCACCTTCTGGATTATCTTTGATAGTCGAATCCCACCAAAACAAAGCTTCTTCTTTAAGTGCCCAAGACGCCAGCAATCTTTTCTGGTCATCTCTCAGCTTTAAACCTTCAAAGATTTTCTCTGCAGAACGAATCCAAGCTTGTGTTTCCATAATGGACTCTTTGCCTAAGAATGGTGATCCACCCAGATTTCGAAATCTCTTGAATAGAACTTCTATATCTGATTCTGGCTGCGGGAGCACAACTGGCTCATTAGCTTGTCGAGCCATACGGTTATTTCTTCTGTTCCTATCACTCATTTTTCTAGTGCGTCTGCAATTAGCAGATAAAGTGTCAAGTCAACAGAAAAGATATTTCAAAATATAGAGACAAATACTTCAATGTAAATGTGTCTACTGGGGTGTATATCATTCTGCTTTACTCATACTAGGATATTACTGATCCTATCTGTAATGAGTTATTCGTCCTAGAATCCTACTGGTTCTATTTCTGACGAGTTCGTTCATATGTTATATTCCAGCACTAAGCTTAACCAAAGCTCTGATACCACGTTGTGACGTCCCCAAAACCCGTACTGACGGTGTTAAGGGTAATCTTCGGAATATAACACATAAACAGATAATTGCAGAACAGAAATAGATAAATACACTAGATAATGAACAAATAATACACTGGATAAAAGTAATCATCAGAGTTACACAGTATACAGGATCATACTTAGTACAAATACAGTTCAGCTATACATAAATGTCTACAACGAAAAACAAACATAATGTACAATAGGAGCTGAACAGCATAAAAAGAGATAAATGATAGAATCCATCTTCAGCTCCAGCTATCCAGAAAGAGCCTGCTAAAACCTGAACACAAGGCTGCCCATGTAGAAAAAGGGGCACCCGAGTTTGAAAGTGAAACAAACTATGATTCAGTCATGGGACTGGTATGAGAAATCTACTCAACACATTTAAAATATGGCTAATCACAGGACCACGTCACTTTCGTGGAACGGGTTTACTCCATCAGATTGCCAGTTCTTTAAAACAAATAATTCTTTTTAAACATCGCCATGCTTTTTATAAAAATGAAGCCATTATAAGACTCAGTTCCCATCACACAATGCAACGCAAACCGGAGGATAGAGTTTTACCTTATAATGGCCAAAATATGCTTGATACGAATAAAACAAAAGCATTTGATATTATTACTAGTGTTTACCTGTTTCAAAAACAATTTCGAATCATAACTATCAATCATAGACGACATGGGTACTATATATCATGTCAACATATATATATATATACAATCAAAACCGTACAATCACGTATTTGGAAATTGGATTTCCGTCATGAACCGAGGCAAGGGATCGTTCTCACCGAATTCGAGACGCTCTAGCCCGCCCCTCAGGCAAGTACTCAGTCAAGCCTTTGAATCGTCAGGGTCGGTCAACCGATGTGGATTAAAATTCCTGAACACTGCGTTTCCCCGCCCTTTGGGGCGTGAGTAAGCCAACGAATGACTACACCATCGGTCCCGGATCGACCAATATATCCGAGGCGCCTCGCAACAGCAACAACCACATAGGTGAAATAATATAAATGTCAGCCAGTTCAAGCACCGACACCACCTCTAGCTAGAAGTAAACGCATGCCCGCCCTGAGGTCCTTCTCCCGTTTCTGGTTCATACTGGGGTGTGAGGCTCGCGAATTCACGTTATACACAAAGCTACGCCACACAGACGGTGCTTTGATCATCAACCACAAGACTTTTCTTTTCAACAGAAGCCCTGATCACTGCATCTTAGCATGCCACACAGGCAATTCACACCATGCAACTGATGGTTATCAATCACACAGAATAAATTCCAATGTCAGACACACAATCCATTTACAAGTCCGTTCCGAGTCGGAACGAAACCGGAAGCACTATATACCTCGCAAACCCATCGATATCCACGTACGTCTGGACGATCACCACTCATTATCCATATTTCGGGATGCCTCCCAATCAGGACATCAGTTACCATCCAAACGAGGTGAAGATTTCCGGTCTTCAACCACCGTCTTCATCTTCGATTTCTTATCGTCGATTTAGTTATTCAGAATGGGATAAACCCGGTCTTTCTGAGCAACTCACGTATAATATAAAAAAGTGCTAAAAAACACAACATACACATCATTTCAATTCATTAGTCCCTAACCGTAAATCAGTAAGAGAACGATTTCCCAAATATTAACCCCGAAGGCCGAAACCAACATCAGATCAAAACCCAGGAAACCATTCGGCTTAGCCAGCCTTCAGTTAGTTTCTAAATTTCACATTCCATATCATTTATAATATTTTATAACGATTTATCGCTATTTTTATTTAATTAAACTAGCCAATTTATTTAAACAACGCTTCGGACCATAACGCGGCCGTGGCGCTGTTTTTCTTCAGATTTGATTTACACATATCTGAAAATCTAACCGTTGGATCTTTACAAAATTTATATCATTAGAAAGATCTTTTCAGAACGAATCCAATGGTTCCAGTTTTGGGAAAATCCGACGATCGGATCTCCCGGTACAATCATTTGAAGTTTCGATTTCAAAATACGAACTGCAGCGTCGTTATTCGATTTAATTTAATTATATTTATATATATATATATATATATATATAATCGATTCTGGCGGTGTTTTTCTTCATATTTGAATTAAACATTCCAGACAATCCAACCATTGGATCTTTACAAAGTTGGCGTCGTTGGAAAGATATTTCCAAAGCGAACCCAACGTTTTCAGTTTCGGGAAAATCCGATGGTCGGATCTCCCGCACTAATCGTTTGAAATCACGTTTTCAAAATACGAACTACATCTTCTTTATTCGATATATTTCAATTCTATTTTTTTATATATATATCGATTCTTCGATTTCAAAACTATATTCTTTTCACACATTTGATAAAAATGATATTTTTATCCAACCGACAATTATTTCAACACTTCGCTATTTTTAACTATTCATGTATATAGTAAAAATGTGATTTTTATTGTAAAACAATTTATTTCAAAACATGATTATTTTATATAGTTCATATAGGTGATAAAAATATGATTTTTATTATAAAACAATTTATTTCAAAAACACGACTATTTTATATAGTTCATATAGATGATAAAAATATGATTTTTATTATAAAACAATTTATTTCAAAACACGAATACCATTCAACACATGAATTTCTATTCAACGAATGAATTTCTATTCAACACACGAATATAGTTTCAACACATGAAAATAATTCTAACACATGAATATTATTCAAAATTTCGGCAGAATAACGGCAGGGTAGTTAAAACCGGGGTCGTCCCTAGTACGGCTCCTCGCTCTACCTTAAAGCCTAGCAGCTTTTGACAATGAGGATTCATGCATCTAGTTCGCACGCAGGCGGCATGTATATTTTTTCCATTTCCACAAACCAATCCTATGCGGTTTCAACCAAATATTTCTCAACCACAAACGGGTATTTTTCAACCACAATCAATCAATTTCAACCACAAACAATTATAATCAACCATTCGCTATCAACCAATTTTCACACCAATCACAATCAATAAATATCGTCCATGGTTTGTGGATGAGGGGCGTGTATATATATATATTATAAGCATTTCACTTCTATTTCAACACATATATAATTTTTACAACGCATATATAACTTATACATCGAACGTACAACTTATACAACGCTTATACATGAGGTGTACAACGCTTATATAACTCATACATCGACTATATAATTTATACATCGTCGGTTTCCATATCGTTTATAATTTAGAAATCTCACATTGGGTTCCACTCCACCAAAAATAGCAGAAGGCTCAGAAAAATATGCGGTCTCTTCTAGAATGTAGAAGACGTCCACACGAGTCCACTGTCTCTTGTTTCACTGAATTTCGACAAGAAACGAAAAAGATATGATTTTTACAGTGAGATCATATTTCATAGCGTTTGAAAGTGTTATAAAACAGTTTATTTATTAAAAACCGTTACCTCTCTATCCTGTTCAAAACTAGTTCTTCGATTTTCGCTCCAATCGAAGCATGAGGACGGAATTAGGTTGCATAGCATGGAAGAGCTTGGAAGGGGCCCTCCGACGCTGGTCCTCCCCCTCAGTTCGACGGCAAGAAGAGGCGGCGGCAGCGCTTTAAACTGTCGGAGTTTGGAGGCCCGGATCTCCGCGCACAGGCGATGGCAGGAGGCGAACCGACTATGGATGTGGAGAGGAAGTCTCGATCTTCAAAAATCTCCAAAGGAGGGGGGTCTAATTCCTCCTGGTTTGGTCGGAAAAGGGATGAGAAGCGGCGATGCGGTTTCTGCCTTCAGCCGACGTCGGGGAGAGAGAAAGCTCCTTTTTTTTATTAAATTCTGATTGGCCGGGAGCTATTTATAGTTTTTAAAAGAGGGTTTTCTAACACGACCTCCAATCCAAACCCAACGACTGTCGCCCCTTGCTAAATACCCCCATTCCGAACACAATGGGATATGTTTCGTAGGCCCATTCGACTGTTACAGTCACTTATACTTCAAATTAAAATATAAAACATTCAATATTTAATTTGAACGTACATTTCAATTTGCCAGGGCCACATACTGATTCTAAAAATTCCAGAAAAATAAATCTAGCTATTTTTTGACGATACGGTCCCAACAAAACTAGTTTCGTCGAATTATGAGGTCGTTTGCAAAATGGCCCTTTTCTGGTCGATCCAATTTAACTGTAATTGACCAAAACACGTTTTCCTTTACCACGCTCACATATTAACTTCAAAAATTATGAAATTTGAAACTTAGAAATAGTTTAACATCCTGGATCCAAAAAAAGTGGTTTCGTCGAATTCCGAGGTCGTTTGCAAAATGGCCATTTTCACGGGCTATATAAACTCTATAGCGACCTTTCTGAAAATTCATTTGCCCATAACATTTGCTTCCTGCTATGAAACTTCGATTTTTCAGATTCGTTAGAAAGATATTCACTAACAGATTTAAATATTTTTGATTTCACTCAAATCCGTTTTGTTTCGCACCTGGTACAGTCAGTCAAAGTTTGAATTCAAATTTTGAAACTACCGCGCCATTTCAGGCCTTGTTTATAATTAGAAATAATTATATTCATTTTCAATGTCTATTCAAACTTACTTTTCATCGAAATTGTTTTAAAATATTTATTTTAAATATTTAAAATCCACTAAAATAGCCAATTTAAAATTTTTAAATTGGTTCGGATTTTCCGGGTCGTTACATCTTCTATCTCAGTTAAATCGTGATTTCCTAAAATAATTTTAAAATCAAATAAAAATTTATAAAATCCGAGACAAATGTATTCGGCTCTCCCTTGCTTTTCTCTTCAATCCTACGGTGGTTTTAACTGGCACGATTGTTGTTCGAGTCTACTGGGTTTTGATAGTGAAGGCTAGGGCTGCGGGTTTCATGAGTTTTGGCAATCGAATAGCAAATTCGAGTTCGGATATGGATTTCGGAGGTGATTTAGAAGTTGTATGATTTTTCTGGGATTAAATAGAAAAAAATGTCGATACATTTTCTGGAGCATGTGAAAATGCAGTTCGACGCATTTGGATGAGGTTGTGCGAACTCGTTGCTTTTGGCGTGAGAGGGAAGAGTTTGTGAAGAGGGTTGTAATGGTAGTTGTTTGAAGTTGAATAGTGGAGGAATAATTGTGATTTGAGCTTGGGAAAAGTGGGAAATGGCCATTTTCTTATGGCATTGGCTTACCAGAGTCGCGATTTTTGGATTGGGGAAGAGGACATTAGCGGGTTTCAAACTGATGGGTAATTGGGCCGGTGGAAATGAGGGTGAGGCCCGGATTTAAAATGGGTTAAGTTTAATTTAAATTCAAATAGTGTACCAACTTGTAAATGACATAACCTTGTCATACGTTATCGAAATTCAGTGAAACAAGATTCGTTGGGATCGTATGGACGAGCGCGATACAATGGAACTGATTGGGAGTGAATTGGAGCTCGTTACAATTTATAGCAAAATAAATTGTCCGTCTGAATCAAGCGATGGTTATCGTTATTAACGATGATCGTCCAATGTGAGTAAAACTCACCAACTCTACCAGTTCATATTTTTATAACGTATATTTAGAACTGATAAATGATGATTGATTGCTATGTATTGGCTGTTTGGTTGAACTGCTAAGTAATTGGTTGAAATTATAGATCTGGTTATATATATATAAATATATATATATATATATATATATATAAATTGATTATGTTTAGCAGAATATTTCATAGTGAAATGAAATTGATGTTAATTGTATTGTTTAACATCTGTGGATGCAGGGAAATAGGTCGAAGGAATCCAACTGGATTCCTCAACATTTATTTTATTGTTTTTCATATATTGTGTTATATGATGTGATATGAAATCTGCTGTTGATTTTGTATGTTTGAATGATACCGATCATTGTTATATGGTACGTTAAATACCATGAGGAATACTGGGATGTTAAAAAAAAGGAAATTTTCAATGTTATATTGAAAAAGAAATATTTATAAAATCAAAGAATTTTATAAAAGAAAATGATTATAAAATCAAAGGATTTTATAAAAGAACTAATTATAAAATCAAAGGATTTTATAAAAGATAAAAGAAATATTTATTTGTTAAACAAATAGAACTGAAAAGGAAATAATTGTTGAACAAATATTTGTAAAACATTTACAAATAGAATTGAAAAATAATATTTATTTGTTAAACAAATAGAATTGAAAAGGAAATAATTGTTGAACAAATATTTGTAAAACATTTACAAATAGAATTGAAAGGAAATATTTGTTGAACAAATAGAATTGAAAAGGAAATAATTGTTGAACAAATAGAATTGAAAAGGAAATAATTGTGAGCAAACGAAGTTGGAATTCGATGAAACCAGTTTCGTTGGGTCCGCAATGTCGAACTGTAGGTGTATGTCCATTTTCGTGATTTTTGGATATCATGTGTGATCATAGGAATTTTAAAGGACAAATATAAACAGCGTTGGATTAAAATCGAATATAAAATTCGAATATAAAATTATTTAAATCTATCTATAAATACCCGTAACATCCAACCCTTAACCTAATTACAATTTTCTTGTGGTCAAAGGGCGCCGCTCTTCTTTTCTTCTATCTCAGTTAAATCATGATTTCTTAAAATCATTTTAATATCAAATAAAAATTTAGAAAATCCGAGACATATGTATTCTGCTCTCCCTTGCTTTTCTCTTCATTCCTAAGGTGGTTTTAACAGGCACGATTGTTGTTCGGGTCTACTGGGTTTTGACAGCGAAGGCTAGGGCTGCGGGTTTCATGAGTTTTAGTAATCGAATTGCAAATTCGAGTTCGGATATGGATTTCGGAGGTGATTTAGAAGTTGTATGATTTTTCTGGGATTAAATAGAAAAAAAATGTCGATACATTTTTCTGGAGCACGTGAAAATGTAGTTCGATGCATTTGGATGAGGTTGTGCTCATTGCTTTTGGCGTGAGAGGGAAGAGTTTGTGAAGAGGGTTGTAATGGTAGTTGTTTGAAGTTGAATAGTGGAGGAATAATTGTGATTTGAGCTTGGGAAAAGTGGGAAATGGCCATTTTCTTGTGGCATTGGTTCACTGGAGTCGTGATTTTTGGATTGGGGAAGAAGACATTAGCGGGTTTCAAACTGATGGGTAATTGGGCCGATGGAAATGAGGGTGAGGCCCGGGTTTAAAATTGGTTAAGTTTAATTTAAATTCAAATAGTGTACCAACTTGTAAATGACATAACCTTGTCATACGTTATCGAAATTCAGCGAAACAAGATCCGTTGGGATCGTATGGACGAGTGCGACATAATGGAACTGACTGGGAGTGAATTGGAGCTCGTTACAATTTATAGCAAAATAAATTATCCGTCTGAATCAAGCGATGGTTATCGTTATTAACGACGATCGTCCAATTTGAGTAAAACTCACCAACTCTACCAATTCATATTTTTATAACGTATATTTAGAACTGATAAATGATGATTGATTGTTTTTTATTGACTGTTTGGTTGAACTGCTATGTAATTGGTTGAAATTATAGATCTGGTTATATATATATATATATATATAAATTGATTCTGTTTAGCAGAATATTTTATAGTGAAATGAAATTGATGTTAATTGTATTTTTTAACATCTGTGGATGCAGGGAAACATGTCGGAGGAATCCAACTAGATTCCCCAACATTTTACTGTTTTTCATATATTGTGTTATATCATGTGATATGAAATCTGTTGTTGATTTTGTATGTTTGAATGATACCTATCATTATTATAGGGTACGTTAAATACCATGAGGAATAATGGGATGTTAAAAAAAGGAAATTTTCAATGTTATATTGAAAAAGAAATATTTATAAAATCAAAGAATTTTATAAAAGAAAATGATTATAAAATCAAAGGATTTTATAAAAGAACTAATTATAAAATCAAAGGATTTTATAAAAGATAAAAGAAATATTTATTTGTTAAACAAATAGAATTGAAAAGGAAATAATTGTTGAACAAATATTTGTAAAACATTTACAAATAGAATTGAAAAGAAATATTTATTTGTTAAACAAATAGAATTGAAAAGGAAATAATTATTGAACAAATATTTGTAAAACATTTACAAATAGAATTGAAAGGAAATATTTGTTGAATAAATAGAATTGAAAAGGAAATAATTGTTGAACAAATAGAATTGAAAAGGAACATTTATTTGTTAAATAAATAGAAAGATAAAAGGAATATATATTAGGAGAATAAATAGAAGGATAAAAGGAATATTTATTTAGAAAATAAATAAGATATCATAAAAGGAAATATTTGGGAAGTAAGTAGGATTATAAAAGGAATTAGAGTTAATCGAATAGAGTTAATCGATTAGAGTTAATCGATTAGAGTTATTCGAATAGAGTTAATCGATTAGAGTTAAATCGAATAGAGTTAAATCGAATTAGAGTTCAATCGGATTAGAGTTAAATTAGATTAGAGTTAATCGAATAAGAGGTAATTGAATATTAGTTATTCGAATTAGAGTAAATTGATTAGAGTTAATTGAATAGAGATAATTGAATAGAGTTAACTGATTAGAGATAATTGAATAGAATTAATCGAATGTTAGTTATTTGAATAAAGTTAATCGAATAGGAGTTAATCAAATAAAGTTAATTGAATATTAGTTATTCGAAAAGGAGTTATCGAATATAGTTTATTCGAAGAAAAGATTATCGAATATACTATTCGAATGAGAGATAATCGAATTAGTCATTCGAAAGGAGTTATCGAATATTAGTTATTCGAAAGGGTTATTGAATATTACTTATTCGAAAGGAGTTATCGAATATTAGTTATTCGAAAGGAGTTATCGAATATAGTTTATTCGAATAGAGTGAAAGGAGTTAATCGAATATAGTTTATTCGAAAGGAGTTAAGTCAATAGAGTTAATTGGTTAGAGTTAATCAGTTAGAGTTATTCAAATAGAGTTAATCGATTAGAGTTATTCAATTAGAGTTAACCAGTTAGAGTTATTCAAATAGAGTTAATCGAGTTAGAGTTAGTTGAGTATTAGTAAATCGAAAGGAGTTATCGAATATAGTTTATTCGAAAGGAGTTATCGAATATTAAATATTTGAAAAGAGTTAATCGAATATAGTTTATTCGAAAAGGAGTTATAGAATAGAGATTATTCGAAAGAGAGTTATACGTTGAAATTCGATTATATCGAATTAGGAAAAGTACTATTCACTTTTCGTTTTTAATCAAAATTTATTTATTAATAAATTAGTTGTTTGTTTATTTATCCAAATTTATAAATAAAATTTATATTGAAGTTATTATATTTCAGAACCATAGGATTATAACACTATTGTTAAAATCAAACAATTTCTGTAAAAGAAGTGGATTCGTAAATAGAATCCGAGAGTTTCGTAAGGAAGTTTGTTAAAGATTTAAAAGGTGAACTTTGTCTATTTTCGAAGTTAGAAATGTTGTTCAGTTACGGTCTGAGAGGTAGTTATACCCCAACTTGATTGACTCCATTTTTAACTAAGTAATTGTTAAGGTTCGATACAAAAGGTTGGTTAAGTGAATTTAGTTGATGAAGGTAATGGTTTGAGTGGCATAGCGATGTTTTATTTAAACATCTATTTAAATCCGATGAAAGAGTTTTGGAAAGTTTTCCAAATATAATCAGAGATATTTTCTAATCATAGAAAATGAAATGTTTGATAATAAAGAATAATGAAATGACAGTGATATGTGAAAAAGAGATGGAGATGTTTTCCAATGATTAATAACTTATATTTTCTAAATTTAGAAAATAAGGAATGTTGAATATATGGAAAAAGGAAATGAATAAATTTATGAACTAAAGAGATAATGTTAAATGATGATTGATCGATATAATTTCCATCTGGAAATAATATCGTTGGTTGAAAACGTGTTTTTCTTTGATAGTTAACTCACCGACTATCGAAGCTTTTGACCATTTCCATTGTCAATACGGAGAGACCGGGATCAGATTCATTATCTGAAAACCACTCTGTATGGACATTAGCGTTGCGATCAAATATAATGAAGATAAGTGAAGACGGAGTTATGCAAGGGTTGTTCTGGCGATCCTAGTGTGACGACCCCATTTCCCGTTCAGACGGAGACAAGGGTAATCTTTGGAATATAACACAGAAACAGATAATAGTAGAACAGAATTAAATAAATACACCAAATAATGCACAATAGAATATACTGGATAAAAGTAATCATTAGGGTTACACAGTATACAGGATCATACTTAGTACAAATGCAGTTCAGATATACATAAATGTCTACAGCGGAAAACAAACATAATGTACAATAGGAGCTGAACAGCATAAAAAGAGATAAATGATAGAATCCATCTTCAGCTCCAGCTATCCAGAAAGAACCAGCTAAACCTGAATACAAGGCTGCCCGTGTAGAAAAAGGGGCACCCGAGTTTGAAAGTGAAACAAACTACGAGTCAGTCATGGGACTGGTATGAGAAATCAACTCAACACATTTAAAATATGGCTAATCACAGGACCACGCCACTTTCGTGGAACCGGTTTACTCCATTCGATCGCCAGTGCTCTAAAACAAATATTTCTTTTAAACATCACAATGCTTTTTATAAAAATGAAGCCATTATAAGACTCAGTTCCCATCACACAATGCAACGCAAACCGGAGGATAGAGTTTTTACCTTATAACGGCCAAAATATGCTTGATACGAATAAAACAAAGGCATTTGATATTATTTCTAGTGTTTATATGTTTCAAAAACAATTTCAAATCATAACTATCAATCATAGACGACATGAGCGTCCCATGCCACTATGTCGCCAAATATGGATATACAATCAAAATCGCACAGTCACGTATTTGGAAATTGGATTTCTGTCATGAACCAAGGCAAAAGATAGTCCTTACCGCCTTCGAGACTCTCTAGCCTGAGCCTCAGGCACAGCCGCAACCGTACCTTGGATCGTCAGGGCCGGTCCACATGAAGTGGATTATAATGCCTGAACAATGCGTTTCTCCGCCCTTTGGGGCTTAAATGAGTCAACGAATGACTCCATCGGACCCGGATCGTCCGATCTAACCGAGGCGCCTCGCAACAGCTACAACCACACAGGTGAAAATTATATAAATGTCAGGGCTTGTAGGTCACTGAAACCACCCTAGCTAGAAAGAAAACGAACGTCCCCCCTGAGGTCCTGCTCCCGTTTCTGGTTCATACCGGGGTGTGAGGCTCGCGATTTCACGTTATACACAAAGCTACACCACACAGGCGGTGCTTTGATCGTCACCACAAGACTTTGCATTTCAACAGAAGCCCTGATCATTTGCCACTCAGGCATGCCATACTAGCAATTCATGCCATGCGACTGATGTCCATCGATATACAACCTCTGAGCTCGTGCGTTTCAGAGAAGGGCGTTAAGCAAAAGAATAAATTCTCTGCCGCCAAACAGATGTATATTTAACAGAGATCAATCAACACAGAATAAAATCCAATGTCAGACACACAATCCATTTACAAGTCCGTTCTGGGTCTGAACGAAACCGGAGGCTCTAAATACCTCGCAAACCCATCGATCACCACGTATGTCTGGACGATCACCACTCATTATCCATATTTCGGGATGCCTCCCAATCAGGACCTCGGTTACCACCCAAACGAGGTGAAGATCTCCGGTCTTCGACCACCGTCTTTATCTTCGACTTTCAATCGTCGGTCAATTATTTGAAATGAGAATCAACTCGGCCTTTTCAAATAATTCACGTATATTTAGAATTTCAAATCAATTTATTTCAATGGTTAAATCATTCGACAACACCAATTTGTACTTTATTGTACTTTTCACACCAAACACATTCAACCATCAAAAACCACACAAATCAAACAAATTCAGTTTATTTCCATTCCATATCGTTTATGACATTTTATAACAATTTATCGCTATTTTTATTTATTTTAAAATAGCCAATTTATTCAAAACGACGCTTCGGGCCATAACGCGGCCGTGGCGCTGTTTTTCTTCAGATTTGATTTACACATATCTGAAAATCTAACCGTTGGATCTTTACAAAATTTACATCATTAGAAAGATCTTTTCAAAACGAATCCAACGGTTCCAGTTTCGGGAAAATCTGACGGTCGGATCTCCCGGTACAATCGTTTGAAGTTTCGATTTCAAAATACGAACTGCAGCGTCGTTATTCGATATATTTCAATTCTATTTAAATATACATATATATAATCGATTTTGGTGCTGTTTTTCTTCAGATTTGAATTAAACATTCCAGACAATCCAACCGTTGGATTTTTACAAAGTTGGTGTCGTTGGAAAGATATTTCAAAAACGAACCCAACGGTTGCGATTTCAGGAAAATCCGATGGTCGGATCTTCCGTACTAATCATTTGAAATCACGATTTCAAAATACGAACTGCAGCGTCGTTATTCGATATATTTCAATTCTATTTAAATATATATATCCATTCTTCGATTTCAAAACCATATGAATTTCACACTTTTGATAAAAATGATATTTTCATCTAACTGCCTTCTATTTCAACACTTCACTATTTTTAACAATTCATTTATATAATAAAAATGTGATTTTTATTGTAAAACAATTCATTTCAAAACCAGATTATTTTATATAGTCCATATTGGTGATAAAAATGGGATTTTTATATTATAAAACAATCTATTTCAAAACTTGACTATTTTATATAGTTCATATAGATGATAAAAAGGTGATTTTTATATTTAAAACCCGAACACCATTCAACACATGAATTTTAATTCAACGAATGAAAATAGTTTCAACAAATGAAAATAATTCAAACACATGGATATTATTCAAAATTTCGGCAGCATAACGGCAGGGTAGTTAAAACCGGGACCGTCCCTAGTACGGCTCCTCGCTCTACCTTAAAACCTCGCGGTTTTTGACAATGGGGAATCATGCATCTAGTTCGCACGCAGGCGGCATGTATATATTTATTTCATTTCCACAAACTAATCCTATGTGGTTTCAACCAAATATTTCTCAGCCACAAACGGGTATTTTTCAACCACAATCAATCAATATCAACCACAAACAATCCCAATCAACCATTCGTTATCAATCAATTTTTACACCAATCACAACCAATAAATATCGTCCATGGTTTGTGGACGAAGGGCGTGTATATATATATATATAGCAATTCATTTCAATTTCAACACATATATAATTTTTACAACGCATATACAACTTATACATCGAACGTACGACTTATACAAGAGGTGTACAACGCTTATATAACTCATACATCGACTATATAATTTATATATCGTCATTTTCCATATCGTTTATAAATTATAAATCTCACATTGGGTTCCACTCCACCAAAAATAGCAGAAGGCTCAGAAAAATATGCGGTCTCTTCTAGAATGTAGAAGACGTCCACACGAGTCCACTGTCTCTTGTTTCACTGAATTTCGTCAAGAAACGAAAAAGATATGATTTTTACAAGGTTTGCAACGGTTTAAAGTTGTTAAAATCATTTCAGAAAATAAAACCCGTACCTTCCTATATTCGTTCGAAACTAGGTCTTGATTTTTCTCGACAACCGTTGCACTATAGGACAATCGGCCACTGCCACGTGGAAGAGGAAGGAGAGGCGCGCAGAACCGTGGGTCCCACGTCGAACTTGGTGGTCGGAGCTGGGTTTGGCGGCGACACAAAGTCGCCGACTTCGGGGCTCCAAATCTCGAAGGATACTCAATGAAAAAAAATCCAAACTTGCTATGGATTTGAAGATCTTGACTAGCTGTACAAAATCCTCAACAGGATGGAGGTCTAATTTTGAGCGGATTGAGAGCAATCGAGGAGAGAAGATTTGAAGAGGTTCCGCCTGCTATCGGCGACGGGGAGAGAGAAAAGAAAATTTTCAACCAATGAGAGATTTTCTTTATATTTATAATTTTTTAAATTCCGAAAATACCCCCCTTCCCACACGAACGCCAATTCAAACCCAACGACTGTCGTCCCTAGCGTTTTACCCCCATTACGAACACAATGGGATATGTTTCGTAGGCCCATTCGACTGTTTCAGTCAGTTTTTCTTCAAATTATAATATACAACATTCAATATTCAATTTGAACGTACATTTCAATTTGCCAGGGCCACAAACTGATTCGAAAAATTCCAGAAAAATAAATCTAGCTTTGTTTTGACGATACGGTCCCAACAAAACTAGTTTCGTCGAATTCTGAGACCGTTTGCAAAAAGGCCCATTTCTGGTCGATCCAATTTAACTGTAATTGATCAAAACACGTTTTCCTTTGCAACGCTCACATATTAGCTTCAAAAATTATGACTTCACACCCCGGATGCAACAAAAGTGGTTTCGTCGAATTCTGAGGTCTTTTGCAAAATGGCCAATTTCACGGGCTATATAAATTCCATAGCGACCTTTCTGAAAATCCATTTGGCCATAACTTTTGCTTTCCGTTATGAAAATTCGATTTTTCAGATTCGTTAGAAAGGTATTCACTAACAGATTTAAATATTTTTGGTTTCACTCAAATCCGTTTTGTTTTGCACCAGGTACAGTCCGACAAAGTTTGAATCCAATTTTTGAAACTGCAGCGCCCATTCAGGCCTTGTTTATAATTATAATTAATTATATTCGTTTTCAATTGTCGATTCAACTCACTTTTCATCTCTATTATTTAAAATATTTATTTTAAATATTTAAAATCCATTATTTTAGCCAATTTAAAAATTTTAAATTGGTTCAGATTTTCTGGGTCGTTACAATCTCCCCCACTTAAAACTTTTCGTCCCCGAAAAGGAACAAAATCGAAAGCGGTTTGATTCGTCAACTCTACGTTCGATCTGGCTTCCATTCTCCGACTTTGCAGTTTCTGAGAATTTTCAAATTCTTCAAAAATTTGGCTAACACCCGGAATTTTCGAAAAATTTCTCCATAACCTCCTTTGTACGGGGAGAGGTTTGGAAATTTATTGGGCCGTATTAGGTACCCAATAAATCCTAATAAGCATACACATATTTATAGTGATATATTCTGGTGTTTACAGGGGAGCGTGTATTGATAATAACTCCAGAGAATAAATTCTCGTCACCCTGTCAAAGCCTGAGGGAGTGTGTATTTTAAATGCTCCAGAGGATAAATCCTCGTCACCTCGTCCCGTGTGGGAAATAAATAGTCCATGTGCCGTATCTAATAACTAGAGAGACGTGATTATTGTCAACTCCTGACCCGTGTGGGGTTTTTATTAATCTGGCAATTTAATCGTTACAATTTAAATAGTCCATATCAGTCATCAGTTCAACCTGTAAAATATGGTCATCGCCATACAAGCCTCTCGCTCGTATGGTAAATCTTCCACCTCGTCACACAAGCTCCAAATGCTTATGTGGTATATGATGAAGTATGCCTATCTTCCAGAAGTATGCCATGTAATGTAGTTCAAAATTAATTGTTACTATCCTATGGCGACGTTTATTATTTCACACAGAAAACCAGCACTCCGCATCCAATGGCATTCACAGGAGTTGATATAATAATATTTCGCATCCAACTCATTAATGTTTACCTATTTGTCGGGCACGCAAATAAAATCTTTACTCAACAGCTAATCCATTTACCTGTTCAAATATATAAAATGCACAAGTATATATATTTCTATCTATTTTCTAATCAGTTCCATGTGTGATTTAATCGAATAAATTCTACCATTGTTCTATTGTTAATTTAATTAACTATCATTTCAATAATTTAATTAATCAAATCTACAATCACACAACACAACTAACTATCAAATTGTTCTTAACTTTTCAAAATCATACAAATCAATTTCTATATTCTTTTAAAATCATTCAGACTATAGAATTAAAAGTGCACATCCATGGAAAGAAAATAACAACAGAGTAGAGAATTGAATGGTAATGCAAAGTATGGTAAATATACCTTGCACCGGAGTCAATCAGAGATATCCACTCGGCTTCTAGGATAAGCTTTCTGAATGCTCTCCTCAGTTTCCCAAGTACAATCTCGCGGATCTCCACTCCATTGCACTTTGACTAAGTGAACTTTCTTGTTCCTCAGCTCTTTGGTTTCTTTGTCGATGATCTTTAGCAGCTCTCTTCTCACAGCTAATTCTGGGGTAATTTCAATGTCCTGTTGAGCTGCTTCTTCCACGATCAAGTCTGGATCATGAACGTGCTTTCGAAGTTGAGATATGTGAAATACATCATGAACTCCAGGCAACCAATCAGACAGTTTGACCCTGTAAGCGAGAGTTCCGATCCGTTCCAGAATAGGAAACGGACCAATGAATTTGGGCACCAACTTTCCAGTTTTACCGAACCGGATTACTCCTCTCATCGGCGATACTTTTAAATATACATAGTCGCCAACCGCAAAGGATATATCTCTTCTTCTCCTATCGGCATAGCTCTTTTGTCGGCTTTGAGCGGCGAGTAATCGCTTCTTAATAAAATCGACTTTGCCGGCAGCTTCTCGGATCATATCCGGGCCCAACACAAGTCTATTACCGGGTTCGACCCAACAAGCAGGAGATCGGCACGGTCTACCATATAATGCTTCGAATGGTGACATTGTCAGGCTCGCCTGGTAGTTGTTATTATACGAGAATTCAGCCAAATGTAGATAGTCTTCCCATGATCCACCAAAATCTAGAACACAAGCCCGCAATAGATCTTCTAAAATACGATTCACCCTCTCAGTCTGACCGTCTGTCTGAGGATGATAAGCGGTGCTCAAGTTCAGCTTCGTTCCCAGCTCTACTTGAAATGCCTCCCAGAATTTACTAGTAAATATTGTATCTTTATCACTGACTATACTCAGCGGCACTCCATGTAGTCTAACTATTTCCTTGAAGTATATCTGCGCCAGACTCTGAGCAGTTCTGTTTGATCTGATAGGTATGAAATGGGCGGTCTTCGTGAAACGATCTACGATCACCCAAATACTGTCATTTCCTTTTCTGGTTCTGGGCAAACCATCAATGAAATCCATAGAAATATGTTCCCACTTCCAGCCTGGAACGTCTAGCGGTTGTAATAATCCGGCAAGTTTCTGTTGGTCGCTTTTGACTAGCTGGCAAGTAGGGCATCGACTAACATATATCGAGATGTCTCTTTTTAATGACTTCCACCAGAATGTTCGCTTGATATCATTGTACATTTTACTCACACCCGGATGGATACTGAGCTTAGATTTGTGGCATTCATCAAGCACACTCCTTCTGAGTTCAGGAATTTCTGGAATGCAAATTCGTCCATCTAACCTCAGAATCCCTTCGCTGTCGAGCTGGAAATCCGAAGCATTGCCTTCACGAATTCGCTGACTCATTCCTTTAATAAATTGGTCGTCTTTCTGGAGAGCCGATATTTTGTCAACCAACGAAGTCACAATGATAAAACTGGCGATCATTTCATTCTTTCAGCTTAGCGCATCGGCCACGACATTGGCTTTCCCTGGGGTGTATAGAATCTCAAAATCGTATGCTGCAAGGAACTCTAGCCAATGTTGCTGCCTCAGATTCAGGTCTTTCTGAGTGAACATATACTTTAACGACTGGTGGTCTGTATACAGTTCGAATTTCTCACCCAGAAGATAGTGTCTCCAGATTTTCAAAGAGAATACGATGGCCAACAACTCAAGATCATGAGTTACATAGTTCTTCTCGTGCGGCTTCAGCTGACGGCTAGCATAAGAAATCACTTGACCCCTTTGCATTAACACTGCGCCAAGGCCTTCTCTAGAAGCATCAGTCCAGACTTTCAAATCCTGATTGCCATCGATAATGGTTAACACTGGAGCAGTAGTTAATCTTAACTTTAGCTCTTCAAAAGCCTCCTCACTTTCTGGAGTCCATTTGAATTTAGAGTGCTTCTTCGTAAGCTTCGTCAAGTGACCAGATATCTTCGAAAAGTTTTTAACGAACTTTCGGTAATAACTAGCCAATCCGAGGAAACTGCGGACTTCTGTAGGAGTACTGGGCTGCTTCCAATTCTGAATAGCTGTGATTTTACTTGGATCCACAGCAATTCCTTCTTTAGATACGACGTGGCCTAGAAATTTCACTTCATCCTGCCAGAATATACATTTGGATAGTTTGGCTTTTAATACATTCCTTCTGAGGATTTCCAGAACCTGTTCCAAATGCTTTTCATGTTCGGCCTTCGATTTAGAGAAGATTAGAATATCGCCAATAAAAACCAGAACAAATTTATTCAAAACTCCTCTGAACACTCTATTCATCAGATCGACGAAGTAAGCTGGAGCATTACATAAGCCGAACGGCATTACTAACCACTCGTAGAATAGGTCGGGACCTCTGAATGTTGTCATTGGAACACACTCTTCGGCGATTCGAAGTTGATGGAAGCCTGTAGCTAGGTCCATCCTTGAGAACACTTGTGCTCCATTCAGACGATCCAATAAATCATCGATCTGCGGCAATGGATATTTGTTCTTTATCGTCTGCTTGTTCAAATCACGATAATCCACACATAGACGTGGAGTACCATCAGATTTCGGGACAAACACCACTGCTGCACCCCAATCAGAGAAACTAGGCCTGATCAGACCCTTCCATACCAGCTGTCGTGTTTGATTGTCTAATTCCTCTTTCTCTTTCAAGGACATTCTTCGAATAGCGTGAACTACTGGCCTTGCATTCGGAATCAAAGCAATCTTGAAATCTATTTCTCTCTGCGGAGGTAAGCGAACAACTTCCTCGAACACATCCGCATAGTTCTTGACGACAGGAATATCTTTCACTAGATCGGGAATATTCTTTGTGACTTCAGGGACATTTCCTATTTGGGCTAGAGAAACATTCAAAGCTACCCAGAAGTCTTTTCTATTAGCATTCTGACCTTCACAGGGAATGGTTATATAATCACCTGATTTTATCTTCGCCTTAACGACTTTGTCGGCGCATTTAACTTCAGCTTCATATTTGGTCAACCAGTCTAACCCCAAGATAAGATCAAACTCTGTAAAATTCATGACGGCCGCGATGGTAGGGAACCGATAACGAGAAAAGGAAACCGGCACTCCACAAACCCAATTGAGATCAATGGAACCCCCAACCGGATTCTGGACAGTCATTGGCTCCTTGAGCTTCTTCAAATTCAAATCCAGCTTCTTAGCTGCATTCTTTGCAACAAAGCTTCGCGACGCGCCAGTGTCAAACAGTACTTTTGCTGGAATGTCTTTGACAGTAAGCATGCCTTCTAAAACATCGGGCCTTTCCTGAGCAGACGAAGATGCAGGCACTTCTGCTACTTCATTTACCTGAGCTTCTTTGGTCGTTTTTAACAGCCGGCAACCTTGCTTTACATGACCAAACCGATGACATTGATTGCATCTCTTACTTTCCTGGAGCTTCTTGCCGGATTTAAACCCATCATTCTTTGTTTCTTCAGAGATCTGCATTTTATCGAGAGATGTCCTTGTTTATTGCAGTTGCTGCATACAGCTGTCGTTACTAGTTCTTTCTCATATCTGGCCCTTTTCCTCTTGGCACTGGGCTTCTTACTGACCTCTGACACCGTACTGGCCTTAGGAATATCAGCTTCCGACTCTTCTTTGTTACTAGAACCGGCTTCCTCTTCGTCGCGCAACATTCCTTTCTTGTGGAGACCTTCATACTGATAAGCCATGTATATCATTTCTGCAAAAAGAAGCTTCACACTCCTCATTACACTATTTTGATATCTCCTTTGCAGGCCATGAATAAATCTCAGATTTTTCCTCTTTGGATCTTGAATCAGATGAGGAGAAAAGTGAGAAAGTTCGTTGAATTTCTTATGATATTCTGGGATGGTCATATCACCTTGTATCAGATAAGAGAATTCATCACATAATCGCTCAGTCACTTCAGGAGGAGTAAATCTTCCTAGGAAAATCTCTTTGAATCTATCCCAGGTGATATCACCTTCTGGATTATCTTTGATGATTGTTTCCCACCAGATTAAAGCTTCTCCATTGAGCGCCCAAGATGCTACTAATCTTTTCTGGTCGTCTCTCAGCTGTAAACGCTCAAATATTCTTTCTGCAGAGCTCACCCAAGCTTGAGTTTGAATAATAGATTCATTGCCCGAGAATTGTGCTCCACCCAGATTTCGATATCTCTTAAATAGAGCCTCTAGATCGGGTTCTGCATTCCTTCTGTTTCTGACACTCATTTTCCTAGTACTTCTGCAAACAGCAGATCAAGTGTCAGGTCACAGAAAAGATAATTTAAAATATAGAAACACATACTTCAATGTAAATGTGTCTATTGAGGTGTAATTTCATTCTGCTTTACTCATACTAGGATATTACTGATCCTATCTGTATAGAGTTACCCGTCCTAGAACACTACTGGTTCTATTTATGACGAGTTCTTTCATATGTTATATTCCAGAACTAAGCTTAACCAAAGCTCTGATACCACGTTGTGACGATCCCATTTCCCGTTCAGACGAAGACAAGGGTAATCTTTGGAATATAACACAGAAACAGATAATAGCAGAACAGAATTAAATAAATACACCAGATAATGCACAATATAATATACTGGATAAAAGTAATCATCAGAGTTACACAGTATACAGGATCATACTTAGTACAAATGCAGTTCAGATATACATAAATGTCTACAGCGGAAAACAAAAATAATGTACAATAGGAGCTGAACAGCATAAAAAGAGATAAATGGTAGAATCCATCTTCAGCTCCAGCTATCCAGAAAGAACCAGCTAAACCTGAATACAAGGCTGCCCATGTAGAAAAAGGGGCACCCGAATTTGAAAGTGAAACAAACTACGAGTCAGTCATGGGACTGGTATGAGAAATCAACTCAACACATTTAAAATATGGCTAATCACAGGACCATGCCACTTTCGTGGAACGGGTTTACTCCATTGGATCGCCAGTGCTCTAAAACAAATATTTCTTTTAAACATCGCAATGCTTTTTATAAAAATGAAGCCATTATAAGACTCAGTTCCCATCACACAATGCAACGCAAACCGGAGGATAGAGTTTTTACCTTATAACGGCCAAAATATGCTTGATACGAATAAAACAAAGGCATTTAATATTATTGCTAGTGTTTATATGTTTCAAAAACAATTTCAAATCATAACTATCAATCATAGACGACATGAGCGTCCCATGCCACTATGTCGCCAAATATGGATATACAATCAAAATCGCACAGTCACGTATTTGGAAATTGGATTTCTGTCATGAACCAAGGCAAAAGATAGTCCTTGCCGCCTTAGAGACTCTCTAGCCCGAGCCTTAGGCACAGCCGTAATCGTACCTTGGATCGTCAGGGCCGATCCACACGAAGTGGATTATAATGCCTAAACAATGCGTTTCTTCGCCCTTTGGGGCGTAAATGAGTCAACGAATGACTCCATCGGACCCGAATCATCCGATCTAACCGAGGCGCCTCGCAATAGCAACAACCACACAGGTGAAAAGTATATAAATGTCAGGGCTGGTAGGTCACTGACACCACCCTAGCTAGAAAGAAAACGCACGTCCCCCCTGAGGTCCTGCTCCCGTTTCTGGTTCATACCGGGGTGTGAGGCTCGCGATTTCACGTTATACACAAAGCTACGCCACACATGCGGTGCTTTGATCATCACCACAAGATTTTACTTTTCAACAGAAGCCCTGATCATTTGCCACTCAGGCATGCCACACTAGCAATTCATGTCATGCGACTGATGTCCATCGATATACAACCTCTGAGCTCGTGCGTTTCAGAGAAGGGCGTTAAGCAAAAGAATAAATTCTCCGCCGCCAAACAGATGTATATTTAACAGAGATCAATCAACACAGAATAAAATCCAATGTCAGACACACAGTCCATTTACAAGTCCGTTCTGGGTCTGAACGAAACCGGAGGCACTAAATACATCGCAAACCCATCGATCACCACGTACGTCTGGACGATCACCACTCATTATCCATATTTCGGGATGCCTCCCAATCAGCACCTCGGTTACCACCCAAACGAGGTGAAGATCTCCGGTCTTCGACCACCGTCTTTATCTTCGACTTTCAATCGTCGGTCAATTATTTGAAATGAGAATCAACTCGGCCTTTTCAAATAATTCACGTATATTTAGAATTTCAAATCAATTTATTTCAATGGTTAAATCATTCGACAACACCAATTTGTTCTTTAATGTACTTTTCACACCAAACACATTCAACCATCAAAAACCACATAAATCGAACAAATTCAGTTTATTTCCATTCCATATCATTTACGACATTTTATAACAATTTATCGCTATTTTTATTTATTTTAAAATAGCCAATTTATTCAAAACGACGCTTCGGGCCATAACGCGGCCGTGGCGCTGTTTTTCTTCAGATTTGATTTACACATATCTGAAAATCTAACCATTGGATCTTTACAAAATTTACATCATTAGAAAGATCTTTTCAAAACGAATCCAACGGTTCCAGTTTCTGGAAAATCCGATGGTCGAATCTCCAGGTACAATCGTTTGAAGTTTCGATTTCAAAATACGAACTGCAGCGTCGTTATTCGATATATTTCAATTCTATTTAAATATACATATATATAACCGATTCTGACGCTGTTTTTCTTCAGATTTGAATTAAACGTTCCAGACAATCTAACCGTTGGATTTTTACAAAGTTGGTGCCGTTGGAAAGATATTTCCAAAGCGAACCCAACAGTTGCGATTTAAGGAAAATCTGATGGTCGGATCTTCCGTACTAATCATTTGAAATCACGATTTCAAAATACGAACTGCAGCGTCGTTATTCGATATATTTCAATTCTATTAAAATATATATATTGATTCTTCGATTTCAAAACCATATGAATTTCACACTTTTGATAAAAATGATATTTTCATCTAACTGCCTTCTATTTCAACACTTCACTATTTTTAACAATTCATTTATATAATACAAATGTGATTTTTATTGTAAAACAATTCATTTCAAAACCAGATTATTTTATATAGTCCATATTGGTGATAAAAATGGGATTTTTATATTATAAAACAATTTATTTCAAAACTTGACTATTTTATATAGTTCATATAGATGATAAAAAGGTGATTTTTATATTTAAAACCCGAACACCATTCAACACATGAATTTTAATTCAACGAATGAATATAGTTTCAACAAATGAAAATAATTCAAATACATGTATATTATTCAAAATTTCGGCAGCATAACGGCAGGGTAGTTAAAACCGGGACCGTCCCTAGTACGGCTCCTCGCTCTACCTTAAAACCTCGCGGTTTTTGACAATGGGGAATCATGCATCTAGTTCGCACGCAGGCGGCATGTATATATTTATTTCATTTCCACAAACTAATCCTATGTGGTTTCAACCAAATAATTCTCAGCCACAAACGGGTATTTTTCAACCACAATCAATCAATATCAACCACAAACAATCCCAATCAACCATTCGTTATCAATCAATTTTCACACCAATCACAACCAATAAATATCGTCCATGGTTTGTGGATGAGGGGCGTGTATATATATATATATAGCAATTCACTTCTATTTCAACACATATATAATTTTTACAATGCATATACAACTTATACATCGAACGTACGACTTATACAACGCTTATACAAGAGGTGTACAACGCTTATATAACTCATACATCGACTATATAATTTAAACATCGTCATTTTCCATATCGTTTATAAATTAGAAATCTCACATTGGGTTCCACTCCACCAAAAATAGCAGATGGCTCAGAAAAATATGCGGTCTCTTCTAGAATGTAGAAGACGTCCACACGAGTCCACTGTCTCTTGTTTCACTGAATTTCGTCAAGAAACGAAAAAGATATGATTTTTACAAGGTTTGCAACGGTTTAAAGTTGTTAAAATCATTTCAGAAAATAAAACCCGTACCTTCCTATATTCGTTCGAAACTAGGTCTTGATTTTTCTCGACAACCGTTGCACTATAGGACAATCGGCCACTGCCACCTGGAAGAGGAAGGAGAGGCGCGCAGAACCGTGGGTCCCACGTCAAACTTGGTGGTCGGAGCTGGGTTTGGCGGCGGCACAAAGTCGCCGATTTCGGGGCTCTAAATCTCGAAGGATACTCAATAAAAAAATCCAAACTTGCTATGGATTTGAAGATCTTGACTAGCTCTACAAAATCCTCAACAGGATGGAGGTCTAATTTTGAGCGGATTGAGAGCAATCGAGGAGAGAAGATTTGAAGAGGTTCCGCCTGCTATCGGCGACGGGGAGAGAGAAAAGAAAATTTTTGACCAATGAGAGATTTTCTTTATATTTATAATTTTTTAAATTTCGAAATACCCCCCTTCCCACACGAACGCCAATTCAAACCCAACGACTGTCGTCCCTAGCGTTTTACCCCCATTCCGAACACAATGGGATATGTTTCGTAGGCCCATTCGACTATTTTAGTCAGTTTTTCTTCAAACTAAAATATATAAAATTCAATATTCAATTTGAACGTACATTTCAATTTGCCAGGGCCACAAACTAATTCGAAAAATTCCAGAAAAATAAATCTAGTATGTTTTGACGATACGGTCCCAACAAAACTAGTTCGTCGAATTCTGAGACCGTTTGCAAAAAGGCCCATTTCTGGTCGATCCAATTTAACTATAATTGATCAAAACACGTTTTCCTTTGCCACGCTCACATATTAGCTTCAAAAATTATGAAATTTGAAACCTAGCAATAACTTCACACCCCGGATCCAACAAAAGTGGTTTCGTTGAATTCCGAGGTCTTTTGCAAAATGGCCAATTTCACGGGCTATATAAATTCCATAGCGACCTTTCTGAAAATTCATTTGGCCATAACTTTTGCTTTCCGTTATGAAAATTCGATTTTTCAGATTCGTTAGAAAGGTATTCACTTACAGATTTAAATATTTTTGGTTTCACTCAAATCCGTTTTGTTTTGCACCCGGTACAGTCCGATAAAGTTTGAATCCAATTTTTGAAACTACAGCGCCCTTTCAGGCCATGTTTATAATTATAATTAATTATATTCGTTTTCAATTGTCGATTCAACTCACTTTTCATCTCTATTATTTTAAATATTTATTTTAAATATTTTAAATCCATTATTTTAGCCAATTTAAAATTTTTAAATTTGTTCAGATTTTCTGGGTCGTTACACCTTGGTAGAAATTGCCTAAGATGGATTTAAAAAATAGTACCTTCAGTTTGTCCTGTCCCAGGATGACCTGTATGGAAGAATGTCTGACAGAGTATATTTAATGGATTGCGTAAGTTGATCTGTTCAAACGTATTTGCGTTTTTTGGCAGAGGAATTCATTTCTCTTAGCTGTATACTAGCAGTATTTTTGGTGAAATCAATTTGTGATTTGGCGGGTATGGCGATGTGACATCCAAAGTAAATAAAGGTGTGAAGTATACGTTATGGCCTCTAGCCTCACAACCGGGAAATGACAAAAATCGAGCAGGCAGCATGGCTAAGTGGTTGGCTGCCAATTAGGGTGTATTATCAACTATCTAGAGATATTCACTTCATTCTTAAATCTATTTGATGCTGTCCCATTCGGGAAACGGCTGCTGATCCCAACCATTGCTGATATACATTCGATACACTCAAGCAAAATGAGTGGTCGGTCATGTGTGGCCGGTTTGCAAGATGTTCTTGTTGAACCCAGTGTATTCCTCTCTAGAGGTACACTATCGGAAGGTGGTTCCATACCTTGTCATAGTTGGAAGTCCATTATGCAATAAGTGCTCGCGGTTTTGATTGTATACCATATATGTAGAACGTGAGATGAAAGCGTTTCTGCTAGATGATTATTATATTGTGGTTGATAGACACTATTATAATATCAACTAGTTTTGATATAAAGATTATCGTTTCTTTCAAAATGATTTGAAAGTTAAATCAAATTGATTTGGATTCTCATTGTAATAACCAGGAAATCTGAGCCAATTTAAAAATTTTATTTTGGCAATTTTGATGAATTTTGAACATTTAAAATGATTTATTTTAAATAATAATGACGAGAAATTTATTTTGAATAGAAATAGAACGTATATTTTTATTTGAATCGTCGTTAGAATATAAACATTTTATTTTAAATATAAAAGGAATTGAAAATGGCGCGGTAGTTTGAAAATTCGATTTCAAAGTTCAAATGAATGTACAGGATTCAAAATAAATCGGATTTTAGCGAAACCAAAAATATTTGAATCTATTTGAGAATATCTTTCCAACGAATCAGAAAAATCGAAATTTCATAGCGGGAATCAAAAGATACGTCCAGTTGAAAATTCAGAATAGTCGTTATGGAATTCTGGCCCTTAAAAATGGAAATTTTGCAAATGAGCTCGATTTTCGATGAAACCAATTTTGTTGGATCCGTGATGTCAAGTTATTGCTAGGTTTCAAAATTCGTAATTTTTCGAATCAATATGTGAGCGTGGTTAAAGAAAACGCGTTTTGACAGTTTTAGTCAATTTCGATCGACTGGAAAATGGCCATTTTTCAAATGGTCTCAGAATTTGACGAAATTAGTTTTGTTAGGACCGTATCGTCAATACGAAGCTAGAAAATATTTTTTGGGAATTTTTAGGGTTAGTATGTAACCCCGGTAAATTGAAATATGCGTTCAAATTAAATATATAGATTTATATTTTGATTGTGACGGAAACTGATCAAATCAGCTTGCGATACCTATCCCATTGTGTTCGAAATAGGGGTAATTAGCTATGGACAACAGTCGGTGGGTTCAATTTCGAGGTCGAAATAAAAAAGTTGCTTTTTGAAATTAAATAAATAAATAAAAAATAACCTCCCTCTCTCTCCCTATACTCTCTTAGCCCCCCCCCCCGTTGACCTAGTCAATTTAAAAAAAGAAGAAAAAGAACCCGTCGCCCCATATCCCCGTCGCTCCCCTCCGATTGAGCCAGCCGCCACCGTCAAGACCCCTCCCCGCGCCGCCTGCACCCATCGCCGCCCCTCCCCATCTGCATCTCAACCGTCGAAACCCCCCAAACCCTCCCCAAATTGAACCCATCCGCCGCCACAACCACCCACGACCACCAGAAGGCCAGCGTCGCCATGTCAGGCCCAGTGCCGCCCAATTCCACCTCCGTTTCTGGCCGTGGACCCCCCTTTTGCTGCCGGTGAGTTTTAAATTCTTTATTTATTTATTTAGGCAATTAAAAATATAATTTTTAAAAAGAATAACATGGTTTTAAAATCAGATTTTTCTGTGTATAGTAGCATAGTGTAAGAAATATAAATTTTATATAGAAAACATAGCGTAAAAATATGAGTTCTTAGATTTAAAACATGATTGTATTTCATGGGGAAAAAAGTAGGATTTTTATACATAGAAAGTGAAGATAAAAATTAGATTTTTATACATGTATAGAGAAAAAAATAGAATTTTTTATCTATATAGTAGCGAATTAAAAATATGATTTTTATATAATAGAGAATATAAAAATGTGATTTTTATATATATATATAGCGAATTAAAAATATGATTTTTATATAATGGAGAATATAAAAATGTGATTTTTATATATGTAGTGAACACGGATGATGAAAGTGACAAAAGGCGAGCACAGCGAAGATTTTCTACATAAGAAGAGTCGTGGTGTATTGGATTAGCTAGTCGGTGAGAACTCCTCACTTTTATTTTGATTTCTAGTTGAAATATATACTAGGATGCAGACGGTGCTTAGCAGCACCCGACACCCGTCGTCCACAGACCATGGATGACTTGTTTGTTTGATTTCTGTGTTGTGAAATTTGATTGTGTGATGTGGAATGAAATAAAATATTTTATAGTGGAAAATATTTTATAGTTAAAAATATAATTTTTAACGTGTATATAAAATAAATATTTATAAACAAATCGGACGATTTGTTTATATACACTGATTTGACTGATATTGATTGGGATGATAAATTTTACACATCGCCCGACTGCACAAATAAAAATCTGTGTTTGTTGATTTGAAACCCCACACGGGTATTGGGATGATATTTGACGTACATTAATCCCAATTGTTTAGTTGTATGTCAATCGATGTGCTGACAGACTGTGTAAGCGTTAATTATTTATATTTAATGCTTATGCAGTTGTGTGGTGCACTCTGGATGATGGTTGATGATTTATCGTTGCTATTATATACATGTGTTGTAGAAAATCCATATAATTAACATTATATGGTAATTGATTGGGCCTCATTCCAATTTGGAAAATAAGAAATATTCATGTGTTGAATAGAAAGAAAATTCATGTGTTGAATAGAATAAAAATTCATGTGTTGAATAGAATAAAAATTCATGTGTTGAATAGAAAGAAAATTCATGTATTAAATAGAATAAAAATTCATGTGTTGAATAGAATAAAAATTCATGTGTTGAATAGAAAGAAAATTCATGTGTTGAATAGAATAAATATTCATGTGTTGAATAGAATAAATATTCATGTGTTGAATAGAGGTATAAATTCATGTGTTGAATAGAAAAATAAATATTCATGTGTTGAAGAACATATTCATTTGTTGAATAGAATAACGAAGTTATTGAAATATATAAATCCGTGTTGGTTAGATATGCGCCATTTTGACGCGAACGATATTTATATCGATTATATTCGTTTTTATAATGATTATAGAAAAGGAAGTGATTTCAAAATATAACGTTTTGAAAATATTATCATTTGTATATCGATGATGTGGAATATTCAATTTTGATTTGAAATTGAATATGAAGTTGAAATCGTTTTGAAAACGAATTTAAAATGATTTATAATATATGTTTTAAAAGGAAATCGACGAAATATGTATAATATATATATTATATATATTAAATGGCCTGAATAGAACGCGTCGCGCTGCGGCAGTTCACGAATTTCGACCATTGACTTCGAATGGACATTACGGGAGATCCGACCGTCGGATTCTCCTAAAACCGGAATCGTTGGGTTCGTATCGAGAAGAGATTTCAAATGAATATTAGAGATTTGAAATCTAACGGTTGGATTTGGAATTATGTCCAAATCAAATTTGGAAAAGGTCGCTATAAGTGCAGTTCGATGGCCGTTGATGAAAATCGACTGTACGGGCCTTGATAAAATTAGTAAAAATAGTAATAATTTGTGTAAAATCATAAGAAATGATTTGTGAAGAATTGGGATGAAAGTTTCCATATTTGAAAATATAAAAATAGATTTTTATCGAAATGAACTAGTTTTGTACTAGAATTATAATTCTATTTATTTTTAAAATAAATAAAGTGGATTTGAAATGGTTTTGAAAATAACCAGAATTTCCAATAATTGAATTGGAATGGATTTGAATCAAAATTGTCTTTGGAATATTTCGATGTTGGATTTCGTGATTATACAGATATTGTTATGGAAATTTGAAAGATATATTTATATCATTATTTCCAATACGTTATTTGTTGGTCGTAGAATTTGATATCGAATATAAGCCGATATATTTTCTATTCAGAGCTTTGTATTTAATATCAAATGTGATTTGGCTTTGTCGTGAATGGTATCTTCAATAATACTGTTCTTAGACCCAATGGAGTTAAGAAAATCAGAAACTAACTGGAGATTTGTTAAGTTGAATGGTCTCCTGGGTATTGATCTGATGTTGGTTTCGGCCTTCGGGGTTATTACTTAGGGAATTGTTCACTTGCTAATTCACGGTTGAAGGCTGATGGAATAGAATGTGATTTTGGGTTTATCGTGAACGGTGTTTTAAATGACATTAATTCTTTAACCTAGTAAAAGACAGGATATGATTTCCCAAGTTAAACAATCATTAATATTGATTTTTGGGAAGATTAAAACCAACTAGAGTTTTAATGAATCTTTAATTAGATTGAAATGATCGAGAATGGAGTATCACCAGTTTTGCTCCAGGCGATAGTTAAATCTTTAATTAGATTTGAACGTGAAATGGTAATTGAATTTACCGATAACACCGTGGTGTTAGATATGAAGTATGACCAGTTTTACTTCATTGGATGAATAGGTCGGGATTGGGAAATAAAATAAATGATTACTGCGGTGTGGTTCGCTAATCCCGACTAATTTGAATTGGTATTCAAAGGAAGATTAAAGAATAAATTTAAAGAATTTATCTTTGATAAAATTAATGGGAACCTTTCCCAAAGTATGAGAATAATTGAATAAAGGAATATTCTGAATTGGAATGAGGTGTATGTTGTGTTTGTGTAACACATGTTTATTATATACGCGAGTTATTCAGAAAGACCGGGTTTATCCCATTCTGAATGATTCGACGTGGTGTCGAGGATGAAGACGGTGGTTGAAGACCGGAGTTCTTCACATCGTTTGGGTGATTACTGATGATCTTGATTGGGTTGTACACCCAAGAGGAGGGAATCAGTTGGTGATCGTCCAGGCATACTTGGAGATCGATGGATGTGCGAGGGACAAGGTGCTCCGGTTTCGTTCAGGCCCAGAACGAACTTGTAAATGGACTGTGTGTCTGACATTGGATTTTATTCTGTGTGATTGATTTCTATTAAATATATATCTGTTTGGCGGTGGAGAAATTATTATCTTGCTTAACGCCCTTCTCTGAGACGTATGAGCTCAGGGGTTATATATTGATGGATATCAATCGCATGGAGTGAATTGCCTGTGTGGCATGCCTAAGTGGCAATTGATCAAGGCTTTTGTTGAAAAGCAAAGTCTTGTGGTTGATGATCAAAGCACCGCCTGTGTGGCATAGCTTTGTGTAACATTGAATCGCGAGCCTCACACCCCGGTTGTGAACCAGAAACGGGAGAGGACATTAGGGAGGGCATGTGTTTCCTTCTAGCTAGAAGTGGCGTCAGTGGTTTTACACGCCCTGACGAGTTTGACTTATGTGGTTGTTGGATTGCGAGGCGCCTCGGATATATCGGTGACTGTGTGGAGCCGATGGAGTCATATGACTCATTTACGCCCCAAAGGGCGGGGAAACGCAGTGTTCAGGCATTTTAATCCACATCGGTGGACCGGCCCTGACGATCCAAAGGCTTGACTGAGTACTTGCCTGAGACTCGGGCTAGACAGTCTCGAATTCGGTAAGGACTATCTTTTGCCTTGGTTCACAGACGGAAATCCAACTTCCAATGCGTGACTTTGCGGTTTTGATTGTAGAGCCTAGTATTGGCGACATGATATATGGTGCCCATGCCGTCTAGGATTGATACATTTATATTTGAAGTTATTTTATACACTATGCACTTATAATAGTATCAAATGATTTGTTTTAAATGTACCAAGCATGTTTGGCTATTATAAGGGAAAACCCTATACCGCGGCTTGCGTTGCATTGTGTGATATGACCTGGGTCTTATAATAGCTTCATTTTTTCAAAAAGCATTGCGATGTTTTGTTATATGCACTGGTATTCTTGGGAGGAAACCCGTTCCGTGTTATACGGTGTGGTCCCTTGATTTACTTTATTTTAAAGTAAAGTTTTAAATAACTGTTTTAGTTCTCACACCAATCACATGACTGACCTGGAGTTTATTGTTTTAACCTAAACTTTGGGTGCCCTGATTTTGACACGGGCAGCTAGTAGTTTTAGTTTTGCAGATTTATATTCACAGGATCCTGATTTACAGCTGGAACGATATCCGGAAAGCTCTGTATCCGTATATCTCTTTCAGTTGTGTATTGTATTATTTTTCCACTGCTATGTATTTAAATGTAATTTAAATCTCTGATATTTTCTGTGTAATATTTATTCATACTCTGTATATTCTTGTATTCTGATGGAATTGTTGTAATAAGCAATGAAATGCTCTTCTGTTTGCGTTCTGGTTTGTCGTGTTCTCAAAACAATCAGGGATTTCGAACGGTCTTGGTCGGTTTAGCAATCGATTCAGATCGAGCGAAATTCCCGATCGTCACATTTGGTATCAGAGCTTTGGTTTACAGAGTTCAGAGAACAAGACACGTTAGAACTAAATGAAAGAATTCATCAGAAATTGGATTAGTAATATCCAATGAGAATGACTCGTTAGAGATGGGATCAGTAGTATCCTAGAACGAGTGTGAAGAGTGTGTTTTTAAAATGAAAACAAATTTTGTTTTGAAAATTTAAACTTAATTATTCATATTTGAATATTTATTTGTATTGATTTGGACAATCCAGTATATAAAGATTTTGCATGTACGTCTGATCCATGTATATTCGAAGTTTTAATATACTGGATAGATATAGAATCACACTGTAGTCGCCTGGAGATGATTTTGATGATTGATTGATCATCATCAGAATTTATGTTCGATTGCCGAAAGTGGGATATCTATATATTTCCATTAGACTGGTGTGAGAACCAAAACTTACATAGGATTATTTGTTGTGATTTGGCATCAAAAATCTGATTTTTGAATTATGTATCAAAGTTATGAATTTGAAAAGCTAATCAACTAATTGATTGCTGGTTGTGTTGTTTGATTATTGTTTGTCTAATTAAATGTTGAACCGTTTAGCCAAATTGAATCAAATAGTGAATTGTACTGAAAATTTATCGCATTTGCATGCATATACATGTACTTACATTGAACAGGTCATTGCAAAGAGGCTAGAGAAGACGAATAAAATTGTTTGCCCGACAAATAGGTACATGTTTATTGTATTTCCTAGGTTTTTGATGATTTTATGAGCCGATTGGCTGTTTCTTTTTTTTTTTTGGATGGGTGAGGGCCATGGGAGGCTATTTGAAATATCTCGAAGCTCCCGGTGCAGGGGAGGTTATGGCGAAATTTTTCGAAAATTTAGGGTGTTAGCCAAATTTTTGAAAAATTTGAAAAGTTCTTAGAAAGTGAAAAGTTGAAGAACTTAAGTCGTAAAGAAATTAACGAAAGTTGAGTTGATTTGTGAAACAACTTTCGGCTTCGTTCCTTTTTGGGGACGAAAAGTTTTAAGTGGGGGAGATTGTAATAACCCGAAAATCTGAGCCAATTAAAAATTTTTATTTTGGAAATTTTGATGAATTTTGAACATTTAAAATGGTTTATTTTAAATAATAGCGACGAGAAATTTATTTTGAATAGAAATAGAACGTATATTTTTATTTGAATCATCGTTGGAATATAAATATTTTATTTTAAATATAAAAGGAATTGAAAATGGCGTGGTAGTTTGAAAATTCGATTTCAAAGTTCAAACGAATGTACAGGATTCAAAATAAATCGGATTTTAGCAAAACAAAAAATATTTGAATCTATTTGAGAATATCTTTCCAACGAATCCGAAAAATCAAAATTTCATAGCGGGAATCAAAAGATACGTCCAGTTGAAAATTCAGAATAGTCGCTATGGAATTCTAGCCCTTAAAAATGGAAATTTTGCAAACGACCTCGGTTTTCGACAAAACCACTTTTGTTGGATCCGTGATGTCAAGTTATTGCTAGGTTTCAAAATTCGTAATTTTTCGAATCAATATGTGAGCGTGGCGAAAGAAAATGTGTTTTGACAGTTTTAGTCAATTTCGATCGACTGGAAAATGGCCATTTTTCAAACGGTCTCAGAATTTGATGAAATTAGTTTTGTTAGGACCGTATCGTCAATACGAAGCTAGAAAATATTTTTCGGGAATTTTTAGGGTCAATATGTAGCCCCGGTAAATTGAAATGTGCGTTCAAATTAAATATATAGATTTATATATTGATTGTGACGGAAACTAATTGAAACGATCGAATCATCTTGCGATACCTATCCCATTGTGTTCGGAATAGGGGTAATTAGCTATGGACGACAGTCGGTGGTTCGATTTCGAGGTCGAAATAAAAAAGTTGCTTTTTGAAATTAAATAAAAAAATAACCTCCCTCTCTCTCCCTATACTCTCTCAGTCCCCCCGTTGACCTATTCAATTAAAAAAAAGAAGAAAAAACCCCGAAAAGAACCCATCGCCCCCCTATCCCTGTCGCTCCCCTCCGATTGAGCGAACCGCCACCGTCCTCCCCGCGCCGCCTGCACCCATCGCCCATCCCCCCCTCTGCATCTCGACCATCGAAACCCCCCCCCCCAAACCCTCCCCAAATTGAACCCATCCGCCGCCACAGCCACCCACGACCACCAGAAAGCCAGCGCCGCCATGTCAGGCCCAGTGCCGCCCCACTCCACCTCCGTTTCTGGCCGTGGACCCCCTTTTGCCGCCGATGAGTTTTAAATTCTTTATTTATTTATTTAGGCAACTAAAAATATAATTTTTAAAAGGAATAACATGGTTTTAAAATCAGATTTTTCTGAGTATAGTAGCGTAGTGTAAGAAATATAAATTTTATATAGAAAACATAGCGTAAAAATATGAGTTCTTAGACTTAAAACATGATTGTATTTCATGGGAAAAAAAGTAGGATTTTTATACATAGAAAGTAAAGATAAAAATTAAATTTTTATACATGTATAGAGAAAAAAATAGAATTTTTATCTATATAGTAGCGAATTAAAAATATGAATTTTATATAATAGAGAATATAAAAATGTGATTTTTATATATGTAGCGAATTAAAAATATGATTTTTATATAATAGAGAATATAAAAATGTGATTTTTATATATGTAGTGAACACAGACGACGAAAGTGACAAAAGGCGAGCACGGCGAAGATTTTCTACATAAGAAGAGTCGCGGTGTATTGGATTAGCTAGTCAGTGAGAACTCCTCACTTTTATTTTGATTTCTAGTTGAAATATATACTATGATGCAGACGGTGCTTAGCAGCACCCGACACCCGTCGTCCACAGACCATGGATGACTTATTTGTTTGATTTCTGTGCTATGAAATTTGATTGTGTGATGTGGAATGAAATAAAATATTTATAGTGGAAAATATTTTATAGTTAAAAATATAATTTTTAACGTGTATATAAAATAAATATTTATAAACAAATCGGACGATTTGTTTATATACACTGATTTGACTGATATTGATTGGGATGATAAATTTTACACATCGCCCGACTGCACAAATAAAAATCTGTGTTTGTTGATTTGAAACCCCACACGGGTATTGGGATGATATTTGACGTACACTAATCCCGATTGTTTAGTTGTATGTCAATCGATGGGTTGACAGACTGTGTAAGCATTAATTATTTATATTTAATGCTTATGCAGTTGTGTGGTGCACTCTGGATGATGGTTGATGATTTATCATTGCTATTATATACATGTGTTGTAGAAAATCCATATAATTAACATTATATGGTAATTGATTGGGCCTCATTCCAATTTGGAAAATAAGGAATATTCATGTGTTGAATAGAAAGAAAATTCATGTGTTGAATAGAATAAAAATTCTTGTGTTGAATAGAATAAAAATTCATGTGTTGAATAGAAAGAAAATTCGTGTGTTGAATAGAATAAAAATTCATGTGTTGAATAGAATAAATATTCATGTGTTGAATAGAGGTATAAATTCATGTGTTGAATAGAAAAATAAATATTCATGTGTTGAAGAAAATATTCATTTGTTGAATAGAATAACGAAGTTATTGAAATATATAAAGCTGTGTTGGTTAGATATGCGCCATTTTGATGCGAACGATATTTATATCGATTATATTCGTTTTTATAATGATTATAGAAAAGGAAGTGATTTCAAAATATAACGTTTTGAAAATATTATCATTTGTATATCGATGATGTGGAATATTCAATTTTGATTAGAAATTGAATATGAAGTTTAAATCGTTTTGAAAACGAATTTAAAACAATTTATAAAATACGTTTTAAAAGGAAATCGACGAAATATATATAATATATATTATAAATATATATTAAATGGCCTGAATAGAATGCGCTGCGCTGCGGCAGTTCACGAATTTCGACCATTGACTTCGAATGGACATTACGGGAGATCCGACCGTCGGATTCTCCTAAAACCGGAACCGTTGGGCTCGTATCGAAAGAGCTTTCTAATGAATATTAGAGATTTGAAATCTAACGGTTGGATTTGGAATTATGTCCAAAACAAATTTGGAAAAGGTCACTGTAAGTTCAGTTCGATGGCCGTTGATGGAAACGACTGTACGGGCCTTGATAAAATTAGTAAAAATAGTAATAATTTTTGTAAAATCATAAGAAATGATTTGTGAAGAATTGGGATGAAAATTTCCATATTTGAAAAGATAAAAATAGATTTTTATCGAAATGAACTAGTTTTGAACTAGAATTATAATTCTATTTATTTTTAAAATAAATAAAGTGGATTTGAAATGGTTTTGAAAATAACTAGAATTTCCAATAATTGAATTGGAATGGATTTGAATCGAAATTGTCTTTGGAATATTTCGATGTTGGATTTCGTGATTATACAGATATTGTTATGGAAATTTGAAAGATATATTTATATCGTTATTTCCAATATGATATTTGTTGGTCGTAGAATTTGATATTGAATATAAGCCGATATATTTTCAATTCAGAGCCTTGTATTTAATATCAAATGTGATTTGGGTTTGTCGTGAATGGTATCTTCAATAATACTGTTCTTAGACCCAATGGAGTTAAGAAAATCAGAAACTAACTGGAGATTAGTTAAGTTGAATGGTCTCCTGGGTATTGATCTGATGTTGGTTTCGGCCTTCGGGGTTACTACTTAGGGAATTGTTCACTTGCTAATTTACGGTTAAAGGCTGATGGAATAGAATGTGATTTTGGGTTTATCGTGAACGGTGTTTTAAATGACATTGGTTCTTTAACCCAGTAAAAGACAGGATATGATTTCCCAAGTTAAACAATCATTGATATTGATTTTTGGGAAGATTAAAACCAAGTGGAGTTTTAATGAATCTTTAATTAGATTGAAATGATCGAGAATGGAGTATCACCAGTTTTGCTCCAGGCGATAGTTAAATCTTTAATTAGATTTGAACGTGAAATGATAATTGAATTTACCGATAACACCGTGGTGTTAGATATGAAGTATGACCAGCTTACTTCATTGGATAAATAGGTTGGGATTGGGAAATAAAATAAATGATTACTTCGGTGTGGTTCGCTAATCCCGACTAATTTGAATTGATATTCAAAGGAAGATTAAAGAATAAATTTAAAGAATTTATCTTTGATAAAATTAATGGGAACCTTTCCCAAAGTATGAGAATATTTGAATAAAGGAATATTATAAATTGGAATGAGGCGTATGTTGTATTTGTGTAACACTTGTTTATTATATACGCGAGTTATTCAGAAAGTCCGGGTTTATCCCATTCTGAATTACTGATTCGACGTGGTGTCGAGGATGAAGACGGTGGTTGAAGACCGGAGGTATCACATCGTTTGGGTGATTACTGATGATCTTGATTGGGCTGTACACCCAAGAGGAGGGAATCAGTTGGTGATCGTCCAGACGTACTTGGAGATCGATGGATGTGCGAGTTATAAGGTGCCTCCAGTTTCGTTCAGGCCCAGAACGAACTTGTAAATGGACTGTGAGTCTGACATTGGATTTTATTCTGTGTGATTGATTTCTATTAAATATATATCTGTTTGGCGGCGGAGAATTTATTCTCTTGCTTAACGCCCTTCTCTGAGACGTACGAGCTCAGGGGTTATATATTAATGGATATCAATCGCATGGACTGAATTGCCTGTGTGGCATGCCTAAGTGGCAATTGATCAAGGCTTTTGTTGAAAAGCAAAGTCTTGTGGTTGATGATCAAAGCACCGCCTGTGTGGCATAGCTTTGTGTAACGTTGATTCGTGAGCCTCACACCCCGATTGTGAACCAGAAACGAGAGAGGACATCAGGGAGGGCATGCGTTTCCTTCTAGCTAGAAGTGGCGTCAGTGGTTTTACACGCCCTGACGAGTTTGACTTATGTGGTTGTTGGATTGCGAGGCGCCTCGGAAATATCGGTGACTATGTGGAGTCGATGGAGTCATAGGAATCATTTACGCCCCCAAAGGGCGGGGAAACGCAGTGTTCAGGCATTTTAATCCACATCGGTGGACCGGCCCTGACGATCCGAAGGCTTGACTGAGTACTTGCCTGAGACTCGGGCTAGACAGTCTCGAATTTGGTAAGGACTATCTTTTGCCTTGGTTCACAGACGGAAATCCAACTTCCAGTACGTGACTTTGCGGTTTTGATTGTAGAGCCTAGTATTGGCGACATGATATATGGTACCCATGCCGTCTAGGATTGATACATTTATATTTGAAGTTGTTTTATACACTATGCACTTATAATAGTATCAAATGATTTGTTTTAAATGTACCAAGCATGTTTGGCTATTATAAGGGAAAACCCTATCCCCCGGCTTGCGTTGCATTGTGTGATAGGACCTGGGTCTTATAATAGCTTCATTTTTCCAAAAAGCATTGCGTTGTTTCGTTATATGCACTGGTATTCTTGGGAGGAAACCCATTCCGTGTTATACGGCGTAGTCCCTTGATTTACTTTATTTTAAAGTAAAGTTTTAAATAACTGTTTTAGTTCTCACACTAGTCACATGGCTGACCTAGAGTTTATTGTTTTAACCTAAACTTTGGGTGCCCTTATTTTGACACGGGCAGCAAGTAGTTTTGGTTTTGCAGATTTATATTCACAGGATCCTGATTTACAGCTGGAACGATATCCGGAAAGATCTGTATCCGTATATCTCTTTCAGTTGTGTATTGTATTATTTTTCCGCTGCTATGTATTTAAATGTAATTTAAATCTCTGATATTTTCTGTGTAATATTTATTCATACTCTGTATATTCTTGTATTCTGATGGAATTGTTGTAATAAGCAATCAAATGTTCATCTGTTTGCGTTCTGTTTTGTCGTGTTCTCAAAACAATCAGGGGTTTCGAATGGTCTTGGTCAGTTTAGCGATCGATTCGGATCGAGCGAAATTCCCGATCGTCACACTCATAAGGGAAACCCGTTTCGTTATACTGCATGGTCTTATGAGATATCGTTTACTTTATCAAACTGTTTTAAACTATTTTACTCACACCATTCCCATGACTGACCCAGAGTTAATTTTGTTTTGTTTTCCTAAAACTCTTGGGTGCCCAATTTTGTACGGGCAATCAAGTAGTCAGGATTTTTCAGATATACTTGGAGAGCTTGGAGCAGGAGGCTTCAGGATTATATAGCTATTGTTTATTCCGTTGTGTTGTAAGTGTTGTACTCTGATAATGTTACTGTATACATATACTGATTTTATTTCAAAGATATGTACCTATTATATATGGTTCGTTCCGCTATGAGATTCGTGTTTACTTTGATGTTGTATGTTCTTCTTCTTCTTCTATTCTAAGTTTCTATCTTATCTATTCTCACCCTCTGTTTTCTTTCTATTAGTTTTCTGGTTTCCAGTGCAATTTGGTTTGGACTTGTGTTATTTGGTCAGCTCAAATTGTACCGGAATTTCGGGACACTACATGGAGTTATATTTGGAACGCTCTGTATCCGTGTATTTCTTAAAGTTGTGTTATGTATTATTTTCCCGTTGCTATGTAATGTATTTTAATCTCTGACATTCTCCAATGTGTAATATTTATTCATACTTTGTTATATTCTTGTACTCTGATGTAAATTGTTGTAATAAGCAATGAAATTCTCTTTCGTTTGTATTCTGATTTGTCGTGTTCTTAACTCAATCCGAGCTTTCCTTTACGGGGAAGTTTAGGTCCCTTCAGTTTGGTATCAGAGCTTTGGTTTACAGAGCTCGAGAACAAGACACATTAGAACCATACGAAAGAATTCATCAGAGATTGGATTAGTAATATCCAATAAGAATAACTCGTTAGAGATAGGGTCAGTAGTATCCTAGAATGAGTGTGAAGAGTGTTGTTTTTAAAATCAAATTTAGTTTTAAATTTTATATCAATTATTCATATTTGAATATTTTATTTTAAATTGATTTGGACAATTGAGTATATGAAGATTTTGAATATATGCCTAGCTAGCATGTATTTGGAGCCTCAAATATACTAGACGGATATAGAATCACACTCTAGTCGCCCGGAGATGATCCTGGTTATTGTGATCACATTACCAGTGCTTATGTTCGAGTGACGAAAGTGGGATATCTATATATTTCCAATTGACTGGTGTGAGAACCAAAACTAGATAGGATATATTGTTGTGATCTGACTCACAAAATATGTTTTTTTTGTATATATAGAAAATTATATGTTTGAAAAGCTAATCAACTAATTGATTGTTGGTCGTGTTGTATGATTATTTGTTAACTAATAAAACCAATACATGAAAGAAAGGTAAATTTAGCCAAATTGTATCAAATCTGAAATTGAATTGAAAATTGCTTAGAAATTGCATGCATATACATTGAACAGGTCATAGCAGGGAAGCTAAGCAGAGGAATAAAATTGTATGCTCGACAAATAGGTACATGTTTACTAATTTATTAGGTTTAGATGATTTTATGAGCCGATTGGTTAGTCGCTTGGCTTTTTCTTTTTCTTTTGGATTGGAGAGGGCCCTGTGAGGCAAGTTGCGATTTTAAATGTCTCCCCGTACAAAGGAGCTTACAGCAAAAAAATTCGAAAATTCAGGGGTATTAGACAAATTTTTGAAAAATTTGAAAATTCTTAGAAATTGAAAAGTTGAAGAATGAACGCCAGAATGAAAGTTGAGTTGATTAGTTAAACAACTTTCAGCTCCGTTCCTTTTCGAGGATGAAAAGATTTAAGTAGGGGAGATTGTAATAACCCGGAAAATCGGAACCAATTTAAAATTTTTATTTTGGCAATTTTAATGAATTTTGAATATTTAAAATGATTTATTTTAAATAATAACGACTAGAAATTTATTTTGAATAGAATTAGAACGTATAAATTTATTTAAATCGAAGATTAGAATATAAATACTTATTTTAATTATAAAAGGAATTGGAAATGGAGCGGTAGTTTGAAAATTCGATTTCGAATTTCAAACAAACGTACAGGATTCAAAATAAACCGGATTTTAGTAAAACCAAAAATATTAGAATCTGTTTGAAAATATCTTTCCAAAGAATGTGAAAAATCCAGATTTCATAGCGGGAATAAAAAGTTATGTCCAGTTGAAAATTCAGAATAGTCGCTATGGAATTTATATATATAGCCCTTAAAAATAGCAATTTTGCAAACGACCTCCATTTTCGACGAGACCACTTTTTTTGGATCCGGAATGTCAAATTATTGCTAGATTCCAACTTTCATAATTTTTGGAATTAATATGTGAGCGTGGTGAATTCAAACGCGTTTGGTAATTTCAGTTTGAATTTAATCGACTGGAAAATGACCGTTTTTCAAACGGTCTCCAAATTCTACGAAATTAGTTTGCTTAGGACCGTATTGTCAAAACGTAACTAGATTTATTTTTCGGGAATTTATGGAGTTAGTATGTGGCCCCGGTAATTTTAACTGTACATTCAAATTTAATATATATTAATTTGTATTTTAATTTTGATGAAAACTAATCGTAACAGTCGAATTGCCTTGCTGGACATATCTCATTGTGTTCGAAATGGGGGTAATTAGCTAGGGGCGACAGTCGTTGGGTTCGATTTGGAGTAAGTATCAAGGAACAAATATTTTTCGGATTAAAAGAATTTAAATAATAATAAAATATCAAATCATATCCTATAAAACCCTAATTATTTAGAAACCCTAGAGCCACCATCTTCACTAAACCGATGGGCCATTTTGTTCCAGATTTCCAACCCAAAAATCTGCTTATCGTTTTCGAATTTCTTGATCAATCCAAAGGAAAACTCGCAGAGCTTTCCACGAGCTCTCGAGCCATGGTAGTTTGATCATTTTTTGTGGCATGCTTATGGAGGAATCGGGCCAGGAACCTCCGCCGTTTCGAGTTGATTTCCGGAAGCAATGGGACACCGAGTTCGTCGAGGTGGTGGCTGGTGGTAGCGCTCGCGTGGGGCTGTCGTGTGGAGGCAGCCGATCATCACCAGATTCGACGTAGGGCAACGCGCAGGAGGATTTCCATTTCGAGCAAGGGTCTGAAGGCTTTAGGAGGAAGACGAGTTTTTACAAAGGACAACAACGTTTTATTTAACGTTATTAAAGGTATTAATTTAATTAATTAATTTAGTTTAGTTAAAAATGTTAGATTTATATTATGTAAATAGCTTTAAATAAAATATGTTTTTATGAAATAAAAATAGCAATGTAAAAATAAAATTTTGTAAATAATGAATAACTTAGTTTTTCAAAATGTAAATAGCTTTGTTTTTCAAAATGTAAATAGCTTTGTTTTTCAAATTGTAAATAGCTTGTTTTTGAAAAATAAAAACCGCTTTGTTTTTCAAAATAAAATAGCTTTGTTTTTCAAAATAAAATAGCTTTGTTTTTCAAAATAAAATAGCATTGTTTTTCAAAATAAATAATAGCATTATGATTTTTATAGAAAAAGCATTGTTTTAAAAATATAATTTTTATATATAAAGCATATAATAAAAATGGAATTTTTATATATATAAAGCATTGTTTTTAAAATGTGATTTATATATATAGGAGAGTTTAAAAATATGATTTTTATTATAAATAACTTTGTTTTAAAAATATGATTTTTAAAAATATATAGAACAGTTTAAAAATGTGGTTTTTAATTATATATAGAATCGTATTAAAAATGTGATTTTTAGTATAAACCGCGTGAAACAGATTACGTTGGAATCACGGTGAAGAATCCAACGCGCTGGAGCAAATCCAAACTATTCAGAAATTCAGAAATAAAAATTGGCGGAGTGGATCCCAATGTGGGAACTCCTTCTCACTCTAAGTTTTTACAGTTAAATATATACTAGGATGCAGACGGTGCTTAGTAGCTCCTAATAATGTCGTCCACAGACCATGGACGACTTGTTTGATTGTATTGTGTTGTGGAAATGGACTGTATTGTGATTGTTGATTGTATGGAATAAAATATTTGAACAATAAAATTATCAATTTTATTGAATGAATAAAATATATAAAATATTCATGTATGGAATAAAATATTTGAACAATAAAATTATCATTTTTATTGAATGAATATAATATATAAAATATTCATGTATGGAATAAAATATTTGAACAATAAAAATATATTTTTTATTGGATATATGAACCATATAAAATGGTCATGTGTTGAAAATAAATATTCAATTACAAATCGGACGATTTGTTTATGTACACCCATTTGACTGATATTGATTGGGACGATAATTTTACACATCGCCCAACTGCACAAATAATATTCAATATTTGTTGGTTGAAACCCCACACGGGTATTGGGATGATATTTGACGTACACTAATCCCAGTTGTTTAGTTGTATGTCAACCGATGGGTTGACAGACTATTGTAAGCATTAATTTTCTATATTTTACGCTTATGCAGTTGTGTAATGCACTCTGGATGATGGTTGATTATGTATGATTATTGTTGTGTATGTGTGTATGAAATACATATAAACAAAATTATATGGTAATTGACTGTAACAACCCGAAAATCTGGGCCAGTTTAAACTTTTTATTTTGCCAATTTTAGCGAATTTTGAACATTTAAAATGAATTATTTTAAATAATATCGACGGAAAATTTATTTTGAATAGAAATCGAACGTATATATTATATACGTCGTCGTTAGAATATAAATAATTATATATAATTATAAAAGGAATTGAAAATGGCGCGGTAGTTCGATAATTCGATTTCAAACTTCAATTGAATGTACCGGGTGCAAAACAATCCAGATTTTAGTGAAACCAAAAATAATAGGATCTATTTGGGAATATCTTTCCAACGAATGCGAAAAATCGAGATTTCATAGCGGGAATCAAAAGATATGTCCAGTTGAAAATTCTGAATAGTCGCTATGGAATTCAGGACCTTAAAAATGGGAATTTTGCAAACGACCTGGGATTTCGACGAAACCTCAGAATTCGACGAAACTAGTTTTGTTAGGACCGTATCGTCAATACGAAGCTAGGAAATATTTTTCTGAAATTTTTAGAGTTCGTGTGTGCCCCCGGTAAATTGAAATGCGCGTTCAAATTCATATATAGAGTTATATGTTGATTTTAATGGAAACTGATCGAAACGATCGAATCAGCCTACGATACATAACCCATTGTGTTCGGAATGAGGGTAATTAGCTATGGACGACAGGCGGTGGGCCTCGTTTAGAGGTCGTATTAAAAAGTCAAATTTTGAAATTAAAAATAATAAAATAATAAATTAAATCCCATTCCCTCTCTCCTCTCCTTAAATCCCTCTGCCCCCTCCGTTCTTCAGTCGTTCAAACGACAAATAAAAAAAAGAGAAAAAGGGGGTGCTGAAGCCCGTCGCCCACCTCGATGGAGTCCCCACCACCGCCGGCGCCAGGCGCCGTCCCCTTCCCCAAGTCCGGCGCAACCCCCCCTCCGAACTTTCCACCTCCGCTCGTCCTTCTCCCCTCCTCTCGATTACAGTGAGCCCTAGACCCCCCCCTTTCCAGCGCCGACTCTGTCCATCCTCCTCCCCTTCTTCTTCTCCGATTGAGCCTCCTCGCTCCCCCTTAATCAGCCTCCCCGCGCCCTCTTCTCCTGCCTCTCCTCCAACTGATCGAGCCCGCAACCCCAAATCAGTCACCAGCGAGCAAGAAACCCCCCCCCCCTCCGCTCCTCCTTAAAGCAATGTAAGCCCTTTTATTTATTTTGTTTTGTTTAATTAATTTTTGCAATTAAAAATCTGAATTTTTATATTGTAGAAGGATAAAAATATAATCTTTTATATTGTAGAAGAATAAAAATATGATTTTTACATTATAGAAGTATTAAAAATTTGATCTTTATATATGTAGTGAATCAAAAATATGACCTTTATATAGTAGAAGATATAAAAATACTATTTTTATATAAGTAGTGTATTGAAAATAAAATTTCTATATAATATAGATAATAAAAATATAATCTTTTATATTGTATAAATATAAAAATATAATTTTTATATAGGTAATGTAACAACCCGTATTTTTTTTAATAACATGTTATAACATAAACCAAGGCAGAATTAAATGATAAAATCTGAATCAGGGGAAACGGGCTGTGCCATTGCGTTCGACTCGGAAAAATACGCAAAATAGAGTCTGAGTTTTCGAAAATCGGGGTCCGTATGACCCAGTTATGGCCCATAGAAGTTTTCAGAAAATTCAAGTTTAAAAACAGATTTCAAAATTCAGCTGGGCAGGGAAGGCGGGAAAAATTCCCGCCACCCCAAGTCGACTGGGGAGTCGACTTGGGAGTCGACACACCCCAGGTGGTGTCGACTGGCCAGTCGACACCCCTGTCGACTTGGGTGGTCGGCCAGTCTGGCCTGGGTGCACCTGACTTGTTTCTCAAGACATGTTTGGAGGCTAGTGACGTGAATTGATGGCTCAGATCTGAACTAGGGTTAATCCTATGGCCTAAACTAACCTAATCTTCTATAAAAAGACCCTAAGACCTAGCCTAAACCCTCATTAATCATTCCTACAACTAAACTATGCCAAAATGTTTCTTGATCATGGCCTCCATCTTCATATCATGGCCTCCATCCTCTTCATGAAAATTTGAGTGTCCTAAGCTAGTAAAAGAGCCACCTTTCTTCATCAAAACAAGGATCTTTCTTCATACAAATCAAAGGAGCTTATTGTTTCTCAAAACAACTTGGAGCTTATATGCGATTGGGGTTTTTTAGAGTTGCTAGTGGCTTCGTCTCAATCTTATTTTATTTCATAGGTCTTCATAGCATAATAAGCCCTATTCTACTCTTAGATTCTAACTATGAAGTTAAATATGACATGTTGCAAGTTTGAGTTTGGGCCTAAGTATGATTTGTGCTTTGATTCTATCATGTTATGCATAAGATTTATTCTATGCATGTTTGTAAAGCTATCACCTTGACTTTGTGCATAAAAAGCTATGAGCTTTGATTCTATCATGTTATGCATAGACTTATTCTATGCATGTTTGTAAAGCTACCACCTTGACTTTGTGCATAAAAAGCTATGAGCTTTGATTCTATCATGTTATGCATAGACTTATTCTATGCATGTTTGTAAAGCTACCACCTTGACTTTGTGCATAGAAAGCTATGAGCTTTGATTCTATCATGTTATGCATAGACTTATTCTATGCATGTTTGTAAAGCTACCACCTTGACTTTGTGCATAAAAAGCTATGAGTTTGGTTTGAAATGTTGCATAGAAGCAACATAGAAACTCTAATAACCCTTATGTTAGCTTGCATATGATGTTATATGCGAATCACTTGCTATCATCCCATGTTATTTATGACCATGTTTCATCTATTTTGCTAAAGTTGATATCATGCATGTTTTGAGGCCTATAATGTAATATGCAAGTTTATGAACACATTTGCCTCATATGCCACCATGTTTAACTTGTGGCCAAACCTTAACCCCTCATGTTCCTTAATATGCTTGTGGCCAAATCACCCTTATGCTATTATGCATGCTTGTGGCCAAATCACCGTTATGCTATTTGATATGTTTGAGGCCAAGTCACCTTTTATGCTATCATACATGTTGAGGCCATATGCTAGTATGTTGAACCCCTTTTGGCCTCAAATATCACCATGTTTGACTTGTGATAGACTTTGCCATCTTATGCCCACCTTGTCATATTGTTATGTTCCCTCTTTGATCTATTTGCGTTGATACGAATTTACGTGCGATGGGAATACGTTATGGGTAGTTGGGCAAACTTAAATAACATGAGAACATGACTTGAAAATATGACATGAAAGTTTGACATGTGTTTATGCTTGAAAACATGGACTTGGACATGACTTCTAGAAAACATGAGAATGGCCAACTCGAGGTTGGGTTGAGTTTGTAGCATAAATCTACCCGGAACCGACCGGCTTAACTAGTGGCTACAAGCAATAGGACCCAATGTGAGTAGTTGGTCATGTCGCACTTGAAACCCGAGGTTAGACTAAGTTGTGGTGTAAAGCTACCCGGACCCGCCCGGCTTAACTAGTAACCACAACAAAGTCTAATGTGAGAGGTTGGGGTGCATTAAGTTAATTAATGCCACATGGTAGGGTTAAGTCATGGACTACTGGAATACTTAACCAATTAAACACGATGGATTGGTAGGGTTAAGTCATGGACTACTTGAATATACTTAACCAATTAAACACGATGGATTGGTATGGTTAAGTCATGGACTGCTTGAATATACTTAACCAATTAAACACGATGGATTGGTAGGGTTAAGACATGGATTACTTGAATACTTAACCAATTAAACCCGATGTATTGATAGGGTTAAGTCATGAACTGCTTGAATACACTTGACCAACTCAATACATGGTTAGGATAGGGTTAACCACACTTAACCCGCTTGAAATCCTAGTTACGTGGTCCTTTTCAGCAGTAAACCACTTGGAAGTATCATGGGTACCCTGGACTAGGCTAGGGTGGGGCACGATTACTGGACTGATTGTAAGAGACCAAAAGAGACGGCTGAAGGGTGCACCGGTTGTTCAGGCGGACCATGGTCGTGCACATTAAGTCCGGAGTTGAACATGGGCACCAGTAGGTTTAGACTGTGCGTGCTTGAATTGTGTCTGTGGTTTACACCTTAGGGCTGGATACACCCTGGGGTGGACCTTGCACAGTTAACTACATTCCACGATTAAGCCGTATGACACCGATACACGACGAGTTAGGCTTATAGGGAGCCGATCGACTAGACCGAATAGTTGGACCTTGATTTAGGTCACCTCATGATATTGAACCAGCTTTGGGCTAAGGGATCATTTCTTGTTTATACTTGACATGGATTAGAATACTAGGACACCTGGTGAAACTTAACCTTGTATATGCGATACCACACTTGATCTATCTTATTAACTTTTCACCATACCAGTTATCACCCTATGTTTCATCTCTGCTTTACATGTCCAGTTAACTTTATTAGTTTTTATACTAATAGTAGGTAGGACATACCAGTCTTTTCGACTGATCCGTTTTCTTTCGCCTCTTTTCTTCCGTTCCCCCCCCCCCCAGGTTCTCAGGGTGGGAACACTAGCACCTAGCTGGATCTTTAGCTGCTTTTCTGGATAGCTCATGTATGGTTTGGACTTGAGCATGCTATGGTTTCATTCTACTTTGGGGATAGTTACTTTATGTTATTTCCAGTTTTCAGTTTATGTTTTCTAGACTTGTAGTAGTTGGAAAATAATGACAGTACTTTAATGTAACTTGACTATGGTTTTGAAATAGTAGTTTTTTTCCGCTGCTTTATTTACTCTGTTTTACTTATATGTTCTGTCTTGTGATATCTGCATGCATGTTTACCTCGTTTAACGCCCCTCCAAAGCCAGTGTACTTGCAAGAGTGGCATTGGCGGAGGTGGGGTGTTACATTTGGTATCAGAGCATAAGGTTTACAAGATTTGAGCAAAAGGTTTTTTTTAAAACTCACCTTTTGAAAAACTATTTTCAAAACCAATTAAGTATTTTCCAAGAAAAGTCTAGTTTATTTTAAAAGGCTATTCCCCAAAAGCCATTAGCACTATCCTTTGTTTCCTCGTTCTCAATCTATCTTTTTCTTCGTTTCAGTATGGCCAATAATTTTGCCATTCTAGAGGGCGTACCAGTACCTATTTGGCTTAGAAGGTACATGGAGGCAAGGGCGAATGAAGCCGGCCCCGCGGACATTCCTCCTCCTTCCCCCGTGGCTAACATTCCTTCCCCTCCCGTAGTTGAGGTTCCTCCTCCTCCTCCGCATCCACAAGTGGATTTCGCGAAGATTTGCAAGGACTTTAAGGCGATGGGTGGCAAGAATTTTATTGGGATGGAGACTTTTGTTGAGGCAAGAAACTGGTTGAAGGAAACTAAAGACCTCTTTGCTATCTTTGATATAGAAGACCATAGGAAAGTTCTGTTAGCGGTATGGCTGTTGAAAGGGGAAGCTGCATATTGGTGGGTAGTCACCACCACTACTAGACCAATTCAGACTTGGGATGACTTTAGGAGAAGGTTCAGATTGAGGTTTCTATCATCGACAGAAGAGAGCCTTCGGATGGAGAGGTTCCTATCTCTAAGGCAAGGGGACATGACAGTTAAGGAATACGTGGATACGTTTAATCAACTTGCTCGGTTCGGTCTAGACTTGGTTAACACAGCTCAGAAGAAGGCCCTACGCTTTGCTCTAGGATTGAATGAGCCATTGCGCGGTTTGGCCATGTCTCATATACCCATGGGGGCGACCTTCGAGAGTTTGGTGAATATGGCCCTGCTTCAAGAGGAAGATAAGAGTGGCAAGAAGGAGGTCAAGGCAAATAAGTCTCAAGGCAAGAAGGAAGATTCCGAGGAAGGAGACAAGAACAACAAGAAGGGAAACAAGGCCAACAACAACAAGGCAAAAGACACAAGAAAGTGCAACTTCTGTAGGATCATTGGGCACATAGTCAAAGACTGTAGGAAGAAGAAGAGGAAGTTGGACAAATGCTTTCATTGTGGAGAGTCTGGACACTATAGTAAGGATTGCCCGAAAAAGCGAGGACAAGGGAAAAGACAAATTCAGCAAGCAGGACCCTCTAGAGGGCAGTTGCAGGCTCTCCTCGCTCTTCCAGCTTTTGATCGAGGTAGTGTTTCTATAGAAATTCATGTTTACATTTCTGATTTCCCTGTTCGTACCTTATTTGATTCTGGCGCATCGCATAGTTTTATTTCTGATCATGTTGAAAGTTTGCACCTAAGTACTAGTCTAGTTGAGGTCCCGTTAGTGTTTCAAATCCAATTGGGGGTTCCGCCCATCCACCTGTGATTTGTATGGATTTGAAAATCTCTATCTTGAGCGTAGAATTCATGTGTAATGCTTATGTTCTCGGGTTTATGGGATACGGGTTGATTTTGGGCATGGGTTGGTTGTCCAGTTATGGAGCCATTCTTGACTTCGAACATAGGGTTGCGAGGCTCATGACTCGCCTCGGTAATACCCTCGAAATCTCGTGTGACCTTTAGGGTTCCGTCCTGATTAGTTATCTAGAATCCCTTGGCACTTTTTGGAAATTTGTAATCCAATCGAGTAGTGTTCGCCACTAAGGCGGATAGTCCATTCCGCTTAAGCATGGGTTATAGAAATCACCCTAGTAAGAACATTTGGCAACGTAGAGTGGCATTTGTTTTCAAGAGATAGTTCTTCTGCGTGAAATACCGTATGGTATGTAAACGAGATCCAGGATTCACTAACGAATTTTGGAAAGCTTGCATGAAACCATGAGCACGCAGTTATGTTTAAGCCAAGTATTTTAGGAAAATAATAAGTGGAAGTGGAACGAGAGGCAACGGTGAAATGAGTTCTAACTCATATTTTGGAAATAAGAATTAAGAGATACGGAATTGTGAAGTTAAAAGACGGTCAAGGCACAATGGGATTAAGCACAAGAAAATGCGGCTTAGAAGATTGAAGACTAGATACGCGCATTTTATCTCTTTCTAAGAGTATATCCTTGATCCCTATTATTCTGTAGAGCTTACTCGCATGCTATCTTTTAAGTATATCCTCTCGGTCTTATTCTTAATCTTAGTTATGTTGCAAACCCCATAAGGAGTGTGACTCGCCTGTTTGTGATATATAGTTGGGGTGAGGATGTCCATTAAGTTGACCAAACTATTTGGGCTTTATGGGATATGGGTCATAGTTGATAGACTTACGAAGAGCACCCATTTCCTTCCAGTAAAGAACAAGAGGAATGTATCAGGTTTAGCATCTATTTATCTTCGAGAGATAGTGCGATTGCATGGAGTTCCTTCCAGCATAGTTAGCGGTCGTGACCCAATCTTCACCATCCAGTTCTAGAATAGTTTGCAAGAAGCGATGGGTACGCGATTGAATCTAAGTACAGCCTATCACCCCCAGACGGATGGCCAAACCGAGAGGGTGAATAGAGTACTAGAAGATCTGTTGAGGCTATGCATTCTTGACTTTGGTGGTACTTGGGAAGACCACCTTCCTCTTGTAGAGTTTGCTTATAATAACAGCTACCAAGCAAGCATAGGAATGACACCATTCGAAGCTTTGTATGGGAGGCCGAGCAAGTCACCAACATGTTGGTGGGAGACGACGGATGAGCTTATACTCGGGCCCGACATGATATGGGGCACATCCGAGAAGGTAGAGTTGATTCGAAGATGGATGAAAACGGCCCAAGATAGACAATCCTATGCTGACAAGCGAAGGACAGATTTGGAATTCAAAGTTGGAGATATAGTTTTCATGGAGGTTTCTCCTTTGCGAAATGTGGTTCGTTTTGGAGCAGTTGGGAAGCTGGCACCAAGGTTCGTAGGACCCTTCCCTATCATAGAGAGGATTGGGAAAATGGCTTATAAGGTGGAATTGCCCGAGAAGCTGGCCGGAGTTCACAATGTTTTTCATGTCTCGCATCTCCGAAAGTGCCTACATGAGTCAGCCAAGGTAGTTGAACCAAGTATTCCTGAAGACACGGAGGTATAGAAAGAGGCGACCTTGAGGCGAGCTCTGATCCGTATCTTGGGAACGGAGATCAAGAAGCTGAGGAATCGAGAAGTCAAGTTAGTAAAGTGAAGCCGAAAAGGACGCAACTTGGGAAACCGAGGAGAAGATGCGCGCGCTTCACCTATTTCTTTTTGAGGGTACATTCTCGATCTCTTTTCCTAGCCAGCATATCTTTCTTTCACTATCCATGTTTATCTTGTTATCTCGTTAACCTTGTCATGAGAACCTTAGGTAGAAACCCTTTGGATGAAACATGTATTTGAAACATGTTATGCTTGATGTTTGCAAGTGGTTGCAAGTGTTTGCAAGTGGATACTCGTGGATGCATGATACACCTTAGGCACTAAGATCGGCTCACACACTTTCATATTGCATATGCATGAGTGTTTATACTTATTCATGGATGAAACTTGTTATGCTATCACGTGGATGCTGCATATGGATGAATGTTATGTGCACTCATATAGAGATTATAAATTATGTTAGGAATTTGCATACATATGGACGCATTTCACTAACATACTTTGCATTAAGGAGGTTTACTGAATCAGTAACCGCCTGATTTTCGCATTAGATAAGTACATATACACACACCTTTGCATATAATCATACATCATTTAGAATTTGTTAAGGATATTGACTGCACGTGGATGATGTTTTGAGTAGATGGATGATGGATGGTAGGATACGTTCTTCCTAACTTAGAGATTTCGGGGATGAAATCCTTTAAGGTGGGGAGGATGTAACAACCCGTATTTTTTTTAATAACATGTTATAACATAAACCAAGGCAGAATTAAATGATAAAATCTGAATCAGGGGAAACGGGCTGTGCCATTGCGTTCATCTCGGAAAAATACGTGAAATAGAGTCCGAGTTTTCGAAAATCGGAGTCCGTATGACCCAGTTATGGCCCATAGAAGTTTTCAGAAAATTCAAGTTTAAAAACAGATTTCAAAATTCAGCTGGGCAGGGAAGGCGGGAAAAATTCCCGCCACCCCAAGTCGACTGGGGAGTTGACTTGGGAGTCGACACACCCCAGGTGGTGTCGACTGCCCAGTCGACACCCCTGTCGACTTGGGTGGTCGGCCAGTCTGGCCTGGGTGCACCTGACTTGTTTCTCAAGACATGTTTGGAGGCTAGTGACGTGAATTGATGGCTCAGATCTGAACTAGGGTTAATCCTATGGCCTAAACTAACCTAATCTTCTATAAAAAGACCCTAAGACCTAGCCTAAACCCTCATTAATCATTCCTACAACTAAACTATGCCAAAATGTTTCTTGATCATGGCCTCCATCTTCATATCATGGCCTTCATCCTCTTCATGAAAATTTGAGTGTCCTAAGCTAGTAAAAGAGCCACCTTTCTTTATCAAAACAAGGATCTTTCTTCATACAAATCAAAGGAGCTTATTGTTTCTCAAAACAACTTGGAGCTTATATGCGATTGGGAGTTTTTAGAGTTGCTAGTGGTTTCGTCTCAATCTTATTTTATTTCATAGGTCTTCATAGCATAGTAAGCCATATTCTACTCTTAGATTCTAACTATGAAGTTAAATATGACATGTTGCAAGTTTGAGTTTGGGCCTAAGTATGATTTGTGCTTTGATTCTATCATGTTATGCATAAGATTTATTCTATGCATGTTTGTAAAGCTATCACCTTGACTTTGTGCATAAAAAGCTATGAGCTTTGATTCTATCATGTTATGCATAGACTTATTCTATGCATGTTTGTAAAGCTACCACCTTGACTTTGTGCATAAAAAGCTATGAGCCTTGATTCTATCATGTTATGCATAGACTTATTCTATGCATGTTTGTAAAGCTACCACCTTGACTTTGTGCATAGAAAGCTATGAGCTTTGATTCTATCATGTTATGCATAGACTTATTCTATGCATGTTTGTAAAGCTACCACCTTGACTTTGTGCATAAAAGCTATGAGTTTTGGTTTGAAATGTTGCATAGAAGCAACATATAAACTCTCATAACCCTTATGTTAGCTTGCATATGATGTTATATGCGAATCACTTGCTATCATCCCATGTTATTTATGACCATGTTTCATCTATTTTGCTAAAGTTGATATCATGCATGTTTTGAGGCCTATAATGTAATATGCAAGTTTATGAACACATTTGCCTCATATGCCACCATGTTTAACTTGTGGCCAAACCTTAACCCCTCATGTTCCTTAATATGCTTGTGGCCAAATCACCCTTATGCTATTATGCATGCTTGTGGCCAAATCACCCTTATGCTATTTGATATGTTTGAGGCCAAGTCACCTTTTATGCTATCATACATGTTGAGGCCATATGCTAGTATGTTGAACCCCTTTTGGCCTCAAATATCACCATGTTTGACTTGTGATAGACTTTGCCACCTTATGCCCACCTTGTCATATTGTTATGTTCCCTCTTTGATCTATTTGCGTTGATACGAATTTACATGCGATGGGAATACGTTATGGGTAGTTGGGCAAACTTAAATAACATGAGAACATGACTTGAAAATATGACATGAAAGTTTGACATGTGTTTATGCTTGAAAACATGGACTTGGACATGACTTCTAGAAAACATGAGAATGGCCAACTCGAGGTTGGGTTGAGTTTGTAGCATAAATCTACCCGGAACCGACCGGCTTAACTAGTGGCTACAAGCAATAGGACCCAATGTGAGTAGTTGGTCATGTCGCACTTGAAACCCGAGGTTAGACTAAGTTGTGGTGTAAAGCTACCCGGACCCGCCCGGCTTAACTAGTAACCACAACAAAGTCTAATGTGAGAGGTTGGGTGCATTAAGTTAATTAATGCCACATGGTAGGGTTAAGTCATGGACTACTGGAATACTTAACCAATTAAACACGATGGATTGGTAGGGTTAAGTCATGGACTACTTGAATATACTTAACCAATTAAACACGATGGATTGGTAGGGTTAAGTCATGGACTGCTTGAATATACTTAACCAATTAAACACGATGGATTGGTAGGGTTAAGACATGGATTACTTGAATACTTAACCAATTAAACCCGATGTATTGATAGGGTTAAGTCATGAACTGCTTGAATACACTTGACCAACTCAATACATGGTTAGGATAGGGTTAACCACACTTAACCCGCTTGAAATCCTAGTTACGTGGTCCTTTTCAGCAGTAAACCACTTGGAAGTATCATGGGTACCCTGGACTAGGCTAGGGTGGGGCACGATTACTGGACTGATTGTAAGAGACCAAAAGAGACGGCTGAAGGGTGCACCGGTTGTTCAGGCGGACCATGGTCGTGCACATTAAGTCCGGAGTTGAACATGGGCACCAGTAGGTTTAGACTGTGCGTGCTTGAATTGTGTCTTTGGTTTACACCTTAGGGCTGGATACACCCTGGGGTGGACCTTGCACAGTTAAATACATTCCACGATTAAACCGTATGACACTGATACACGACGAGTTAGGCTTATAGGGAGCCGATCGACTAGACCGAGTAGTTGGACCTTGATTTAGGTCACCTCATGATATTGAACCAGCTTTGGGCTAAGGGATCATTTCTTGTTTATACTTAGAATACTAGGACACCTGGTGCAACTTAACCTTGTATATGCGATACCACACTTGATCTATCTTATTAACTTTTCACCATACCAGTTATCACCCTATGTTTCATCTCTGCTTTACATGTCCAGTTAACTTTATTAGTTTTTATACTAATAGTAGGTAGGACTTACCAGTCTTTTCGACTGACCCGTTTTCTTTCGCCTCTTTTCTTCCGTCCCCCCCCCCCCCCAGGTTCTCAGGGTGGGAACACTAGCACCTAGCTGGATCTTTAGCTGCTTTTCTGGATAGCTCATGTATGGTTTGGACTTGAGCATGCTATGGTTTCATTCTACTTTGGGGATAGTTACTTTATGTTATTTCCAGTTTTCAGTTTATGTTTTCTAGACTTGTAGTAGTTGGAAAATAATGACAGTACTTTGATGTAACTTGACTATGGTTTTGAAATAGTAGTTTTTTTCCGCTGCTTTATTTACTCTGTTTTACTTATATGTTCTGTCTTGTGATATTTGCATGCATGTTTACCTCGTTTAACGCCCCTCCAAAGCTAATGTACTTGCAAGAGTGGCATTGGCGGAGGTGGGGTGTTACAGGTAAGATAGTAAAAATATCATCTTTATATATGTAGCAAAATAAAAATGTGATTTTTATAGTGATGAAATTGAAAAGGCGAAATCTTTATGTAGAGAATAACGAAGTAAAAACAAAATTTTTATTTATATGATAACGAAGTAAAAATAGAATTTTTATTTATATGATAACGAAGTAAAAATAGAATTTTTATTTATATGATAGCGAAGTAAAAATAGAATTTTTATTTATATGATAGCGAAGTAAAAATAGAATTTTTATTTATATAATAGCGAAGTAAAAATAGAATTTTTATTTATATGATAGCGAAGTAAAAATAGAATTTTTATCTATATAGTAGCGATGTAAAAATAGAATTTTTATTTATATAATAGCGAAGTAAAAATAGAATTTTTATCTATATAATAGCGAAGTAAAAATAGAATTTTTATTTATATGATAACGAAGTAAAAATAGAATTTTTATTTATATGATGGCGAAGTAAAAATAGAATTTTTATTTATATAATAGCGAAGTAAAAATAGAATTTTTATCTATATAATAGTGAAGTAAAAATAGAATTTTTATCTATATAGTAGCGATGTAAAAATAGAATTTTTATCTATATGATAGCGATGTAAAAATAGAATTTTTATCTATATGATAGCGAAGTAAAAATAGAATTTTTATCCATATAGTAGCAATGTAAAAATAGAATTTTTATCCATATAGTAGCAATGTAAAAATATGATTTTTATATACATAGCAACAATATAAAAATATGATTTTTATATATGTAGTGACTACGGGCGACGAAAGTGACAAAGGGCGAGAACGACGAAGATTTCTATAAATGAAGTGTCGTGGAGTTCGGATAGCTATTGGTGAGAACTTCTCACTTTAAATTTCTTTTTCTAGTTATATATATACTAGGATGCAGACGGTGCTTAGCAGCACCCGACACCCGTCGTCCACAGACCATGGACGGCTTGTATGCTTGTTTGATGTGTTGTGAAATTTGTTTGTGATGTTGATGTGAAATCAATAATATATATTAATGTGTTGAAATAAATTAATTATCGTTGAAAATATAATTTTTAATGTGAAAGTGAATTAATAAATATTTATAAACAAATCGGCCGATTTGTTTATATACACTAATTTGACTGATATTGATTGGGACGATAAATTTTACACATTGCCCAACTGCACAAATAAAAATCTGTGTTTGTTGATTTGAAACCCCACACGGGTGTTGGGATGATATTAGGGTACACTAATCCCAATTATTTAATTGTATGTCGATCGATTGGTCGACAGGCTGTGTAAGCGTTGATTATTTATATTTGATGCTTATGCAGTTGTGTGGTGCACTTTGGATGATGGTTGATTGGTTATCGTTGCTATTATATACATGTGTTGTATGGAATCCATATAATTAACATTATATGGTGAGTGATTGGGTCTCATTCCAATCGGGAAAATAATGAATATTATAAAATAAGATTCATGTGTTGACAGTACTCATTTGTTGAGATTAGTCAAGTGTTGAAAGAAATATAGATTCATGTGTTGAATAGAATAAATATTCATTTGTTGAATAGAATAAAGAAGTTTTTGAAAAATATAAAGCCGTGTTGATTAGAGATGCGTTATTTTGACGTGAACGATATTTATATCGATTTTATTCGTTTTATAATGAATATTGAAAAGTGATTTCAAAATTTAATATTTTGATATGAAATTCAAATTAAATTAGATTAAAATTCAAATTGAAATTTTATTGAATCAATTTGAAATGAATTCGAATCGAATAGAAAATGAATTCGATTCGAATTGGATAGAAAGTGAATTTGAATTCGAATTGAATAGAAATGAATTCAAATTGAATTAAATTGAAATTGAATTAAAAACGAATTGAAATCGTTTTGAATGAAATTTAAAACGAACTGAAATTGAATTGAAATCAATTTGAAATGAATTCAAATTGAATTAAATAGAAGGTAAATTCAAATTGAATTGAATTGAAACGAATTAGAATTTGAATTGAATTGAAACGAATTTGAATTCGAATTAAATAAAATTGAAATGAATTCGAATTGAATTGAAATCAAATCGATTTGAAATTGAAGATGAAGTTGAAATTGTTTTTGAAACGAATTTAGAACTATTTATAAAATTCGTTTTAAAAAGGAAATCGACGAAATATATATAATATATATATATTATATATATAATGGCCTGAATAGAACGCGCCGCGCCGCGATAGTTCGTGAATTCGACCATTAACTTCGAATTGACATTACGGGAGATCCGACCGTCGGATTCTCCTAAAACCGGAACCGTTGGGTTTGTATCGAAAAGAGCTTTCCAATGAATATTAGAAATTTGAAATCTAACGGTTGGATTTGGAATTATGTCCAAATCAAATTTGGAAAAGGTCATTGTAAGTGCAGTTCGATGGCCATTGATGGAAATCGACTGTACGGGCCTTGTTAAAATTATTAAAAATATCTATAATGTGTGAAATCATAAGAAATGATTTGGGAAAAATTGGGCTGAAAAATTCCATATTTGAAAAGATAAAAATAGATTTTTATCGAAATGAACTAGTTTTGAACTAGAATTAAAATCAATTTATTTTTGAAATAAATAAATTGAATTTGAAAGTGATTTTAAAAATAATCAATATTCCCAATACGTGGATTGGACTGGAGTTGAATCGAAATTATCTTCGGAATATTTCGATGTTGGATTTCGTGACTATACAGATATTGTTATGGGAATTTGAAAGATATATTTTATATCGTTATTTCCAATACGATATTTGTTGGTTTCAGGATTTGATATTGAATATAAGCCGGTATATTTTCTATTCAGAGCCTTGTAATTAATATAAAATGTGATTTGGGTTTATCGTGAATCGTAATTTATATGACATTGGTTCTTTAACCCAGTTAAAGGCAAGATGTTGATTTTTGAAAAGATTAAAACTTAGTGGAGTTTTAATGAATCTTTAATTAGATTAAAATGTGAATTGATAATTTAAATTATCAAATCTGAAAAGTGATCGAGAATGGAGTATCACCAGTTTTGCTCCAAAGCGATAGTTAAATCTTTAATTAGATTTGAACGTGAAATGGTAATTAATTTTACCGATAACACCATGGTGTTAGGTATGGAGTATTACCAGTTTTTCTCCAGGGGATGAATAGGTTGGGATTGGGAAATAAAACAAATAATTACTTCGGTGTAGTTCGCTAATCCCGACTAGTTTGAAATGATATCCAAAGGAAGATTAAAGAATAGATTTAGAAGAATTTATCTTGGATAAAATTAATGGGAAGCTTTCCCTAAGAATGTGATTTTGTGAATAAAAGAATATTCTGAATTGGAATGAGGCGTTCGTTGTGTTTGTGTAACATTTGTTTATTATACACGTGGGTTATTCAGAAAGGCCGGGTTATACCCATTCTGAATAACCGATTCGACGAGATGTCGGAGATGAAGACGGTGGTTGAAGACCGGAAGTCTTCACATCGTTTGGGTGATTACTGATGATCTTGATTGGGCTGTACACCCAAGATGAGGGAAACAGTTGGTGATCGTCCAGACGTACTTGGAGATGGATGAATATGCGAGGAAAGTGCCTCTGGTTTCATTCAGACCCATAACGAACTTGTAAATGGATTGTGTGTCTGACATTGGATTTTATTCTGTGTTGATTGATCTCTATTAAATATACATATGTTTGGCGGCGGAGAATTTATTCTCTTGGTTAACGCCCTTCTCTGAGACGTACGAGCTCAGAGGTTGTATATCAATGGACATCAGTCGCATGGAGTGAATTGCCAGTGTGGCACGCGTAAGTGGCAATTAATCAGGGCTTCTGTTGAAAAGCAAAGTCTTGTGGTTGATGATCAAAGCATGGTCTATGTGGCATAGCTTTGTGTATAACGTGAATTCGCGAGCCTCACACCTCGGTATGAGTCAAAAACGGGATACGGACCCAAGGAGTGCACGACGTTTCTTTCTAGCTAGGGTGGTGTCATTGACCTACCAGCCCTGACATTTATATACTTTTCACCTGTGTGGTTGTTGGATACGAGGCGCCTCGGATATAGGTCTGTAAGGACCGGGAAACGTGTGTTCAGGAATAACTAATCCTCAAAAGTAAGAGAGGACCGGCCTTGGAGGTTCCAAAGGATCAGAGTGGGGTCCTGAGGCATTGCTAGAGTGTCTTGAACGCGAAGAGGAGCTTGCCCCTTGCCTCGACTCATGACGGAAATCCAATTTCCAATACGTGATATTGCGGTTTTAATTGTAGAACTAGTATGGCGAGATGATAGATGGTACCCATGCCGCCTATGATTGATATTTATGATTGAAAATGTTTTGACACTATACACTGATAATAGTATCAAATGATTTGTTTTGACGTACCAAGCATGTTTGGCTATTATAAGGGAAAACCCTATCCTCCGGCTTGCGTTGCATTGTGTGATGGGACCTGGGTCTTATAATAGCTTCATTTTTCCAAAGAGCATTGCGCTGTTTTGTTATATGCACTAGTATTCTTGGGAGGAAACCCGTTCCGTGTTATACGGCGTGGTCCCTTGAATTACTATCCTTTAAAGTAAAGTTTTAAATAACTGTTTTAGTTCTCACACCAGTCACATGACTGACCTGGAGTTTATTGTTTTAACCTAAACTCTGGGTGCCCCTATTTTCCACACGGGCAGCTTGTAGTTTTGGTTTTGCAGATTTATATTCACAGGGTCCTAATTTACAGCTGGAACGATGCTCGGAAAGCTCTGTATCCGTGTATCACTTTCAGTTGTGTTTTGTATATTTTTCCGCTGCTATGTAATTTATTGTAATCTCTGATATTTTTCTGTTGTATAATATTTATTCATACTCTGTATATTCTTGTAATCTGATGGAATTGTTGTAATAACAATGAAATGTTCTTCTGTTTGCGTTCTATTTTGTCCTGTTCTCAAAGTATCCGCTCTTTCCTTCACCGGGAAGTTACGGGTTCTTACATTGACTGTGTCTGATTCCAATTCAGAAAGAATGAATATTTTAAATTAACGAATATTTTAAAATGACGAATAATGAATATTTTAAAATAACTAATATTTTAAATAATATTCAGTAATGGATCAAAAAGTGATTTTGATGTCCGATTTGGGATGGACGCAAAAATATTGAAAAATACGAAGCTGTGTTGATTAGATATGCGCTATTTGGACGCGAACGATATTTATATCAATTTTATTCGTTTTTATTATGAATATCGAAAAGGAAAAGATTTCAAAATCTGATATTTTGAAAATATTATCATTTATATATTATAATGATAAGGAATATTCAATTTTGATTTAAAATTGAAAAAGAAGTTGGAATCGTTTTGAAAACGAATTTAGCACGATTTATAAAACATGTTTTAAAAGGAAATCGATGAAATATATATAATGTATATTATATATATTTAATGGCGTGAATAGAACGCGCTGCGCAGCGACCGTTCGCGAATTTCGACCATTAACTTCGAATTGATATTTCGGCAGATCCAACCGCCGGATTCTCCTAAACTGGAACTGTTGGGTTCGTATCGAAAAGAGCTTTCCAACGAATATAAGAGATTTGAAATCTAATGGTTGGATTTGGAGATACGTCCAAATCAAATTTGGAAAAGGTCGTTATGGATGCAGTTCGGTTGCCGTTATTGGAAACCGACTGTACAGGCCTTGATAAAATTATTAAAAATATCAGTAGTTTATGTAATATTATAATAAACGATTTGGAAAGAATTAGGATGAAAAATTCCACATTCGTGAAGATAAAAATATATTTTTATCAAAACGAACTAGTTATTAACTAGATTTGAAATCCAATAATTTTTAAATAAAATAAAAATTGATTTGTGAATGGTTGTAATATAACCAGGATTTCCAGTATATGCATTGGAATGGATTTGAATGGAAATCATCTTCGGAATATTTCGATATTGGATTTCGTGATTATACGGATATTGTTATGGAAATTTGGAAGATATATTTATATCGTCATTTCCAATACAATATTTGTTGGTTTCAGAATTTGATATTGAACATAAGCCGATATAATTTCCATTCAGAGCCTTGTATTTAATATCAAATGGGATTTTGGGTTTGTCGTGAATGGTGTCTTTATTAACACTGTTCTTAAACCCAGTTGAGAAAATAATAAATCTTTAATTTAAGATTTAGTGAAGTTTTCCAATTAATTAATGTTTAATTGGAATTGAATAAAAGAATTGGATTTTTTGGGTTTATAGTGAACGGTATTATAAATAACACTTGTTCTTTAACCCGATTAACTAGAGAAATTTGATTTGGAATTTATAAATCTTTTTATTAAGATTTAACGGGAATTTTCCAAAGTAAAGTTTTCCAATTTAATATATTAAATTGGAATAGAATGGAATTCGATTTGATAATAATCGAAGTGAGCTTCTGTGGAGGAAGACTGTTAATATATATGAAATTTAAAAGGCTTTTCATTATTCCATTTATATTATTAGTCGGATACGGAACTTGACATCGATTATATATTGATCTGTTTTCCATGAAGATTCCATAATTAATGGAATGTAATTTTGGGTTTATCGTTAACTGTGTTTTAAATGACATTGGTTCTTTAACCCAGTTAAAGACAGGATAACATGTCTAGCATTGTATTTCGAACTGTATGGTTAATCTCTGCTAAATATATATCTGTTTGGTGGCGGAGAATTTATTCTCTTGCTTAACACCCTTCTCTAAGACGTACGAGCTTAGAGGTTATATATAGGCAGAAATCAATAGTACGGTGTAAATTGTCGATGCGACATGTTTGTATTACCCAAAGTTAAATAATCAATAATATTGATTTTCGGAAGATAAAAAATAAGTGGAGTTTTAATGAATCTTTAATTAGATTGAAATGTGAATTGATAATTTAAATTATCAAATTTGGGAAATGATCAAGAATGGAGTATCACCAGTTTTGCTTCAAGCGATAGTTAAATCTTTAATTAGATTTGAACATGAAATGGTAATTAAATTTACGATAACACCGTGGTGTTAGATAAGGAGTATTTCCAGTTTTGCTCCATGGGATGAATAGGTCGGGATTGGGAAACTAAACAAATGATTACATCGATATGGCTCGTTAATCCCGACTAGTTGGATAAACCTTAATTTGGTTTGAAATGATATTCAAAAAAAGATTAAAGAATAAATTTAAAGAATTTATCTTTGATAAAATTAATGGGAACTTCTCCCAAAAGAAAGAATATTTGTATAAAAGAATATTCTAGATTAAATGAGGCGTATGTTTTTTATAGCACTTGTTTATAAAATACGCGAGTTATTTGGAAAGGCCGGGTTTATACCCATTCTGAATAACTGATTCGACGATAAGTCGACGATGAAGACAGGGGTTGAAGACCGGATGTCTTCACATCATTTGGATGATTACTGATGTCTTGATTGGGCTGTACACCCAAGACAAGGTAATAAGTGGTGATCGTCCAGACGTACTTGGAGATCGACCGGGTATACGAGAACCTCTCTCCTATTGGACACGGGGCGAGGAATAAGGTGCCTCCGGTTTCGTTCAGACCCGGAACGGACTTGTAAGTGGATGTGTGTCTGACATTGGATTTTATTCTATGTTGATTGATCTCTATTAAATATATATCTGTTTGGTGGCGTGGAATTTATTCTCTTGCTTAACACCCTTCTCTAAGACGTACGAGCTTAGAGGTTATATATCGATAGATATCAGTCGCATGGCGTGAATTGTCGGTGTGGCATGCTAAGATGCAAAGGATCAAGGCTTTTGTTGAAAAGCAGAGCCTTGTGATTGATGATCAAAGCACGGCTTTAAATAGCATAGCTTTGTGTAACGTTAATTCAAAAACGGGATAGTGACTGCATGGAAATGGACATATGTTAGTTCTAGCTACGAGTAACTTCGTGGTATGATGCCCAGGCTGTTTATTCATGTGGATGTTGCACACTATTATTACTTGATGGGAGACGAGGTACCTCGGATATATCGGCTCATCTGGGCTGATGGATATTATATCGGTCGCTACGGGACTGATGGATATGGTCGACACTGACCATTTTAGAGGTTCGATAGAATCGGCTAACATATAGTTTATGGTATAACTAATCATCGACGGATGACCGACCATGAAGATCCAAGGGGTTCACTGCGGGGGATCCTGAGGCACTTGCTAGTGTGTCTCGAAATCAGTGAGGATAATCCCTTGCCTCGGTACATAGATGGAAACCCAATTTCCAATACGTGATATTCGATTTTAGTTGTAAATATATATAAGTGACGTAATATAATGGTACCTACGCCGCCTATGATTGATACATTTATATTTGAAGTTGATTTCTTCACTTATAGTAATAATAAAAGATGAAATTTCGAGTATCAAGCATATTTGGCTATTGTAAGGGAAAACTCTATCCTCGACCGCGTTCATTGTGTGATGGGCCTGAACCTTATAATAGCTTCATTTTTTCTCTTTAATATTGCGCTGTTTGTTTTATGCACTGGTATTCTTAGGGTAAACCCGTTCCGTGCTATATGGCGTGGTCCCTTGATTTACCTAACTTTAAAATCAAATTAATAACTGTTTTGGTTCTTACACCAGTCACATGACTGACCTGGAGTTTATTGTTTTAACCTAAACTCTGGTGCCCCTTTTTCCACACGGGCAGCTAGTAGTTTCGGTTTTGCAGATATTATATTCACAGGATCCTGGTTTACAGCTGGAGCTATATTCAGAATGCTCTATATTTGTGTATTTCTTACAGTTGTGTTATGTATTATTTTTCCGCTGCTACGTAATGTATTTTAATCTCTGACATTTTTTCCAATGTGTAATATTTATTTATACTCTTTTATATTCTTGTACCCTGATGTAAATTGTTGTAATAAGCAATGAAATGTTATGTCGTTTTTATTCTGATTTGTCATGTTCTCAACTCAATCTGGGCTTTCCTTTACAGGGAAGTTTGGGTCGCTTCATTAGCCTTCCATTCGTATTCCGTAAGATATAGAAACAACAGAAGAAGAAGAATTGAAATTTTTCTAGATCGGTGACAATACACCCTGCTTAGGGGCGACCCAATAGCCATGTTGCCTGCCGATTTTTGTCATTTCCCAATAGATAAGGCTTGAGGCTACGTTTTCCTTCTTAGATCATTTAGCCACCATTCACTTTGAATGCAGTATCGTCAATCCCATCAAATCACTAGTTGATCTTCCCAAAAAAATTACGGGTATAAAAAGCTAAGAGAAACGAAATACTCTACCACCAAACGAATACCTTGAAAGATCGTCTTATGTGATCCGTTGGGAATACACTGTTAGACATTCGTCCATACAACTTGACCTAGGACTGTACAAATCGAAGGCACTATCTTGTAAACAGAATAGCCCTTGCATTTTACTCTGTCTTCAACTCTCTTCAGCATAATCTAATTCGCAACGCCTATGCCTATACGGAGTGGTTTTCGGATAATAAATCCAACTGGTCTCTCCGTATTGGCAACGATGGCCAAAAAAATCTTTGATAGCCGGTGATTTAACTATCAGAGAAAAACAAAATCCATTCAAATTTACAACTACGCAACAAACAATCACTAGCCCTTTTAATTAACATATATTTTTCTAACTTCCCATATTTCCCAGATTTTTCTCAAAACCCGTTTTAGACTTTCCCACTTTTTGGGAAACAATTCCAAATATTATAAACTCTTATTTTCCCATATTCCAGAAAATATACGTTATTAATGTTCAAAAACATTCCCATCTTTTCACCTTTCTTATTATCTAACTTTAGAAAATATACAATATTAATATCAGAAAACATTTCCAATTTCCATTTTAATCTGCAAAATGTTTGCTTTAAATCATTATTCACCTTAAAACATGAATATTATTCTTCTACAGAAATCTGAACTCGTTTATCAAATAAATCTTCATTTAGGTAATAAATCCCATTATAGGTTAAAATCTCGTCTATTGAGTTATTTCATAAATTCAGAATCATATTCTACTTTATAAACTCCATTTGCAATTAAACTTCTTATTAATTATATCTCTGGTTTATAACTTAACATCGACTTCCAATTCGATTATAATTTATCGGTTTCAAACCAGATATTAATAATCTTGTCAAACTCTGAATTATATAATATATAATTTCTAAAAATAATTTATTTTAATAACATTCGACATCATCGAGTTAAAATTACAAATCCCTATGGTTTTACTTAGTTCTATTGGCATTTCGAATGTCGACATAATTTCATCTTTTTCTTTAAAACGATTCTCCAATTTCTCATTTCTAAATTCATTCTTATATTTCCAAATTATTTAATGTGAAAATTAGCCTCACATCCTTAAAATTAAAGTTAATTAGGCTTACATCCTCCCCTTTGTAAACATATAAAATTCATCCCTGTTTTTAAATTAGCGCCTAATAATTTCCACAATTGCCCTTTTTCGTATCTACGGCATTAATTTCGGATCTAATCAGATATTTCTTATCTGTGATTAAATTTTTACTTAAACATATATTTTCGTGCTAATAGCGGCTGCTTCTTTGTTTTAATTTTTTTGAACGTCCAATTTTGCTCAATGTAAAAATCTATTTGATTGTCAACTTTTACAGAGAATAACTTTGATCGCTCTTTTATTTATAACATGGCGTCGTCTTCATCAAGGTAATTTGTTATTTTTCAGATTTTTTTATATCGATTATACTGATTTCTATTTTGAAATCGAATTTTGTTAATTAATTATTCTGAATCAGTTTAATTATTCTATTTAATTGACTTATAGTTTAATTATGTTATAAAGTTTTTTTTTCCTGATTGTGGAGCGTTGTAAAATAATTTGTCAACATATTTAAAGGATGTTATACATAAATGTATAGAAATATGAATACATTATGAATTTGAGTGTTCAATATTACAAATATTGATATAATACGTTATGTATTACAAAAATTTGCATACAAGTGTGCATATTTTTTCTATATATGCATTCTAATTTTCATATATTTTTAGTTTCTATTTGTTTGCGTGCCTGATGATCAGTTGTGTACATCGTTATGTATATAGTTGTTTTGAATTCATATTACAGGCGTTCTGTTTTTTTTTAATATATTTTGTGCAATTACTCGTAATTTTTTTATACAAATATGCATATATTTCTATTATTTGCATGTATGTATGCTATAGTTATAATTAACTGAATGTGTTTTTGTACATTTGTTTGATTACTGCAGATAAAGCTGATCTTTTTTTTCATCTAGTGGTCCTGCAAATATTGGTGTATTGGTGATGCTGTAGTACGGGAATGATAGTTATTCTATTCGTCTTTATTTTGATATTCTGTTGCTATCGTGAGAGATGTTGTTTGTGGTAAATGGATTGAGCTAAGTCTGTTGTCATTTGAGTTGTATCACTTCAGAAATGGATTGAGAAGAAATATAGAAACTAATTCTGATCTTCAATCAATTCTTTTGTTGGCTGCACATAATCATGAGGATTATTTGGTTTTTTTTGTTGACGTTAATCGAAGTAGTTCTTTAGTTGCTTATGGTAGCGATTCTTCTTTTGGTAGTGATTCCTCTTTTGCTAGTACTAGCGAGTCAAACAATCAATTTAAGTAACTGTTAAGAAGTGATTTGAATCAATCTGTTTTCACCAGTGTGGGTCAACAATTTAAAAGCGGTGTTACTGAATTTAGACTTTATTTGATGATGTATAGTATGAAATCTGGTTACAAGTTGAATTTGATTAAGAATGATAAAGAAAGAGTAACGGCTGTTTGTTCTAAACAAAATTGTTGCTTTAGGATTCATACATCTCACAAGTTCAATCTTCCTGGATATTTTGTTGTGAAGAGAATTCAACCTGAACATAATTGTGGTGCCGGAATTCATGACATAAATAATTCGGTTATATCTAGTAAATTGATCAAGTTGTTGGTTTGTGATCATTTCAAGCCAATCCGTTAATGAAGACAAAGGATATTATCAATTTGTTTCAAATAGAGTATAATGTTATCTTGAAGTATTATTATGCTTACAGTGGTAAGAGGTTGGCATTAGAGGATTTACATGGTAGTGATGTAATGTCCTACCATCATTTGCTGTCGTTTTGTGATGCTGTTGTTACTACTAATCCTGGGAGTACAGTTGTTTTGGAGTATAATGATGATACACATCAATTTGAGAGAGTTTTTATTGGATTTGAAGCTTGCGCATATGGCTTTCAATATTGTCGGCCTTTAATTTTTGTTGATGCAATTTTTATGAAGGGAAGAGGTCAAGGGTGTTTAATGGCTGATACTGATAAAAATGGAAATGAAGGTATGTTGTTTTACATTTTACTTCGTATTTATAACAGTCTTTTATGTTTTTATACTCACCTGTATGCAATTTTTTTACATTTTTGCACGTATTACTGCAGCAATTCTAAACTACTGCATACAGGTTTAATATTTTTTAGAATATACGCTATCAATGTTGCTATGTTTTGAATAACTTCATAAAGGTATTCAAATATTTAACATATTTGTATCGAAATGAGCACACAATCTGTGTTTATGCATACTTGATTGCTATTGTTCTATTCGTGTAGAGTGAATGCATCAGTTCTTATTTTGTGTCTTTAATTATGCAAATGTTTTTACAATATGCATGCACATAAGCTAATTTGGATACATATGGTAAAATAATTAACAATTGTTTGTTTGAATACAGTTCAACTGTAAATATGAGCTATAGTTTTCAATCTGCTCTTGTAAAACAATTTTACTATATTCAATTATGCATATTTTCTAAATATCTGCATTCATGTATGCAAATATTAAATATATTTGCATACATATGTGCATATATAATGTATATATGCATAACTGAATGCATTAAAACTATCTTTACAAATTGAATTCATCAGTTCTTATATTATACAGTGAATTACGAAAATGTTTTCACAGGTATGCATGTTTTACTGCTAATTTTTCTACTTATCGACGTTTTTTGTTCACTCACAAAGGGAATGCATTAACTTTGGTGAAGCATTTTAGGTAAAAGACACAGATAATTTACAAGACAAACATATAAACAGTGGAAAACTGAAATCATTTTATAAATAGCGTGGTTCAGTCAAAATATTACAAGCATTGTCTCAAAACCCAACTTCTAAATTATTACAATGAAACATCTGTCTTGATTTAAAACTCCAAGTACACAAAGAAGCATAAAACAGTAGTAAAGCAACATAAATCGCCAATAAAAGTGTAACCACAGCCATAGCCCAAGAAGAGAGAATCCAAGCAATACATCTACTCTCTTCAAACTGGAAAAGGTCTACAATAAGCTGAAGTATTCCCTCCCTACGGACCGGGGGGGGGGGGACGGAAGAAAAGAAGGCGAAAGAAAATAGGTCAGACATAAGTCTGGTAAGTCCAGTGATTATTCAGCACGTAAAACAAGTAAAAGGATCATGACATGAATAAGCTGAACATAGTACAATACCATAGAAATAAGATAACATAAGATAAGGCAAGATAAACTGAATATACTTATCGCACTCATTTCTATTTCTCTGCACCTAATAAGAAAACATGACTGTAATAACTGGATCTAGAACTATGCCTAACTCTATTCGTGCCTATCCTGTTGTTAATTCTGAATAATCACTGGACTTACCAAACTTATGTCTGACCTATTTTCTTTCACCTTCTTTTCTTCCGTCCCTTAATCCATGTCTTAAAATAAACCATCCCTACTAATACTTCTTCCCCTCCTCTCTGTAACTATTCATCACGATTCTCGTTAAAAATCCACCAGCTCCATTTCCGACACTTTCCCTATCTTCAATTTCTAAAACTAAAAACACCACGCATTCCCTAAATCACATAATTATACCCTAATCATGTTTAGCAAAATGATGTCGCGTCTTAACTCCTTCCCAAGTGTAAAACGCGTACTCACAAACACTATTGCCAACACCTTTCTCTCCCTATATCTTCCTAACCACTCCACTAAACCGCAAAACAAAATTACCATGTCGCTCCATTCCTCAAAAGCTTCCTGACTGTCACAACCACCTCAAGCACGACCCCTTCCTTCCAAATTCGTTGAACACCATCTCCCAATAAACCCTATAGGTCGTGAGATAGAGACTTGCACGCACATCAACTAAACTTGGAGGAAAGGTGTTACATTTTGATCCAAACTCAAGTCCAACCCCTGATTCAACCATCGATCACCCTACCATTCATAAACGCAAGCCCTAAAACCAAAACAAGCACGCTGTGTAAATTCCAACAAACCAAAATATGTGGGATCACCCTAACACCCATATGAGCTCAAAGAACTCATCTCCAGTAATCTCAAAATATATATATATATATATATCATGATTTTAGGATTTTTCGTTGATTTTTATTTATTTTGGAAGATGATTTTGGTTCACTGAGAACAAATGGAAGGCGGTTGAGAAAAACTTGACCATGGGATAAAAAGTGAGGGTTTGAGAGAGAAAGGTACTATATAGGATAACCACATTTTTTTTCTTTTTATGTTTATAAATATTTAAATGTCTGAAAATTTTCATATGAAGTCTTGGGTAGGTATGGCATGAATTATGGAGCACCATACATGAAAAGAAATTTGCCAGAGAGTATTTCGTGGATGGGTATATAATATAAGATATGCATTGTTTATTGGCTTCAACTTATTTCAGTGTTTTGTAGATGAACGTGTATTGTGTTTTTTTTCATTTCCAGTTAACTTGTTTCGTCGTTTTATGTTATATGTTTGTTTAAGTTACAAACAAATTTTTGGCATTTATTTTATAAAGCTTCATCCACGAACGAACCGCTATCGACAAAAATTAAAATGCCATTGTGACGAGCAATGTACCACAATTCCAAAAATATAATAAAATAGACAAGTTAACTTATTTTGTAGAATTCAAAAAATGCTGATAAAGGGTACAAAATACTTCAAATAAGAAGTTGCTTATATTCTAAAATAAAAATTACTGAAATTTTCTATAAATTAAACTGAAAACACATCATAAAAATCTTGTCCAAATATGAAATCAATATTTAATTATATTTAATAAATCGTTATGGCTTATAAACGATTCCATAGCGACTATTTGAAAATTTGATTTGGACATAACTTGCAATCTGTAAGATGAAATCTCGTTTTTTCACTTCTACTAAAAAATATAATCAATTAGATTCGAACGTTTCTTGTTTCGAAGAAATTCGATTAATAATGATTCATATATAGTCATTTGAAGTTTAAAACTCAATATTACGAACTACCGTGATGTTATGGGCTCGTTTTAAATTATATTATAATCAATACGTTTAACTATCGTTCAAATAATATATTTGTTATTATAATTCAGTCCTAACCTGAATTAAATCCATTAAATTATCCAATTTACACAATATTGTCAATTCAGCTATTTCCTTATATTCTAGAAATTAAACCTACTATTTCCTTATTTATGATAATTAAATATTCCAAATAATTGGATTCAAACCATTTAAATTATCAAATCAATACATTAATATAATTAAATAAACTAATTATTAGCAAATGTATTGGTTTCTCCCCTGCGTGGGAACATGTACCTTATAGCTGATATATAATCTATATATCACATGTGTGTATTGTATTTTTTTTCTTTTAATAATAAAGTGTTACGAGCCTTACCAAAAACTAATTATTAAATTGCTAAAATTCCGAGACGTTATAAATTCATTACCATAAGACTGCATTTAATACATAAAAAGAACACTATTAACTGTTACGTGGTCAAAAACCCTACACAAGAAAGATTATCTACTTATAGATATATGAATCAATTGAATAAATGTTAGTAGTGTAACAAAATTTCATCTTAGAACTAGCTATAACGTTACTCAATAATAAAAATCAAAATGAACATCTTTAAAAAAAACATAATCAGAGAACAAAGATTTTATAATATGGCGAGTGATACAACATTTTGTTGATTTATACACATAACCCATAAACAAAAATAACTATATATCTGAAATCCGAATTATTTCCCTCGTACGGAAACCAATTCCACGATTCTTTATTAAATATACCTAAAAACAAGCATGTTGCTCTTCAAATCAGCGGAAGTCACTTCTGAAATTTAGAAAATTAAGATTATTTTCTAAAATTAAAGCATTTAAAAATCTTTTTTTGCTTATAAAAATCATATATAGGTCATTTAGATCTATCCTATATTACTGAAAACATTTTAATATAGGTAAAACCACATTAGTACCAAATTAAGTCCAAAATTATAACATAATATTTTTCATACATAGATCAAGTAGATTAGTAACTTAAGCAATTAAAACATGAATTTAACGACTTATAAAAAAAGTCGATTCAAAACTTCTCAAATAAAAGAAAATTTCCAATGAAATCAATACTATTCATTAGAAAATTCAGATCAATTCAATTTGAATTATTAATCAATTACAATTTTTTAAAGAATAAGAAATTTTGATTTCCATTAAAAGAGATGTAAAATAAGTAATTTCAGTAGTTATACCTAATTCCAGTAATTAAATAAAAGAGATGGCTATGCATGCAAATAAATAGATCTTGTAATTAAAATTTATATCTCAAAGATGTATAATTTAAACATGATATTAAAATCTACAGCAAGTCTAAAACTCAAAATTAAACTATAACAAAAAGATCTACAATAGAAAGAGACCTCAGATACAAAAGAAAATTAATGATATGTACAAATCAAACCTGAAAATTTAGATCAGCGATGCGATGAAATCTAAAGGAAATAAAATTAATTGAATGTGATTTGAAAGACTTGATCAACCAGATCAACAAAAAAAGGCTAACGTTTTTAGATGTATAATTGAATCCAAAAAAAAAAAACTTGATCTTCTAGGTTATCACAATTCTAGATTTTTAACTTTTATTTAGAAATTGTGATGATTACGTATTATATAACAAACAGAATCTTATGAAACGAAAAGAATAAAATCTATTAAAAGAAGAACGTTTTTATTCATTTTAGAAATATAAATGGTTTTTTCAGAACCATTTAAAAACTACACTTTATCAACCCGAACGTAAGAACTATTAAATGCCTACTCTCCCTAAATGATTTTCAAGTTCATTTTGCTACTTAATCCCACTTTTTTACTTCTCACCACATTTAAACCTGTACTCTTGAAGCATGAGAAAAACGGAAAAAAGTGGGGACCTTGCTATTTTGCCATCAATGTTTATTTCATCAGAGATGACTCCAATCTATAAACTACAAATACATGCTTGAAATCAAAGCCAACGTATAATATTTTCTTCAATGCTAAGGTATTATTCAGTTTATTTTATGTTTTAAATTGTTGAGAGTTTATTTGTATTGTATTGTTTTTTTCTATTGGGCCTAATATGTGAGCTTGTTACTATATAAACAAAGGTACTCTTTATTTTCTGTATACCGTGAACTTTTGAGATAATAAAAGAATTCATCATTTCTCTTTTCTATTTTGTTTCCAAACCCTAATGGCGACCTGAAGTTAACATGGTATCAGAGCAGCCGCCTCCTCCCCCTCCACCCCCACATCAATCTTCGTCATCTTCAATTTCTTCTGATCTATCCTTTCTTAAATCCAACGATGAACTCTTTCTCCGTCATTCAGATCACCTAAATTATGTTCTCCCCATTGTTCCTCTTTCCGATCGGAATTACAGCCATTGGAGATGATCAGTCGAAGTATCATTGATGGCGAAGAACAAATTAGGTTTTGTTACTAGTCTTTGTCTTCGTCCAGTTGGGAATCCAATTCTTGAATCTCAATGGGATCGCTGCAATAATATGGTGATTTCATGGTTATTACACTCAGTTGAAAAGGATATTGCTCAGTCTGTTCTTTATTATCGATCCGCTGCAGCTATTTGGTTAGATCTTGCAGTTTGATTTGCTCGATCTAACCGGAACACGTCTTTTTCAAATACAACGATCCTTATTCACGCTTTCGCAAGATACTTCTTCGATGATAGCTCATTATACGAAATCGAAGACTCTGTGGGATGAATATGCTATGTTACTTGAAGATCGAGTGTGTGTATGTGGATCTGGTGCTCTGATTCACGATTTACTTCAAGATCAACAAGTGGTACAATTTTTAGCAAGTCTGAATGACTCGTACAACTCTGCTCGTGTGCAAATATTGATGATCCAGCCACCTCCATCTTTGAATGAAGTTTATAAGTTGTTGCTGCAAGAAGAAGAACAAAGAGAATTAGGAAACAAGCAAGTTTCATCTGAATCTTCTATAATTGATCTCAGCCTTGTTTTAGCTTCTCAACGTTTTCCTGATTCCAAGAATCCGAATAGAGGTAATCAAAATTATTCTCGAGGACGTGGTGGTGCTGTTAGAAGTGGTAGAGGATCTCTATTTTGTGATCATTGGAAGATAGGTGGTCACACAGTTGATACTTGTTGGAAATTGCATGGTCACACTGTATTTTGTGATCATTGCTCGCTTGGTGGTCATACTGCAGACAAATGCTGGAAGAAAATTGGATATCCACCAGGCAAAGGACCTCGAGCAGCAGCGAAAGCCTCATCTTCAAATGCTTCATCATCTGATTCAAATTCTTCTGGATTTACTGCTAAACAGTATAATCAATTGCTGGCTATTTCGAAGAACAATACTGCAGCCCCATCATCCGCTTCAAGTGCTTTTTTGGTAGGTAAGAACTTTTGTTTTATTTCTTCACAACCTAAACCTGTTTGGATCATTAATAGTGGAGCAACAAATCATATGACTCCTCATCTCAATCTTTTTACACAATACATTTCATTATCTCAACCAATTCTTATTACCATGCCAAACGGCAAAACATGCAATGTCTTACATTCTGGTACAATTGTTCTTTCATCTTTTTTGACTTTACACAATGTTCTACATGTACCAGATTTCTGCTTCAATCTTGTTTCTATTAGAAAACTTATGACAAACAATGACACTAATGTTCTTTTCACTCCACAATTTTGTTTCCTCCAGGGCCCTTTGATGAAGAAGCCAATTGTGATTGGTAGTGAGATTAAGGGGCTTTTCATTGTTAATACCGAGCTTGCATGTGAGCATGTTTCCACTGTTTCTTCAGATTTAAATAAATCTTCTTATAACAATGTTACCACAAATATTTCTCTGTCAAAACCCACTGTACTTTCTCATATGAATGATATTACATTACCTTTTGCTTCTTCTATCATTCTTAAACATAATACTCCTGAATTGTGGCATTGTAGGCTTGGGCATGTACCTTTTATTCAACTTAAACATATTAATGTTTTTGATTCTTCTATCAAACCATCTCACTTGTGTAAAATATGTCCTCAAGCTAAACAACACAGAAATTCTTTTCCTGTTTCTACTACAAAAGCTGAAAAAACCCTTTGATCTTATTCATATTGACACTTGGGGTCCTTATAAACATGTCACTCACAATGGTTTTAAATATTTTTTAACCATAGTGGATGATAACACTAGATGCACATGGAGTTTTCTTATGACCTCTAAGGCTGATTCACTTTCCATTTTGCAACAATTTCATACTCTTATCTTCACACAATTCCACTCCAAAATTAAAATCATCAGATATGATAATGCTGCTGAATTTTGTGGTTCTAATGCCCTAAAATTCTATACTACAAATGGTATAGTACATCAAACTTCATGTGCATATACTCCTCAACAAAATAGAGTGGTTGAAAGAAAACGCAAACATCTTCTTGAAGTAGCTAGATCCTTATTTTTTCAATCAAATTTACCCTTACAATTCTGGGGTGAATGTATACTTACTACTACTTATCTTATAAATCGAACCCCATTACCATCTCTTCAAATTAATTCTCCTTATTTTCTGCTTTTCAACAAAAAGCCAGATTATTCATTTTTAAGAACATTTGGTTGTCTTTGTTTTGTTTCCACCATTTCTCAAGGAAGAGATAAATTTCAGCCAAGATCAAAACCATGTGTATTCATTGGTTATTCTTTTGGCAAGAAAAGTTACAAGGCACTTGACCTTGCTACACATAATTTTTTTGAATCCAGAGACATTATCTTTCATGAATCCAATTTCCCTTTTCACCTCAAGCCTTATTCAAAACCACTTACCTTACCCACAGTTCAATCTGATATTTCTGACTGCATTTTCACACCAATTCAAACTAACAATTCACAAATCTGTCATTCTTCTCCTCAGACTAACATTTTTCCTGATACTTCATTTTCTCCTAACTCAAATCCACCTACTAATGACGATCAACATACATTACCTGTTGTCTCTATTGAACCAGTTCAAAGAAAATCTTCAAGAGAACATAGAAAACCAAATTATCTTCAAGATTAAGTTTGCAACATTTCTTCCTTTGATTCTACACTTTCTTCGTTAATCTGGTCTTCCACATTACCTTCATCTCATTTTGTTTTTCTCTCAAGTATTTCATCCTACATTGAACCTTCTTCATACCATAATGCTTCTAATGATCCAAATTGAGTTTTAGCTATGAAGAATGAAATAAATGTTCTTCAGTCAAATAACACTTGGGTTGTGGTTAAGCTTCCAGCAGAAAAATTCCTATTGGATGTAAATGGGTTTTTAAAGTGAAGCTTAAAGCTGATGGTTCCTTGGAAAGATACAAAGCTAGATTAGTAGCTAAAGGCTTTACACAAAAAGAAGGGGTAGATTTTCATGAGACTTTTTCTCCAGTAATAAAAATGACCACCATTCGAACCATCCTTGCTGTTGCAGCTTCTAAGAAGTGGCACATTCATCAATTCGATGTAAACAATGCATTTCTTCATGGAGATTTGTATGAAGAAGTTTATATTCTAATGCCTGAAAGAATTCCAAATCCAGATCATTGTGTTTGCAGACTTAAGAAATCAATCTATGGACTAAAACAGCGTCACGGCAGTGGTTTCATAAACTTACTTCTGCATTACTTTCTCGTGGTTATTTTCAGTCAAAGAATGATTATTCTCTGTTCACAAATAAGCAATCAGGTTTGATTACCATACTAGCTATCTATGTAGATGATATATTAGTTACAGGCTCTGATTCTTTGGAAATAGAAATTTTGAAAGCATTTCTACATGCTACATTCAGCACCAAGGATTTGGGGTTTCTTCAAATTTTTTTTTGGGATTGGAAGTTACATATATTAATTCAGGTACTGTTGTGACACAGCACAAGTTTACCAATGAATTATTAAACAATGATGATGTTATTTTTTCTCCATCCTCAGTAACACCTTTACCCTTACATTTAAAGTTAAATGCAATGGATGGTTAATTGTTACAAGATCCTACTGCATATAGAATTTTGATTGGAAAGTTGAATTATTTGACAAACACTAGACCAGATTTAAGCTTTGCAGTACAGACATTAAGCCAGTTTATGCAGCAGCCTCGAGTCCCCATCTTCAAGCTTTGAATCATACGCTTTCATATGTCAAGCATACTGCAGGATATGGTATATTGCTGAATGGATGTGATCAACCACAATTAAAAGCTTTTTCTGATTCTGATTGGGCAGCATGTCCAATGACAAGAAGATCAGTCACCGAGTATATCATACTTCTTGGATCTTCAACTATTTCATGGAAATATAAGAAACAGGCCATTGTATCAAGAAGTTCAGCTGAAGCAGAATACAGAGCCATGGCACAGGCTGCAACTGAGGTAACATGGTTAGTTCGATTATTACAAGAGTTAGAAGTTAATCCAATAAAGCCTGATACCTTATTCTGTGATAATCATTTTGCCATGCATATTGCCAAAAACCCTGTTTTTTATGAAAGAACTAAACACATTGAGGTAGACTGCCATTTTACTAGAGATAAATTATTGAAGGACTGTTAAAGCTTGCGTATATTCCCTCTTCCGATCAATTAGTTGATGTCTTCACAAAAATTCTGCCATCTCATCAATAGAACAACATTTTATCCAAGTGGGTTTGTATCAACCTCCAGCTTGAAGGGGGGTGTTGAGTGTTTATTTGTATTGTTTTGTTTTTTTTCTATTGGGCCTAATATATGGGCTTGTTACTATATAAACAAAGGTACTCTTTATTTTCTGTATACCGTGAACTTTTGAGATAATAAAAGAATTCGTCATTTCTCTTTTCTATTTTGTTTCCAAACCCTAATGGCAACTTGAAGTTAACATAAATTATTAGTTTTTAACACTAACTTCAAAAGATGAGAAAATTTAAAAGACAACGGAGATGACGGATCAAAGAAGTAGAGAATAATGGAGGAGACGAAGGAACGGTGGATTAATCTCATTAAAAAACATAAACCAAGCACACCCTAAATGTTTTCATGAAAATAGGAGGACATGCCAGAAGAATAACTGAAGGAGAAAACCCATCTCATTAATGAAAATCAATCCAAGTCAAAAACTCGAGAAAAGGACGTGAATAAGATCCTTTCTCTACAGGAGTCCCTTTTCTTCTCAAATCCTATGCCCCAAACACTTGAACAACAAGATAGCATTATAATTTATAACAAATGAGTGTCAGGAGGTAACACAGAGAGCTATATTTTAATATGAAACTGTTACACATACTAAGATGCAAATTCTATTCGAACCCAACCAAATGCTGGGTAGCTCCCTAAAATATGAAAAAACCGATATACCCCAATTTTGCTGAGTAGCTGTAACGACCCGCATTTTTCAACGATATAATTAATTTATTTAATTATTTGAATAAAGGGTTTGGCTATTTAAAATGACCAGAATTAAATATTAATGAATATTTAATTAAAATAATATAATATAATAATATATTTAATTTCTGAAATAGTCAGAAATAGTGGGATTCACAAAATGGTGTGAATTGGATCATCGGTGATATTTAATTCAGTTTAGAATTGAATTAGAATAACGAATATATTATTCGAACGACAGCTTGAACGTATAATTCTATTATAATTAAAATCGAGCTCGGAATGGCGCGGCAGTTCGCTATTTGGCGATTTGAACTTCAACCGAATATACAGAAGCCGTTTTAAATCGGATTTCTGTGAAATAAGAAACGTTAGGAGCTAGTGAAGTATATTTTTCTAGTGGAAGAGAAAAATCGGGATTTCGTCATGTAGATTTTGATATGTGTCCAAATCAAATTTCAGAAAAGTCGCTATGGAATTTCTTTATAATTTATATCGATTTATTTATATTTTAAAATGGATTTTTGAATATAAATCGAATATTGATGTAACATTGGATTTGAAATATCGAGTTATAAATCCCAGTGTAGCAGTATGATATTCTATTTTGAATATATACGATAATATTAATTATTTTTATTTAATTTAAATGTTTTTAAATATATTTATATATTTAAATAGGTTATTTTGAGCTTTAAAAATAGCCACTTTTGCAAACGACCTCAGAATTCGACGAAATTAATTTTGTTGGATCCGCAATGTCAAATTATTGTTAGATTCCAAGTTTCATGATTTTTAGAGTCAGTATGTGGCCATACGGATTTTTAGAGTGAAAAACAGTCAGTATTTTAATGGTTAAAAATACGCTGTGTGGGCATACGGAGTCGGAATTCGACGAAACCAGTTTCGTTGGGACCATAATGTCAAACTGAAGGTGCATGTCCAGTTTGGTGATTTTTGGGTATCATGGGTGATCACATGAATTTTTAAACAGTATATACAAGCAGCGATAGCTTAAAATAAATATAGAAACTCGAATAAAAAATATTTTTATCATCCTATAAATACTGGTTACTCCTTCTAACTCTAAAAGCATTTTTCTCTCTGACCAAAAGTGCGCCGCCACCATCGTAAAAATTATACAGCAACAATCCTTAATCTAAAATCAAAATAAAATCAAGAAAAAATCCATAAATCATGAAACCCATCTCGTGGGATTCCTGAGGTGAAGAGCTTCGAATCGAGGTCCGTTTCAAATGGTGCGACAGCAATTTCGGGGGTTCGGTTTTCAAGTACGACGGTTAGGATTTGAAATTGGGGGACGTGGGAGTTCGGATTCATGGATTGGATATTGTTTTTGGGTTTATCGTTGGATTTGGTTTCGGTTGGGGAAATTTTTGGGATTTCCGTCGTTATTTTGTTCGATGGTCTCGCTGTAGCACCACATGAAGGAGCCGACGACGGGATGCTCTTGGATACACCGAATGCTTCATCTTGGGGTCCAGGGGATTGAGGTTTGGAAGAGGAGTGTATTGGTGGGGTTTTTGTGGTGATCGGTGGTATGTGGGAGGAGGAACTGGTGGTGGAAGGCATGCAAATGGTGGAGGAGCGGACTTGGTAGTTCACGGATTGGGGAAGAAAGACTTAAAGGGGTGCGGATCTGGTAACTTAAGGGTTGATGGGCCGGATTAAATTTGGTAAGGCCCGCCGAAGAAATTTAATTGGTTTGATTTAAATTAAATTGCATCCAAACTTGTAAAATTAATATCTTAATCGTATGATATCAGAATTTCAAACCGTTAGATCCGTTGGGATCGTATAGACGGTAGCTACACCATGGAACTGACCGAGGGTGAATTGGGGTTCGTTTGGGTTTATGGTAAAATCAAACGCCTGAATCAAATCAAAGACCGAAATATCGTTATTTAACGACCACCGCCCAATGTGAGTAACTCTCACTTACTCTGATCAATTTATATTTCTATAAAGTATTATTAGAATTGAAATTATTGGTTGTTTTGTTGTGTGTTGGTTGTTTGGTTGAACTGCTAGTCAGTTGGCTGAAATTATCGATAACGATATATATAAATCGTATCGAAGTATTGACTCTGTTTATCAGAATATTTTATATTTGTGTTGACTGACATCTGTGGATGCAGGGAAACAGGTTGGAAGGACCCAACTGGGTTCCTCAACATTTAATTTATTGTTTTTTTATATTCTGATAGATGATGTAGTATAAAATCTGTTATTGATAGTGTGTGTTTGGATGATGTTTAATCCTTTGATTTGGTATTTTGAATACCATATGAAATACTGGAAAGTAATAAGGAAATTTCAAAGTGTATTTTGGAAATAAAATGTTTATATGAAATCAGTGGATTTTATATAAGAGGAAATATTTATATATGAAATAAATATAATTATAAAAGGTAATAGTTTGGAAAAATAAATAAAGTTAGGAGAGGGATTATTTGAGAAATAAATAGAATTATATAAATGGAATATTTATATAAAATAAATAGAATTTCATAAATGAAATTATTTATATGAAATAAAGAGAATTGCAAAGAAAATATTTGTAAAACCATTGCAAATAGAGATAAAAAGGAAAACATTTGTAAACCATTTACAAATGGAAATAGAAAAGAAAATATTTGTAAAACCATTTGCAAATAGATTAAAAGGAAATATTTATCTAGAGAAATAAACTGAGTTATAAAAGGAATTATTTATTTAGAAAATAAATAGAACATTGGAATACTTGAAAATGGATAAGAAGGGTATAAAAGGAGAGTTTTACACTAGGAAGAACTTAGACCTGTGCTTCGCACACGGGTAAACAGAATATGAATTCAAAGTGAATTTTTAAGAAAGATCTGTTTTAACAGATAGAGTGAGAAGGTTAATTTATAAATAAAGTTTTATAAATTAATTTAGTTATTTATCTTTGGATAAATAGAATATATAAGTCAAGACTTATATAGAGAAGTAAAAATCGATTTCCACATCGATGTTTGAAACTGAATAAGGACGAAGGAGAATTTATCGAATAAGAGTTATTCGGAGTAAAGTTATCGAATATCAGTTTATTCGATAGGAAGTTTATTGAACATTAGTTATTCGAAATGGGTTGATCCAAGAGAGTTAATCCAATAGAGTTAATCCAATAGAATAAATTTATTGAGATCAACCGTTAGAGTTAAACTGTTAGAGTTAAACTGTTAGAGTTGAACTGTTAGAGTTAAACTGTTAGAGTTGAACTGTTAGAGTTAAACCGTTAGGGTTAAACCGTAGAGTTAAACCGTTGGGGTAAACATTTAGAGTTAGTTAGTTAGAGTTAACCAATTAAAGTAAATCAGTTAGAGTTAATCGAACTAGAGTTATCCAAATATAGTAATCAAATAAGGGATGATTGAATATTAGTTATTCAATTAGATTTGCTTGAATTTAGTTATTCGAGATAGAGTTAAACAGAAGTGGTCATTTAAGATAAGTTATCAGTAAGCACGACTGTTAGCGTAATTCGCAGGGCTGTAGATAGCCTAAGGCGGACAGATGTTTCCTGAGGGAATCAGGCGTAACCATTGTGATCGCTGCGATCTAGAGTCGAGCGAATGGTGTCAAGTCAAATACTAGTTACTTGATAAAAGTAATTTAGTCGAGTTAATTAAGCTAAGTTGGTCCAGTTGAAATGATCAAGTAAGTGGGTCAAAATGAGTAAATCAGACCGAGTTATCTGAACAAGGGTTAGTCCAGTAAGAGTTAAATAGAATAAGAGTAAATTGAATTAGAGTTACAGCTTAGAGTTAACCGAGTATGAGTTAATAATTTAGTTCGTTATTTATTCGAGTTAGAAAATCAAAGTATTTATAAAGTCATTATAATTCGGATGCAGGGGATTATAACACCATTGTTATAATCAAGTGTTTTTCCGTACGAGAAGCGGATTTGTAAATAAAATCCGAGGATGTCGTAAAGAAGTGTTAAAGATTTAGAAAGATGAACTTTGCCTATTTCGAAGTTAGAAATGTTGTTCGGTTAAGGTCTGAGAGGTAACTATACCCCAACTTGATTGACTTCGTTTTTAACTAAGAAATGGTTAAGATTCGATGGTGAAAAGTGGTTAAGTGGAAACCAAATGAAGGAGATTTGGCATAGTGATGTTTATTCAAACATCTGTTTAATCAAATGAAGGAGATTTGGAAATGTTTTCCAAATGAGAAGCAGAATTGTTTTCTGAATATAGGAACAAGAGATGGAAATGTTTTCCAATGATAATGATATATATATTTTCTAAATATAGTGAATACGAAACATTAAACAATAGGAATAGGGGAATGAACGAATGGATGAAATGATGATTGTTCGATAGAATTTCCTTCGGGAAATAATATCGTTGTTTGCACACAGACATGTTTTCATTTGATAGTTAGATCACCGACTATCAAAGTTTTGACCATTTTACGTTGTTAATATGGAGAGACCGGTTGGATTATTATCCAGAGAACCACTCCGTATTAGCATAAGCGTTGCGAATCAAGTATGCTGAATATATTGAAGACGGAGTTATGCAAGGGCTATCCTGTTTACAGAATAGTGCCTTCGGTTTGTCCAGTCCCAGGACAAACGTGAATGGACGAATGTCTGACAGAGTATATCTAACAGATCGCGTAAGTTGATCTCTTCAAACGTATTTACGTTTGGTGGAGGAGAAATTCGTTTCTCTTAGCTTTATACCCGTGGTATTTTGGGGAAATCAATTTATGATTTGACGGGTATGACGATGTGGCATTCAAAGTGAATGGTGGTCAAGTGTTTCAAAAGATACGTAATGACCTCAAGCCTTATCAGCCGAGAAATGACAGAAATCGGGCAGGCAGCATGGCTAAGTGGGTCGCTCCCATTAGGGTGTGTATCACCTATCTAGAGAAAATCCATTTCATTCTTTTACCTATGATCGATGCTGTCCCTTTTCGGGAAGACGGTGGGTAGCTCCCAACCGTTGGTGGTATACATTCGATACACTCAAGCGAAATGAGTGGTCGGTCATGTGAGGGCCGGGTTGCAAGATGTTCTTGTTGAACCCAGTGTATTTGCCTCTAGAGATACACTATCGGCAGGTGGTCCCATACCTTGTCAAGGTAGGAATCCAATTTCCAATAAGAGCCGTGGTTTTTGTTTGTATACTATATATGTGGAACGTGAGATGCAAGCGTTCTGCTAGATTCTAATTACTTGTGATTAGACATTATCATAATATCAAATAAGCATCGATTTCCAAAACTGTTTTGGGTTATCGTAAGGTAAAAACCGTCCGTGTTTATGTGTGGATTGGTCTTACGATTATCTTTTCTTTTGAAAAGGATTTTTAAAAGTTAAACCGATGATTTGAGTTTACTCACACCAGTCCCATGACTGACCCAGAGTTTATTTTGTTTTGTTTTCCCTAAACTCTTGGGTGCCCAAAATTTGTACGGGCAGTCAAGCAGTTCAGGACTTTACAGATATACATGGAAGAGCTTGAAGCAGGAGGCTTCAGGATTATATAGCTATTGTTATTCCCGCTGCATGTAAGTGTTGTACTCTGATAGTGTTATTGTATATATATATATACACTGTTTTATTGCAAAGTTATGTCATGTATTATATTTTATTCGTTCCGCTGTGAGATTCGTGTTTACTCTGATTGTGTTCTTCTTCTTCTTCTATTCTAATTTTCTATCTTATCTATTCTCACCCTCTAACTTCTTTCTATTAATGATCTGGAATGTTCGATGCCTGAATAATTAACGTGGGTTTATGTTGATTTTCTGGGTCAAATATCCCAGTTCGTTACAGTGGTATCAGAGCTGAAGGTTTAGAGAATTACCTTGGCTCTGTGGCGTGACTCAGTAGAGATAGGGCTTGTAATGCCTTAGATTGAGTCTGAGTGTACATATACGAGTGAACGTATTTGTAGATTTGAATAAAATTGTTTTATATTGTGTAGATCTATTGGTTGAGTTGTTTATGAGTTCTGATCGATCATTTTGATCCACTGTATCGGTAGGAACTTTATAAACACTTGAATACGATGGGTAGACACAGTATGCTTTGAAAGAGGGTAAATGATATAATTTTACCCAAATATATTTTGATATAAAAGAAAGGTGTCACTTGGAATTATCATCATATATTGGATGTGTTGGTTGATTATATTGAAATGGTTATGTAAATAACCAAACAGAACTCGTGTAAAGGTAGTATATAAAAGCAGATTAATTAAATCTGAATTAAATTAGAATTGGAATCAAAATTCTGAAAGCAGGGAGAAGTGTTTGTAAATGGATTTGAATTGAATATAAGAAAATTTTAAAATCCTGGGAGATTTTAAATTGTTTACAAGTATCGTGAATGATATTTCGAAAAAGATTTCAAATTGAAAATGTTTAGATATGGTTTTGAAAGTGATATAGTATTGAACTCACTTCGATAGCTAGGAAATGACTCTGATGATGCTGGCCACATCATCAGTGTTCATTTTCGAGTTTGCAAGTGACGGATTACTACCAAAATTTTTGTTTTTGAATTGTTTTGATATTCCAAATGAATAATTTGATTTTTGGAAAAGGCTAAGCTGTTTAAAAACTCCCAAAAACAGACTATTTGAAATAAACACAAATTAAATAGAAATTTGTGAAAGCATATTTGAAATTGAAGTGAAACCAGTCCAGTGGAAATTGAATTGAATCGAAATAGAATGGTATCAAGTAGAATTGGACTGGATTAGAGATAATCTGGAATGTAAATGAATTGTTGAGCAAAAAATTGGAATTTGAGATTGGAATTGCAATTTGATTGGGATTTGGCTTGGATAAGCAAATGGGTGTGTTGAAGATAAAAGTGATTTGAGTTTGACTGGGATGACAGTTGTATATGTTGGATTGGCAGTAGAATGAAAGGATTTAATGATATGCCCGACAAAAAGGTACACGTATATATTCATATGAGTTTGATGAGATTTATGAACCTGTTGGGCAAGCCACTTGGCTGTTTGATTTTCTTTTGGGTTGAAGAAAGCCTAGGGAGGCGAGTTGGAGTTTGAGCTATTGACCAGTACAAAGGAGGTGCTGGCGAAATTTTCAGAAATTTCGAATGTTAGAAAATTTTCAGAATTTTTGAAAATTTTCGTTTATAGAAATAAATTAATAAATTAATTAGAATAGATTGGTTTAGTGAAATCAGAGTAACCAAATAATTTTAACCTAGTTATAAAGTTCATTTTTCTACTTTAGCAATTTCGAGGACGAAATTATTTTAAGGGGGGAAGAATGTAACGACCCGCATTTTTCAACGATATAATTAATTTATTTAATTATTTGAATAAAGGGTTTGGCTATTTAAAATGACCAGAATTAAATATTAATGAATATTTAATTAAAATAATATAATATAATAATATATTTAATTTCTGAAATAGTCAGAAATAGTGGGATTCACAAAATGGTGTGAATTGGATCATCGGTGATATTTAATTCAGTTTAGAATTGAATTAGAATAACGAATATATTATTCGAATGACAGCTTGAACGTATAATTCTATTATAATTAAAATCGAGCTCGGAATGGCGCGGCAGTTCGCTATTTGGCGATTTGAACTTCAACCGAATATACAGAAGCCGTTTTAAATCGGATTTCTGTGAAATAAGAAACGTTAGGAGCTAGTGAAGTATATTTTTCTAGTGGAAGAGAAAAATCGGGATTTCGTCATGTAGATTTTGATATGTGTCCAAATCAAATTTCAGAAAAGTCGCTATGGAATTTCTTTATAATTTATATCGATTTATTTATATTTTAAAATGGATTTTTGAATATAAATCGAATATTGATGTAACATTGGATTTGAAATATCGAGTTATAAATCCCAGTGTAGCAGTATGATATTCTATTTTGAATATATACGATAATATTAATTATTTTTATTTAATTTAAATGTTTTTAAATATATTTATATATTTATATAGGTTATTTTGAGCTTTAAAAATAGCCACTTTTGCAAACGACCTCAGAATTCGACGAAATTAATTTTGTTGGATCCGCAATGTCAAATTATTGTTAGATTCCAAGTTTCATGATTTTTAGAGTTAGTATGTGGCCATACGGATTTTTAGAGTGAAAAACAGTCAGTATTTTAATGGTTAAAAATACGCTGTGTGGGCATACGGAGTCGGAATTCGACGAAACCAGTTTCATTGGGACCATAATGTCAAACTGAAGGTGCATGTCCAGTTTGGTGATTTTTGGGTATCATGGGTGATCACATGAATTTTTAAACAGTATATACAAGCAGCGATAGCTTAAAATAAATATAGAAACTCGAATAAAAAATATTTTTATCATCCTATAAATACTGGTTACTCCTTCTAACCCTAAAAGCATTTTTCTCTCTGACCAAAAGTGCGCCGCCACCATCGTAAAAATTATACAGCAACAATCCTTAATCTAAAATCAAAATAAAATCAAGAAAAAATCCATAAATCATGAAACCCATCTCGTGGGATTCCTGAGGTGAAGAGCTTCGAATGGAGGTCCGTTTCAAAGGGTGCGACAGCAATTTCGGGGGTTCGGTTTTCAAGTACAACGGTTAGGGTTTGAAATTGGGGGACGTGGGAGTTCGGATTCATGGATTGGATATTGTTTTTGGGTTTATCGTTGGATTTGGTTTCGGTTGGGGAAATTTTTGGGATTTCCGTCATTATTTTGTTCGATGGTCTCGCTGTAGCACCACATGAAGGAGCCGACGACGGGATGCTCTTGGATACACCGAATGCTTCATCTTGGGGTCCAGGGGATTGAGGTTTGGAAGAGGAGTGTATTGGTGGGGTTTTTGTGGTGATCGGTGGTATGTGGGAGGAGGAACTGGTGGTGGAAGGCACGCAAATGGTGGAGGAGCGGACTTGGTAGTTCACGGATTGGGGAAGAAAGACTTAAAGGGGTGCGGATCTGGTAACTTAAGGGTTGATGGGCCGGATTAAATTTGGTAAGGCCCGCCGAAGAAATTTAATTGGTTTGATTTAAATTAAATTGCATCCAAACTTGTAAAATTAATATCTTAATCGTATGATATCAGAATTTCAAACCGTTAGATCCGTTGGGATCATATAGACGGTAGCTACACCATGGAACTGACCGAGGGTGAATTGGGGTTCGTTTGGGTTTATGGTAAAATCAAACGCCTGAATCAAATCAAAGACCGAAATATCGTTATTTAACGACCACCGCCCAATGTGAGTAACTCTCACTTACTCTGATCAATTTATATTTCTATAAAGTATTATTAGAATTGAAATTATAGGTTGTTTTGTTGTGTGTTGGTTGTTTGGTTGAACTGCTAGTCAGTTGGCTGAAATTATCGATAACGATATATATAAATCGTATCGAAGTATTGACTCTGTTTATCAGAATATTTTATATTTGTGTTGACTGACATCTGTGGATGCAGGGAAACAGGTTGGAAGGACCCAACTGGGTTCCTCAACATTTAATTTATTGTTTTTTTTATATTCTGATAGATGATGTAGTATAAAATCTGTTATTGATAGTGTGTGTTTGGATGATGTTTAATCCTTTGATTTGGTATTTTGAATACCATATGAAATACTGGAAAGTAATAAGGAAATTTCAAAGTGTATTTTGAAAATAAAATGTTTATATGAAATCAGTGGATTTTATATAAGAGGAAATATTTATATATGAAATAAATATAATTATAAAAGGTAATAGTTTGGAAAAATAAATAAAGTTAGGAGAGGGATTATTTGAGAAATAAATAGAATTATATAAATGGAATATTTATATAAAATAAATAGAATTTTATAAATGAAATTATTTATATGAAATAAAGAGAATTGCAAAGAAAATATTTGTAAAACCATTGCAAATAGAGATAAAAAGGAAAACATTTGTAAACCATTTACAAATGGAAATAGAAAAGAAAATATTTGTAAAACCATTTGCAAATAGATTAAAAGGAAATATTTATCTAGAGAAATAAACTTTGTTATAAAAGGAATTATTTATTTAGAAAATAAATAGAACATTGGAATACTTGAAAATGGATAAGAAGGGTATAAAAGGAGAGTTTTACACTAGGAAGAACTTAGACCTGTGCTTCGCACACGGGTAAACAGAATATGAATTCAAAGTGAATTTTTAAGAAAGATCTGTTTTAACAGATAGAGTGAGAAGGTTAATTTATAAATAAAGTTTTATAAATTAATTTAGTTATTTATCTTTGGATAAATAGAATATATAAGTCAAGACTTATATAGAGAAGTAAAAATCGATTTCCACATCGATGTTTGAAACTGAATAAGGACGAAGGAGAATTTATCGAATAAGAGTTATTCGGAGTAAAGTTATCGAATATCAGTTTATTCGATAGGAAGTTTATTGAACATTAGTTATTCGAAATGGGTTGATCCAAGAGAGTTAATCCAATAGAGTTAATCCAATAGAATAAATTTATTGAGATCAACCGTTAGAGTTAAACTGTTAGAGTTAAACTGTTAGAGTTGAACTGTTAGAGTTAAACTGTTAGAGTTAAACCGTTAGGGTTAAACCGTAGAGTTAAACCGTTGGGGTAAACATTTAGAGTTAGTTAGTTAGAGTTAACCAATTAAAGTAAATCAGTTAGAGTTAATCGAACTAGAGTTATCCAAATATAGTAATCAAATAAGGGATGATTGAATATTAGTTATTCAATTAGATTTGCTCGAATTTAGTTATTCGAGATAGAGTTAAACAGAAGTGGTCATTTAAGATAAGTTATCAGTAAGCACGACTGTTAGCGTAATTCACAGGGCTGTAGATAGCCTAAGGCGGACAGATGTTTCCTGAGGGAATCAGGCGTAACCATTGTGATCGCTGCGATCTAGAGTCGAGCGAATGGTGTCAAGTCAAATACTAGTTACTTGATAAAAGTAATTTAGTCGAGTTAATTAAGCTAAGTTGGTCCAGTTGAAATGATCAAGTAAGTGGGTCAAAATGAGTAAATCAGACCAAGTTATCTGAACAAGGGTTAGTCCAGTAAGAGTTAAATAGAATAAGAGTAAATTGAATAAGAGTTACAGCTTAGAGTTAACCGAGTATGAGTTAATAATTTAGTTCGTTATTTATTCGAGTTAGAAAATCAAAGTATTTATAAAGTCATTATAATTCGGATGCAGGGGATTATAACACCATTGTTATAATCAAGTGTTTTTTCGTACGAGAAGCGGATTTGTAAATAAAATCCGAGGATGTCGTAAAGAAGTGTTAAAGATTTAGAAAGATGAACTTTGCCTATTTCGAAGTTAGAAATGTTGTTCGGTTAAGGTCTGAGAGGTAACTATACCCCAACTTGATTGACTTCGTTTTTAACTAAGAAATGGTTAAGATTCGATGGTGAAAAGTGGTTAAGTGGAAACCAAATGAAGGAGATTTGGCATAGTGATGTTTATTCAAACATCTGTTTAATCAAATGAAGGAGATTTGGAAATGTTTTCCAAATGAGAAGCAGAATTGTTTTCTGAATATAGGAACAAGAGATGGAAATGTTTTCCAATGATAATGATATATATATTTTCTAAATATAGTGAATACGAAACATTAAACAATAGGAATAGGGGAATGAACGAATGGATGAAATGATGATTGTTAGATAGAATTTCCTTCGGGAAATAATATCGTTGTTTGCACACAGACATGTTTTCATTTGATAGTTAGATCACCGACTATCAAAGTTTTGACCATTTTACGTTGTTAATATGGAGAGACCGGTTGGATTATTATCCAGAGAACCACTCCGTATTAGCATAAGCGTTGCGAATCAAGTATGCTGAATATATTGAAGACGGAGTTATGCAAGGGCTATCCTGTTTACAGAATAGTGCCTTCGGTTTGTCCAGTCCCAGGACAAACGTGAATGGACGAATGTCTGACAGAGTATATCTAACAGATCGCGTAAGTTGATCTCTTCAAACGTATTTACGTTTGGTGGCGGAGAAATTCGTTTCTCTTAGCTTTATACCCGTGGTATTTTGGGGAAATCAATTTGTGATTTGACGGGTATGACGATGTGGCATTCAAAGTGAATGGTGGTCAAGTGTTTCAAAAGATACGTAATGACCTCAAGCCTCATCAGCCGAGAAATGACAGAAATCGGGCAGGCAGCATGGCTAAGTGGGTCGCTCCCATTAGGGTGTGTATCACCTATCTAGAGAAAATCCATTTCATTCTTTTACCTATGATCGATGCTGTCCCTTTTCGGGAAGACGGTGGGTAGCTCCCAACCGTTGGTGGTATACATTCGATACACTCAAGCGAAATGAGTGGTCGGTCATGTGAGGGCCGGGTTGCAAGATGTTCTTGTTGAACCCAGTGTATTTGCCTCTAGAGATACACTATCGGCAGGTGGTCCCATACCTTGTCAAGGTCGGAATCCAATTTCCAATAAGAGCCGTGGTTTTTGTTTGTATATTATATATGTGGAACGTGAGATGCAAGCGTTCTGCTAGATTCTAATTACTTGTGATTAGACATTATCATAATATCAAATAAGCATCGATTTCCAAAACTGTTTTGGGTTATCGTAAGGTAAAAACCGTCCGTGTTTATGTGTGGATTGGTCTTACGATTATCTTTTCTTTTGAAAAGGATTTTTAAAAGTTAAACCGATGATTTGAGTTTACTCACACCAGTCCCATGACTGACCCAGAGTTTATTTTGTTTTGTTTTCCCTAAACTCTTGGGTGCCCAAAATTTGTACGGGCAGTCAAGCAGTTCAGGACTTTACAGATATACATGGAAGAGCTTGAAGCAGGAGGCTTCAGGATTATATAGCTATTGTTATTCCCGCTGCATGTAAGTGTTGTACTCTGATAGTGTTATTGTATATATATATATATATATATATACACTGTTTTATTGCAAAGTTATGTCATGTATTATATTTTATTCGTTCCGCTGTGAGATTCGTGTTTACTCTGATTGTGTTCTTCTTCTTCTTCTATTCTAATTTTCTATCTTATCTATTCTCACCCTCTAACTTCTTTCTATTAATGATCTGGAATGTTCGATGCCTGAATAATTAACGTGGGTTTATGTTGATTTTCTGGGTCAAATATCCCAGTTTGTTATAGTAGCCCTCCACTAATTTAAAAATAAATACAAAAATAACCTCCCACGTAGAGGGAATGCATGGTTTATTAGTGTACCTCGTAGCAACTCCACCTGGTTACTTAGTGTACCTCGTAGCAGCTCTCTGTGGTTCTTTCAAATACCACGTAGGGCTACTACGAAGTACACTGATAAATCACATAAGGAAACTACGAGATGTTCAGGAAACTGAAGAAAAAAAACATAGAAAATGCATTTTCGTCTTTGTATTTTTTTTGATAAAATGGGGGGCTACTCAGCATATTTTTGGGTTGAAATAGAATTTGACTACTAAGATATAGGCCCCATAAACCATATTACTCTCTTACCACCACGACAATTGGAAAAGAAAGCTGATATTACAGATTAACATGGAAATATTATTTGGATAGTGAACCAAATTTATCTAAAATGCTAGAGATGAAACATGGTATTGAAGGAAAAAAAAATCTTAATTACAATTCCTGGGAAATGTACAGTAAGCGATGAAGAGGGAAAAAAGACATCAGATCACCAACATCAGATCACCATCGTCAAAGTTGCGGAAGTAACTATCCAGATCATAGCCAAATCTCGCCTTATTATTGCATTTGCCTCTCAATTTCCTCAATGTTTGCCTCAACTCAGATTGTAATTTCCTTACCATCTGGCCCAGGAAAATAGTACAACACAAACTTTTATCCTCTTTTGTTATGTGGGTATTCTGACACTTGCTGATCATTCTGGTTGTAAAACACATGCTGGTATCTATCTTCTGCCTATTTTTCAATTGCTCATACGGCAGTCTTATAGCAACTTAAAAAGTTAAAAGCATAAAGCAGTATGGCCAGTTTCCTAAACCCATGCAAGTGCGATCCTACATGTTAATCAAATGGAAAAGCATCAAAAGATGCTCCTAATGCTTTACACACAAGCATAATCAATCCATGTAGAAGGGACAAGATACGATATACAATCACCACCACTACCACCATCGTCATCATCTAGTCAAAGTGCATAAGACTCACCATAAAGCAATATCTAGAGTGAATATACGCATATACCTATATATTTGGATTACGTATGTTCAAAGCAAATTATACCGCATATAGCGCGTACTTAACTATATACCAATAAAGTGAGATGACCAGCTAATTGATATAGATTAGACATTAAGCAACATGGCAAGAATTTTTAACTGTGCAAAGATAAGATATAGAATATGAGGATGTATCTAAACAGCATTTTTATTCCAAAATAGACCAATAATTCATCTGGCCAAAGATGCTTTTTGGTAAACACCATGATTTTTCACGGCATGTCAGTATGATATTTTACCATTATTATTATATCTATAATAATACTTAATTAGGACAGAAAAGACAGTAAAATATCGGTTCTTCAATGGTATATCAGTGATAACTAGGATTAGCTAATAGAAATTTGTTCTTTTAGTGCTGACACATAAAGAGCAAACTTTAAAATGCAAAAGCTAGCGATCTCAAACTAGAAAGCATGAAGTGTGACCCGATATCTTTAGATTAGCTTTCATCTACACAAGCATATGTCATAGTCAAATTTATTTTATTGGATTTTCTTACGCCATACAATAACAATACCCATTCAAGATTCTAGCGCTTTTCATATTACCTGCTAATCAAGTAGATACACATTTGTTTACCCCTTCTGTTGCATGAAAAATCAAGATATCCCTTGAGTGGTAAGACTTCTGTTGAAATCCCAAAATATTTTAAACTCTCCAACAAAAATAGTGTAAGCTCCATTTTCATCTAGTTTCGGATTCATTACCAAGGAACAACACAATTATATACCGAAAAAAGAATTAACTCAATGTAACCATACATTAAATACACACTATAATTTGAGCACATACACGTATGGGAGTAAAACTCAAAACATTCAATTATAAGTTAATCAATCATTTTACTTTTACCCCTGTTAGCTAAAGTCATAGGCATACTCGTTAATGCATAGCTTTAGCATAAGAGTATCTTTACCTTTTCTGAAACGTTTCACGTTTAAAGAGCGTATTAGCCACTTCACTAAGGTGAAGGTAGAATATGAAAGGTAAACAAGCATCTAACCCAAGCTGATATCTCACGTGAAAATATGAGAAAATTTCATGTAAACTGGATGATACAAATTTTCTACCATATGCCTGACATAATGTGCCGGTATAAATCAAACAAAAAGGATAAGTAACAATTAATTAATGAAGAAAGGTCTGAGCAGAAGTAGCAACATTTATTTTCCGCAAGAACTAATAAATCGATGTTGATTTTCCTATAAACGCAGAACATGATATTTTTGAACTATTAAACTAAATCTGTGATTAACTTACAGTTGTTATGATCATTCTCCTCATGAATGCAAGTACAGTATCTGGGTTATAAGTAATCAAGAACAAATCATTTAGAGAACAGCAAGGAATATCGGGCTGTAAAGTCAACAAAACAAGTCTTGTGGCATAACCTTAATGCTGAAGAAGCTCCATTGAAATGTTTTACTAAATCACTGAGACAGACTCTGAACAGTATTGACCTGAAATTATAGGTGAGTGTGAGTTTATATATAGAACTGAACAGCCTTATATAATTGGTTGGCGTAGGTGTTTCTTAGCCTAAAATGGAATAACAAATTTTCAAATGTATTCAATAAAAAATAAAAACCCTAAACTGAAGTATAGAAATCAAATGGATCGATGAAAAGTACAGGAATGATAGTGGATTAAAAGATACAGTTATATAATTTGCGCCTAACTTGAATTTCTTATGCACCTTGAACCATAAATTTTGAGGCAGGTAACTTAAACATCGCTCAAATAGCATTCACAATTTTTGTCCATAATGCCAGTTCTATTTCCAGGTTAAAAACTGTACAGATTATGTAGAACTCTAAGTGCAAACACATTTTTGGTGAAATGTTTTGTTATAACTACAGAGAATTTAGCAAACAGAATGATATTGAAGCTGAAACCAAACAGTATTAAGTTAACCATCCATATACTGTAACAACCATAAAGTCCATAATCAAGGTCAGAATCCGAAGAACACCCAAGGAAAACCAACAGCTATTACAAAACAAATAGGAAGCACAATGTCCTTTTAAGTTGCCGCTCTTGATCAACATCTATTAGCAGTTTGCTGATAGTCAAATGTATAAACTGAAGGATATTATGTTCCCCTCCTATTGTAAGAGCAAACCCAACACCTGGAAGTTGGAACGATTGTGTATTTTTTTGCTTGTTTTTACAGTACATATTTCAATCAGTCAGACTCAGTATCCCAAACAATAACCATACGAACCAACCCATTAGCAAAAGTCAATGAAAATAAGAATGCATAACAGACGTTATTAATATCATTTGTACATAAAATTCCATGGGTTAAACAGAATCAGTGACGCCTTGTACTGTACTGCAATCCAAGATGCATAGAAATTTTTGATCCTACGTGTGAGAAATAAATAGCATTATCAATGCTGGCTATCTCACCTCTTTCCCTTTCAAATTTCGGATTATTTTCTGTATTTGTAATTGAATTATTGTTTTAAACCCGTTTCACGTGAATTTTAACACATTTTACGTTATTTTAAAAGGTTTGTGTATAATAATGTTCGGTTTTCTAGCTTATTTTGGTCCACGGGTACAATTTCACTCAAATAACTCAAGAAGAAAACCCATCTCATTAATAAAAATCGTTTCAAGTCAAAAACTCGTGAAAAGACGTGAACAAAATCCTTTTCTCTACAGGAATGCCTTTCTTCTCAAATCTTACGCCACCAGACACTTGAACAACAAGACAACATTATAACAAGGATAATTCACGTGTGCGGGCTTGTTTTTTGAAACTTATAACAGATTTAGCTATGTTTCTAACATAATTACAGATGTAGACCTGTTTTCGTCTGGACAGTTGCTAATGAACGTTTTGAAAACTCGTCTTTGTGCAAGTTTTGAAAACTCGTCTTCGATTTTGAATCCTTTAAAAACAATTTTAAACAAGCCAAACAACTTTACAAGAACAACATACAACATACAAACCACGTTCATCTAATTTGATAAAAACATATTACTACGACCCAATACAACATAAATAAGACCCAACATAACCACGGCACAACAATACAACATAACTTAGACCCAACAATACAATATAACTTAGACCCAACGATGCAACATAACCACGATCTAATACAACGTAACTACGACCCATAGCTTCGGAATGAACCGTAACACCCATGAAGCATTTCATTCTTAATTGCCACATTCATTCTTTCCAAGCGATTAACCTCAGCTTGCATCTCAAGTGCATACTGGACATCCCTCTCGGTTAAAAGTGGATCGTAACATGAAAAAAAAATACAACTCTGCAACCCTTGGCGATTTTGTGCATGAATGTATGCTTTGCAACCATAAAAACGACGACCTTCATTCGTTTGACTTTTACAAACAAACACATTACACGCTACAGGAAATTTGACCTTTACCTACCAATATTTTACCTATAAATAAATATAGGTAGGTAAAGAGAACTTTTATCTACCAATATTCAAAGGTAAAATTTATTGGTAGGTAAATATTGTCAATATTATAAAATTGTTGAAGGATGATTATCTACCAATATTTATAGGTAGGTAAAATGTACTATCTACACATATATAGAAGGGAAAGTTTTTTTGCGATTAGCCCCTATATTTTTCTCATATCATTTTAACCTTTTGTTAAAAATAATGCTAAGTTGTGTGATGATGTGTCAAAAAAAATATTCTAGCAATTTTTTTGAATTGAAGATTTCATTTACATATTATAGCAATGTTTTTTGTAAAATTGGTTCTTTATTAATTATTAATAATTATTTTGAAATATGAAATAATTAACAATTAATGAATTGATAAACAATAATTAAATTATAAATAATTAATATTAAATAATCATTCATTAATAACTTATCATACATTGTTATTTTTTTCCAAACGATTGGCAATAAAAGTTAACTTTAAATTTATCTAAAATATTTCACAATTTCACACTAATATGTCATCATCTTAAATGACTAAAACATATTTTCTCTACTTCATTGCAGAGATGTAATCCATACAATCCTCTCTGGCTATAAATTTAACATCTTATTTTAAATCAAATCTAATGGTACAAATCTCAATTCAAGTGACCTTTTTTTGGATCCACGTAGTCTCTTTTGATTAACCACAGTATAAACCACAAAGACTGCCACTACAAATAAATAATAATAATCTTGATAACAACTATTTATTATAGTCTGTTTTCATTAAAATATGTAGTTTTAACCAATTTTCATTATTTTATGGTTAGTTTCATGGATTTTATGTACAAATTTAAAAAAAAAATTAAGGAAAAAAAAGGTGTTTTAGTAACGTATTATTGTAGTAAAGAAACGATGCATGTTAAGCGATTTTTGGTGTTTGAATAGAATTTTCCTTTATTATAATTGCATACATATTCAAATATAGTGGTGTATCAGATCTGGATCTATTTTATAAGGCAAATTCTATTTGACACCTTAAATTGCTTTAGATACACCAGTCATTTTTTAAAATTATATACACCACTTTTTGCTTAGTATACACCATACATATTACTAAACTATCCTCAAGTCTGAATAAAACAAAATAAGTTTCTTATTTAGTATCTTTCTTACGTGCATTGATCAAACTAAGGAATATTGATTTCTAAAATCTATGAATTTACTTTTGCAACTCAAATTCAAGTCCTTAGTTGGATTTATATTTATTTAATTATTCATATATTAGAATTTAACTTTAAGTATTGAATAATAAAATATTAATATACTTCAATTTTGATTTTAAATTAAAAACCGATTTAAATATAGTAAAAAATTGAGAACTTAGCACATAATGAAACATATTAATTCAGTACTTCATTTGTAAAAAAATTGTGACTAATTTGGAATGCATAAAGTTAGAATTGATTATACATGAATATAACAAGAAAGAATATGAATAAAATTTAATGCATCAATAGAAGTTAAATTAATTCACTTGATAACTAATAGAAATTTCAGTTATTTTATAAAAGAGTTTTAACAATTATGTATGATGTGGACATATGAAATTTTTATTATTTAATTTTATTTTGATTATTTTTTAATAAGGGTATTTTTGTCTTTAACTTAATTTTTTAATGGTGTAGGTAAAGTAATTTAGGGTATATAAATAGAATTTGCCATTTTATAATTGTATACATATTCATATTCTAGTAATTTGATTAATAAATATTGTATCATTTTATTCCCAAATAGAACAAAAGAATAAAATGGTAAGTGATTAACAATATATAGTGGGATCCAAGGAAAGGAATACAATTGACAGAGAGGTCACACATTAGGGTAGTAATGTACAAATAATGCATGATTTCTCAGTAATTATTTCCCGATCACATTAAGGTAGTAAATCAGCAAAATTTACATTTCCATTATTTAATATATGACATTAAGGTAGTAATTATTTACAGTAATATTTTGAGTTACAATGTTCTTACCTTTCAGCAACATTTCAAAGCATAAATTTTATATGGGTTTAGATTTTCAGCCACATCTTCGCTCTAAAAATTTTGGTAACTGATTAAATAAGAAATTGTATAAACGTAGAAACTATAATCCTCATATTTATGTGTAAACCTTGCCTATGAGCTCTTATATGGAGGAAATTTTCACATATGAAAATAAAAGAATGTTATTAATTGTTGAATACTCATATAAGACAGTAAAATAAAATTAAGATTTAATTCATGTACCTTTTCATTGTTGTATAAACATTGACGATTTTGGTAAAAACAATGATAATATGAATCATTGAAGTGTTGTCATATATTAGGTGCATAATAATAATATAATAAAGGAAATATATAATAAATATTCCAATCGTTCGCTACTAATATCTGCAATAACCAATTGTCGCATTCTTTTCCCTACTCCATATCATCGTTTTCCTCTCCTCAACTTCACAAGAAAAAACAGGAAAAAAATGGAGAGAAAAAATAGATCAAAAATTTTGTTCATACGCTCCTAAAAAGTCAATGGTTATAACTCAACCACCTACCCCTCAATCTACAATTAAAACTGCTCATCCTTTTTTTTTACTCTGCGTTCTTTAGGCGATCTCATGTCATCAATTATTGTGAGTTTCATCTTTCATACCTTTTTACACATTTGGACTTTACTTTAATTCTAAATTAATGCTTTTTTCATACCTAAATCTCTATAATTGAAACCCTAATTTCAATTTATGTTTTTTCTTATGCAACAGTTACATAATTCTCTCAATTGGTGGTGCTAGTCCAGAGTTTTCTTTTTTCTTCTTTGATACTGGATGGTCCATATGATTCAATATATGGTTACTTGCACAAATTTTTTCTTTCCTTAATGCATCTTTCACAATTTTTGCAATATCTTTTTTTGGCAGACATTACAAAGGTTTTTACTCATAATTTGAAATGAAAAACAAAGGTCCTTTCTCATCACTATGCTCGGTGATACATTATGGAGTAGTTATGAATGCTTAAAATGGCTAACAGTGTTTCCCCAAGTATTATATATATTTCATGATTTTTTTTGCTATTTTGTTTGTATGAGCAGAGTAAGAATTCGTTGCATTATATCAATTTCAACTGGAGGTTTATTGTATCTACATCACCATTTCAGTTATAAAATAATCATGTTCCATAAAAAAATAAGTTATCATGAATACTCAAGTTTTATTTATTTATGTTTTCTTTGCAGCGGCTAGAGAAATGAATAGTTATTGAAAGCAGTTGATGCAAAAGAAATGATGAAATCAAGAGCCAATATAGAGGAAGGCTTTGAAGCAATGACTATGTACCGACTAAGGATAGATCTTTGCATTATATTGTGTACTTAGTATGTTATGTATAGATTAATATGCTTGTGAACTATGTAATGTATTTTGTAATATTATTTTTATTATTGCTGCTGAACTTTGAAGCGTAACATACCGTTGTAATTTCAAAACCTGTTAATTTTGGTCTTTGTGTTGTATCTATAAAAAAATATTTGGTTTAATGATCTTTCTGTGGTGATATTATGTTAAATTTGCAAATTTTTATATTGAGTATGAAATTAAATGAATTTGGTGTTGTAAAACAGCAACATTCATAAACCATTGCTAAATAAAAAATTGCAAAGGTTTTTAAAAAATAACATTATATAATGTAGACCAATGACATAATGCCAAGTGGAAAATCAAATAATTCCACATGGACTAATTAAATAATGCCATATGGCCTAAAAAATGTTGTCATGTGCACTAATCAAATGATGACACATGGACAAATTATTGTTTGACACATGAACTAACCATTAAATGCCAAGTGTCGGCATTAATATATGACATGTGTATACTTCTACGACAACCATGTCAGCAACCATGCAGGATGACACATTATCAGCCATGTCGGCAGCCATGTGGCATGACACATCAGCTGATGACTCATCACTTGAGTCATAACGTAGTGGGGTTCATTGATTCTTTTACCTACCAATATCAATAAGTGTAGGTAAAAAGCTTTCTCTACTAAGCTTTACCTACCAATTCAATATTGGTAGCTAAAATATATTGCCTAGCATTATGTTAGTTTTACCTATGCTTACAATTGGTAGGTAAAGACCCCATTTTCTTGTAGTGACATTCGATTCCACAATAGCAAAGGACTGGATGACCCGTCATGCTAGAGCTTGACCTATCGGGGCTTTGTCGAGCAAGAACTTCCCTCAACTGAGCATTGGGGGATTTTTGAACCAGTCCAATGCGCTGGACTGCAACATTTGGCTGCGTTGCACTAAAGAATTCGGACTCGACCTCTGCGGCATTTACTTGGACTCCCATTTGGGTTTCGGGCACAAAGTCGACATCTTCTGCGGGTTGTTTACCACGTTCGTACTCATCGTACAATTGAACTATGGCATCGTCGTCGTATGCCCAGTTAGCCATTTTTATGGTGAACTACTCTACAAAAAACTAGGGAGTGATGAAGAGAGGTCTGTTGGTCTTTAATAAGGGAGAGAGGAAGAGAGGCTAGTTTGAAGCATGTGACAACCCATAAATCAAGGAGTGATGAATCTCTCCTGATAAAAGTATTCAATGTACATGTGATGAACACTTGAGCTAATTATGGGACCAAATTTATATGACTACTCAATATGATAGTTATGTGGTTGAAGTGATATATCTACTCAACTGTAGCACTAATATAAAGTTAAATGCTAAGATGAATTTATATCTCCATATTATATACATTTTAGCCTGACGTGCTGCGAGTTCCTAGGCATTTGTCAACAATAATGCTCATATGGATGGGGACGACCTTGTTTTTTAACTCTTTTGTGTAGTGAAATGTTTAAATTATATGCAGTTGGGTACGACCCTGTTTTTAGCTATATACAGCGGCTTCTATGAAGCCAGCTAAACTCTCATTCGCAATTTCTTTTCTTCCAGCCGTCTCCTCCTTCCTCTTTCACCATGTTGAAACAGGGAAAAGAAAGTGTAGGCTCCACCATGGACAAATAGGAAAATGACGATGAAGCAATAGCAAATCAACGACCTGGAACAGAAAGGGTAGTTGAAGGGCACGTTGTCGAGCCACTAGGTCCAGTGGACCCAACCCTATTTGTCGTTGTGGAGAAGTATTGGTTATGGTTGTTTCAAAAACCGGAAAAATGACGGTCGTCAATTTTTCGGTTGTGAAGCCTGCGTGGACCACAAGGTTTTTCCTGATGAAATTGATTTTTGTTACTTTAATCAGCAGATTGAGCCTCCGATGTGCGAACGTGGAGTTCAGTATGCATTGGAAGCGCAAGCCGAAATAAGACGCTTGAACAAGAATGTTGCTGAGTCAACTAGAGCTCGATTTTTCCGATGTCCTTGGTAGGTGTATGTGGAAACTATCTTAATGTGTTTTATTGTACTTCGATTTTGATGTTTGTGTGTTCAATTATTGTAGTTCGTATGATTGTAGTTTTCATTTCTTAATGTTGTAATCGTCGTTGTTGTAAGCTTATCAGTTATGTAATGCAAAATATTAAAATTCCTGGAAGTACAAACATTGCTGATAAAAAAGGTAAACCTTGATGCAAACTAAGTAGTGTACATGTGACGGCCTGTTAAACCAAGGAATGGTGTATCTCTCCTGATACGACTAGCCAATGCAGGGTCAAAGCATTGGGTAAAGCAGATTCCCTATAGTATTACTCAGACGAAACAGTGTCGTGCAACACGTAAAGCAAAGTGTACCAGTGACCGTCCACATCATTCTTTGTTTTACCGTTTATTCACTTGTACACTACGCAACTATATATCTATCTCGAATTACTCACAACTTACCTCATTCTAATAACTTTGTTTCCAACTACTCTGCGCTTTACCATAACTATGCCTTCTTGGCCATCATCTCTAGACTCTGATGAACAGATGCAACTTCAGGAGCTTGCAAATGAACTCCAATTTCTAAACCAACTGAGACCCCGGGTTGAACCACCTCTGAACCACCGTCTGAACAACAGAATGTCCAACCTCCACATCAAGCCCAAGTACCTAATGTTCAACGCACGTATGAACAGTCGGTCGTTCTACCATGGTAAGAAGTTGGTTCTTATCACTATCACATGTACCAATTCCTTATGAACAAGAAGGTGACTCTTATCAAGTTTGTTGCTACTGCGGTTATCCGGTTGAAGTTGCAGTCGAGCAGATGGCAACAATATTGGTCGTCGCATTCAGAAATTTCCATCGTATCTGAATGGATGCAATTACACGGAATGGATAGAAGAACCGCTATGCCCAAGGGGAATAACATATTCAAACGAACTCGAACAAGAGCGGTTTAACCGTAATGATTGGGCAACTTCATATCCAAAGAGCATGAACATGGGATGTAGTTTGATCGCGCACTATTTTCCTAATTAGCATCTGTTGTATCCTAAGTTTTAGTACTTATTTCTGTGTTGTAGTCAACTTTTTAGTTAATATTTGTTGCTATTTGGTTTATGAAATTCGCTATATTTGAATGTATAATTTATAGTATAACTAAAAACGAGCTCATAACGTCGTAGTAGTTCATTTTATTACGTTTCAAACTTTAACTGAATATATATGCTTCTTTATACGGCGGACTTCTTTAAAACAAGAAACGTTCGAATCTATTATATTTTTATAACGGGGGAGAAAAAGGAAGATTTCATATTACATATTTTGAGTTGTGTCCAAATCAAATTTCCAGAAAATCGTTGTGGAATCCTTTATAAAGCATAACGATGTTATTATAAATTAAACGTCGATTGTAATGTAAAACAATTAGTCGAAATAGCACTACAACGTTTTGTTATTAGGAAATTATCTAGAAGCGAACAATGTAGGTCTGTTCTGTGTAAACTTTGTTCGATGAAGTATTGTTGTTTTGTTTTGGGTTTACTGAAGGCGCGTTTTGGGAACGCGCCTTTGTGCGAGTTTCCAAAACTCGCCTTCAGTAAAACCAAAACAGGTCTATTTCTGTAATAAAGTTTAAAACAAGGCTAAATGAGTTATTGTTTTTCTAAATAGTCCTATAGGCGTGAATTTTCCTTATAACAAATGAGTGTTCAGAGGAAATACAGAGAGCTATATTTTAATATGAAATTGTTTCACATACTAAGATATAGGCCCCCTAACCCATATTACTCTCTCACCATCACGACAATTGGAAAAGAAAGCTGATATTACAGATTAACATGAACTACTATTTGGATAGTGAACCCCATTTATCTGAAAGGTTTGAGATGCTTCTATTGTCAATATTTGTTGTTGATGATGCTTCTATTGTCAATGGAATTCTTGAATCAGCTTTTATTCCTCCTTTGGAATTTGATCTTGATGCAACTAGCTCCACTATGTCATTAGCTGTTGTTGATCCTTAAATTTGTTTTCTGCTCTTTACAAGGAACTTGTAAAGATGATGCAAGTCAACGAAGGATCTTGTTCTTCTAATGCTTATAATGCTACTGTGAATTTTACAGGTATTATTTCTACATCTAATGTGTATTTTTCAATTCAACATGCCAACATTCATGAATGGATAATTGATACAGGAGCTAGTGATCATATGACATTTGACTTAAATATCTTTGACAAAACACACTCTAAAACAACCTATAAAAATAGCCTTACCTGATGGAACCTACGAAACTGCCACTAGCATTGGAATTATTACTATTAGTCCACATGTTACTCTCAAAAATGTTTTCTATGTTCCAAAATTTAAACATAATCTCCTATTTGTTGGGAGGTTATTAAATCAAAATAATATTGTTACTAAGTTTGAGCAAAACTCTTGCTCTTTCCTAAATAATTTCCAAATAATTCTAATCCTACTAATAATGTTGTTTTTGGTTAGTATGTTGTTGCTATTACTTCTAATGCTAAAAAATCTAATGATCTTTTTCATGCGAGAATTGGACATGCCACTTTAAGGAAACTAAAATATGTACCTTTTTTCCCTTCATCATTCAATAATGATAATAATTTTCATTGCAAAGCATGTATTTCTGCAAAGCATCATAGATTACCTTTTTCTATATCAAATTCCATTGCACATGCATGTTTTGAATTAATTTACATTTATTTGTGGGAACCACTTGGGATACCTTCTATATATGGTGCTAGGTATTTTTTAACCATCCTAGATGACCATTCTAGGACTACTTGGACTCATTTGGTTCATCATAAGAATCAGGTTCCTCAAATTATAATTACTTTCTTAGCATATGTTTAGACCCAATTTCATAGGTCTGTTAAGATGATTAGGTCTGATAATAGAACAGAAATAGTTTAAGAAACTTGTTCAAGTATATTTGCATCCAAGGGAATTATTCATCAAAAGAGCATTGTGGGAGTGCTATAACAAAGAGAAGAGTAGAACGAGAACACAAACATCTAGCTGAAACTGCTACAGCTCTTATACTTCATGCTAGCCTACCTACTAGATTTTAGGGTGATTGTTTTCTAACAGCAACATATTTAATAAATATCATACCTAGTTCTGTTCTTACTTGGAAAACACCCTATGAGGTTTTGATGAACAAAATTCCAGATTGTTCCCACTTAAGATTTAAGGATGTCCATGCAACCCTGCTATCAGAACTCATGATAAAATGGCCTTTAGAACAAAAAAATGCATTTTGCTAGGATATACTTATGCACAAAAAGGCTATAAACTTTATGATTTAGAAAATCACAAGGTGTTATTGAGCAGGGATGTAATCTTCAAAGAAGGTATATTTCCTTTTCATTCAACCTCTTTTCCTTCAAAATCTGTCAAACACATCATATTTCCTCTTGTTAACCCAGCTTTATCTCATGATTATATTCATACATCTCCAATTGAAAATATTATTCATCCACCAAGCATTCAAAATATTCCTCTTTTCCCTAAAACCTCCTCTCCTTCCCCTACTTTGCTCTCTTCACCGTCTGATGACCAAACACAACAATCATCTTATTCTCTTCAAGATCATTCTTCTCTTAAAAGCACTTGCCTACCAATCAGAAAATCAACTAGACCTGCTCAATTGCCAAAAAAATCCGAATAGCTTGTTCCAGACAAATATCATAAATCTCTCACTACTTGTTCTTTTGTTTAACTTTTTTTTTAAATTGGGTACTTATATGCAAATTTGGATAGTATGTACCATACTATCATGACAAGGAGGTCCAACAGAATCAAGCTATGGCTTCTTGCATCTTGCCCTTATGCTCTAATCAGTTGAGACAAAGATGCTTGTCTTGTTCAACAAAATCTTTTTACCATGAACTGAATAATTCAGATTCAAAATATATTGCTAGCTTAGCAAATGTTTTATATATATTCATAAACCCAGTTTTTATGCTCAAGCTAATGATGATCCTAATTGGATTGAGGCCATGAGGAAAGAGCTACAAGTTGTTGAAGATAACGATACTTGGGAAATGACCACCCTCCCTTCTAATAAGGCTGCCTTGAAAGTAAATAGGTATATAGAGCAAGTTCCATCAAGATAGAAGATTGAATAAACGTAAGGCCAGGGTTGTTGCAAGAGAAGCAAAGTAAAGGTAAGGATTTTGAGCATACTTTTAGTCCTGTTGCAAAATTCAACACTGTTAGAGTGATTGCTGCTTTAGCTATTGCAAAAAATTAAGATCTTCATCAACTTGACATAAACAATGCTTTCTTGCATGGTTCTGTTGATGAAGTATTGTATATGCAACCTCTAGCTAGCTATACGAAGGTATACCAGGGGAACTACGCAAGCTAAAGAGATCGTTGTACGGGTAAAGATAAGCTGCAAGGCAATGGAATGTTGAACTTAGCAAGCAACTGATGTCTTTAGTATATAAACAGCCAAAACAAGACTATTCTCTCTTCATTAAATTTGATAATGATTCTCTTACTACTATTGTTGCTTATGTTGATGATTTGCTAGTTACTGGAAACTCTCCAATTGAAATTCAAGCTATCTAGAATTGTCTTCATTCTCTTTTACAATCAAAGACTTGGGCTAGTTGGTGTATTTCTTAGGGATAAAGCTATGTGGAACAAAAGATGTATCTTCCTGAGTCAAAGGTAATATATCTTAGATCTTCTAAAGGATAGAAATATGGAAGAATGCAAGCCTGTGTTTTTTCCTTTACCCGAGAATTTGAAACTGAGTACAAAATATGCTCCTTTGCTTATGAATCCTGTGATATACAGAAGGCTCATTGGTAAACTCTTATACCTCAACATGACCAGGCCTAATATTTCATATGCAGTCCAACATCTCAGTCAATTTTCAAAGTTCTCCTGCATAGTCACATCTCGTTGTTGCTCTACATTTTCTTAAATATCTCAAGGGTGTTATAAACGTTAGTCGATTATATTATGCTCGTTCTGATCTTAATCCTAAAGCATATTGTGATGTTGATTGGGGCAATTTCTCTTTTCCTGCGAAATCTCTTTCTGGTTACACAGTTTTCTTGGATGATTTGTTAATATCTTGGGAAGCTAAGAAACAACAAACCACATCTGAAAGCACTTGTGAAGCAAAATATAGAAGCATGAATTATACAATAAGTGAGTTAATCCGGTTGAAAGGACTACTTGAAGATTTGAATGTGAAAGCGTCTTCCTACAAATCTTTTTTGTGATAACATTGTTGCAAAATACATTGCAAAAAATAAGATCTTTTAAGAAAGAAACAAGCATTTAAAAGTTGGCTGCGATTTTGTGACAAACGACTGTTTAGACGTAGAATTTATCAATATTCTCCATGGCAAATCTTCTTTTCAGCTTGCAGATCTGCTTACGAAGCCTTTGAGAGCTGATCAACATGTTTTTCTTTATGCCAAGCGTGGACTTATTTCTCAACCACCGAGTCCAGCTTGAATGGGGGTGTAGCATATTATTGTTAGTTCTTATACAGTAAATAAGGGTATTAATAATATGTACAGTGGATATTATATGCTGGTACATATATATATATATATATATATATATATATAAAAGAGGGGTCCTTTTTTTGTGTAATTATGTGGGAAACAAAAGAAATAAAATAAAACATCTACTCTTTCTTCTCAAACGTTTTAGTATATCCAGTATTTGTCCAGTAGTTTATTTTTCAATTCATATAATTTTAACTTTATCTTTAATCTCTCGTTTGTAAGAGAAATATAAAATAAGCGAATTTGCAACAATTGGTCTAATGATCGAAATTGGATAAACTTCTTGTAATATTTCTAGTTACAAATATTGGATAATTTGATCGCTCCTTGTCCATTTCCAATCCAATAAACTAGAGGGCTTTCTGCATATAATTAACTGTAATAGTGGTATCAAAATACTGCCTCTACCCACTCACAGCAAAACCATATATTAAATCAAGATGTGAATGAAATAATTAACCACTAGCTCTGCTAAAATAGTTTTCGAAAGTGAGTATATTTTGTTTGCTCACTTCCATTGGAGATGCATATGCCTTGTAACGTAAAACAAGATACTACCAGATCTAACAAGGGATTAAATATTTACTCCCACTTGATCATTACATAAAAAGAAACAAAAACCACATACCCTATAGGAAACGTTGCCACTACCAGAACAGGAGGAACCTCCCACAATTTATGAGGCTGAGCTTTCAACAGTTGCATCAGATATTCAAGAATGTCATTATGCTATACCATTAAAATGGGAAATGGGATCAGTATTAACACATACAATATTTTCATTTATAAATGAATCTCTGTATGACTACAATAAGTTTTCACTATATGAGATTAGGCTTCTCACTCCAGACGTTTGGACTATATAAGTTTCTAACAGTGTACCTCTAAACTAAAAGCTTCCTTTCCAGACTGCAAAGATTGATCATATTCCACAAGTAGCTGCAGCAGATCTGAAAATGCTTGGAAATGGGAAGAAAGTTACAAGAATGAGAAATCATATGCTCAATTATCATACCCCATCGGCAAGAAGCCAAGCCCGGTAATAATACTTCCTATTTCATCATATTATAATATGTTTACTATTAGTAAATTGTAGTGAACGCTAGGCATAATCAATTAAAGGGAAAGTCTATTTGAACATAATTTTTGACATAATTTGTGAGATAATAAATCTACACCATTGGATCACTCCCTGAATTTCACTCTCTTCCATATAATAACAAAATAATCCAACGGTCAAGATTCTTTGTCTCTCAATTTATGTCTAGTTTTGTGTTCAAATAGCCATCCCCTCAATCAAATTATCAAAGTGCAATGTCTGTGAAATAGTAAAGAAGGCATTGCAAGAACACTTATTCAACCCTAATGTGGCAAAATACCAAATAACTAAATGAAAGGGCCAATTTTGTAAGCAACGGTTTTGAAAGATTGAAGGTAAATTGACAAACTTTCATTTAGCAGTAGTGGAACAAGGATTGAAAACTCTTAGAACTTATACACACAGATGCATGCGGTTCCATGTCCTGCCACTAAGTAAAAAAAGATGAAAGAGTCAAGTACCACAACTACGAATAGATAGTTCACACTGCCATCAACTAATAGTTTCATGCATTCAAATATATGAATCCACTGGAGCTTAGGAGCACTAAAGATCAATTTTGCACCAGATAGCAATTTAATCGTTCTTCCGTCCAGCAAGTAAGAAAGGCACTTTAATTTCCGTTTGTTCGAGCAGTAAAATTCTTCAGACATTTCCGCTTCCGTGATACGAAAGCTATAGAAATATTAATCAAGTTACCGATATTCAAAGTAGGGCTGTTATGGCTATGGTAATTACCAAAACCAAACAAGTGGTACACAATACTTGTCTACATTTATATACCAGTGCTATCAATACGGTAACAATGAATCTACCATTGTTAGCAATATATTTAGCATTGATTCTTTTCCCCCCCAAAAATCATTGATAACTATAATTATACCGGTCATATTAATTTTAACTTTTTACTATTTTACTTAATCCTAACCATGGACAATTTTAAAGGGATATCAGATTTAAGAAGGTATTTCTACTATTTTTCAACATAATGTTCCTTTCCTAGGTTTTTTTTAAAACTTCAAAAGCAATGTTAACAATGTTATTGTTCCATACAATTGTTAATTCGTGATGAATCAAGAAAAATTTCTTTACAACTACAAATCAAAATGTTAATATAATCATTGATAGAGGTTGAATTGGTAACAAAATAACTAGCATTTTATCATTATCAAAATCTTAATGCAACAAAATTTTCATGACTTTATGCCTTGGTAAATTTACCACTATCAAACAATGGTTATTAAGACCAACAGTCATTTTAATAATGGTAACGACAAAGCATAGATTATCATTTCGGCTTATAATTAGTATTGATTGATATGACACAGTTTTTTCATATCAAACTATTACCGTAACAACCCTACTTTAAAGCGCAAGCTTATGGCAAATTAGAATTTATCTTCTTTTTCCTTTTTAGCTCACTTTTATATATTTTCCTTAAATAGTTTCACTAGGAAAAGGACAAATTCTAAAAATAAGTTTATAAAATGTACTTTTTTTCAAGAATAGCATTCATATGAAACTTATTATGAAAAAAAATCTCATTTTCAGTTGAGTATATGCATTACTTCTAATATTTGTCCCTAGAAAAATATGTTAACCATAAGATTACTGGTATTAGTTGTTGGAATTAAAGAGGAGGAGGATACTTAATTTCCTAACTTTCTTTCCTTACTTCTTGCTTACAACAAATATGACCACACTTATATATAGTGGACTAGACACCCTTACAAATACTAATATACACCATTTCATTAATAGACATGACACTAAACGAACAGACATGACACTCAAACAAAAGAGACAACTAATTACAAACCAGTATTAATTTGGTTTACTTTCCAATATCCCCCTTAAACCCAATTCTTCAATCATTTTGAACTTTTCTTCAATCTTCAAAGCTTCTTAGAATATCTCGGCTTCGATTGATGTATACCTCACATGTTTTGGCAAAAATAAGAATATTATCCAAACTTTCTTAATTGTGTTCTTCTATGCCTTCACTTCATTCACATTACTTGGTTCAGACCTTTGTTGTTGTAAGATTTTAGCAGTATTAGCCTTCTGAATCAAAGCTCTCAATTCTTTACTCACATGCTCAATTCTTGCATCCTCGGTAGAACTCTTCAACTGACTATCATCGAAACTCTATGTTCCTGGATCAACCAGATCAGAAATTGCAAGCCTTCGTTCACATTCCTGAATATCAAGATCATATCCATGTCCAACCATTTCAGCAACTGCGGCCTCATACAACAAACTTGCATGGAAATCAGAAAAATCAATTGAGTTTGGAGAAAGGTCAACTGCCTTCTTTGTTGAGTCAATCGCCAACTTCAAATGCTTCAACTTAGCATTCTGATCGTCCGAAGTTAAAATGATCTTGACAACAATAGTCGCATTAAATCTTTGAACCAAAGGAGAAGAGTCCTTATATTTCCTGCAAGCTTCTTTCATCAACCTAAGAGCTTTGGTATGGTTTCCATGCCTTTAAGCAATCATGGCTTTCTCACACTCTGATTTGATGGCGCTGTTCGCAAATTCTGCTTCTGCCTTTTCATTCTTTATATTTTCACTTTCACTGTCTTCATTCTCAATTTTTTACTCCCTATATCTTCATTTTCATCTCCTTTGTTTTCGTCCTCTTCTTCGACCTCCTTTTGTTCTACATCATTTTCTGTTTCTTTCAACATGTTGTCTTTGTTTTTCCTCATCTGCAGCCTCTTCTTTTTTATTCTCCGTTATTGCTTCATCAACATGATCTGTAATGATCATTTGTACTGATTCCTCAGCGGTAGCCTCATCTTCTTTATTTGCCATTAGGGCCTCCTCGGCATGGTCTACAATGCTCACTTGTGCAGATTTGAAATCAGCTGTTTCTCCTAGTTTTCCTTCCTTATCGAGGCTATCTTCTTCTGATTTTAGCTGATCACCATCTACTTTCACTTCTATTTTGATCATCTCTTCATCTACCCCGTTTGAATACACCTCTTTCAACAATTTCCATGAATCTTTTGCTGTTTTTCTCCTATAATATGGTTGAAAGCTTCTTCATCGATGTTCTCACACATAGCAACACGAACTTGATGGTCTTTCCATCTCAACCTTGTAAATGCCTCACTCTCTTTCTCCGACGTATTTTAATGTCTTTTGGTCATTCATAGCCACTCTTAGAGATCTCCCAAAGCCCTTTGGAGATCAATTCTTCTTTCTTTGTGTTACTCCACTTTTCTAAGTTTTCTTTTGTGACAACGAACGATGAGAAGAATAGAAAAGCCATAGTTTCAACCTGGCGCTCTGATACCAATTTGTTGGATTAAAGAGGAGGAGGATACTTAATTTTCTTACTTTCCTTCCTTACTTCTTGCTTACAACAAATATGACCACCCTTATATATAGTGGACTAAACACCCTTGCAAATACCAATAGATACCATTTCAGTAATAGACACAACACTAAACGAACAGACATGACACTTAAACAAAAGACACAACAAATTATGAACTGATATTAATTGGGTTTACTTCCCAATATTAGTTTAGAATTTAGTGCCAACACTTGTTTAGTTTTTTCTACTATTGAATAGAAAAGCTACAATGGTTTATGTTAGTTTATCCTCTGGAGACTGGACCTTGAAAACCAGTTTAAATATTACTTGTTCCTTGGTTAGCTCCAAATTTTTATCATAAAAAAATAGAAACATAACATTCAAATAACTCAAGTTAATACAATGTAATGGAAGAAACAGATAGTTAAATTATTGTGTAAGAATAAGTGCTATCTTGAATATTTATCTTAGAGATAAATATTCTTTAGTGGAAGAAATTGATAGTTGAATTATTGTGTAAGAGGTGTCATCTTGAGTATTCATGTTAGAGTTAATTATAGCGTGAAAAGGCCAGTGCTAAGTGGCGCTGGCGCTATGCCTTAAATAGGTGTAACAACCCACACCTCCGTTCATGCAAGATATTGTCCCTAACTTAGCCACCGTATAGTTGTGGGATTTTGTTCCTTAAAAGGCCTCGGCGTTAGTAAGAGATGGGTTCTACTATATAAGTACCCCCTTCACATAGGCTTCCACGATGTGGGACTTAGGGGTGTTACATTCTCCCCTCCTACAGAGCCCAACGTCCCCGTTGGCTCACAAACACCTCACCCAAGCGCTGTGGTCCATACAAGAGCCACAATTCCGGCTGGGTATTAGCTCTGATACCACTGTAACAACCCGCACCTCCATTCACGCAAGATATTTCTCCAACTTAGCCACCGTATAGGTGTGGGGTTTTGTTCCTCAAAAGGCCTTGGCGTTAGTAAGAGATGGGTTCTACTATATAAGTACCCACTTCACACAGGCTTCCACGATGTGAGACTTACGGGTGTTACAATAGGTCTCAAAACACCAGATTATATATCACCTAGAATTCAAATTAAATTATATATAATTGGGCAAATCTATATTTTATCCCAATTTATTATGTTAACCAAAGAATATTCTGAAACCGGAGGACAACTTGTGACTAGTATGCTTGGCCATATTGGTTTGTTATGCATAATAAAACATCAAGCGAGATTGAGGTGTTATACTAGCCAAAAAATGTACAAGACAGTAATTCTGAAATAATAAATAGTCAGCTTGAATGTGAATTAAATCAAGAGTCAGCATGTAAGATTACACCATTGTTTCACCTACGGTGACCATTTTTCTAATAGGTTATGTTATGATTCAACAAAATCACTTCTCGTTGCAATTTTCAACAAAATTTTAAGGTTTTCCCCGAGTGAAGATAAGCATGATTCTAAAGCCTGTCTCCTCAAACACTACAAGAAAAATCGCATTTAGCGACGGTAGTAATCCGCTTCTAGTCCGTCGCTATACTGGCTTTAGCGACGGATTTCCTATATAACTTGGTGGTCGGTAAAAACCATGACGGTAGTAGTGTCAGATTTTAGCGACGGAATATAGCAAGACTTTTTTGGTAGTTTTCTGACATTTTACTATTTATTTAATAAAAATATAATTTTATTTATTAATTTAATTTTAATTTATTTACAGACTATTTACTGACGGATAATTAACTTACAATAAATTATTATTTATGTAAGGAGTTGGTAATCCCCTACTAATTGCCAAGGGATTAGCGACATTTTTTTTTTAAATCCATCGATAATTCATTAGTATCCGAAATGATTTGAATTTGAATATTCCATCAAATGCATATACATACACAGTATATGTTAATAGTTCACCAAATCAACAACATAATCATCTAGAATAAGTTTACATATAACAATCATTGATTTAGACAATGATAATTTTTCAAAATCTATTTCGACAAGCATAATTTTTTTTATGACAATAGGAAAATTACAATAAAACAGCAACTCTAATACATACTGTTTAAATTCCTAAAATCTATGAATTTCCATAAAAGTAAAACTGCACACAAGTATAGCTAGACAAACACATTGCAGTCTGAAAAAATTGCACAATACTGAAATAGCTTCTTCAGATGCTGCTCCACGACATCTCTTAGAGCTGCTATCATCAAGATTGAAAACTAAGTGTAACTTTCACCATACTGATCATCTGCGTCCACCACATCAACACCCCATTTTGCTAATGCCATGAATACCACCAGATTAATTGTGATCCTCACAAGACAAATAGCCATAACCAAAGCTGCATGAAAAAACTTGTTCAGGGCTTCAAAAGATAATTATTGCACTCGACAATACATCACTCATCAGTGTGATACAGATTCTTCAATAATAGAAAACTATATGTATACCACCCTTATCACACGGCAGTGATAACCAGAATTATTTGAAATGCTGGACAAGCACAGTAGCATTTAAAACTACCTTAAAATGATAGAATTGAAACCAAATAGATCTGCAAACCCAAAAACAAAAGATCAGTAGCCAAAAACCAAAAATAAAATCTTAAATTGGATTCCTTCTCGTATGTCATTTGCCTGATTCACTCTCTTGAAGTCGTTTCCGCTACTCGTTATCCTATGTAAAGTAAACAATCAAAGAGATTAAAGAATAACAAGCAACACGTAAAGTTAACCAACATCTTGTATAAAAATCAGATATCACAGCAGATAATTGGCTATAAAAAATGCAATATATGTTATCTAACCCTCTTTTCAGCACACTGCTTGTACAGCATGATCTCATCTTGACAAAATGGCTCAATGTCATTGATCTGCAGAACTGGAATTTTTTAATTATTACAATTTTATTAGATGACATATTTTGTTAATACTTACTAAGTTACTGCCCCTATGCAGAATAAAGATAAGGGTTAATGAAGAACAAAAATATACACACATTTATGCATGTTTACTAAAAAAAAAGTAGTCACCAAATAGCACTTCTATTCTTTCCAGCTAGCTATGCGGAAAGTGGTACTTTTTCTCTCGGCTTAATCTTTCGAACTAGCACACATATGTTTATATCTATGAGCTTATGTGTGTTCATTTGCAAATTCATTATCTACATCTAGCTAATAAACATCCAAGTGTGCAGGTGTGCACTATGCAGGTATTCTTTATCATGCTAAGAAAGAGCATATGACATTTAAAAAGACCCTTGGGACGACAATTACCATTGCCTTTGGCCAAAGAAGCGATAACAATGAAATAAAATATGAAAATAGTTGAAGCGTTACGGTAACTCACATAAATAAAGATTCTTAAGAATATTATCCCGTAAGCCAACACCTTCAGGAACATGAGATGCAATATCTGGGGGAATAAGAGGTGATAGAGGACCTAGCATAAGGTCTTCACCTACTAAGATGGTTTCTTCCATCATTGGCTGTGAATCACCTACTAAGCTGTTCTTGTCCATTTGAAGTCTACCAAAGTGTATATATTTGAGAACTCCATAAATTATTTTTCTTCGCTACTTTGTTTCTTTTATACGATAGTTTTAGCATACATAACCAACTTCCAATTTCAGTACAAATAATCATAAATACGCCATAATTATGATAAATAACGTACCTTTGCTATTTAGTCACAACTTCAGTTACAGTAGTGTCCAAAATGCCAGCTTGCATGAGTTCAGTTGTAGATTAGCAACCCCTGGCAAACTTCTGCACATCACATACACAAAATCCCATATGCATGAGTTCAAAGGAACAGATGTTGAGTTTCAAACAAGCCGAATGTACCTTCAGATTCAAACATGCTCTCTAACTTAGATTTTCTCCAAGCTTCGGCTTAACTCGATGCTCCAAATTTGGGGCCAAAGAATCAAGCTTCTGCTCCGATTTCTACATCAACAACGCTGAATCAAAAGGGTTGAACAATTTCTCTTCAAGCTTCCTCAGAAAACACAAAATAAAGATTCAAAAGAACTACCATTTTAGATTACTAGAAAATACAAGTATCTATTAAATAAGGAGTTTGGGTAATGTAAGATTGGCAAGATTATTGGAACGATGATCACTATTTGCTTCGGATCTTTGAGTTCGAGCACCGTTCTAGGCGAAACACCTGGAATAGATCTTTAAAGCGCCACTTAATCAAAGGTTTTTGAGCGCCGCCATGGAACTTGAAATATCTAGGGCTAGATAATGAGTCGTAGATTCACATACTGCTGTAAGTATGGTTGAGAGATTGTCGGGTTTGGTATTTTTGCTACTCGATTTGCTTTGCGTGCGTATGCTTCCCGATTGTCAAGTTTAGTACATTATGCCTGTGCTACCTGATTTGCTTGAGAGATGGTGCGTGTGCTACTCGATTTGCTTCTTAATCATATTTGCGTGAGTGTAATAATATTCAATATTTAGTACAAACAATTCTTTTCATTTTTCTTTAAGTTTCTGTATAATTGGTAATAATGAACATTAATAAATTTAATTTAATCTAGAAAATTCAAAAATTTAGCTTTTTTTAATATTATATATTAAATTTAGTTATAAATTATAATTATAAAATATTTATTAAATTTAGCTGTAATTCATCACTTATTAAATATTTATTAATTAATACATACTAATCAATTTCTTAAAAGTAAATATTTATTAATAATTTCCCGATTGTCATTTCTTTAGTCGTGTTAACGTTTACAAATTAATCATTGATTATCAAAATAAATTTAATTAAACATTGAATATTAATCTATTTTATTAATTATTTTTACCTCTTATTTATATTTTATAGTAATTAATAATTAATCAAAACTATTGAATATTATTTACTTTTAATAGTAATTATTTATTATTTATTATTAATATATTATTAACATTAATTATTTAAAATTTATATTTACATATCAATTACTAAGTAAAAACACAAATGTAAAATATTTTATAAATAATAAATATAAAAGTCCTTTTCAAATCTCTTGAAAAACTGCTGCAAAAATAGCATCAAAATTTTGATGACGGTAAACTGCCTCTATTTGCAAGGGAATTTAATGTCAAATTTTTCATGACAGTAAATTACTGCAATTTCCAATGATTTAGCGACATAAATTAGATTCGACGGTAATAATTTAAAATATGTTGACATAAAAAACCAAAATATTATCACTTACAAAGTCCATGAAAATCCGTCGCTAATTTGCGACGGAATTTTCCGCTGCTAAAAATCTGTTGCTATATACAACTTTTCTTGTAGTGAAAATCTCTTGGGTGACAATCTGCAAGTTATCAACAAGGTTTGATGCATCTGAACTATTGGGGCTATTCTTTGATACTGTTGAAGTCGAATAAACTAGAAATGACTGATAAGTTGAACCATTTGTATTACCAACTATCAATGCAAAAGTTAAAGATTCTATCTTTGACTTCAATCTATTGATATAAATTTGTGCGTCATCGTCTCGACTTTCATGGAGATCGTTCATATCACTTTCAACATGTTAATTTATGATCCGAAGTTCTCATTTGAACTTGTCCAACTAATGCAAATCAAAAGGATCATGTAGATCCTTATTTTACTCTCACGTTGAGATATTTTTAGCCACCTCATCTAAAGGATCATGTAGATCCTTATTTTACTCTCATGTTGAGATATTTTCAGCCACCTCATCTAAAGGATTATGTGGATCCTTATTCTACTCCTTCTCTCCTTCTTTGGCTGCATGAAAGTAGAAGATAGTTTCATTGTTATTGTTTGTATGCAAGCAGCTTGTAAAAACTCCAGAAATTAATTAATAAAGTTTGCCTTTCTCTCGTGGTTTTTTCCCGCAAAGGGTTTTCCATGTTAAATCTTGTGTGCACTACTATTTTTGCTTGCTTCTTTGTTCATTTATTTTCTAGCAAGTGGTATCAGAGCGCTGGTTCATTTTGCCGTCGTGGGTTCCTTCAGCATGGCATCGTTAAAGTATGATCTTCCGCTATTGGATTGGAACACTCGATTCTCATTATGGCAAGTGAAAATGCGGGCGTTGTTCGCACAAGCTTATTATGATGATGCATTGGATGGATTTAGGAATAAGAGATTTGAAATATGGGCCGATGATGAGAAGAGAAGGGATCAGAAGGCTATGTCTCAAATTCAGCTCCATCTACACAATAATACTTTGCAAGAAATTTTGAATGAGAAGACAACTGCTTCTCTTTGGATGAAAGTGGAGTCAATTTGCATGACCAAGGATCTCACAAGTAAGATGCATCTCAAACAAAAATTATTCCTGTACAAATTGCTAGAGGGACGTAATTTGTTGGACCATATTTCTGATTTTAAAGAGATTGTTTCTGACTTGGCTACAATGGAAGTCAAATATGATGATGAAGATTTGGGTTTAATCCTGTTGTGTTCTCTGTCTAGCTCTTACTCAAATTTCAGAGATACCGTATTATATAGTAATGATACTCTCCCTCTAAATGACGTTTATGAAGCCTTGCACGCCAAGGAGAAAATGAAACAACTGGTATCTTTAAATGGATCAAGCTCTCAAGCCGAAAGCTTGTCCGTTCGTGGCAAGGCAAAGGAGAAAAATTCAAATAATGGATCTCGAGGTAAAGGTTCAAATACTTGTAAAGGTCGATTTAAATCTAAAGGGAAATACAAGTCTTGCAAATATTGTAAGAGGGATGGACATGAAATATCCGAGTGCTATAAGCTGCAGAACAAGGAAAAGAGAAATGGCACATACAAACCAAAGGATAACAAAGAAGATGACGTTAATGCCAATTATGCTCGTAATGATAGTTTTGATAATAAGTGCTTGTTGTTACTGTGTTTGCTAGATGTGCTGAGATTAAGGATGAATGGATACTTGACACTGCCTGCACTTTCCATATGTGTCCAAATAGAGATTGATTTACAACCTTAGAACCCATAAATGATACTGGCCCAGTTTTGATGGGTGATGATTCAGTATGTAAAGTAGCAGGAATTGGTTCTATTGAGATCAAGATGTTTGATGGCGCAATCAAAACTTTAACAAATGTTCAGTTCATTCCCAAGATGAAGAGAAATCTAATTTCTTTAAGTGCTCTTGATGACAAAGGGTACAAATATTCAGGTGGAGGTGGTATCCTGAAAGTCACAAATGGTTCTCTTATTGTAATGAAGGGTAATCTTAGGCAAACAAATAGCCTTTATTATCTTCAAGGCACTACAGTTTCAGGTAATGCCGCCTATGTTATCTCAATAATATTTCTGATTGTGATACTGCTAATCTTTGGCATATGCATCTTGGGCATATGAGTGAATTAGGTCTATCAGAGTTGAACAAGAGAGGACTTCTTAATGGGTACAGCGCAGGCAAGCTGAAGTTCTGTGAGCATTGCATTTTTGGCAAGCATAAAAGAGTGAAGTTCAACACTCCAGTTCATACAACAGAAGGCATTCTAGATTGTGTGCACTCAGATTTATGGGGACCATCTAGGAAAACATCCATAGGCGGTTCTTGTTACATTATGACAATTACTGATGATTATTCCAGAAGAGTTTGGCCTTATTTTTTGAAGCATAAATTTGAAGCTTTTCAGCTTTCAAAGAGTGGAAGACTATGGTTGAGAGGCAAACTGAAAGGAAGGTAAAGAAGCTTCGGACTGATAAAGGGATGGAGTTTAGTTTAGATGAATTTAATTCATTTTGCAAGGCTGAAGGCATTGTTAGGCACTACACCATACCTCACACTCCTCAGCAAAATGGGGTTGCCGAGCGTATGAACAGGACTATCATTTCTAAAGCTCGCTGCATGTTGTCAAACGCAGGTTTAGATAGGCGTTCTTGGGATGGAGCTGCTTCCACAGCCTGTTATCTCATCAACCGCTCTCCCTCTGCTGCTATTGGTAAGAAAACTCAGATTGAAGTATGGTCTGGTTCTCTAGCAAATTATTCTGAATTAGGAATTTTTGGATGTATTGCTTATGCTCATATTGATAATGGAAAGCTAGAGCCAAGAACTGTTAAGTGCATTTTTCTTGGTTATAAGTCTGGTGTTAAAGGCTATAAATTATGGAATCCTGAAACAAGTAAGGTTGTAATTAGCAGAAATGTTGTGTTTAATGAATTTGCTATGCTACATTATATTCCATCTACTAATGATCTTGTTGAGAGTGAGAAAAAATCAAATGTCCAGGTGGAGCATACTATCGATTCAGATGTTACATAAAATGCATAAATTGAGGGATAGGATGAAGTACCCATTGTTGAGGATCCTCCAGAAGTTATGTAGAGCAATCTATTGCAACAAGCAGACATAGAAGGAATCCAAAACTAGTAAGGAGGTTTATTGAGGAAGAAAATGTTGTTGCTTATGCATGTGCTGTAGCAGAAGAAATAGAAGGTATTGCCGAGCCTTCTTCATATTTTGAGGCTATTATCTCTAGTGATTTTGATAAGTGCATGGCTGCTATGCATGATCAGATGAAGTCACTTAAAATAAATGAAACTTGGGACTTAATCAAATTGCCTAAAGAGAAGAAACCTATTCATTGCAAATAGGTTCTCAAGAGAAAAGAAGATGTTTCGCCATACGATGAGACAAGATAAAAAGAAAGATTAGTTGCAAAAGGTTACAGTCAAATTCCAAGTATTGACAGTAATGAAGTTTTTCCCCTGTTGTGAAACATAGCTCAATTCGCAGTTTACTCAGTATTGTTGCTAGGCATGATTATGAGCTTCAACAGTCAGATTTAAAAACTGCATTCTTACTTGGATAATTAGAAGAGAATATTTATATGCATCAACCTGAGGGTTTTATCATCCCTCGAAAAAAAAACATTGTCTGTAAATTAAAGAAATCTCTTTATGGATTGAAACAGTCACCTAGGCAGTGGTATAAAATATTTGACACATTTATGCTATCTCAAGGTTTTAAAAGGTCCAATTATAATAGTTGTATCTATTTGAAAATTACTACTCATTCAGCCGTTTATTTGCTACTTTATGTCGATGATATGTTGATTGCTTCAAAAGACAAGGAAAAAATTGAAAAGGCAGTTGAGTAGAGAGTTTGAAATGAAAGATTTGGGGGATGCTAAGAAGATTCTTGGCATGGAGATATCAAGAGATAGAACTTCTGGAAAATTATACCTAAGTCAGAGTGGGTATGTTAGAAAAGTGCTTCGCCGTTTTAATATGCTTGATGTCAAGCTTGTAAGTACTCCTCCTGCTGCACATTTCAAATTGTCATCAGCCATGTGTCCACATTCAGATGAGGATATTGAGTATATGTCTAAAGTTACCTATTCTAGTGTAGTCGGCACTTATGTATGCCATGATTTGTTCGCGTCTTGATTTATCACATGCTTTGAGTGTTGTCAGTAGATTCATGGCCAATCCTGGAAGAGAGCATTGGAAAGAAGTTCAATGGATTTTCATATATCTTCATGGGACTGCAAATGCTTGTATGTAGATTGGTAAATCTAAAGATGAACTTGTTGGTTATGTGGATTCTGACTTCGCCAGTCATTTAGATAAAAGGAGATCATTAACAGGTTATGTTTTCACCATTGGTGGTTGTGTTGTGAGTTGGAAAGCAACCTTGCAGACAACCGTAGCATTATCTATTACTGAGGCCGAGTATATGGCTATTTCTGAAGCATGTGAAGAAGCTACTTGGCTGAGAGGTTTATACTTTGAGCTTTGTGGAGATACATCTTGCATTACTATATTTTCTTTTAGTTAGATTGTTATATGTCTTACGCAGAATAAAATGTTTCATGAGAGAACTAAACATATTGATGTTAGGTATCACTACATCCGAGATGTTATTGCTAAGGGTGGTGTTAAAGTTTGCAAGATAAGTACTCATGACAAACCACTGATATGATGACAAAGCCAGTTCCAATTCCTAAGTTTGAGCTTTGCTCAAGCTTGGTTGGTGTTACAGTATAGTCTTTAGGGACTATTGGAGCAAGGAAGATATTTATTTGTTGAAGGAGTTCGTTTTTTTTCTTGTAGTTCATCTTTCTACTTCAAGATGAGAATTCGTCTCAAGGTGCAAATTGTTAATTTGTGATCCGAAGTTCTCATTTGAACTTGTCCAGCTGATGCAAATCAAAAGGATCATGTAGATCCTTATTTTACTCTCACGTTGAGATATTTTTTGCCACCTCATCTAAAGGATCATGTAGATCCTTATTTTACTCTCACGTTGAGATATTTTTAGCCACCTCATCTAAAGGACTATGTAGATCCTTATTTTACTCCTTCTCTCCTTCTTTGGCTGCATGAAAGTAGAAGATAGTTTCATTGCTATTGTTTGTATGCAAGCAGCTTGTAAGAAAACTCGAGTAATTAATTAATAAAGTTTGCCTTTCTCCTATGGTTTTTCCCCCAAAGGGTTTTCCACGTTAAATATTGTGTTGCTATTATTTTTGCTTGCTTCTTTGATCATTATTTGCTAACACAACAACTGCTGTAAAAATAGCAAGAATTTGGTCTTCTTTTAACGGGTGAACTTCAAGTAAATGTTCTAAAACTAAATATATTGCGTTAGAAAGAGTTGTTGATGTAATGTGAATAAGACCCTGTAAGTTTAAGTAAGACTTAATATTTGTACTATTACTCAAATAAACTTTAAATGTTACTCTCAATAAAACACTACCTATGGAAATAGTGGATTGGAGCTCAAACTTAGCAAAGCCTCATCAAGTTCATTTTTGGAGTCTTCTAAGTAGTTAGTTTCGTGCAAACAATTAAGGACCTACAATGTTGTTGAAATATGTGTAACAAACGAGACATTACAATATATGGCTATAATAAAACCGACAATAATTATAAATGAAATCAAAGTATAGGAAAGTTATCATAGCTTGGTGAAACGGCTTCAACAATGTGAAGTGTATGTATCATTTCATATAAGCTATTGAGTTTCATGTTCATATTGTATTTATTTCAAAAATGATTAAGTATCAACTATTTGTTTACTGTTTGGCAAAGTAAAAAGCTTATCATTCATGTTTTAACAAAAAGTATAAAGCTTGGAATGTCAAAAATAAAAATATTCTATATTAAATGACAGTTAAACCAACAATGCAAACGCAGTATGAATTCCATTGTGTATCCAATCATGGCATCTGACAAACATGAAAATAAAGTATCCAACAAAAATAAGATTGTGAACAACAATATCAAATTCCATTTTTTTCACATCTCCATAAGTGCAAAAATTTGTGTCTTAATGATATTGTAATAAACTTAGCTTTGTTTGTTTAAATTGCTAAACTCTGAATTCTGTTTGTTGAATTCTACAGTTTGAATTCTGAAAGCTGACTGCTGAATTCTCAATAATCATTTGTTTGTTTGATTACATTAAGCGTTCAGAGCAAAAACAATTCGTCAGCATTCAGAAGAAGAAATAAGAAAGTAAAATGTTCTAAATGATCATGTCTGAATAAATTATATATTCTGAACACTAATGAAAAAACAAACGCAATAAAAAATAAAAATAATTAACTTTTATTTTGTATATCGTATTTTGTAATTTGTATTGTATATTCTGTATTTAAAAATAATTAACATAAATAAAATAATAACATAAACAAGTCATAGAATAATAATTTTTCCTTTTTTATGTTGCTGCTACAAGCTTTATTAAAGCATTTCTAGAGGGAAAATTCAAAAAAATGGGGGTAATCCCCATTTGATTTGTGCTTATCGCGCTATAACAAATGTTGATAACCGCGTGAGAAGCAAATTCAAGGGGGATTGTCCTCGCTTTTTTAATTGTCGCTCGCTAAATGGCAATTTGACTGCCGTTTCAGGATTAAATGACAATGTGATAGTCGTTTAGTGCAAAATAAAAAAAATAAGACGTTATGCATAACTCTAGTTGTGAAACAATCCGTCGGCGCCAAAGGTCGTGGTCTGGCAGAACTCGCAGATCCACTAGAGGAGGGGCGTTTGGACTGGGTGGGTGAGGTGTCGCTTGTCATTTAATCATCATACAAAGATGTATCTGCAGCAATATATGGCGAAGCTCAGACTGAGGCAGTGGAATGATTGGTATCTGATATCGGTAAGTGTCTCTTCCTATGCATTCACCAAATATCTCATCTTGCTCTTTGAATTTCAGTGGAACATTTACTCTAAACCTGTGGTACCTCTGCACAATACCATTGCACCATTTCTCGGGTTCGTTGAGGGAACCATGCTTTGCATCTCATTCATCCCTTGACATCTCTAGCAACATGTTTCAATCCTTCCAGTGATGCTTCAAGTTGTCTCACTTATTCTTCATCTTTGTCTCGATCCAACTGTCATTGAATCTATCGTTAAAATCCATAGCTACCACTGACAAACTTGAAATCATGCTTCCTTGTAGGCTTATGTGACTATCGCATATGCTGTTGAACGCTTTAGTGCATTCATGTGTCCAGTTTGCAATAGACGAGGACAAAGAAGCAGCAGATACACTACAACAAATATACCATATTACAACGGTGCAAAAACGTTGTAAAAGGTTTTACAACGGTGGAGCCATCGTCGTGTATTAAGAAATTGTAATATACTTACATCTTTTACAACATTTCTGCACCGTTGCAACACCGTTGTGAAATAGGGTATTTAACAACTTTTACTCGCCTTTGTAATAAATTTTATTACAACACTTTCACACCATTGTAAAATGCTTTATTACAACTTTTTTTTGCTATTGTAACTTATATACACCTTACTAATATAAAGAATTCATATATATTAATAATAATATGATTCATGTTTCAATGCAACAAATATAACTATACAGAATCATTCATATATATTAATTAACATACTATTCGATCAACATACACATAGTACATCACTAACTAAACCCGTCACAAAAAATATAACTGTTTCAAAATACATACATCGATCTAACACATAAGAAAGATAGAAGCTTTGTCCACAAAAGATATATAAGCATACCCTATGAAAGCACTCTAACTGAAGGCAATGTAATTTTTCTTCCAAGCCACGGTTGATCCAACAGCTTCTCCAATGGTAGTCATTTTGGAATTCGGCTTCCACAAGAAAGCATTAGGATCCGCCCCACATCAATCCAAACTTTTAAACCTTGCGGTCCATAGTGGAACCGCAAAAAAAAAATCATTAGAGGTGCAAGCTCATATATATTGTTATTATAACAAAAGTAAGAAGGAGAAGGAAACTATAGTGATTTGTAAATCAGAGATGAAAAGGTTGACATGCACCCACCATATAGGGATCACGTTCAAAAGCATTAGAGGTGAAAGAAATAATAAAATAAACAAAACTATCATGTAATTTGACCCTTGAAAGCAGCAAGAAATTTGGGCTAACAACATCCAAAATCTTCTTTAGGAAGTGGCTCTTCAAGGAGAGTGTTCAGTGATGTTAACACCAAGCAACAAACTTTCTTCCTAAGCCACTACAATGACAACAACATATTTTGAAACAAGATAGGAACATGTAATTCGATCAGTGCAAGCTTTATAATTCCAATTACTATTTGAATTTGCAAGGACAATGCATTTTCAAATTCTTGTGACAACTAAAATGACAGATTGAAAGTCTCTCTTGCTAAGTTGAGTTTCTAAAGAATTGAAGTGTCAAAGAACAATTGTAGTAGAGCGCAAAAGCAAAATGCAAAATCAGATAGATCAAACCGTCTATTGTCATGATGGATATTTGATTGATAAAATCTAAATGACAAAATGAAAGATTACATTTGTAAATAGGGAAGCCATCACAAACTGAGAATGGATGCTAGATGTAAAAAAAAAAATTATCCAAGCTTTAGTAAATCAAGCAAAGTAAAAATTCAAGAAAATGAATACTTATTTGTAACATGATTTTGCCATGTTATTTTATACCGTAAGTATCTAAGAAAATATGGTGCAATACCCAAAATGCTGGCAAAGAACATAACTTTCTGCAAGGACCTCCATCTGCACCCTCATTTCCAGATATCTTTTAGCCTTACTTGAGAAATAATTTATAGGAAATTAGGTAAGAAATGAGCTTAACTTCATACTAAAAGTAAGACTTCTTGAATTAAATCCGAAATGATAGAATATCAAGAAATATAGTTATAAGATGGCTTTCCCAGGTGACAGTTTTCCTTCCATGAAAGCCTGCAAGTTCAAAATACCAGTTGCATTTTTACCAACAATATAAACTTATCATACATGCAATGAAGAGATTTAGTACTAATAAACATTGAAAGAGAGTCCAGAGCAGTCAATATATTTCTTTTTTTGGTAGACAAAATACATCAGAACATCCAGAGCATAATTGTTTATCGGATTTGGTGGATATTTATTTTGGCAGCCTATGAAAGTTCAAAGATTCCACCATGACTTGCGGCGACTGTTGAGAGAGTAGATGAGGAAGAAGAAGAGACGTTGTGACCAATTGGGAATGTTCTAGTTTAACTGAAATTGATTGCTTATTCGGTTGGTTTATTTGCGTTGTTTTGTTACATGGATATGGGTTGTCCTATTCTAATCTCCAATTTGGGCTTTATGCCTAGTAAAAGAGTTAACCCGGTTTCAAAACAAAAAATTGTTTGATACTTGTCCACACAATTTTGTATTCAACCGTTTAGTGCCAAATTATGTAAATTATTTTGGAGGATTTATTTGGTAGCAAGTATAATGGATCAAGCGAGATATGCATTGGTGTTCAATGTGGGATTTGCACTTGAATTTTCACTCACATCCCTATTAAAATGCATGGGACCTGCATTTCCCTTTGTATATATGCAAGAAGAGAGAATGACTTGACTTCAAAGTTCAGATCTGAGTTTTGGTCTGTTGGACATCGCGATTGTTAAGTTAAATTCTGTATGATGTCAAAAAACAACTGCACAAAATTTTGATGCAAACATCATCATGGATACTGAATTTAAAACTCTCTATTTTTTTTCAAATTAATATACAAATTCAAGATTGTGATAATAACCGCAACATTATATGGCAGGGAGAATATGTCGGTATGATCGCAAGAGTCCAATTTCTTATAGCACCCTTTAACTCATAGCTTTTATGTTGTTCTATTGGTTGCGGACATAGCAAATTAACAATCATAGGCTGACCAGAAACATGAAGGACGGGTATTTGCCTAAAAGTATTCAAATGGTCTCTCAGGTAAATATTTCTTTGCCACATAAATAAATGGTGGTGCAACAACAAAGCAAGCAGATTGCATCACTCAAGCCTCACAACATATAACGAACAACACACGGCAGTATACTAATCATTGAATTTGGAAATGAATATATGACATCCCTAAAACTGCAAATAAAGGTGTAGCACGCAACTGGGAGAACACACTAGTGCCAGGTCAACAACGAATTACCTGGCAACACAAGATAGTGAATAGGAACACCAGATTTCAAAATAAAACAGCCCAAATACCATGAAAAATCAACATGACCATTATATATGTACGTGTGTATATATATATATTATCATTATCAACATTATTATTGAAATCAATTTCCTTGAACAAGGATTACTCATGACCAAAAAAATACTCACCTTAAAATAGTTGAAGGCGGCGCAGGAGGCAACGGGTACCGGTACTCTCGTGGGTGGCGACGCGGAAGACTGAGGCGTCGATGCGGAGCCAAGGCAGCTTCAAGTTGGTCTGAGAAGAAGGATGCGAGGACTAGATTAGAATGGCCATAGTTTGTGACTTCTAAACTTAACTGCGGGGCTTCAACGGAACAGGGCGAGTTGGAGAGGGTTTGCGGTGGCGACCAGGAGGCGAAGCGGTGGCTTCTGGTTAGATGACGTAACAATGGAGCAATTTAGGGATTTAGGAAAGGTGGTTTTTCCGGTTTGCAAGTCAGAAGAGGAGAGAGCGGATGGCATTGAGTACGGTGACGACGTGCCGATGGTTGTGTCAGTGGACGGTGGTGGAGCGACGGAGAGGCAGGTTGATTAGGGGATGGCGATTATTTCGAGAGGAAGAGAAAAAAAGATTTGAAAAAAAAAACTGATTTGGGAAAACAAATGAATTGGGGCGAAATAAATGAATGGCATATGGTGAAAATAAAAGGACGGACATGGTGAGGATCAAAACAACGAGGACATGCGTTAAACAATCTCAGAACCAAATGAACAGATGGCAACCCGCTTCTTCCAAGTTAAACAAGTGTAGAACCAAATAACAATTATTTTTTTAAGTAAATCATTTGTAATACCATGTATATACCAAAAAATAGGGTATTTGTAACAATCTGGAAAATCCGAGCCAATTAAAATTTTTTAATTTGGTTATTTTAATGAATTTGGAGTAATTGGAATAAAATATTTCAATAATATAATGAGTTAGAAATAGTGAGGCAGTTTAAAATTTTGAATTCGAACTTTGACCGAACGTACAGGATGCAAAATAAAACAGATTTTAACAAAACCAAAAATATTTAAATCGGTTTAAGACTATCTTTCTAAGAATCTGAAAAATCGGAATTTCATAACGGAAATCAAAAGTTATGACCAGTTGAATATTCAGAATGGTCGCTATAGAATAAATATAGCCCTTGAAAATAGACATTTTGCAAACGACCTCCGTTTTCGATGAAACCACTTTTGTTGGATTAGAGATGTCAAATTATTGCTAAATTTCAAAATTCATAATTTTTGGAATTAATATGTGAGCGTCGCAAAGGAAAATGTGTTTGGTTGATTTCAGTCAAATTGGATGGACAAAAAAATGGCCCTTTTTCAAACGGTCTCAGAATTCGATGAAATCAGTTTTGTTGGGACCGTATCGTCCCAACATAGCTAGATAAATTTTTTGGGAATTTTTAGAATTAGTATGTGGCCTCGGCAAATTAAAATGTATGTTCAAAATAGAATTTGAATGTTTCATATTTTAATTTGAAGAATAACTGACTGTAACAGTCGAATGGGCCTATGAAACATATTCCATTTTGTTTGGAATGGGGGTATTTAGCTAGGGGTGACAGTCGTTGTTTTTGAAATGGAGTTCGTATGGAGAAACACTAATTTTTGAAATAATATATATATCGACCAATAGAATTAATTCATTCATTAATTAAAAATATAAAAAAAATCAAAACCATCGTTATCTCCCCAGAACGATGGCGAAACCCACTTCTTCCCTTCCCCTTCATTTTCTAGCCAAACCGCTTAGAATTAGACCTCGCCCCAGTTCAATTTTTTGAATCTCATCTCCTCCTTTTCAAATTCATATAAAGTTTACCCCCTATCGTTGCTCCTACCTCGAGTTTCGCTCCTCCAAACATCCGGCCTTCAACTCGCCACCGCCACTTATTCCGGCCACCGAAGTGGGGCCCCCTTCAGGTGAACGTGCGCCTCTCGATCCTCTTCCAGGTGGAATAGCCCGATCTTGATATCGTGCAACGTATTTAAAGAAAACTGAAAACCTAGTTTTGAAGACTCTACAGAGGTAACGGCCTTTGTTTTTGAAATATAAAATAACACTTCTAAGTTTTGCAAATCGTGATTTTCAAATAAAAATCATATCTTTAACATATGTTGATGAAATTCGATGAAACATGAAACATCGGACTCATAGCGACATCATCTACATTCTAGAAGAAGCTAGAACGTGTTTCGAACTCGCTACAAATTTCAGAAGGATTAAAATCAATGTGAGATATCTAAATTCAATATGGAATGGAAATGCGTTGTATAAATTTTATGAGCAAAATATAAATTATATATGCATTGTACACCACATGTATGAGCGTTGTATAAGTTATATGAGCGATGTATAAATAATATATGCATTGTAAAAATCATATATGTGTCGAAATGGAAATGAAATATATATATATACTCCCCTCGTCCACAGACCATGGACGATATGAATTGATTGTGATTGACGTGAAATTGATTGATAATGCGAATGGTTGAAAATTGGTTGCAATGTGAATGGTTGGAAATAATTGTTTATGGTTGAAAAAATGGGAATTATTGTGGAAAATTCATATGATATGAAATTGATCTTAGATCATTTAGATAAGCCCCTTATGGAACGCCGCGCCTAAGGTAGTGCGAGGAGCCATACTCGGGACGTTGCTAGTTTTTAACCCTCTATCGTTATGTTGTCGAAATTTTCAGTAATATCTATGTGTTTGAATTATTTTCATGTATTGAATTATACTCATGTGTTGAATAAATTGTTTAGATAATAAAAATCATATTTTATTATGCGTGTGAAGTATATGATGTGTGCATGTATGAGATATTCATATGTTGAGATATTCATATGTTGAGATATTCATGCGTTGAATGACATTCATGTGTTGAATAAATTGTTTTAAAAGTAAAAAATCACATTTTTATCTAATTTATGGACTATATAAAATATTAATGTTTTAAATAAATAATTTTAACTTCAAAAATATCATTTTTATCTTATTTACGAAGTATTTAAAATATTCGTGTTTCGAATAAATTGTTTTAACGATAAAAATATCATTTTTATTATATGTATGAACTAATTAAAATATTCATATGTTAAAAAGGATTCATGTGTTGAATAAAAGGATTGAACAATAAAATTAACATTTTATTATGAATATGAAGTGATAAAAACATTCATGTGTGGAATAAATGTTCTAAATGATAAAAATATCATCTTTATCATGTATACGACTCGCTAAAAATACACATGTGTTGAAACATATTTTTGTTCGCCAAGAATAACATTTTTATCCTATGTATGAAGTGTTAAAAATAACCGCATATTGAAATAAACATTTGTTCGCTAGAAATATTATTTTTAGTTTAGTTCTGTATATATATATATATATGTATATATATGCATGTGTTGAACATGAATATGGATTAGCTGCTTAGTAAAGAATATATTTGTGTGCCTGACAAATAGGTGAACCTTAATGAGTTGGCTACGCAATTTTATTATTATATAAACTCCTGTGAATACCATTGGATGCGGATTGCTTGTTATTCTGTGTGAAATAATAAACGTCGCCATAGGATAGTAGCAATTAATTTTGAACTACACTACATGGCATACTTCTTGAAGATAGCATACCCTATCATATACCACATAATCATTTGGAGCTTATGTGACGAGGTGGAAGATTTACCACACAAGCGAGAGGATTGTATGGCGATGACTATATTTCAGGTTCAACTGAAGACTGAGATGGACTATACAAAATATAACGATAAATTGCCAGATAATAAAAACCCCACACGGGTCTGGAGATGACAATAAACACGTCTATCTGGTCATTAAGGCACAAAAATCATTTATAGGGTGACGAGAATTTATTCTCTGGAGTTATGATCCATACACACTCCCTTGTGGACAGCGGAATATATCACTTTAAATATGTGCATGCTTTTTAGGATTTATTGGGTGTCTACTACGGCCCAATAAATTTCCAAACCCCTCCCCGTACAAAGTAGGTTATGGCGAAATTTTCGGAAAATTTAAAGGCGTTAGTGAAATATTTGAAGTGAAAAACGATATGGAAATCATCGAATGAATTATATATATATATATATATAAATTAAATAAACGAATCGCGCAACTGCAGTTCGTGTTTTGGAATCGTAATTTTAAACGATTATATAGAGAAATCTGACCATCAGATTTCCCCGAAACTGGAACCATTGGGTTCGCCTTGGAAAAGTCTTTCCAACGATATAAAGTTTGTTAAAATCCAACGGTTGGATTTTATGAAATGTTTAATTCAAATCTAAATAAAAATAGTGCCATAATGAATTATATTTATACATATATATAAATATAAATTAAAAAAATGAATTTCGACGCTGTAGTTCATATTTTGAAGTTGTAACTGTAAATGATTATATCGAGAGATCCGACCGTCGAATTCTCCTGAAACTGGAACTGTTGGGTTCGCTTTGGAGAGATCTTTCCAATGGAATCAACTTCGTTAAGATCCGATGGTTAGATTTTGAGAAATATATAAATCAAAATTAGAGAAAAACAGTGCTAGGGCCACGTTATGGTCTGAAACGTCATTTAATTAAATGGCGCTATATTTTAAGTAAATAAAAATAGCGATATATCGTTATAAAATATTATAGGCGGTATGGAATGGAAACAAACTGATTCTACTTGGTTTGCTTGACATTTGATGGTTGAATGTGTTTGACATTAAAAATTATATAAAGAACCGAAATGTGGATGTCGAGTAATTTAACCATGGGCAGAATTGATTTGAATTCTAATATACGTGAATTATTTGAAAAGGTCGAGTTAATGCTCATTTCAAATAATTGATCGATGAATAAATGTCGAAGATATGAAGACGGTGCAAGACCGGTGATCTTCACATCATGTAGATTACTACTGATGCCTTTGAGATGGGTAGCTCCCTTGACAAGGTTATAGTGGTAGTGGTCTAGATGTACTTGTTGATTGTCTGGATATGTGAGGGCCTCTCTCCTGTATTGGACATACGGGAGCAGGAATAAGGTGCCTCAGGTTTCGTTCAGACCCAGAACGGACTTGTAAATGGATGTGTGTCTGACATTTATTCTGTGTTGTATTCGTTGATCTCTACTAAATATACATCTGTTTGGCGGCGGAGGATTTATTCTCTTGCTTAGCTCCCTTCTCTGAGACATACGAGCTCAGAGGTTGTATATCGGTAGACATCAGTGGTATGGTGTGGATTGACAGCGTGGCATGCAAAGATGCAAATGATCAAGGCTTTTGTTGAAAATAAGTGTGATGACCCGCATTGGCAGAGGTATTATAATTAATTTATTTAATTATTGAAATGGTGGTTTAGAGAATTTAATGGTTGTGGAATTTAATAATGATGAATATTTAATTAAAATAATAAATTAAATAATATATTTAATTCTGAAATAATCAGAATTGGCTGAAATGGCGATATGGTGTGAACTGGATCATTTGTGATATTTAATTCAGTTTAGAATTGAATTATAATAACGAATATATTATATAAACGACAGTTGAACATATAAATTATAATATAATTATAATCGAGCTCGAAATGGCGTTGCAGTTCGTAAATTGGCGATTTGAACTTCAACTGAATGTACAGGATTCGTTTTTAGCTGGATTTCTGTGAAACAAGAAACGTGTGGAGCTGGTGGAGTATATCTTTCTAGTGGAAGAGAAAAATCGGGATTTCATCGTGTAAATTTTGAGATACGTCCAAATCAAATTTTATAAAAGCCGCTGTGGAATTCCTTTAAAATTTATAAAGGAATTATTTATATTTTAAAAAGGGATTTCAATATAAATCGAATATCGGGTGGACCCAGATTTGAAATATCAAGTTATAAATCCCAGTAGAGTCGTATGGTATTCCACTGTGAATATATACGATAATATTTATTTTTAAATATTAAATTTAATTATATTTAAATATATTTATATATTTAAATGGGTCATCCAGAGCTTTAAAAAGTAGCCAGTTTTGCAAACGAAGTCGGAATTCGATGAAACTAATTTTGTTGGATCCGCAATGTCAGATAGTTGTTAGATTTCCAGTTTCGTGATTTTTAGGGTCACTGTGTGGTCGTACGGATTTTTAGAGTGAAAAACAGTCAGTATTTTGACGGTTAAAAATACACTGTGTGAGCAAACGAAGTCGGAATTCGACGAAACCAGTTTCGTTGGGTCCGTTATGTCAAACTCTAGTGGCTTTCTTTTTTTTTGGGCATTGTATGTGATCACAGGGATTTTTAAGGATGAGCAGAAATAGCATTGCAATAGAAATCAATAAAATAAAAAGGGTAAAATATCTCCAACCCGTTCTAAGGCCTAGGACAGGCCACGCGTTCATCATTCTCAGCCACACCCTTAAGCTATAAATGCAAAAAAACTCTATTTCCTCCAACACAAACAAAAACCGCAACAAAGAAATCAGAAAGAAAAATCAAATCAGAAAAATTCCTATAAATTATAGGATTTATGTATTTGGATTCACACAAGCCAGTTCTACGTATTGCTTGAGTCTGGTGAGGGGCGGTTGTATTTTCTGAAACCCAAAGTTTAGCAGCGAATGCTAGGGCTGCGATAATCTGGAAGTATAAGTATTGGTTCGCAAAACGAAGGTGATATTTGCGTTTAGCTTGGGGTAACACCTGTTTGCAAATGTTCAGAGGATTGCGTTATGATTTTGTTTGGAGGTTGCACAGTAACAGCACGGAAAGGTATGAAGTCGCAAGTAGGCCCTGGTGATCGAGTTCCTTAATTTAGTGTTGGGGTGATTCAGGGATTGGAGAGAAGAGCTTCGGTGGTTTCAAATTGGTGAACGATGAAGGAATGGAGGAGATGGAAATCAAAAGCGTCGGCCATGTTTTGGAGGAAGCTGGAAGCGACGGGGAAGAAGGATTTGTTAAGGGCGGGTTTGGGCTTTGAAAATGGGGTTGGGCCGATCAAGGGAAATGGGTAAAAGCCCATATGCTAATATAAGTTTAATTCAAATTTTATATTGTATTAACTTTAAAAATGTATAACTTTCTCCTACGATATCAGAATCCAAAAAAACAAGATCCGACAGGATCGTATGGACGGACACTACCCGATGGAGCTGACGGAAAGTGAATTGGTTTCCATTACTATTTATAACGAAATAAATTGTCCGTCTGAATCAAGAGATGGTTATCGTTATTAATGATGATCGTCCAATGTGAGTAAATCTCACTAACTCTGAACAGTTTATAATTTCATGTTGTATTTTTAGAACTGTTAGAAATTGGCTGATTGACTGTGTGTTAACCGATTGATTGAAATGCTAGTTAGTTAGTTGAAATTATATATATATATATGTATAGATTCTATTTATCAGAATAATCCGTACTGAACTGAAATTGATGTTGATTTTATTATGTAACATCTGTGGATGCAGGGGAACAGGTTGGAGGAATCCAACTGGATTCCTCAACATTTATTTTACTGTGATTCATATATGGTGATATATGATGTGATATATAATCTGTTGTTGATTATGTGTGTTTGGGCGATATTTATCTTTGTTATATGGTATGTTAAATACCATAAGAAATACTGGATGTGGGAAAGGCGATTTTCAAAGTGTATTTTGAAAATGAATTATTTATATATAATCGATGGGTTTTATATAGAAAAGGAAAATGTTTTTTATAAAAGAAAATAATTATAAAATCGAATAAATAGAATAGAATAAAAGGAAATATTTATTTGTTAAATAAATAGAATAGATATAAAAGGAAATATTATTGGTTAGAATAAATAGGATAGATAAAAGAAATATTTACTTGTTAAATAAATAGAATTATTAAAAGGGATTATTTATTCAGGGAATAAATTAATCAAATGAGTTATTTAAACCAGATTTGTCAAATGAGTTAGTTAAACCAGTTGTCAAATGAGTTAGTTAAACCAGTTGTCAAATGAGTTAGTTAAACCATATTTGTCAAATGAGTTAGTTAAACCAAATTTGTCAAATGAGTTAGTCAAACCAAGTTAAATGAGTTGATCAAACCAAGTTGATCGAGTTAGTTATACTAGTTAACCCAAAGGGGTTAGTCGAAGTTAGTTAACCCAAAGGAGTTAGTCGAAGTAGTTAATCCAAAGGAGTTAGTCGAAGTTAGTTAACCCAAAGGAGTTAGTCGAAGTAGTTAATCCAAAGGAGTTAGTCGAAGTTAGTTAATCCAAAGGAGTTAGTCGAAGTGAGTTAAATCCAAAGGAGTTAGTCGAAGTAGTTAATCCAAAGGAGTTAGTCGAAGTTAGTTAACCTAAAGGAGTTAGTCGAAGTTAGTTAACCCAAAGGAGTTAGTCGAAGTAAATTAATCTAAAGGAGTTAGTCGAATCGAGTTGGTCGAACCAAGTTAGTCGAGCCTAGTTAATCGAATCGAGTTGAGTTAATCAAGTAAGTAAATCAAGTTGAGTTAGTCAAGATGAGTTAATCAAACCGAGGTAATCCAAATGAGATAATCGAATATGAGTTATTCGAAGTGCGATATCGAATATGGTTTATTCGAAAGGAGATATCGGATATAGTTTATTCGAAATGAGTTATTCGAATATAGTTTATTCGAAAGGAATTCATCAAAAAGGATTATTCGAGAAGAATTTATCAAATAAAGTTAATCGGTTAAAGTGAATGCAATAAGGTAAATCGAATAGAGTAAATCAAATAGAGTTAATCGAATAGAGCTAATCAACAAAGGAGCTAATCGAATATAGTTATTCGAAAAGAAAGGTTAAGTAAGGAAGTTAGTTAAAGAAATATAAAGTGAACTTTGCCTATTTCAAAGTTAGAAATGTTGTTCAGTTAAGGTCTGAGAGGTAGTTCTACCCCAACTTGATTGGCTTCGTTTTTAACTAAGGAATGGTTAAGGTTCAGCAGAAAAGGATGGTTAAGTGAATTTAGTGATTAAAGGAAATGGTTTGAGTTGGCATAGCGATGTTTTATCTAAACATCTGTTTAATCCAAACGTAGGAGTTTTTGGAAATGTTTTCCCAAACAAGAATCAGAAATGTTTTCTAATACAGAAAACAAGAAATGGAAATGTCCCCAATGTAAATAACGTATATTTTCTAAATTTAGAAAATAGCAAATGTTGAATATAGGGAAACAGGAGATGAAAAATGAACTAAGGAGATAAATGTTAAATGATGTGTGATCGATATAAATTTCCATCTGGAAATAGTATCGTAGTTTGCACACCTGTTTTTCTTTGATAGTTAAATCACTGACTATCGAAGTTTTGACCATTTTAACGTTGTTAATATGGAGAGACCGGTTGGATTATTATCTAAAGAACCACTCTGTATTGGATAAGCATTGCGAATCATATATGCCAAAGATAATTGAAGACGGAGTAAAGCGCAAGGGCTATTGTATAAGTCTTAGATAACAGTGTCTAAGATGGATGTATTGAATAGTGCCTTCGGTTCATCCTGTTCCTGGATGACTTGTATGGACGGATGTTTGACAGAGTATTTCCAGACGATCACGTATATTGATTTCTCCAACCATACCAAGAGTGGAAGCGGAGAAGGGAACTTCTCTTAGCTAAAACATAATGTATGGTTGAGGACGTCAAATCGATGATTTGATGGATTTGACAATGTGGCATTCAAAGTGAATCTGATGTGATGATGAAGCGTAACCTCAAGCCTCATCGACCGGTAAATGACAGAAATCGGGCAGGCAGCATGGCTAAGTCGGTCGCACCGAAGTAGGGTGTATAATCACCTGATCTAGAGTTTCATTTACTTCTAAAAATCTATTGTTGATGCTGTCCCATTCGGGAAACGGTTGCTGATCCCAACCATTGGTGATATACATTCGATACACTCAAGCGAAATGAGTGGTCGGTCATGTGTGGCCGGGTTGCAAGATGTTCTTGTTGAATCCAGTGTATTCCTTTCTAGAGATACACTAGCGAAAGGTGGTTCCATACCTTGTCATAGTTGGAAATCCATTACCCAATACATGCTTGCGGTTTTGATTGTATATTATATATGTAGAACGTGAGATGAAAGCGTTTCTGTTAGATGATTATTATATTGTGGTTGACAGACATTATTATAATATCAAAAGGTTTTTGATATAAAGATAATTTGGATTCTCATAAGGGAAAAACCCGTTCCGTTATACGGCGTGGTCTTATGAGATATCGTTTACCTGTTCAAACTGTTTTACTCATACCAGTCCCATGACTGACCCGGAGTTTATTTGTTTGTTTTCCCTAAACTCTTGGGTGCCTAAATTTGTACGTGCAGTCAAGTAGTCGGGATTTACAGATATACTGGAAGAGGTGGAGCAGGAGGCTTCAGGATCATATAATTATAGTTTATTTCCGCTGTGTTGTAAGTGTTGTACTTTGATAATGATGTATATTCAAATACAAATGTATATTTCAAAGTTATGTTACATATATTATATGTTATTCGTTCTGCTGTGAGATTCGTGTTACTCTGATGTTGTGTTCTTCTTTTTCTTCTATTCTAAGTTTCTATCTTGTCTTTCCTCACCATCTGTTTTCTTTCTATTAATTTCCTGATTTTAAGTGTAATTTGGGGTTGGACTTGTGTTTTTGGTCAGCTCAAATTGGACCAGATTTTCGGGTCATTACAGTTGGTATCAGAGCTTAAGGTTAAGTGAATTACCTTGGCTCTGTGGCGTGACTCGGTAGAGATAGGGTTAGTAATACCCTAGATTGAGTTGAGTGTATATATACGAGTGAGCGTATTTGTTAGGGATATAAAAATTTGTTTTATATTGTGGAGATTTATTGGTTGAGTTGTTTATGGGTTCTGGTCGATCAGTTTGATCCACTGTATCAGTAGGAGTTTATAAACACTCGAATACGGTGGATCGTCATGATATTTTTTGAAAAGAGGTAAATGAAAATAATTTTACCCAACGTATATTTTGATATATATTGCTTGTTATTATAATCGAGTAAGATTATAAATTAAATGTTTATGTAAATAACCAATCAGAATTCATATAATTGAAATATGTGAAATCAGATGAGTTAAATCTGAAATTTAAGCCAGAAATTGAATTAAAATTTGGGAGAATTGGATAAGTGTTTGTAAATGGATTTGGATTAAAAATAAGGAAAATTTAAGATCGTGGGTGATTTTAAATTGTTTTACAAGCAGTATGAATTATATTTTGAAATGAATTTCAAAGTGGAAATGTTTATAAATGGTTTTATAGTATTGAACTCACTTCGATCGCTGGAAAATAGATTCCGATGATGACAGCTGTAACGACCCAGAAAATCTGAACCAATTTAAAAATTTTAAATTGGCTAAAATAATGGATTTTAAGTATTTAAAATAAATATTTTAAATAATAGCAATGAAAACTGAGTTTGAATCGACAATTGAAAATGAATATAATTAATTCGAATTATAAACAAAGCCTGAAATGGCGCTGCAGTTTCAAAAATTGAATTCAAACTTTGTCGGGCTGTACCGGGTGCAAAACAAAACGGATTCGAGTGAAACAAAAAATATTTAAATCTGTTAGTGAATACCTTTCTAACGAATCTGAAAAATCGAATTTTCATAGCGGAAAGCAAAAGTTATGGCTATATGAATTTTCAAAAAAGTCGCTATGGAATTTATATAGCCCGTGAAATTGGCCATTTTGCATACGACCTCGGAGTTCGACGAAACCACTTTTGTTGGATCCGGGATTTGATGTTATGGATAGGTTTCAAATTTCATAATTTTTGAAGCTAGTATGTGAGCGTGGCAAAGGAAAACGTGTTTTGATCAATTACAGTTAAATTGGATCAACCAGAAATGGGCCTTTTTGCAAACGGTCTCAGAATTCGACGAAACTAGTTTTGTTGGGACCGTATCGTCAAAACATAGCCAGATTTATTTTTCTGGAATTTTTCGAATCAGTTTGTGGCCCTGGCAAATTGAAATGTACGTTCAAATTGAATATTGAATGTTATATATTTTAATTTGAAGGAAAACTGACTGAAACAGTCGAATGGGCCTACGAAACATATCCCATTGTGTTCGGAATGGGGGTAAAAAGGTAGGGACGACAGTCGTTGGGTTTAGATTAGTGGTCGGGTTAGAAAAACCCTTTAAAACCCACCGACCAATCAGAATTTAAATAAAAAAAAAGGAAAAATCCTTTCTCTCTCCCCGTAACAGCCGATAGACGGCGAAAACCCTTCCCGCCGTTCCCATCCACTTTCTGACCAAACCAGGCAAAATTAGCCCCTCCTCCAGTTGAAGATTTTGAAGAGCTCGAGAAGATCTTCAAATCCATATATTGTTTGTATTTTTTCGTTCGACATCAGAGATATATCGAGCTCGAAAGTTCCGAGCTTCCAACCGCCGCAGCCACTTCCTGCCCGCGTCGAACTGGCCAACTCCCCCCGGTGCCTGAGCGCCTCTCCTCCCCCTTCGACACTGCGTAGCCCGATCGTTCTATCGATTCACGGATTTCACGAAATCGCGTGACCTAGTTTTGAACATTTCAGAAAGGTATACGGCTATATATATTTTCAAAAGTTTTAACACCTTTGAACCGTTGCAAACTTTGAAAAATCATATCTTTTTCGTTTCTTGACGAAATTCGATGAAATAGGAAACATCGTGACCGTGTGGACGTCTTCTACATTCAGAAGAGACCGCGTATTTTTCTGAGCCTTCTGCTATTTTTGGTGGAGTAGAACCCAATGTGAGATTTCTAATTTATAAATGATATGAAAAACGACGATGTATAAATTATATAGTCGATGTATGAGTTATATAAACGTTGTACACCTCTTGTATAAGCGTTGTATAAGTTGTACGTTCGATGTATAAGTTGTATATGCGTTGTAAAAATTATATATGTGTTGAAATAGAAGTGAATTGCTATATACAAATATATATATATATATATATATATATATATATGCCCCTCGTCCACAAACCATGGACGATATTTATTGGTTGTGATTGGTGTGAAAATTGATTGATAGCGAATGGTTGATTGGGATTGTTTTTGGTTGACATTGATTGATTGTGGTTGAAAAATACCCATTTGTGGTTGAGAAATATTTGGTTGAAACCACATAGGATTAGTTTGTGGAAATGAAATAAATATATACATGCCGCCTTCTTGCGAACTAGATGCATGATCCCCATTGTCAAAAACCGCGAGGTTTTAAGGTAGAGCGAGGAGCCGTACTAGGGACGGTCCCGGTTTAAACTACCCTGCCGTTATGCTATCGAAATTTTGAATAATATTCATGTGTTTGAATTATTTTCATTTGTTGAAACTATATTTATTCGTTGAATAGAAAACCTTCATGTGTTGAGTCGATATTCATTTGTTGAATTGAAATTCATGTATTGAACGGTATTCGTGTTTTAAATATAAAAATCACATTTTTATCTATATCTATAAACTTTAGAAGACCTTCATGTGTTGAGTCGATATTCATTCGTTGAATTGGAATTCATGTGTTGAACGGTTTTCGTGTTTTAAATATAAAAATCACATTTTTATTTATATCTATAAACTATAGAAGACCTTCATGTGTTGACTCGATATTCATTCGTTGAATTGAAATTCATGTGTTGAACGGTATTCGTGTTTTAAATATAAAAATCACATTTTTATCTATATCTATAAACTATAGAAGACCTTCATGTGTTGAGTCGATATTCATTCGTTGAGTTGAAATTCATGTGTTGAATGGTATTCGTGTTTTAAATATAAAATCACATTTTTATCTATATATATATAAACTATAGAAAACCTTCATGTGTTGAATCGATATTCATTCGTTGAATTGAAATTCATGTGTTGAACGGTATTCGTGTTTTAAATATAAAAATCACATTTTTATCTATATATATAAACTATAGAAAACCTTCACGTGTTGAATCGATATTCATTCGTTGAATAGAAATTCATGTGTTGAATGGTATTCATATTTTGAAATAAATTATTTTATAATAAAAAACACCTTTTTATCATCTATATGAACTATGTAAAATGACCTTGTTTCAAAAGAAATTGTTTTATAATAAAAATCCTATTTTTATTACCTATATGAACTATATAAAATAATAGTGTTTTGAAATGAATTGTTTTACAATAAAAATCACATTTTTATTATATACATGAATTGTTAAATATAGTGAAGTGTTGAAATAGAAGTCAGTTAGATAAAAATATCATTTTTATCAAATGTATGAAAAGAATGTAGCTTTGAAATCGAAGAATCGATATATATATATATATATATATATATATATATATATAGAATTAAAATATATCGAATAACGACGCTGCAGTTCATATTTTGAAACAGTGATTTCAAACGATTATACCGGGAGATCCGACCATCGGATTTTCCTGAAATCGCAACCGTTGGGTTCGCCTTGGAAATATCTTTCCAACGGCACCAACTTTGTAAAAATCCAACGGTTGGATTGTCTGGAATGTTTAATTCAAATCTGAAGAAAAACAGTGCCAGAATCGATTATATTTATATATAGATATATAAATATAATTATATTTAATCGAATAACGACGCTGTAGTTCGTATTTTGAAATCGAAACTTCAAACGATTATACCGGGAGATCCGACCGTCGGATTTTCCCGAAACTGGAACCGTTGGATTTGTTTTGAAAAGACCTGTCTAATGATGTAAATTTTCAGAAGATCCAACAGTTAGATTTTCAGATATGTGTAAATCAAATCTGAAGAAAAACAGCGCCACGGCCGCGTTATGGCCCGAAGTGTCGTTTTGAATATATTGTCTATTTTAAAATAAATAAAAATAGCGATAAATCGTTATAAAATATTATAAATGATATGGATGTGATTTAGAAATTAACTGAAGGTTGGCTAAGTCGAATGGTTTCCTTGGTGTTGATCTGATGTTGGTTTCGGCCTTCGGGGTTAATATTTGGGAAATCGTTCTCTTACCGATTGACAGTTAGTGACTGATGAATTGAAATGATGCGTGTGTATGTTAGTGTTGCACTTGTTTATTATATACGCGAGTTGCTCAGAAAGACCGGGTTTATCCCATTCTGAATAACTGAATCGACGATAAGAAATCGAAGATGAAGACGGTGGTCGAAGACCAGAGATCTTCACCTCGTTTGGATGGTAACCGAGGTCCTGATTGGGAGGCATCCCGAAATATGGATAATGAGTGGCGATCGTCCAGACGTACGTGGTGATCGATGGGTTTGCGAGGTATTTAGTGCCTCCGGTTTCATTCAGACCCAGAACGGACTTGTAAATGGACTGTGTGTTTGACATTGGACTTTATTCTGTGTTGATTGATCTCTATTAAATATACATCTGTTTGGCGGTGGAGAATTTATTCTTTTGCTTAACGCCCTTCTCTGAAACGCACGAGCTCAGAGGTTGTATATCGATGGACATCAGTCGCATGGCATGAACTGCTAGTTTGGCATGCTTGAGTGGCAAATGATCAGGGCTTCTGTTGAAAAGCAAAGTCTTGTGGAGATGATCAAAGCACCGCCTGTGTGGCGTAGCTTTGTGTATAACGTGAATTCGCGAGCCTCACACCCCGGTATGAACCAGAAACGGGAGAGGACATTAGGGAGGGCATGCGTTTCCTTCTAGCTAGAAGTGGCGTCATTGGTTTTACACGCCCTGATGACTTTGACTTATGTGGTTGTTGCTGTTGCGAGGCGCCTCGGTTTGATCGGACGATCCGGGTCCGATGGAGTCATTTGTTGGCTCACCTACGCCCCATAGGGAGGGGAAACGCATTGTTCAGGAATTTTAATCCACATCGGTGGACCGGCCCTGACGATCCAAAGGCTTGACTGAGTACTTGCCTGAGGGGCGGGCTAGAGCGTCTCGAAATCGGTAAGGACTATCTTTTGCCTTGGTTCATGATGGAAATCCAATTTCCAATCCGACATCGTGCGGTTTTGATTGTACATATATATGGCGACATGATATATGGTACCCATGCCGTCTATGATTGATAGTTATGATTCGAAATTGTTTTTGAAACATGTAAACACTAGTAATAATATCAATTGCTTTTGTTTTATTCATATCAACCATATTTTGGCCATTATAAGGTAAAACTCTATCCTCCGGTTTGCGTTGCATTATGTGATGGGAACTGAGTCTTATAATGGCTTCATTTTTATAAAAAGCATCGCGATGTTTAAAAGAATGATTTGTTTTAAAGCACTGGCAATCCAATGGAGTAAACCCGTTCCACGAAAGTGGCGTGGTCCTGTGATTAGCCATATTTGAAATGTGTTGAGTAGATTTCTCATACCAGTCCCATGACTGACTTGTAGTTTGTTTCACTTTCAAACTCGGGTGCCCCTTTTTCTACACGGGCAGCCTTGTATTCAGGTTTAGCTGGTTCTTTCTGGATATCTGGAGATGAAGATGGATTCTATCATTTATCTCTTTTTATGCTGTTCAACTCCTATTGTACATTATGTTTGTTTTCCGCTGTAGACATATATGAATAGTTGAACTGTATTTGTACTAAGTATGATCCTGTATACTGTGTAACTCTGATGATTACTTTTATCCAGTATATTCTATTATTCATTATCTGGTGTATTTATTTATTTCTGTTCTGCTATTATCTGTTTATGTGTTATATTCCACGGATTACCCTTACCACCGTCAGAACGAGGTTTGGGGTCGTCTCATTTGGTATCAGAGCTTTGGTTAAGCTTAGTGTTGGAATATAACATATTAACGAACTCGTCGGAAATAGAACCAGAAGTGTTCTAGGACGGGTAACTCATTACAGATAGGATCAGTAATATCCTAGTATGAGTAAAAGCAGAATGGAATTACACCTCGATAGACACACTTACATTTGAAGTATGTGTTTCTATATTTTAAATTATCTTTTCTGTGACCTGACACTTGATCTGCTAATTGCAGAAGTGCTAGAAAAATGAGTGTCAGAAACAGGAGAAATGCAGAACCCGATCTAGAGGCTCTATTAAAGAGATATCGAAATCTGAATGGAGCACAGTTCTCGGGCAATGAATCTATTATTCAAACTCAAGCTTGGGTGAGCTCTGGAGAAAGAATATTTGAGCGTATCCAGTTGAGAGATGATCAGAAAAGATTAGTAGCCTCTTGGGCGCTCAAAGAAGAAGCTTTAATCTGGTGGGAAACAATCATCAAAGATAATCCAGAGGGTGATATCACTTGGGACAGATTCAAAGAGATTTTCCTAGAAAGATTTACTCCTCCTGAAGCGACGGAGCGATTATGTGATGAATTTTCTTATCTAATACAAGGTGATATGACCATCCCAGAATATCATAAGAAATTCAACGAACTTGCTCACTTTGCTCCTCATCTGATTCAAGATCCAAAGAGGAAGAATCTGAGATTTATTCATGGCCTGCAAAGAAAATATCAGAACAGTGTAATGAGGAATGTGAAACTTCCTTTCTCTGAAATGATTTATATGGCTTATCAGTATAAAGATCTCCATAAGAAAGGTATGTTGTGCGACGAAGAGGAAGCCTATCCTAGTAACAAAGAAGAGTCAGAAACTGATATTGCAGAAGCCAGTACGAAGTCTGAGGTCAATAAGAAGCCCAGTGCCAAGAGAAAAAGGGCTGAATCTGAGAACGAACGAATAACGACCGCCAGTGCTCAAGCTGTAATAGAAAAGGACATTTGGCGATAAGTTGCAAATCTTGGAACAAACGAAGAAAAAGTGGATCTAAGCTCACTAAGAAACAAAAGAACCCACATGGGGAAAGGAGATGCCATAAGTGCCGCCAAGCAGGTCATTTTGCACGGGAGTGCCAACTCTCAAAGAAATCTGAAGCAGTACATATAAATGAATTAGCAGAGACTTCCGAGCCCTCAGCTAGTCAAGAAAGGGCTGATGTTTTAGAAGGCACGCTCAATGTTAAGAACATTCCAGTTAAAGTACTATTTGATACTGGCGCATCATGAAGCTTTATTGCAAAGAGTGCAGTCAAGAAGTTGGATTTGAAATTGGAGAAGCTCAAGGAACCAATGACTGTCCAGAATCCGGTTGGGGGTTCCATCGGTCTCAGTTGGGTTTGTGGGGTGCCTGTCTCTTTTTCCTGCTATAAATTCCCTACTATCTATGTCGTCATGAATTTTAATGAATTCGATCTTATTCTGGGATTGGATTGGCTAACCAAACATGAAACAGAGGTTAGATGCGCCGAGAGAGTTGTTAGGGCTAAGACTAAATCAGGGAATTATATAACCATACCGTGTGAAGGTCAGAAATCTAATAGAAAAGACTTCTGGACAGCTTTGAATGTTTCTCCAGCCCAAATAGAAAATATCCCTGAAGTTACAGAGAATATTCCTGACCTCATCAAAGAAATTCCTGTCATCAAACACTATGCGGATGTGTTCAAAGAAGTTGTTCTTACCTCCGCAGAGGGAAATAGATTTCAAGATCGCTTTGATTCCCAATGCAAGGCCGGTAGTTCACGCTATTCGAAGAATGTCCTTGAAAGAGAAAGAAGAACTTGACAATCAAACACGACAGCTAGTATGGAAGGGTCTGATCAGGCCTAGTTTCTCTGATTGGGGTGCAGCAGTGGTGTTTGTCCCAAAATCTGACGGTACTCTACGGCTATGTGTGGATTATGGTGATCTGAACAAACAGATAATAAAGAACAAATATCCATTGCCGCGGATTGATGATTTGTTGGATCGATTAAATGGCGCACAAGTATTTTCACTAATGGACCTAGCTACAGGCTTCCATCAACTTCGTATCGCCGAGGAGTGTGTTCCTTTGACAGCATTCAGAGGTCCCGACTTATTCTACGAGTGGTTAGTAATGCCATTCGTCTTATGTAAAGCTCCAGCCTATTTCGTCGATCTGATATAACAACAGCTACCAGGCGAGTCCGACAATGTCGCCATTCGAAGCATTGTATGGTAGACCGTGCCGATCTCCTGCTTGTTGGGTCGAACCCGGTAGTAGACTTGTGTTGGGTCCTGATATGATCCGAGAAGCCGCCGACAAAGTCAATTTTATTAAGAAGCGATTACTCGCCGCTCAAAGCCGACAAAAGAGCTATGCCGATAGGAGAAGAAGAGATATATCCTTTGTTGTTGGCGACTATGTATATCTGAAAGTATCGCCGATGAGAGGAGTAATCCGGTTCGGTAAAACGGGGAAATTGGCGCCCAAATTCATTGGTCCGTTTCCTATTCTGGAACGGATCGGAACTCTCACTTATAGGGTTAAATTGCCTGATTGGTTGCCTGGAGTCCATGATGTATTTCATATATCTCAACTTCGAAAGCACGTTCATGATCTAGACTTGATCGTGGAAGAAGCAGCTCAACAAGATATTGAAATTACCCCTGAATTAGCTGTGAGACGAGAGCCGCTAAAGATCATCGGCAAAGAGACCAAAGAACTGAGGAACAAGAAGGTTCACTTAGTCAAAGTGCAATGGAGTAGAGATCCGCGAGATTGTACTTGGGAAACTGAGGAGAGCATTCAGAAAGCCTATCCCAGATGCCGAGTAGATATCTCTGATTGACTCCGGTGCAAGGTACATTTATCATACTTTGCATTACCAATTAGTTCTCTACTCAGTTGTTATTTTCTTTCCATTGATGTGCACTTTTAATTCTATCATCTGAATGATTTTAAAAGAATATAGAAATTGATCTGTATGATTTTAAAAAAAAAAGCTAAAAACAATTGAATTGATTGTTTGTGTTGTGTGATAGTAAATTTGATTAATTGAATTATTGAAACAATAGTTAATTTAATCAACAATAGAATAATGGTAGAATTTATTCATTTAAATCACACATTGAACTGATTAAAAATAGATAGAAATATATATATGTGTGCGTTATATATGTTTGAACAGGTAAATGGATTAGTTGTTGAGTAAAGATTTTATTTGTGTGCCCGACAAATAGGTAAACCTTAATGAGTTGGATGCGAAATATTATTATATCAACTCCTGTGAATGCCATTGGATGTGGAGTGCGGGTTTTTCTATGTGAAATAATAAACGTCTCCATAGGATAGTAACAATTAATTTTGAACTACATTACATGGCATACTTATGAAGATAGGCATACTTCATCATATACCACATAAGCATTTGGAGCTTGTGTGACGAGGTGGAAGATTTACCATACGACCGAGAGGCTTGTATGGCAATGAATATATTTTACAGGTTGAACTGATGACTGATATGGACTATTTAAATTGTGAAGATAAAATTGCCAGATTAATAAAAACTCCACACGGGTCTGGAGTTGACAATAATCACGTCTCTCTAGTTACTAGATACGGCACATGGACTATTTATTTCCTACACGGGACGAGGTGACGAGGATTTATCCTCTGTAGCATTTAAAATACACACTCCCTCAGGCTTTGACAGGGTGACGAGAATTTATTCTCTGGAGTTATTATCAATACACGCTCCCCTGTAAACACCAGAATATATCACTATAAATATGTGTAGGCTTATTAGGATTTATTGGGTACCTAATACGGCCCAATAAATTTCCAAACCTCTCTCCGTACAAAGGAGGTTATGGCGAAATTTTTCGAAAATTCCGGGTGTTAGCCAAATTTTTGAAGAATTTGAAAATTCTCAGAAACTGAAAAGTTGGAGAATTGAAGCCAGATAGAACGTAGAGTTGATTAATCAAACCACTTTCGACTTTGTTCCTTTTCGGGGACGAAAAGTTTTAAGTGGGGGAGATTGTAACGACCCAGAAAATTTGAACCAATTTAAAAAATTTAAATTGGCTAAAATAATGGATTTTAAATATTTAAAATAAATATTTTAAATAATAGCAAAGAAAACTGAGTTTGAATCGACAATTGAAAACAAATATAATTAATTCGAATTATAAACAAAGCCTGAAATGGTGCTGCAGTTTCAAAAATTGAATTGAAACTTTGTCGGGCTGTACCGGGTGCAAAACAAAACGGATTTGAGTGAAAGCAAAAATATTTAAATCTGTTAGTGAATACCTTTCTAATGAATCTGAAAAATCGAATTTTCATAGCGGAAAGCAAAAGTTATGGCCAAATGATTTTTCAGAAAAGTCACTATGGAATTTATATAGCCCGTGAAATTGGCCATTTTGCATACGACCTCGGAATTCGACGAAACCACTTTTGTTGGATCCGGGATGTGAAGTTATGGCTAGGTTTCAAATTTCATAATTTTTGAAGCTAGTATGTGAGCGTGGTAAAGGAAAACGTGTTTTGATCAATTACAGTTAAATTGGATCGACCAGAAATGGGCCTTTTTGCAAACGTTCTCAGAATTCGACGAAACTAGTTTTGTTGGGACCGTATCGTCAAAACATAGCCAGATTTATTTTTATGGAATTTTTCGAATCAGTTTGTGGCCCTGGCAAATTGAAATGTACGTTCAAATTGAATATTGAATGTTATATATTTTAATTTGAAGGAAAACTGACTAAAACAGTCGAATGGGCCTACGAAACATATCCCATTGTGTTCGAAATGGGGGTGAAACGCTAGGGACAACAGTCGTTGGGTTTAGATTGGTGGTCGGGTCAGAAAACCCCTTTAAAACCCACCGACCAATCAGAATTTAAATAAAAAAAAGGAAAAATCCTTTCTCTCCCCGTAACAGCCGATCAACGGCGAAAACCCTTCCCGCCGTTCCCATCCACTTTCCAACCAAACCAGGCAAAATTAGCCCCTCCTCCAGTTGAAGATTTTGAAGAGCTCGAGAAGATCTTCAAATCCATATATTGTTTGTATTTTTGCGTTCAACATTCAGGGATATATCGAGCTCGAAAGTTCCGAGCTTCCAACCGTCGCCGCCACTTCCTGCCAGCGTCGAACTGGCCAACTCCCCCCGGCGCCTGAGCGCCTCTCCTCCCCCTTCGACACTGCGTAGCCCGATCGTTCTATCGATTCACGGATTTCACGAAATCGCGTGACCTAGTTTTGAACATTTCAGTAAGGTATACGGCTATATATATTTTCAACAGTTTTAACACCTTTAAACCGTTGCAAACTTTGAAAAATCATATCTTTTTCGTTTCTTGACGAAATTCGATGAAACAGGAAACATCGTGACCGTGTGGACGTCTTCTACATTCTAGAAGAGACCGCGTATTTTTCCGAGCCTTCTGCTATTTTTGGTGGAGTAGAACCCAATGTGAGATTTCTAATTTATAAATGATATGAAAAACGACGATGTATAAATTATATAGTCGATGTATGAGTTATATAAGCGTTGTACACCTCTTGTATAAGCGTTGTATAAGTTGTACGTTCGATGTATAAGTTGTACGTTCGATGTATAAGTTGAATAGAAATTCATGTGTTGAATGGTATTCATATTTTGAAATAAATTTTTTTATAATAAAAATCACCTTTTTATCATCTATATGAACTATGTAAAATGACCTTATTTTAAAAGAAATTGTTTTATAATAAAAATCCTATTTTTATTACCTATATGAACTATATAAAATAATAGTGTTTTGAAATGAATTGTTTTACAATAAAAATCACATTTTTATTATATACATGAATTGTTAAATATAGTGAAGTGTTGAAATAGAAGACAGTTAGATAAAAATATCATTTTTATCAAATGTATGAAAAAAAATGTAGCTTTGAAATCGAAGAATCGATATATATATATATAAATAGAATTAAAATATATCGAATAACGACGCTGCAGTTCGTATTTTGAAACCGTGATTTCAAACGATTATACCGGGAGATCCGACCATCGGATTTTCCTGAAATCGCAACCGTTGGGTTCGCCTTGGAAATATCTTTCCAACGGCACCAACTTTGTAAAAATCCAACGGTTGGATTGTCTGGAATGTTTAATTCAAATCTGAAGAAAAACAGCACCAGAATCGATTATATTTATATATATATATATATATATATAAATATAATTATATTTAATCGAATAACGACGCGCAGTTCGTATTTTGAAATTGAAACTTCAAACGATTATACCGGGAGATCCGACCATCGTATTTTCCCAAAACTGGAACCGTTGGATTCGTTTTGAAAAGACCTTTCTAATGATTTAAATATTGAGGAGATCCAACGTTAGATTTTCAGGTATGTGTAAATCAAATCTGGAGAAAAACAGCGCCACGGCCGCGTTATGGCCCGAAGCGTCGTTTTGAATATATTGTCTATTTTAAAATAAATAAAAATAGCGATAAATCGTTATAAAATATTATAAACGATATGGATGTGATTTAGAAATTAACTGAAGGTTGGCTAAGTCGAATGGTTTCCTGGGTGTTGATCTGATGTTGGTTTCGGCCTTCGGGGTTAATATTTGGGAAATTGTTCTCTTACTGATTGACGGTTAGTGACTGATGAATTGAAATGATGCGTGTGTATGTTAGTGTTGCACTTGTTTATTATATACGCGAGTTGCTCAGAAAGACCGGGTTTATCCCATTCTGAATAACTGAATCGACGATAAGAAATCGAAGATGAAGACGATGGTCGAAGACCAGAGATCTTCACCTTGTTTGGATGGTAACCAAGGTCCTGATTGGGAGGCATCCCGAAATATGGATAATGAGTGGTGATCGTCCAGACGTACGTGGTGATCGATGGGTTTGCGAGGTATTTAGTGCCTCCGGTTTCGTTCAGACCCAGAATGGACTTGTAAATGGACTGTGTGTCTGACATTGGATTTTATTCTGTGTTGATTGATCTCTATTAAATATACATCTGCTTGGCGGCGGAGAATTTATTCTTTTGCTTAACGCCCTTCTCTGAAACGCACGAGCTCAGAGGTTGTATATCGATGGACATCAATCACATGGCATGAATTGCTAGTGTGGCATGCCTGAGTGGCAAACGATCAGGGCTTCTGCTGAAAAGCAAAGTCTTGTGGAGATGATCAAAGCACCGCATGTGTGGCGTAACTTTGTATATAACGTGAATTCGCGAGCCTCACACCCCGGTATGAACCAGAAACGGGAGAGGACATCAGGGAGGACATGCGTTTTCTTCGAGCTAGAAGTGGCGTCAGTGGTTTTACACGCCCTGACGAGTTTGACTTATGTGGTTGTTGCTGTTGCGAGGCGCCTCGGTTTGATCGGACGATTTGGGTCCGATGGGGTCATTCGTTGGCTCACCTATGCCCCATAGGGCGGGGAAACGCATTGTTCAGGAATTTTAATCCACATCGATGGACCGGCCCTGACGATCCAAAGGCTTGACTGAGTACTTGCATGAGGGGCGGGCTAGAGCGTTTCGAAATCGGTATGGACTATCTTTTGCCTTGGTTCATGACAGAAATCCAATTTCCAAATACGACATCATGCGGTTTTGATTGTATATATATAGCGACACGATATATGGTACCCATGACGTCTATGATTGATAGTTATGATTCGAAATTGTTTTTGAAACATGTAAACACTAGTAATAATATCAATTGCTTTTGTTTTATTCGTATCAACCATATTTTGGCCATTATAAGGTAAAACTCTATCCTCCGGTTTGCGTTGCATTGTGTGATGGGAATTGAGTCTTATAATGGCTTCATTTTTATACAAAGCACCGCGATGTTTAAAAGAATGATTTGTTTTAAAGCACTGGCAATCCAATGGAGTAAACCCGTTCCACGAAAGTGGCGTGATCCTGTGATTAGCCATATTTGAAATGTGTTGAGTAGATTTCTCATACCAGTCCCATGACTGACTCGTAGTTTGTTTCACTTTCAAACTCGGGTGCCCCTTTTTCTACACGGGCAGCCTTGTATTCAGGTTTATTTGGTTCTTTCTGGATAGCTGGAGCTGAAGATGGATAGTTGAACTGTATTTGTACTAAGTATGATCCTGTATACTGTGTAACTCTGATGATTACTTTTATCCAGTATATTCTATTGTTCATTATCTGGTGTATTTATTTATTTATGTTCTGCTATTATCTGTTTATGTGTTATATTCCACGGATTACCCTTGCCACCGTCAGAACGGGGTTTGGGGTCGTCTCAACAGCTGCATCATCAGTATTCATTTTCGAGTTGTAAGTGACGAATTACTACCAGAGATACTATTTTGAATTTGTTTTGGGAAAGACAAGTTGTGTTGAATTTCAAAATGGGATTTATAATATATATTTTGAATAATAGAATTTGAATTTTTACATATATTTGAAATATTAACTTGTTTTAAAAGAAATAAAACGAGAAGTTCCTTTATAAACAAAGTTTATAAATAGTTCTTTTATAAACGAAGTTTATAAATGAAGTGAAAAGAATTATCATTGGATAATTCAGAAATAAAAATACAAGTGTGAAATTGAAAGGGAAATCTATTTTCCAAAGGTAGAAATATCGATTTCAAAAGGAATTGAAATCGAGACTTATTTAAAGAATGAATAAAGAAAGTTTGAAAAGGAATTTGAATAAAGGAAATTCAAACGTAGAATTTAAATAAGAAAATTCAAAGGGGATTTGAATATAGAAAATTCAAAGGGGATTTGAATATAGAAAATTCAAAGGGTATTTGAATATAGAAATTCAAATGAGATTTGAATAAAGAAGATTTAAATAATGGAAAATTGAATATAGAATTCATATAGAGTAATAATAGGATTTGAATATAGAAATTCAAAGGGAGTTTGAATATATGAAATTCAATGGAATTGAAATAGAAATTGAATATAGAAATTCAAAAGGAGTTTGAATATATGAAATTCAAAAGGAATTTAAACTATAGAATTTGAATATAGAATTCAAATGGAATTTAAACTATAGAATTTGAATATATAGAATTTGAATAATAGAATTTGATATATAGATTTGAATAATAGAAGTGATATAAAATTTGAATAGAAATTGAATAGAATTAACTAAGTCGAAGAGGAATTAGTTAATCGAGTTTTGAATTTGAAGTTGAACTTTGAAAGGTGAATTGGATTTGTAAATGGATATTCGAAATCGAATATAGAACTTAAATTTGAAATTTGGATTCAAATTAGTTAATAAGCAAGTTAAAATATATTTGAACATGTCATGTTCAAATATAAAAGTGAAATAAACTAAAGAGTTAATTAACAAATTAATTAACGAATTGAGTTAAAACGATCAGGTATAGTTAAAATAGTTGGCAGGTATAAATATACATGAGATAGGTATGGATAAGGTATGAAGGTACATAAATAGAATGCTCGACGAAAAGGTATGTATTTAATTCATATATGAGATTTTATGCACCGTATCGGCAAGCCGCTTGGCTTTTTCTTTTTCTTTTGGATTGGTGAGGGCCATGGGAGGCTATTTGAAATATCCCGATGCTCCCGGTACAAAGAAGGTTATGGCGAATTTTTCCGGGAATTTAAGGAGTTAGAATATCTTTAAGATAATTTGATAATTAGGAATCAACGTATCGATATATATATAGAAGTCAATAAAGAAATGAACTTAGAAATAGAATAGTAAAATAAAAAAGGAAGACTAAGAATAAAATCTAGTAAGAATAGAAAGAGGAAGCGTATACGTGTTTAAAAGTGAATAAATAGTTGTATGGTATTGATTATTCGAGTAAGTAGTCATATCTGTTTTGACGTTATAAATGTTATTCAGTCAAGGTCTGAGAGTTAGTTATACCCTAACTTGATTGATTTCATTATTAACAAATAAATAGTAAGATTTCAGGCTCGAAGACCAATGTTGAATAAGAGTTCGTTGAATATAGTATTTGGGTTGTCGTAACGATGTTTTACACAACATCCATTTTAACCCAAATAAGTGTAAGCTTGAAAATATAATAAAGAATATTTCCTAAGTATAGAAATAAACAAGATCGGAAAAGAGATAAGTAATTGGAATATTTTCCAATTATAAATAGTATATATTTTCTAAAGTTTAGAAAATAAAGGAAGGCAATATTCGGAAATGTTTTCCAAATAACATAAAAGGCCAATATGGTTATTGAAAATATTTGGTTAACAAATGTTGATAAAGAAATAGAGAAGTGATTTAACTAATGGAATATTAATTAAGGGCTAAGTGACATGTTCAAAAGGAAAATTTGATTTTTGAAAAGAGTAAACTGTTTAAAAACTCCCAGGGAAAATACTGTTTGAATTAAAAACAAATTAAACAGAAATTTGTTAAAGCAAAATTGAATTAAAGTAAATCCACTAAAGTGGTAACTGAGATTGAATTAGAATGATATCAAGACAAATTGGATTGTGAGATTCAAATTTGAAGTGTAATGTGATAATCAAGTTAAGAGTTGGGAATCGAGAAGAAACTCGAGTTGAAATGACATTTGGCTCGGATATAAGTGAATGGTTGTGTTGTGGATAAAAGCAGATTGGAATTTGATTGGGATGACCCTTGTATCTTCTGAATTGATAACAGGTGGAAAGGATATAATGATATGCCGACAAAAGGTACAAGTTTATATTTCTATTGGATATAAGATGTATGAGCTGAATTGGCAAGCCGCTTAGCTGTTTGATTTTCTTTTGGGATGGAGATGGCCTAGAGAGGCGAGTGGTGGTTTGACGTATTGACCAGTACAAAGGAGGTGCTGGCGAAATTTTTCAAAAAAAATTAAGGTGTTAGAAAATTTACAGGATTTTTGAAAATTTTCGTTGATAAGAAGAAATAAATAATTTAATTGAATTTAAATTGGTCCAGTTGAAAACTGGAGTTAAGAAGTGAACAAATATGTTCTAACCAGTCGATAGGGTCGTCCTCTACCTTTTAGCAATTTCGAGGACGAAATTATTTTAAGTGGGAAAGATTGTAATGACCCGCATTGGCAGAGGTATTATAATTAATTTATTTAATTATTGAAATGGTGGTTTAGAGAATTTAATGGTCGTGGAATTTAATAATGATGAATATTTAATTAAAATAATAAATTAAATAATATATTTAATTCTGAAATAATCAGAATTGGCTGAAATGGCGATATGGTGTGAACTTGATCATTTGTGATATTTAATTCAGTTTAGAATTGAATTATAATAACGAATATATTATATAAACGATAGTTGAACATATAAATTATAATATAATTATAATCGAGCTCGAAATGGCGCTACAGTTCGTAAATTGACGATTTGAACTTCTACTGAATGTACAGGATTCGTTTTTAGCCGGATTTCTGTGAAACAAGAAACGTATGGAGCTGGTGGAGTATATCTTTCTAGTGGAAGAGAAAAATCGGGATTTCGTCAGGTAGATTTTGAGATACGTCCAAATCAAATTTTAGAAAAGTCGTTGTGGAATTCCTTTAAAATTTATAAAGGAATTATTTATATTTTAAAAAGGGATTTCAATATAAATCGAATATCGGGTTGACCCAGATTTGAAATATCAAGTTATAAATCCCAATAGAGCCGCATGGTATTCCACTATGAATATATACGATAATATTTATTTTTAAATATTAAATTTAATAATATTTAAATATATTTATATATTTAAATGGGTCATCCAGAGCTTTAAAAAATAGCCAGTTTTGCAAACGAAGTCGGAATTCGACGAAACTAATTTTGTTGGATCCACAATGTCAAGTAGTTGTTAGATTTCCAGTTTCGTGATTTTTAGGGTCACTGTGTGGTCGTACGGATTTTTAGAGTGAAAAACAATCAGTATTTTGATGGTTAAAAATACATTGTGTGAGAAAACTGAGTCGGAATTCGACAAAACCAGTTTCGTTGGGTCCGTAATGTCAAACTCTAGTGGCATGTCCATTTTCATGATTTTTGGGCATTGTATGTGATCACAGGGATTTTTAAGGATGAGTAGAAAGAGCATTGCAATAGAAATCAATAAAATAAAAAGGGTAAAATATCTCCAACCCGTTCGAAGGCGTAAGACAGGCCACGCGTTCATCAATCTCAGCCACACCCTTAAGCTATAAATGCAGAAAAACTCTATTTCCTCCAACACAAACAAAAAGCGCAACAAAGAAATCAGAAAGAAAAATCTAATCAGAAAAATTCCTATAAATTACAGGATTTGTGTATTTGGATTCACACAAGCCAGTTCTACGTATTGCTTGAGTCTGGTGGGGGCGGTTGTATTTTCTAAAACCCAAAGTTTAGCAGCGAATGCTAGGGCTGCGATAATCTCGAAATATAAGTACTGGTTCGCAAAACGAAGGTGATATTTGCGTTTAGCTTGGAGGTTAACACCTGTTTGCAAATGTTCAGAGGATTGCGTTATGATTTTGTTCGGAGGTTGCACAGTAACAGCACGGAAAGGTATGAAGTCGCAAGTAGGCAGTGGTGATCGAGTTCCTTAATTTAGTGTTGGGGTGATTCGGGGATTGGAGAGAAGAGCTTCGGTAGTTTCAAATTAGTGAACGATGAAGGAATGGTGGAGATGGAAATCAAAAGCGTCGGCCATGTTTTGGAGGAAGCTGGGAGCGAAGTGAAATCGGGGAAGAAGGGTTTGTTAAGGGCGGGTTTGGGCTTAGCCGATCAAGGGAAATGGGTAAAAGCCCATATGCTAATATAAGTTCAATTCAAATTTTATATTGTATTAACTTTAAAAATGTATAACTTTCTCGTACGATATCAGAATCCAACGAAACAAGATCCGACAGGATCGTATGGACGGACACTACCCGATGGAGCTGACGGAAAGTGAATTGGCGTCCGTTACAATTTATAACGAAATAAATTGTTCGTCTGAATCAAGAGATGGTTATCGTTATTAACGATGATCGTCCAATATGAGTAAATCTCACTAACTCTGAACAGTTTATAATTTCATGTTGTATATTTAGAACTGTTGGAAATTGGCTGATTGACTATGTGTTGACTGATTGATTGAACTGCTAGTAAGTTAGTTGAAATTATATATATATATATTCTGTTTATCAGAATAATCCGTACTGAACTGTTGATTTTATTGTGTAACATCTGTGATGCAGGGGAATAGGTTGGAGGAAAATGGATTCCTCAACATTTATTTTACTATGATTCATATAAGGTGATATATGATGTGATATATAATCTGTTGTTGATTATTTGTGTTTGGATGATATTTATCGTTGTTATATGGTATGTTAAATACCATAATAAATACTGGATGTGGGAAAGGGGATTTTCAAAGTGTATTTTGAAAATGAATTATTTATATAAAATCGATGTGTTTTATATAGAAAAGGAAAAGGGTTTTTATAAAAGAAAATAATTATAAAATCGAATAAATAGAATAGAATAAAAGGAAATATTTATTTGTTAAATAAATAGAATAAATATAAAAGGAAATATTATTGGTTAGAATAAATAGGATAGATAAAAGAAATATTTATTTGTTAAATAAGTAGAATTATTAAAAGGGAGTATTTATTCAGGGAATAAATTAATCAAATGAGTTAGTTAAACCAGATTTGTCAAATGAGTTAGTTAAACCAGTTGTCAAATGAGTTAGTTAAACCAGTTGTCAAATGAGTTAGTTAAACCAGATTTGTCAAATGAGTTAGTTAAACCAGATTTGTCAAATGAGTTAGTCAAACTAAGTTAAATGAGTTGATCAAACCAAGTTGATCGAGTAAGTTAAACTAGTTAACCCAAAGGGGTTAGTCGAAGTTAATTAACCCAAAGGAGTTAGTCGAAGTAGTTAATCCAAAGGAGTTAGTCGAAGTTAGTTAACCTAAAGGAGTTAGTCGAAGTAGTTAATCCAAAGGAGTTATTCGAAGTTAGTTATTCCAAAGGAGTTAGTCGAAGTGAGTTAAATCCAAAGGAGTTAGTCAAAGGAGTTAGTCAAAGTAGTTAATCCAAAGGAGTTAGTAGAAGTAGTTAATCCAAAGGAGTTAGTCGAAGTTAGTTAACCCAAAGGAGTTAGTTGAAGTTATAACCCAAAGGAGTCAGTCGAAGTGAGTTAATCTAAAGGAGTTAGTCGAATCGAGTTGGTCGAACCAAGTTAGTCGAGCCTAGTTAATCGAATCGAGTTGAGTTAATCAAGTAAGTAAATCAAGTTGAGTTAGTCAAGATGAGTTAATCAAACCGAGGTAATCCAAATGAGATAATCGAATATGAGTTATTCGAAGTGCGATATCGAATATGGTTTATTCCAAAGGAGATATCGAATATAGTTTATTCGAAATGAGTTATCCGAATATAGTTTATTCGAAAGGAATTAATCGAAAAGGATTACTCGAGAAGAATTTATCAAATAAAGTTAATCGGTTAAAGTGAATGCAATAGGGTAAATCGAATAGAGTAAATCAAATAGAGTTAATCAAATAGAGCTAATCAACAAAGGAGCTAATCGAATATAGTTATTCGAAAAGAAAGGTTAAGTAAGGAAGTTAGTTAAAGAAATATAAAGTGAACTTTGCCTATTTCAAAGTTAGAAATGTTGTTTAGTTAAGGTCAGAGAGGTAGTTATACCCCCAACTTGATTGGCTTCGTTTTATACTAAGGAATGGTTAAGGTTCGGCAGTAAAGGATGGTTAAGTGAATTTAGTAATTAAAGGAAATGGTTGGAGTTGGCATAGCGATGTTTTATCTAAACATCTGTTTAATCCAAACGTAGGAGTTTTTGGAAATGTTTTCCCAAACAAGAATCAGAAATGTTTTCTAATACAGAAAATAAGAAATGGAAATGTCCCCAATGTAAATAACGTATATTTTCTAAAATTAGAAAATAGCAAATGTTGAATATAGGGAAACAGGAGATGAAAAATGAACTAAGGAGATAAATGTTAAATGATGTTTGATCGATATAAATGACCATCTGGAAATAATATCGTTGTTTGCACACCTGTTTTTCTTTGATAGTTAAATCATAGACTATCAAAGTTTTGACCATTTTAACGTTGTTAATATGGAGAGACCGGTTGGATTAATATCCAAAGAACCACTCAGTGTTGGCATAAGCGTTGCGAATCATATATGCCAAAGATAATTGAAGATGGAGTAAAGCGAAAGGGCTATTGTATAAGTCTTAGATAACAGTGTCTAAGATGGATATATTGAATAGTGCCTTCGGTTCATCCTGTTCCTGGATGACTTGTATGGACGGATGTCTGACTGAGTATTTCCAGACGATCACGTATATTGATTTCTCCAACCGTACCAAGAGTGGAAGCGAAGAAGGAAACTTCTCTTAGCTAAAACATAATGTATGGTTGAGGACGTCAAATCGGTGATTTGATGGATTTGACAATGTGGCATTCGAAGTGAATCTGATGAGATGATGAAGCGTAACATCAAGCCTCATCAACCGGTAAATGACATAAATCGGGCAAGCAGCATGGCTAAGTCGGTCGCACCGAAGTAGGGTGTAAAATCACCTGATCTAGAGTTTCATTTACTTCTAGAAATCTATTGTTGATGTTGTCCCATTCGGGAAACGGTTGCTGATCCCAATCGTTGGTGATATACATTCGATACACTCAAGCGAAATGAGTGGTCGGTCATGTGTGGCTGGGTTGCAAATGTTCTTGTTGAACCCAGTGTATTCCTTTCTAGAGATACACTAGCGAAAGGTGGTTCCATACCTTGTCACAGTTGGTAATCCATTACCCAGTACGTGCTTGCGGTTTTGATTGTATACTATATATGTAGAACGTGAGATGAAAGCGTTTCTGCTAGATGATTATTATATTGTGGTTGACAGACATTATTATAATATCAAAAGGTTTTTGATATAAAGATAATTTGGATTCTCATAAGGGAAATACCCGTTCCGTTATACGGCGTGGTCTTATGAGATATCGTTTACATGTTCAAACTGTTTAAACTGTTTTACTCATACCAGTCCCATGACTGACCCGGAGTTTATTTGTTTGTTTTCCCTAAACTTTTGGGTGCCTAAATTTGTACGGGCAGTCAAGTAGTCGGGATTTACAGATATACTGGAAGAGCATGAGCAGGAGGCTTCAGGATCATATAGCTATAGTTTATTTCCGCTATGTTGTAAGTGTTGTACTTTGATAATGATGTATATTCAAATACAAATGTATATTTCAAAGTTATGTTACATATATTATATGTTATTCGTTCAGCTATGAGATTCGTGTTACTCTGATGTTGTGTTCTTCTTCTTCTTCTATTCTAAGTTTCTATCTTATCTTTCCTCACCCTCTGTTTTCTTTCTATTAATTTCCTGATTTTCAGTTTAATTTGGGTTGGACTTGAGTTTTTGGTCAGCTCAAATTGGACCGGATTTTCGGGTCATTACAAGAAGAGTCTTGTGGTTGATGATCAAAGCACAGCCTTGAGATGGCGCAGCTTTGTGTATGACGTTGATTCGCAAGCCTCACACCTCGGTATGAGTTAAAAACGGGATAAGAGAACACAAGGAGGACATGACGTTTCTTTCTAGCTATGGGTGGTGTCAGCATTTTACTCGCCCTGACATTGTTGATTATTATACCTTTGTGGATGTTGGAATGTGAGACGCCTCGATTATATCGGTCTCTACGGAGCCGATGGATAGGTCTGAAAGGACCGGGAAACGTGTGCTCAGGAATTGCCAATCCACTAACGTAAGTGTGGATTGACCTTGGCTGATCCAAGGGCTACCCAGAGTGTGTAGTCCTGGGGCATTTGCTAGAGTATCTCGAAGCCAGCGAGGAGTACATCCCTTGCCTCGACTCATGATGGAATCCAAATTTCCAATACGAAATCACGGATTTGAGTGTAACTTATATATGGTGACATAGTGGTATGGGGCACTTATGCCGCCTAGGATTGATATTTATGATTGAATTTGCTTTTGAAACATATATGCACTAGTAATAATATCAAATGATTTTTCTTTACATGTATTAAGCATATTTTGACCATTATAAGGTAAAACCCTATCCTCCGGCTTGCGTTGCATTGTATGATGGGACTTGGGTCTTATAATGGCTGCATTTTTATAAAAAGCATTACATTGTTTAAATAATTTACCTTGTTTAATGCTCTGGCACTGGAGTAAACCCGTTCCGCGAAAGTGGCGTGGTCCTATGATTTGCCTTGTTATTGTAGTTTATCCAAGTAAGTAGATTTCTCATACCAGTCCCATGATTGACTCGTATTTTGTTTCACTTTGCAAACTCGGGTGCCCTTATTTTCACACGTGCAGCCTAGTGGCAGGTAGCAGGATATATTTTAGCTTTTGCACTACAGCATGGAGTGCATCTTTTGGCTTGTATGGCGTGGACTTGACTTCTCAGTATTTTGGCTATGTGATATTCCGCCATTAGTACTATATGTATATGATTTCCGCTTATCGCAATGTAAACAGATTTACTTCTATTATGTAGTTATGATGTATATGTACCAGTGATCTCGATGTAGACTGATCATTTACTTTTATGCACTAAGTTGTATCCTACACTGTGCTACTCTGATGTTGTTACATATTATGATTCCACTGTCATATTGATGTCAATTATTCTATTTTCTATTTATGCTATTATCTATTCTCTGCTAATGAAGATTAATGTGTTATATTCCAATGATTATCCCTAATTATGTCGAATGGAGTTTTGAGATCGTCACAGTATTCAAAATATCTAAAATATAATTCTCTAATATAATTTGTAATACCATGTACATATATAACAAATATACACAATTGATGAATGGAATTTTCTATTTGTTTAGTTATTATTTATTTTCAAACAGTTTTTTCTTAATTAATAGTTACTATTATTTGTTACTTATTTAAATTTAAAAAATAATCTGTCAAAATCATAAACAAGCGATAGTTAACTGCTGAACAAGCAAGTTAACAAAATTATATTTATTAAAACTGCTGAAATAATTACTACCAAATCAAATATTACTTAATAATAATAGTTATTATTTAACTTTTACTTATTTCTACTTAGTTATAATTGATTAATAATTATTATAAGCATTAACTATTAAAAATAAATTACTACTTATTAAATATTAATTATTTAATAATAATTAATAAATATTATTGATTCCTAAGTTTGTTATTAATTATTAATTATTATTAAATATTAATATAATTAGTTATTAAATATAGATATATTATAAACATGAAGTTTGTAACAAGCATCTATTATAACTAACAAAATGAAAAGGTGCAAAAATATGTTTATTACAACTTTAGGGAATTAACTGTTGTAAAAAACATTTATTACAACTGTACTTTTCCCACAGTTGTAAAGTTAAAGTCGTAATATGGTGTTTTTGTTGTAGTGAGATTTGGAGGCGGATGAATGTGGCATAACACTGAAAAGAAAATTTTCGAAATTATTCAAAATGGGTAAAATATATGTGATGGAGAACAAAAAAATATGCATATTAGCGGAGAAATTTACTTGAAAAGGTCATCACTATCGGGGATGGAAAAATAAAAATGGGAGACAGGAGCGTTGATTTCGAGTTGTTGTGGGGAGAGGGTTTGTACCAGATAGTTTAACGATGATGTTAGTTTGGGTATTATGGTTTAATAATGATCTAGGAAGCAGTAATTGAATAATATCAAAATGACATGATGTTATGAGTGAAGAATTGTGAGTTATCACATGATACTGCTATTTGATTAATATTTTTAGCATTTGGACTAAGACATGTTTTAAGTAAGATTGATAATCAGAAAGATATTATACAAATATATTGTTCGCAAACTTCTTATATATGATTAAGTGCATCGTATATAGAAAAACACATGCAACTATAATGTTTGAGAAGTTTGGTATAACCCTATCTATTCCACTATTATATTATTCAACTACATTGTTTTACCTAAGTTTGAGATTTGTTGATTTTTTTTAATATGCAGCTAGATTGTTTTAGCATGTATTTAGATATTTCATAGACCTTAGTGATATTTTGTACAACATGTTGATGTTTTTTTTTCATTTCAACACTGTTTTACCTGATATTGATATTTTACTCCATAATTTTATATTTCGTAAGATAACCTCGCCACAGAGGGCACGTAAAGCGAAAGTGAATAGAAATAAGTAAATTCACATAAGAGCGTAACGATGATCAAATGGATGATCGGTCTTCATTACAGTTAGACCTTGATTGTGAAGAAGAAACACTTGAAGCAATTCTCTTTATATGCATTGGTTTTTCTAGCTCTTTTGTTGCAATTGTTACAATTATCTCAATGCAACACATAATTAGGCAAACACACACGGTAGGGTACATAGCTTGCCATGCACACATTTACGCTACTCAAACATGTACACACAGTGCATGACTAGCAACAACCAAACAAAGGTTAGTCTGTTTTAGACACATATACAAGTAGGCACAAGTTTTCATACAAGTCAAGGCATAACACAAGCAGTGATTTTACCAAAAAATGGCTCAAACGCCTATATACGTGAACTGTACTTCACCAATGTGGTTAGAAAGTAAATGGAGTTGCAATCAACAAAGAGTAAAAGTTAAAATGCAAGGAAAGTAAAATGGAGACAAGGTTTTAGAGTGGTTCGTCCCTAAGCTAGGCATGCGTCCACTATGAAGATGGCTTGCATTATCATGACAATGCTTACAAGGCATATAAACTCTCTTTGTACATGCATCCTCTCTCTTTTACAACATATTCTCTCTCTCACATATAAATCTCATTTAGATTCATGGAATTCAATGGAAAAATGATAAGGTCGGCGGAGGGGAATGATAGGTCAGCGGAGGAGAAGGAGAATGTCCTTGTTTGAGAGAAGGATGAAGGAGAATCTTCAAACTCTTTGCCACTTAGATGATCTCAATGGATGCCATGGTCAAATGGATGAAAGATCTTCTAATGGAGATAACAATGATGATTGAGATGCTTAAGGAATGGTGGAAAGATGAATTCAGCAGCACTTCGTGGTTTCAAGGGGCCCCTCCCTTTTGTGGTGGAAACCATGGCCTATTTATAGGTGAGTCCCAATGAGGAAGTGAGCTGAAATTCATATATGCAGGCTGCGGGTCGCTCGTCTCATTAATTACGAAAATGCCACCCCCTAGACGTAGCCAAATGGCGATAGCTATATCCAGTTATCTCATGCGAGCAAGCTTCATGCGTGCGGCCAGGCTGAGCAGGTGAACGGATGCTGAGTGACGCATCAGGGTTGTAGGGAAGACTTAAGAATGACCATCCATGAATTGACACTTGGACGAACAAAATGTAGCATTTGACTAAATTAGTAGTGATCGATTGAGGAATGAGCAAGCGACCGGGGTTGCAATTTATGACCAAACACAGGATGCGCGTGCAACCTCTGGTATCTTCAGATTTCTTATTCAGGAGACATGTATGACCGATTAGGGTAGTATGAACGGACGACTGTGGGGAGGAATGTGCGACCGACATCAATTCTACTTGTCTTGCGCGATCAACCTCTTTGATATAGGAATGAGTGACTGGGAAGAAGAAGAACGAGCGACCTCTTTGCACGGTCAAGCTATGGTGTATGGCCAACCCTGGTTATGTCAGGCGGACGCTCTAATTATTTTGATATGAGGTGTGAGCTATCCTTATGTGCGAGCGGTCTACCAAGGTATTCAAGTTATGTTGTCACCAAGTTTCTTGATGTTCGAGCGACTTTCTTGAGGTAGGATCAAGTTAATTGATGTGCGCGACCGACTTCTTCTATGAATGGTCGTTCCCTTTTGCCATGCTTGACCTCTGTTATGTGCGAACGACTTTGTTGTGTGCGAACGACCTTGTTATGTCTGACTGGAGTATGAGTGCGTGAGCTTTAAGGGTGCTCGTAGATTTATTCATCCAATGTGTGTATGATTCTTAAGGGATAAACATTTGCCCCTCGAAATTTGTTATCTTTAATTCATAAAGATTACATGCTTCAAAATGATTAAATGTGACACCATTTGATGAAATAAATCTGGTTTCTCAAGAGACGACTACTCTTGCAAGTGTTTTTTCTAGTATTGTCGCTCGCACTTATACACAACTGGCTGAGTTTAGAGTTGTTCGCTCGCAACATGGTTGATTGGGTTTAATCGGTTCCGTTAGCACACAGTAAGGTCGAGCAAGGTTCTTGGGTTTGAGCGGGCTGACGTGTCAATTTGGTCCGGACGATCCTTTTTAGCTTTCTTTATACATTGTCTCTTCGTTTTCACGCTTTTTATTTATTTTAACTTTCCGAAGAACCTACATTAATGGCGGCTCTGCCTTAACGGATTTCCCACTACATCCGATTCCTCTCAGACTTCGATTGTATGTCCTTCTCGAACCCTTCACCAGTTTCAAAATCAATCGAAGCAATTCTCCTTTAAACTCGGGGTTGCTCGTTCGTTCATAGGTAAATTTCTTTCTTCGAATTTTATTTTGTGTTAATCCGATTAGCTTTATGAAGGTTCAAGGTTTGGTTTTGAGAATTTAGGATAATGCCTGGATGATTTAGGTATATATTGGGATTCTTGGTGGTTTTGAATCGGAATGCTCTAAGGTTGTGCGAGTAGTCACTTGATAGAACTGAATCGCATAAAACTCTTCGAATTTCTGATACCAATAACATATCTACGATTTGTTTGTTGAAATGTACTGATGAAATACCTTTTGAACAACCATACTTCTGTCAATGTATGTGAGAAGTTTGAACCATTTTTTTTATACTTGAACGATTATAAAAATTTACTGCATATGTGATGCCTGATGAAATGCTCAAACTGTAGAGTCTTGTATGAATCTGACATCGTTATTATGGTTTCACGCTCTGTTTGATATTGACATATTGATGACGCTCGTTTTCAGTTCTTATTTAAGCTGGAAGCATCCGGTCCTGTGAGTACTTGGTACTCTTGCTCGTAGGTCGTGGTTGCTCAAGTTTGATTTGGTGAGGGTCGTTTCTGCCAGACTCTTATGTGGAGTTGGTTACAAATGAGTTTGACCTGATCGAGCATGAGCGACCGACCTCTCCGAGTTGAATGTGCGTGATCGTACATACATGATTAAGCGACCATCCTTTCCAAGTTAAGCACACGCGACTAATTTAAATTGATCATGTGCAACCAGGAGTTAACTGAGCACGTATGACCAAGTCAGGACCCTCCATGTGCGGCTAGATAAAGGCTGTGCACGACCGACCAAGTTGGGTTCGTTCGCGCTTGACCTGGTCTGACTGGTATCTTCATAATTTTTGGACATTCTTTTGCACTAGGGTCCTTATTGTTAGCTGAATTTTCCCTGTAGCGCCTGACCTATAATGACAAACACTAGCACACACTTTCGAGCTTACAAATTTACCACTGGTTTCTCACGCCAACAGTAGATTAGTTTGAAAGGTAGGTATATTTGATAGCCTTTATCTTGAATGGCGTACCTATTCAGCATTGCTTTCACTTAATCACTTAGAACCTAACTAAGCATTCTTTGTATAAATATCACCATTCAAGCATCAAATGTTATCGAGATTTGGAATTAGCTTAATCAATATGTGCTAATCATGAATTCCAAACATCGTATGGTATTTTATTTGCAAATTTGGAAAAGTGTACCTGAGATTTGCTTCTTAAACATACTCATTTATGTAGAAATGCAAACTAGAAATCAATTCACTCAAAATCTCAAGGAGGGTACTATGTCTGGAGAAACCAAAAGTTCTGCCCAGGTAACTGGAACTACCTCAACTATTGGCTCTGGAATGAATGTTGGTCAGATTTATCCCCAGCCCCGGGTTCTTGAGAGGGTGCTTTCCGATAGTCGTAAATCAACGCTTCCTTTTGGCTTATACCAGCAAATGTGTGCTCGATTTGGATTTTCAGAAGATGAAACTAGGTTTCCGCGAAAGGATGATTTACTTGATCATCCACCCCCGGGTATGTAACAGTCAATCACCATATGTTGTCAAGCGGAGCGGTTCCTCCTTTTAAGTCTTATTTAGAGTCCATTTTGCGGTGTTTGGCTACTGCCCTATACCAGTTGCATCTCAATGGATATCATATTTTATTGGGACTTTACATACTTTTCATGAGAGTCAAGCAATGAGCACCTACATTTTCGGATATCTGTTCCTTATACATTTTGAAAAGAAGGAAGACAGATGGTCCCTCTTTTATTTTTATGGAAGGCAGACATTGCAAAATTATTACTGGCTTACAGAAAACATTAAGGGGTTTCCAGATCAATACTTTTATGTCCGATGTACTGGTAACTTCTATGGCTGATGGATGGAAGGAGGTAACTTCCCTTGCTTTGAAATTTTCTACTCTTTCTATCATTGGTTCTTTTTTCTTTTCACAGTAATTCCTTCCAATAAAGGCCTTGATCTTGACCAAGCTCTTCTTTATTCTTTGGTTGCCATTAACAAGACTGAGAGAAGTGGACAATTATTACTTTCAGAAAGAACCCTTCGTTAGTATCAACTACTCCGTTGTTCACGGCCCATTGAGAAAATTCCGACTTATAAGCAAAGTGTTATTGGCTGATCCCGTACTAAGAATAAATGCTAAGATCTCGGCGATCGTAACCAAACTTTGTCGAGATCTCCCTTGCCTTCGATTACCAAAGGAAATGTCTTTTACCTTGAGGGTAAGGTAGTTGATGGAGACAGGGCTAATACAAGAGATACGGTAATTTCTATTGAAAATCCTATCGCCCCAATCATACAGGAAGAGGGCTCTATGGGAACTTTTGGAGGCTTGGATGACTTAGACACCGCTAAATATCTTAATCAGGGTGATATTATGACTTCTGATCCTGTAGTCTTGGTTAAAGAATCTGATATGAAAGGAACTTGGGGACCTGGCCAGTAGCCTGGGAAAGCGCTTGATTTAGAAACTTCCCCTGAAATTGGTTCGTTATTGGATGTTTTTTTAGAAACATGGTTTTGTAAGTACTTTAAGCCTTCCCGCAAATTTTATGATTTCTTTGTATGCCTTTCTATGTTTAGTGTTGTAACCTTGCGTTGTTCTCTTTTTCTGGTATAAGGATGAAGCATTCACTGTCAAATGATTTCTCTCAATAGATTAGCTCGACTGATCCACGAAGCCTTTTACGGTCTTGCCTTTCTCGCCAATTGAAGCGCTCTCGACCATCCTCAAGTTCTCGGTCTCAACATGCTTCTGAGCCTTCATTGATCGGCTCTTAAGGTAGGGAATTGCTTGATCATGTAGATATACTCGACAAGGATGATGAGGGAAAGTGCCAGAAGAAAGGAGAGAAGAAGAAAAGCAACGGCGGACAAAGCAAGGGTGAGATTCAGAAATGCCATAAATTAACTGAATTTTTGGATCCTGATATTCCCGTTCCTTCTTAACAAGTCATTGTTCCAACTCCTGCTCAGATTCAGATAATTCTTGACAGGCCTCCTTATAAGGTTCCGTCTGGAAATTTGATGCTCAGCGATCGCTTTGGAGGTTGGGATCTACGAGGGATGCACTTTTATTTGGATTTACATCTGAATGATAGGCGGGATGCTGTCGATAGGCTGAGTACTATAAAGAGTTGTATGATTACCCAGTTCGATACCGGTAAGAGTCAACTTGAAACACGGTTAAACATGGCCTAGAGCAATATTGATAAATAATTAGAGCATTGTACCAAATTTGGCTAGAAGTTTCAAAGATTGAATGCCCGGCACCTTGATCATATTGATACTTTGGAGAATGATAAAGCTAGATTCGTCCACTTGATTAGATCCCAAGAATCCGAAATTGCTTCTTTAAAGAGTGGAAATATTAGAGCGAACTGTTTGGAGGCTGAAAATGCGAAACTCAAAAAAATAGCTTGAGGCTGCAAGAGGACAATTTCGAGAAGCTCAATCTGCTCAAGAACTTGATGAATGTCAATTGGCTTTGGAAAGACGAGTTTCGGCTTCTCATCAACAAGAAAGGGCAGTTCTTGAGGACAAGATTAGTTCTCAGAATAAGACTTTAAGGATTCTAGAAGAAGACAAAATCAAGTTGAGTAAGGCCTTTGATCAGGCCAAAGTCAACATTGATAATACTTTGTTTCAGTTCTATCTCTATAGTGTTATGAATCGGGGAAGCTTAAGCTATCTGAACAATGATTTTCACAGACTCTGGATCTTGTTTGGGAGCGAGTGCTTTCATATTCTGGTGGTGCGGAGGATGAATTTCTCTAGGAGAGTCTCGTAGAAGAAGAAGACCGTAAGGCTTTGGTCGAAGGCAGGAGAATAATGATGGACGAGCAAGCCTGATCTTCTAGGGAGAAGGCCCAAGATGTTACTACTATCTGTGGTTCATCCGGGCCTATCAATATTGAATCTTCAAGTTCTCAAACTCCTCCTGCGGACCCCCCCCCCCCCCCCGCTACTTGTTGTGGCAAGGATGCTGTTGAAGCTCATCCTATTGAAGAGCATGTTGTTCGGGAGGAAACCATTGAATTGTGTGCAAGGAATGGCAAGGAGAAAGATGACACTTCTTTGAATGTGAATGATAATGAAATCGATATTATAAATCCAGCAACCCCGGGTAAAATTGATATTCGCCAACCCATACCAGACTTGGATTATCTTATTTCTTCACCTGGTTTAGCCGAATTTAGTGTTCACTATTCATTTGTGCCATGTCTGCCTTCATTTCCTCTTTTTCCTACTAGTGCTACTGTTGTTCAGGCCGCTACCATCGACTCCATTTTAGCATCAACTAGTATCACTCCATGCATCACCCCTTTACTGGGCGATCCATCATTACTTAACGTATCTGATCTAGAAGCGGTTGATTATGATTTCAGTAGTGATGAGAACGAAATTTGGAACGCTAAGGCTGTGTCTACTTTGGTACGCAGGAAGATGCCCGTTGTGAATAAGCTAGGAATCATTAACCTGTCCTCTCCTAAAAGTCCTTGTGTAAACAAAGAAACAAAAGATGGAAGCCAGATGGTTTGATTCATTTCTTCCTTTCCCCGTTAAGAAGTAGAATTTGTAATTCCCTTGCTTTGATTCCAGTCTATATTTCTTTTCCGCCATGCACTTAGATCGGTTGTATATGCGAGTGTCGGTCCTCGCCTAGTGGTCTATGCTTGTTATTTTATGCACGCCCCTGCCTTATGCTATTTACTTGGCTTTATAACATTACTTTGTGTTGCTGAAATGAAACTATGATGTACTTATGCTTTCATTCCACACCTGTTCTCTTTTCGTGCTTACAACACAGATTCACTATAGTGACATTCTATTTGCAGTCACGGATCGCTATAAATTGGATTCTTTTGACTAATTGTATTGTACTGAACTCTCATGATTTTGAATTGGGTAAAACTTGAGAATGTCTTAATAACCATTTCTTTTTTTTTGTCACTTTACGGGAATTCTCGAATTTGCCTCGATCACTCTTAAGGGAATTCAGTTTCGTTAGTCAAACAATCTCTCCAGATGTTTGGCCTTTATTGTAAAGTTGTGATGAACTTATAGTATGTTTAAGTGAGCGTTATTGAATTTTTCTAATGCGGTGGTGATGCCCCCATACCAAAGCTCATTACAATTTTATTGATCAGTTCATGCTGTTTTTCTAGTGCTCACTGACTTGTTATGTATTCAGTCGTGTTCTCACTGACTTGGTAATCCAAGCCCTTCGGAGATTCAACTCGAATACATACCTTTTGCATAGATATTTACCTATATTTAATCGTATTTCCCACTAACCTGGTAGCCCAGGCCCTTCGGGGATCGGGTTTAAATACATAAGCTTTTTAATGCATTCAATCCTATTTCTCACTAACTTAGTGGCCCAAGTCCTTCGGAGATTGAGGTTTGAATGCGTGGTTTTTTTTTTAAATGTATTCAAACTCATTTCTCGCTAACCCAGTGGCCTAGGACCTTTGGAGATTGGGTTTTGAATATGCGAGGTTGTTGTTGTTTTTTATTTAAATGTAGTCAACCCCATTTCTCACTAACCTGGTGGCCCAGGCCCATCGGAGATTGGTTTTGAATACGTGGCCCCAAGGGAGGTCTTGAATTTTAAGTTTTCAATGCAATTTTGGTCCTGTTTGTTCTGGCTATTTCAAAATCAAAAAAGACCTTATTAGACAACCCCTTTCGGCTAGGATTTCTGTTACCCCCTTTCGGCTAGGATTTTAGTTACCCCCTTTCGGTTAGGATTTCTGCTACCCCCTTTCGGCTAGGATTTCTGTTTGCGCTAGTCCTTCTAGCATATTGTCGGTCCTTCTAGCACTAGGACTGGTGCTTCTAGCCTAGGTTTGTCGGTCCTTCCGACTGCTGGTCCTTCCATCTTGTTTTCAGTCCTTCTGGCACGAGGAATGGTACTTCCAGCCTAGGTTTGTCGGTCCTTCCGATTTGATGCTTCATCCTGAGAGGTGGACACTAGTTCCTCTTATTGAATTTCATCTCGATTTAAAGAACTCGTGTTCTGCACCTAAAAAGGTGCCTCTTTTGTGGGAATGACAATCTTTCAACCTTGGGACAAATTGGGTTGCTTCAACCCTTGCATCATTCTCAAAGTTTGGTTCCTATCCCTTTGCTGGATGCTTGCTAAGGATTTGGTGTTTTTGCGATGAAAGGTACAGCTTTCTGACTTGGTGTCCATTTATTGCGCTTTTCACCATTTGCCCTGGAATAGCTTATTTTTTTGAAGCGGTGTGCTTAATCATCTTGCTTAGTTTGCATGATGCTTTTGGCGCTTAACGCTTGATTTGTTTCAACCGGAATATGCTTAAGAAGCTTTCAGCTATGGTTGAGTTGAAAATGAGTGGTTGCCTCTACTTTGCCTACATTTAAGAAATCGATTTTAGCATGAGCCAGCAAATGTATGATTTATGGAAGCAAAGAACTTTTGGTTTATAAGGCTTTTGTTCGGTACAACGTAAGTAAATCATCACCGACCATTGATCCTTAAGTGAGTGCCGACCTTGGATTAGTTTGAGCAAACTATCCATTACTTGTTGCCTCTTGTTCGTAGGGAGTTGAAACAATGTTCATGGACTTGAACATATTATTGTAGGCAATTCTTCCTAATCATTTGCTTAATTAGCGATTTTAGATGCCTACAATCATTGGAATCGTGACCTGGCTGGTTATGGAACTGGCAGAACCTCCCTGATCTTACAACAACATCTTTGATTTGCATTTGTTTTGGTATTAGATACTTCTTGGTATCCTTAGTTGCCATGAAGATGTTTCCTATGGTGTCATTAAGGGGAGTGAGCTCAGAATTCTTAAAAAAAAGGGAGCTTCTTCTTAGCCCGGTTATCCTTTCCCTCGTTGCTCCTCTTCTGACTACCAAGGATGCTTTGCATATTACCTCTCCTTTTTGGCTGTTCATTGCTTCCTAGATCATCCAAGGCGCACGTCGAATTCTCTTCAACACTCATATATTCTTCAGCTTTATCGAGTAGTTGTTCGAGAGTACTTGGTTTCTTCTTTTTAATCCATCATCCTAACTTGGTCTTTTTGCATATGGCCCCTTTCAAAGCCATTAGAACCAAATGGGGCTCATAATTTTCAACTTTAGGCACTGCCATATTGAAGCGAGTGAGAAAAGCTTTGATGGACTCTCCTGTTCTTTGTTCTAGCTCATCTAGCTCCATAACATCCCGAACCTTGGTTGCTTGGAACCTGAATTTCTCCCTAAATAGTCTAGACAAGGTAGCGAAGTCGTCCACAGAGTTTGATGGTAGCTTCGTGAGCTAGATATAGGCCACCCTTCCAGATAAGTTGGGAAGTACATGCATTTGATTTCTTCTATGGCACATGCCCCATCCATATACTGATCATATTTGAACGGGAACACGTTGGGATCACTTGTCCCATTATAATATTGCACCATCGGAGGCTTAAACTTTTGTGGATATATAGCCATCTTGATTCTTTCAGTGAGTGGGGTCTTATTAGGAGAAAATCCCCACTCCTTTTTGTTGTCTTCCTTTTTCAAGCTTCCCCCTATAATCTCGCATGCCATTCCGAATATATGTTCCTCCTTTTTGTATTGGTCCACAGGGCAGACATCTTCTTCCTTATCGGACGTTTGCTTAAGCAGATAATCATGATTTGGAGGTAGGGGTCCTGGACTTCCCTTTTGGAGAAGTATCCTTTTGGTGGAATTAAGCATCTGTTGAGAGGTAGTGTTATCGGAATAGTCGTGCGCCGGTGCTTTTACTTCTCTATGGTTGAGATTAGCAAGATTTGCAATTTCCCATATAGAAATTCCTCATCTTGGACTTAAAGTGGAAGAACTTGCATCGTGCGTGCGGGTAGTTCATGCAGGTCGAAGGTGGGTGACACTTAGTGTGACTTTTGTGGTTGCTGCTTGGATAGCAAACATTGACTCAAGTCTCTTCATCATTGCATTATTTGCGATGTCTATTCGACTTATTAGCCCCACCACGACTTCATCCAAATCTCTTTTTTTTATAGCCACTCAACTTTAGAAGACTCGCTTGCTTCGAAATGGTTGATGGATGATCTAACATTGTTAACATTGTTGGTGAGATCATCGATTTCGCAAGTAATTTCCTTTGGTTTATTCATGACTTTGAGCAAGATTTAGAAATTAATGGTTCGTATGGGTCTTAGATCTTGTGGATCTATAGCGGAAGCAGGAAGGGAGAAGATGCGAACACGGCCTCACGGTGGGCGCCAAATGTTTTCACCAAAAAATGGATCAAACACCAATGGTACGTGAACCGTACTTCACCACTGCGGTTAGAAAGTAAAAGGAGCCGCAGTCAACAAAGATTAAAAGTAAAAAAGGCAAGGAAAGTAAAATGGAGACAAGGTTTTAGAGTGGTTCGGCCCTAAGGTAGGCCTATGTCCACTATGAAGATGGCTTGCATTATCATGACAATGCTTACAAGGCATATAAACTCTCTTTGTACATGCATCCTCTCTCTTTTACAACATACTCTCTCTAACATATAAATCTCATTTAGATTCATGGAATTCAATGGACAAATGACAAGGTCAGCGGAGGAGAAAGAGAATGTCCTTGTTTGTGAGAAGGATGAAGGAGAATCTTCAAACTCTTTGCCATTTAGGTGATCTCAATAGATGCCATGGTCAAATGGATGAAAGATCTTCTAATGGAGATGACAATGATGATTGAGATGCTTAAGGAACGATGGAAGGAAGAATTCAACAGCACTTCATGGTTGCAAGGGGCCCCTCCCTTTTGTAGTGGAAGCCATGACCTATTTATAGGTGAGTCCCCATGAGGAAGTGAGCTAAAATTCATATATGCAGGCTGCGCGTCACTCGTCCCATTAATTACGAAAATGCTACCGCCTAGCCATAGCCAATTGGCGACAGCTATATCCAGTTATCTCATGCAAGCGAGCTTCATGCGCATGGGCAGGCAGTGCGGGTTAACGGATGCTGAGTGACCCATCAGGGTTGCAGGGCAGACTCAAGAGCGACCATCCTTGAATTGACACCCGAACGAACGGTATGTAGCATCTGATTGAATCAGTAGTGACCAATTGAGGAATGAGCAAGTGACTGGGGTTGCAATTTATGAGCAAACACAGGATGCGCGTGAGACCTCTGGTATCTTTGGGTTTCTTATTCAGGAGACATGTACGACCGATTAGGGTACTATAAACGGACGACTGTAGAGAGGAATGTGCGACCGACATCAATTCTACTTCTTGTATTACACGATCAACCTCTTTGATATAGGAATGAGAGATTGGGAAGAAGAAGAAGAATGAGCGATCTCTTTGCATGGTCAAGCTATGTTGTATGGCCGACCCTGGTTGTGTCGAGTGGACGCTCTAACTGTTTTGATAGGAGGAGAGAGCTATCCTTATGTGCGAGCGGTCTGCCAAGGTGTTCAAGTTATGTTGTCCCTAAGTTTCTTGATGTTCGAGCGACTTACTTAAGGTTGAATCAAGTTACTTAATGCACGCGACCGACTTCTTCTATGAATGGTCATTCCCTTATGCCATGCTTGACCTCTGTTATGTGTGAACGAGCTTGGTATGTCTGATTGGAGTATGAGCGTGCGAGCTTTAAGGGTGCTCGTAGATTTAATCATCCAATGTGTGTACGATTCTTAAGGCATAAACAAGCAGTTTAGTGATGAACAACTGAAATCATAAAATATAAACAAAGAATTCAGAACCATAAGGCATCTGCTCCTACAACTTCTACACAAAAGGCGTATGTGAATACTTTGATTCCATATAATAGAGTGTCTAGCCAACATGTTAATGGTGAGGAGAATACAAGTGCAAGCTCTCCTGACGTAAATTGGTTAGGGAGTCTAAGAGCAACTCCAACAATGATCAATTATTACAGAAATGTAATAATTGCATTGAATCTGCCTTCCAACAGAGTGTGGATTTATGAATCGGTTCAAAATTCAGCCATTTTAATTACAAAAACGTAATCGGATGGGGCGCCTGTTGAACAAGCGCTCGGATATTGGGCAGCTGTTGAACAGGATCCCGGATATGTGGCGCCTGTTGAACAGGCTCCCCAAATTTTTGTTTGAACCACGTAAGTTTTGAAAGCATGTACCCCCTGAAGAAAAACCCATACCGAACTATTGAACAGGTGGTGGTACATGTCCCAGACGGGGCGCCTGGACTTTGGGTGCCTGTTGAATAGGCGCCCTAATTTTTTTTTGGATGCCTGTTCAACAGGCGCCCTTTCCGGAAACTGTTGGGGAACGGGAGCAATTAAATTTTGTAATTTGCTTAATTGTAATTTTTGATCCGAAAACTATTAGAGATTCTCTAAGCAAGTAAAAAATGGAATAGATAACGAATCAGTAGTAAGAAAGGCAAACAACGTGAAAAGATCATAATACCAGTCGTTGAAAGGTTGAGTCACAAATTCAAATACCAGAGAACAACAAAGTATGAAGCTCAAGACATACAACCACATATAGGCACAACAACATGATTCAAACATGAACAAATGTAGGTAAGAAGATGGTCTCAAATGTTCCAATCAAAGGAAGCAAAGCATCAACAATATTAAAGATGAAGTTGACTAAAGTCCAGGCCAAAAGTGAATTCAATCATATGTCAAAATACACGCATTACTATATTCGTACTTGTATCATAACAAAGAACAAGTCAAGCACTAAATAATCATTTGATTATAAATCAAATGTAAAAAAAAATCCGAAGACAATAAGAAAATTGATTCACATACATATATACTTATAGACACACATAAACATGTGTGTGTGTCGGTGATAGCCAAAATTAGAAGTCGAGAATGCTAAAAATAGAAAAAGGGCAAAAAATCATATCGAATAATTAATCTTAGACACTCTCAACAACAAAAGAAATCACATAATTAATTGTTGGTAAACTGAAGAACGTAAGTACCAAAGAAGAAGAAGCATGATTCAAATATTAGTTTCAAGCAACAGCTTTCATAAACCATAATTTCAAAATCAAAGAGAATGACAGTCACTTGCAAAGTTTCTTTCAGAGGAAAACAAAAGTGGAGAATGTGTTTATATTTTTAGTTAAGCCGTTATTCTTCCTTTTAGCTAAATATATTTGTAATTTAGGGTTTAAATTTTACTATAATTGTATGTTTTTTTAGTTTCATAAAACTCTAGTTTTTTATTAGATATGAACCATGCGACGTAGTTGAACTAGAGATCAACTCGCAGTACGGCTTTGAGCAATAGGTTAGAACAATCAGGTTAGCAAGAGTAACAAGTTTCACTACGCCATAGATGGCCTACTGCAACAAAAATCTAAGATGTTGCTGACTACAATGTAACGTTAGGTATGCTGATTTTTTTCTACTGCAACACACGCTTCAAAGTGTTAGCATAGAAAGTCTAAGGTGTTGCAGTAGTCATGTGAATAAAATTATCAATCCGAATGATTAAGATTTAATGGTCCACGTTACCAATCCACGTGAAATAATCTTGTATGCAGGATGAAAAAACAAAAAACAAAGCGGAAAAACACTTAGCAAAATATTCATAGGTTTCAGACAAAATACTCCGCCGCTCAACCTCTCAAACACTCTCGGTCTCAGGTTCGACTAGGGCTAAAAGTTCAAGTTTACAAGCTTAATTGGGGTTCAATTAGGCAAGTTCGAGTTCAAGTTCAATTAGGGCTTTGGTGTTTCAATAAGGTCTTCAATTAGGGTTTGTTTGGGTTTCAAATTTCAGTTAGGGCTTTGAAATATGTTGTCTAAGGTATCGCTCAATGTATATTTGAAGTATTTCCTGATTTGATTGTTATGTTGCCTAATCTGTTGATTTACCTATGCGTTCAGGTGTAATCATATTCCTAATTTTATTATTATGTTTGTCTTTGTAACCAACTTGTGTTAAACAGTGCTTATATGATATTACTGTGTTTTTTTGCCTTATAGTCATGGCTAAATAATATTTTGTATGTTTTTTGTGTGTAAATTAGTGATGAACAAGGAAAAAATATGGCAGAACTTCATAAGTTCATATGACTACATGTTATTTGTGTATAAATTTATGACTTGATTAACAAAGAATACATGCATGTCCAAATGACTGCATGCTATATTGGGTAGAAAATGAAAAGGAAAATAACTGTAAAAATTATGGTGTTTCAAGGTGGGCAATACAAGTAAAATTTATCAAATTTAAGTAAGAAAATGTTGTTTCTAACTTGATTAAATGTTGTAACTGATGTATTATATTCGTGGCTTTATTTTGTATCTTTTTTTTATTGTTTCTGCCTATATTACATTTTAGTGAAGTGGCTGTTTTATTTTATAATGCACTAGGTTTATTTTATTTTGTAATTATATCATTCTAATGTTAATTTCTCCATTTTATGTAGGATGGAGGTGGCAAATCTTAGATTCCACCACATGGGAAAATTTGGTAAGAATGGATATATTGGTGGAGAAGAGGCTATTGTCAAGGAAGTTGATCTGGATAGGTTTTCGTACGCAGTACTGATGGATTTGGTCAAGGATGAGCTACAGTACACCAAAATTGGTGGTCGATGATGTAGAGCTGTTATTTATGATGCAAATAAAAAACAATGGTGATTACATTGGTTTCTATACTGACACTGAGGTTGATGATAAAGCTAAGCCAGTGAAATAATGCAGCCACATGTCATCGTACGCCCAAGGAAGAATCTGTTTCTAGGTATAAATATCTCTTCTCATTTGTACTATTTTGATGAATTTGGTCATTTTGTTGAATCTCTTAGTCATTTTGCTACTTTTAGGGCACATTAATTTTTTGTGCATTTATGTTTGAATACATGACTTGTTTGATTTTTAATGCACTTAGTAGAATAATAAAGAACTTGTATGTTGCATCTGCGGGATCACAGAAACGACACTTTGTCACTGCACACCACCTGCAATAGATAGCAAAAAAGAATAAACAGACTGATCAAGTATTTACTCGTAGAAAGTCAGCACGACTAAACAATCCACAAGTGATCAGCGAAGCTGCTGAGAGTACGCCTATTAATAACAAGCAGACTGAAGTCTTTACTCCCAGAAAGTCGGCATGGCCAAATAATCCAGTTACCAACAATTCAGAAGAGATCAACGAAGCTGCTGCGAGTCCACGTCGCAACAAGAAAAAGATGGTCAGCAAGAAGTCAACTGGAGTCACTAGTTCGACAAAGTTACCAGAGAAAGGGAAATCCAGCTGAAGTCAGCGATGCAACTTTGAATATCAACTCAGCAGGTGTTAGGACTAAACTTGATTTCGATAATTCTCCACATAAAGATGAAAATGAGATTTTGGTAAGAAGATTACAATCTGATCTTCTAATGTGATTTACGTATTTTGCTAATATTTACAATAATGTCTTGTTAAATTACTTTCAGAATGATGATCTATCACCTCCGCCACCTCCACCGCTTACAGAATACGAAAGGGAGAGAGACAAAAATGTCCCACAGAAGAATAGTGTTTTTGATAAACTTGGGATGCCTAAATTAGTTACTGGACTGAGAAATGAATTTGAAAAATATAAAGCAAAGTCAAAGATGTCTACTAAGGATAGCAAAGATTATGTTGTAGAATTTGATGAACTTAGTGAAGATGATACTTCAAAAAATCAGGCAAAGGTGCGTTATAGCTGAAGATTTAATTTTATGTTGGTAATTATAGACTAGCTTCATTATTATTATTTTTTATTGTTTTTGTGTGCTATTTCAGAGAACCTAAAAGGTTACGGTTACAAAGCCTCAGGCTGGACCAACAACTCGTTCACGAGCCAATGTTCAATCTGCAACTGATAAGAATGCCACTCCGAAGGCAGGGGAAAATCCAGTTCGTACACAAACTGATGATATACCATGTACCGTTGAGTTACCACACAATGAAAGAATAGGAACAATAGCTACTTATCTGGCTATGTGAGAACGCCAGAAGAATAACAGTAGTGGAAGTGGAAGTGCAAGAAATAAGGCAAGGGATAAGGCTGTTGTCGTAAATGTCTCGACAAATATTGAAAACGAAGAAGTTGAAGTAGAAGAAGCTGAAGGTATTATCTAATTGAGTTCTGATTTTAATAGTTTAAGTTCTCGTTTATGTTATGTCTAGCCTTTTCGTTGCTATTGTACGTACTTTATAACGGTAGTCGGAGCTCCCAGAAGGTTTAGGGGGAAAACAAAGATGGATAAAGTACATTCAAGCTCATATGGCAAAAGAGTTATAATCCAAATGAATAATCGAGGTCAACCTATTTCATACGATGACTAAGTAATGTCTGAACTGAGTTATTTTTTAGGAACACTGAAGAGGAGTGTTCCACTTACTTACAAGTCTTGGTTTGATGTTCCTTTAAGTTTGAAAGGCACGCTGTGGAACTATGTCAAGGTAATTTGCAAACTTAGCTGAATTATACTTAAATATACGAAACTTGTCACAAAATTAGCACAACTGTTCTTTTTAATGTTTGATTTGTATTTAAGCAATGGTATATTATTCTGGATGAATGCGAATATTGGGCTTTGAGGTTAATTCATGACGCTTGGAGGGGGCACAAGAGTCGTATTAAAAAGGTACATTATACGGCTTATGAAATTGATGAAGAAAGGCTTGAAAATAGGCCGGACGAAATTCCACTTGAGGATTTCAAAGTACTCTTGATGTTTTGGGGAGATGAAGTAATTCAGGTATAATTTTAAGCTTGATCACAGAATTTTACCCTTTTTATTCATTCAAATCAGGCAGATAAACATCTTTAAAACATATTTTTGTAGTCCAAGACCCTCACAAATTCTGCAAATCAAAAATCGTATACTAATACACACATTGCAGGTCCAAAACATTTTTCCTAAATTCGGCATAAGATGGTGTGTATTTTGCTTATTTTTATGGTTGGCTTGTTTAACAATACAGGTCATATGAAGGTATGCTTGTTTAACTCGAATGCAGTATCCTTGTTTATCTTGTGAATAAACTACATAGATCAATGAAGATTCAGATGGAGATGTTTTAGCCTTTTTAATATTAGTGATATATGTTATGGAATAATTGGTTTTATATCTGTTTACTGTCTAATGCCTTTTGTATCAGTCCGACGAATTAGATAGGGAACTTTTTGTTAAAACTCGTAAGCAGGAAAAATGTACAAGACTGGTGCTTCAGTAATGAACTATAGAATTGTAAGAATTTTATTTTCCCTTTAATCAAATGTAAAAAAAATGCTTTATTTTGCACATGATCAACATTATTGTAGAATTAGATCCTGTTTTGTTGAACGAGTCGTGGCACAGTTATGCTATGGCATAGATTTGCAACTGAGGCATGCATGCCTCTCATTTTGTGCTGAAATGTAAACGAGGCACTGCCTCAGTTTGTAACCGAGGCATGCATGACTTTGGTTGTGCTGAAATAGTGTATTCACTGTGAAAACATTAGTCGTACTAAAGAGTAACTCAGATTTTATTCACTAACGATGTCATATTTTGAAACTGCTTTACTTTGCAGGAGAAGATTGAAAAAGAAATAGGAAAAAGAGGCAGTGATGTAGTTGTTCAAGAACTTGTTTCTAGTGGAACGTCGCACGGTCCATCATGGCGCATAGGATGGTACACAAAGTCTCCAAAAGTTTCAAAAGTTGCCCCAACAACAAGCACATACATACATGAGCTAGCAACAAAGATAAGGGAAGATATAGCTGATGAAGATGAAGCAAAGGTAAACAAAATGGTCCAAGATGAATTTGATGCAAAGGTGAACCAAAAAAATCAGGAGAACTTGACAAGGATGCTTAAGAAATTAGGTGAAGCAAACCCTGACATGCATATTGATATTGGGGATCTTTGTGCGACAATTGGCAGTAGAGGCACTGAAAATGAAAGCATTAAATGCACTCTTAGTCATTGATTTTAGGGGATTTTTGTGCAACAATTTGCAATGAACATGAATTGATGTGCTTGTAAGTACGGCATGTAAACATGAATTTACTGGCTATGTTTTTAAGCATGTTTGTAAGTACTATTTGTGTTGCTTGTTAATCTAAGATGGGAAGTTCTTTGTTTAATTCAGTGTGATGTTAAATTCTGTAATGTTGTAGTATGTGATGTAATGTTGTTATAGCTATGATATATTGTTGCAGTTTGTGATGTTAAATGTTGTCATAGCTGTGATATAGTGTTGTCATTGGATGGTAGAAGTGTTGCCATAGATTAACGCATGTGGTCCCCACCACATGATTCCGTGATCTCGTATTACAACCACAACAGGATTTTGTGATCCCGTGATACAAAGTTTAGTGGGCCCTACATTTTTGTAAATTTAGTACCTGTGGCAACACATGTACCAATTTTACCTTAGGGTCGCAAAGACGTGCGTTAGAGTCTAAGGCAACACGGCAAAAGGTAACATCGTGAAAATGTTGCCACAGATAATTTTTGACCTATAGCAACATTTTTTGGCACTTACTGCATCACTTCTCTGGTGTCGCAGTATGCAATCTATGGCGTAGTATTTATAGAGTCTGTAAGCCTTAGATTGTTTAGTCATTAGAAAAAACCTTGGAAGGAATGTTTTGCCAAAGTTGGGAAAGATTGTGTGTCCTTTTATTTCCCTATTTACTCTTATTTTATCCACACTACAAGCTTTATTATTTTGTGAATTTTTTCATAAACCCCATTCACTCAGCTAGGGTACATTCGACTATACAACCAGTATCAGAATATGTTACTAAAATAATTATCTACCCTAGTTGTAGATTTTGCAAGAATTGATCTAGTGTTAGTCCCTCTGTTGTTGTTGAAACAGTTTTTCAATCGAAAATTTTAAAATGGAATTTTATTTTAAAAAAATTAATTTTAGATATAAGGTACGTATTATTGAAAATGGGTTTGGTACGATAGATAAAAAAATATTTTGATTATTGCTCTTGTTACGCATATACACTACTAATCAATTAATCAAGATGAATTCAACAATATATTTCATTGTTCAACTACGCAGAAAACAAGGAATATTCCCAGTGCAATACATGGTAAAAAAGTTAACAACAGAAGAAATTTGCTTGACGGATGAAGACGCAACAATTGAAGAAATAAGTGATTTTTCATTCAAAAATATAGTTGCCTTACTTCAAAAATTAATAAAAATGGTGATGATCTTGAGATGAAAAATAGCAAGCTGAAAAATGGGTAACTAAATTGCAATAAAAAAAATGATTATTTGGAAAATGAGTTTAAATATACTTAGAATATTAAAATTCTAATTAAAAAATGATCCAATTACGAAAAAGAATTTTCTTGTTTTCATGAAAAAAATCAGAAATAAGAAAAGAAAATTCTAATTTTCGTGAAAAACAAAAATGAGTTGATTTGCAGAAATGACATTTTATAGAAGAAGTTAAAAAGTTCTAACTAAAAAAAACTCTAAAAGTTTCATTTTTGAAAGTGAATTAAATGGGACGAAAGAAGATTTCAAAACCTTTAAAAATGAAAATATGATTTTGAAAAATAGTGAAATTGAAATTATCTGTATAAAACATGAATTTGAAAAGGTGATCGATGAAAAGCATATAAAAGAGCTAGAAAATGAAATTTGGTCTACAGGGGTGAAAATGAGATCTGTTCACTATAAGAGGATACAGCTATTCTAATAGTAGAGAGCCGTTGGCGGCCGTTTGAAGCCGTTGGAATAATGTTAACAAATTCCAATGGTTTCCAATGGAATCAATGGATCATTTCCAACGGTTGTTCCAATGGCTTCAAATGATGGGTGGCTGTTGGAAATCGTTTCAAACCAACGACCTATAAGCCGTTGGAACCCATTTGTAGCCATTGGAAAAACTGAATGATTTTTTTTTACAATAGCAAACTTATTACCTTCCAGCCACCCCATTTCCAATCCACTCCATTTTTAATCCATTTCCAATCAATTACACAAATATATAACACATAAACTTCAATAGCAATATAAACAACCAACATAAATCAAATAATCATCAATATAAACAAAGCAAACCATCCAAACATCTCAAAAACCAATACATCAACGTTACATGTCTACAAACCAAATACAAACCATCAAAATATATCCAAAGTTTCATTCTCACCCACTCTGTACCAATATATACAACATCAAAACAAAATCCTCACCATCTCCAAGTCAATATATACATCGTGCATTGACAAACATAAAAAAATACATATGTAATAACCCGGAAATTTGGGCCAATTTAAAATTTTTATTCTGGCCATTTTAGTGAATTTAGATTATTTAAAATGAATTATTTTAAATGATATCGACGAGAAATTTATTTTGAATAGAGTTCGAACGTATATATTATATAGATCGTCGTTAGAATATAAATATTTTATTTGAAATATAAAAGGAATTGAAAATAGCGCGGTAGTTTGATAATTCGATTTCTAAATTCAAATGAATGTACAGGATTCAAAATAAACCGGATTTTAGTGAAACCAAAAATATTAGAATCTAATTGAGAATATCTTTCCAACGAAGCCGAAAAATAGAAATTTCATAGCGGGAATCAAAAGATATGTCCAGTTGAAAATTCAGAATAATCGCTATGGAATTCTGGCCCTTAAAAATGGAAATTTTGCAAACGACCTCGGTTTTCGACGAAACCACTTTTGCTGGATCCGAGATGTAAAATTATTACTAGGTTTCAAATTTCATAATTTTTCGAATCAGTATGTGAGCGTGGCAAAGGAAAATGCGTTTGATCAGTTTTAGTTGATTTTAATCGACTGGAAAATGGCCATTTTTCCAACGGTCTCAGAATTTGGTGAAATTAGTTTTGTTAGGACCGTATCATCAATACGAAGTTAGAAATAATTTTTAGAGGCTGTATGTGGCCTCGATAATATGAAATGTACGTTTAAAATTCAATATAAAGATTTATATTTTAATTTAAGCGAAAACTGACCGTAATGATAGAATTGGCTTGCGAAACATATCCCATTATGTTCGGAATGAGGGTAATTAGCTAGGGGCGACAGTCGGTGGGTTCGATTTTGAATTCGAATGAAAAAGTTACTTTTTAAAAATAAAATAAAATATAAATTAAATATGTATTCTCACTCCATACCCACTCCCCTCTCCTATTCAGTCAAAGCCAAAAGTCAAGATAAAAAAAAACCCCGTTGGATCTCGATGTCGCCCTCCTCCTTCATCTGCCCCTTCCTCGATCGCTCCACCACCTTCGCTCGTCGGAGCACGCCCCAGCCACCCTCCTCCCCTCTCGCTTCTCCCTCCTCTCTCATGCGTGAATCCCGAATCACGCCCCCCAGTCTTCCTCGTGCGAGCACAGGGCTCGAACCCTTCCCCCCCCCCTCCTCGATACACGAGACCCGTACCCCCTCCAGAGTCCACCACACTGACCATCCGCCCCACCTCCGGCCATTCCCCCCTCCGACGCTGCTTCCCCCTCTCGGAACACTGTAAGCTCTTCCCTTCTCTTTTCCTTTTCATTTTTCTTTTTTATTTTATTTTATTTTACTCTATTTTATTTATTAAATCAGAAATTTACATGTTATTTAAAAAAAAGAAAAAGAAAATTGAAGTTAGCCTTGTTTTGGAATATTTAAACATCACATAAGTACATGATTTTTGATATGGAAAATATACGATCTTTAATGATATAAAGATCGGATTTTTAATGATATAAAGGTTGGATTTTTAATGATATAAAAGTCGGATTTTAGTGATATCAAGGTCGGATTTTTAGTGATATCAAGGTCGGATTTTAATGATATAAAGATCGGATTTTAATGAGATAAAGATCAGATTTTTAATGATATAAAGGTCGGATTTTTAAGATAGTAAAGACGTGATTTTTAATGAAGTAAAGACGTGATTTTTAATGAAGTAAAGACGAGGTTTTTAACAAAGTAAAAATACGATTTTTAATCATATGAAAGGGAAGAAAGTTAAAAATATAGTTTTTATAATATAGAAAGGTTAAAAATATAATTTTTATACTAGTGGCATATTAAAAATATGATTTTTATTCATGTAGAGTAATAAAAATATAATCTTTATTCGAAGTAGAGCAATATAAAAATATAATTTTTATAACGAAGTGAAGATAAAAATTTGATTTTTATATATATGAGGTAAAGATAAAAATTCGATTTTTATATATGTAGTGAATACGGGCAACGAAAGTGACAAAAGACGAAAAGGTGAAGATTTCCTACATATGAAGAGTCATGGAGTTTGGTTTAGCTTTTGGTGAGAACTCCTCACTTTTAATTTTATTTCTAGTTGAAATATATACTAGGATGCAGACGGTGTTTAGTAGCACCCGACACCCGTCGTCCACAGACCATGGACGGCTTGTATGCTTGTTTGTTTGATTTTGCTGTGTAGTTGATAGTGTGATGTGATGTGAAATGAAATAAAATATTTATATAGTTAAAATATTTTATAGTTGAAAATAGAATTTTTAACGTGTATATGAAATGAAATGAAATAAAAATAAAAATAAACAAATCGGACGATTTGTTTATATACACACATTTGACTGATATTGATTGGGACGATAAATTTTACACATCGCCCAACTGCACAAATAAAATCTGTGTTTGATTGTTTGAAACCCCACACGGGTATTGGGATGATATATGACGTACACTAATACCAATAATTAGTTGTATGTCAATCGATTGATTGACAGACCGTTATAAGCATTGAATATTTATATTTGATGCTTATACAGTGTAGAATGCACTTTGGATGATGGTTGATTATTTGTCATTGTTGATACGTACATGCGTTGTATGGAAATCCATAGAAATAAAATCTATGGTAATCGATAGGGCCTCATTTCAATTTGGAAAATAATTTCATGTGTTGAATGAAAGCCGTGTTGATTAGATTGACGCCATTTTGATGTGAACGATATTTATATCGATTTTATTCATTTTATAATGAATATCGAAAGTGATTCAAAATCTGATAAATTGAATTGAATTGAAATTCGAATTAAATTGAAATGAATTGAAATTCAAATTAAATGGAAAAGAATTGAAATTCGAATTGGATTGAAATAGAATTGAAATCGTTTTGAATTGAATTTAAAACGTATTGAAATTGAACTAAAATTGATTTGAATTGAAACCAATTCGAATTAAATTGAAATTGAATTGAAATCGATTTGAAATGAAATTAAAATGAATTTATATTGAAAAATTCGATTTTGATTTGAATCTGAAAAGGAAGTTGGAATCGCTTTGAAAACGAATTTAAAACGATTTATAAAATACGTTTTAAAAGGAAATCAACGAAGTATATATTATATATATTATATATATATATATATATATAATATAATGGCCTGAATAGAACGCGCCGCGCTGCGGCAGTTCGCGAATTTCGACCATTGATTTCGAATTGACGTTGCGGGAGATCCGACTGTCGGATTCTCCTAAAACTGGAACCATTGGGTTCGTATCGAAAAGAGCTTTCTAACGAATATGAAATTTGAAATCTAACGGTTGGATTTGGAATTATGTCCAAATCAAATTTGGAAAAGGTCGTTGTAAGTGCAGTTCGATGGTCGTTGATGGAACTCGACTGTACGGGCCTTGATAAAATTATTAAAAATAGTAATAATTTGTGTAAAATCATAAGAAATGATTTGGGAAGAATTGGGATGAAAAACTCCATATTTGAAAAGATAAAAATAGTTTTTTATTGAAATGAACTAGTTTTGAACTAGAATTATAATTCTATTTATTTTCAAAATAAATAAATTGGATTTGAAATGGTTTTGAAAATAGCCAAGATTCCCAATAATTGAATTGGAAGGGATTTGAATCGAAATTGTCTTTGGAATATTTCGATGTTGGATTTCGTGATGATACAGGTATTGTTATGGGAATTTGAAAGATATATTTATATCGTTATTTCCAATACGATATTTGTTGGTCGTAGAATTTGATATTGAATATAAGCCGATATATTTTCTATTTAGAGCCTTGTATTTAATATCAAATGTGATTTGGGTTTGTCGTGAATGGTGTCTTCATTAACACTATTCTTAAGCCCAGTTGAGAAAAAGATTAAATCTTTTTATTTAGATTTAATGAGGTGTACCAATTAAATAATACTTATTGGAATTGAATTGGTATTGATTTTTGGGTTTATCGTGAGCAATGTTTTAAATAACACTTGTTCTTTAACCCGATAATTAATGGAATGTGATTTTGGGTTGTCGTGAATGATATCTTCAATAATACTGCTCTTAGACCCAAAGGAGTCAAGAAAATCAGAAACTAACTGGAGATTAGTTAAGTTGAATGGTTTCTGGGGTATTGATCTGATGTTGGTTTCGGCCTTCGGGGTTAATACTTAGGGAATTGCTCACTTGCTAATTTACGGTTAGGGACTGATTGAAATGTGTTGCGATTTTGGGTTTATCGTGAACCGTGTTGTAAATGACACTGATTCTTTAACCCAGGCGCAGATTAAAACTAAGTGGAGTTTTAATGAATCTTTAATTAGATTGAAAAGATCGAGAATGGAGTATCACCAGTTTTGCTCCAGGCGATAGTTAAATCTTTAATTAGATTTGAACGTGAAATGGTAATTGAATTTACCGATAACACCGTGGTGTTAGATATGAAGTATGACCAGTTTTACTTCATGGGATGAATAGGTTGGGATTGGGAAATTAAAACAAATGATTACTTTGGTAAGGTTCGTTAATCCCGACTAGTTTAAAGTGATATTCAAAGGAAGATTAAAGAATAAATTTAAAAAAATTTATCTTTGATAAAATTAATGGGAACCTTTCCCTAAGAATGTGAAATTTAGAAACTAACTGTAGGTTAGCTAAGCAGAACGGTTTCCTGGGTATTGATCTGATGTTGGTTTCGGCCTTCGGGGTTAATATTTGGGGGATTATTCTCTTGTTAATCTACGGTTAGTGACTGATGAATTGGAATGAGGCTTATGTTGTGCTTGTGTAACACTTGTTTATTACATACGCGAGTTATTCAGAAAGGCCGAGTTTATCCCATTCTGAATAACTGATTCGACGTGGTGTCGAAGATGAAGACGGTGGTTGAAGACCGGAGGTCTTCACGTCGTTTGGATAATTATTGATGATCTTGATTGGGCCGTACACCCAAGAGGAGGGAATCGGTTAGTGGTCGTCCAAACGTACTTGAAGATTGATGGATATGCGAGGTACTAGGTGCCTCCGGTTTCATTGAGACCCAGAACGGACTTGCAAATGGACTGTGTGTCCGACATTGGATATCATTCTGTGTGATTGATGGATATCGGTTGCACGGAGTGGTTTGCCTGTGTGGCATGCTAAGATGCAAATGATCAAGGCTTCTGTTGAAAAGCAGAGTCTTGTGGTTGATGATCAAAGTATAGCCTGTGTGGCATAGGTTTGTGTAATGTTGATTCGCGAGCCTCACACCCCGGTTGTGAACTAGAAACGGGAGAGGACATCAGGGAGGGCATGCGTTTCCTTCTATCAAGAAGTGGCGTTAGTGGTTTTACACGCCCTGACGAGTTTGACTTATGTGGTTGTTGTTGTTGCGAGGCGCCTCGGATATATCGGTGACTATGTGAAGCCGATGGAGTCATTCGTTGACTCATTGACGCCCCAAAGGGCGGAGAAACGTAGTGTTCAAGCATAATAATCCACATCGGTGGACCGACCCTGACGATTCAAGGGGCAGTTGCGGTTGTTCCTGAGACACGGGCTAGAGCGTCTCGAATCAGTAGAGGACTATCTTTTGCCTCGGTTCAAAGATGGAAATCCAACTTCCAAAAACGTGACATTTGCGGTTTTGATTGTAGAGCCTAGTATAGCGACATGATATATGGTACCCATGTCGTCTATGATTGATATTTATGATTGAAACTATTTTAAACACTATACACTTATTATAGTATCAAATGACTTGTTTTAAACGTATCAAGCATGCTTTGGCTATTATAAGGGAAAACCCTATCCTCCGGCTTGCGTTGCATTGTGTGATGGGACCTAGGTCTTATAATAGCTTCATTGTTCTTTATTTAGCGTTGCATTGTTTGTTTTATGCACTGGTATTCTCTGGAGAAAACCCGTTCCATGTTATACGGCATGGTCCCTTGATTTACCTAACTTTAAAATAAAGATGAATAACTGTTTTAGTTCTCACACCAGTCCTATGACTGACCTGGGGTTTATTGTTTTAACCTAAACACTGGGTGCCCCTATTTTCCGCACGGGCAGCTAGTAATTTTGGTTTTGCAGATTTATATTCACAGGATCCTGATTTACAGCTGGAACGATACTCGGAAAACTTTGTATCCGCGTATTACTTCTAGTTGTGTATTGTATTATGTTCCGCTGCTATGTAATTTATTGTAATCTCTGATATTTTATAATGTGTAATAGTGATTTATACTCTGTATGTTCTTGTAATCTGATGGAATTGTTGTAATAAGCAATGAAATGTTCTTCTGTCTGCGTTCTATTTTGTCGTGTTCTTAAAACAATCAGGCGTTTCGAACGGTCTGGGTCGGTTTAGCGACTGATTCGGATCGAGCGAAATTCCCGGTCGTGACAGCTTGGTTTCAGAGCTTTGGTTTACAAAGCTTAGAGAACAAGACACTTTAGAACCAAACGAAAGAATTCATCAGAAATTGGATTAGTAATATCCAACGAGAATGACTCGTTAGAGACCGGATCAATGGTATCCTAGAACGAGTGTGAAGAGTATATTTTAAAAAGTGAAAACAAATTTTGTTTTGAAAATTTAATTCAGTTATTCGTATTTGAATATTTATTTATATTGATTTGGACTATCCAGTATATAAAGATTTTGCATATACGTCTGATCCGCGTGTATTCGAAGTTTTAATATATTGGGCAGATATAGAATCACACTGTAGCCGCTCGGGGATAATTCTGGTGATGCCCGGGCACCATCAGTGATTGTGTTCGTGTTTCGAAGGTGTGATATTTATATATTTCCTATTGACTGGTGTGAGGACCAAAATTAGATAGGGCCTATTGTTGTGACTTGGCACCAAAAATGTGATTTTTGACTATATATCAAAGTTATGAATTTGGAATGATAATTCACTAATTGATTGATGATTGTGTTGTTTGATTATTGTTTGATTAATTAAATGTTGAACCTATAACCAAATTGAATCAAATAGTGAATTGTATTGGAAATTGTCGCATTTGCATACATATACATGTACTTACATTGAACAGGTCACAACAAGGAGGCTAGAGCAGAAGAATAAAATTGTTTGCCCGACAAATAGGTACATGTTTACCATAATTTACTGTTTTGTTTGGGTGATGATGATTTTATGAGTCGCTTGGCTTTTTCTTTTTGTTTTGGATTGAAGAAGGCCATGGGAGGCTATATGAAATATCCCGAAGTCCCCGGTGCAGGGGAGGTTATGCCAAAAAAATTCGAAAATTTAGGGTGTTAGCCAAATTTTTGAAAAATTTGAAAAGTTCTTAGAAACTGAAAAGTTGAAGAACTTAAGCCATAAAGAAAACACTGGAAGTTGAGTTGATTTGTGAAACAACTTTCGGCTTTGTTCCTTTTCGGGGACGAAAAGTTTTAAGTGGGGGAGATTGTAATAACCCGGAAATCTGGGCCAATTTAAAAATTTTATTTTGGCCATTTTAGTGAATTTAGACTATTTAAAATGAATTATTTTAAATGATATCAACGAGAAATTTATTTTGAATAGAATTTGAACGTATATATTATATAGATCGTCGTTAAAATATAAATATTTTATTTTAAATATAAAAGGAATTGAAAATAGCGCGGTAGTTCGAAAATTCGATTTCTAAATTTAAATGAATGTACAGGATTCAAAATAAACCGGATTTTAGTGAAACCAAAAATATTAGAATCTAATTGAGAATATCTTTCCAACGAATCCGAAAAATCGAAATTTCATAGCTGGAATCAAAAGATACGTCCAGTTGAAAATCCAGAATAGTCGCTATGGAATTCTGGCCCTTAAAAATGGAAATTTTGCAAACGACCTCGGTTTTAGACGAAACCACTTTTGTTGGATCCACGATGTAAAATTATTGCTAGATTTCAAATTTCATAATTTTTCGAATCAGTATGTGAGCGGGGCAAAGGAAAACGCATTTGACCAGTTTTAGTTGATTTTAATCGACTGGAAAATGGCCATTTTTCCAACGGTCTCAGAATTTGGCGAAATTTGTTTTGTTAGGACCGTATCGTCAGTACGAAGTTAGAAATAATTTTTAGAGGCTGTATGTGGCCCCGGTAATATGAAATGCACGTTTAAAATTCAATATAAAGATTTATATTTTAATTTAAAAAAAAACTGACCGTAATGGTAGAATTGGCTTGCGAAACATATCCCATTGTGTTCGGAATGGGGGTAATTAGCTAGGTGCGATAGTCGGTGGGTTCGATTTTGAATTTGAATGAAAAAGTTACTTTTTAAAAATAAAATAAAATATAAATTAAATATGTATTCTCACTCCATACCCTCTCCAATTCAGTCAAAGCCGTAAGTCAAGATAAAATAAAATAAAATAACCCCGTCGGATCTCGATGTCGCCCTCCTCCTTCCTCCGCCTCTTCCTCGATCGCTCCACCACCTCCGCTCGTCGGAGCACGCCCCAGCCACCCTCCTCCCCTCTCGCTTCTCCCTCCTCTCTCATGCGTGAATCCTGATTGACGCCCCCCCCAGTCTTCCTCGCGCGAGCACAGGGCTCGAACCCCCCCCCCCCCCCCCCCACCCCCGATGCGAGACCCGTACCCCCTCCAGCCTGACCATCCGCCCCACCTTCGGCCATTCCCCCCTCCGACGCTGCTTCCCCCTCTCGGAACACTGTAAGTTCTTCCCTTCTCTTTTCCTTTTTTTTTATTTTACTCTATTTTATTTATTAAATCATAAATTTAAATGTTTTTTTAAAAAAGAAAAAGAAAATTGAAGTTAGCCTTGTTTTGGAATATTTAAACATCACATAAGTACATGATTTTTGATATGGAAAATATACGATCTTTAATGATATAAAAATCGGATTTTTAATGATATCAAGGTCGTATTTTTAATGATATAAAGGTCGGATTTTAGTGATATCAAGGTCGGATTTTTAGTGATATCAAGGTCGGATTTTAATGATATAAAGATCGGATTTTTAATGATATAAAGGTCGGATTTTTAAGATAGTAAAGACGTGATTTTTAATGAAGTAAAGACGTGATTTTTAATGAAGTAAAGACGAGATTTATAACTAAGTAAAACTACGATTTTTAATCATATGAAAGGGAAGAAAGTTAAAAATATAGTTTTTATAATATAGAAAGGTTAAAAATATAATTTTTATACTAGTGGCATATTAAAAATATGATTTTTATTCATGTAGAGTAATAAAAATATAATCTTTATTAGGAGAAGAGCAATATAAAAATATAATTTTTATAACGAAGTGAAGATAAAAATTTGATTTATATATATGTGAGATAAAGATAAAAATTCGCTTTTTATATATGTAGTGAATACGGGCAACGAAAGTGACAAAAGACGAAAAGGTGAAGATTTCCTACATATGAAGAGTCATGGAGTTTGGTTTAGCTTTTGGTGAGAACTCCTCACTTTTAATTTTATTTCTAGTTGAAATATATACTAGGATGCAGACGGTGTTTAGTAGCACCCGACACCCGTCGTCCACAGACCATGGACAGCTTGTATGCTTGTTTGTTTGATTTTGCTGTGTAGTTGATTATGTGATGTGATGTGAAATGAAATAAAATATTTATATAGTTAAAATATTTTATAGTTAAAAATAAAAATTTTAACGTGTATATGAAATGAAATTAAAATAAAAATAAACAAATCGGACGATTTGTTTATATACACACATTTGACTGATATTGATTGGGACGATAAATTTTACACATCGCCCAACTGCACAAATAAAATCTGTGTTTGATTGTTTGAAACCCCACACGGGTATTGGGATGATATATGACGTACACTAATCCCAATAATTAGTTGTATGTCGATCGATTGATTGACAGACCGTTATAAGCGTTGAATATTTATATTTGATGCTTATACAGTGTAGAATGCACTTTTGATGATGGTTGATTATTTGTCATTGTTGATATGTACATGCGTTGTATGGAAATCCATAGAAATAAAATCTATGGTAATTGATTGGGCCTCATTTCAATTTGGAAAATAATTTCATGTGTTGAATAAAAGCCGTGTTAATTAGATTGACGCCATTTCGATGTGAACGATATTTATATCGATTTTATTCATTTTGTAATGAATATCGAAAGTGATTTCAAAATCTAATAAATTGAAATGAATTGTAATTCGAATTAAATTGAAATGAATTGAAATTCGAATTAAATTGAAATGAATTGAAATTCGAATTAAATTGAAAAGAATTGAAATTCGAATTGGATTGAAATAGAATTGAAATCGTTTTGAATTGAATTTAAAATGTATTGAAATTGAACCGAAATTGATTTGAATTAAAACCAATTCGAATTAAATTGAAATTGAATTGAAATTGATTTGAAATGAAATTAAAATGAATTTATATTGAAAAATTCGATTTTGATTTGAATCTGAAAATGAAGTTGGAATCGTTTTGAAAATGAATTTAAAACGATTTATAAAATACGTTTTAAAAGGAAATCGATGAAGTATATTATATATATTATATATATAATATAATGGCCTGAATAGAATGCGCCGCTGCGGCAGTTTGCGAATTTCGACCATTGACTTCGAATTGACGTTGCGGGGGATCCGATCATCGGATTCTCCTAAAATCGGAACCGTTGGGTTCGTATCGAAAAGAGCTTTCTAACGAATATTAGAAATTTGAAATCTAATGGTTGGATTTGGAATTATATCCAAATCAAATTTGGAAAAGGTCGATGTAAGTGCAGTTCGATGGCCGTTGATGGAAATCGACTGTACATGCCTTGATAAAATTATTAAAAATAGTAATAATTTGTGTAAAATCATAAGAAATGATTTGGGAAGAATTGGGATGAAAAATTCCATATCTGAAAGGATAAAAATAGATTTTTATCGAAATGAACTAGTTTTGAACTAGAATTATAATCCTATTTATTTTTAAAATAAATAAATTGGATTTGAAATGGTTTTGAAAATAACCAAGATTCCCAATAATTGAATTGGAAGGGGTTTGAATCGAAATTGTCTTTGGAATATTTCGATGTTGGATTTCGTGATGATACAGGTATTGTTATGGGAATTTGAAAGATATATTTATATCGTTATTTCCAATACGATATTTGTTGGTCGTAGAATTTGATATTGAATATAAGCCGATATATTTTCTATTCAGAGCCTTGTATTTAATATCAAATGTGATTTGGGTTTGTCGTGAATGGTGTCTTCATTAACACTGTTCTTAAGCCCAGTTGAGAAAAAGATTAAATCTTTTTATTTAGATTTAATGAGGTGTACCAATTAAATAATATTTAATTGGAATTGAATTGGTATTGATTTTTGGGTTTATCGTGAACAGTGTTTTAAATAACACTTGTTCTTTAATCCGATAATTAATGGAATGTGATTTTGGGTTGTCGTGAACGGTATCTTCAATAATACTGCTCTTAGACCCAAAGGAGTTAAGAAAATCAAAAACTAACTGAAGATTAGTTAAGTTGAATGGTTTCTGGGGTATTGATCTGATGTTGGTTTCGGCCTTCGGGGTTAATACTTAGGGAATTGCTCACTTGCTAATTTACAGTTAGGGACTGATTGAAATGTGATGTGATTTTGGATTTTATCATGAACTGTGTTTTAAATGACACTGATTCTTTAACCCAGGCATAGAATAAAACTAAGTGGTGTTTTAATGAATCTTTAATTAGATTGAAAAGATCGAGAATGGAGTTTCACCAGTTTTGCTCCAGGCGATAGTTAAATCTGTAATTAGATTTGAACGTGAAATGGTAATTGAATTTACCGATAACACCGTGGTGTTAGATATGAAATATGACCAGTTTTACTTCATGGGATGAATAGGTTGGGATTGGGATATTAAAACAAATGATTACTTCGTTAAGGTTCGTTAATCCCGACTAGTTTGAAGTGATATTCAAAGGAAGAATAAAGAATAAATTTAAAAGAATTTATCTTTGATAAAATTAACGGGAACCTTTCCCTAAGAATGTGAAATTTAGAAACTAACTGTAGGTTAGCTAAGCAGAACGGTTTCCTGGGTATTGATCTGATGTTGGTTTCGGCCTTCGGGGTTAATATTTGGGGGGATTATTCTCTTGTTAATCTACGGTTAGTGACTGATGAGTTGGAATGAGGCGTATGTTGTGTTTGTGTAATACTTGTTTATTATATACGCGAGTTATTTAGAAAGGCCGGGTTTATCCCATTCTGAATAACTGATTCGACGTGGTGTCGAAGATGAAGACGGTGGTTGAAGACCGGAGGTCTTCACGTCGTTTGGATAATTACTGATGATCTTGATTGGGCCGTACACCCAAGAGGAGGAATCAGTTAGTGGTCTTCCAGACGTACTTGAAGATCGATGGATATGCGAGGTACTAGGTGCCTCCGGTTTCGTTCAGACCCAGAACGGACTTGCAAATGGACTGTGTGTCCGACATTGGATATCATTCTGTGTGATTGACGGATATCGGTTGCATGGAGTGGTTTGCCTGTGTGGCATGCTAAGATGCAAATGATCAAGGCTTCTGTTGAAAAGCAGTGTCTTGTGGTTGATGATCAAAGCACAGCCAGTGTGGCATAGCTTTGTGTAACGTTGATTCGCGAGCCTCACACCCCGGTTGTGAACCAGAAACAGGAGAGGACATCAGGGAGAGCATGCGTTTCCTTCTAGCTAGAAGTGGCGTCAGTGGTTTTACACGCCCTGACGAGTTTGACTTATGTGGTTGTTGCTGTTGCGAGGTGCCTCGGATATATTGGTGACTATGTGAAGCCGATGGAGTCATTCGTTGACTCATTGACGCCCCAAAGGGCGGGGAAACGTAGTGTTCAGGCATAATAATCCACATCGGTGGACCGGTCCTGACGATTCAAGGGGCAGTTGCGGCTGTTCCTGAGACACGGGCTAGAGCGTCTCGAATCGGTAGAGGACTATCTTTTGCCTCGGTTCACAGATGGAAATCCAACTCCAGATACGTGACATTTGCGGTTTTGATTGTAGAGCCTAGTATGGCGATATGATATATGGTACCCTTGCCGTCTATGATTGATATTTGTGATTGAAATTGTTTTGAACATTATACACTTATTATAGTATCAAATGACTTGTTTTAAACGTATCAAGCATGCTTTGGCTATTATAAGGGAAAACCCTATCCTCCGGCTTGCGTTGCATTGTGTGATGGGACCTGGGTCTTATAATAGCTTCATTGTTCTTTATTTAGCATTGCGCTGTTTGTTTTATGCACTGGTATTCTTGGAAGGAAACCCGTTCCATGTTATACGGCGTGGTCCCTTGATTTACCTAACTTTAAAATAAAGATTAATAACTGTTTTAGTTCTCACACCAGTCCCATGACTGACCTGGAGTTTATTGTTTTTACCTAAGCTCTGGGTGCCCCTATTTTCCGCACGGGCAGCTAGTAGTTTTGGTTTTGCAAATTTATATTCACAGGATCCTGATTTACAGCTGGAACGATAGTCGGAAAGCTTTGTATCCGCATATTACTTCTAGTTGTGTATTGTATTATTTTCCGCTGCTATGTAATTTATTGTAATCTCTGATATTTTATAATGTGTAATAGTGATTTATACTCTGTATATTCTTGTAATCTGATGGAATTGTTGTAATAAGCAATGAAATGTTCTTCTGTCTGCGTTCTTTTGTGTGTTGTTCTCAAAGTATCCGCTCTTTCCTTACCGGGGAAGTTACGGGTTCTTTCAACATACCTCAAGCATCATCTTCGTCGCCCCAGAAGCACCAGACGACAAAGGAAAAGTACCATGATTTTGCACATACTCCATATGCTTCTGATTTAGCTGCTCCATCTGTATAGCCTGCAGATGATTTTGCTCCTACGGTTATGTGTTCGTTTTTCTATTCTTCCGTCCTCCTCCTCGCTTACCCTCCCCCTTTTTTACATAATTTTTACTTGTGCGGGATTTTCTTTTTCTTTGTAGTGGTCTTGCTTCTGGGCTATCTTGTTTTTTGGGGTTCTTTGCTGCTCAGTGGAGTCAGAGCTAGAGTTTTGACTTTGGTATGAAGTGTTTCTTGCGGTAGTGATTGCTTTTTTTAGGACTGAAGGAGAACCTTTTCTTTGTTGAGTCTGGTGCAGTAGGATTGGTAGGCTACAGCTAGCGTCTTTAGCAGAGCTTGGGCTGCATTTTTTGTTTGGTCCTCTTGGCTCGGCTACAACTTGCTTTGGTGGTTCCGCCTAGCCTTCTTCTCGAGTTTTGGGAGGGCTTGATTTTTCTGCTGTTCTTTTCTGTTTTTCTATTTCTCTTTCTTGCACAGCTTTGTAGTTGCCTATGGACTACAATACTATTATTGTGAGTCATTGGAGAATGACTTTATTCCCTCTTTTGCTATATATCCTACTAGTTCTATACAAAAAAAAACCCTAAATACGTTTTCACAACATTTTACAAACGTTGTTTTAATTTTATAACAGAAAAATATAAATGTCGTATGAGCCCAATTTACAGCAAAAAAACAACGCTGTATAAAAAAGTGTTTGACTGCATTTTTATTTTGTTGTTAAAATTTTTGCGCCAATGACAGCATGCCAATATATAACATTTCGAATAACGTTGTTATTGCTTATTACAGCGCTTTTTGAACGCTGTGAAAAGTTGTTTCTGGTGTAGTGGCAATTTATGTAGTTATGCAACATTGCAGTTTATATGTCCTAAACTGATGTAAAATTTTAGGCAATCTACTAATTCTATTGACCTCCTTATTATTCAATTATGCTTGTGCAATGTATCCAATATATACAAAAATCCTAATCATAACAGATAGTCTTATACACGTGTTTCAAATATCATTCATATGCAAATTATTTGATAATCATCTATTATATTAACCATGGAAATAGAGTAAAATGCACACACATCCATACGTTTATGCTTGGTTCCCTAGTTAGCCATTCCCTAACAGTGCCTAGTGTGTGTTATTCATCCATTGCACCCATTAGCAAACACTTGCAACCACTTGCGTACATCATACATAACATGCTCTGGTAATATGTCTGCAATCAAACCGATTATCCATAGGCTTACTCCTAGGATCCACCCTTCCTGAGGATATTTAGCAGAAAGATGTTAATCGAAGGGAAAAAAACTAGTGATATTTTTAGAGTTTGTGCCCTATAGGCAATCTGTTTGATGTGAATAATAATAATATTGTTGATGTTATTTTTATTTGGAATAAAAGATTTTGTTATGTTATTTTTACAGCGTAATATAAATATTAAGATAATAGAAGTCCTTAGAATAATAATACGGAGTTGTATAGTTTCACGTAAATGACTTGAACATGAGATTATATAATATATTAAGTATTATAATTCTTAGATGTCCCTAGTCGAGTTTTATTGTTTGTATATAGGACAACAATAAATCATTGAGACTAGTATGTTGATTGACTGATGATCATATCTCATTTATCATTAATATTCATGATATTAATGTCAATACATAAATACGTATTGGAGAATAGCGTATTGGGATGACCCAACATGAGAAAACTACATGGAATATAATTAATAGTATCATAAGTTAATGTCATAGTGACAGTGATGTAATGGTCCTCGGACCTGAAATCATTATAATTTTATTCGAGGATATTTGTGTTTTGATATCATCAAAAATTACTTTTAACCGAGTGGACGATAAAGGTGATTATTGGATACATCTCGAATCGAATGAAAATTATGAATGATCAAGATGGAATTTTACCCTACGATACATATATATGTATGTATGTATGTATGTATGTATATCCATGGGCCTCTCTATTGAGTGAGACTATGAAATGCATGGGCATGCTCAAATATTGATTTGTTTTATATAGTCTACTCATCGATCAAGATAAAAGGATTAAATTATAAAGAGGATGATATGTTCCATGCCTCGAGTATATTCCTGGATATATTGGTTAAAAGGGTTAAATTACATTGAGACACTAATCACAAAAAAGGTTATATCAGATCATTGATCTTATTATAACTTGGGTGACAACGATGTATTACTAGATGTCGCTCACTATTTATAATTTAGATATTGTTTAAATTATTGCCAATGTTATGATAACCTATAGGGTCACACATAAGAGCGTTGAATAGGGTGAGAACCATTCTTAATAAAAGGAAATCAAAAGTTAAATGTTTCTTTTATTTTAAAAATGGTGAACGGGTTAATAGACTTACCAAAATATCACATTGTTGTATTATAAAAAAATGGTCGATCCCTTTTTATATTTCACTAAAAACAACACGAGATTCAGGAAACCTAAATTCCCAATCTTGGCAAGTACCAAGCTCACTCTCTCTCGATTCTGTCTGACGACCTCGAGATCACCGTTCGTGGACTCCGATAGAGACGCCCCTTTAGGTGTTTGTGTTTCATTCAACTCAGATCTATCATCATTCAGATTCAGCATGTGGACAAGTAGCAGAATAGTACATGTTTTGATTCAATTTTGGATTTGAATATTAAACTAGGATCGATAAAATTTATTGTTATCCGCTGCGTATCGATCCTTCAATTCCTTCAATGGTATCAGAGCCAGTTGTTTTCGAATTCAATTGTTAGGATGAAACCATGTATTTGGTTCTGTATGCATATGAAAATTTGCAGTGTTATGAACACGAATGTAAATTTCAGTTGGAAATGTATAATTTGTAAATTTATATCAGATCAAAAGTTGAATCTGTATAAAAGAATTCTGTATTTGATACAGAAATTCAGAAATATATAAATCCATTATTGATTTCGTATTAAGTTTATTTTATATATTATACCTATGCTCTATTGGATTCTATGAACTTTGTTTAGATTGTAAGTTGTTTGTATGATCTTATATGTTTGGATTTGTATAAGTAGTTGACTCCTAAATTTTCTAATCACTCTATTATAAGTATTTTCTAGAACAATTTTTTTTAATCGGCTGATTGATCCAAGTTACTGAACTTTGGATCTAAGAGTTTAAATTATAAATGACATTGGTTCATTAAATTTTGTGGTAGAGTGATTCAATATATAAATAAACATAGGTTGGTCTGTTAATAGAAGATCTGTGTATAAAACCCAATATATCCCAAATTATAAGCATTCTGCTGACATGTATCAAAGTTGCAAAAGCCTACCTTATATTTATAAACTGGCAATCTTTAGTGTTAAGTATTAGATGAATATACTGTATGTTTTGATATAATGACAGTTAAGGGTTATATTTTGGTAGATTAATCATTTGAATATCTTTCGTGGGGTATTAATATGTGATATTATAAGATGCTGCAAATAAATATGCATATATTTATACATATACTTAGGCGAATATGACTTATGTTAATATATGTATATTGCATTCTGGACAGTGAACTCATTTTTTTTTTTGGAGTTGAACATATTTGAAATTGTTTTAGAATTCAGTTATGTATATGTATATCTCATATATGTAGATATATGTATATACATAATATATATTATGGCATGAGAGTCATGCTAGAAATGTATATGCCCTTGAAATGAAGTAGCATAATCCTATTTTGTTTATATATGTCTAAGCTTTGCTGCTTCATATACTCAGATGCTAGTTGTGACATATATATATATATATATATATATATATATATATATATATATACGTTTACATCTGAAAAACATGTTGTCGTTCCAGTATAACACGCCTGACACTATCTACTAGTTACTGGACATATAAGCTTTCATTTTGGAATTTGTACATTATTTTTCTTTATTACATGAAACTGCTAATGGGTACACCAGTTTATGCATTCAATATATCATGCCAATAATTGTGGATATGATGGGTTAAATATATGATCTGTTTAATGCTATGTATAGATTACAATGTGTATGTGATATAATAGATATTGGATACAAGCAATATTTTTTTAACAGTCTTATGTGGCTATAAGCATGCACTTTATATGTTTGGTTTTATGCTTCTAGTATCTCTGTGTTGAAAATATGTGATAACGTGTATATACGTAAGATGCAGGATTTTTCTTTTCTCTAATGGAGTTTGTATGTAAGTCTATAACGATACTTATGAATTCATCTCAGTACTACATATGTATTGATTAAACCTGCAAGTGCTATATGATACAAGTTTTTTTTTATCAATATGAATAAGTCTGGATTAATATACATGCGCCGATGTAAATTTATCATAGTTTTGATATATGATATCAAGTGGAATGTAACACTTAATGGGCCTTGGATGGCCTATTTTATCTTATGAAGAACGGCCACAACATTTATTGTTTTATAAATATTTCGGCTGTACCTAAATTAAATGAAATTTAGTTTTGAAATGTTCAAAGCAATATTTTTAATTCTCATCACTTACGCTATTTAACATATTAAATGCCCAAAAGTTTTTGTATCCTTTTAATTATGATTATGTGGAATTAAAGTTGTCAATAAAATAATTGTATTTTAAAGATGTATAAAAAACTAAATTAGCCAATTCGAATTTAAATCACTTTTAAAACTATTATTTATATTAAGTCGTAGTGACGTCTTCAATAATACACTCATCAATGCTCAAAATAAATGGATGTAGGTAATGCCAAAGCGTTGTGCATCCTTTTATTTTGATTATATATGATGTAGTAAATGTTGTGCTCTAACGTATTATTGGGTCTGACTTAACTAGGCTACATAATAGTTTTTATGGCCTTAGAGACAAAGAGCATGTATTTTCTATATTTAAGCAAATGAATAATTCAATGAACAAAATGTTCATCATGCGATCCAAGAATTATATACATGATATAACTGACATAAGATGTCTACCTAAAAGGTTGTGTTTTGGGGATTAGCCCAAGCAAACCCAAGGCATGATTAGATATGGATCTTGGACCACCTAAATATATATATACTAATATATATATATATATATATATATATATATTAAAATAGAGGGATGCTGATTTGAGTGGGAGCTTATTTATTTTATTTATGCATTTATATTAATAATGCAATGATTGGTATTATTTTTTATTTTCAAAATTATTTATTATTATCTATTATCTTCTGTTGATACTAAATGGCAAGCAACATCAACAGTTTATCACTAAGGTATGTTCTAGAAAAAGAAAAACTGAATACAATTAATTTCCTTGACTGGCACCGATATTTGAGGATTGTCCTTAAACAAGAAAGAAAGTTGTATGTACTTGATGGACCTATTCCAGAGACACCAAGTACCGCAGCCCGTGTAGAGATTAATGCCGACAAGAAGCACCAAGAAGACTGCTAATAAGAAAAATTTCAAAAAGGCATCAAAGCCTAAAGGAGGGGTTCCTAAAGAGTGTGATTGTCACTATTGTGGAAAGTCGGGTCATTGGAAATGTAGAGACCCGTAAATCCCCGCCCTTTGAATCGACCATAAACCACACAGGTTTGATCCAAAAGTTGAAAATCCACGAATACTTTAACTATGGGCGTACAACACATCAGAACAAATAACAGAAGACTTTTATAAACATTATAATAATGTTGCATCAGAGTACAGAATATCAAAGTACATTGGATAAATGATACAGCGGAAGATTTCACGATAACAAAATTAATACAATGCAACGAAATTAAAAATGATATACTAAATGAAGTCTGAACAGCAAGATTGAAATGATAGGATCCATCTTCAGCTCCATAGCCATCCAGGATGAGTCTGCTAAAACCTGAATACAAGGTTGCCCGTGTGGAAAACGGGGCTCCGAGTTTGCAAAGTGAAACAAACTACGAGTCAGTCGTGAGACTGGTATGAGAAATCTTACTTAACCTATTTAATAATAAGGTCAATCACAGGACCACGCCGCTAACGCATAACGGGTTTACTCCATTGGATTGCCAGTGCATAAACAACAACCATAAATAAACTTATGGATATACAATGCATCATACGTCATGCAAATTTTTAATCTACCCATTTAGGCTTAATCCCTAAACTTAGATTTCAAAATCCAATTCACTTTACATAAATTATTTCTTTGGACTTTATTCCCGATTTCTTATTTCATACCATTTGAAATACATATCTAGCTTTTATAATAAAGTAGATTTCACTTCGGGATTTGAAAACAAAACATTTGGAAATTTGAATTCCAAAAACATTATAATGCATAAAAAAAACAAATATGCGAACCAAATATCGGTAATCTTCCCTCGGGACGGGCAGTACGCACCCTAACCGAACCAATATATATGTGTAACCGCAGCTACACTGACAATGCACCATCCCATCCAATTGGGAAAGACGTGCACGATCTTATACTGTTAGTCAATTTTGGGTCATCCGCATCTTTAGCGACATACTTTCTAAATCATTTTATATCCTGAAGTAGGGAAAAATCATTTCACAAAATAATCACAAGTATAATCAAATCTATATAGATTTCCAATTTCAAATCATCTCGAAATCATCGGGTATAGTCCTCGAATTCCTTTCTATTTTATAAAACATTTTATAAAACATTCCCTGTCCAAAATCAGGAATAATTCTTCTTTTTACTTAAGAAAATCACTTTTCAAAATCATTCATTAATTTTGAAATAAACAACATCGCTAAACACCTTATAGTCAAATTGTGAAGTGTTTCACAAGGTGTTAGCATACGTATATTTCTACCCAACCCAATGCTAAATGTAAAAGCATAATTTGCTCATAAACTGGTCGAGCATAATCCATTCAATCAATCAACATGTCAATTTTATTGTTTCAACATTTATAGTCATATAATGAATATTTTATATATACTCATACGTACATTAAAAATGTAATTTTTAATGTTTCAACATTTATAGCCCAACCATGAATATTTTCATAAATCTTATCTTTACGTTGAAACATACTTTGCATTAAAATATAACTTTTAATGATTTCAACATTTCTACCTATACAATGTATATTTTACATAAATAATACTTTACATTAAAAATAGAATTTTTAATGTTTTCACATTTTTCTCAATACAATGAATATCTCAATTCATTCTTACATTTAAAATATGATTTTTAATGTTTCAATATTTTTATTTCAAACAAATGATCATTTTTCATCTTTTCTACATATACGATAAAAATATAAATTTTATCGTTAACACATTTTTTTCATTTCAAATAAATGAACATTTTTAATCTTTTCAACATATATGATAAAAATGCAAATTTTATCGTTAACACATTTTCATTTCTAATAAATGAACATTTTTAACCATTTTAACATATACGATAAAAATGTGAATTTTATCGTTAACACATTTTCATTTTGACTAAATGAATATTTCAATCTTTTCTATATATGCGATAAAAATGTGAATTTTATCATTAACACATTTTCATTATTAATAAATAAACATTCTTATATAATGGCATTTCTAATATAATGACATGTTATTCTAATGACATTTCTAATATAACGACATTTTTAATCTAATTTAACATTTCATTCAAAAATGACATTTTTAATCTAATTTAACATTTCATAAAAAAATGAATATTTTGATCTAACTTAACATTTCATACCAAAAATGAATATTTTGATCTAACTAACCATTCATACGAAAATGAATATTTTGATCTAACTAACCTTTTATACAAAAATGAATATTCTGATCTAACTAACCTATGTTTCTAACATGTTAACAATAATGTTTTAACATTTTTGTAAACTCTAATATATGTTTTCTAATGAATCATTTTACATTAAAATGGGAATTTTTAATGTTTCAACACTTTTATTCTAACATGAATAATTTTCTAATAAATCATTTTTTTCATTAAAATAATATTTTTACTGCTAACATGTTTTCATATTCAAAACATGTACATTTTACTAGTTTCATTCATTACATTAAAAAAAAGATTTTTAATGTGGACATGTTTTATTTTAAACATAAGATATTTCTAGTGATTCACTCCATGCATTAAAATGTAATTTTAAATGTTAAAACACTTTTAACCAAGTTTCATCCTTTTTAATAAATCCTAATTACATAGAAATGTAATTTTACATGTTAACAAATACTAACCAAAGTTATATTCTTTTTAATGAATCATTTACATAAAAATGTAATTTTTCATGTTAACAAGATCTAACCAAAGTTATATTCTTTTTATTACATTATAAAAAATGTAACTTTTACATTCTTTTTATTACATTTATGAAAATGTAACTTTTACATTCTTTTTATTACATTTATGAAAATCTAACTTTTACATTCTTTTTATTACATTTATGAAAATGTAACTTTTACATTCTTTTTAATCCAATGATGTATTTTAATCTAATGTGACAATTCTAACATAAATGGTTTTTAATCCAATGTGACAATTCTAACATAAACGATGTTTTATTCTAATTCGTCAATTCTACATAAACGATGTTTTTATTCTAATTTGTCAATGATAACAAAATGTTATTATTATTATTATTTTGACCTATGAAAATTTTTCATAACATAAACATATGATAAAAATGTGAATTTTTATCATACAACAATTTTAATAACTAATGAATATTTTTACATAACAACATACAATAAAAATATGATTTTTATTGCACTAATAGTATACCAACATATGAATCATTTTCGTGACATGTATACACAATAAAAATGTGATTTTTATTGTCCAACAAATTCTAACATATACATATTACAATAAAAATAATATTTTTATTGTAAAACAGTTCCTATCATTGACATGATTATTTCAACTACATATATACAATAAAAACATGGTTTTTATTGTATAAGCAAGTTTTTATGAATAAGCAAATTCTAGATCTACACAATTCAATTCATTTTCACAACATGTGAATTCACCACAAATGAAATCAATTTCGTCGCAACCAATATCAACCGTTCATAACCACAATAGTTCAATCAAGTCGTCACGATCACAATGATTTTTATTGTTTCACCACAAATATATTTTTCTAAATTTAAAATTGAATTTTAGAGATCTCACCTTGATTTTACTAAATTTCCAACGTTCTCTGATGTAACAACCCGGAAATTCTGAGCCAATTTAAAATTTTCATTTTGGCAATTTTTACGGATTTTGATTATTTAAAATGAATTACTTTAAATAATAACGACGGAAAATTTATTTTCGATGAAGTTAAAAACGGATAATTTTATTTTAATTATATAACGAGCCTGAAATGGCGCGGTAGTTTGAAAATTCGATTTCGAATTTCTAATGAACATACAGAATTCGTTTTAAGTCGGAATTGAACGAAACAAGAAATATTTGAATCTGTGTAATCATATCTTTCTAACGAAGTTACGAAATGAGATTTCACTTTAGAAGTTGAAAGATATGTCCAGTTTAAAATTCAGAAAAGTCGCTATATAATTTATATATATTTTAAAATATATAAAGACCTTGAAAATGGAAATTTTGCAAATGACCTTCGTTTTCGATGAAACCACTTTTTTTGGATCCGGGATGTCAAATTATTGCTAGGTTTCAAAATTCATAATTTTCTGAGTCAATATATGAGCGTGGCGAAGTTAAACGTGTTTAACAGTTTCAGTCAATTTGGATCGACCAGAAAATGGCCATTTTTCAAATGGTCTCAGAATTTGACGAAATTAGTTTTGTTAGGACCGTATCATCAACACGAAGCTAGAAATAATTTTTCGGTAATTTTTAGAATTCGTATGTGGCCCCAGTAAATTGAAATGTATGTTCAAATTGAATATTTATATATTTATGTTTTAATTTCAGCGAAAACTGAGTGAAACAGTCGAATTGGCTTGCGAGACATATCCCATTGTGTTCGGAATAGGGGTAATACACTAGGGACGACAGTCAGTGAGTTTGATTTGGGGTTTGGATAAAAAAGTCAACTCATAGAAAATTAAATAAATAATTTATTTTATATTTCTCCCTTTCATCTCCTATACCCTCTTAGCCCCCCCCCCCCCCCCCGGTCTATTTTCAAAATTGATAAAAAAAGGGCGGAGCCCTAGCCGCCACCCATGCGACTTCCCCTCTACCGCGACGTCGACTACTCCACCGCCGGCCTCCAAGCGTTGCGCCCCCCGCACCCCCCCCCCCCCTCCGTCCATGTCCTCTGATCCTCTCCTCCCCCATCGTCCTTCTTCCCTCTCTCTCTGCCCCCTCCTTTGATTTGAAGCTCCTCCGCCCAGTAACCCGCCACTCCCTCAGCAACTCCAGCGAACCAAGACCTCCCGCGCCGTTAGCTCATCACCTCAGCCCCCCGGTCTCGCTGGAAAAACAAAGTGAGTTCTATTTACTTATTTATGCAATTAAAAATTCGATTTTTTTTACCTATATGAGCGTGACACAAAAACATGGGTTTTATTTATATAAACGAACGATTTTGAAAAATATAATGACATGTTTTTTTAATCTAAATGGTGAATAAAAATTCGATTTTTACTTTATAACAATACCGTAGGATTTTTATAATTGAATGGTAATAAAAAGATTATATTTTGATATAAGATTCATGTGGATAAAAATTAAATTTTGGAAAGGTGAAAATTAGATTTTTAGTTATGGTAGAAAAGGTTTGCTTTTTTGTTAGTTAAAAGATTTGATTTTTAAAAATATGAACAACGATTTGAAAGTGTTATTTTGGAGTAGGATAAAAATAGAATTTTGCGTATGAAGAGAAACAAAAATATGATTTTTATATAATGTAGAGAATGAAAATATAATTTTTATATATGTATGATAATAAAAATATGATTTTTATATGTGTAGCAAATCAAAAATAGGATTTTTATATGATCGAGAATACAAAAATATAATCTTTTCTATACGTGTAGCGTTATAAAAATATAATTTTTATACATGAAGTGGTATTATAAAAATGTGATTTTAATAGCGTTGAAATAAAAATGTGATTTTTATAGCGTTGAAATAAAAATGTGATTTTTATAGCGTTGAAATAAAAATATGATTTTTATAGCGTTGAAATAAAAATGGTGATTTTTAAATATGAACAACGTAGAGAAGACTGCGTTGGAAGCACGGGCAGATCCAGACTGTTCTAAATTTCAGAAATAGAATGGCGGAGTGGAACCCTCGGTGAGAACTCCTCACTTTCAATTTATTTTCTAGTTGAAATATATACTAGGATGCAGATGGTGCTTAGCAGCACCTGACACCCGTCGTCCACAAACCATGGATGACTTGTTTGTTTGATTGTTGTGTTGTGAAATTTGATTGTGTGATGTGGAATGAAATAAAATATTTTATAGTGGAAAATATTTTATAGTTAAAAATATGATTTTTAACGTGTATATAAAATAAATAGTAATAAACAAATCAGACGATTTGTTTATATACACTGATTTGACTGATATTGATTGAGACGATAAATTTTACACATCGCCCAACTGCTCAAATAAAATATGTGTTCGTTGATTTGAAACCCCACATGGGTATTGTGATGATATTTGACGTACATTAATCCCCATTTTTTAGTTGTATGTCAATCGATGGGTTAACAGACTGTATAAGCATTAATTATTTATATTTAATGTTTATGCAGTTGTGTGGTGCACTCTGGATGATGGTTGATGATTTATCGTTGCTATTATATACATGTGTTGTAGAAAATCCATATAATTAACGTTACATGGTAATTGGTTGGCCACATTCCAATTTGGAAAATAAGGAATATTATAGAATAAAAATTCATGTGTTGAATAGAATAAAAATTCATGTGCTGGATAGAATAAAAATTCATGTGTTGAATAGAAAGAAAATTCATGTGTTGAATAAAAATAAAATTCATGTGTTGAAGAAAATATTCGTTTGTTGAATAGAATAGCGAAGTTATTGAAATATATAAAGCCGTGTAGAATAGATTGACGCCATTTTGACGTGAACGATATTTATATCTATTTTATTCATTTTTATAATGAATATAGAAAAGGAAGTGATTTCAAAATATAACGTTTCGAAAATATTATCATTTGTATATCGATGATGTGGAATATTCAATTTTGATTAGAAATCGAATATGAAGTTGAAATTATTTCGAAAACGAATTTAAAACGATTTATAAAATACGTTTTAAAAGGAAATTCACGAAATATATATAATATTATATATATATATATATAATGGCCTGAATAGAACGCGCCGCGCCGCGGTAGTTCACGAATTTCGACCATTGACTTCGAATGGATGTTACAGGAGATCCGATCGTCGGATTCTCCTAAAACCGGAACCGTTGGGTTCGTATCGAAAAGAGATTTCTAAGAATATTAGAAATTAGAAATCTAATGGTTGGATTTGGAATGATGTCCAAATCAAATTTGGAAAAGGTCGCTGTAAGTGCAGTTCGATGGCCGTTGATGGAAATCGACTGTACGGCCTTGATAAAATAATTAAAAATAGTAATAATTTGTGTAAAATCATAAGAAATGATTTGTGAAGAATTGGGATGAAAAATTCCGTATTTGAAAAGATAAAAATAGATTTTTATCGAAATGAACTAGTTTTGAACTAGAATTATAATTCTATTTATTTTTAAAATAAATAAAGTGGATTTGAAAGGGTTTTAAAAGTAACCAGAATTTCCAATAATTGAATTGGAATGGATTTGAATCGAAATTGTCTGTGGAATATTTGGATGTTGGATTTCGTGATTATACAGATATTGTTATGGAAATTTGAAAGATATATTTATGTCGTTATTTCCAATACGATATTTGTTGGTCGTAGAATTTGATATTGAATATAAGCCGATATATTTTCTATTCAGAGCCTTGTATTTAATATCAAATGTGATTTGGGTTTGTCATGAATGGTGTCTTCATTAACACTATTCTTAAACCCAGTTGAGAAAAAGATTTAATCCTTTTATTTAGATTTAATGAAGTATACCAATTAAATGGTATTTAATTGGAATTGAATTGGAATGTGATTTTGGGTTTATCGTGAACCGTGTTTTAGATGACATTGGTTCTTTAACCCAGTTAAAGACAGGATATTGATTTTTGGGAAGATTAAAACTAAGTGGAGTTTTAATGAATCTTTAATTAGATTGAAGTGATTGAGAATGGGGTATTACCAGTTTTGCTCCATGCGATAGTTAAATCTTTAATTAGATTTGAACGTGAAATGGTAATTAAATTTACCGATAACACCGTGGTATTAGATATAAAGTATGACCAGTTTTACTTCATGGGATGAATAGGTTGGGATTGAGAAATAAAATAAATGATTACTTCGATGTGGTTCGCTAATCCCGACTAGTTTGAATTGATATTCAAACGAAGAATAAAGAATAAATTTAAAGAATTTATCTTTGATAAAATTAATGGGAACCTTTCCCCAAAGTATAAGAATACTTGAATAAAAGAATATTCTGAATTGGAGTGAGGCGTATGTTGTGTTTGTGTAACACTTGTTTATTATATACGCCGGTTATTCAGAAAGACCGGGTTTATCCCATTCTGAATAACTGATTCGACATGGTGTCGAGGATGAGGACGTTGGTCGAAGACCGGAGGTCTTCACATCGTTTGGGTGATTACTGATGATCTTGATTGGGTTGTACACCCAAGAGGAGGAATCAGTTGGTGATCGTCCAGACGTACTTGGTAGGGGTGAGCAATATTCGGTTCAAACCGAATTAACCGACCAAACCGGTTCATTTCGGTCGGTTTGGTTTGGTTTTAAAACTAAATCGGTTTGAATTCGGTTTGTAAAATAAAAAAAAATTGGTTATCGGTTTAACCGAATTAACCAAACTTTTAATTTATTATCTAATTTTACAATACCTAGTTCTTTATTTAACTAGTTTAGCTATGTAATACAAAAATATTTGTTGCAAATAGATCAAATCTTATCATAAACATAGATTTTACTATGTAAAATTTCTCCAAACATGAATTTATGTTTTACCTTGAGTGAATTCATCATTTGAAAAATAATACATCCTTCAAGTTTGGTTAAATCGGTTACCGACCGAATTAACCGAAAATAATTCAGTTCGGTTCGGTTTGGAAAATTTTCGGTTTCAATTCGGTTTGAGTTTTTTTAGCTCCAAACAAACCGAACCAACCGAACGCTCACCCCTAGTACTTGGAGATCGATAGATATGCGAGGTACAGGGTGCCTCCGGTTTCGTTCAGACCCAAAACGAACTTGTAAATGGACTGTGTGTCTGATATTGGATTTTATTCTGTGTGATTGATTTCTATTAAATATATATCTGTTTGGCGGCGGAGAATTTATTCTCTTGCTTAACGCCCTTCTCTGAGACATACGAGCTCAGGGGTTATATATTGATGGATATCAATCGCATGGAGTGAATTGCCTGTGTGGCATGCCTAAGTGGCAAATGATCAAGGCTTCTGTTGAAAAGCAAAGTCTTGTGGTTGATGATCAAAGCACGGCCTGTGTGGCATAGCTTTGTGTAGCGTGGATTCGCGAGCCTCACACCCCGGTTGTGAACCAAAAATGGGAGAGGACCTCAGAGAGAACATGCGTTTCTTTCTAGCTAGGGTGGTGTCAGTGACCTACCAGCCCTGATATTTATATTATTTTCACCTGTGTGGTTGTTGCTGTTGCAAGGCGCCTCGGATATATCGGTGATTGTGTGGAGCCGATGGAGTCATTTGGCTCATTTACGCCCCAAAGGGTGGGGAAACGCAGTGTTCGGCATTTTAATCCATATCGGTGGACCGGCCCTGACGATCCAAGGGTCGATGCACTCTGACCCTAAGGCTCGGGCTAGAGAGTCTCGAAATCGGTAGAGGACTATCTTTTGCCTTGGTTCACAGATGGAAATCCAACTTCCAATACGTGACTTTGCGGTTTTGATTGTAGAGCCTAGTATTGGCGGCATGTTATATGGTACCCATGTCGTCTATGATTGATACTTATGATTTGAAATTGGTTTATACACTATGCACTTATAATAGTATTAAATGATTTGTTTTTAGCATGCCAAGCATTCTTGGCTATTATAAGGTAAAAACCCTGTCCTCCGGCTTGTGTTGCATTGTGTGATGGGAGTTGGGTCTTATAATAGCTTCATTGTTCTTTATTTAGCATTGCGCCATTGTTTTATGCACTGGTATTCTTGGGAGGAAACCCGTTCCATGTTATACGGCGTGGTCCCTCGATTTACCTAATTTTAAAATAAAGATTAATAACTGTTTTAGTTCTCACACTAGTCCTATGACTGACCTGGAGTTTATTGTTTTAACCTAAACTCTGGGTGCCCTTATTTTGACACGGGCAGCTAGTAGTTTGGTTTTGCAGATTTATATTCACAAGATCCTGATTTACAGCTGGAATGATATCCGGAAAGCTCTGTATCCGTGTATCTCTTTCAGTTGTGTATTGTATTATTTTTCCGCTGCAGTAATGTATTTAAATCTCTGATATTTTCTGATGTATATTATTTGTTTATACTCTGTATATTCTTGTATTCTGATGGAATTGTTGTAATTAACAATGAAATGTTCTTCTGTCTGCGTTCTGATGTGGCTTGTCCTCAAAGTATCTGCTCTTTCCTTCACGGGGAAGTTACGGGTTTTTACATCTGTTTTGGTCCTAGTCGATTCCATTTCGTAGATCTCCTCTTTATGATTCCAGCGAATGTGAAATCATTTGATTTCGTTTTCGTTTGAATGAGATACGACTATTTTAATATTAACCAAATAATTAATTAGATTAATTACATTTCAAATATCTTCCTCCTTCTTTCTGTATTACGCCCCCTGTAGCATCGCACCACCCACCATCGAATTGCATGAAAATAGGCCGAAATGAAGCGTCGATATCTCATAAGCTGTCACTCTAAAGGTGATCATCAACGTTGAAGATATAGATCATAAAACGATCCATCATATTTGCCTTCGGAAATTTAGGAAATGGAGGAATGGATTGAAAGAGATTTGAGGGGAAGAAGGAGAGCATTTTCAATCATTGATTGGCATGGTGGCGGCTGTATATTTAGGGGGATTAGGGATAGGTTAGAGAAGTTTATGATATTATATAGTGGAGACAATATATATATGTATATATTTTTTATTTGGTTATATATATTTGATTTTATCTTTTCACTTGTCTCTACATATGTAGTAGGTGACAAATGAAGTATAATTTGCTCACTAGGCATGATGGACCACATGAATATATGGACTTAAATGAAGGGAATGATGGAAATAAAAGTAATAAATAGGATAAATGAAATAATGAAAATGGAGCATAAACTTAAATTTGTATTATTAATAATAGGAATAAAGAGGCAATTTGAAATATGACAAATGGGGAAGCTACTAATAAATACAAAAGGTAAAACAGTCAAATCTCATAATATATATATCATAGTATTAAATTCATTAGCCTCAATATGTTCAACTTATTCTCATTAGTTTTATTAAGACACAATAAATTAGAAGAAACAAAATGTGACTACTATTACATAGCATAAAGATAAATATGGATTCTAAATACATATGCTAAAAATCATGTGTTTCCTTAGTTCATGGTCCCAAACTCAAATTAATTAATTTATTAGAACGTTCCCCTTTTTAACTTAAGATAAATGTATGTTTTCTATTAACAACGCACATAATTATCCTTAGATAGAAATATTTCAATCCAGTTAATACAATTAATGACAATATTACAATTAATGTCAATACTAAATTTAAAATAGACATAAATTAGGCAATTTATTTTTTTACCATACAAACATTTAATAGGTTCAATGTCAAATCAAATTAATATATATATATAACATGAATATATATATATATTCAATCCAGTTAATACAATTAATGACAATATTACAATTAATGTCAATACTAAATTTAAAATAGACATAAATTAGGCAATTTATTTTTTTACCATACAAACATTTAATAGGTTCAATGTCAAATCAAATTAATATATATATATATATAACATGAATATATATATAAACCATCAAGTCTAATGTTACACTTAGTTATGAAAGATAAAACCTGGACTACCAATCTAACTTTTAGCTAATTGAGCATAAAGTTCAAATAAATCTTTAAGATGAATTTTAATCCATTAACATGAACATAGAATTTTGGATCTAAAAGTTAGACCCCAAATTAAATTTATAAAACCAATGCTCTAAAATAAATCATTGTAGTACAACTTATATAAATTTAGTTTTAATTTAACAAAATGAAGAAAACAATATGTTACTTGAACAAGAAATTCTGGCACATTTTCTAACAAAACTTCTTAAAAATAAAAATTTAAATTGGTTCTAATTTTCTGGGTTGTTATAGGAAACCCAATTGTTGTGTTTATTTAGAAGATCTGAAGAAGAAGGATAGTTTGACTTCTCCCAATTAAGGTATAAATGTTATATATGTCAATTTATCTATTCTACATCTTGGGTATTAAATACTGGATGTGGATCACATATTTGTGCTAATTTGCAGGAAATGATAAAGAGTAGGAATTTGGCAAAAGGAGAAGTGGACTTACGAGTGGGAAATGGAGCAAGTGTTGTCGCATTAGCCATAGGAAGTTGTCATTTATCCTTACCTACTGGTTTAGTTTTAGAATTAGAGAATTATTATTTCGTATCTTCCATTAGAACAAATATTATTTCTGTATCTTGTTCGTATAAGCTTAGATTTTCATTTATAATAAAAGAAGTTGTTCATTTTATTTAAATGAGATATTTTATGGAAATGCACAATTAGTTAATGGTCTCTATATTCTTAACTTTGATGTGCTAGTTTATAACATTAATACCAAAAGGATTAAATCTAATGATTTAAATCCAACATACCTTTGACATTGTCGTTTAAGCCATATAAATGAGAAAGATAAAGATGGAATTTTGAACTCATTTGATTTTGAATCATATAAAGAATGCAAATCTTGTTTATTAGGCAAGATGACCAATGCTCCTTTCACTGGACGCAGTGAATAGGCTAATAATGTATTGGCCCTTATACATAGTGATGTATGTGGACCAACGAGTACATCAGCTAGAGGTGGGTTTTATTACTTTATCACAATTACTGATGATTTCGGTAGATATGGATATGTGTATCTTATGAAACATAAATCAGAATACTTTGAAAATTTCAAAGAATTCAAGAATGAAGTTCAATACCAACTTGGTAAGAATATAAAAACTCTTCAAATATATCGAGGAGGAGAATATTTAAGCGAAGAATTTAATGACTATTTGAAAGAGTGTGGAATTATATCACAACTCACTCCACCGGGAACACCACAATGGAATGGTATATCCGAAACGAGAAATCACACCTTATTAAGTATGGTACGATCAATGATGAGTCATACAAATCTTCCAATAATTTTTTGGGGATATGCCCTTAAAACAGCTGCATTCATACTTAATCGAGTTCCCACTAAAACGGTTCTGAAGACACCATATCAGATATGGACTCAAAAATGTCCCACTGTCTATTTTATGAAGATTTGGGGATGTGAGGCTTTTGTTAAGTGTCCTACCTCTGACAAGGTCAGACCCAAATCAGATAAGTATTATTTTATGGGGTATCCAAAGGATACAAAAGGATATTTGTTCTACAAACCTTCAGAGCATAAAGTGTTTATTGCTCGAACTGGTATTTCTATGGAAAGAGATCTAGTCTCTAAAAGTACCAATGGAAATAAAGTAGAACTCGAAGAAATTCAAGAAACACAAGATACTATTAAACCAGAAAACTTGAAAAAATAACATAAAACGTTCATAAATTTGGTAGAATACGTCATTAACTTGATAGATATTTTGGATATCTAATAACTCAAACAGGAGACGTAATGCTCATAGATCAAGATGGGCCCACATCTTACCAAGAGTCTATGAATGGACCAGAATCTGAGAAATGGCTTGAAGCCATGATATCTAAAATGGACTCCATGTACACCAACCAATTGTGGACTTTGGTTGATCCACCTAGTGGGGTAAAACCAATCAGGTGTAAGTGGGTTTTCAAGAAGAAAACTGACATGGATGGTAAAGTAAAAACCTATAAAGGCCGATTGGTGGAAAAAGGTTTCAAACAAGTTCGAGGAGTTGACAATGATGAAACCTTCTCCCCACTAGTAATGGTTAAGTACATTAGGATTATGCTTGCAATTGCAACCTTTTACAATTACGAAATCTGGCAAATGGATGTCAAAACCGCATTCCTTATTGGGAATCTTATCGAGGATGTGTACATGACACAACCTGAAGGTTTTGTCAATCCAAAGGATGCTAGAAAAGAATGTAAACTGCAACGATCCATATATGGATTGAAGCAAGCATCTCGGAGTTGGAATCTTCATTTTGATGAAGCAGTCAAAGAGTTTGGCTTCATCAAGAAAATTAGGGGGAGTAATATTATATTCCTAGTATTATATGTGGATGACATCTTACTTATAGGGAATGATGTTAGTTCATTACAAGCGGCGAAGACATGTTTGGGGAAAAGTTTCTCAATGAAAGATTTAGGCGAGGAAACCTATATTTTAGGTAATAATATCTAGAGAGATAGATCAATAAAGTTGATAGTCCTAAGTCAGAGTACATACATTGATGAAGTGCTGAAAAGATTTCGCATGCAAGAGGCTAAGAAAGGATACATACCCATGTCACATGGTATATCACTCTCTAAGTCCCAATGTCTTCAATCATCAGATGATAAGGAACACATGAAAATTGTCCCTTACGCTTTGGCAATTGGATCACTCATGTATACAATGTTGTGTACTCATCCAGATGTCTCCTACACTTTAAGTATGAAAAGTAGATTCCAACCAGATCCAGGTGAAAGTCACTAGACAGCAGTCAAGAACATTCTTAAGTATTTGAAAAGGACTAAAGAATCAATCTTTATATATGGTGGCGAAGAGGAATTAATGTTAAGAGGTTACACAGACGCTACTCTCCACACTGATAAAGATGACCACAAGTCACAGTCTGGTTATGTGTTTTTCCTGAATGGTGATGTTATTAGCTGGAAAAGTTCAAAGCAAGACACAATCGTTGCTTCGACTATGGAGACTGAATACATTGTTGCTTTTGAAGCAGCCAAGGAAGCTGTTTGGATTAAGAAATTCATCATTGAACTTTCTGTTGTTCTATCCATTGTTGATCCAATATATCTTTATTGTGAAAACAATGGGGTCGTTGCTCAGGCTAAGGAACCTAGATCACATCAACGATCCAAACACATACTTCAGCGATACCATCTCATCTGTGAAATTGTTGACAGAGGAGATATACATATTTGTAGAGTCCCAACGGATAATAATGTTATAGACCCACTGACTAAAGCTTTGTCGCAGTAAAAGAATGATAGTCACACTAGTTTCATGGGTATTCGATACATGAGTGATTGGCTCTAGTGCAAGTGGGAGATTGCTAGAGTTTGTCCCCTAGAGGCAATTTGTTTGATGTGAATAATAATAATAATAATGTTGGTATTATTTTTATTTGGAATAAAAGATATTGTTATGTTATATTTACTACGTAATATAAATATTAACATAATAAAGGTCCTTAGAATAAAAATACGGAGTTATATAGTTTCAAGTAAATGACTTGAACATGAGTTTATATAATATATTAAGTATTATTATTCATAAATGCCCCTAGTCGAGTTTTATTGTTTATATATAGGACAACAATAAGACTGGTATGTTGATTGATTAATGCTCATATCTCATTGATCATTAATATTCGTGATATTAATGTCAATACATAAATATGTACTGGAGAATAGTGTATTGGGCTGACCATACATGAGAAAACTACATGGAATATAAGTAACAGTATCATAAGTTAATCTCATAGTGATAGTGATGTATGGTCCTCAGACCTGAAATCATTATAACTTTATTCAAGGATATTTGTGTTTTGATATCATCGAAAGTTATCTTTAACCGAGTGGATGATAAAGGTGATTATTGGATACATCTCGAATCGAATGAAAATTATGAATGATCTAAATGGAATTTTACCCTACAATATATATAAATATATGTAGAGACGTCCATGGGCCTCTTGATTGAGACTATAAAATGCATGATCGTGCTTAAATATTGATTTGTTTTATATAGTCTACTCATCAATCAAGATAAAAGGATTAAATTATAAATAGGATGATATGTTCCATGCCTCAAGTTTAATCCTGGATATATTGGTTAAAATGATTAAATTACATTGAGACAATAATTGTAACACCCCGTGAATTCTATAACGTTAAGCTTCACAAATTAAAGTGTAATTAATTCTAAATGAAAGAATTAAGGGAAATGGGTTACGCCATTGCGTTCGTCTCAGAATTCTGCTTGAGATAGAGTCCAAATTTGCGTGAATCGGACTCCGTATGAAGGAGTTATGGCCTTCGGAAGTTTCAGAATAAAGTTTAAATTCAAACAGCTCAATTTCAAATTAGAAATTAGAAAAATAGGTTCAAACTGGGCTGGGCGGGAAAATTCCCGCCCAGGGACCAGGTCGACCATAGGGTCGACCATGGTGTTGACCTGGCCACCCCAGGTCGACCATAGTGCCGACCTGGGTGTCGACCTACCAGTCGACCTACCTGGTCGACCTGGCTGGCTAGGTCTGGCTCTGGCTCGAATTTCTGTGGCTCGGTGTGTCACTAGGGTTGACATGTCACCTCTTGATTGGCTCTTTGAACTTTGTATGGTCTAGATTCCTCATGTCTTCATCTGACGGCTCAAAACAATTTAAAAATCTATAAATACACCCTAAGTCACAACTAAAAATTCACACAAAAAAATAAGATGGGAGTCGTCATGCTGCCAGGGAGGAATTGAGCATAGCCGTCAAGAGAGAGAAGCTTAGAGACGAATCAAATTAAGAAGAAGATTAAAGCTTAATCAAATTAATCAACGCAACGATAATCTACCCAAAGGAACGCATCTCAGTTTCAGAATTCAGAATCCAGAGTTCAAAGATTCTGCATTCGTTGTAAGTATAGTGACCTTTCAGAATATGAATAAAAACTGTGATGTGATTCGATGTAAATGAAAATAGAATTGTGTTATTGTATAAATTCTGTGTATTGTAATGATTCTATCATGACTTGTGTATTGATATTTATGGCCTAAATTGATTGATGCAAGCCTATTGAACAATTGTATATGAAAACAATGGCACTTGCAAGTTTGTGGTAAAAACTAGAATTTGATCCCTTTATGTTTATGTCTATGGCATGGACTATATACATTCCCTTAGTCTAAGTTAGAGTTTATGTAAACATGTTCTAGATTTGAGACCTTTTATGCCTACATGATCCAAAACCTATAAACATATTCTTATGCTTATTTGCAAGTATAATTGGATCTATGTTAAGTATTGTTTGGGTTACATAAACTATGCAAGTTCATGTTGAAATAGGCTATATGATTTAATGTTAAAATGGGACATTTTGGTGAATATACAACATGCTAGTTTTGTGGTTGACATTATGCTAAGTTAAACATGTTTAAACCCAAGTCTGTATAAACCTAAACTATGCCATTTCATATGTCACCTACTTAGTTATACTTTGATTTGAATGAAAGTTCACATGACCCATCATTTATGTTAGTATCGCTAAATTGCAAGTTCATGCGCCACACACCCTTATATGTTGTAAAATATTACATGTTCTTGATTTCCCCTTTTCTCACGCTTATAAAGTTGGGCTGAATTGTGTCGAGCCCAACACTTGTTATGATGTTGCAAACGTACAAATGGCGGTAATAACGTTGGGTGTAAAACATGAAAAATATAAGTTGGCATGGTTAGCACATGCCAAGGCAATGACATTCTAGTGGTATGAATTGTTATACCCAAGAATACAAGACATGACATTTACATATAATTGATAAGTAATAAAATATGTAAATTTAGAAAACACGATATGCTTAACCCGAGGTTGGATTGAGTTGTGACGTAAACCTGCCCGGACCCGCCCGGCTGTCCAGTAGTCACAACAATACCTATCCAATGTGGGTGGTTAAGCATTGAGCCCAATAATGACTCGAGGTTAGACTGAGCTACGGTGTAAACCCGAGGTTAAGATCCATCCATCCATCCATCTTATAAAGAAGGATCTTAACTTGAGGAAGCAAAGATGGATGGAGTTTCTTGCCTCGTATGACTTTGAAATTTCCTATACTCCCGGCAAAGGCAACGTAGTAGTAGATGCGTTGAGCCGAAAGAAACTGAACTTAAGCCCGCTCTTTGTGGAAAGGCAAAGCTTGGAGTATATAGCCAATTTTAACTTTAGGCCCTCCTCGGATTTTGTACCGGGTTTGTTAGCATCCCTCGAAGTACGCCCTACTCTCTTGGACTCAATAGGTGCTGCACAACGTGAAGACCCTCGGCTTGTTGATGTGATTGATAGACTTATTAGGGGTGAGACTTCTAGTCACCTCAGTAGATACGCCATCGATGATAAGGGTTGGCTGAGGCGAGATGGAAGATTATGTGTCCCACAAGCAAGGGAGTTGACAAAGAAGGTTCTCGAGGAAGCGCATCATTCCAAGATAACTATACATCCTGACGGTGATAAGATGTACAAGGATATAAAAATAACTTTCTTTTGGAGCGGCATGAAGCAGGACGTGGCAGATTTCGTTTCTAAGTGCATGGCCTGCCAACAGGTCAAGGAGGAACAGAAGAAGCCTGGAGGACTACTTCATCCTTTAGAGGTCCCACAGTGGAAGTGGAATAGCATTTCAATGGACTTCATTGATGGACTGCCTAGGTCGAGAAGAGGCAACACTAGCATTTGGGTAATAGTGGATAGGCTTACTAAAAGCGCCCACTTTATACCTATCAAGAGTAGAAGGACTGCCGCATCTCTAGCATCTATTTATCTCAAGGAAATAGTTCGACTCCATGGGATACCCTCCAGCATTGTTAGTGACTGAGACCCTATCTTTACAAGTGAGTTTTGGTGGAGTCTGCAAGAAGCTGTAGGCACACAGTTATGTTTGAGCACGGCCTATCACCCCCAAACCGATGGCCAGACGGAAAGGGTGAATAGAGTTTTAGAGGATCTTTTAAGACTTTGCGTTCTTGACTTTGGAGGGACGTGGGAGGATCACCTTCCTTTAGTAGAATTTGCCTACAACAACAGCTACCAAGCTACCATAGGCATAGCACCCTTCGAAGCCTTGTATGGAAGACCGTGCAAATCACCAACTTGTTGATGGAAGTCTACAGATAAGCTTATACTTGGGCCAGACATGATTTGAGAGACTTCGGAGAAAGTGGACGTGATACGTAGGAGAATGAAGACTGCCCAAGACAGACAGAAATCCTACGCTGACAAAAGAAGGACCGACCTTGAGTTTGAGGTTGGGGACAGGGTTTTCCTTAAGGTATCCCCTTTAAGGAACGTCGTTCGCTTTGGATCCGCAGGAAAGCTAGCACCAAGATTTGTAGGACCATTTCCTATCATCGAGAAGGTTGGGAAGATGGCCGATATATTAAAGCTACCCAAGAGACTGGCTGGGGTTCACAACGTCTTTCATGTTTCTCACCTCCGGAAGTGTTTGCACGAGTCTGCGGAAGTGGTGGAACCTAGCATTCTAGAAGAAGCCGAAGTGGAACGTGAAGCAACTGTGAGGAGAGTTCCAACCCGCATCTTAGGAACAAAAGTGAAAAAGCTACGCAACCGCGAAGTCAAACTCGTTAAAGTTCAGTGGAGCGATGCCGAGGAAGATGCGACTTGGAAAACTGAGGACAGAATACGCGTTGCCTACCCTCTTCTTTTTTAGGGTACATCTTTGATCTCTCTTTTTCCTTAAGTTATGCTTTATCTATCTTTTTTGGTATATATCCTCGGTCCTTTTCCTAACTCCTTAGGTAGAAAACAAATGGATGCAAACATGTATTTGAAAACATGTTATGGATGATGGCTACAAATGGTTGCTAGTGATTGCTAGTGGTTGCTCGTGGATGCATATACACACACACACACCCTAGGTTATAGATCGGCTCAGTCACTTCATATTGCATATGCATATATGTATTCTCATTTGTATATGGTTGAAACTTGATATGCTGTCGTATGGTCTTCGCATTTGTATGAATAGTTGTGCACTCATGTAGAATTATGAGTAGGAAAAATTTGCATACATAATGGATTCATGACACATACATGATTCGCATTAAGGAGGTCAACTGAATCAGTAGACCGTCTGATTTCTACATTAGATAAGGACATGTACACACACTATGCATATGATCATGAAGCATTAGAAGTCTTTTAAGGACAGTGGACGCCTGTGTTTGTTGGTTGAGTAGATGGACTGTTGGATGGTAGGATATACATTCTTCCTAACTTGAAGATTTCGGGGACGAAATTCTTTTAAGGGGGGAGAATGTAACACCCCGTGAATTCTATAACGTAAAGCTTCACAAATTAAAGTGTAATTAATTCTAAATGAAAGAATTAAGGGAAATGGGTTATGCCATTGCGTTCGCCTCGGAATTCTGCTTGAGATAGAGTCCGAGTTAGCGTGAATCGGACTCCGTATGAAGGAGTTATGGCCTTCGGAAGTTTCAGAATAAAATTTAAATTTAAACAGCTCAGTTTCAAATTAGAAATTCGAAAAACAGGTTCAAACCGGGCTGGGCGGGAAAATTCCCGCCCAGAGACCAGGTTGACCATAGGGTCGACCATGGTGTCGACCTGGCCACCCTAGGTCGACCATAGTGTCGACTGGGTGTCGACCTACCAGTCGACCTACTTGGTCGACCTGGCAGGCTATGTCTGGCTCTGGCTCGAATTTCTATGGCTCGGTGTGTTACTAGGGCTGACATGTCACCTGTTGATTGGCTCTTTGAACTTTGTATGGTCTAGATTTCTCCTGTCTTCATCTGACGGATCAAAACAATTTAAAAATCTATAAATACACCCTGATCGTCGCTAATCTATGAATTAGAAAAGCGCGACATTTGTAATAAATTCTGCAAGCATACAGGTGTGTAGCATACAGGTCGAACACAGGGAGGTGAATTAAATCAAATTATTTATCTAATCTCTTGGGCGAGTTAGACAAAACTTTGGAGGTTGATTGTGAAAATAAAACAAAACAAAATTAAAACTGTAATTTGATTCAGAACAGATCTAACTGAACCGACGATCAAATCACAATTTCAATGGAAAAGTAATGAAACTATGAATCAGATTCAAATCTAATCAAATCCAATTTAACCTATGAACGCGATTAAAATACAGAAAATAAAAGTGCAGAATATAAATAACAACAGGAAATAAAATTAGGATTACCGCTGAATCTAATCAGACCGTCAATCACTAAAGAAATGCAAAATACAAATAGTGTTCTACCGAATCTAATCGTGTAGACGACACTAATTGCTAAGAAATAGAAAATTGCACAAAAAGAAAATGAGTTTTATTAATGAAGAAGAGAATAGAATGAGATATAGGATAGGATGGTGGCTACAATGTCATTACAAGGGTATATATAGGGTAGATAGCCAAACCCTAACCCTAACCCTAATGATAACTGGGCCTGGTCATTACATCACTAATTAGTTTACAATGAGAAACATAAATGGGCCTTAGATAAATAAAGCAAATTTGGGCCTTTTCTCTTTTCCTCTTGCTTCCTTGACACTTCTTCATTGATTTGTGATGTGCAAAGCCTTGTTATCAATCCTTTTCTTATCCAACAGCAACTAGATGTGATATCTTCATCTACAATTCTTCAAAATGCAAATACACAGCAAATTGAACTCTATTTCTCTACATTTCTGGTTGCATGCGGGCTGGGTTGGAATATCTGTAAAAGTAACAAAACAATACCCAAGTAATATTTATTTATATATAAAAGATAAGATATAAGAGCATAAAATAAACACATTTCTATGTCAATCAAATACCCCCACACTTATCTTTTACTCGTCCTCGAGTAAAACAAAAATGAAAAACTAGACTAGATAGGTCGCACTTTCGTAGGAAACACGATTGCATTGAGCGTATGCAACAAGCCGTTAAACCTCTAGGTGTCCCTAGTAGGACGAGTGGTGTCTCGTGAGGGTTTTCAGCGGATACTACCCACAAAATCCAAATGCAGTATGCTATGATTCTAATGAAACTACATGAATGCAATGGGCATATGCAAAAATAAAAACGAAAAATGACAACACGACTTATTTCAGGAAAGTGGTACAACAAATTAAGTTAATATTTTCTAATCAGTTGATTTTATTTTAGATACCTCGACTTGTCACAAATTTTCAATATAAATCAAGTTTTCAAATGTTAAATTCCAGTTTGGCCAGTTAGTTCGGTCGATAACATAGTGCAGCCATGAAATAAATTCTTAGTTTGTTTGGCACAGTTTGCAAAGTGGTATTCTAATTTTCTCATGTATGGCTAGTCAAATCAATAAGGTCAAGAAGTGTTTGGGTATCATCGCTTATTCTTTATTCTATAAAATTTTAAGTTTTATGATTAAGTACATACACCTAACTAAAAAGACCAAGGTTTACCACCCATGCACTGCCTCGCGGACTAACGGAGAGTAGGTAAAGAGCTTGGCGGATTGTGCAGGCCGACTTTGACTTTGTCAACAACGTGTCGGTAATCCTTAGGTGTCCAATCTCATAAAATGAGACCAAGATATTCCAACGCTGACTTTGTCAACAACGTGTCGGATAGAGCTTGGCGGGTTTGCACACCAACGCTCGATATACAAGCAATGTTGGATACCCTTGGAATACTATTATTATTATTATCGAAAATATAAGCACAAAAGAGAGTTACGCTAATTCAACTTGACACAACTTAGTTTTAAAGATTTGAAAAGCCAATATAAGTATTTTAAGTCCTCCACTTATTTAAACAAAGTCTACAATATAGAATAGATTTCATGGCCATCACCTAAGAATCTCCCTATGTACCGGTTACACTATTATCCCTCAAAATTAAACTTTTCATTATATTTCAAATTTGAATTTAGTTGAGAGAAAAAAATACTATCAACTGATTAACAATCCTTAACTTATTTTGTTGTATCAAATCTAAAATGAGTCGTATTTTCAAAAAAAAATGGCATGTTACTACAGTCTAAAATGCATGATGGTCCTATTTAAATGGATGAAATTGAAAAAGAAAGAAAAATAAAGAAAAAACGAAAATGAGTGAAATGCAGACTCCCCCCCCCCCCACTTGAACTAAACAGTGTCCACAATGTAAACGTTTCCTAAATTTGAAAGATCGCACCCAAAGGTGAATGAGATGCAAAATTATTTGAAGGATGAAATGGAGTTTAGCCACTATATGCGAATGCCAATCATATGTACAATGATATATGTGCTTGCGGTGCACGCGATGCAAAGAATTCCACCAACTTTTCCGCCCACACTTGGTTCTAGCCCTATGAGTCCCATTCCCCTATGCCTAGGCATATTTTCTAACAAGCAAGAGTTCTTGAAAACCATATCATCTTTAAACATAGATTTATAGTCCAGGAGATAAATATCGAGGGTCGTCCTAACATGAAGTTTTTCAACCAAGCCAGCATTCCAAAGATAGTTCATGTGTTCAACAAATTTGTCAGTGTAATTTTTCAAAAATTTGTGATCGTATATAAATTCAGTGAAATTTGAATTCTGAGTGTTGTTCAAGAGTATGTGATCACCTTTCTCATCATTAATTGACAAGGTATTTTCGACACTGACCATTTCAAGTTCGTTAAAAACCTCAAAATCAGAATTTTCAAATTCAGATTGGTGGCTTGATTCTATTTCATCCTCATTTGCCAACTCATCCTCATACAAACCAAGGAATTCATGTTCGTTAAAATCCTTTTCCAATTTTGAGTTGAAAAATTCAACATTTTTATTCTGTTCAATTTCTAGAATTTCAAGTTTCTCACAGTCTGAAAGAGGAAGATCAAAATCCAAGCTTAATTTTTTTTCTGAAAAGAGCTGAAGTCCAAAACATTTGTTGAATTTTGAAAAACTTCATTTAGATCGTCATTCTCAATTTCAAAAATTGTTATTTGAAAATTTTCAATATCAGTAAAGAGTGGATTATTTGAATCATCGCATGTTTGAATTTGATTTTGTTGCTCTCGCTGTTCTTTCAAAGTTGTCATTAAACAAAGAAGTTCATCCATCTTTCTATCTTTTTCATTAAGCTTTCTATCTAGCCTTTCTACCCTCTCTGTAAAAACGTTAAGATGGTATTCTTCAAAATCGTTGATTTGCGAGCTCTCATTTTGGATTTCTTGATTATCAAAAGTATGATCCTCATCAATTTCACCATCAATATTATTTCCAATGTGATAGTTGTTTGAATTTTCAAAAAAATGACAATTGTATTGGAAATCATTTTGATTTTGAAAATCAGGTTCGTAACCAAAACTGTTTAAATTCGAGGGAAAATTGCAATTTTGGTTATTTTCAAGATGTTGATATGGGCTATAATTTTCAAAATTTTGGTTTACAACCCCATATTGATGTGGATCAAAGCCATATTGAGAATCAAAGTTGTTTTGATGAGGATGTAGCCCATAATCGAAATTATTGAAATTTGAGTTGAAATCGCAATTTCGATCATATCCATGATTTTGAAAATATTGGTCATTTGGAAAATTTTGAAGATTGTTGGCATTGGGCCCATGAAATTTTGGAAAATCCTGCCTCATGAGTTGTAATTCATACTCATACTCTTCAAGAGGACGTCTACTCTGATTGTTATCCCACAATTCTCTCAAAGATTTTTTTGAATCGGACATTTGAATGAAATCAAGGCAAGACAGAATTTATTCACAGTTCAAAATAGTATAAAATACTAAGTTGTGCTCTATTAATTAACCGACTCAATTAGAAGGGGGAAGAGGGTCTTATGGTCGTTCGCGTATAGTATAAATACTAAGGGATACGACCAATGTTTTACGGGTAGTATGCAACCTCTTTTGCTAAAAGTTCAATAAATTGAACTAATATATATCCGCGATCCAATTATACGAGACAGTCAACTTCACAAAACACCACTTTTCAATTATATTATTTTGAAATATCTAACCAGATTTATTGTTGAAATACGACGAGAGAAGATTTTGGTTATGGAAATTCGTTTTTCACAGACAGAATCAGAAATATCAGTAGCAGAACAGTCACAGAAATAAATCGCAGAATTAATTTTTTTTTTACAAGCAAGCCGCTGCTCCTGCAGAAGATTTTTACAAGCAATTTCTATATTTTCAAAGTAGCTGCAGAACCTGTAGAGTTTAGAAAAACATTACCGTGGGGTATGGCTGTCTGTCGAGAGCAGATGAGTAGCGGTGACAATTCTAATTAACTGATTGCAATTTACTTAACTTCTGAATTCTCTGTTAGCTGCTTGAACACTTTTATCTTCGCTTTTGATTTCGATTACTTTGTTGTTTCTTGAACTTCGTCTACTTCGTCTTTTGGTTTGATTTGAGATTTCACTCTTCTTTTTTTTAATATAAAATTATACAGAAGAGAAAAAGGGATAGGGAAACAAGATTTTGAAAAACAACAAACAACTCAAACAAGGAAAAATCACAGAATACAAGCCTTGATGACCAACTCCACTTATTATCTCAGATGAACCCCATCCACCAACCAAAAGGAAACCGACAAAAGAATAACAGACCTACCCGGAAAAGAAAGAATATATGTATATATATATATAAAACTCTTGGCCAACCAAAACCACTCAGTAATACAGGCCACTCAAACAAAGAATTAAACTTCCCAAATGTTATTTCTCAATTTTTTTTTTTTAATCGACACATGCCTCAAATAATAAAATATGATTTCAAAGCCATAAAAATAGACGACCCAAATTCAACCACGTCACTATAAAACAGTCAAGTTCCTAATCCCAATAGCCGAACAGACACAGAAAGAAATCAATACGCTTGCCCCTTTTTTTTGGAAGCAAATCACGCAAAATAATATTTCCTTTTTTTTTGAAAATTGGATTAAGAAGTTCGATTGTGGTGAATCGGGTTATCAGCCTTAAAAGCGATTGGAAGGGTTCAGGGTTGGTTTGATTCTGATTTGGGATTGGTGCGAATTGGGATTTCCAGTTTTTGTCTTCGGTTTCGAATTTGGAATCCTGGGATTGGGGTTTCTGCCTTTAGTTTCGAACTGCGTAGACAGGGGTTTTGAATCGGCTGATCGATTTCTAATCGAAGTGGGTTTGGTGGTGGATGTTTATTCGAACTGTGGTGATGGACCTAGGATTTTTGTTCGGAGTTCGGAATCTACTTTCGGATTGTGTTTTCGCGATTTGGGAATTCGAATAGGGTTTCCTGTTCAAGTTTGGTGAACTTGATTTTTGTGGTTTCGAACGGTTTTCTGTGAAGATGTGGGGTATGAATGGGTTCGAATCAGGCAGTGCGAAGTCTTCTGGTGCGTCGGTGGGGTGACGTTGAAATTGCGATGGATTGTTTTGGATGGGAAGGGTATGTTTGTTGCTGTGTTTGTGTTGATGTTGAAGCTCCCTGCAGGGGGACTGTCGGTCCGAGACTTGGCGAGGATGACGTTGGGTGGACGGATGGTTGGTACGTGATTGGGAAGAACTGCGGTGGTGACTGAAGGAGTGTGATGATGTTTGTAAGTGGGTGATGGTTTGTGTTTGAAAGGTGATGGCACGGTGAAAATGGTCTGTGATGTACGTGAATACTGGTACGAGTGCGGAAATTTGATGAAGATGTTGACAGAACGGATGGAGGTAGGGGTATTTGATGAATTTGTGGATAGAGGTGGGTGGTCCTGGGTTGAAAAAGAGTTTTGCGTGGATGGTATTGGTTGACGGTTGATCAGAAAAGTGGTGAGGAGGACTGCCGTATGGGAGATGAAGCCAATGGGTGATGAAGTGTTGGTGGGGTCTTGTGAAAATTGGTCTTTGCGAACATATAATCTGAGAATTTTGCTGTGTGTGAATTGATGAAGAACAGAGAGAAGGAAAACAGAAGGAAATTTCTGAGTGCTTTTTTTTTTTAGTAAGTTATTCTGGACGTAGAAGAGTGGTGAAAATATAAAAGGAAAAGAATGAAAAAGTGGAAAGCAACAAATGAAAAGAAGAAAAGAAATTGAAGCAAAAATCAGCAAGATTTTTTTTTTGTTTAGAAAGATTACAATATCATTGAATGATACCACAACTAACCAATTTTTTTTATATATATAAAAAGAAGATAAAAAAAACTAACACGAATCAGAAATTAAATAAATAATAAAATTTTATCGTTACCTCCCCGGCAACGGCGCCAAAAACTTGATCGTCGCTAATCTATGAATTAGAAAAGCGCGACATTTTAAATAATTATTGCAAGCGTACAGGTGTGTAGCATACAGGTCGAACACAGGGAGGTGAATTAAATCAAATTATTTATCTAATCTCTTGGGCGAGTTAGACGAAGCTGGAGGTTGATTTTGCAAAACAAAACAAAATTAAAACTGTAATTTGATTCAGAACAGATCTAACTGAACCGACGATCAAATCACAATTTCAATGGAAAAGTAATGAAACTATGAATCAGATTCAAATCTAATCAAATCCAATTTAACCTATGAACGCGATTAAAATACAGAAAATAAAAGTGCAGAATATAAATAACAACAGGAAATAAAATTAGGATTACCGCTGAATCTAATCAGACCGTCAATCACTAAAGAAATGCAAAATACAAATAGTGTTCTACCGAATCTAATCGTGTAGACGACACTAATTGCTAAGAAATAGAAAATTGCATAAAAAGAAAATGAGTTTTATTAATGAAGAAGATAATAGAATGAGATATAGGATAGGATGGTGGCTACAATGTCATTACAAGGGTATATATAGGGTAGATAGCCAAACCCTAACCCTAACCCTAATGATAACTGGGCCTGGTCATTACATCACTAATTAGTTTACAATGAGAAACATAAATGGGCCTTAGATAAATAAAGCAAATTTGGGCCTTTTCTCTTTTCCTCTTGCTTCCTTGACACTTCTTCATTGATTTGTGATGTGCAAAGCCTTGTTGTCAATCCTTTTCTTTTCCAACAGCAACTAGATGTGATATCTTCATCTACAATTCTTCAAAATGCAAATACACAGCAAATTGAACTCTATTTCTCTACATTTCTGGTTGCATGCGGGCTGGGTTGGAATATCTGTAAAAGTAACAAAACAATACCCAAGTAATATTTATTTATATACAAAAGATAAGATATAAGAGCATAAAATAAACACATTTCTATGTCAATCACACCCTAAGTCACAACTAAAAATTCACACAAAAAATAAGATGGGAGTCATCATGCTGCCAGGGAGGAATTGAGCATAGACGTAAAGACGGAGAAGCTTAGAGACGAATCAAATTAAGAAGAAGATTAAAGCTTAATCAAATTAATCAACGCAATGATAATCTACCCAAAGGAACGCATCTCAGTTTCAGAATCCAGAATTCAAGATTCTGCATTCGCTGTAAGTATAGTGACCTTTCAGAATATGAATAAAAACTGTGACGTGATTCGATGTAAATGAAAATAGAATTGTGTTATTGTATAAATTCTGTGTATTGTAATGATTCTATCATGACTTGTGTATTGATATTTGTGGCCTAAATTGATTGATGCAAGCCTATTGAACAATTGTATATGAAAACAATGGCATTTGCAAGTTTATGGCAAAAACTAGAATTTGATCCCTTTATGTTTATGTCTATGGCATGGACTATATACATTCTCTTAGTCTAAGTTAGAGTTTATGTAAACATGTTCTAGATTTGAGACCTTTTATGCCTACATGATCCAAAACCTATAAACACATTCTTATGCTTATTTGCAAGTATAATTGGATCTATGTTAAGTATTGTTTGGGTTACATAAGCTATGCAAGTTCATGTTGAAATAGGCTATATGATTTAATGTTAAAATGGGACATTTTGGTGAATATGCAACATGCTAGTTTTATGGTTGACATTATGCCAAGTTAAACATGTTTAAAACCAAGTTTGTATAAACCTAAACTATGCCATTTCATATGTCACCTACTTAGTTATACTTTGATTTGAATGCAAGTTCACATGACCCATCATTTATGTTAGTATCGCTAAATTGCAAGTTCATGCGCCACACACCTTTATATGTTGTAAAATATTACATGTTCTTGGTTTCCCCTTTTCTCACACTTATAAAGTTGGGCTGAATTGTGTCGAGCCCAACACTTGTTATGATGTTGCGAACGTACTAACGAGGGTAATAACGTTGGATGTAAAACATGAAAAATATAAGTTGGCATGGTTAGCACATGCCAACGGCAATGACATTCTAGTGGTATGAATTGTTATACCCAAGAATAAAAGACATGACATTTACATATAATTGAGAAGTAATAAAATATGTAAATTTAGAAAACACGGTATGCTTAACCCGAGGTTGGATTGAGTTGTGACGTAAACCTGCCCGGACCCGCCCGGCTGTCCAGTAGTCACATCAATACCTATCCAATGTGGGTGGTTAAGCATTGAGCCCAATAATGACCCGAGGTTAGACTGATCTACGGTGTAAACCTGCCCGGAACCGACCGACATATCCAGTAACCGTAGCAATACCTGTCTAATGTGAGTGGTCTGGTGCTCTAAGAGGCTAAGGACAGATGGTAGGGTTAAGTCAACTATAAACACTTAACCAAATTCAACATGTTAACAAGAATTGATGGGTGAGGTTAGGTAAAGACAGACACTTAACCACTTAACATGTTTGACTAGAAACCCCTAGTAACGAGGGACCCGTTTCAGCAGTAACCCAAGTTAGGTATCATGGTACCCTGAAACTAGGCAGGGTGGGGCACGATTACTGGGCTGATTGTAAGCGGTCAAAGCGGCGGCGGTGGGTGCAACAGTGTAGGTTCTAACGGGGTGCGGGCGTGCACACACTCCGGAGCAGACAAACAGGGCACTGGGGGCACCAGTAGTATAACCTATGGCTTCTAGAGTTGTGTCGGGGCCGCCACCATGGGTCTTGATACACCCCATGGTGGGACCAGCATAGGTATCTACAATTCTTGGGGGCTGTATGACACATGTTTACGCGAGTAGGAGCCGATCTTTAGAAAATGGGGATCACTTCACCTTCACCATGGGGATCCAGTTAGAATAAGCTCAAGTAGGTGCAGACATATAGTGTGGGTGCGATAGTATATTCGGTTCTAAGCGACACTTCCTTAGCTTGTGACACTTTTCTGTTTTCAGTTTATATCTATCATGCCCTTTTCTTATTCACATACTGAAGAGTTAGCAGATTTACTCAAGCTTTATGTCTGACTCTATTTTCTTTTCGTCTTCTTTTCTTTCGTTCCCTCCCCCTCCCCTCCCCCCCCCCCCCCCAGGTCCACAGGGAGGAAACAACTCAGCTCAGTCAGACTCTTTACAAGCTCCAAGACCGTAGATGTATGATTTGGATCTCTTTTTCTCGGATTATGGCTTTGGATATCACTATGGGGATTTTTGTCACTTTATTTATGTTTTATGCTTCTTTAATAATTAAAACAGTAATGAGATTGTAATGTTGGAAGTATTTTGAGACAATTATGGAAATGTTTTGTTTGAACACATATTGATGAAATAAAAGTCTGTTTGGTTTCCGCTGTTTAAAATATGTGTATTTATATTTGTCTTGAGTTTATCTGTGGCTTTTACTTATAAACCTCCACTAAAGTTAAGGCATTCCCTTTGTGAGTGACCTTAATGGAGGTGGGGTGTTGCAATAATCATAGAAAAGGTTGTATCAAATCATTGATCTTATTATAACTTGGGTAACAATGATATATTACTAGATGTCGCTCATTGTTTATAATTTAAATATTGTTTAAATTATTGCCAACGTTATGATAACCTATAGGGTCACACATAAGAGCGTTGAATAGGGTAAGAACCATTCTTAATAAAAGAAAATCAAAAGTTGAATGTTTCTTCTATTTTAAAAATGGTGAACGGGTTAATAGGCTTACCAAAATCTCGCATTGTTATATTCTAAAAGAAAGGCTCGGTCCCTTTTTTATTTCATTAAAAACAACATGAGATTCAGGAAACCCTAAATTCCTTATCTCGGCTAGTACCAAGCTCGCTTTCTCTCGATTATGTCTGACGATCTCGAGTTCACCGTTCGTGGACTCTGATAGAGACGCCCTTCAAGCGTTTGTGTTTGATTCAACTCAGATCTGTAAAGACCCGAAAATTCCCACCCTTTGAATCAACCATAAACCATACAGGTCTGAACCAAAAGTTGGAAATCTTCGAATACTTTAACTTTGGGAATACAACACATCAGAACAAATAACAGAAGACTTTTATAATCATTATAATAATGTTACATCAGAGTACAGAATATATCAGAGTACATCGAATATAATAATACAGCGGAAGATTAAATTACAATAAATGTAATACACTACAGCGGAACAATTTAATTAACACAGCAGAAGACTACCAATGCTCTAGACACAGCTCTAAGCTTCGATCCAGAATCCTGCTCAATATATCTGCAAAATAAGCTACTCGACTGCCCGTGTAAAAAGAGGGCACCCGAGTTTGCAAAGTGAAACAAACTACGGGTCAGTCATGGGACTGGTGTGAGAAATCTTTACTTAACTTATCTAATAAGAAGGCTAATCACAGGACCACGCCGCTAACGCGGAATGGGTTTACTCCTTTGGATTGCCAGTGCATAAATAAAGTAAATAGTTTAAACAACGCAATGCTTTTTAGAAAAATGAAACCATTATAAGACTCAGGTCCCATCACACAACGCAAGCCAGAGGATAGAGTTTTACCTTATAATAGTCAAAAATGCTTGATACAATAAAACGGATTTGATATTATTATTGGTGTATATATGTTTCAAAAACATTTCAATCATAATGTATTAATCATGGACGGCATAACTACCATATACTATGTCGCCATACTAGTTCTACAATCAAAACCGCATGATATCGTATTGGAAATTGGGTTTCCATCAAGAGTCAAGGCTAGGAACGATCTCCTTACCGATTCGAGACACTCTAGCAATGTCTCAGGATTCCCTGCAGTGAACCCTTAGATCCTGCAGGGCCGGTCCACAAATAACGCTAGTGGATTAGTTATGCCTGAACACACGCTCCCCGATCCTGTTGGACCTATAAATTGGCCATTGGCGACCAATAAAATTATCCGAGGCGCCACAATCCATCAACCACATAAGTAAAAATGTCGGGCCTTATAAAAACTCAAACATCACTTCTAGCTAGAAAGAAATGTGTGCACTCCCAACGTTCCCTTGTCCCGTTTTTGACTCTACCGGGGTGTGAGGCTCGCGAGGTAATGTAATACACAAAGCTATGCCTAAATAGGCTATGCTTTGATCATCATCCACAAGGCTCTGCTTTTCAACAAAAGCCTCGATCAATTGCATCTTGGCATGTCACATTGACAGTTCACACCATGCGATCGATAACTACCAATATATAACCTTCGAGCTCGTGCGTGTCAAAGAAGGGTGTTAAGCAAGAGAATAAATCCTCCGCCACCACAGATATATATTAATAGATATCAATTTAATTACACAGTATGAAATCAATATCGGACACACACCCATTTACAAGTCCGTTCTGGGTCTGAACGAATCCGGAGTCACCTAGGTGCTCATGTATCCGGACGATCAACAAGTACGTCTGGACAAACTACCGTTGTTAACCCTTTACTAGGAGCGACCCAATGCCAGGCATCGGTAGTCGTACCTTCGATGTGAGGATCGCTGGTCTTCAATCATCGTCTTCAATATCTTCAACTTTTAATCGTCGTAGTAATTATTCAGAATGGGTTAAACTCGATCTTTCCGAATAACTCGCGTATTTTTATAATTTAAAAATCCAGTGTTGTAAAGACACATCCAACGCCTCATTCCAATTCAGAATATTCTTTAAATAAAATATTCATATTATTAAGGAAAAGTTCCTATTAATTTTATCAAAGAAAAATTCTTTTAAATTTAATCTTAAATCTTATTTTCAAAGATTTATTAAAATTCCAATTCAGTTTTAATATCCAAAATCATTACTTTACGATTATTCAATTTTTTAAGACATATATCTTATCTTGAACTGGGTTAAAGAATCAATGTCTTTTAAAAACACTGTTCACAATAAACCCAAAATCATTTTCCAACAAATAAATATAAATTGAAATACCAATAATCTTAGTTGAAATATTTATTCTTTATTTAAAAGAAATTCTTTGTTTAAAAATATTCTTTATATGAAAGATAATCTGAAATCGGAAAGCGACTCAATCATTTACCATATAACTTTGGTTATATGGATTTCATACATCATATGTAAATGACAACAATTGATAAATAATCATCAAACCATCCATTCAACATCCAGAGTGAAGTTCACAACTTTGTGAGCGTTAAAATGGAATAACAGCGCTCATCGCAGTCTGTCAATGTATCAATTGACATACAAATAAATATTGGGACCAGTGCATATCAATCAACATCCCAATACCCGTGTGGGGTTTTCAGCCAACAACAGTACATATAAATGAATAATTGGTTGATGAATTTAACCAATTTTTTATACTACCAACATGTTGCTAATGATGGACAAACATGATATTTTATTCCTAATGTCGAAATAAAATATATTTGACTCGCATACTTTCTTTATACATTTCTAATATTTAATAGAATGCAATTTATTTATATGACATTATTGTGGATGACAAATAAAGGATAATTTTCATTATACTTTATTTGTATGTAATTATTCTTAACTTTAACACATAAAAGAAACAATCTCATTTGAATATGTTTTGCAATGGATAACCTAACACATAAAAATGTTTATTTTAAATTTCATACAAATAATAATGTATGCATTAACATATAAAGATGTCACTTTAACTCACCTATACATTCTAATGTATGGTTTGTCCAAGAATATAATTCTTATATTTGAATATAAACCCCAATGTAAGTTTGCACATAAAAATGATTTTTATATTCTTTTGTATGTTATGCAAATAAAAATGATGCATATAAATTCTATCTCAACAAAATGTATAAGAAGTTCCATTTTGCTGACAATTCTATTTTATCAAAATGAATATTTTTGTTTATAAAACAAACCTATCTAACAAAATACTATTTGTGTTTAACTCTTTTATTTAACCCAAAAATGTGATTTTTGTGTTATTTCAAAACTAATTAACAAAAATGTAATTTTTGTTTTCAACAATCATATTTAACAATATGTAACTTTTGTTTCAACCATTGTATTTTTTGACAAAAGTAAATATTTTTGACAGAAATAGTTATTTTGGTTCAACTAAGCCATTGGTCTAAAAATTGTATTTTGATCCAACTTGTCTTATCTTGACAAAAGTATATATTTTGACAAAAATATATGGTTTGTTTTAACCAATCTATTTTGATAAAAATGGATATTTTGACAAAATGTATATTTTGATTTAACTAATCCTTTACAACAAAACAACAAAGATAATGACATTGTTTTGTTGACAAATCTAATTTAACAAAACAAATAAAAGTGATGTGTTTGTTTTGTCGGCAATTCAAATTCAACAGAACAAATGAAAGTAACATATTGGTTTTGTCAAATCTAATGTGAAAAAAAATGATAATGTATTGTTTTAACCATTATGGTTTGATAAAAGTGACCAATTTGTTTTAAATATGATAATTTTGACAAAATGGATTTAACTTTAGTAGTTTAACAAAAGCGACAAGATTGATTTCAACTATTGTAAATTGATAATTGATAATGGTGAATGTTTTTGCTTCAATCTTTTTTTTAGTGACACAAAAATGAATATTTTGTCTCATTCCTTTAAAATGACAAAAGTGAATACATTTGTCTTAACCTTTTTAAATGGCAAAATTAAATAATTTTGTCTTATTCTATTTAAATGATAAAAATATACCTTTTTTTATTGCAACAAAAGGACAAATAAATCTTATCTATCTATTTACTCTTTTAATTGAAGCTAAGATGACACTAAAAATATATCTTTTTAATTCTAATCTTTTTATTATAACCTATGATGAAAATAAAAACATTTTATTTAATTTAACAAAATTACAACAAAGATGAATTCATTTTATCATAATCTATTTATTTTCTCTAATTTAAAAGTAAAAATGATACTTTTAATTTTATTCTTTTATTTACCTCTAAAATGTAAATAAAAATGTAACTTCTTAAACTATGCTTTTATTTGCTTCTAAAATGCAAATAAAAACTTAACATTTTAATTTATGATTTATTTGCATCAAAGAATGCAAATAAAAATGCAACTTCTAATTCAAGGTTTTATTTGCATCTAAATTTGCAAATAAAAAATGCAGCTTCTAATATAATATTTTATTTGCATCAAGGAATGCGAACAAATATGCAACTTTCAATTTCATAGTTTATTTGCGTCAAAGAATGCGAATACAAATTCAACTTTTAATACGATGGTTTATTTGCATCAAAGAATGCAAATAAAAATTCGACTTTTAAATACGATGTTTATTTGCATCAAAGAATGCAAATAAAAATTCAACTTTTAAATACGATGTTTTGACCAAAAATGTCATTTTTATGTAATCCTTTTTAATGTAATCATCTTACAAAATGAAATATTTATTTCGATGTAACAATCTTACAAAGATGATATTTTTAAATAAAATGACCTTAATGGCATTATGTACCAAAAATGACATTTTATTCTATTCAAACATTTTGAACAAAAATGTTATTTTATTCCAATCAAACATTTCATACAAAATAAAAAGGTGACTTTTATTGTTAATCTAATTCTAATGTTTCGTTTGCATCTATAATTGCAAATGAAAATGTAACTTCACAAATCATGTTTCTAATTTATATCTAAATTACAAATAAAAGTATAACCTTTTTAAAACTATGTTTTATTTGCATTAAGAAATGCAAATAAAAATTAAACTCCAATTTCAATATTTTATCTGTATCAAAGAATGCAAATAAAAGTATAGCTTTTTATTTCAATATATATTTGCATCAAAGAATGTAAATGAAAGAACAACATTTTAATTCAATGAATATTTGCATCAAGAAATGCAAATAAAAAAGCAACTTTTTAATTCAATGAATATTTGCATCAAGGAATGCAAATAAAAGAACAACTTTTTAATTCAATGAATATTTGCATCAAGGAATGCAAATAAAAGAACAACCTTTTAATTCAATGAATATCTGCATCAAGGAATGCAATAAAAGAACAACTTTTTAATTCAATGAATATTTGCATCAAGGAATGCAAATAAAAGAACTACTTTTTAATATTGAGTTGACAATCTAATTCAATTCAACAAATATGATCAAATTGAATTGACAGTTTAATTCAATTCAACAAAAATAATCCAAATAATGTTTTTATGTTGAATTGAAAATCTAATGCAATTCAACAACATAACAAAATGATTTATTTTTATTGAAATGACATTTCTATTCCAAATCAATAATACAACAAACGATTTATTATATTCAACACATACAGATCTGTGTTTATACATTACCGACAAACAGATTAAATCATCCACAATCTTATCACATAGCAGATCTAAGTCATACACATACAATCACCACATAGCAAATAAATAAATTAATTATAAAAAAAAGAAATCTCACATCGATCGGTTTTCAGAAATCGTTCATGTTCAAATTTGGCTGAATTTTCAGAGTCCTCCATTTCAGATCTTGTCCGTTCTGTTGTGTAGATCTTGAAAAGACGAGTTCAACGCCGCTGAATTCATCGAATTCTGATAATATTTGATCAAATTACGATGGTTTGAATTTTAATTACACAAGCGGATTAATTAAAATATAAAATTAACTAATTACATCTTCTTCCTGAACAAACCAAGGCTGCTACTTTTCTTTTACCGGAACCCAACATTGTCACTTTCCTCCTCCCATCGCACGCAAACCAAGGCATTGAACCTCGATCAGACTACACCACCTCGACCGCCTTGCCAATCTCCTCATGCGCACTTGGTATGGTGCAACTCGCACCAGTCTCGGCCCCACACGGGGGCCCCGAACCCCTCACGTTTGGGTGCAGGAATCTCACAATTTGCTTAATGAAAATCGATCACCACCGCACGGATTGAAGCTCTCGGAATGCTTTTTAATTTGGTATATGGAAATTTGAATTTTGTTGTGTGGATTAGAGGAACAAGGTGAAAGAAATTCGGAGTTTTTTTACTATCCATGGTTGAGAAGGTGGCGGCTGTGTATTTAGGGGATTAGGGTTTGATTTAGCTAGGGTTTTTTATAATATTTTATTCATTTAATTCTAGTTTTCACAAATAAACCCTTTAATTCATTTTAGATCCAATTTCAGCCCAACAAAAATTGTTCCTAGGCAAATACCCACGTTCCAGACGCGATGGGCTAGGTCCCGTCAGCCCAAACGAAAGTTTCAACGTGTTTTTCTCAATTTAATATATAAATAATTTAATTATTTAATTTGATCGTGCATTTAAATTCACCTGGGCCACATACGAACTCTAAAAATTCTAGAAAAAATATTTCTATCTATGTTTTGACGATACGATTCTAACAAGACTTATTTCATTGAATTCTGAGACCATTTGAAAAATGGTCATTTTCTGGTCGATCAAATTTGACTAAAACTGACAAAACACATTTTCTTTTGCCACGCTCACATATTAATTCTAAAAATTATGAAAATTGAAACCTAGCAATAATTTGACATTCTGGTTCCAATAAAAATGGTTTCGTTGAAAACGGAGATCGTTTGAAAAATGGCTATTTTTAATATTAAAATATATATAAAAATTCTACAGCGACTATTCTAAATTTTAAATTGGACACAACTTTTTATTTTTAAAGTGAAATTTCAATTTCTCGGATTTGTTAGAAAGATATGGTTAAATAGATTTAAATATTTCTTGTTTCACTACAATCCGATTTATTTTGCTTCCAATACGGTCCGTCAAAGTTCAAATTCAAATTTTCAAACTACTGCGCTATTTCTAACTCCTTTTATAATTAAAATAAATATATTCATTTTAATTTCGATTTAAAATAAATTTTTAGTCGTTATTATTTAAAATAAATTATTTTAACTATTGAAATTTCTAAAATAAAAAATTTAAATTGGTTCAGAATTTGCGGGTTACTACAATCTCCCCCACTTAAAATCTTTTCGTCCTCGAAAAGGAACGGAGTCAATAGTTGTTTAATTAACCAACTCAACTTTTAATTTCAATCAATTTTCAGTTTAGTTCAATATTAAATTTGATTTAGTTAAATTCATCATTCTTTTATATATTGGTTAAAATAATTATCATTCCAATATTTTAATTAGTTAAACTAATTGTCAAACATCACAACTAGCAATCAATTAGGTGATTAACTTTTCAAATATATATAACTTTTATATATAGTCAAAAATCATATTTTTAGTGCAAAATACAGCAATAGACCCTATCTAGTTTTAGTTCTCACACCAGTCAATGGAAATATATAGATATACCACTTTCGAAACTCGAACATAAATTCTGATGATGTTTCGAACCACCATCTGAACATCTCCAGGCGACTAAAGTGCGATTCTATATCTATCTAGTATATTTGAGGTTTCGAATACATGCTAGCTAGGCGTATATGCAAAATCTTTATATACTCGATTGTTCAATATAAAATAAAATAATATATTCAAATACATAAGTAAGATTTTAAATTTTCAAAACTAAATTTGTTTTCATTTTAAAAATTAATACTCTTCACACTCGCCCTAGGATACTACTGATCCCATCTCTAACTAGTTATTCTTATTGGATATTACTAATCCAATCTCTAATGAGTCTTTTGTTCAGTTCTAACGAGTTGTGCCCCAAAGATTTGAGCTAACCAGAGCTCTGATACCAAATGTAAAGACCCGAAAATTCCCACCCTTTGAATCAACCATAAACCATACAGGTCTGAACCAAAAGTTGGAAATCTTCGAATACTTAAACTTTGGGAATACAACACATCAGAACAAATAACAGAAGACTTTTATAATCATTATAATAATGTTACAACAGAGTACAGAATATATCAGAGTATATCGAATATAATAATACAGCGGAAGATTAAATTACAATAAATGTAATATACTACAGCGGAACAATTTAATTAACACAGCGGAAGACTACCAATGCTCTGGACACAGCTCTAAGCTTCGATCCAGAATCCTGCTCAATATATCTACAAAATAAGCTACTCGACTACCCGTGTGAAAAGAGGGCACCCGAGTTTGCAAAGTGAAACAAACTACGGGTCAGTCATAGGACTGGTGTGAGAAATCTTTATTTAACTTATCTAATAAGAAGTCTAATCGCAGGACCACGCCGCTAAAGCCGAAAGGGTTTACTCTATTGGATTGCCAGTGCATAAATAAAGTAAATGTTAAAACAACGCAATGCTTTTTAGAAAAATGAAACCATTATAAGACTCAGGTCCCATCACACAATGCAATGCAATGCAAGCCGAAGGATAGAGTTTTACCTTATAATGGTCAAAAATGCTTGATACGATAAAACGGATTTGATATTATTATTAGTGTATATATGTTTCAAAAACATTTCAATCATAATGTATTAATCATAGACGACATAGCTACCATATACTATGTCGCCATACTAGTTCTACAATCAAAACTGCATGATGCCGTATTGGAAATTGGGTTTCCATCAAGAGTCAAGGCTAGGAACGATCTCCTTACCCATTCAAGACACTCTAGCAATGTCTCAGGATTCCCTGCAGTGAACCCTTGGATCCTGCAACGCCGGTCCACAAATAACGCTAGTGGATTAGTTATGCCTGAACACACGATCCCCGATCCTGTTGGACCTATAAATTGGCCATTGGCGACCAATAAAAATATCCGAGGTGCCTCGATCCATCAACCACATAAGTAAAAATGTCGGGCCTTGTAAAAACCCAAACACCACTTCTAGCTAGAAAGAAACGTGTGCACTCCCTGCGTTCCCTTGTCCCGTTTTTGACTCTACTGGGGTGTGAGGCTCGCGAGGTAACGTAATACACAAAGCTATGCCTAAATAGGCTATGCTTTAATCATCATCCACAAGGCTCTGCTTTTCAACAAAAGCCTCGAACAATTGCATCTTGGCATGTCACATTGACAGTTCACACCATGCGATCGATAACTACCAATATATAACCTTCGAGCTCGTGCATCTAAAAGAAGGGTGTTAAGCAAGAGAATAAATCCTCCGCCACCATAGATATATATTAATAGATATCAATTTAATTACACAGCATGAAATTCAATGTCGGACACACATCAATTTACAAGTCCGTTTTAGGTCTGAACGAATCCGAAGTCACCTAGGTGCTATCCGGACGGCCAACAAGTACATCTGGACAAACTACCACTATTAGCGCTTTACTGGGAGCGACCCAATGCCAGGCATCAGTAGTTGTCCCTTCGATGTGAGGATCGCCGGTCTTCAATCACCGTCTTCAATATCTTCGACTTTTAATCGTCGTAGTAATTATTCAGAATAGGTTAAACCCAGTCTTTTCGAATAACTCGCGTATTTTTATAATTTAAAATTCTAGTTTTGTAAAGACACATCCAAAGCCTCGTTCCAATCACTACTACAAAACAGGTATGTTGCTTCGGTTATTTACCCCCTGATGCTTCTGTTCTGGAACCGAAGCAACTGCAGCAGACGCAACAGACCAAAATTTGTTGCTACGGACAAACAACCAAAGCAAATAATATATTTTTTGCTTCGGTTATTGACCCCTTGTTGCTTCAGTTCAATAACCGAAGCAAATGCAGACGACACATTAGGTCTATACCTGTTGCTTCCGTTCTATGGAGGAAGAAAATGGCCAATATTTTGCTTCAGTTGCTCCAAACAACCGATGCAACAAAGTGACTGAAACAGAAAAAAAAATATTGTTTTAGGTTTTAATTAAAACTTGAAACAGCGTAAAACTGCATTTAAAGTCAGAATAGAAAGCACAGCAATATCACTAAACCTGACTGCAATATCAATATAAAACATTGAAATTAAACTAAATATCAATATAATATCTGCATATAATATTGAACTCTAACAAAATGCCAATGTTACACAACAAAATAAAACTAAATAGTATAACAAAGTGAAATAAGACTAACTGCAGTATCAAATTCAACCAATACACAATACACATCGCATTGTTATTTGTTGAAAATAGAAAAATAAATTTAGGGTATAAGCATGTGAAAGTCAAGAGCATCGCATGTTCCACAAATGCAAATAAAACTATTATGAGCTTAATGCAGTGAATATAAACGTAAGATGAATACAAGTGCAATTAAAAACAAATTTAACTAATTTTGTAGAAGGAAATCATGCTGCAACTATATTTATTGCTAGGATAACATATTTGAGATACTCAGAATTTAAGAACAATCAGAATGTACTTGATTACTCTGTACAAACAAGGAGCACTCTCGTATACATCGACAACTCGCTTACTCAGGCTTGGTGCATGTTCCAAAACCAAATGCATCTGCAGCATAAAACAAATAAAAAAGAATGAGTTATTATTTTATCACATATTTACTCTTATAAATATGCAGCAAGATAGTGGCACCAATTCACAATGCAGCTTCTTTTTTGTAGGCAACAAGACAAATAAACAATGTTTGTTACATGGGTGAAACTAATAAAATAAAATAAATCTATTTGGCAGTATGTACATACAATGTTCGTTCCATGGGTGTGAATATCATTGCAAAATATGCATCAAACTTTGAATAGTAGTGCCGTCTATTAAATTGTATGGTATAAGAGATATCAAACATTGAACAGTTGTGCCTTTTACTAAATTGTATGGCAAAACTCATGGACCTGTTCAAAATACTGCACTTCATCATAAGATATAAAATGGTACATGAAAGGTTTAAAAAAATTAATACATGGGAAAATTGGTTAAAACAACAGGCACAATATAATAAACTTCATATTATTATAGTAGCATGAAAAAACTACAAAATTTAGAGTGATTTATTACTATATTTATATATAAGGCTATATATTGGAAAATGCAAGAAAATATATTGGAAAACGTAAGAAAATGCTGTATGTAAATAAAGAATAGTCATTTATATCCAACTGGAATTCAATAACGTGTGTAGGGATGTAAATTGATCAAATAGGACCATATTGAACGAATGTGTGTTCAGTTTTTATTCTAAATTAAATCGGATCTCTCGTATAAATTTTGATGTCCTAACTCGTGTATTAAATAAAATCGGTCGGACATGGACATACGTTTTTCAGACACGAACACGAACGGGCCCGGTCGAATATGCCTATTTATATCAAATTTTATATTTTTTATTATATTTTCTATCAACTATACACTGAATTACAAGAAATTTGAATGAACACAGGCCGAAATGATTTTTTTTTCATTAAAATTTTGTTGTTTTAGCTCTGTTCTAAATGAAAATCGGACGGGTGTATTTTAGTCATCTATATGAGCCGATATTGGACATTCTTACAAAATTTACTGCCCTAAACACATGGACTTCCAACATCAGTTAGGTAAAAGTCATTAAGGCGCATGGCATAAGGCTTCAGTTAGTTATAAGCATGAATTCAAATTCAATTCTGATGCAAACGTCTGGATAACCCAACGAGTAGTGAAACAAGATTGAACTATGCTCAAGTTTTGGTTGAAATTGGTAATCTGCTTGCATAACCAGAAACAGTACAAAAATAGAAGGCAAACAAACCTTGCTGAAGATGTGGTTATATCCCAAGGATACAACCAAATCCATGTTCACATTATAAACTTTATGGTCAAAGTCCATGGTGTATGATGCTTATCTTAATACTCTGAAATCGTGCAAATTTTAGTCAGGACGCAATTCCCTTATCATGCATGGTGGATGATGCGTATCTTGCCCTTTCTATAACCCCTTGGTTTGTGAACTTAACAACATATCCAGCATGAAAAATGTACTTTCAAATATGGACACAGTAGACGGGACAATATCACAGCATGAAAAATGTACTTTCTATAACCGCTTTTATGTATGTTTATGTTCTTATCCTTCTGGCAGTTTAAGTATCAACTGTAGAAATAAAGCAATGAATCGTTTTTAGTTAAAGATTTCAAACTATAACAAAAAAACATATTTGTTCACTTACTGCATCATCGAATGACTAAAGTACAGATATTGAAAGATTTGTGCTTCCTAAAGATCCTACAGCCGGGACGAAGGCCACAGCCAAAAGAGTTGGAAGACGTTAATTTAGGATATGATCTACCTTTAACCTTCACGTTTATTACAAAGACCAAGAAAAGAAGACCGATGGAAGAAATAGAAAAATAAATATATCTGGAGCCCCTATAATGTCAGCGGAGTGAGAGTGCATTATATTATCAAAATAGTCAAGACGTTTTAATAATAACGCATAAAAAAATGAGAATATAAACATAATTTTTATTGTTTCCAAATCCTATCCTTCCAATCACATTCAATACTTAAAATTTTGTAGAGTTAATTTACTTAGCAAAATTAATAACAAATTTAGATCACTTTGAAAATTTACTACGAATATAAATTTGTTTTTGACATGTTGTATCGAGTCACCATGAAAAAGTCAAAAATCACATAACAGAGACATGCCCCCTTCAAGCAATATACTCTCATAACAGGACAATTTGATAACCTGGAGGCATGCCGAACTAACTAAACTGGGAAAAACAATCCAATACTTAGAACATAAAATCAATCGTACAAATTACTTACCTATGGACTACAATGATTTTTATTCTCTTAAAGGTCCTTTGCTTCAATGTTCATTCACCTGAAAGGCTGAAAATGCCATGCCATGTTGCCTTTCCCTGTGATTTGAATCGCTGTCGTTTGATGATAATTCGTCGTTTGTCGCTCACCAATTCCGTGCTTTCTACCTACGGTTTCCATTTCGTGTCTCGTGAATGGTAATTTGTGGATCGCGATTTTTTCTGGTAACCGATATGGGAAACTGGAATGGAATGGTGCCCTAGAAATGTTGGCTCCTACAGATCTCGGCTCCTACAGATCTCACACTGTCAAGAACAATAGAAAGAGTCGAAGCTTCAGATCTGGGATCCTACAGACCGACATCACGAGATTGATCCGCGAAATGAAGAATAAAAAAAGCAAAGAACAAGAAAGGAGGCGGCGGAATGAAGAGTGTGAAAACCTAAACGGCGGAATGAAGGGTGGGTATTCTTTGAGGACTGTATAGGCTTTGATGCTTGCATCCAAGGCCCAAGGAACTGTCCTATCTCAAATTATTGTATTCGGACAAGTGGATGTTGCCAATATACCATCGCAGCTACTATTAATTAATAACAATCAGAATTTAATTACCATGTATTACACCTAAATTATTAACTATTAGCTATTGATTATATATTAAAACTAAACGTTAATTGTTAAAAATTTAAATATTAACCGTAATTTACTAATTATTAATAATTATATTAATAAAGATTTATGTTTATTAAGTTTTTCCTATTATTATTATTAAGTATCAGTCTTAATTTTTACGTAATTTTCAAATATTATGATAAATGTTGCGTCTCAACATTAATATTTCTTATTAATTTCAAATTACTAAATGTTTTTCTCCTTGATTTATAAATTATTGATATTTTAATAGTCAATAATTATTAACTAATAATTATTTAAAATTAATTATTATACTAAATATCATTTAATAAGCACTAAATTTTATTATGAATTATTAATTACTAGTCTTACTTATTATATAATATTAAAAACTAATTGTTTAATAGTAATTATTAAAAGATAATTATTAAATATTAGATACTACTTATTAATTATTAAACTTACTAATTATATATAAATGTTAAACATTAATTATTGAATATTTATTTTTAATTAATTAACATATTAAATATTCATAATTTAACAACAACAAGTTATTAATTATAATTTCTTAAATATTAGTAATTAACTTAAACATGTTATTAAATATAATTATTGATTATTGAGAATAATTTATAGTTATAAATTATTTATTGATAATAATTAATTATAATAAATTATGAATAATGACATGTGTGAGGTTGCTTATGATAATAAATTATGAATAATGACTTATGTTGGTTGCATATGATTATTCAAAAGTATTAAATTATAACATTAATTGCTAAATATTAGTCTTAATAATATATAATTATTAATAATTAATTATTTAATAGTAATAATTAAATAATAATTATTGAAAATTAATTATTAGATATTACTTCTTAATTATTAAATAATACTAATTAATTTAATAATAAATGTTAAGCATTCAATATTAAATATTATTTGTTAATTATTTAGTATTAATTATTAAATCATTTGTTAATTATTAAATGAAATTAATAAATGTTAACTAAAATCTACTTATAAATATTAGTAATTAACTACAGTAAATTATTAAATATAAAATATAATTATTGATTACTTATAATAATTTATAATTATAAATTATATATAAACAATTATTCTATATAATAATTTATAAATAATGACATATGTAAGGTTGTCTATGTTTATTGAAATTTGCATTTGCTTTAGTAAAATAATTCGATGTTGCTTCAGTGCAGTTGCTTTTGTTCTTTTGGAACTGATGCTAATACATTTTTGTGCTTTTGTTCTTCAGTTTCTAAGTAACCGATGCAAATAACACAATTTGCTTTGGTGCACTTGCTTCGGTTTTTGGTACAACAGAAGCAATTATACTATTTGCTTCGGTTATTGGCATAACCGAAGCAAGTAATACCATTTGCTTCGCTGCATTTGCTTCTGTTGTTAACAAAACAGAAGCAAATGATACTATTTGCTTCTGTTATAAGATCAACTGAAACAAATGAGGCGAAGCAACAGACCTGTTTTGTAGTAGTGAATTCAGAATATTCTTTAAATAAAAGATTCATATTATTAGTGAAAAGTTCTCATTAATTTTATCAAAGATAAATTCTTTTAAATTTAATCTTAAATCTTATTTTCAAAGATTTATTAAAATTCCAATTCAGTTTTAATATCCAAAATCATTACTTTACGATTATTCAATTTTTTAAGACATAAATCTTATCTTGAACTGGGTTAAAGAATCAATGTCTTTTAAAAAAATATTCACTATAAACCCAAAATCATTTTCTAGTAAATGAATATAAGTTGAAATACCAATAATCCTAGTTGAAAGATTTATTCTTTATTTAAAAGAAATTCTTTGTTTATTCTGAATTGGAAAGCGACTCAATCATTTACCATATAACTTTGGTTATATGGATTTCATACATCGTATGTAAATGACAACAATTGATAAATAATCATCAAACCATCCATTCAACATCCAGAGTGAAGTTCACAACTATGTGAGCATTAAAATGAAATAATAACGCTCATCGCAGCCTGTCAATCTATCGATTGACATACAAATAAATATTGGGACTAGTGTATATCAATCAACATCCCAATACCCGTGTGGAGTTCTCAGCCAACAGCAGTACATATAAGTGAATAATTGGTTGATGAATTTAACCAATTTTTTTATACTACCAACATGTTGCTAATGATGGACAAACATGATATTTTATTCCTAATGTCGAAATAAAATATATTTGACTCGCATACTTTATTCATACATTTCTAATATTTAATATAATGTAATTTATTTATATGACATTATTGTGGATGACAAATAAAGGATAATTTTCATTATATTTTATTTGTATGTAATTATTCTTAACATTAACACATAAAAGAAACAATCTCATTTGAATATGTTTTGCAATGGATAACCTAACACATAAAAATGTTTATTTTAAATTTCATACAAATAATAATGTATGCATTAACGTATAAAGATGTCACTTTAACTCACCTATACATTCTAATGTATGGTTTGTCCAAGAATATAATTCTTATATTTGAATATAAATCCCAATGTAAGTTTGCACATAAAAATGATTTTTATATTCTGTTGCAAATAAAAATGATGCATGTAAATTCTATCTCAACAAAATGTATAAGAAGTTCCATTTTGCTGACAATTCTATTTTATCAAAATGAATATTTTTGTTTATAACACAAACCTATCTAACAAAATACTATTTGTGTTTAACTCTTTTATTTAACCCAAAAATGTGATTTTTGTGTTATTTCAAAACTAATTAACAAAAATGTAATTTTTGTTTTCAACAATCATATTTAACAAAATGTAACTTTTGTTTCAACTATTGTATTTTTGACAAAAGTAAATATTTTTTACAGAAATAATTATTTTGATTCAACTAAGCTATTGGTCTAAAAATTGTATTTTGATCCAACTAGTCTTATCTTGACAAAAGTATATATTTTGACAAAAATATATGGTTTGTTTTAACTAATCTATTTTGATAAAATTTATATTTTGATTTAACTAATCCTTTACAACAAAACAACAAAGATAATGACTTTGTTTTGTTGACAAATCTAATTTAACAAAACAAATAAACGTGATGTGTTTGTTTGTCGACAATTCTAATTCAACAGAACAAATGAAAGTAACATATTGGTTTTGTCAAATCTAATGCGACAAAAATGATAATGTTTTGTTTTAACCATTATGGTTTGACAAAAGTGACCAATTTGTTTTAACTATGATAATTTTGACAAAAGTGACAAAATGGATTTAACTTTAGTAGTTTGACAGAAGCGACAAGATGGATTTCAACTATTGTAAATTGATAATGGTGAATGTTTTTGCTTCACTCTTTTTTTTAGTGACACAAAAATGAATATTTTTTCTCATTCCTTTAAAATGACAACAGTGAATACATTTGTCTTAACCTTTTAAAATGGAAAAATTAAATAATTTTGTCTCATTCTATTTAAATGATAAAAATGTACCTTTTTGTATTGCAACAAAAGGACAAATAAATATAAATCTTATCTATCTATTTACTCTTTTTATTGAAGCTAAGATGACAATAAAAATATATCTTTTTAATTCTAATCTTTTTATTATAACCTATTATGAAAATATAAACATTTTATTAAATTTAACCAAATTACAACAAAGATGAATTCATTTTATCATAATCTTTTTATTTTCTCTAATTTAAAAGTAAAAAAAAATACTTTTAATTTTATTCTTTTATTTACCTCTAAAATGTAAATAAAAATGTAACTTCTTAAACTGTGCTTTGTTTGCTTTTAAAATGAAAATAAAAATGTAATATTTTAATTTATGATTTATTTGCATCAAAGAATGCAAATAAAAATGCAACTTCTCATTCAAGGTTTTATTTACATCCAAATTTACAAATAAAAATGCAACTTCTAATTTAATGTTTTATTTGCATCAAGGAATGCAAATAAATATGCAACTTTCAATTTCATAGTTTATTTGCATCAAAGAATGCGAATACAAATTCAACTTTTAATACGATGGTTTATTTGCATCAAAGAATGCAAATAAAAACTCGACTTTTAAATACGAGGTTTATTTGCATCAAAGAATGCAAATAAAAATTCAACTTTTAAATAAGATGTTTTGACCAAAAATGTCATTTTTATGTAATCCTTTTTAATGTAATCATCTTACAAAATGAAATATTTATTTCGATGTAACAATCTTACAAATATTACATTTTTAAATAAAATGATCTTAATGGCATTATGTACCAAAAATGACATTTTATTCTATTCAAACATTTTAAACAAAAATGTTATTTTATTCCAATCAAACATTTCATACAAAATAAAAAGGTGACTTTTATTGTTAATGTAATTCTAATGTTTCGTTTGCATCTAAAATTGCAAATGAAAATGTAACTTCACAAATCATGTTTCTAATTTATATCTAAATTACAAATAAAAGTATAACCTTTTTAAAACTATGTTTTATTTACATCAAGAAATGCAAATAAAAATTTAACCTCCAATTTCAATATTTTATCTGTATCAAAGAATGCAAATAAAAGTAAGCTTTTTATTTCAATGTTTATTTGCATCAAAGAATGCAAATAAAAGAACAACTTTTTAATTCAATGAATATTTGCCTCAAGGAATGCAAATAAAAGAATAACTTTTTAATTCAATGAATATTTGCATCAAGGAATGCAAATAAAAGAACAACAATTTAATATTGAGTTGACATTCTAATTCAATTCAACAAATATGATTAAACTGAGTTGACAATTTAAATTAATTCAACAAAAATAATATAAATAATGTTATTATGTTGAATTGAAAATCTAATGCAATTCAACAACATAACAAAATGATTTATTTTTGTTGAAATGGCAATTCTATTCCAAATCAATAATACAACAAATGATTTATTATATTCAACACATAAAGATCTGTGTTTATGCATTACCAACAAACAGATTAAATCATCCACAATCTCATCACATAGCAGATCTAAGTCATACACATACAATCACCACATAGAAAAAAAGTTAAATAAATTAATTAATTATAAAATAAGAAATCTCACATCGATCGGTTTCAGAAATCGTTCGTGTTCAAATTTGGCTGAATTTTCAAAGTCCTTCATTTCAAATCTTGTCCATTCTATTGTGTAGATCTTGAAAAGACGAGTTCAACGCCTCTGAATTCATCGAATTCTGATAAGATTTGATCGAATTACGATGGTTTGAATTTTAATTACATAAGCGGATTAATTAAAGTATAAAATTAACTAATTACATCTTCTTCCTGAACAAACCAAGGCCGCTACTTTTCTTTTACCGGAACCCAACATCGTCACTTTCCTCCTCCCATCGCACGCAAACCGAGGCGCTGAACCTCGATCAGACTACACCACCTCGACCGCCTTGCCAATCTCCTCCTGCGCCCCTGGTATGGTGCAACTCGCACCAGTCTCGGCCCCACACAGCTGCCCCAAACCCCTCACGTTTGGGTGCAGGAATCTCACAATTTGCTTAATGAAAATCGATCATCACCGCACGGATTGAAGCTCTCTGAATGCTTTTTAATTTGGTATATGGAAATTTGAATTTTGTTGTGTGGATTAGAGGAACAAGGTGAAAGAAATTCGGAGCTTTTCTGCCGTCCATGGTTGAGAAGGCGGCGGCTGTGTATTTAGGAGATTAGGATTTGATTTAGCTAGGGGTTTTTATAATATTTTATTCAATTAATTCTAGTTTTCACAAATAAACCCTTTAATTCATTTCAGATCCAATTTCAGCGCAACAAAAATTGTTCCTAGACAAATACCCACGTTCCGGACGCGATGGGCTAGGTCCCATTAGCCCAAATGAAAGTTTTCAATGTGTTTTTCTCAATTTAATATATAAATAATTTAATTATTTAATTTGATCTTGCATTTAAATTCACCGGGGCCACATACAGACTCTAAAATTCCAGAAAAATTATTTTTAGCCATGTTTTGATGATACGGTTCTAACAAGACTACTTTGATTGAATTCTGAGACCATTTGAAAAATGGTCATTTTCTGGTCGATCGGATTTGGCTGAAACTGACAAAGCACATTTTCTTTTGCCACGCTCACATATTAATTCTAAAAATTATGAAAATTGAAACCTAGCAATAATTTGATATTCTGGTTCCAACAAAAGTGGTTTCGTCGAAAACGGAGATCGTTTGAAAAATGGCTATTTTTAATATTAAATAATATATATAAATTCTACAGCGACTATTCTAAATTTTAATCTGGACATAACTTTTGATTTTTAAAGTGAAATTTCAATTTATCGGATTCATTAGAAAGATATAGTTAAACAGATTAAATATTTCTTGTTTCACTAAAATCCGATTTATTTTGCATCTTGTACGATTCGTCAAAGTTCAAATTCAAATTTTCAGATTACCGCGCTATTTCTAACTCCTTTTATAATTAAAATAAATATATTCGTTTTAACTTCGATTTAAAATAAATTTTTAGTCGTTATTATTTAAAATAAATTATTTTAACTATTAAAATTTCTAAAATAAAATTTTTAAATTGGTTCAGAATTTGCGAGTTGTTACAAGATCTGTCATCATTAAGATTCACGATTTGGAAAAGTAGCAGAAAATACATGTTTTGATTCAATTTTGGATTCGAATATTAAACTAGGGTTGATAAAATTTATTGTTATTCGCTGCTTATCGATCCTTCAATTCCTTCAGATATAAATCCAAAGAATGTTTGCAAAAAGAACATAGGTAAGAAACTTGAATTTTTCGAAGGCATCCAAGTTGTTATAACTAGAAGTTTTCCGTATGAGACGAAAGATCTTATAGTTGAATTTTTAATGACTTATCCCTTGTTGACTCACAAGGGACTCATACCTTTTCTCCAAACTGCCAAGCTGAATGGTTTCCCTTATAACCGCTGAGCCATTTTATCACTTAAGAGCTTTTCCGTTTAAAACACCCTAAATAATTTTGGAAGAAATCTTAGTTACTGTTTGTTTCTTCTTTCTCTTAAACTAGTTTAATATTGCAAAGTCATTTCCACAACTAGATTTTAAAATTCTAGAGCCTAATCTTCCTTTCAAGTGGAGTCACTTCTATTATATCCATCTTCCATATTCAAGCCTTTACCTTTATGGTCTTGTATTCCTCCCTTTGTTCCACTTATATTGTCCAATACCATAAGGATGTGCTTCATTTTTTTTGAACTTTATATATATATATTTAAAACTTGATTCAAATCTTATTTGAAAAATCTCATTAAGAAGCCTTATTATTCATAGAGTTAATAATCAGTTTATTTTCAAATATATAGTTATTTTCATGAAATTCCCAAAAATACAAGTTTCATACCAAAACATACAAGCTTTTGAAATTTCTGTTTCTAAAACCCCACACACACTCATACATTTGTGGGGTTTAGATTCAAAGTGGACCTACAAATTTCCTTCTTCCTCTAAATATTCTTCTCAAAACAAAAAAAAAATCTTGAAACACAATTATTCACCTTGTCATTAATCTGTTTGAAATCTTTGTACCCTTTCATATAAACATTTAACTGCTTATCTACTAGCCAGACTTAATAATGTTTACTTCAATTTGGTGGTTATGTAAAGATCTCTTATATCAGTCTAATTCTTATAATTAAGTGTCAACTTATCCTTGAAAGTTACTTTTCTTTAAACAGAAATTCTAGGATCCTTGCCTCTTGCCCAAATGACATAACCTTAATGGACACCAAACTCTCGAATAGTGAGCTTAACTAATGGTGAACTTCATCCTTAGAAACTATCAAAAATTTTAAGGCATACTTCTGAGTTAAATCTTTTTAAGTTCTAATTTCTATTTTTAGACTTGGTCTTGGTTTTTCCTTGTTCTTAGAGATCTTACCACTACACACCACAATGTTTTTCCCTAGAAGCTACGAGTAGTCCTAATGCTTCTATTCTAAGAATTCTTATACCGAAAGACAAGAATTTAATGTTAACCGCATTCTTACATCTACACTAAGCACAAGAAAAACTGAAAATCTTCAAACACTCAAACTTAATTAATCTTTATTGTCTTGAGTTCCAATTTTTTTAGGGACAACAAATCAATAATCTATGGCCACTGAAGTTTCAAACCTTTCTCATAATAAGTAACACCCTCATGACCTATCATAAAATACGTTGGTAGCTGTTCTAAGGTAACTTCTCCCATGGGTCTGCTTATTAACGTATTAATCAGAAATCTTTAAAAATAGTTTCCTAATTTGTGTCCACAAAAACTAAACTCTTTTCGGTGAGGTAAGTCAAGAAAATTTGTGTCATGGTAAAACTTTCAATAACTTTCCCATAATAATCCACTAATCCAAGGAAATTCCTTACTTTCCAAAAGTGATCTTTATAGAACTTGTCTTGGGTTCATGTGCTTATAAGGTACTGAATTTCTTATCTAAATACAAAATTTATCCCTTTTTATCCTTTGGTCAGACCAACATGTCATCTACACAGACCCTTATCGCTTACTCCAAAACCTCACCAAACGCCATATCCCACAAGTCAATCACTAGACCTAGGCACAAGCTAGTCTAAAAGGTATGGCACCTTCTCTTAAAAATCTATTGGATGTTCTGCGAACAACTTTATCTCTATCCTTTCCACTGCCATAAACTTTGTGGAAATCACTAGCAAAGAAATCTTGCTATGGGAAGGTCTGACTCGCTCTAAATAACCAAAAGATCACCTACATGAAGAGAAGAATAATGGTTCTACCAAAACAATTTACTTACGATCACTACCAAACCAAAAGAACTATCTATCTTTGTAGCAAAGATGAGTGATGCCTCTCTCATCCAAGAATGCTTACTCGTACCAATCCTTTTCAAAATTTCCTTAACTTTTTTTTTCCAAAAAATTTCTACTGCGACAGAAGTCTAGTGACTCCTTCAAAACACATGTGGAAAGATCCTATCACAGGTTCCAAACTCAATCTACCAAAAGATAGGTATAAGGAGAAAATTAATTCATTTCGAATAGTTCTACTAATGCGCAAATAATCAACTAGTACTATTAATGCACACTTGCAGATTTACTATATCTGCAAAGGACAACTACATTAGGCCTACAATACATATACCCTACATAGCCTGTCTCATATCAGCATGGCTATAGCTCCACGCAGCCCCCCAACTAATGAATCAAAGATAATAGAATGAAATACTCCTAAATGAGATAAAATATGAGAACTAGAAAGAACAAGAGATAAGTAACGCCCCACTCACAAATCTTTACCCGTTTCCATTACTCGATCCTTTTGGATCAACACCTTCCTTATAACGCTCTTGGCATATTTCCAACGTCAACTAATTACTTTTGAAACCTAAAAATGTCTTCTTGAACATGTTTCTAAGTCATGTCGCAATCCTTGGCCTCAAATGTTGCCTTATCCATACTAGGTCGCACTTAATATTTGTTAAGTGGCAAGTTTATCTCTTAACTCTGGTTTCACAAATTATGAATTAAACAAGTTTATCCACTAATCGAAACTCCAACCAATAAAAATTTAACATACGTAGGTAAGCTTAGATAGGTTGTTCTATATATAACTCAACGAAGAAAGGAGAGAATAAGACAAGGAAGTGAGATGGACTTGAAGGGATTTTATAAAACTTTTATTTTAAAAATACTTTTGTTTTGAAAATCTACTCTTTTGAAAAATATTTTCTTTACAAAACAAATGTATAGAAATCATATAACCTTAGGCTCTTATACCAAATAAAACACCATTCACCCCTTATTATTCTCAATTAAGGTCGTACTAAGGCATGTAGAGTGTTGTAGATATAAAGAAACAAATCACAGAAACTATAAGACATCAAACAAAAAACAACGAAAATATTTATTTTCAATAACCTTTTATTACAAAATAATACTTTACATAAGATAAGTTTAATACAAAATATGTGTCTCACAAAATCTTAGTTAAAAATAGAGTATACAAATAAACTATTCCCCTCTCAAGTACAAATTCAAACTTACAAATAAGTTGTTATAAAATAGAAATAAATTAAGCATTATTCTTCCAAAGTTGCTAGTAGCAATCAATTCTCCACCATATGCCTACTAAGGGAAAGAAAAATGAAGAAAGAGAAGCGAGTTAGACACAATTCCTGATGAATTATGTAATCAATAGCATGATTGATTAATAAAGGAAGTTAGACTGAATAATAATTCTAGTGTCTGGTAGGTTAAGTGTTTGTTCACAATTATGAAAGTGAACATATTGGAATAATATATAAAAATATATACTTGAGTTGTACGAGTATAGAATTGTTCAGTTTTTTATCTGACCCAACTAGTCATTCGATTGTTTTCACTTTCTTAATTAACCAAACGATATAAACATGATTAGAATATATTCCTAATTCTACCCATCGATCAGCTACTAATCTACCATCTTACATGGTAGCTTATGCCACTATGAGCCGCGGGATTTATCCGACCTGACCCATCACTAAAGACTTAACAAATCGCTATTGGCCATAGTAATGACTTATTTTTCACCATCGATGCACCTGCATGCTCATTGCACAGCCGAGATGCAACTATGTACAACTCTGTCTCTATTGAGCCCTTATTTACACCAATCAGCATAAGCGTGCCTAGTCTCCACCATCATCCATCGTTTGTGAGACCATCAGTGATAAACCTAAAAGGAAACGTTGTCGGTATGGGTCCTAGCAAACAAATGTATTAATTTGCGCCCTTCTCTAGATTCCCGATGATCTAGGGTTTTCTCTTTGGCCACTTATTTTCCACAATCAGCCTCATGCTACCGGAACGGACCAGCACTAATATATGCTTATTAACATGGGTCGCTTATTTTCCTGAATAATCCTATTGCTATTGGAACGGACCATAACCAGTTTATATATTAACTTAACCTCTATTTTAAGTTTATGTTAATAATAAGTATTTCCATCATCTCATTTCATTAAAACCTTCGTGTTATAGTTATATTTGCAATTATGTCCAATCTTTCGATTATGATTTCCATGTGTGTCTGTACAAATTATCATAATATTACTTTTTAAATATGTTCATAACCCGTGTCATAATTAAATAGAAAATCTTACTTAAGTTTACCCACTTCAGTCCAATCCATTTTTAAATTAGAGTTCCATATTTTATGTTCATTATCTGTAAATTTAGCCTCAATTCTTAATCTACATTTGTACAATTTCACTTTGATTCTAATTTTCCATGTACACAAAATAAAAGAATTATAATTAGTCGTATTGTTAAATCATTCACTTTAAATCAGTCGTCTATATATTATTATTTGCAGGTCAGAGCGCATTTTGAATATAATTAAAAATAGACATAGAAACTGTGAAATTATTGTCAGATGCAGAAGGAGGGAATAAGAATGTGAAGATATCTAATAGTATTTAAATATAAATTAAATAAAACTATAAGAAAAAGGCTGAAAAACTATCGAAATATTTTACAGATTGAAACTTACAAAAAACTGTTAACTTATAGAAAATTAAAAAAACTACATAAACTCTACAACCATTAGAAACCTTATTTTCCCTAAATTATCGAAAATCTGAATAACTACAAAACACACTGTGGTCCAAAGCATTCCGTACATCCTGTCTCCCAAAAAGGAATATATATGTATGTGTGAATATATGTGTGTGTGTGTGTGTATATATATATATATATATTAATAAATCTTTTTCCCAAAAAAATTAGGTTGCGTCCATCTTAAAATGAGAGAAACCAACAGGAAGAGATATGTATTGTGAGGAATGAGTGTGGTCTATAGGTATATTTATTGGTTAGGCTAGGGATCTTAGGCCATTGGATTTATTGATTAAATCTAAGTCATCTACATCAAACGACCAGTAAAAACAAGATACATTAGCAAATATTTAAGAACAAGCTAATCAAGAGAAGCTAACTCAGCAACGTTACGTGGAAAAATAACGTTCGGCTTGCTACCTCGTACCTAGGCATGATTTGCCCCACATCAATAGGGCGGATTGACCAATATATCGCCTGGGTCAACCCATAGATCAACTTGGTTATGGGTTAGGTCAACCCGACCCTTATATATTTTTTAAAGTACTATTTTAATTTTGTTTATGCGATCTCTCTTATGCAAACTCAGATTTTAACAAATTATATATGAAAATGACTTAGAAAATCATAATGGGCGCAACGAAAAATGATCCATAGTCAAATTTAATCATTTGCGAAAATTTTCATTTTAGCTTCTTTTATTAATTTAAGAATTGTACTTGTAACTTGTCTATTTTATCAAATTTTCATGTTAACTTAAATTTTATATGTAAATTGATCAAAAAATTGCAACGGATATAATGGTGCAAGTCCCGTAGCCAAATGTTCACAACCTCACAACTTATTATTTTATTTATTAACTTTTTAGTTTATTATCGTGTCTTAAAAATTCAGGTTGTTACATTGAGGGATCTGGATTGAGAATTCTTGACAGTCATAGGTAATTACCTAAACCTCATCGAGTAAAGAGGTTGATTACTTCTTTTCATCCCGTCTTGCAAGCTGAGTCGTCGTCTCCCGTACGTGCTCATGCACTTGAGTCGCGCATGTCACCAAGTCGAGCCAGAATTGTCTCATGTGTCTTTGCACAGTTATTTAATTACGTTCCTTCCCTTTTTTTAAGGGGACTGGGTTGGTGTCTGACTCGGGACCATAGTCTTTGCCTCAGATTGCTGTTGACTTGGGGTGGTCCTGTCAATTGGGAGATGGTAAACATATAGTCTTCCTTTTTACACTATAAGAAGCGGGCCCATACTCCATTGTACTTCCACATTTCCTCTTCTTCTTCATTTATACTTATCAAACCCAATAATGCACTGTTATCAAAATCAAACTTTACGAACACATCACCACTACAAACTCCACCACACCATTGATTCAAACATCACCAGTTATCACTCCAACCCCAATTTGCAAGGTAGGTTGAAACCTATCGACTGTTTATTTATGTGTAAAGGTCCATGATCAAATCTTACGAGACCAACTACGATGGAGATGGGTGTTGGGTAGAGGTGATGTGGTGGAGAAGTGTAGCTTTAAAGTCAAGGCATGGAGGTAGGAGGGAGGAGTAGAGATGTAGCGAGGTGATTTGCAGTAGAGTCGATAAACGGAGGAGATCGATTGGGCATGAATCAGACTTAAGGAGAAGAGGATGGAGAAGCGAGGAGTGGAACTTTGGATGAGAAGATAGGAAAACATGTAACGAGTAGGGGAGATGATCTTGATCGGTTTGATTTGGGTCAACAAGGTTTATGGCCAATCCAAATTAGCTAATTGTGTTTGGGATCGGGTGAGCACTACACATCATATCACTTACCCACTGTGTGATGTCTGAGTTCTGACATAAGTCTGCTTTGGTTTGCAGGGTTGATTCCTAAGAGACACAAGTATCGCCAACACTTTTCTTCCAGTCTCTCAAAAGGTGACAACCCACCTAAATACTTTTGTTATTTGAGCGATATCCTTAGGAAGATCGTGAGAGAGAGAGAGAGGAGAGGGACAGGCGTCACTGGGATTACATCCAACGCTCTCGTTCTCTGATCCGTCGTGACTCTGATAGGGCTCCTAACTACTAAGGCAAGTGTCATAGCAATGAGCAATTAGCAGTTAAAACCCAGTCCCCCTAAAGAGCCAAAAGAGTGTACCTCAACCAAAAAAGACCACAGAGCCAAAGGAGAAGGCGGTTGGTGTCCCGAGAAAACACAAGCAAAAAGCCCTTGAAGTTGCTGAGTCCAAAGAGCTTAAGCCTACAATCCAACAGCGCAAAAAATAACTTGAAACCTAATTATGCAATTCTACATCTCGAAGATGCCCTTCCTATCTTGAATCCATCCTATTTCCCGTAATCTTGACCACCAACTCAAGTCAAAAGTAAAGGAGTTGTGCGAATAGTACCGTTAAATGGTTAGAATTACCAATAAGCTTTTTGAGATTATTACGTCGTTAGAGCATTACATCGGAAATATGAAACAAGTGTGGGATTGTAACAAGAATGCTTTGGTAGCTCAAAACAAAGAGTTTGTAGAATGTAAGGCCAATTTCACAGTGGTGGAGAAAAGGCAAAGTTTGCTTAAGACGAGCTCGTAACGACTTGGCTACGGTTTCAGTCTGAACTCGACACCTAGTCCTTCAAAGCCTAATATATTGAGGATGAGTTGAATGCGGTGCTCAGAAAAAAGTTGAATTGGGAATCAGTGATGAAGCTTTAAAAAGAGAAAGATATTCCTTTGCAAAGGAAGTTGAGGAATTGAAAGCTAAGCTGACTAAAGCCGAGTTAGGCAAGAAAAAAGATGAATAGATCGCCTAGGCGGCTCTTGAGTTTGAAATTCAATATGATATGCATTTAAAAGAGCTTGAGGAGAAATTGGAAGAGGAAAAGAAGGTAGAAAAAGAGTTCAATCCCCTCTACCAAGCTTTTATGCCTAGGTTATCAGATATCGGGATTTGTCATAGGTCTAAGACTATCCCAAAACTCTCACAGACACATGGAATTACTTTTTGGAGGAAGAGTGGAGCGCCTCCTTGGATGGATCAGTTGAGAGAAGGAGTTGATGAGGAGGTATCTAAGAGATAATAGCTTGAAATATTGGAGGAGGGTAAGCAACTATTGAAGAAGGAGGAGGATTTCAAGCGACTCTGGGTGAAAGGATGGGAAATTATAGAGGAGAGTTCTAGTATGACAAGAGAAGATGTTGCATCTGTGCAACCAACTAGCCCATAAATCCACTCCATGACTCATATTCAATGCAAACAACCACATAACCTTCCATCAGCCAGAGTTCTAAAGCTATTTAGAGTACAATCTAGACGATCCGGCTCCTACAAGGTCAAAGCCTTTGACTTCCATTCCTTAAGTTGATACCTCTAGACTCAGTGGCAGCCACTCCTCTAAAGGTATCTCTTTGTTTTCTCCAAAGTTTGAAAAAATCCTTACGCATGTCAATGAGCTATGGAGGTGCAACTCGAGACACCCATAGTTCAATGGAGACTAACTGTGTTGCTTTTCCTTGTCTTCGACCCATAAGTCGAAATAACCATAGATCCCAAGTTCCCCATGTCGATGCTCAGAAAGATGAGAAGAAAATTGATGTCTTTAAAGTATTTGATGGCAAAGGTCATAATTGAGTGTGAGGAACTTGTAGTTTATTAGAGAGAAGAAGGAAAGACCAGGAAGTTGAGTATGGAGGAGTTGGTGAAGCGGTAATAACAACAAATCTCCATTAAGTTGAAGCCCGAGATGGTCACGCCAGACCCTAGACAAGTGATCTCTCCTTCTACAATTGGTAGCAAACAATCAATGAGTATCCCATCGCATGTTACTGCTAGGGAAGTTAAGTCATCCGAGGGTATGGTGAAAAGAAAGGCAAGTCAGGGGAAGAGAAGATCAGGAAAGAAAATGACAAGTCTGACGACGATAAGACCTCCAAACGCAAGCTAGTTTAGAAGTCAAACATAGGAAAGTAACAAAAAACGGCGACAAGGACGAATGAAAGTTTCCCGTAGCTAGGTTTTTCTTTGGTTGAGATTTGCGCGAGCATGGCCCTCGCCTTTTGTGTCGTGACTTATATTTACTCTTCATATGTTAATAAGGTAATTTTTTTGTTTTCAGGTCATTGAGCACTTTTGGTTTCCATTCAACGTACTCATGAATATATAGACTGAACTTAACCCGTAAGCGATCTAACTTAGGGTAACTGGCACTATGGAGGTATTCCAGTGTATTGCCACTAATTAACTTTGAGCCACACACCATCTCTAAGGCGTGCTCGAAGTTAATTCCTAAGTCAACTTTATCAAATTTGTACTCATGCCTATTGACTCGGTAAAGCCATATCGACGGGCGTTGGGATTTTTCCCCTTATCCTCTCCCATGAGAATTCAGGTTAGTGTTATTAGACGCTAAGTCCTCGTTCTTTATTATCTCCTCTCATTATTAAGGTTTGATTTGCAGGTTAAGTGGTCTTAAGTTTTGGTGTCCTATTCAAACTTACCTATTAGTTTATACTCCTTCTCAAGTCATCGATACTTAGAGTTGGTTATACGAATGATCGTATCACATTATCTTTGGCGTTGTTCCTCTACCTTTAGTCTCAGGTGAAGATCAACACTCGAATGGTTGGGTCACGCTAAAGTTCAGCCAAATCTTTCTCGCTAAGTCGTTGGACCGAGTCTATGAACTCTTTGGGATAACCAATTAGTATACATCTATTCTCAAATTCTATGTTCCTCGATCATCGAATCGTAAGTGGGGAAACATCAGTGGGTGGTCATTCACATCCTTCTCTTGGGCCATGGTGTTAGCTGAGCGGATCACAACATTTATCCATACAATTATATTAAGTCATAGAGAATTGGACAAGACCAGATTTTATATTGATGGTAAAAAAGGGAATCAACAAGTGGTTCTTTATTACATTATCTGAAATCAAATTGCTATTTACAAGAATAACTAGAAATATAAGCTAAGTGAAATCCTGGAGATGCTTGACATTCCATGTTCTTAGTAGTCAGCCCTCATCAACAGCCATTAACCTAAAAGCTCCATTTTAAAGTTTTTGTTAAATGACTGGTGCTTCTCACTATAGGCCCATATGGACGGGGCTAAGAAAGACATATTCTAGGATGAGGTCACCAAGTTCAAAGGTTCTGGGTCGAACCTTCTTCTTGTTATACTGGGAGACTCGGTGTCAATATGTGTCATCTTGTGAGTCGGCCTCCTCTCTCTTTTCTCAATTATACCAAAGCACTCCAAAAGGTGCTCTTTATTAGTCAAAGGTTCATAATAAATAGTTAGATAACATGGGATTTTGAGTTCAACTAGAATGACTTCTTTGAAGCCATAGGTTAGTGTGAATGGAGTGTGACAAGTCACTAACTTGTGGTTCGTTTGATATGCCCAATGGGCTAATGATAGCTCATCGACCCACCTAGCTTTAGACTTTTCTAGTCACTTTTAAATTATATTGTTCACGACTTCAACCTATACATTTGATTGCATGTGGACGACTGTCGTGTATCACTTCTCGATATGATAATGTCGACAAAAACCCTTGAATTCCGAGCTATCAAATTGCGTCCCATTATATCCTGGAAAGTCCAAATGGATAAATAATGTTTCAGACACCAAAGTTAACCAACCGTTTCGTTAAGATTATGGTCAGTGGTTCAGCTTCATCTTATTTAGTAAAATAGTCTGCTGCCACAATTGCATACTTCGCTCCACCTTTGGAAATTTGGAGATTACTGATGATATCTATTCCTCAGACTCCAATGGACATGGAATGACCATTTTGGCGAGCTGGGTAAGTAGAGCTTTAGGAATCTTGGCAAACCTTTGGCATTTGTCGTAGCATCGCAAATAATCAGCTGCTTATCGATTAACAGCAGGTCAAAAATAGTCGTACTGAAGTGCCTTCTTAGCCAAAGTTTTCCCTTTAATGGTCGCCATACTCACCTTCGTGCATTTCTCACAGTACATGCTTGACATCATTGTGGGCTACACACCAAAGTAAAGGGATGGAGAATCCTTTACTATATATCGTGTCTCCCTGAATGATGCATCTCGTCACTTGATGTAGAAGGGAACTCTTTTCACTTTTCCTTTTGGGCAGGGCTCCATGTAACATGAAGTTTTTTAATAGGAGTCATCTAGGATTCCCATTCAGGCTCAATGGTTAACATCCAATCAAGTTCCATCTAATCTATGCCTAGGGTGCTCAGAGTTCTGATTGGAACCAACCCCATTTGCTTTGAGTTATCTAAGCTAGCCAACTTGGCCAATGAATTGGCCATCTCGTTTTGGTCATGAGGAATATGTGAAATGCAATAATATTCTAATCCGGCTAGCAGCTCATGTATACAATTAAGACAGGGAGCAAGTCATGCCCCTTTGCCTGGAAATCCTTCCTGGCCTAGCTTAAAACGATATGGGAATCACAAAAAATTTGGATCTTTGAACTCCTTAGCAAGTTTAAGCCTGTCAATCAGGGCTTCATAATCGACTTCATTATTGATCGTCTGGAAATCCTAATTCAAGGCATAGTAAGTCGATCACTCCTCAGGAGTTACCCAGAAAAATCCAGTGCTCGAACATCGATCATTATGAGATTCATTTGTGAATAACTTCCATCGAGCAGTTGATTGTCAATGTCTTATGCAAGATCATCTAGAGCCATGAATTCGGGTATGAAGTCTGCGAGAGCTTCTCCCTGGATGGCCTTTCGAGGAATGTAAGCAATATTGAACTTACTAAATTCGGTATTCCACTTGAGCAACCTACCAAATGCCATAGGTCATTGAAGTACCAATCATAGCAGTTGATCGGTGTAAACCCTGATAGGATCAAAAGGCAGTAAGCCAACTTTCTGATCTTCAAGTAAATCCTCTCATCCCCTATCAGCCTTTTACTTGCAGAGTCCGCTAGTCGCTAGATCTGATTGTCCTCACATACATTAGCCGAAATGAAGGCATGCAAGGACACTGCTAAATAGACGAGTAAGTCTTCTTGATCCACTGATTTTGATAGTATGAGAGGTCTCTCTAGATGGCCCAATAAGTTCTGAAATGCCCAACATAATCTGGAGTCCAAGCAAAGTTGTGTTTTCCATTCTTTATCAAATAAAAGAAAAGGATGCGTTTATCGATTTCTCTAGAAATGAAACAGCTCAGAGCGGCTACATTCCCATTCAGGCTTTGCACGTCTTTTATCTTAGTGGGTTCGTGAATAATTGATTGGCTTCAATATGTTTGGGATTGACATCAATCCCCTGAGAATGGACTATGGAACCCAAGAATTTTCCCGATGCAATACTGAACTAGCATTTCAGGAAATTGAGTTTCATGCCATATTTCCGGAGAACACTAAACATCTCCGTTAAGCCGTCAATATGATTGACCAATAGTTGTGACTTTACGAGAATGTCATCCACGTTTCACGTAAACCTCCATCAACCTCCCAATATGTTCTTTAAACATGTGGTGACCAACCGCTTATATGTTGCTCTAGAGTTTTTCAAACCAAATGACATGACTATGTAATAGTACAGTCCGAGATTGATAATGAAACTCATATGTTCCTCATTGGGTACATGCATTGGTATTGGTTGTATCTGGAGTATACATCCATAAACGACTCTAGAGTTTTTCAACCAATGACATAACTATGTAATAGTACAGTACGAGATCGATAATGAAACTCATATGTTCCTCGTCAGGTACAGGCATTGGTATCGGTTGTATCTGGAGTATGCATCCATAAACGAGAGTAGCTCATGTCCAGTTGTTAAATCCACAAGTTTATCAGTTCTCATAAGTTAGAAACTTTCCTTAGGACATGCTTTATTCAGATCAAAAAATTTGATGCACGTTTGCCACTTCCCATTAAATTTCTTTACGAGGATGGGATTCGATACCAGTCGGGATATAGCGAATCTCAAATGATACTGTTACTCTTAAGCTTCTTTATTAAAAAGAGTGATTTCTTCCAAACCGCTGAACCAAATCCTTAATGTGACAGCTTCCAATTAGATGAGTTAGGACATCTAATTACATCTTTAACAAAATTTATGGCTAAAATGGTAAATCATAGGGGTAAAATGGTCATAAGAAATTTGGTAAAAATTATGGACATGTATCGCATCCCCATGAACAACATATTAAAATATTAGAATGGTATGACCACTAGGAAATTAAATAGAATTATTTTATTATCCTCCAATATGTAAAATACGGATTGTTACAAAGTTTAATAGGAAAACTATTGATGAATTATTTAAGTTACTTAATATTTGCATCATTATATATACATCAAGTATTTGACATTGATAATCAAAATGAATTTATAAATTATCCTCTCCCTCAATGTCAACGGACTTTGTCACATTAAATAATAATTTTATTTGGATTCCAATTTTGATCCACTAAGATATTGCTACTAGTAAATACACCATATGTATCAATTATAAAATGATAATTCTTTTATTAGTTGATAAGATGCATTCAATTAATACTACTTATTTCTAACCAATATAAGGAATTTACTTACTACGTAGGTCATTTGAATATATACATGACCTTAGGTCATTAAATATTTATGTTAAATTACTAAATGATACATATGCATAATGTATAAGATGAGATCATAACAAACTTCAGTTTGTTGGTTGAAAATTTACATCTATGGATTTATACATGCGGCCACTTGTTACTTATGTATTATAGATTTGCACATTACTTCTCATTTGAGTTAGTGATTTTAGTACAAATTATTATAAGGATCAACTATTAATTCTTGTTTATTAGTCAATGTCAATGTGAATCCTTTAAGGCTACATGACGTATATACTACCTCTTTGAGAGAATATGTAAGGATATTTGTTCAAGAAATGGCTATGCATATAATATTTCTTATGAAATAATAACCAGGAATATGATGTTTAGGGTATAATTAGACACGTGAACATATGACCTTTAGGAATATGACCTTTAAGAAATGGTTATATTTCTCTTCAAGTGATACTTTATATCATTACTTTTATGATAGCATAAAATATCCCCACCGGTGATTTTTGTTGTAAACACTTTTGAAATGTTCTATCAAAATTTAAATACAATAACAAATATATGCATTAAATTAAAGTTAGATGCGAGAGATATAACCATTGCTTCTACAGGGTAGGAGTACTATATAGTACCTCTTTTGAAGATGAATTATTATCAGTGTGGTATTGCTATATAACATTTCTTTTGTAGATGAATTATTTTCACTACCTCCAAAGTGTAGTACTGCTATATAATATCTCTTTTGAAGATGAATTAGTATCATTATTTTTGAAATTTTATATAACGTTCTTTCAAGGAATATAGCGCTTCTCTTGTAGAAACTACGTTTTAACAAAAGTAAATTTTACAGTATGAAGTTAAATAGAAATATAAAACGTCCCGTCAAGAGACTAATATATATATATATGTATATATATGTATATATATATGTATGTATGTATGTATATATATGGGAACAGCTATTAGGGCATAAAATTAATCACAGAAAAAAGAAACAAAATCTGGAGCGTAATATTTGTTTGTCTTTATGTGTGAGGTGTAATTCAGGGGGAGATCTTATGCTTGAGAATGCTTGTGTCTACATTTGTTTCAACATTTTGTGTCTAAATAAACTTTCATTATATATATATATATATGTATATATATATCTTTACTAATAATCGGAATAGGTTTGGTGTCACACTTTTTTGGTGTACACGCAAACTACCGAAAATGCCCTTTACTAAAAACAAACACATCTTTACTAATAATCGGAATAGGTTTGGTGTCACACTTTTTTGGTGTACACGCAAACTACCGAAAATGCCCTTTACTAAAAACAAACACATATGATAAAAGGAATTAAATCCAGAAAAAAACGGAAAGTAGTTAAAGTTAAATAGCAATGTTCCTTTAATTAGCCATGCGCGTCATTAATGACATTAATAGAGACGTAAATGGGAATAATGTTAAAATTTGAAAGCATAAAATTAAATCTAGAATGGTAACGTAAATGGAATTAAATCACGCGTATGTTCGAATTCGAAAATAAATGCGCATCGTAAATGGAATTAAATCACGCGTATGTGTGGAAATATTTATTTCAAGAGTATGTGCATACGTATTAAGAATGGAACTTTTAAAATTAGAAATAAAAATAAATGTTTTGAATAACGGTAACACGAATTAACATGCATGAATTAGAAACAGAAGAAAATTAATGCTCGGTAATGAAAATAGGAAAATAAAAAGAAACTATTGAGCAAATAAATATGCAGAAAAATAAAATGGGCAAGAAATATACCAGACCATGTACTAACGACATATTTTTATTTTGTTGAATGGCTCCGTGCGTGCCATCACCACGCGCGGAGCGCGTGCCATCACCACGCGCGAAGCGCGTGCCTATACGTCTCGTATATATATGTATATATATATATATATTATATAGACACACACGCACACATCGATAAACATAAATACATGGGTTATCCCCTTTACATATTAAAGTGTATTTTTTCAACTAAACAGCTAAGCAAATGCACAATATAATAATTTATTGAAACTACAAGTTTTAAAACATAATGTAATTAGTTATATATACACATATATATGTGGCATTCATTCAGAATTCAGGTTTGAGTTATATTGGAAATAAGAAAGCAACAGAAATAAAATAAAGTTGCATACAACATTGAAAGACTTCACATTGTACAAAATATATAAATTCACCATTTATACTTTTCCATAATTTGAAATAAACATTGAAGAGAAACAGTATGAACTAATTTAAACGTATAAACTGAAACAATAGAAGAGACACAGACCAAAGCATCATTTGATTTCATAATTTGTAAATAGTGAACGCCTCATTCTGAGCCTGAAACGATAACAATAATAGCTTATATTGTTTCCAAAATACAAATAATAAACCATATGTCTGTTCTTATACTAAATATAAAGAAGTTGTATCATTTAATTTGTCATAACCAATGCACTTTGTAAATTATACGAAGATAATTAGATTCATTACCATAAGACTGCATTTAATATATAAAAATGAACACAGTTAATTGTTATATGGTCAAAAATCCTTTACAAAGATTATCAGTTTATAGATATACGAATCAATTGAATAAACGTCATTGGTGTAATAAAATTTCATCCTAGATCTAGCTATAACGTTACTCAATAATAAATTCAAAATGAACACCTCAAAAGAAACCATGATCATATAACAAAGATTTTATTCTTTTACGTGAATGATTCAAAATTATGTAGATTTTTTTCATAAACTATATATATATACACACACACACACACACACCAAACACGAAGAAAAAATGCCTTTCTTCAGTGGCTTACAAAAAGAGTTCTGAAGTGTGAAGTCGCACCCAAAACTGGATAATATAACTGAGTTCTACAAATCGACCAAAATGCACTAAAATAGAGTAGAAATAGAAAACATAAGAGAGCTGGAACACCAAGTACCCAACAACCGCTCGTGAAGAAAACCAATACATCCGCCACAAGCAATACCAAGATTAATCCTGGAATCCGCTGCAGAAGGAAAACCAAGCTCTCATCCGAAAAATCCTGCCAACCCTGCTCTGACCCTATGGAGTCATCCAAGCACAGAACAACAAAGCCACTATGGAAGCAACCCACAGGAAAACCCTACGAAAAAACCTCTCGAGATCAACTAATCCCCTCCTGAAATCTAGATCCTAAGGTAATAGAAAGGGAGCGAGCAAGAGCGGTTGTAGCGGAGTTAAGGGAACCTGTAAAAGGTTTACCTTTGAATACAAAATGTATATCGGCTGACACCTTCCTAATGACAGTCCCAGGAACCGCTGGTTATTCATCAAAAATCGCATTGTTTCTAGAACACCAAATTTGTTAGCAAATAAGGCAAGGGATAAGGCGAAAAAGGATTGAGCAGACATCTTTTTCTTGACCCTGGCCCACTAAGAGAAAAGGGAATAAAGGAAAGTAGGATGAGAACTCGAACCACCAACTAGTTTCCCAAAATGGGACCAGGTAGCGGTAGACGAGACACTATCCCAGAACAAATGGGAGATAGATTCAACTCCCCTGGATCCACAACATCGGCAATGGGATACAAAAGGGATATCAATCCTCATAAGGTTTTCATCCAAGGGGAATCCGTTATAGAGGACTTCCCATATAAGAATGGAAACCTAAGGGAGAATGGCTTTAACCAAATAAGGAGAAAGCCAGGAATTCTAACGGAGTTCCATGCATCCCGGAGAGAAAAAGGATACCATTCCAGGTGAAGCCCTACCGTGCTTGTCAGAGATAGTCTTAACTGACTGCATCCTTCTCCATGTCCAACTCGAATAAGATAGGGTTCCAGTGTAGCTAGAGGGCAACAACCACCTATCCTTAACATGGAGGAAGGAAGCCCACAAATAGTCTTTATATCTGAAGTGATCCCAAAGCTTACAAGCATAAGTTTTCCCCTCTTGGGGCTTGCGCAAGCCAAGGTCGCCCTCGCGTCTAGGGAGACATACAGTGTTCTAGGAAACCCACTAGCACCTCTTGGAATCAACGCTTCTTCTCCATAAAAAAAGACGAGGTCGATGACTTGTAAGATTGGAAGAAAGAAGCAGTGCATGTCATGGCTGTGAAGACATGAGGCCCAAGTGAATCTAGCACAGATTTGATGAGAAGAAACCTACCAGCTCGCGAAAGGAGAATAGAATTCCACTTGGAAATTTTCCCTCGGCTTTGTTGGTCAAGGGGCCAAAAAGGGTGTTACACTTGCATCCATGATAAAGCTCAATGCCAAGGTAAGGAAGAGGATGGGTGGTAACCCGAATGCCAGAAAAGGACGAGATCCATTATACCTTCCGGGGATCGATTGATCTGAAAGTAACAAAACAGCTCTTTGTGACATTTATCAACTACCCCGAAGATTGTTCGTATAGATGAAGAAAAGACAAAAGTCAATGTATCGATTGATGATGATCATTAGTGGAAACCATGATGTCACCTGCAAAAGACAGTGACGAGATGACAGGGCAACCGCTAGGAATACCAAATCGCTTAATTTGGCCAGTGATCGTGAGGCAGTAAAAACCACAAACCAGCACCTCAATCGCGATAACAAAGAGCTAAGGGGAAAGAGGATCTTCTTAGCGCAAGCCCTTTCCGGAAGAGAAGAAACTTTTGGCCACGCCGTTAATTAGGACCGAGAATCAGCAATTAGAAACGAGGCGTCAGACAATATCAATAAAGGATTCAGGGAATCCAAATGCCCGGATAACACGAATGAGGAAAAACTAAGACATGCGATCATAAGCTTTAGCCATATTAAGCTTGATGACCACAATGGAACCTCGAATATTCCTATCGATTTGGGAAATAAGCTCTTGAGCGAGAAGGATATTATCAACGATGAGTCTACGTTTGATAAAATCGACCTGGAACGAGGAGATAATGCAATCCAAAATGGGCGCGAACCTAGAAGGCAGAATCTTAGAGATGACTTTATTAGAAAAGTTACAAAGACTAATAGGCTCAAAATCGTAACAAAACCGAGGATTCTCGATCTTAGGAATCAGCATGAGGTTAGAAGCTCATCTCTTAGGGAGAAAACGACCAGAGAAAAAAGATTGGATCGCCAGGGAGAAGTCTCGATTGATGACCTCTTACGCACACCTGTAGAAAGCACCATTGAAGCCATTCGACTAGCTCCACTATCTTCATTAAGAGAGAAAACTGCTGCTCGGGTTTACTCCACAGAAGGTTGAGAGGAAAGATCCACGACCTCGGAAGGAAGGATGACACAAAGGAGAATTATATAAATACGTACACATAACTCATAAATATAATCAAAATATCTATATATCTGAGATCTGAATTATTTCCCTTGTAGGAAAATCAATTTCATAATTATTATTTTTACCAAATATACCAAAACAAACATGTAAATATTCACATCAGCGCAAGTTACATTTAAAATTTAGGAAATTAAGATTATCTTCTAAAACTAAAGCATTTCAATCCTTTTTCTGACAAAAATCATATACAAATCATTTAGACCTGTCTCTATATTAATGTAAACATTTCAATATAGGTGAAAGAACCTATGCAGTTGAAGCCCCGCCAAACCCGGTAAAATCTCTGATGTAACACATAGCGCTCCCCGACCGCTATGCTATTAATTTAGTGCTGATGAACAATAGTTCTGCTTTAAGCCCCAATATTTTCCGCTGCTCCCGCTAAATCAACACTATTTAACGCCCACTTTAGCAATATTTATATACAAAGGATGATTTGATCAGCTCTCCTTTAAAATAAATTAAAAAATGTTAATGTAAAGAGCTAATTTTAAGTCATAAGTGTCTTATATAAGATAGAAATCTGTAGTAATCCTCGAATCTACTGTGCATAACCATGATATTCTTTTAATTTATTATATAATACTAATTAATATTCGTTTCTTCTACACAAATGATGCAAGAATGATAATTAATAAATTTTAATTATATTGTATTACATCTAATTAACATTTTGCACCTCCGTTATACCCCCCGTTTTATCCCCGCTATAACTTTTTACACTTCTACCACTATAGAACCACTAAACGCTTTAACTGCACAAGTAAAACCACTTTAGTACCAAGTCCAAAATTATAACACCAACAGTATTTTCCATAAGTAGATCAAGTAGATTTGTAATTTGAGCAGGGCATGGCATAAATTCGATGACTTAAAAAGAAAAGTCAATTCAAAACTTTTTTAAACAAAAGAAATTCCTAATGAAATCAATACTACTTGATAGAAAATTCAAACAACTCAATTTAAATTATTGCTCAAATACAGTTTTTCAAAGAATAAAAAAAAAATTGATTTCCATTTAAAGGGGAGTAAAAGTAAGTAATTTCAAAAGTCATACCTAATTTCAATAATTAAGTAAGAGAAAGAGAGGGTTATGTATGGAAAAAGAATAGACCTTGTAATTAAAATCTATATATCTCAAAAGAAGTATAATTTAAACATGATACTAAAATCTACCACAAATTTGAAAATCAAAATCAAACTTTAGAAAGAAAAAAAAAGCAACAAAAGGCGATTTCCAATACAAAATAAAATTAATAATATGAACGGTTTGGCTCTGATGACTATTAAGTTTCAAAATAAATAAAAAAGCTCTTTGTCCAAAAACTTTATAAATTAGGTCTTTTTTTACAAAAATCATAAAAAAAAAACAACGTGAAAATTTACTAGATTTCAAAATTTAATTCAACACATAATCAGCATCGTATATATACATTAAAACTACAAAAAAAAAAATGCACGCTTCAGAATTTTTCTGCAATTTTCTATAGAATTGCTGACATTGCAGCAATTATATTAAAAAATGTAGAATTTCATGCAACTTTTGAACCTATACTTATTAATATATTTTCCAAATATTGCAGGAAAATTAGCATATAAATATAATAAAATTGCATACAAATGGAAAATATTTCATTTTCATTAAATTGTTGCAAATGATGCAACTATTTGTAATATTTGCTGATATTTTAGCAACTTTTACATTTAGTTACATCAACTGTAAAATAGTTGATATATTAGCAAATATTGATAATAATTGCAGACATTGCTGTAATTATTCATTCGCCTTTCAACGTCTACAAGTCATGTATGAATAATTACAGAAATATCTACAATTATTCACAAAAATTGCTGATATTTCAGCAATTTTTTTGATGCAGAATTCTTTTATGTATATTTACAATTTTTAAATATTTTTTATACAGCAATACAAAAAATCAAAAAAATACACGTTGCTACAGGAAATAAGAGCCCACTTTACATACAAACATACACAAGCATGCTCAATGAATAAACTTTAAAAATAAGGATGCGCGCCTACTTACCACTTAATAATACGTACAAATAAAATCAAATCTGAAAAATTAAATCAATGATATAAAGAGGTCTAAAAGAAATAAAAATAGTTGAATGAGATCTGAAAGATTTAATCAATCAAATCAGAAAAATTGCTAACATTTTGAAATCTGTAATTAAATCTTAAAAAAATTTATAGTTTTGATTATCACAATTCTAGATTTTTAGTTTTTAGTTAACGATCCTGCTGATTACATATTATAGAATAAACAAAAGCTTACAGTACCAAAGGAATAAAATATATTAAAAGAAGAATGATTTTATTCACTTTAGAAATATAAATGGATTTTTGAGAATCATTTAGGAACTATAGTTTATCAACCCTAACGTGGCAATAATTAAATGTCTATTCACCCTAAACGATTTTCAAGTTCATTTGCTAGTTTATTCTACGTTTTTCCTCACCACCACATTTAAACCCATGCTCTTGGAGCAAGAGAGAATTTGAAAAAAGCGGAGGACCTTGCTATTTTACCATCAATATTTACCCTATGGGAGACAACTACAAAATACAAACACGTGCATAAAATTAAAGTTCACATATAGTACCTTTTTCCAATGTTAAAACACTTCCTAAAAATAAAAGAACATGCCTGAAGACTAACATTCAGAAAAAACCCATCTCAATAGTAAAAGAAAAACGTTCCAAGTCGAAAACTAAAGAAAAGGAAGTGAACAAAGTCCTTACTCTAGAAGAGCTTCTTCTGTTTTCAAATCTCATGCCACCAAACACTGAACTACCAAGATACCATCAAAACAAATGAGCGCCCAAAAGTAACACAGTTATGTTTTAACATGAAATTGTTTCACATATTGAGATATAAGCCCCATAACCCAGATTACTCTCTCACCGCCACGACAAACGGAAAAGAAGCTGATATTACAGATAGAGCTGTTATGGTAATGGTTATCGTTACCGTTTAGCAAATACCGTTACCATACCGTTTTTACTGGTAAGCCAGAATTGCTTACCGTTACCGTTACCAATCGACTGGTATACCCAGAGCCGGCCCGACTGTCCTAGGTGCCCTAGGCGAAAACAGCAATGGTTTTTAAAAAAGGAAAAAAAATTGCATGGTAAAACCACAACAAGACTTGAACCCAAAACCTCCTAACAGCCAAATGGAAATATCACCACTCAGCCACAGTACCAATTAGTTAATATTAGGCATCAAGTAGTATATGATAACAAACTGGCAAACTGACAAACACCACCACCACTTCCTCCTCCACCTGTTGCCCCTCTCCGATCGGATGCCCTAGACAAATGTCTTGCTTGCCTTGCCCTGGGGCCGGCTCTGGGTATACCGATAATCTGGTAACCGTTACACTGGTAATGGTAAGTTACCGTTTGTCCATTAAAGTTTATATCTTAACATATTTTTTGTACACAGTGCGTCTTTATTATACTATATGTAGTGTTAGTTTATAAAAAACATAAATGAAAAAGAAATTAAGTGTATTTGGAATTATTTCATCTGATGATTGAACCAAATACAATCATTTATTTGGTTATACGTGCTTGTAATTAAGCATATCAGATGAGTATACTTATGTTTTGAATTAACTGGTAAAATTACTGTTACCGCTGGTATTGAAGAAACGTTACCGATAATTTACCGTTAAAAATGGTAAATTTACCTTTACCATACCGTTTTAACTGGTATACCAATTTTAATCAAAAATGTTTACCGATCGACTGGTAATGGTATGGTAATGGTAAATTTACCGTTATTGTAACAGCCCTAATTACAGATTAACATAGAAATATAATTTGGATAGTGAACCCCATTTATCTGAAAAGCTAAAGATGAAACATGGTGCTGAAAAAAGAAAGGAAAAAATCTTAATTACAATTCCTGGTAAATGTACAGTAAGAAATGAAGAGGGTAAAAAATGACATCAGATCGCTAACATTATCTAAAGGAACATGGTGTAGATTGAACAGGTACGAAACCATCGTCAAAGTTGCTGAAGTAACTATCCAGATCATAGCCAAACCTCGCCTTATTATCGCATTTGCCTCTCAGTTTCTTCAATGTTCGCCTCAACTCAGATTGTAATTTTCTTGCCATCCGCCTCAGGAAAATAGTACAACACAAACTTTTATCCTCTTTTGTGTTGTGAGTATTCTGACACTTGCTAATCATTTTTCTCGTTGTAAAACACATTACATTCTGGTACCTATCTTCGGCCTATTCTTCAATTAATCATACAGCGGTCTTATAGCAACTTAAAAGTTGAAAGCACAAAGCAGTATGGCTACTTTCCTAAACCCATGTAAGCCCACATGTTTATATTAAAGGAAAAGCATCAAAAGATGCCCCTAATGCTTTTACACGCAAGCATAATCAATCCATATAGAAGGGACAAGATAAGATATACAATCACCACCATCGTCATCATCTAGTCAAAGTGCATAGGACTCGCTATAAAGTAATATCTAGAGTGAATATACACACAAACCGATAAATTTGGATTATGTATGTTCAAAGTAAATTATACCGCATATAATGGATATTTAACTATATACCAGTAAAGTGAGATGACCAGCTAATTGATATAGATTAGACATCAAACATGGCAAGAACGGTTTTGACTGTGCAAAGATGCTTTTATCTGGGCAAGAATTGATATAGAATGAGGATATATCTAGACAACAATTTCATTCCAAAATAGACCAATTTATCTGGGCAAAGATACTTTTCGGTAAACACCGTGATTTTCAGAGTATGTCAGTATGATATTCTATCATTATTACTATATCTATAATAATAATTAATTAGGACAGAAAAGATTGTAAAATCTTGGTTCTTCAATGGTATATCAGTGATAACTAGGATTAGCTAATCGAAATCTGTTCTCTTAGTGACATATAAAGAGCAAACTTTAAAATGCAAAAGCTAGCAATGTCAATCTAGAAAGCATGAGGTGTGACTCGATCTCTTTATATTAGCTTTCATCTACACAAGCATGTGTCATAGTCAAATTTGTTTTATTGGATTTTCTTACACCATGCAATAACAATACCCATTCAAGATTCTAGTGCTTTTCATATTACCTGCTAATCAAGTAGATACACCTTCTTCCCTTCTGTTGAATGAAAAATCAAGATATCCCAAGAATTTGTATTATACTGCAATGCTAGCTGTATTTTCTTATCAATTCACAAACATGCACTTTATTTTTCAAATCTTTTGCATGTTAGAAAGTGATACGAATCTAAAATTGGATGTCAAGGGCCACTCCCTTGAGTGGTAAGACTTCTGTTGAATTCCCAAAATATTTTAAACTCTCCAACAAAAATAGTGTAAGCCCCATTTTCATCCAGTTTCGGAATCATTACCAAGGAACAACAAAATTATATACCCGAAAAAAGAATTAACTCAATGTAACCATACATTAAATACACACTATAATTTGAGGACATACGCATATGGGAGTAAAACTCAAAACATTCAATTATATGTCAATCATTTTACTTTTAATTTGAGGACAAACGCGTATGGGCGCCGATTTTATCGGCTCGCAGACTGCGAGCCGATAAAGTCATAGGCATACTTGTTAATGCATAGCTTTAGCATATGAGTATCTTTACCTTTTCTGAAAACTTTGAAGAGCATATTAGCACCTTCACAAAGGTGAAGGTTGAACGTGAAAGGTATATAAGCATCTAACCCGAGCTGATATCTCACCTGAAAATATGAGAAATTTTTAAGTAAACTGGATGATACAAATTTTCTACCATATGCCTGACATAATGTGACAATATAAATCAAACAAAAAGGATAAGTAACAATCAATTAATGAAGAAAGGTCTGAGCAGAAGTAGGAATGTTTATTTTTTTGCAAGAACTAATAAATCAATGTTGATTTTCCTATAAATACAGAACATGATATTTTCAAACTATTGAACTAAATCTGTGATTAACTTACAGTTGTTATGATCTTTCTCCTCTTGAATGCAACTACAGCATCTGGGTTAAAAATAATCAAGAACAAATCATTTAATGTACAACAAGGAACATCCAACTGAAAAGTCGACGAAACCAGTCTTGTGGCATAACCTTAATGCTGAAGAAGCTCCATTGAAATGTTTTACTAAATCATTGAGATAGACTCTGAACAATATTGACCTGAAATCATCGATGAGTGTGAGTTTATATATACAACTGAGCAGCCTTATATAATTGGTTGGTGTAGGTGTTTCTTAGCCTAAAATGGAATAACAAATGTTCTAATGTATTCAGTAAAGAAATAAAAAGTAAAAAAAAAAAAAAAAAAAAAACCTAAACTGAAGTATAGAAATCAAATGAATCGACGAAAAGTACGGGAAACGATAATGGATGAAAAGATACAGTTATGGAATTTGCACCTAACTTGACGTTCTTACGCACCTTGAACCATAGATTTTGAGGCAATTTAAACATCGCTTAAATATCCTTTACAATTTTTGTCCAACATAGTGCCAAGTTCTATTTCCAGATCAGAAACTATGCAGGCTATATAGAACTCAAAGTGCAAACACATTTTTGGTGAAATGTTTTATTATAACTACAGAGAATTTAGCAACCAGAAAGATATTGAAGCTCAAACCAAACAGTTTTAAGTTAATTATCCATACAGTAACAACCATAAAGTCCACAATCAAGGTCAGAATCCCAAGAACACCAAAGGAAAACCAACAGCTATTACAAAACAATTAGGAAGCACAATGTCCTTTTAAGTTGCCGCTCTTGATCAACATCTATTAGCAGTTTGCTGATAAGGAAACCATGAAATGTATAAACTAAAGATTATGTTCCCCTCCTATTGTAAAAGCAAACCCAGCACCTGGAACGATTGTGTATTTTTTGCTTGCTTTTACAATACATATTTCAGTCAGTCACACTCAGTATCCCAAACAATAACCATATGAACCAACCCATTAGCAAAAGTCAATGAAAATGAGAATGCATAGCAGACGTTGTCAATGCCATTTGTACATAAAATTCCATGGGCTAATCAGAATAAGTGATGCCTTGGACTGCAATCCAAGATGCATAGACATCTTAACGTGAGAGAAATAAAACGAATTATCAATGCTGGTTATCTCACCTCTTTCCCTTTCAAATTTCAGCTTATTTTCTGTACTTGTAATTGGATTATTGTTTTAAAACTGTTTCACGTGAATTTTAATACAATTTCAGTTATTTTAAAAGGTTTGGATTATAATAACGTTAGGCTTCCTTGCTTATTTTGGTCCGCAGGTACAACTTCACTCAAATATTTGATAAATAAAATCACACAGCAATTGATAGAAAATAAATGCTTGCACGATTTAACACAATAACATGTTGCAAAACTGCACTTGCATATTTTTCCAGTAATTTTTTCAGATTAATTAACGTGTCACTGTTGTTTGAAATCCACTTTCAATGACGACTTAACGGAAAGTTATACTTCTGAAACTTTTTTTTTTTTTTTCGAACATGATCAGTGCTGAAATCTGAAATCCACTTTTGACATATTGTAGTACTCATATATCAGTGTTGAACTATGAAACGCTTATGAAAATTTGAAGAAAAGAAACAATGTAACTTTAAAGTTTAAAGCTATTAAACGTACCACTGTTGACTGAATTCAATATTTCAGAAATCATACGTGTATTAACGCATGTATATACAAGCAAAGCAACTGCCCTTCGTTTTCATTACTATATTTGTTGAAGGGATATTGCAACTCAGATTATGAGGACATAAATGTTGTAACCGATGTGATTATTTCAATTCTAGACCACTCGAATCGAATATCTAAAACAAAAGCATCTTGCGGAAGACGGGGTCGCTGCTAGATTAGCAAAAACAACCAAACCAATAACTCAAGTCACCAAACAATTACCAATCAATCACGAACAATCCAATTCTCAATCACGAGCGATAAAATAACAACTATAGCAGCAAAATTAAATCACATGCAGATTTATAGTGGTTTCACTAACAACTTGTTAGTGTACATCCACTTTGGAGAGACTATTTTATTACCACGATGAAAAGAATAGAATATATTGATACAATGATCACTATATCTCAATATATAAAAAAGAGTTTGAGGAGAATAGAAATAAAGAATTACAATTAGGTTATGAACCCTAATTTAACCCTTGAGAATTAAACCCTTAATTTGTTCAAGTCTACAAGCTCATCTTTTGAAAAACAGAAAATAGCTCATGTAGGGATAGACAAATATTAGGCAATTCCCAAAATTGCCCCTGATATCTTCACAAATCAACCTGTTAAACCTTCAGACCGAAATAACCGAAATACGCCTTCAGACGTCTGTTGTGTGGGGGGACATGCGTCTGTCCATAATCTGGAATTATTCCTGTTTCAGCTCAGACGTTTGTCAAAGTGGCAGACGTCTGTTGCAAGTCTTGGGATAATTTCTCTGACAACACAGACGTCTGTCACACCCCATGACAGACATCTGCCGCACTACCCTGCTGAAACCAAACACATTTTTGCTCATAACTTCTACATAAAAGCTTCGATTTGTGAACCGTCTTCTCTAATGCGAAGTTACCTTCATCCTCTTTAATCTAACAGATAGTATCGCAAACTTCAACGCTCCACCTCGATACTATATCCATCTCCATACACCAAACTCCAATGCGTCTAAGCATTTTCTTCTACCTTCAAGCAATAATACGAATATTGTCCCAATGAGCTCCGGCAAAGCCGCAACCCATTACACTCTGTTAACGATCTCCGGCAAAGCCACTGCCCGCAAACGAAGCGTTGAAAGTATCCAAACCAAAACCATCTCACCAAAAGACAATGTACTCTGGAGTGAAAACGAGTACTTATCATGAAGATAGATTTCCAATCTCTCACCGACATTCTTCATCAAAAACAAACAAACAGTTCTCTCTTACCGTGCCAACCCGTGGCATCTAGCAACTCAACAAGCGAATTAAGTTCGAGCAATGCTCGAACTTCTCAGCCGGCAATGCTTTAGTAAACATATCAGCCGCATTATCATTGATGTGCACCTTCTGAAGGTAATACTAGCTTACCATCATCCATGGCTACTAGAAATGACCCTCTCACCTCAATGTGCTTAGTCCGTGAGTTAAACGCCAAATTCTCCACCAAATATATAGCACTTTGGCTATCACATTGTACATCGATACTCTCATGTTCAAAACCCAAGTCGCACAATAATCACTTCAAATAGTGTCTCCTTTGTCGTCTCCATTACGGCAATCAACTCTACCTCCATAGTGGATAAAGCAACTACGATTTGTAATCGTGATCTTCAACTAATGGCCAACCGCACTTGCGTATGGCATCTTTGTCATATAAGCCTTGTCTTTCTCCCCGATAGATGATCCCTTATCTAAAAGTTTCATATGCAAAGGTAAAGATGTATTCAACGTCTTTGCATTTTCCATGCTAAACCGGCAAAGCACTTTCTTAATGTACTCCTTTTGATTCAATCTCAACTCAAAACGCTTTCGGTCCCTTTCAATTTCCATGCCCAAGATTTTCCTTGCTTCTCCAAGACCTTTCATTTCGAATTCCGATTTCAAAAGCATCTTCAACTTGTTGATTTCATTTTTGTCTTTGGAAGCAATGAGCATATCATCCACATACAAAAGTAAATACACCCAACAATCATTTCTCAACCTCTTGAAATATACACAAGCATCTTTGATGCTTCGATGTAAGCCACATTCAAGCATGAAATGATCGGATCTCTTGTACTATTGTCCAGGTGATTGCTTCAAACCATATAGTGATTTCTTTAACTTGCAAACCAGTTTTGACTTACCATCTACAACAAACTCTTCCGGCTGCTGCATGAAAATGTCTTCATCCAAGTCACTATGCAAGAAGGCGATTTTCACATCAAATTGCTCCAACTTCAAGTCATGAATAACAACTAAAACTAGTAAAACCTGGATAGAAGTATGACGTACAACCGATGCAAAAATTTCATTATACTCCTTTTCTTTTCTTTGTGCAAACTCATTTGCCACTAACTTTGTTTTGTATCTTACATCATTCTTCACCTTGTGAATCCACTTGCACCCTATATAACGGTTTCCATTAGGAACTGGAACTAACTCCCAAGTTTGGTTCTTCATCAACGATTTCATCTCTTCCTCCATGGGGGCACATCCACTTTGAGCTATCACTCAAATCAATGACGGCATCAAGATCCATCGTCTCATCTTGGACTACATTAAGAGCATAATCCAAATTATCACAAAAGCTAAGGTAGCTCCAATCACCATATCTTTCGGGTGGCTTTATTGCGCGTTGACCAACCCAAGCAGCAATGCTATCACCCAGACCCCTTTCAGTTCCACCTTGAGTCGAATTCTCTCTAGTATCATGTATATCACCAATATCACTAGAGGAACAATATGGACTATGTGATATTTCATCAACCATTTCAACCCCACGAGCTTCTTCTTCAACTCTACCACCACTTGGACGGAATGTGGAAATGACTTCCTTCTCCTTTAATTCACCATGAACTAAATCCAGAACATCCGATGAACTCTCATTCTCCTTGAATAGCTGACTCGTCAAAAGTGACATGAAGAGAATTAACAACATTCTTCGTTTTCAGATTCCAAATCCGATAACCTTTCACGCAGTCCGTGAAACCAAGCAAAATCCCCTTAAAAGCTCTAGCCTTAAGCTTATCATTTCTCGGATCATGCACATAAGCTGGACATCCAAACATACGAAGATATCTCAAGTCAGCACTCTTCTCTCCCCATACTTTCTCCGGAATTTTGTTATCAATAGCCGAGCACGGAATTCGATTTACAATATGTACCGCGGTTGACAAAGCTTCAACCCAAAATCTCTTATACAAACCAGATGTCAATCTCAAGCATCGAGCTTTCTCATGTAGAGTTCGGTTCTTCTATCCGCTACTCCATCAGATTGCGGATCTCCTGGTGTTGTAAAATGTCTCTGGATTCCATGATGCTTGCAATACTCCAAGAATTCCCCGGAAATATACTATCCGCCATTGTCGGTCCTTAGAGTCTTCAAAGTCTTGTCAATCTCATTCTCAATAAGAGTCTTCCACACTTTGAACTTGGCAAATGCCTCCGGCTTAGCTTTCATTACATAAACCATACCTTTCGAGACAAATCATCAATGAAAGAAATAAAATAATGTGCTCCACCTAAAGAAGTAACTGGTGTCAATCCCCAAACATCTGAATGATCATACTCAAGAACCTCTCTCGAATCATGCTTCCCTTCATCGAATGATACATTTGTTTGCTTCCCCATGACGCATTCCTCGCAAAACTCTAATTTGTTGAAACTCTCACCCTTGATCATCTCCTGCTTCCGAAAAATATCCAGACTCCCTTCCAAGATATGACTCAATCTCAAATACCACAACCGTGTCAAATCCAAGTCACGAGAACTATCAACACCCACACAAGTTTCACCTTCTACGGTCACACCTTAAAGCAAATATATACCATGAGTCCTATCACCTTACATAACCACAAGCGTCCCCTTCGAAACACTCAAGCAATCTTCAAAATAGTGATATTGCATCATAGAGAATCCAACTGCCCCATAAATATAAGCGACTTCCTAAGTTCCGGAACATAGCGAACATTGGTGAGTGTGCGAACAACTCCATCAAACATCCTTATTTGCACGGAGCCAATACCCATCAATTTGCAAATAACATCTTTTTCCATAACAATTCTATTTCCCACTTTGACTTCATGAAAAACAATTCCTACTTGGCGTCATATGATACGACGCACCTAAATTGAGTATTCATTCGCTACCCGAAACACCCAATGCTACCACCGTCAACACACTCTCACTTCATAAGTAAGTCATCAAAGGCATTCAAGTGTGCCTTAAGCGAATTACCCTCCTTCATCTGGAAGGTAAAAAAAGTCTGCAACAAGATCAAACGGTTTGTCAGCGACTTCATATATAATTCCACCAATTTGTCTCAAATACATTTGGCGGTTGTCTCACCACTAATTTCGGAGATCACATTCTCCCCCACAGCAAGTTGAAGAGAAATGTAAGCTCATTCTTCCATCTTCTCTCTCAACATCCGAGATATTACATGGTCAAATACCGCTCGGTGCACTCGATTTGACAAAGAAACGCTTTCATTTTCCATTGTCAATTCTCAAAGTCAATATCACCATTCCACTTGTCAATTACCAATTGAGAACTCGACGCTGCATACGAACCACGTATATAAGGCGTCACACTATTCAAACTTTCGATTGAAGGACTTACCAAGCTATTATCTGAATTCGACATTTTCACAAGCACCTAACAAGCACCAATTGCTCTGATACCAACTGTTGTAACTGATGTGATTAATTCAATTCAAGACCACTCGAATCGAATATCTAAACCACAAGCGTCTTACAGAAGGCAGGATCGCTTTTAGATTTGCAAAAACAACCAAACCAATAACTCAAGCCACCAAACAATGATCAACCAATCATGAACGATCCAATCTCAATCACAAGAGATAAAATAACAACAATAACAACACAATTAAATCACATGCAGATTTATAGTGGTTCCACTAACAACTTATTAGTAGACATTCACTTTGAAGAGAGTGTTTTATTACCACGATGAAAGGAATCCTAATTAAACCCTTGAGAATTAAACCTTTGATTTCATCAAGTCTCCAAGCTCACCTTTTGAAAAACAGAAAAATAGCTTATATAGGGATAGACAAATATTAGGCAATTCCCAAAACTGCCCCTGGTATCTTCACAAATCAGCATGTTAAACTTTTAGCCCGAAATAACCGAAATACGCCTTCAAACGTATGTCGTGTGGGGGACAGACGTCTATCCATAACCTGGAATTATTCTTGCTTCAGCTCAGACGTCTGTCAAAGTGACAGACATTTGTTGCAAGTCTCGGGATAATTTCCCTGACAACACAGACGTCTGTCACACCCCATGACAGACGTCTGTTGCATCATCCTGCTGAAACCAAACACCTTTCTGCTCATAACTCCTACATACAAGCTCCAATTTGTGAACCGTCTTCTCCGATGCGTAGCTACCTTCATCCTCTCCAATCTAACATGTAGTATCACATACTTCAACAATAAAGGTAGGTGAGGTCACCATTTAGCTATATACTTGCATCAGCATAAGGATAATTTCATGGAGACCAATGTTTATAGCCTCTAATGGTCTTGTCAACCACAAAAGCAACGCTTATTTTTATTATGAAAACAGCAAAGTACATGTTATATTATATATTACCATTGCCAGAAAATTTATATGTTCCGCAGAAGTGTAGAACACGACAGAGCGGTTAAAATCAAGCATGCAACTCCAAGATTAAACACACAGACGTAAGAGAGTTATTCATGATGCTTCAAGAAGAATTCGAAAAGATAACACTTTAGAAGTGCACACAAAAAATAGTCTGATTGCAAAATTGATTTTGAATGATAAGTTCGAAAATTGTAAGTATTCTGGCATTATAAATGGATTGGTTCGAACTCAACAACCCATGTTTTGGTTCATGGTTACGGCAGTATGCATATAAGATGGAATAATATATCTTCAGGTAGAACGCCTGATGATATTAGGACAGAAAGCAGTTGACAAAGTAGGGAAACACAACGTACATAACTTTTAGTTCTTTTGATGAAATTGTTGGTTCTATCGTAATATTCTAAAATTTAGACAAGAAAGTGTTACTCGTTGAAAAAACTGTATATAGGAGTTTTCTTGGCAGAGTATGGTTTACAAAGGTTTGATGAATTTTAAAGCAAATTAAAAACCTCAGATTGTATTTAAGGGGGATTTACACAACTTTGTATTAGGTTTATAAGCTGAGATTATGCAGATATGATTACCATTACACCACCACCATGAGAGAAATAAAGGAAGAACAACAAGAAGAAAGAACTACCTTCCAATGATTATTCCTTTTCTTCGATATTGTAGAATATTATTGTTAGTGCTTGTAAAGTAAATAAGGGTATTGTTGACATGTATAGTGGATATTATACGCTAGTACGGATATATACAAAAGGGTCCTCAGTTTTCGTGTAATTGTGTGAGAAGCAAAAGAAATAAATAATACTTCTTCTACTCTTTCTTGTCATGATATCAGAGTTTGTGATACTTCAATTTTCTCCAAATTTACTCAAACGTCCCTAAATTTTAGGTTAAAATGCCTCTATTAAGTCATAAGTCAAATTCTAATCCAGACAAATATGGAAATTCTATTCAAAATTCTACGATTAATTACAACGATCCTTACTTCCTTTCTCATGGCGACAATTTTAATTCTCAATTAGGTCAAATCATCTTCAATGGCGACAATTACCTCAATTGAAGCCACAGTGCTCGTTTGGCACTTAGAATCAGTTTTATCTATGGTTCTCTCCTTCAACCTTCTGATGACTCTCCATATTTGCATAAATGAATTCGCAATGATTACATTTACAGGTTGGATTCTGAATTCAATGGAAAATAAGATTTCTGAGAGTTTCATCTTTAATCCTTATGCAAGACTGGGTTGAAATTCAAGAAAGGTGTGGTCACTCAATTTTCCTCGGATTTACGAGATTCAAATTCTTGATGAGTATTCAGTAAAACAATGATAACATAGCTACACATTATGTTAATCTGAAACAAGTTTGGGGTCAATTGCAAATTATAGAGCCATTTCCTGATTGTACTTGCGGAGCAATAGTTAATTGTTCATGTGGTTTGTTGAAGAAGAGATTTTAGAGGTTGACCAGCTTAGAAAACTTATTCAATTTATTTCTAATCTAAACAAGTGTTATGATCAAGCTAAGATAAATTTGCTTAGCATGGACCCATTACCAAATGTAAATAGAGCTTACCATATGCTCCAACAAATTAAGAAGCTGAATGTTCTTAACATAACATACCAAACAACCGAGAGGTGTGCATTTTTTTATGCTAAGAATGGTCAGGGATCTCATATTTTCAAGCTATCTTTTCTTCGATAGATTCTGTGACCATTGAAAAGTTAACGGACATACTAAGGATTGATGCTTTAAGATTGTTAGGTATCCAAATTGGCGGAAGAGTAAGATTAATCAGCAAGGCCGACTTTAAGGTTAGACGTAGCAGGCGGCCGCCTAGGGCAACCCCCCATGACAAGGACAACTAACGCAGAATAAGTAGAGATGAATATTATTTTATAAATATATAATTAATAATTCAAAGTTATTAACTACTTGTGAGTTGGCCTAATTGGGTGAGTGGTTGTGCATGCAAAATGATAGATACATGGTCGTGTGTTTGATTCATGTTATCAGTTAGTTTGTTGCCCCCACCCTACCAAGTTTTTTTGCCCTTTCCTTTGCATATAGCAGTGGTCTTTCTACCCTACACTTCCAGTTTCTTTTTCTTTTTTTGCCTTCCTTTGCATGATTATATAACTCGTGAAAAAACATCCCCGCCTAGCCCTGGAGCAACCATCACTGGTTCCAATGTTACTGTAATACTATTAGATTTAGTACTCAATCTTTTTCACCTCGCCTAGGGCAACCCAAACAACTGACTCGGCCATGTTAATCAGGCATCTCAATGATTTGCACCAAATGTTCAAGATACTCCTATTGACAATGGAACTCTTGGATCAGCTCTCATTCCTCCTTTGGAATTTGATCTTGACACCACTAACTCCTCTACATCACATATGTTGTTAATCCTATATTTTTTTTTCACCTCTTTACAAGGAATTTGTAAAGATAATGCAAGGCAACCAAGGATCTTGCTCTTCTGATATTTAAAATGCTACTGTGAATTTTGCAGGTATTGTTTTTGCATCTAATATGTATTCTTCAATTCAACATGTCAATATTCATGCACTGATAATTGATACAAGAGCTAGTGATCATATGACATTTGACTTAAACATGTATGACAAAACACATACGCTAAAACAACCTATAAAAATAGCCTTACATGATGGAACCTACAAACTTGTCACTACCATTGGAATTATTACTATCAGTCCATATAGTACTCTCAAAAAGGGTTTTCTATTTTCAGAATCTAAACATAATCTGCTATTTGTTGGTAGGTTATTAGATCAAAATAATCTTATTGCTAAATTTGAGCAAAACTCTTGCCCTTTCCAAGACCTTACAGCTGAACAAGTGAAGGTTATTGGTTAAAGACAAGGAGGCTTGTATAGATTTCTTAAAGAATTTCCAAATAATTCTGATTCCACAAATAATGTTGTTTTTGGCCAGTTTGTTGTTGTCGTTACTTCCAATGCTAAAAATTCTATTGACATTTTTCATGTGAGACATGGGCGTGCCTCTTTAGGCAAACTGAATCATGTACTTTTTTTCTTTCATCATTCAAAAATGATAATAATTTTTGTTGCAAAGCATCATAGATTACCTTTTCCTGTATCAAACTCCATTACAAATGCATGTTTTGAATTAATTCACATAGATTTATGGGAATCATATGGCATACCTTCTATATCAGGTTCCTCAGATTATAACTGCTTTCTTAGCATCTGCTCAAACCCAATTTCAGAAGTTTGTTATTATAATTAGGTGTAATAATGAAACAGAAATAGTTCAAGGAACTTGTTCAAGTTTATTTGCATCAAAGGGGATTATTCATTAAAAGGGCATTGTAGGAGTGCCACAACAAAAGGAAAGAGTAAAACGTAAACACAAACATCTAGCTGAAACAGCTAGAGTTCTTAGGCTTAATGCCAACCTACCTATTAAATTTTGGGGTGATCGTTCCCTAACGGCAACTTAACATATAGTTATGTTTTTGCTGGGAAAACACCTATGAGGTTTTGATGAACAAAATTCCATATTATTCCCAATTCAGAGTTATAGAATGCCAATGTTATCCTGCTATCAAAACTCATGATAAAACGGCTTCTAGAATTAAAAAAAAAATGCATTTTGCTCGAATATCCTTATGCTAAAAAAGACTGTAAAGTTTATGACTTGGAAAATCACAAGGTGTTATTGAGCAGGGACGTAATCTTCAAAGAAGGTATATTTCTTTTACTTTGAACTTCTCTTCCTCCAAATTCTGACAAACATATCCATTTTCCTCTTGTTAACTCAAGTTTGTCTCATTATTTCTATTCGTACATCTCCAATTGAAAATATTATTCATCCACCTCAAAATAACCTTCAAAATATTCCTCCTTTCCCCGAAATCTTTTCTCCTTTCCCTACTTTGCTCTCTTCATCATCTAATGACCAAACAACAACAATTATCTTCTTCTCTTCAACGTCATTCTTCTATTAAAAATGCTTGTCTACCAATAAGAAAATCAACTATACCTACTCAACTGCGTAAAAAATTCGAACAGATTGTTCTAGACAAACACCACAAACCTTATCTTACTTGTTCTTTTGTTCAACAAATTCTTTCTAACCTTGAACTGAATCATTTAGAATCAAAATATATTGCTAGCTTAGCAATTGTTTTATCTATTTATGAACTCAGTTCTTATGCTCAACCTAAGGATGATCCTAGTTAGATTGAGGTGACAGGGAAAAAGCTACAAGCTATTGAAGATAATGATACTTGGGAAATGACTACCCTTCCTCCTAATAAGGCTGCCATTGAAAGTAAATAGGTATATAGAGCAGAATTTCATCCAGATGGAAGACTGAATTATGGCAAGAGAAGCAAATTAAAGGTAAAAATTTAGAGCATACTTTCAGCCCTATTGTAAAATTCATTACTGTTGAAGTGATTATTGCTTTAGCTATTGCAAGAAATTGAGAACTTCTTTAACTTGACATAAACAAAGCTTTCTTGCATGGTTATGTTGATGAAGAATTGTATATGCAACCTTCAGCTGGCTATACGAAAGTAGACAAGGGGAAGCATGTACGCTAAAGAAATCATTGTATGGGTTAAGATAAGCTGCAAGGCAATGGAATGTAGAAATTAGCAAGCAATTGATTTTTTTAGAATATAAGCAATCAAAACAAGAATATTCTCTCTTCATTAAATCTGATAATGATTCTTTTAGTCTTTTACTGCTATTGTTGCTTATATTGATGATTTGCTAGTTACTCGAAACTCTCCAATTGAAAATTAAGCTATTGAGAATTTCCTTCATTCTACTTTTACAATCAAAGAACTGGGTCAGTTGAAGTATTTCTTAGGGATAGACGCATACAGAACAAAAGAAGGTATCTTCCTGTTGACACGCTTTTTTGGTCAAAGCCGTAACACGTGAAAAACATCGTCAGAAGACAGAAAGTGATTTGGTTGAAGTCGCATCATAAGCATAGAATGACCTGGAACTCCTATCAAACGACTTCTTTTGGGCCCGAAAACATCAATTACGGTCTTTGTATCATAGCTCTTGTAGCCCTCTGAATAAGCTTCAGGTACAGCTTTCGTTTGGCCAAAACGGACTTACGGTTTGAAAGTTACGCCCGTTTCCGTGAACGCACGCAAAATTGAAATAACGTGGAAACTTGGATTTTAGCATAGGCGAGACCCGGTTCGGGTCGGAGCTTTCGGATCGCCTTAATGGATCGGGACGGGTCTCGGTCCTGTGAGCACCTACAGATGGAACATCTCGGCTTGGCTTCAGATGGGAGCAGCACCGGTTCGGATCGGGGGAGGACGACCCGCCTTGCACCAGCTGCTCAGAAGAGCACGGTTTCTTCGGTTTGAAGGCACCGGTTCAGGTCGGACCCGACCCACCTAAGCAGAGCTCCGCACAGCTTTGTTGACCAATTCTCAAGGCATAACTACCTCCTACTAGCATGGATCAACTTCCACCTGGCATAACACGACTTGGAAAGGATTTTCCCACGTTTTCCACTACTTTACGAGATCGCCTCCGGTCGTGACACGTGGCATCCGACCCGAAGCCTCTCCACCTCTATAAATACAACACTACATGACATTTTGAAGGGACTTTTGACATGAGAACTTCATGACATCCGCCACTGCTACAACACAAGGACTTTTTGCTTCTCAAACTAAATTAACACGAGGATTTCGTGTATAAAATCATTCTCTTTTCTCCACTTCTTCATTAAAATACAAGGATGTTGTACGTGAATGAATCTTACGGATTGAAAGATGGCATTGTACTTGTAATTTCTTAGGATTTAAGAAACTATAAAGTGGACGTAGACTTGGTTTGAGCCGAACCACTATAAAAATCTCGTGTCTCCTGTTATTTTCCGTTTTCTGCATTCTGTAATATGTGATCTGTGATTTGTGATTGTGAGGACTTCACACTGCATTTGAGAGTTAGTGCAAATTTTCGGTACAACATTTTGGCGCGCTAGGAAGGGGCGACACGTCACTACTTAGCTTAAAGGAAGTAGATTGCTTGGTTATTGGATCAATGGTCAAAAGGAAGAAAGACAGAACTTTCTCTCGTACTGAGGACGTTGGTACAGAAGGCACAAGGAACGAGGCAAGTCAGGAGGCTTCCTCTCACGGAAATTCATCAGCATATTTGACTATAGAAGAGATGGACGACGTTCTGGCTGAACTGAAAAGCCAAATGGCAAGGCAAGATGATCTCCTCCGAAAACAGCAAGGGATGATGGATGAATTCTTCGCTCGGATGAACGGAAGGCCGAATAACAGCGTACAACTTGCTGGAAATGGCACGGAAGTGGCTCAAGACGCTCCCCCCAATCAGATTGGGTCGGGCGAAATTTGAACCACGGAGTTGATGGGAACAGGGGGCAACCCCGACCGGGTCAGGTCGGATCCGAGCAACGGAACATGCTGGAGCTGTGGGCACTCGCCTCCTTCTTGGTAATGATCAGCACATAGCGCTTAACGTTTCGAATGGAAATGTCATTGGAAATTCAGGTCGAGCACGACTGCCATCAGCTCCAATTCAGATGGACACTCGGCCACGACAAAACACACAGTATCAGCATGAAGTTCCCCGATTCGGGACAGGAGAACCGGGTTGGATCTACGATCCACGACCCGGGGGCATCTCCAACCAACATCATGCAGCTCGCCACGAGCTCCCTCGCTCTCTTGGAATCAATGTTGGGGGTATCAGCTCTGATCTTGGCAGCTTGCAACAACTTTTCGAAGGCGATCGGCTCACTAATTTGATTGAACGTCTCTCGAGAGGCTGCACTTATCAAAATAACGTGGATGACGTCAATAACAATCCATTCACATGGGAAATCAGAAATTCCCGCAATCTCCCGAATTTTAAGCTTCCAGTTCTGAAACCATACAACGGCAGGACAAATCCTACTGTGCATCTGATGCGTTACAAATGGCATATGTAAGTTCAATCGACGTCGTGAAACGTCATGGCAAAATGCTTCCCCCTATTTTTGACTGATCTAGCTGCTATGTAGATTCGGCAGTTTGAATCTGAATCGATCAACAACTGGAACATATTGGTCGCCCGCTTCATTGAACAATTTCGGGTCCACATCGCACGACCGAAGAACGTAATGTCGCTCACTACAATTAAGCAGAGGCCTAGAGAAACTCTGCGCACATTTCTAGAAAGATTCAACGTTGCAGCAACATAGGTTGATCGACCTGAACCATCAATGGTACTGATAGCAGCAGTATCTGGTATCTTGAATAACTCAAAATTAAAAAAATCTTTGCACCGAGACCCACCGCGAAACCTCATCAAATTTCACCTTGAGACAGATTTATGCGGGAAGAAGATGCAGCTTCCGAGAAGAGCATTCTCATTGTCAACATGCTTAAAGACAGAGGACTGTCTGATTCAAGAAAAAGCAAGGGAAAAGCTACTGCTGTCAAGAACGACCGCAACACTCAATCCCGGAGAGGGCCCAGATATGAAAAGTACACTAAACTCGGTACTTCACTATTTGTCATCTACATGAACACAAATAGAACTATCTCCTACCCAAAGCCTCCCACGAGGGAGTCAATGCAAAGGGAACGTGACTCTGAAAAACATTGATTGTTTCATGATATCGATGATCATGATACAAATGACTGCAGACAGTTGCGAGATCTAATTGAGGAACGGGTCAGACGAGGAGAGCTATCCGAATATGTGAAACAACCAACAGCGTCTGCATCTGCGCTGCCACCTTCTGCTCCCCGAAGAGGGAATGATCCTGATTCAAGCTCTCGTGGCGCGACACATTGTTGACAAAAAACTTAAAATTCTACGATTTGAATCCCGTTTCAAATCGAATATATTCATTTACGATTCGATTTAAATTCCGATCAAATCCAGCTATTACCGCAGTTTAGAAAGTCATTAAATCCAATGAATATGTCGCATGATACTTGTTTAGATGTACAATTCCAATTCTAATAATTTCCAAAAAGAATAATTGGAACAAAAGATAAAACGATGCTATTATTGTTTAGAAATAGATGTTGAAACATCAAAATCAATTTTAAAATGCGTGCAAGCTTTGAAATACAATTTTTTTAAATTCACGATTTAGATTTAAATCTCGAGTCAATTTCAAGTTTGAATTTTGTGATTCATGATTTGAATTTAATTTTGAAAACCTTTGGCGCGACATTTGCGTCATTTTTACTTGCGGCGCAGCTCATATGAAAAGGTGCTCCAAATGGCGGACAACGTGAAATGGCGCGCCTTTTCTTTATATTTTTTTTGCATTTCAAACTGGAATAACTAATACTATAAGTACTCTTACCATCACTACTATTACTATTACTATCGTAATGACATGAAATGTGAATAACTTTGTTAATATATTTTTTCAGTTATATGAAAATATAACTACATTATTATTTCCTATCTGATTATCGCCAAAGAGTTAACAACCTTATAATTATGTAATTGACTGACCTTAGCATGCCGACATTTATAACTGACATGTGTTTTATTATCCAACATAGTTTAGATTCATTTTAATATTATCAAAAGTATATAATGTAATATATAAAAATCATAAAATATTGCCTAGTATAGATGCAAATGCAAAAGCAAATGAATGGGACTGAGAACCCATAAACAGTAAATCAAGAGAAGCAGTTTTGGAGGAAGAGAAAGCATTCTCAGAAAATAAACATTTAAGCAGGTCTGAAAACATACCTTGGTTAGAGATTTTTTTTGCAAATGCAAATACACCATCATCGGAGTGAAGACAACATGCACAAGTACAAAATGGCAAAGAAGCCTGCAAAGAGAACGGTGAATAAAGCAATGGGTCCAGCGTATGACGATTTGTATCAAAGGATGAGTATAAAGGAGGATGAAACAGACGTCTATAGAATAGCCAAGCTACGCGAGAGGAGAACAAGAGACTTCAACCAGGTTAAATGCATTAAGGACGAGAACGACAGACTTTTGGTGAAGGACGATGAGATAAAAAATAGATGAAGAGCGTACTTCGATAAGCTTTTCAACGAAGAAAGTGATAGCTGCCCGATCGAGTTGGAAGACTTTGCCAACATCACCGATAGACATTTTGTTCGAAGAATTCAAGAGCTTGAGGTAAAAGGGGCGTTGAAACGGATGAAAACAGGCAAGTCGGTAGGGTCTGATGACATCCATATTGAGGTGTGGAGATGCTTTGGAGATGCAGGGATAACCTGACTAACTAAGTTGTTTAATAATATTTTCAAATCAAACAAGATGCTAGATTAGTGGAGGAGAAACATTTTAGTTTCAATCTTCAAGAGTAAATGAGATATTCAAAGTTGCACAAACTACAGAGTAATTAAGCTTATAAGCCATAAAATGAAGCTTTGGGAGAGAATTTGCAAACAACGTTTGAGGGGGTTAATAAGAGTCCCTAGATATCAACTTGGTTTTATGCCTGGAAGATCAACCATTAAGGCGGTTTTCTTGATTAGACAACTTATGAAGAGATGCAGGAAGCAAAAGAAAGATCTTCACATGGTTTTTATTGATTTGAAGAAAGCTTATGACAGAGTACCGAGGAATGTTACATGGTAGGCGCTAGAAAGAAAGAGGGTGCGATTAAAGTGCATTGTCTTTATCAAGGATATGTACGAGGGGGTTGTAACTAGCGTCAGGGTATGCGATGGTGAGACCAGTGACTTTCTCATTAATATAGGGTTACATCAAGGTTCGGCTTTGAACCCTTATAATTGACATTAGTGATAGATGAAATCACAAAAGGCGTACAAAGGGAAATTCCTTGTTGTATGCTCTTTGTTGATGATGTTGTGCTGATTGATGAAAGTAGAATAGGGGTTAATAGACAACTGGAGTTGTTGAAAGAGACCTTGGAATCGAAGGATTCCAGGCTTGGTAGAACTAAAACGGAGTATATGAAGTGTGAATTCAACGGTATCATGTCAAATGATGGACAGATTACCCTGGCCGGTTAAGTAGTACCTAAGAAGAAATCTTTTCGATATTTAGGATATATGTTACAGTTTGACGGAGAGATATATAGGGACATTAGGGTGTGTTTGGCTTAAGCAGAAGCGGAGTATTGCAGTTAGCGGAGAATGTGTTTGGTGCTGTAAGCGGACCATTAAATCGAAGCACTTTAACGGGGTGTTAATAGAATAAAAAAAATGATAAATTACTCAAATTCAGTTCAAACCAACTCCACTACACAGAGCAATTCGACATGATCGCAACGCAAAAAACCGCATCTCAAACGGATCTCATTTGCACAAGTTATTAATTTTTAAAAAATTTAAAACACTAAATTTATTAATAACTTGATTAATGAAGCTAATTAATCAAAACAGATGTGTAACGGACCAGAATCGATTTGTCTGCAAAACGAGGCATTTTTCCAGTTTTGTAACGGACGCATCCGTTATTTTCTTTTTCCGTTTAGAGTGCCAAACGACCCCTCAGTTTTAGAACTCAAGCAGGATGGATGAAATGACGACTAGCATCTGGCATTCTTTGTAATAGGAAGATTCCTCTAAAGCTTAAAGGAAAGTTCTATAGAACATCAATCAGGCTTGTGATGTTATATGGTGCAGAATGTTGGTCTACTAAAAGGCAACACGTCCAGAAGATAAGTATAGCAGAAAAGTGTGTGTTGCGTTGAAGTTGTGGGCATACCAGACGAGATCGGACTAGAAATGATGATATTCGGGACAAACTTAGAGTTGCACCTGTTGAAGAGAAGTTAGTCCAACACCGCTTGAGTTAGTTCGGACATCTCCAACGAAGACCGCACAATGCACATGTGTACGTTAGAATTATAGGACGCACTGAAGGCCCAAAAAGAGGTAGAGGTTGACCTAAAATGACATGGGAGGAGGTAGTAAAAGAAACTTAAGAAATTGGAGTATATCTAAAGAGCTGGTATTAGATAGGAGCACATGGAAGTTAGCAGTCCATGTACCAGAACCTTAGAGTTTTTTTTAAAACCTTTATAGCCACATTACAAACTACTGTTATTATATGTTTAATTTTTTTAACTTTATTTTACTTTTATGGAAGCTTTTAACCTTCTTTTTTTGTTCTATCTCTATAACCAACCCCAACTTGTTTAGGATTTATGGCTTAGTTGTTGTTGTGAACGTGTCTAATATCTTTGTACGATTTGTCAGCAACATAAAAATATTTCTTGATTTGGTCTTTATTAAATACAATCGAGCATTAAAAAGGTATAATATACTTAACACCGTTGATCCAATATCTTTGAATGATATTAATGATTGTAATGAATGATTAACTGAAAATATGAATGATGCATCTGATGTTGAAGACGAGCTTGTATTTAACGATGAGGATGACCTGACCTGCGGTGTTGTTGTTAGAACAGCAACAAAAAAAGAAGCTAGATATCCAAGTAGAAGAACATCCACATCGAGAGATTATTCAACACATGCTTCAACTTTGTTACATTTTCACGAAGAAAAAACAAATCTGAATGATATGGATGAGGTAGATGTTGAAGGTTATGAATCTGATGATACAATTGATTTGAAATATATAATTGTTTAACCAGATTCAAATTTCTAGTTTATCAGTAATGTGTATTATTATTTTGGATTGTAAACTATCGTGCTTGAAAATTTATGCTTTATGTTTTTTTTTTTAAATGCATAAAAAATTTGTTGCATATGTTTTAGCAAAAAATATTGATTTTATTTTTTTGCTAAAATATTAAATTTATTAAAAATAAAAAATATGCACAACAAATTAAAAAGACGTGCACCATTTGATGCGCGTCATGGCTCCAGAGAGGATTTGCGCATTTTTTGCGCCATGCGCCATTAATAACACTAGTTGCACGGTCTACTTGAAGATTTGTATGTAAAGTCTCTCTTCCTATGAATCTTCTTTGTGACAACATTGCAGCAAAATATATTGCAGAAAATAAGGTCTTTTAAGAAAGAACCAAGCATTTGAAAGTTGGCTACCCTTTTGCGAGAGACAATGTAGATGCAGAATTTATCAATATCCTCCATAGCAAATCTTCTTTTCAGCTTGCAAATCTGCTTACTAAGCCTTTGAGAGTTCATCAACGTGCTTTTCTTTCAACCAAGCTTGAACTTGTTTCTCAACCACCAAGTCCAGCTTAAGAGGGGATGTAGAATATTATTGTTAGTTCTTATACAGTAAATAAGGGTATTAATGACATGTATAGTGGATATTATATGCTGTGTATATATGTTCCATCACATTTTTGTTTCTCTCTCTTCCCACTACCCAAAAAAAAACATATTTTAATATAAATGAAAGGCTAAGAGTGGTTATAATCCCCTCAGATATATATATATATATATATATATATATATATATATATATAAATAAAGGGGGTCCTCGGTTTCCATGTAATTGTGTGAGAAACAAAAGAAATGAAATAAAACTTCTACTTTTTTTTCCCAGATATTTTAGTATATCCAGTGTTTGTCCAGCAGGCTTTATTTTTTTCCAGTTCACATAATTTGAATTATATCTTGAAATCTCTCGTTTATAAGAGAAATAATAAATAAGCGGATTTGCAGCAATTGATCTACTGATCGAAGTGGGATAAACTTCTTGTAATATTTCTAGTTACAAATATTGGATAATTTGATCGCTCGTTATCCATTTTCAATCCAATGAACTAGAGGGCTTTCTGCGTATAATTAACTGTAACAGTGGTATCAAAAATACTGCCTCTACCCACTCAGAGGCAAAACCAGCCACTAATTTAAGAAGGGAATAAAATACTTTACCACTAGCTCTGCTAAAATAGTTTTTGCAAGTGAGTACTTCCATTGGAGATGCAAATGCCTTATAACGTAAAACAAGATACTACCAGATCTAGCAAGGGATTAAATATTTACTCCCAGATGATCATTGCATAAAAAGAAACAAAAACAACATACCCCATAGGAAATGCTGCATCTCCAACGGAAGTACTCACTTGCAAAATAGTTTTTGCAAGTGAGTACTTCCATTGGAGATGCAGATGCCTTATAACGTAAAACAAGATACTACCAGATCTAGCAAGGGATTAAATATTTACTCCCACATGATCATTGCATAAAAAGAAACAAAAACGACATACCCTATGGGAAACGCTGCAGCTACCAGAACAGGAGGAACCTCCCACAATTTATGAGGCTGAGCTTTCAACAGTTGCATCAGATATTCAAGAATGTCGTTATGCTATAATATTAAAATGGGAAATGGGATCAGTACTAACATATATGATATTTTCATTTATAAATGAATCTCTGTATGACTACAATAAGTTTGCACTATATGAGATTAGGCTTCTCACTCCAGACATTTGGACTATATAAGTTTCTAACAGTGTACCTCTGAACTAAAAGCTTCCTTTCCAGACTGCAAAGATTGATCATATTCCACAAGTAGCTGCTGCAGATCTGAAAACTGCTTGGAAATGGGAAGAAAGTTACAAGACTGAGAACTCATATGCTCAATTATCATACCCCATCGGCAAGAAGCCAAGCCCAGTAACAATACTTCCTGTTTCATCATATATATATAATATGTTTACTGTCAGTAAATTGTAGTGAACGCTAGGCATAATCAATTAAATTATCCAAGTGCAATGTCTGTGAAATAATAAAAAGGCACTGCAAGAATACTTATGTCAACCCTAATGTGGCAAAATACCAAATATCCAAATAAAAGGGTCAATTTTGTAAGCAGCGGTTTTGAAGGATTGAAGGTAAAATGGCAAACTTTCATTTAGTAGTAGTGGAACAAGGGTTGGAAACTCTTGGAACTCCCACACACACTGATGCATGTGGTTCCATGTCTACTGCCACTAAGTGGAAAAAGGTTGTTGATGCTTGAGTACAACTCGAAAGAATTACATTAGGAGTCTGAAAAAAGCTGAAAGAGTCAAGTACCACAACTTCGAGAAGATAGTCCACATTGCCATCAACTGATAGTTTCATGCATTCAAATATATGAATCCACTGGAGCTTAGGAGCACTAAATATCAATTTTGCACCTGATAGCAATTTAATCGTTCTTCCGTCCAACAAGTAAGAAAGGCACTTTGATTTCCACTGGTTCCAGCAGTAAAATTCTTCAGACATTTCTGCTTCCCTGATACGAAAGATAGAAATATTAATCAAGATAACGATACTTCAAAGTAGGACTGTCATGGCTATGGTAATTACCAAAACCAAACAAGTTGTACTCAATACTTGGCTACATTGATATACCAGTGCTATCGATACGGTAGCAACAAATCCGCCATTGTTAGCAATAAATTTAGCATTGATCCCCTTTTTCCCCAAAAAATCATTGATAACTATAATTATACCGGTCATTTTAATTTTGAATTTTCACTATTTTGCTTAATCCTAACCATGGACAATTTTAAAGGAATATCAGATTTAAGAAGGTATTTCTATTATTCAAGATAATGTTCCTTTTCTAGGTGTTTTTTTTAACTTCAAAAGCCAATATTAACAATGCTATTGTTCCATACAATTGTTAATTCGTGATGAATCAAGAAAATTTTCTTTACCAACTACAAATCAAATTGTTAATATCATCATTGATGGGGGTTGAATCGGTAACAAAATAATTACCATTTTATCATTATCAAAATCTTAATGCAAAAATATTTTCATGTCTTTATGTAAATTTGCCATTATCAAACAACAGTCATTAAGACCAACAGTCATTTAAATAACGGTAACGGCAAAGCATAGAATGTCATTTCGACTTATCATTAGTATTGATTGATACGGCACAATTTTCTCATATCAGACAATTATCATAACAACCCTGCTTTAAAGCGCAAGCTTGAAGCAAATTAGAATTTATCTTCTTTTTTTCTTTTTTGCGCACTTTTATATATTTGCCTTAAATAGTTTCATTAGAAAAAGACAGATTCTAAAAATAAGTTTATAAAATGAACTTTCAAGAATAGCCTTCATCTGAAACTTACTATAAAAAAAATAAAAAATAAAAATCATTTTCAGTTGAGTATATGCATCATTTGAAAATGAGCATGTGTGTTTTTTTTAAAATGTAAATCTGAAAATAAGGCTTGTTTTTTGTAATATGTTTTCATAGAGACAAATTAACCAAGCTTTTTTTTTTTTTTTTTTTTTTGTGGAAGCATATTTCTACTATTTGTCCCTAGAAAAACATGGTAAATATAAGATTACTGGCACTGGTTTAAAATTTAGTGCCAACACTTGTTTCGTTTTTGCTACCATAGAACAGAAAAAATGCAACAGATTTACATTAGTTTAACCTCTGAAGACTGGACGTTGAAAACCAATTTAAATGTTACTTGTTCCTTGGTTAGCTCCAAAAGTTCATCCATAGGCTATCATAAAATTAAAAAAAAAAAAAAAAAAAAAAAAAAAAAAAAACACATAACATTCAAATAATTCAAGTTAAGACAACATAACAGAAGAAACAGATAGTTAAATTATTGTGCAAGAAGAAGTGCCATCTTGAATATTTATCTTAGAGTTAAATATGCTTTAATGGAAGAAATTGATAGTTGAATTATTGTGTAAGAGGTGTCATCTTGAATATTCATGTTAGAGTTAAATATAGCGTGAAAAGGCCAGTACTAAGTGGCGCTGGCGCTATGCCTTGAGCTTAAATAGGTCTCAAAACACCCGATTATATATCACGTAGAATTCAAATTAAATTATATATACTTGGGCAAGTCTACGATTTTATCCCAATTTATTATGTGAAGCAAAGAATATTCTGAAACCAAGGACAACTTGTGACTAGTATGCTTGGCCATACTGGTTTGTTATACATAATAAAAGATCAAGCGAAATTGATCTGCTATACTAGCCAAAAAAATGTAGAAGGCAGTAATTCTGAAAGAATAAATAGTAAGCTTGAATGTGAATTAAAATCAAGAGCCAGCATGTAAGATTACACCAGTGTTTCACTTACTGTGACCATTTTCCTAATGGGTTATTTTCTGATTCAACAAAATCACTTCTCGTTGCAATTTTCAACAAATTTTCGAGGTTTGCCCCGAGTGAAGATAAGCATGATTCTGAAGCATGTCTCCTCAAAATCTCTTGGGTGACAATCTGCAAGTTATCAACAAGGTTTGATGCATCTGAACTGTTGGCTCTATTCTTTGATACTGTTGAAGTTGAACAAACGAGAAACGACTGACGAGTTGAGCCATTTATATTATCATCTGTGGATGCCAAAGTTAAAGATTCTATCTTTGACTTCAATCTGTTGATATAAATTTGTGTGTCATCATCACAACTTTCATGGAGGTCATTCATATCAGTTTCAACAACTGCTGTAAAAATAGCAAGAATTTGGTCTTCTTTTAACGGGTGAGCTTCAAGTAAACGTTCTAAAACTAAATATCTTGCATTAGAAAGAGTTGCCGATGTAATGTGAATAAGACCCTGTAAGTTTAGGTAAGACTTAATATTTGTACTATTACTCAAATAACTTAAAATGTTACTCTCAATAAAACACTACCTGTGGAAATAATGGATTGGAGCTCAAACTCAGCAAAGCCTCATCAAGTTCATTCCTGGAGTCTTCTAAGTAGTCAGTTTCGTGCAAACAATTAAGGACCTACAATGTTGTTGAAATATGTGTTACAAACGAGACATTACTACATATGGCTAGAATAAAACCGGCGATAATTAAAAATGAAATCAAAGTATAGGAAAGTTATCACAGCTTGGTAAAACGGTTTCAACAATATTAAGTGTATATAACATTTAATATGAGTTATTGAGTTGCATGTTCATATTGTATTTGTTTCAAAATTGCTTAAGTATCGACTATTTGTTTACTGCTTGCCAAAGTAATAAGCTTATCATTCATGTTTTAACAAAAAGTATAAAGCTTGGAATGTCAAAATTAAAAATATTTTATATTAAAAAACAGTTAAACCAGCAATGCAAAGGCAGTATGAATTCCATTGTTTATCCAATCATGGCATCTGACAAACATGAAAATAAAGTATCCAACAAAAATAAGATTGTGAACAGCAATATCAAATTCCATTTTTTGTTCACATCTCCTTAAGTGCACAAATTTGTGTCTAAACGGTATGGAAATAAACTTAGACTGTAAATATAGCTGAAAGGTAAAGAACTGCAATTTTATCGATTCATCCCTTGCATAACGACAGTTGATGATGTTAATTCTTGAAACAGTTAAACACAACAAACAAATAATATATTCTCCAATCTCCACAAATAATATATTCTACCAATTACTACACTGAACCTCAATATTAAACTAACAACAAAAACTATAAACAAATAAGAGAGAGTAGAAAAATATCAGTCACATTTTCGAAGTAGCTTCCCCAGTAAATTAATTTCTTTATATTATCGACATCCCAAATCGCAGTTTGACCAGACGACCGGTAACCAGAAGCTAAGATCAACATGTCGACGAATCCTTTGATTAAACTAATTAGATCGTCGAGCGAAACATCGGGATGATTCCACGCCATCTGTTATTTTAGGGTTCCGCTGAGTGTCATTTCCGTTCCGCGCATTTTCATTTAGACGAAATATTTGAAATAGATTTTTGGTGAAAAGCGCTAAAAAGGTTGAAATATCATAATAATGAAGTGGCATTCGGGGACGGAAGCTTCCCGGTCCAAAATGGTCCAAAATGCGACCGTTAAACGGCCCTATTATGAAATATCAGGGCACCACTTCCTTCCCTCCATAAATATATTTTTCTCCTTTCGTTTCTTCATCTAATTCATTTTTAATTCTCATCATTTTCAATTTTTATTGATCAATTCGAGCTTATTTTGAGACAACTTTTTCCATCAATATATTTAAAAGTTCATATGTACCAGCCATGTATCGTGATATTCTGAGTGGAGGGAGTCCACCACCAGTTCAGTCTAAACGCAGGCAGACATCGCGTGGTACTTCTAGCGGACATAGTATCGAACGCCTGTTAGTTCAAACGAAGCGTTTCACAGACGTAGTGGACCGTTGCTTTTCTCTTCTGTCTATCGTTACTAACGTTGATAAGTGGGAGATTATTGAGATTTTTTGCTTTGATCCATTAGTCTTGAATATGGTGGATGTACTATGTGATCAAGACTTGCTTTGTTATATAAGTTATCAACTGAGAAATTTCCGTCATCGTTAGTAGTGTGTTGTATTTTTTCATTTTATTAGTTTCTATAATATTATTATGTTGCACCTATTTTGTTTGGTTTACTGTGTTCTTTTATTTTAATGATATTGTTCTGTTTCAATCTTCTGATGTTGCTTCAAGTTATCACACTTATTCTTCATATGTATCTCGATCCAATCGTCGTTGAATCTGCCATTAAAATCCATGGCTACAGCTGAAAAAAACGAACTTGTGCTTTCGCGTAGGCCTAGACGACTACCGCATATGTTAATGAACGTTTGGTACATTCACACGACCGGTTCGCAGTTGGCGTGGACGAAGAAGCAGTCACTACGCCACAGATGGCCTATCACTACGAAAACCCATGATGTTGATGGCTACAATGTTGTCATTGCTATGCTGTTTTTTGTCTATTGCAATGCAAGCTTCAATGTGTTAGCATATATATATCAACATGTGTTGCAGTAGCCGCATGAATAAAATTATCAATCTGCGTCAACACTATCCAACGGTTTAGGTTACTGATCCACGTCAGTTTGATTCTCCTTCAACACCGCGACTTCTTTTCTCCAAATTTTCATTTTTTCGCTGAAAAATAATTCTCGTTGTTCTCACTTGAGAAAATTATGACTTGCTTCTTTTCCCCAAATTTATATTTTCTCGCTGAAAAATTATTCTGGTTGTTTTCACTTGAAAAAATTATGGTCGGTTTCCACTTTCACAACCCTAAATCGTTCAAACCTTAAACTAAAATCTCAATTCTTACCGCAGGGAATCAGATCTGTCTACTAACTGAGTATATGATTATCTTCCTATAGATCGACCCACAAGTTAGAAAGTTATCCAAAAAAATCAAATCTGGAGTGATTTTCTCTTTTTGCGATGGTCCTTGACTTCAAGTGGGTACGATTTTATCTTAAGTTTTTACTCTTATTCTTCTCGGAATCTAAAAATCGATTAAACAAGAGGCTAAAACCCTAATTTGATGTCACTATGTCAGAACCCTCTAATCCTCCAACCCTAATTGGATACCCAAGATGAAGCTCCTGTCGGTACTCTTGATGGAGACGAAGAGGAAGGAGAGGTAAAAAGAATTCGTTTTAGGGCTTTGTTCATAGCAATTATAAGTAATATTAGTAATTTCCTGTTAGATATGTTAAAAAAAGGATCTGTTCGGTCGTATTCTTAGATAGATGTATCAGTCGTTTTTTTGTTTGAGGATATCACCAAGTTTAGAAATTGCTGGAATTTCATTATTAGAAGAGGTGGTCGAAATGAAATCTTCAATAATTATATAGTCATTTTCTTAAGATTTGGAATTAATATCAAAATTACATATTGAAAGCAGTGATATTTTGGCCAAGCAGGTTCCTACAAAATTTTCATGATTATCCATTAAAATTAAACAAACGAAGAGAAACTTAAATTCCAACTATTGACTGAACCGGGACATTAAAAGATCAATAGTGATTTAAATTTTCAACTTGTGGAATTGTTCAACTAATAAAGTTATCGTATGAATAAATTTATGGCCTTATGTGAGATGTGTTAAAAGGACATAGTTGCTTACACTTCAAAACCGATTCCTCTCTGATCTTGCTATGGTATGTATAATAATATATTGCTTTGTCTTTTAAAAGACCTGGTTAATTACAATTCATTCACGTTGTTATACCAAGTGTCATTTACCAAAGATTAACTCAGTAATTAAGGATTTGGTTAAAAAATGTGACTTTTTACCCCCCACTCGTGATATGCAGCAAAAAGTTGGGAAAATGAGTCACTAGATAGGTTATGTTACTGAGACCAATAGAATGCATATATAGAAACTTTAGGTAATCACCATGAGGATAAACAAACTTCAGGTAATCACCAAAAAATGTAAAAGGCAGTAATTATGAAAGAATAAATAGTCAGCTTGAATGTGAGTTAAATAAAGAGTCAGCGTGTAAGATTACACCACTATTTCACTTACGGTGACCATTTTTCTAATGGGTTATTTTCTGATTCAACAAAATCACTTCTCGTTGCAATTTTTAACAAATTTTCAAGGTTTGCCTTGAGTGAAGATAAGCATGATTCTGAAGCCTGTCTCCTCAAAATCTATCGGGTGACAATCTGCAAGTTATCAACAAGGTTTGATGCATCTGAACTGTTGGCGCTATTCTTTGATACTGTTGAAGTTGAACAAACGAGAAACGACTGACGAGTTGAGCCATTTATATTATCATCTGTCGATGCCAAAGTTAAAGATTCTATCTTTGACTTCAATCTGTTGATATAAATTTGTGTGTCATCATCACAACTTTCATGGAGGTCATTCGTATCAGTTTCAACAACTACTGTAAAAATATCAAGAATTTTGTCTTCTTTTAACGGGTGAGCTTCAAGTAAACGTTCTAAAACTAAATATCTTGAGTTAGAAAGAGTTGCTGATGTAATGTGAGTCAGACCCTGTGAGTTTAGCTAAGACTTAATATTTATACTATTACTCAAATAATTTTAAATGTTACTCTCAATATCAAATTCCATTTTTTGTTCACATCTCCTTAAGTGCACAAATTTGTGTCTTAATGATATGGTCTTAAACTTAGCTTTGTTTGTTTAAATTGCAGAACTCTGAATTCTGATTGTTGAATTTTACGGTTTGAATTCTGAAAGTTGACTGTTGAATTCTCAATAATCAGTTGTTTGTTTGATTACATTAAGCGTTCAAAGCAAAAACAATTCATCAGCATTCAGAAGAAGAAATAAGAAAGTAAAATGTTCTAAATGATCATGTCTGAATAAATTATATATTCCAAACACTAATGAAAAAACAAGCACAATAAAAATTAAAAATAATTAACTTTTATTTTTTATATCGTATTTTGTAATTTGTATTGTATATTCTGTATTTAAAAATAATTAACATAAATAAAATAATAACATAAACAAATTATAGAATAATAATTTTTCCATTTTCATGTTGCTGCTACAAGCTTTATTAAAGCATTTCCAGAGGGGAAATTCGAAAAAATGGGGGTAATTCCCATTTGATTTGCGCTCATCGTGCTATAACAAATGCCGATAACAGCGTGAGAAGCGAGTTCAAAGGGGATTGTCCCCACTTTTTTTAAGTGTCGCTCGCTAAACAGCAATTTGATTGCCGTTTCAGGGTTAAACGACAATCTGATAGTCGTTTAATGCAAAATAAAAAAAATAAGACGTTATGCATAACTCGAGTTGTGAAACGATTTATCGGCACCAAAGGTCGTGGTCTGGCAGAACTCGCAGATCCGCTAGAGGAGGGGTGTTTGGACTGGGAGGGTGAGGTGTCATTAGTCATTCAATCATCATACAAAGATGTATCTGCAGCAATGTATGGCGAAGCTCAGACTGAGGCAGTGGAATGATTGATATCTGATATCGATAAGTGCCTTTTCCTATGCATTCACCAAATATCTTGTAACACCCCTTATTTTCTATGAATATTAAAATTAACAAATTAAAGAATACTTAATTTTTAGAAGAGGAATTAAGGGAAACAGGTTACGCCATTGCGTTCGTCTCGGAATTCTGCTTGAGATAGAGTCCGAGTATGCGTGAATCGGACTCCATATGAAGAAGTTATGGAGTTCAGAAGATTTCAAGTTTAAATAGAAATTAAATTAAAATAATAATTAAAAATCAAAACTGTTCAAAATCGAAATTCGGTCAGAGCGGGAAATTTCCCGCTCAGAGGTGTCGACCCCCCCCCCCCGGGGGGAGTCGACATAGGTGTCGACTCCCGTATAGGGGTGTCGACCCCCCTATAGGGATGTCGACAAAGGTGTCGACCCCCCGGTAGGGAGTCGACCCCTTTGAGATCCAATTCCTGTGACGAATTTTTATAGCCTTGAGCTGATGTGGCCTTCTCTGATTGGCCGATGACTAATTTCTGAGGTATTAGGGCTTATGTGTCGTGCCATGGTTGGCTAGATGACACATCTCTTTGGTTTGATGGCTCTAATTTCTCCTAGACTAATCTAAAGGCTAGAATTAATCCTAGACTTATATATAAACACCCCAAACCTTAACCCTAAACCTCACAATCTCATTCTATGAAGCCGTCATGCTGTCCATCCCTAAGCTAGCCTAGATCTTCTCCAAATTAGAAATCAAGTTAGAAAGCTCCAAACCAAATCCAAACTAGAGAATCAAAAGTCTACATCAAAGGATTAGCTTAACAAATTCAAAAATCAAATCCCAGAATACAAGATTCGTCCTTTTTCTGTAAGTTCAGTTATTATTCTGATTTAAACACCTAATAGAAATCATGACTGTAATAATCGGATTTAGAACTATGCCTAATTCTAATTCATGCTTATCCTTTTTTTAAATCTGAATTGCCTATGCCTATGAGACTATTGTGATTGATGTAATGACACCTATCATGCCTATGGGACTGTTGTGACTGACATAATGAAACCTATCATGCCTATGAGACTGTTGCGATTGACATACTGGAACCTATCATGCCTATGAGACTGTTGTGATTGATATGATGGAACTTATCATGTTCTACATCCTATGCCTATGAGACTATTGTGGTTGATATAATAGGACTTATCATGTTGTACATCAAAATTAGTGATTCTCTTTAAGTCCAGTTCTATCTAATATTTATACCTATGGTGTAAATTGCTTAGCTTGCTCACGCTTATTATTAATGTACAACATGCCTGTTAAAACATGATTCTTGAATTGGGTACACCTTTACATGCCTATTTTTCCTTATGTCAATTCTTATGCTCCTTCTTTGTTTTTCCCTTTTTACTTTCTTTTGTGGATACTAAGTTCATTCGGAACTTAGATTGAATCTCGTCGTGCGTGCGATTATAACGTGGGAAAATTGGGTATAATTAAATTGAGTAAATTTTGGGCATATCATGTACTGACTACATTTGGGAATATTGACATATAAAGACCTAAACTTGGACACCTATGACAAATATGTAAAATTGGCTAAAGAGGAACATGCCTAACCCGAGGTTAGATTGAGTTGCGGTGTAAGACTGCCCGACACATCCAGCGACGGCAACGATATATATATCTAATGTGAGAGGTTAGCGCATTAGCCCAAAAACCCGAGGTTAGATTGAGTTGTGGTGTAAGACTGCCCGGAACTGCCCGGCACATCCAACGACTGCAACAATATAGATCTACTGTGAGAGGTTGGTGCTTTAATGAATGAATTAAAGCTAAGGAGCAGACATGCTAAGAATGGTAGGGTTAAGTTAATTAAGGCAACACTTAACCAATACAACATGTTAGTTAAACAGATGGGTGGGGTTAGGTTAATTTGAGAACACTTAACCGTTATAACATGTTGATTAGAAAACCCTAGTAACGGGGACCCATTTCAGCAGTAACCCACATAGATGTATCACGGTACCCTGAACTAGGCAGGGTGGGGCACGATTACTTGGTTGATTATAAGCGGTCAAAATAGCGGCGGGTGGTGCAGCAGTGTAGGTTCCGGTGGAGTATGGGCGTGCACGTAGTCCAGAGTGGATAAAGCAGGCACTGGGCATCAGTAGTATACACTATGAATCTAGAATTTGTGTCGGGTTGCCACCATAGGAATTGATACACCCTATGGTGGGACCAGCACAGGTATCTACAATCAAGCGGGGCCGAATGACACAAGTAATAAATGCATGCGAGTAGAAGCCGATCGGAAAAGGGATCACTTTGTTATGAACACATGATGGTAGTTGAAACATTCGTAGTAGGTGCAGAGAAATGGAAATGAGTGTGATAGTATATTCAGTTTATCTTACCTTATCTTATATTATCTTATTTCTATGGTATTGTCATATATTCAGTTTATTCATGTCATGATCCTTTTACTTGTTTACATGCTGAATAATCACTGGACTTACCAGACTTATGTCTGACTCGTTTTCTTTCGCCTTCTTTTATTCCGTCCCCCCCCCAAGGTCCGTAGGGAGGGAATACTTCAGCTTATTGCAGACCTTTCCCAGCTTGAAGAGAGTAGATGCATTGCTTGGATTCTCTTTTCTTAGGCTATGGCTGTGGTTACATTTTTGTTGGGGATTTATGCTGCTTTACTACTAATTTATGCTTCTTTATGTACTTGGACTTTTAAATCAAGGCAGATTTTTTATTCTAATAATTTAGAAGTTGGGTTTTGAGACAATTCTTGTAATGTTTTGACTGAACCACGCTATTTATGAAAGGATTTCAGTTTTCCGCTGTTCATATGTCTGTCTTGTAAATTATATGTGCCTTTTACCTAAAATGCTTCACCAAAGTTAATGCATTCCCTTTGTGAGTGACCTTAACGGAGGTGGGGTGTTTCATATCTCATCTTGCTCTTTGAATTTCAGTGGAACATTTATTCTAAACCTGTGGTACCTCCGCACAATACCATTGCACCATTTCCCGGGTTCGTTGAGGAGACCATGCTTTGCATCTCATTCATCCCTTGACATCTCTAGCAACATGTTTCAATCCTTCCGGTGATGCTTCAAGTTGTCTCACTTATTCTTCATCTTTGTCTCGATCCAACTATCATTGAATCTGTCGTTAAAATCCACGGCTACTGCTGACAAACTAGGAATCGTGCTTCCTCGTAGGCTTATGTGACTATCACATATGCCAATGAACACTTTAGTGCATTCACATGTCCAGTTTGCAATAGATGAGGACGAAGAAGCAGCAGATCCACTACAACAAATATACCATATTACAACGGTGCAAAAACGTTGTAAAAGGTTTTGCAACGGTGGAGCCACCGTCATGTATTAAGAAGTTGTAATATACTTATATCTTTTACAACGTTTCTGCACTGTTGCAACACCGTCGTGAAATAGGGTATTTAGCAACTTTTACTCACCATTGTAATAAATTTTATTACAACTCTTTCACACCATTGTAAAATGCTTTATTACAACTTTTTGTTGTTGTTGTAACTTATATACACCTTACTAATATAAAAAATTCATATATATTAATAATAATATGATTCAAGTTTCAATGTAACAAATATAACTATACGGAATCATTCATATATATTAATTAACATAATATTCGATCAACATACACATAGTACATCACCAACTAAACCTGTCACAAAAAACATAACCATTTCAAAATACATACATCGATCTAACACATAAGAAAGATAGAAGCTTTGTCCACAAAAGATACATAAGCATACCCTACGAAAGCACTCTAACTGAAGGCAATGTAATTTTTATTCCAAGTCATAGTTGATCCAACTGCTTCTCCAATGGTAGTCATTTCGAAATTTGGCTTCCACAAGAAAGCATCAGGATCCACCGCCACATCAATCCAAACTTTCCAACCTTGCGGTCCATGGTGGAACTGCAAAAAAAAAAAAAAAAAAAAAAAATTTAGGTGCAAACTCATAAATATTGTTATTATGACAAAAGTAAAAAGGAAACTATAGTGATTTGTAAATCAGAGATGAAAAGGTTGACATGCACCCACCATATAGGGATCACGTTCAAAAGCATTAGAGGTGAAAGAAATAATAAAATAAACAAAGCTATCCTGTTATTTGACCCTTGAAAGCAGCAAGAAATTTGGGCTAACAATGTCCAAAAGCTTCTTTAGGCGGTGGCTCTTCAAGGAGAGTGATGAGTGATGTTAACCCCAAGCAACAAACTTTCTTCCCAAGCTCACTACAATGACATCAACAAATTTTGAAACAAGATAAGAACATGTAATTTCGATCAGTGCAAGCTTTATAATTCCAATTACCATTTGAAATTTGCAAGGACACTGCATTTTCAAATTCTTGTGACAACTAAAATGATAGATTGAAAGTCTCTCTTGCTAAGTTGAGTTTCTAAAGAATTGAAGTGTCAAAGAACAACTGTAGTAGAGTGCAAAAGCAAAATGCAAAAATCTGATAGATCAAGCCCTTTATTGTCATGATGGATATTTGATTGATAAAATCCAAATGACAAAATGAAAAATTACATCTGTAAATAGGGAAGCCATCACAAACTGAGAATGGATACTAGATGTAATATATATATATATATATATATATATATATATATATATATATATATATCCAAGCCTTAGTAAATCAAGCAAACTAAAAATTCAAGAAAATAAACACTTATTTGTAACATGATTTTGCCATATTATTTTATACCGTAAGTATCTAAAAAAATATGGTGCAATACCCGAAGTGCTGGCAAAGAACATAATCTTCTGCAAGGACCTCCATCTGCACCCTTATTTCCAGTATCTTTTAGCCTTGCCAGAGAAATAATTTATAAGAAATTAGGTAAGAAATGAGCTTAACTGCATGCTAAATGCAAGACTTCTTGAATTAAATCCGAAATGATAAAATATCAAGAAATATAATTATAAGATGGCTTTCCTAGGTGATAGTTTTCCTCCCATGAAAGCCTGCAAGTTCAAAATACTAGTTGCATTTTTACCAACAATATAAACTTATCATACATGCAATGAAGAGATTTAGTACATATATAAACCTTGAAAGAGAGTCTAGCAGTATATTTCTTTTTTTGGTAGACAAAATACATCAGAACATCTAGAGCATAGTTATTTATCGGATTTGGTGGATATTTATTTTGGCAGCCTATGAAAGTTCAAAGATTTTTATTTTTGCATGTTTGATACTTGTCGGCACAATTTTGTATTAAACCGTTAGTGCCAAATTATGTAAATTATTTTGGAGGATTTGTTTGGTAGCAAGTATAATGGATCAAGCGAGATATGCAATGATGTTCAATGTGGGATTTGCACTTGATTTTGCACTCACATCTCTGTCAAAATGCATGGGACCTACATTTCCCTTTGTATATATGCAAGTAGAGACTATGACTCGACTTCAAAGTTCAGATCTGAGTTTTGGTCTGTTGGACATCGCGATTGTTAAGTTTAATTCCGTAGGACATCAAAAAACAACTGCATAAAATTTTGATGCAAACATCATCATGGATATTGAATTTAAAACTCTCTATTTTTTTTCAAATTAATGTACAAATTCAGGACTGTGATAATAACCACAGCATTATATGGCAGGGAGAATATGTCGGTATGATCACAAGAGTCCAATTTCTTATAGCACCCTTTAACTCACAGCTTTTACGTTGGTCTACTGGGTGCGGACGTAGCAAATTAACAATCAGAGGCTGACCAGAAACATGAAGGACGGGTATTTGCCTAAAAGTATTCAAATGGTCTCTCAGGTAAATATTTCTTTGCCACATAAATAAACGGTGGTGCAGCAACAAAGCAAGAAGATTGCATCACTCAAGCCTCACAACATAAAATGAACGACACAAGGCAGTATACTAATCATGGAATTTGGAAATGAATATAGGACATTCCTGAAACTACAAATAAAGGTGCAGCATGCAACTGGGAGAACACACCAGTGCCAGATCAACAACCAAATACCTGGCAGCACAAGATAGTGAATAGGAACACCAGATTTCAAAATAAAACAGCCCAAATACCATGAACAAACCAACATAGCCATTATATATGTATGTATGTATATATATTATTATTATTATCATCATCGTCAACATTATTATTGTTATTGAAATCAATTTCCTTGAACAAGGATTACTCATGAGTAAAAAAATACTCACCTTAAAATAGTTGAAGGCGGCGCAGGAGGCAACGGGTACCCGTACTCTCGTGAGTGGCGACGTGGAAGACTGAGACGTCGATGCGGAGCCAAGGCAGCTTCGAGTTGGTCTAAGAAAAAGGATGCGAGGGCTAGATTAGAATGGCCACAGTTGGTGACTTTTGAACTTAACCGCGGGGATTCAATGGAACAGGGCGAGGCGGAGAGGGTTTGTGGTGGCGGCCAGGAGGAGAAGCGGTGGATTCCGGTCAGATGACGGAACAATGGAGCAATTTAGGGATTTGGGAAAAGTGGTTTTTCCGGTTTGCGGGATAGAAGAGGAGAGAGCGGATGGCATTGAGTACGGTGACAACGCGCTGATGGTTGTGTCAGTGGACGGTGGTGGAGCGACGGAGAGGCAGATTGATTTGGGGATGGCTATTATTTCGAAAGGAAGAGAAAAAAAGATTTGAAAACAAAAACTGATTTGGGAAAACAAATGAATTGGGGCGAAATAAATGAATGGCATATGGTGAAAATAAAAGGACGGATGCGGTGAGGATCAAAACAACGAAGACATGCGTTAAACAATCTCAGAACCAAACGGACAGATGGCAACCCACTTCTTTCAAGTAAACAAGTGTAAAACCAAAGAACAAATATATTTTTAAGTAAATCATTTATAATACCATGCATATACAAAAAAATAGGGTATTCAAAATATCTAAAATATGATTCTCAAATATAATTTGTAATACCATGTATATATAACAAATATACACAATGGATGAATAGAATTTTCTATTTGTTTAGTTATTATTTATTTTCAAACAATTTTTTTGATTAATAGTTACTATTATTAATTACTTATTTAAATTTTAAAAAAAAATCTGTCAAAAGCACAAACAAGCGATTGTTAACTGCTGAACAAACAAGTTGCCAAAATCACATTTATTAAAACTGCTGAAATAGTTACTACCAAATCAAATATTACTTATTAATAATAGTTATTATTTAACTTTTACTTATTTCTACTTAGTTATAATCGATTAATAATTATTATAAGCATTAACTATTAAAAATAAATTACTACTTATTAAATATTAATTATTTAATAATAATTAATAAATATTATTGATTCCTAAGTTTGTTATTAATTATTATTAAATATTAATATAATTAGTTATTAAATATAGATATATTATAAACATGAAGCTTATAACATGCACTATTACAACTAACAAAATGAAAAGTTGTAAAAATATGTTTATTACAACTTTAGGGAATTAACTGTTGTAAAAAAAACATTTATTACAATTGTGCTTTTCCCACAGTTGTAAAATTAAAGTTGTAATATGGTGCTTTTGTTGTAGTGAGATTTGGAGGCGGATGAATGTGGGATAACACTGAAAAGAAAATTTTCAAAATTATTTAAAATGGGTAAAATATATGTGATGGAGAACAAAAAAATAAGCATATTAGCGGAGAAATTTACTTGAAAAGGTCATCACTATTGGGGCTGGAAAAATGAAAAGGGGGAGACAGGAGCGTTGTTTTCGAGTTGTTGTGGGGAGAGGGTTCGTACCAGATAGTTTAACGATGATGTTAGTTTGGGTATTATGGTTTATAATGATCTAGGAAGAAGTAATTGAATAATATCAAAATGACATGATGTTCCGAGTGAACACATGATACTGCTATTTGATGAATATTTTTAGCATTTGGACTAAGGCATGTTTTACGTAAGATTGATAATCAAAAAGATATTGTACAAATATATTGTTCGCAAACTTCTCATATATGATTAAGTGCATCGAATATGGAAAAACATATGCAACCGTAATGTCTGAGAAGTTTGGTATAACCCCATCTATTCCACTATTTTATTATTCAACTACATTGTTTTACCTAAGTTTGAGATTTGTTAATTTTTTTTAATATGCAGCTATATTGTTTTAGCATGTATTTAGATATTTCATAGACCCTAGTGATATTTTGCACAACATATTGATGTGTTTTTTTTTTCATTTCAATGTTGTTTTACCTGATATTGATGTTTTACTCCATAATTTTATATGTCGTAAGACACCCTCGCCACAGAGGGCACGTAAAGCGAAAGTGAATAGAAAAGGGGTAAATTCACAGAAGAGCGTAACCATGATCAAATGGATGATCGGTCTTCATCATAGTTAGACATTGATTGTGAAGAAGAAACATTTGAAGCGATTCACTTTATATGCATTGATTTTTCTAGCTCTTTCGCTGCAATTGTTGCAATTATCTCAATGCAACACATAATCAGGCAAACACACAAGTAGGGTGCATAGCTTGCCATGCACACATTTACGCTACTCAAACATGAACTCACATGTACACACAGTGCATAACTAGCAACAACCAAACCAAGGTTGGTCTGTTTTAGACACATATACAAGTAGGCACAAGTTTTCGTACAAGTCAAGGCATAACATAAGCAGTGTTTTCACCAAAAAATGGCTCAAACACCAATGGTACATGAAGTGTACTTCACCAATGTGGTTAGAAAGTAAATGGAGCCGCAATCAACAAAGATTAATAGTAAAAAATGCATGAAAAGTAAAATGGAGACCAGATTTTAGAGTGGTTTGTCCCTAAGCTAGGCTTACGAGCACTATGAAGATGGCTTGCATTATCATGACAATGCTTACAAGGCATATAAACTCTCTTTGTACATGCATCCTCTCTCTTTTACAACATATTCTCTCTCTCACATACAAATCTCATTTAGATTCATGGAATTCAATGGACAAATGATAAGGTCAGCGGAGGGGAATGATAGGTCAGCGGAGGAGAAGGAGAATTCCTTGTTTGAGAGAAGGATGAAGGAGAATCTTCAAACTCTTTGCCACTTAGGTGATCTGTAACACCCCTCTCGAAAAGCTAACAAAAAAGATCTTTTAACATAGTGGTTAGTGCATGGTGTTGCTTTCCGGGTGGTCGGGGGTTCAAATCCCGTGGATGTCACATTTGGTATCAGAGCCTGTACCCAGCCGGAATTGTGTGTGTAATGCTGCGGATATCAGTCGGTGTGGTACTGATGCGGGTTACATGCACAACGCCTGGGTTGTGAGTGATATGAGCCAACGAGGACGTTGAGCTCTTTAAAGCGGATAGTCTATAACACCCCTCTCGAAAAGCTAACAAAAAAGATCTTTTAACACAGTGGTTAGTGCGTGGTGTTGCTTTCCGAGAGGTCGGGGGTTCAAACCCCGTGGATGTCACATGATCTCAATGGATGCCATGGTCAAATGGATGAAAGATCTTCTAATAGAGACAATTTGATTGAGATGCTTAAGGAATGGTGGAAGGAAGAATTCAGCAGCACTTCGTGGTTTCAAGGGGCCCCTCCCTTTTGTGATGGAAGCCATGGCCTATTTATAGGCGAGTCCCCATGAGGAAGTGAGCTGAAATTCATATATGCAGGCTGCGGGTCGCTTGTCCCATTAATTACAAAAATGTCACCGCCTAGCCGTAGCCAACCAGCGATAGCTATATCTAGTTATCTCATGCGAGCGAGCTTCATGTGTGCGGGCAGGCTGAGCGGGTGAACGGATGTTGAGTGACGCATCAGGGCTACAGGGCAAACTTAAGAGCGACCATCCATGAATTGACACATGGATGAACAAAATGTAGCATCTAACTGAATCAGTAGTGACCGTTTGAGGAATGAGCGAGCGACTTGGGTTGCAATTTATGAGCAAACACAGGATGCGCATGCGACCTCTGTTATCTCTGGGTTTCTTATTCAGGAGACATGTACGACCGATTAGGGTAGTATGAACGGACGAGTAGAGACGAATGTGCGACTGACATCAATTCTACTTGTCTTGCACAATCAACCTCTTTGATATAGGAATGAGTGACTAGGAAGAAGAAGAAGAACGAGTGACCTCTTTGCACGGTCAAGCTATGTTGTATGGCCGACCCTGGTTGTGTCGATCGGACGCTCTAACTGTTTTGATAGGAGGAGCGAGCTATCCTTATGTGCGTGCGGTCTGCCAAGGTGTTCAAGTTATGTTGTCCCCAAGTTTCTTGATGTTCGAGCGACTTACTTGAGGTAGGATCAAGTTACTTGATGCGTGCGACCGACTTCTTCTATGAATGGTCGTTCTCTTATGTCATGCTTGACCTCTATTATGTGCGAGCGACTTTGTTGTGTGCGAACGACCTTGGTATGTCTGATTGGAGTATGAGTGTGTAAGCTTTAAGGGTGCTCGTAGATTTAATCATCCAATGTGTGTATGATTCTTGAGGGATAAACATTTGCCCCTCGAAGTTTGTAATTTTTAATTCATAAAGATTACATGCTTCGAAATGATTAAATATGACACTATTTGATGAATTAAATCTGGTTTCTCATGAGACAACCACTCTTGCGAGTGTTTTTTTATTATGGTCGCTCGCACATATACACAATTGGCTGATTTTAGAGTCATTCGCTCACAACATAGTTGATTGGGTTTAATCGATTGTGTTAGCACACAGTAAGGTCGAGCAAGGTGCTTGGGTTTAAGCGGGCTAACGTGTCAATTTGGTCGGACGATCCTTTTTAGCTTTCTTTATATACTGTCTCTTCGTTTTCCCGCTTTTTATTTATTTCAACTTTCCGAAAAACCCACATTAATGGCGGCTCTGCCTTAGAGGATTTCCCACTACATCCGATTCCTCCCAGACTTCGACGTACGTCACCAATTTCAAAATCAATCAAAGCAATTCTCCATTAAACTCGAGGTTGCATGTTCGTTCATAGGTAAATTTATTTCTTCGAGTTTTATTTTTGGGTTAATCCGATTAGCTTTATGAAGGTTCAAGGTTTGGTTTCGAAAATTTGGGATAAAGTCTAGATGATTTAGGTATGTATTGGGATTCTTGGTGGTTTTGAATCGGAATGCTCTAGGGTTGTGCGAGTAGTCACTTGATAGATCTGTATCGCATAAAACTCTTCGAATTTCTAATTCCAATAACATGTCTGCGAGTTGTTTGTTGAAATGTCCTAATGAAATACCTTTCAAACAACATTACTTCTGTCAATGTATGTGAGCAGTTTGAACCATATTTTTTGTACTTGAACGATTGTAAAAAATTACTGCATACGCGATGCCTGATGAAATGCCCAATTGTAGAGTCTTGTATGAATCCGATATCGTTATTATGGTTTCACGCTCTGTTTGATATTGACACATTGATGACACCCGTTTTCAGTTCTTATTTAAGCTGGAAGCATCCGGTCATGTGAGTCCTCGATACTCTTCCTTGTAGGCCGTGGTCACTCAAGTTTGATTCGGTGAGGGTCGTTTCTGCCAGACTCTTATGTGGAGTTGGTTACAAACGAGTTTGACCTGATCGAGCATGAGCGACCAACCACTCCGAGTTAAGCACATGCGACCAATTTAATTTGATCATGCGCGACCAAGAGTTAACTGAGCATTTATGACTAAGTTAGGACCCTCCATGTGCAGCTAGATAAAGGCCGTGCACACCGACCAAGTTTTGTTCGTTCGCACTTGACCTGGCCTGACTGGTATCTTCACATTTTTTGGACGTTCTTTTGCACTAGGGTCCTTATTGTTAGCTGAATTTTCCCTGTAGCGCCTGACCTGTAATGAAAAACACTAGCACACACTTTCGAGCTTACAATTTTACCATTGGTTGCTCATGCCAATAATAGATTAATTGAAAGCTAGGTATATTTGATAGCCTTTAGCTTGAATGATGTACTTATTCAGGATTGCTTTCACTTAGTCACTTAGAACCTAGCTGAGCATTCTTTGTATAACTATCACCATTCAAGCATTAAATGTTATCGAGATTTGGAATTAGCTTAATCAATATGTGTTGATCATGAATTCCAAACATCATATGTTATTTTATTTACAAATTTGGAAAAGCATACCTGCGATTTTCTTCTTAAATATACTCATTTGTGTAGAAATGCAAACTAGAAATCAATTCACTCAAAATCTCAAGGAGGGTACTATGTTTGGAGAAACCAAAAGTTCTGGCCAGGTAACTGGAACTAACTCGACTATTGGCTCTGGAATGAATGTTGGTCAAATTTATCCCCAGCCCGGGGTTCTTGAGAGGGTGCATTCTGACAATCGTAAATCAACGCTTCCTTTTGGCTTATACCAGCAAATGAGTGCTCGATTTGGATTTTCAGAAGATGAAACTAGGTTTCCAGGGAAGGATGATTTACCAGATCATCCACCCCCTGGGTATGTATCAATCACCATATGTTGTCAAGTGGAGCGGTTCCTCCTTTTAATTCTTATTTAGAGTCCATTTTGCGGTGTTTGGCTATTGCCCCATACCAGTTGCATCCCAATGGATCTCATATTTTATTGGGACTTTACATACTTTTCATGAGAGTCAAGTAACGAGCACCTACATTTTCGGATATCTGCTCCTTATACATTTTCAAAAGAAGGAAGACAGATGGTCCCTCTTTTATTTTTATGGATGATAAACATTGTAGAATTATTACTAGCTTAATAGACAGTGTTAAGGGGTTTCCATATCAATACTTTTATGTTTGATGTCCCGGTAACTTCCATGGCCAATGGATGGAAGGAGGTAACTGCCTTTGCTTTGAAATTTTCTACTTCCTTTTTATTATTAGTTCTTTTTTTCTTTTCACAGTAATTCCTTCCGATAAAGGCCTTGTTCTTGACCAAGCTCTTCTTGATTCTTTGCTTATCATTAACAAGACTGAGAGAAGTAGACAATTATTACTTTCAGAAAGAACCCTTCGTCGGTATCAACTACTCCATCGTTCACAGTCCATTGAGAAAATTCCGGCTTATAAGAAAAGTGTTATTGGCAGATCCCCTACTAAGAAGAAATGCTTAGATCTCGGCGATCGTAACTGAACTTTGTCGGGATCTCCCTTGCCTTCGATTACTGAAGGAAATGTCTTTTACCATGAGGGTAAGGGAGTTGATGGAGACATGGCTGATACAAGACATTAGGTCATTTCTGTTGAAAATCCTATTGTCCCAATCATACAGGAAGAGGGCTCTATGGGAACTTTTGGAGGCTTGGATGACTTAGACACCGCTAAATATCTTAATCAGGGTGACATTATTACTTCTGATCCTATAGTCCTGGTTAAAGAATCTGATATGGAAGGAACTTGGGGACCTGGCCAGCGGCCTAGGAAAGCGCTTGATTTAGAAACTTCCCCTGAAATTGGTTCGTTATTGGATGTTTTTTAGAAACATGGTTCCATAAGTACTTTACGCCTTCCCGCAAATCTTATGATTTCTTTGTACGCCTTTCTATGTTCATGTTGTAACCTTGCGTTGTTCTCTTTTTCAGGTATAAGGATGAAGCATTCACTGTCAGATGATTTCTCACGATGGATTGGCTTGACTGATCCACGAAGCCTTTTACGATCTCGCCTTTCTCGCCAATCGAAGCGCTCTCAACCATCCTCAAGTTCTCAGTCTCAACATGCTTCTGAGCCTTCATTGATCGGCTCTTGAGGGAGGGAAAAGCTTGATTATGTAGAGATACCAGACAAGGATGATGAGGGCAAGTGCCAGAAGAAAGGAGAGAAGAAGAAGAAGAAGAGAGGTGGAGGAAGTGAGGGTGAGATTTAGAAACGCCACAAATCAACTGAATTTTTGGATCTTGATATTCGCGTTCCTTCTGAACAAGTCATTGTTCCAACTCCTGCTCAGATTCAGATAATTCTTGACAGGCCTCCTTATAAGGTTCCATCTGGAAATTTGATGCTCAGCAATCGCTTTGGAGGTTGGAACCTATGAGGGATGTACATTGATTTGGATTTACATCCGAATGATAGGCGGGATGCTGTCGAGGGGCTGAGTACTATAAAGAGTTGTATGATTACCCAGTTCGATACAGCTAAGAGTCAACTTGAAATACGGTTAAACACGGCCTTAAGCAATATTGATAAATAATTAGAGCATTGTACCAAATTTGGCTACAAGTTTCAAAGATTGAATGCCCGACACCTTGATCATATTAATACTTTAGAGAATGATAAAGCTGGATTGGTCCACTTGATTAGAACCCAAGAATCCGAAATTGCTTCTTTAAAGAGTGGAAATATTAGAGTGAACCGTTTGGAGGCTGAAAATGCGAAACTCAAAAAAGAACTTAAGGCTGCAAGAGGATAATTTCGAGAAGCTCAATCTGCTCAAGAACTTGATGAATGTCAATTGGCTTTGGAAAGATGAGTTTCGGCTTCTCATCAGCAAGACAGGGCAGTTCTTGAGGACAAGATTAGTTCTTAGAATAAGACTCTAAAGATTCTAGAAGAAGACAAAATCAAGTTGAGTAAGGCTCTTGATCAGGCCAAAGTCAAGATTGATAATATTTTGTTTCAGTTCTATGTCTACTCGTTAAAGCTTAAGCTATCTAAACAATGACTTTCCACAGACTCTGGCTCTTGTTTGGGAGCGAGTGATTTCATATTCCGGTGGTGCGGAGGATGAATTTCTCCAGGAGAGTCTCCTAGAAGAAGAAGACCGTAAGGCTTTGGTCGAAGGTAGGAGAATACTGATGGACGAGAAATCCCAATCTTCTAGGGATAAGGACCATGATGTTACTGCTATCTGTGGTTCATCTAGCCCTATCAATGTTGAAGCTTCAAGTTCTCAAACTCCTCCTGCGGACCCCCCCTGCTACTTGTACTGGCAAGGATGCTGCTGAAGCTTATCCTATTGAAGAGCATGCTATTTGGGAGGAAACCATTGAATAATGTGCAAGGAATGGCAAGGAGAAAGATGACACTTCTTTGAATGTGAATGATTATGAAACCGATCTTATAAATCCAGCCCAGGTAAAGTTGATATTCATCAACCCGTATTGGACTTGGATTATCTTATTTCTTCACATGGGTTTGCCGAATCTAGTGTTCACTATTCATATGTGCCATGTCTGCCTTTGTCCCCTCTTTTTCCTACTAGTGCTACTGTTGCTCAGGCCGCTACCGTTGACTCCATTTTAGTGTCAACTAGTATCACTCCGTGCATCACCCCTTTACGGGGCGATCCATCAATACTTAATGTATCTAATCTGGAAGCGGTTGATTATGATTTCAGTAGTGATGAGGATGAAATTTGGAACGCTAAGGCTGTATCTACTTTGGTACGCATGAAGATGCCCTTTGTGAATAAGCCAGGAATCATTAACCTGTCCTCTCCTAAAAGTCCTTGTGTAAACAAAGAAACAAAAGATGGAAGCCAAGTGGTTTGATTCATTTCTTCCTTTCCCCGTTAAGAAGTAGAATTTGTGATTCCCTTACTTTGATTCCAGTCTATATTTCTTTTCCGCCATGCACTTAGATCGGTTGTATATGCAAGTGTCGGTCCTCACCTAGTGGTCTATGCTTGTTATTTTATGCACGCTCCTGCCTTATGCTCTTTACTTGGCTTTATAACATTACTTCATGTTGCTGAAATGAAACTGTGATGTACTTATGCTTTCATTCCATACTTGTTCTCTCTTCGTGCTTACAACACAGATTCACTGTAACGACATTCTATTTGCAGTCAAAGATTGCTATAAATTGGATTCTATTGACTAAGTGTACTATACCGAACTTTCTTGATTTTGAATTGGGTAAAACTTGAGAATTTCTTAATAACCATTTCTTTTGTTTGTCACTTTACCGAACTTCTCGAATTTGCCCCCGTCACTCTCAAGGGAATTCAATTTCGTTAGTCAAACAATCTCTCTTGATGTTTGGCCTTTATTGTAAAGTTGTGATGAACTTATGGTATGTTTAAGTGAGCATTATTGAATTTTTCTAATGCGGTGGTGATGCCCTCATACCAAAGCTCATTACAACATTATTGATCAGTTCATGTTGTTTTCCTAGTGCTCACTGACTTGTTATGTATTCAGTCGTGTTCTCACTGACTTAGTAGTCCAAGCCCTTCGGATATTCGACTCGAATACATGCCTTTTGTATAGGTATTTATCAGTATTTCCCACAAACTTGGCAGCCCAAGCCATTCGGGGATCGGGTTTAAATACGTAAGTTTTTTTATGCATTCAATCTTATTTCTCACTAACTTGATGGCCCAAGTCCTTTGGAGATTATGGTTTGAATGCGTGTTTTTTTTTAAATGTATTCAAACTCATTTCTCGCTATCCCAGTGGCCTAGGCCCTTCGGAGATTAGGTTTTGAATATGCGAGGTTGTTTTTTTTTTTTTATTAAAATGTATTCAAGCCCATTTCTTGCTAACCTGGTGGCCCAGGCTCTTCGGAGATTGGTTTTGAATACGTGCCACCAGGGGGGGTCTTGAGTTTTAAGTTTTCGATCTAATTTTGATCATGTTTGTTATGGCTATTTCAAAATCAAAAAAACTTATTGGACACCCCATTTCGACTAGGATTTCTGTTACCCCCTTTCAGCTAGGATTTTAGTTACCCCCTTTCGACTAGGATTTCTGTTACTCCCTTTCGGCTAGGATTTCTGTTTGCGCTGGTCCTTCCAGCATGTTTTCAGTCCTTCTAGCACTAGGACCGGTGCTTCCAGCCTAGGTTTGTCAGTCCTTCCGACTGTTGGTCCTTCCAGCTTGTTGCCGGTCCTTCCAGCACAAGGACTGGTACTTCCATCCTAGGTTTGTCAGTCCTTCCGACTTGATGCTTCATCCCGAGAGGTGGACACTAGTTCCTCTTATCGAGTTTCATCTCGATTTAAAGAACTCGTGTTCTGCACCTAAGAAGGTGCCTCTTTTGTGGGATGGCAATCTTTCAACCGTGGGACAAATTGGATTGCTTCCACCCTTGCATCATTCTCAAAGTTTGGTTCCAATCCCTTGCTGGATGCTTGCTGAGGATTTGGTCATTTTGTAATGAAAGGTACAACTTTCCGACTTGGTGTCCATTTACTGCACTTTTCACCATTTGTCCCGGAATAGCTTATTCTTTTGAAGCGACGTGCTTAATCGTCTTGTTAGTTTGCATGATGCTTTTGGCGCTTAACGCTTGAGTTGTTTCAACCGGGATATGCTTAGGAAGCTTTCAGTTATGGTTAAGTTGTAAATGAGTGGTTGCCTCTACTTTTCCTACATTTAAGAAATCGATTTTAGCATGAGCCAGCAAATGTATGATTTATGTAAGCAAATAACTTTTGGTTTATAAGGCTTTTGTTTGGTACAACGTAAGTAAATCATCACTGATTGTTTACAAGATCATTGCAAGAAGTAAAGAAAAGTAAAGTAAAGGCGATGGAGATCGCTTATTCAGAGCCATTGTAACCAGAACACCGACCACTGATCCTTAAGTGAGTGCCGGCCTTAGATTGGTTTGAGCGAACTATCCATTACTTGTTGCCTCTTGCTCGCAAGGAGTTGAAGCAGTGTTCGTGGAGTTGAAAATATTGTTGCAGACGATTCTTCCTAATCGGTTCCTCAATTAGCGATTTTAGATGCCTACAATCATTGGTATCGTGACCTGGTTGGTTATGGAACTGACAGAACCTCCCTGATCTTACAACAGCATCTTTGATTGGCATTTCTTTAGGTATTGGATACTTCTCGGTATCCTTAGTTGAAGGTATTTCCTATGGTGTCATTAAAGGGAGTGAGCTCAAAATTCTTAAAAAAGCAGAGCTTCTTCTTAGCCCGGTTATCCTTTCCCTCGTTTTTCCTCTTTTGACTACCAAGGATTGCATATTACCTCTCCTTTTTAGTTGTTTATTGCTTTCTTAATCATCCAAGGCACACGTCGAATTCTCTTCAACACTCATATATTCTTCAGCTTTATCGAGTAGTCGTTTGAGAATACTTGGTTTCTTCTTCTTAATCCATCGTCCTAGCTTGGTCTTTTTGCATATGGCCCCTTTCAAAGCATTAGAACCAAACGGGCTCATAATTTTCAACTTCAGCCATTGTCATATTGAAGCGAGTGAGAAAAGATTTGATGGACTCTCCTGGTCTTTATTCTAGCTCATCTAGCTCCATAACATCCCGAACCTTGGTTGCTTGGAACCTGAATTGCTCCCTGAATAGTCTAGCCAAGGTAGCAAAGTCGTTCATAGACTTTGGTGATAGCTTTGTGAACCAGAGATAGGTCACCCCTTCTAGATAAGTTGGGAAGTACAGGCATTTGATTTCATCTGTGGCACGCACCCCGTCCATATACTGATCATATTTGCATTGGAACACGTTGGGATCACTTGTCCCATTATAAGGTTGCACCATCGGAGGCCTAAACTTTTGTGGATATATAGCCATCTTGATTCTTTTAGTGAGTGGGGTCTTAGTAGGAGAAAATCCCCACTCCTTTTCGTTGTCTTCCTTTTTCAAGCTTTCCCCTATGATCTCGCGTGCCATTCCTAATATATGTTCCTCCTCTTTGTATCTGTCCACGGGGCGGACGTCTTCTTCCTTACTAGACGTTTGCTTAAGCGGATAATCACAATTTGGATGTAGGGGCCTTGGACTTCCCTTTTGGAGAAGTATCCTTTAGGTGGAACCAAGCATCTGTTGAGAGGTTGTGTTATCGGAATAGTCGTGCGCCGGTGCTTTTACTTCTCTATGGTTGAGATTAGCAAGATTTGGAATTTCCCGAATAGAATTTCCTTGGCTTGGACTTGAAGTGTAAGAACTTGCATCATGCGTGCGGGTAGTTCGTGTAGGTCGGAGGTGGGCGACACTTAGTGTGACTTTTGCGGTAGCGGCTTGGATATCAAACATTGACTCAAGTCTCTTCATCATTGCATTATTTGCGATATCTATTCGACTTGTTAGCCCCCCTACGACTTCACCCAACTCTCTTTTTGTTATAGCCACTTCAACTTTAGAAGACTCGCTTGCTTCGAAATGGTTGGTGGATGATGTAACGTTGTTGGTGAGATCATCGATTTCGCGAGTAATTTCCTCTGGTTTATTCATGACTTTTAGCAAGATTTAGAAACTAATGGTTCGCATGGGTCTTAGATCTAGTGGATCTATAGCGGAAGCAGGAAGGGAGAAGATGCGAACACAGCCCCACGGTGGACGCTAAATGTTTTCACCAAAAAATGGCTCAAACACAAATGGTACATGAACCGTACTTCACCAATGTGGTTAGAAAGTAAATGGAGCTGCAATCAACAAAGATTAAAAGTAAAAAAAAATGCAAGGAAAGTAAAATGGAGACCCCTAAGCTAGGCCTATGTCCACTATGAAGATGGCTTGCATTATCGTGACAATGCTTACAAGGCATATAAGCTCTCTTTGTACATGCATCCTCTCTCTTTTACAACATACTCTCTCTCACATATAAATCTAATTTAGATTCATGGAATTCAATGGAAAAATGATAAGGTCAACGGAGGGGAATGATAGGTCAGTGGAGGAGAAGGAGAATGTCCTTGTTTGAGAGAAGGATGAAGGAGAATCTTCAAACTCTTTGCCACTTAGGTGATCTCAATGGACGCCATGGCCAAACGGATGAAAAATCTTCTAATGGAGATGACAATGATGATTGAGATGCTTAAGGAACGGTGGAAGGAAGAATTCAACAACACTTCATGGTTTCAAGGGGCCCCTCTCTTTTGTGGTGGAATCCATGGCCAATTTATAGGCGAGTACCCATGAGGAAGTGAGCTGAAATTCATATATGCAGCCTGCGCGTCGCTCGTCCCATTAATTACGAAAATGTCACCGCCTAGCCGTAGCTAACTGGTGACAGTTATATCCAGTGATCTCATGCGATCGAGCTTCATGCACGTGGGCAGGCTGAGTGGGTGAACGGTTGCCGAGTGACCCATCAGGGTTGCAGGGCAGACTTAAGAGCGACCATCCATGAATTGACACCTGGACGAATGGTATGTAGCATCTGATTGAATTAGTAGTGACTGATTGAGGAATGAGCAAGTGACTGGGGTTGCAATTTATGAGCAAACACAGGATGCGCGTGCGACCTCTGGTATCTTTGGGTTTCTTATTCAGGAGACATGTACGACCGATTAGTGTAGTATGAACGAACGACTGTAGAAAGGAACGTGCGACCGACATCAATTCTACTTCTTGTCTTGCATGATCAACCTCTTTGATATAGTAACGAGTGACTGGGAAGAAGAAGAAGAACGAGTGACCTCTTTTCACGGTCAAGCTATGTTGTATGGCCAACCCTGGTTGTGTCGAGCGGACGCTCTAATTGTTTTGACAGGAGGAGCGAGCTATCCTTATGTGCGAGCGGTCTGCCAAGGTGTTCAAGTTATGTTGTCCCCAAGTTTCTTGATGTTCGAGCGACTTACTTGAGGTAGAATCAAGTTACTTGATGCGCGCGACCGACTTCTCCTATGAATGGTCGTTCCCTTATGTCATGCTTGACTTCTGCTATGTGCGAACAACTTTGTTGTGTGCGAACGACCTTGGTATGTCTAATTGGAGTATGAGTGCGTGAGCTTTAAGGGTGCTCTAGATTTAATCATCCAATATGTGTATGATTCTTAAGGGATAAACAAGCAGTTCAGAGATGAACAACTAAACTGATCATGAAGTATAAACAAAGAATTCATAACCATAAGGCATCTGCTCCTACAACTTTTACACAAAAGGCATATGTGAATACTTTGATTCCATATAATAGAGTGTCTAGCCAACATGTTAATGGTAAGGAGAATACAAGTGCAAGCTCTCCTGGCGTAAATTGGTTGGGCAATCTAAGAGCAACTCTAACAGTGATAAATTATTACAGATATGTAATAATTGCATTGAATCTGCCTTCCAACAGAGTGTGGATTTATGAATCGGTTAAAAATTCGGCCATTTCAATTACAAAAACGTAATCAGATAGGGCTCTTGTTGAACAAGCGCTCGGATATGGGGCACCTGTTTAACAGGCCCCCAGAGATGGGGCATCTGCTGAACAGGATCCCCGATTTCTTTTTTTAAACCACATAAGTTTTGAAAGCGTGTACCCCCTGAAGAAAAACCCATACCGAACTATTGAATAGGCGGGGGTACATGTCCCAGATGGGGAGCCAGGACTTTAGGAGCCTGTTGAACAGGTTCCCCAAATTTTTTTTGGACGCTTGTTCAATAGGCGCCCTTTCCGGAAACTGTTGGGGAACAGAAGCAATTACATTTTGTAATTTGCTGAATTGTAATTTTTGATTCGAAAACTATTGGAGGAGCTCTAAGCATGATAATAAGCAAGTAAAAAATGGAATATATAACGAATCAGTAGTAAGAAAGGAAAACAACGTGACTAAACCATAATACCAGCCGTTGAAAGGTTAAGTCACAAATTCAAATACCAGAGAACAACAGAGTATGAAGCTCAAGACATACACCCACATATAGGCACGACAACATGATTCAAACATGAATAAATTTAGGTAAGAAGGGTCTTAAATGTTCTAATCAAAGGAAGCAAAGCATCAACAATATCAAAGACAAAGTTGACTAAAGTCCAGGCCAAAAGTGAATTCAATCATATGTTGAAATACATGCATTACTATATTCGTACTTGTATCATAACTAAGAACAAGTCAAGCACTAAATAATCATTCGATTATAAATCAAACGTAAAAATAAAATATCCGAAGACAATAAGAAAATTGATTCACATACATATATGCATATAGACACACATAAACATGTGTGTGTATGCCAGTGATAGCCAAAATTAGAAGTCGAGAATGCTAAAAATAGGAAAAGGGAAAAAAATCATATCGAATAATCAATCTTAGACACTCTCAACAACAAAAGAAATCACATAATTAATTGTTGATAAATTAAAGAACGTAAGTACCAAAGAAGAAGAAGCACAATTCAAATACTAGTTTCAAGCAGTAGCTTTCATAAACCATAATTTCAAAATCAAAGAGAATGACAATCACTTGCAGAGTTTCTTTCAGAGGAAAAGAGAAGTGGAGAATGTGTTTATATTTTCACTTAGGTCGTTATTCTTCCTTTTAGGTAAATATACTTGTAATTTTGGGTTTAAATTTTACTATAATTGTATGTTTTTTTAGTTTCGTAAAACTCTAGTTTTTAATTAGATATGAACCATGCGACGTAGTTGAAGAATTCACAGCCAGAGACCAACTCGCAGTACAGCTTTGAGCATTAGGTTAGAACAATCAGGTTAGCAAGAGTCAAAAGTTTCACTACGCCATAGATGGCCTACTGCAACGAAAATCCTAGGTGTTGCTAGCTATAATGTAACGATTGTATTCTGATTTTTGTCCATTGCAACACACGCTTCAAGGTGTTAGCATAGAAAGTCCAATGTGTTGCAGTAGCCACGTGAATATAATTATCAATCCGAGTGATTAAGATTCAACGGTCCACATTACCAATCCGCGTGAAATAATCTTTTATGCAGGACGCAAAAACAAAAAACAAAGCGGCAAAACACTTAGAGAGATATTCAAGGGTTTCAGACCAAAATACTCCGCCACTCAACCTCTCGAACACTCTCGATCGCAGGTTCGATTAGGGCTAAAAGTTCAAGTTTGCAAGCTTAATTGGGGTTTGATTATGGCAAGTTCAAGTTCAAGTTCAATTAGGGCTTTGGTGTTTCAATTAGGTCTTCAATTGGGGTTCTTTTGGGTTTCAAATTTTAGTTAGGGCTTCGATTTAATATGCTGCTTAAGGTATCGCTCAATGTATATTTCAAGTATTTCCTGATTTGATTGTTGTGTTGCCTAATTTACTGATTTACCTATGCGTTCAGGTGTAATCATATTCCTAATTTTATTATTATGTTTGTCTTTGTAACAAACTTATGTTAAACAGTGCTTATATGATAATACTGTGTTTTTTTTGCCTTATAGTCATGGCTAAATAATATTTGTGTATGTTTTTTTGTGTGTAAATTAGTGATGAACAAGGAAAAAATATGGGCAGAACTTCATAAGTTCGTATGACTACATGTTATTTGTGTATAAATTTATGCCTTGATTACCAAAGAATACATGCATGTCCAAATGAATGCATGCTATATAGGGGTAGAAAATGAAAAGAAAAATAACTGTAAAACTTATGGTGTTTCAAGATGGCAATACGGGAAAAAATGTACCAAATTTAAGTAAGAAAATATTGTTTCTGCCTTGATTAAATGTTGTAACTGATGTATCCTATTTGTGGCTTCTTTTTGTATCTTTTTTTATTCTTTCTGCCTACATTACATTTTAGTGAAGTGGTTGTTTTATTTTATAATGCACTTGGTTTATTTTATTTTGTAATTATGTCATTCTAATGTTAATTTCTTCATTTTATATAGGATAGAGGTGGCAAATCTTAGAGTCCACGTCGCAACAAGAAAAAGGTGGTCAGCAAGAAGTCAACTAGAGTCACTAGTTCGACGAAGTTACTAGAGAAAGGAAAATCCAACTGAAGTTAGCTATGCAACTTTTAATATCAACTCAGCAGGTGTTAGGAGTAAACTGGATTTCTATAAATCTCCACATGAAGACGAAAATACGGATGAAAATGAGATTCTGGTAAGAAGACTACAATCTGATCTTCTAATATAATCTACATATTTTGCTAATATTTACAATAATGTCTTGTTAAATTACTTTCAGAATGATGATCTATCAACTCCGCCACCTCCACCACTTACAGAATACGAAAGGGAGAGAGACAAAAATGTCTCATAGAAGAATAGTGTTTTTGATAAACTTGGGATGCCTAAATTAGTTACTGGACTGAGAAATGAATTTGAAAAAAAATAAAAGCAAAATCAAAGATGTATGTTGAGGATAGCAAAGGTTATGTTCCAGAATTTGATGAACTTAGTGAAGATGATACTTTAAAAAATCAGGCAAAGGTGCGTTATAGATGAACATTTAATTTTATGTTGGTAATCATAGACTAGCTTCATTATTATTATTTTTATTATTTTGTGTGCTATTTTAGAGAACCAAAAAGGTTACGGTTACAAAGCCTCGGGCTGGACCAACAACTCGTTCACGAGCCAATGTTGAATCAACAACTGATAAGAATGCCACTCCGAAGGCAGGGGAAAATCTAGTTCGTACACAAACTGATGATACACCATGTACCATTGAGTTACCACACAATGAAGGAATAAAACAATGGCTACTTATTTGGCTATGCGAGAACGCCAGAAGAATAACAGTAGTGGAAGTGGAAGTGCAAGGAATAAGGAAAGGGATAAGGCTGTTGTCGGAAATGTCTCGACAAATATTGAAAACGAAGAAGATGAAGTAGAAGAATCTGAAGGTATTATGTAATTGGGTTCTGATTTTAATTGTTTAAGTTCTCATTTATGTTATGTCTAGCCTTCTCGTTACTATTGTATGTACTTTATAACAGTAGTTGGAGTCCCAAAAGGTTTAGGGGAAAAACAAAGATGGATAAAGTTCATTCAAGCCTATATGACAAAAGAGTTATAATCCAAATGAATAATCGGGGTCAACCTATTTCATACGATGACCAAGTAATGTATGAACTGAGTTATTTTTTAGGAACACTGAAGAGGAGTGTTCCACTTACTTACAAGTCTTGGTTTGATGTTCCTTCAAGTTTGAAAGGTGCGCTGTGGAACTATGTCAAGGTAATTTGCAAACTTAGCTGAATTATACTTAAATATATGAAACTTGTCACAAAAGTAGCATGACTGTTCTTTTTAATGTTTGATTTGTATTTAAGCAACGGTATATTATTCCGGATGAATGTGAATATTAGGCTTTGAGGTCAATTCATGACGCTTGGAGGGGGTACAAGAGTCGTATTAAAAAGGCACATTCTACGGCTTATGACATTAATGAAGAAAGGCTTGAAAATAGGCCGAACGAAATTCCACTTGAGGATTTCAAAGTACTCTTGATGTTTTGGAGAGATGAAATAATTCAGGTATAATTTTAAGTTTTATCACATAATTTTTACCCTTTTTATTCATTCAAATCAGGTAGATAAACATCTTTATTTCATGTTTTTGTAGTCCAAAGCCCTTACAAATTCTGCAAATCGAAAATCATATACTGACACACACATTGCAGGTCCAAAACATTTTTCCTAAATTCGGCATAAGATGGTATGTATTTTGCTTATTTTTATGGTTAGCTTGTTTAACAATATAGGTCATATGAAGGTATGCTTGTTTAATTCGAATGCAGTGTCCTTGTTTAACTTGTGAATAAACTACATATATTAATGAAGATTCAGATGGAGATGTTTTAACTTTTTAATATTAGTGATATATGTTCTGGAACAATTGGTTTGATATCCGTTTACTTTCTAATGCTTTTTGTATCAGTCCAACGAATCAGATGGGGAACTTTTTGTTAAAACTCGTAATCGGAAAGAAGGAAAAATGTATAAGACTGATGCTTTAGTAATGAACTATAGAATTATACTAATTTTATTTTCTCTTCAATCAGATGTCAAAAAAATGCTTCATTTTGCACATGATCAACATTATTGTAGAATTAGATCCTGTTTTGTTGAACGAGTCGTGGCATGGTTATGCTATGGCATAGATTTGTAATTGAAATGCAACTGAGGCATGCATGCCTCTCATTTTGTGCTGAAATGTAAATGAGGCATTGCCTCGGTTTGTAACCGAGGCATGCATGGCTTTGTTTGTGCTGAAATAGTGTATTCATTGTGAAAACAATAGTTGTACTAAAGAGTTACTCAGATTTTATTCACTAACGATGTCACATTTTGAAACTGCTTTATTTTGCAGGAGAAGAGTGAAAAAGCAATAGGTAAAGGAGGCAGTGATGGAGTTGTTCAATAACTTGTTTTTGATGGAAAGTCGCACGGTCCATCATAGTGTATAGGACGGTACACAAAGTCTACAAAAGTTTCAAAGTTTGCTCCAACAACAAGCACATACATACATGAGCTGGCAACGAAGACAAGGGAAGATATAGCTGACAAAGTCAAAGCAAAGGTAAACAAGATGGTCCAAGATGAATTTGATCCAAAGATGAACCAAAAAGTTCAGGAGAACTTGACAAGGATGCTTAAGAAATTAGGTGAAGCAAACCATGACATGCATGTTGATATTGGGAATCTTTGTGCGACAATTGGCAGTGGAGGCACTGAAACTGAAAGCACTAAACGCACTCTTAGTCATTGATATTGGGGATTTTTTTGCAACAATTTGCAGTGAACGTGAATTGATGTGTTTGTAAGTACGGTATGTAAACATGAATTTACTGGCTATGTTTGTAAGCATGTTTGTAAGTACTATCTGTGTTGCTTGTTAATCTGAGATGAGAAGTTCTTTGTTTAGTTCAGTGTGATGTTAAATTCTGTAATGTTGTAGTATGTGATGTAATGCTATTATAACTATGATATATTGTTGCAGTCTGTGATGTTAAATGTTGTCATAGCTGTGATATAGTGTTGTCATTAGATGATAGACGTGTTGCCATAGACTAATGCATGTGGTCCCCACCACATGATTCCGTGATCTCATATTACAACCACAACAGGATTCCGTGATCCCTGGCTACAAATTTTAGTAGGCCCCACATTTTTGTAAATTTAATACCTGTGGCAACACCTGTACCGATGTTGCCTTAGGGTCGCAAAGACATTGCCTTAGAGTCTAAGGCAGCGTGGCAAAAGGAAACACCGAGAAATATGTTGCCTAAGGTCTTTTTTGACCTAAAGCAACATTTTTTGGCACTTACTGCATCTCTTCTCTGGTGTTGCAGTATGCAATCTATGGCATAGTATTTATAGAGTCTGCAAGCCTTTAGATTTTTTAGTCATTAGTAAAAACCTTGGAAGGAATGTTTTGCCAAAGCTGGGAAAGATTGTGTGTCCGTTTATTTCCCTATTTACTCTTATTTTATCCACACCGCAAGCTTTATTATTTTGTGAATTTTTTCATAAACCCCATTCACTCAACTAGGGTAAATTCGACTATACAACCAATATTAGAATATGTTACTAGAATAATTATCTACCCTAGTTGTAGATTTTGCAAGAATCGATCTAGTGTTAGTCCCTCTATTGTTGATGGAACAATTTTTTCAATCGAAAATGTTAAAATGGAATTTTATTTAAAATATATTAATTTTAGATATAAGGTACGTATTATTGAAAATGGGTTTGGTACGATAGATAAAAAAATATTTTTATTATTGCTCTTGTAACGTATATACACTACTAATCAATTAATCCAGATGAATTCAACAATATATTTCATTGTTCAACTGTGCAGAAAACAAGGAATATTCTTAGTGCAATACATGGTAGAAAAGTTAACAACGGAAGAAATTTGCTTGACGGATTTATAAAGATGGTAGGGCCGAAGACGCAACAATTGACGAAGTAAGTGATTTTTCATTCAAAAATATAGTTGCCTTACTTCAAAAATTAATAAAAATGGTGATGATCTTGAGGCGAAAAATAGCGAGCTGAAAAATGGATAAACTGCAATAATAAAATGATTATTTGGAAAATGGGTTTAAATATACTAAGAATATTAAAAATTCTAATTACAAAAAATGATCCAATTACGAAAAAGAATTTGCTTGTTTTTATGAAAAAATCAGAAACAAGAAAAGAAAATTTTATTTTCGCGAAAAATGAAAAGAGTTGATTTGCAGAAATGACATTTTACAGTAGAAATTAAAAAGTTCTAACTAGAAAATTCTAAAAGTGTGATTTTTGAAAGAGAATTAATTGGAACGAAAGAAGATTTCAAAACCTTTAAAAATTGAAATGTGATTTTGAAAAATAGCAAAATTGAAATTCTCCATATAAAACACGAATTTGAAAAGGTGATCGAAAACTCAAGGATTTTGAACAAATAAGAATTTGAAAAGCGTATAAAAGAGCTAGAAAATGAAATTTGGTCTTAAAAAGAAATGATTTTGATAGGGGTGAAAATGAGATCTGTTCATTATAAGAGGATACGGCTATTCCAAAGATAGAGCGTCGTTGGCGGCCGTTTAAAGCCGTTGGAATAATGTTAACGAATTCCAATGGTTTCCAACGGAATCAATGGATCATTTCCAACGGCTATTCCAATTGCTTCAAATGATGGGTAGCTATTGGAAACCGTTTCAAACCAACGACCTATAAGCCGTTGGAAAAACTGAATGATTTTTTTTTTTACAACATCAAACCTATTACCTTCCAGCCATTCCATTTCCAATCCATTCCACACATATATATCAATAACAATATAAATAACCAACATAAATCAAATATCCAACAATATAAACAAAGAAAACCATCCAAACATCTCAAAAACCAACATATCAATGTTACATGTCACAAACCAAATACAAACCATCAAAACATATCCAAAGTTTCATTCTCACCCACTCTATACCAATATATACAACATCAAAACAAAATCCTCACCATCTCCAAGTCAATATATACATCGTGCAATGACAAACACAAAAAAATACATACCTCAAGCATCATCTTTGTCGCCCCTAGAAGCACCATATAACGAAGGAAAAGTACAATGATTGTGCACATACTCCATAAGCTTCTGATTTAGCTGCTCCATCTGTATAGCCTGCAGATGATTTTGCTCCTATGGTTATGTGTTTGTTTTTCTATTCTTCCGTCCTCCTCCTCGCTTACCCTCCCCCTTTTTACCTAGTTTTTAATTGTGCAGGTGCAGGATTTTCTTTTTCTTTGTAGTGGTCTTGCTTCTGGGCTATCTATTTTTTTGGGGTTCTTTGTTGCTCAGTGGAGTCAGAGCAAGAGTTTTGGCTTTGGTTTGAAGTGTTTCTTGCGGTAGCGATTGCTTCTTTTAGGACTGAAGGAGAATCTTTTCTTTTTCGAGTCCGATGCAATAGGATGGTAGGCTAGAGCTGGCGTCTTTAGTGGATCTTGGGCTACATTTTTGGTTTGGTCCTCTTGGTTCGGCTGCAGCTTGCTTTGGTGGTTCCGCCTAGCCTTCTCCTTGAGTTTTGGGAGGGCTTGATTTTTCTGCTGTTCGTTTCTGTTTTTCTATTTCTCTTTTTTGCATAGTTTTTGTAGTTGCCTATGGACTACAATACTGTTGTTGTGAGCCATTGGAGATTGACTTTATTCTCTCTTTTGTTATATATCCTGCTATTTCTGTTAAAAAAAATTAAAAAATACCCTAAACACGTTTTCGCAACATTTTACAAATGTTGTTTTAATTTTATAATAGCAAAATATAAACGTTGTATAAGCCTAATTTACCACAAAAAAACAATGCTGTATAAAAAAGTGTTTGATTGCATTTTTATTTTGTTGTTAAATTTTTGCACCAATGACAGCATGCCATTATATAACATTTCGAATAATGTTGTTATAGCTTATTACAGCGTTTTTCGAATGCTGTGAAGAGTTGTTTCTGGTGTAGTGGAATTTTATGTAGTTATGCAACAGTGCAGTTTATATCTCCTAAACTAATGTAAAATTTTAGGCAGTCTACTAATTCTATTGACCTCCTTATTATTCAGTTATGCTTGTGCAATGTATCCAAATATATACAAAAATCCTAATCATATCAGATAGTCTTATATGCGTGTTTCAAATATCATTCATATGCAACAATCATTCGATAATCATCTATTATAACAATAATGGAAATAGAGTAAAATGCACACATACATCCATATGTTTATGCTTGGTTTCCTAGTTAGCCAATCCCTAACAGTGCCTAGTGTGTGTTATTCATCCATTGCACCCATTAGCAAACACTTGCAACCACTTGCGTACATCATACAGAACATGTTCTGGTAATATGTCTACAATCAAACCTATTATCCATAGCCTTACTCCTAAGATCCACCCTTCCCAAGGATATTTAGCAGAAAGATGTTAATCGAAGGGAAAAAACTTGTGATACTGTTAGAGGTTGTGCCCTAGAGGCAATCTGTTTGATGTGAATAATAATAATATTGTTGATTTTATTTTTATTCGGAATAAAAGATTCTGTTATGTTATTTTTACTGTGTAATATACATATTAACATAATAGAAGTACTTAGAATAATAATACAGAGTTATATAGCTTCACGTAAATGAATTGAACATGAGATTATATAATATATTAAGTATTATGATTCTTAAATGTCCCTAGTCGAGTTATATTGTTTATATATAGGACACCAATAAATCATTGAGACTAGTATGTTGATTGACTGATGATCATATCTCATTGATAATTAATATTCATGATATTAATGTCAATACATAAATACGTATTGGAGAATAACATATTGGGATGACCCAACATGAGAAAACTAAATGGAATATAATTAATAGTATCATAAGTTAATCTCATAGTAATAGTGATGCAATGGTCCTCATACCTGAAATCGTTATAATTTTATTCGAGGATATTTGTGTTTTTATATCTGTGGGCCTCACAATTGAGTGAGACTACGAAATGCATGGCCATGCTCAAATATTGATTTGTTTTATACTGTCTACTCATCGATCAAGATAAAAGGATTAAATTATAAAGAGGATGATATGTTCCATGCCTCAAGTTTATTCCTGGATATATTGGTTAAAAGGGTTAAATTACATTGAGACACTAATCACGAAAAAGGTTGTATCAAATCATTGATCTTATTATAACTTGGGTGACAACGATGTATTACTAGATGTCGCTCACTGTTTATAATTTAGATATTGTTTAAATTACTGCCAACGTTATGATAACCTATAGGGTCACACACAAGAGCGTTGAATAGGGTGAGAACCATTCTTAATAAAACGAAATCAAAAGTTGAATGTTTCTTCTATTTTAAAAATGGTGAACGGGTTAATAGACTTACCAAAATATCGTACTGTTATATTATAAAAAAAGGTTGATCCCTTTTTTTATTTCACTAAAAACAACATGAGATTCAGGAAACCTGAATTCCCAATCTCGGCTAGTACCAAGCTCACTCTCTCTCGGTTCCGTCTGAAGATCTCGAGATCACCGTTCGTGGACTCCGATAGAGACGCCCCTTCAAGCGTTTGTGTTTCATTCAACTCAGATCTATCATCATTCATATTCGCGATTTGGACAAGTAGCAGAATAGTACATGTTTTGATTCAATTTTGGATTCGAATATTAAACTAGGGTTGATAAAATTTATTGTTATCCGCTGCGTATCAATCGTTCAATTCCTTCATTGGTATCAGAGCCAGTTGTTTTCGGATTCAATTGTTGGGTTTAAACCATGTATTTGTTTCTGTATGCATATGAAAATTTGCAGTGTTATGAACACGAATGTAAATTTCAGTTGGAAATGTATAATTTGTAAATTAATATCGGATCAAAATTTGAATCTGTATAAAAGAATTATGTATTTGATATAGAAATTTAGAAATATATAAATCCACTATTGATTTCGTATTAATTTTGTTTTATATACTATACCCGTGCTCTATTGGATTCTATGAACTTTGTTTAGATTGTAAAATGATTGTATGATCTTATATGTTTGGATTTGCATAAGTAGTTGACTCCTAAATTTTGAACATGAGATTATATAATATAATAAGTATTATAATTCTTAAATATCCCTAGTCGAGTTTTTTTTGTCTATATATAGGACAACAATAAATCATTGAGACTAGTATGTTGATTGACTGATGATTATATCTCATTGATCATTAATCTTCATGATATTAATGTCAATACATAGTCAATACATAAATATGTATTGGAGAATAGCGTATTGGGCTGACCCAACATGAGAAAACTACATGGAATATAATCAATAGTATCATAAGTTAATCTCATAGTGACAATGATGTAATGGTCCTCATACCTGAAATCATTGTAATTTTATTTGAGGATATTTGTGTTTTGATATCATCAAAAGTTACTTTTAACCAAGTGGATGATAAAGGTGATTATTGGATACATCTCGAATCAAATGAAAATTATGAATGATCTAGATGGAATTTTACCTTACAACATATATATTTATATATATATATATATGTATGTATGTATATCCATGGGCCTCTCAATTGAGTAAGACTATGAAATGCATGGCCGTGCCCAAATATTGATTTGTTTTATATAGTCCAATCATCGATCAAGATAAAAGGATTAAATTATAAAGAAGATGATATGTTCCATGCCTCGAGTTTATTCCTGGATATATTAGTTAAAAGGATTAAATTACATTGAGACACTAATCACAAAAAAGGTTGTATCAAATCATTGATCTTATTATAACTTGGGTGACAGCGATGTATTACTAGATGTCGCTCACTGTTTATAATTTAGATACTGTTTAAATTATTGCCAACGTTATGATAACCTATAGGGTCACACATAAGAGCGTTGAATAGGGTGAGAACTATTCTTAGTAAAAGGAAATCAAAAGTTGAATGTTTGTTCTATTTTAAAATTTGTGAACGGGTTAATAGATTTACCAAAATATCGCATTGTTATATTATAAAAAAAAGACCGATCCCTTTTTTTATTTCACTAAAAACAACACGAGATTCAGGAAACCTAAATTCCCAATCTCGGCTAGTTTCAAGCTCACTCTCTCTCAATTCCATCTGACGATCTCGAGATCACCGTTCGTGGACTCCAATAGATACGCCCTTCAAGCGTTTGTGTTTCATTCAACTCAGATTTATCATTATTCAGATTCGCGATTTGGACAAGTAGCAGAACAGTACATGTTTTGATTCAATTTTGGATTCGAATATTAAACTAGGGTTGATAAAATTTATTGTTATCCACTGCGTATCGATCCTTCAATTCCTTCAATGGTATTAGAGCCAGATATTTTCGAATTCAATTGTTGGGTTTAAACTATGTATTTGGTTCTGTATGCATATGAAAATTTGCAGTGTTATGGACACGAATGTAAATTTTAGTTGGAAATGCGTAATTTGTAAATTTATATTGGATCAAAAGTTGGATCTATATAAAAGAATTCTATATTTGATATAGAAATTTAGAAATATATAAATCCATTGTTGATTTCGTATTAACTTTGTTTTATATATTATACCTGTGCTCTATTGGATTCTATGAGCTTTATTTAGATTGTAAACTGTTTGTATGATCTTATATGTTTGGATTTGTATAAGTAGTTGACTCCTAAATTTTGTAATCACTCTATTATAACTATTTTCTAAAACGATTTTTTTTTAATCGGCTGACTGATCCAAGTTATTGAACTTTGGATCTAAGTGTTTAAATTATAAATGACATTGGTTCATTAAATTTTGTGGCAGAGTGATTCAATATATCTATAAACATAGGTTGGTCTGTTAATAGAAGATCTGTGTATAAAACCCAATATATCCCAAATAATAAGCATTCTACTGACATGTATCAAAGTTGCAAAAGCCTACCTTATTTTTATAAACTGGCAATCTTCAGTGTTAAGTATTAGATGAATCTGTTGTATGTTTTGATATAATGACAATTAAGTGTTATATTTTGGTAGATTGGTCATTTGAATATCTTCTGTGTGGTATTAATATGTGATATTATATGATGTTGCAAATAAATATGCATATGTTTATACATATACTTAAGCAAGTATGACTTATGTTAATATATGTATATGTATATTGCATTCTGGACAGTGAACTTTTTTTTTGGATCTAAATATATTTGAAATTGTTATAGAATTCAGTTATGTATGTGTATGTATCATATATGTAGATATATGCATATACATAATATATATTATGGCATGACAGTCATGCTAGAAATGTATCTGCCCTTGAAATGAAGTAGCATAATCCTATTTTGTTTATATATGTCCAAGCTTTGCTGCTTCATATACTCAGATGCTAGCTGTGACATATATATACACACACACACACATCTGAAAAGCATGTTGTCGTTCCAGTATAACATGCCTGACACTATCTACTAGTTACTGGACATATAGGCTTTCATTTTGGAATTTGTACATTATTTTTCTTTATTATATGAAACTGCTAATGGATACACCAGTTTATGCATTCAATATATCATACCAATAATTGTTGATATGATGGGTTAAATTTATGATCTGTTTAATGTTATGTATAAATTACAATGCGTATGTGATATAATAGATATTGGATATAAGTAGAATTTTTTTTAACTGTCTTATGTGGTTATAAGCATGCACTTTATATATTCGGTTTTATTCTTCTAGTATCTCTGTGTTGAAAATATGTGATAATGTATAGATACGTGAGATGCAGGATTTTTCTTTTCACTGATGCAGTTTGTATATTAGTCTGTAACGGTACTTATGAATTCATCTCAGTACTGCATATGTATTGATTAAACCTACAAGTGCTATATGATACAAGTTTTTTTTATAAATATGAACAAGTCTGTATTAATATACATGCACCTATGTAAATTTATCATAGTTTTGATATATGATATCAAGTGGACTGTAATACTTGACGGGCCTTGGATGGCCTGTTTTATCTTATGAAGAATGGCCACAACATTTATTGTTTTATAAATAAATATTATATATGTGTTTTGGCTGTACCTAAATGAAATGAAATTTAGTTTTGAAATGTTCAAAGCAATATTTTTAATTCTCATCACTTATGCTATTTAACATATTAAATGCCCAAAAGTTTTAGTATCCTTTTAATTATGATTATGTGGAATTAAAGTTGTCAATAAAATAATTGTATTTTAATGATGTATAAAAAACTTAATTAGCCAATTCAAATTTAAATCACTTTTAAAACTATTGTTTATATTAAGTCATAGTGAGTCTTCCAATGGTACACTCATCAATGCCCAAAATCAATGGATGTAGGTAATGCCAAAGCATTGTGCATCCTTTTATTTTGATTATATGCGATGGAGTAAATGTTGTGCTCCAACGTATTATTAGGTCTGACTTAACTAGGTTGCATAATAGTTTTTATAGCCTTAGAGATAAAGAGCATGTATTATTCTATATTTGAGCAAATGAATAATTCAGTGAACAAAATGTTCATCATTCGATCCAAGAACTATATATACAATATAACTGACATAAGATGTCTACCTAAAAGGTTGTGTTTTGGGGATTAGCCAAAGCTAAGTCAAGGCATGATTAGATATGGATCTTAATCCACCAAAATATATGTATTAATATATATATATATATATGTATGTATTAATATATATATATATTAAAATAGAGGGATGTTGATTTGAGTGGGATCTTAATTATTTTATTTATACATTTATATTAATAATGCAATGATTGGTATTATTTTTTATTTTCAAAATTATTAATCACTATTATCTATTATCTTCTGTAGATACTAAATGGCAAGCAACACCAACAATTTATCACTAAGGTATGTTCTTGAAAAAGAAAAACTGAATGGAATTAATTTCCTTGACTAGCACCGATATTTGAGGATTGTACTTAAACAAGAAAGAAAGTTGTATGTACTTGATGGACCTATTCCAGAGGCACCGCCAAGTACCGCACGTCGTGTAGAGATTAATGCCCACAAGAAGCATCAAGGTGATGCTCTTGATGTCAGTTGTCTCATGCTTGCTGACTCCGGTGCTTCAGAAGCAACACGAGGTCACGGATGCTTATGAGATGATCGAGCACCTTAAGAAATTTTTTGAAGGACATGCTCGACAAGAAAGGTATGACACAAGCAAGGAACTGTATCATTGCAAAATGGGAGAAAAGGAACCTGTTGGTCCACACGTGCTGAAGATGATTGGATACATTGAGTATCTCGAAAAGTTAGGGATTCCGTTGACACCGGAAGCTCAAACTGATCTTGTTCTACAATCGTTAAACAATAAGTATTCTCAATTTGTCATGAATTATCTCATGAATTAGATTGAGAAACCCATGACTGAGTTATTAAGAATGTTGAGAACTGCTGAAAATAACATGAATAAAGCAAAACCTGCTACCGTAATGATGGTACAAAAGGAGACTGCTAAAGCTAAGGGCAAAGGCAAGAATAAGCAGCTTAAGAAGACTGCTAATAAGTCCAATTTCAAAAAGGCATCAAAGCCTAAAGGAGGGGTTCCTAAAAGTGTGATTGTCACTACTGTGGAAAGTCGGGTCATTGGAAACCCAATTGTCATGTTTATTTAGAAGATCTGAAGAAGAAGAAGAAGGGAAGTTTGACTTCTCCCAATTAAGGTATAAATGTTATATATGTCAATTTATCTACTTCTACATCTTGGGTATTAGATACTGGATGTGGATCACATATTTGTGTCAATTTGCAGGAAATGATCAAGAGTAGGAATTCGGCATAAGGAGAAGTGGACTTACGAGTAGGAAATGGAGCAAGTGTTGTCGCATTAGACATAGGAAGTTGCCACTTATCCTTACCTACTGGATTAGTTTTAGAATTAGAGAATTGTTATTTCGTGCCTTCCATTAGAACAAATATTATTTCTGTATCTTGTTCATATAAGCTTGCATTTTCATTTATAATAAAAGAAGTTGTTGTTCATTTTATTTAAATGAGATATTTTATGGAAATGCACAGTTAGTTAATGGTCTCTATATTCTTAAATTTGATGTGCTAGTTTATAACATTAATACCAAAAGGATTAAATCTAATGATTTAAATCCAACATACCTTTGACATTGTCGTTTAAGCCATAAATGAGAAACGCATATCAAAACTCCATAAAGATGGAATTTTGAATCATATGAAGAATGCAAATCTTGTTTATTAGGCAAGATGACCAAATCTCCTTTCACCGGACGCAGTGAATAGGCTAATAATGTATTGGCCCTTATACATAGTGATGTATGTGGATCAATCAGTACATTAGCTAGAGGTGGGTTTTATTACTTCATCACATTTACTAATGATTTTGGTAGATATGGATATGTGTATCTTATGAAACATAAATCAGAATACTTCAAAAAATTCAAAGAATTCAAGAATGAAGTTCAAAACCAACTTGGTAAGAATATAAAAACTCTTCGAACAGATCGAGGTGGAGAATATTTAAGCGAAGAATTTAATGACTATCCGAAAGAGTGTGGAATTATATCACAACTCACTCCACTAGGAACACCACAATGGAATGGTGTATCCGAAAGGAGAAATCACACCTTATTAGATATGGTACGATCAATGATGAGTCATACAGATCTTCCAATAATTTTTGGGGATATGCCCTTAAAACAGCTGCATTCATACTTAATCGAGTTCCCACTAAAATGGTTCTAAAGACACCATATCAGATATGGACTCAAAAATGTCCCACTATCTATTTTATGAAGATTTGGGGATGTGAGGCTTTTGTTAAGTGTCCTACCTCTGATAACCTCGGAACCAAATCAGATAAGTATTATTTTGTGGGGTATCCAAAGGAAACAAAAATATATTTGTTCTGCAAACCTTCAGAGCATAAATTATTTATTGCTCGAACTAGTATTTCTATGGAAAGAGATCTAGTCTCTAAAAGTACCAATGGAAATAAAGTAGAACTCGAAGAAATTCAAGAAGCACAAGATATTATTGAACTAGAAAACTTGAAAAAATTACATAAAACGTTCATAAATTTGGTAGAATACGTCATGAACCTGATAGATATTTTGGATATCTAATAACTCAAATAGGAGACGTAATGCTCATAGATCAAGATGGGCCCACATCTTATCGAGAGGCCACGAATGGACCAGAATCTGAGAAATGGCTTGAAGCCATGAAATCTGAAATGGACTCCATCTACACCAACCAATTATGGACTTTGGTTGATCCACCTGATGGCGTAAAACCAATCTGGTGTAAGTGGGTTTTCAAGAAGAAAACTGGCATGGATGGTAAAGTACAAACCTATAAAGGCCGATTGGTGGCAAAAGGTTTCAAACAAGTTCGAGGAGTTGACAATGATGAAACCTTCTCCGCAGTGGTAATGGTTAAGTCCATTATGATTATGCTTGCAATTGCAACCTTTTACGATTACGAAATGTGGTAGATGGATGTCAAAACCGCATTCCTTAATGGGAATCTTATCGAGGATGTGTACATGACACAACCTGAAGGTTTTATCAATCCGAAGGATCCTAGAAAAGAATGTAAACTGCAATGATCCATATATGGATTGAATCAAGCATCTCAAAGTTGAAATCTTTGTTTTGATGAAGCAGTCAAAGAGTTTGTCTTCATCAAGAACGAAGATGAACCCTGTGTATACAAGAAAATTAGGGGGAGTAACATTATATTCCTAGTATTATATGTGGATGACATCTTACTTATAGGGAATGATGTTAGTTCATTACAAGCGGTGAAGACATGATTGGTGAAAAGTTTCTCAATGAAAGACTTAGGAGAGGAAACCTATATTTTAGGTATTAAGATCTATAGAGATAGATCAAGAAAGTTGATAGGCCTAAGTCAGAGTACATAGATTGGTTAAGTGCTGAAAAGATTTGGCATGCAAGAGGCTAAGAAAGGATACATACCCATGTCTCATGGTATATCACTCTCTAAGTCCCAATGTCTTCAATCATCAGATGATAAGGAACGCATGAAAATGGTCCCTTATGCTTTGCCAATTGGATCAATCATGTATGCAATGTTGTGTACTCGTCCAGATGTCTCCTACACTCTAAGTATGACAAGTAGATTCCAATCTGATCCAGGTGAAAGTCACCAGACAGCAGTCAAGAACATTCTTAAGTACTTGAAAAGGATTAAAGACTCAATCTTCATATATAGTGGCGAAGAGGAATTAATGGTAAAAGGTTACACAAACGCTAGTCTCCAAACTGATAAAAATGACTACAAGTCACAGTCTGGTTATGTGTTTTTCCTGAATGGTGATGTTATTAGCTGGAAAAGTTCAAAGCAAGACACAGTCGCTGCTTCGACTATGGAGACTGAATACGTTGCTGCTTCTGAAGCTGCTAAGGAAGCTGTTTGGATTAAGAAATTCATCACTGAACTTTCTGTTGTTTTATCCATTGTTGATCCAATATATCTTTATTGTGACAACAATGTGGTCGTTGCTCAGGCTAAGGAACCTAGATCACATCAACGATCCAAACACATACTTCGGCGATACCATCTCATCTGTGAAATTGTTGACAGAGGAAATATACATATCCGTAGAGTCTCAATGGATAATAATGTTACAAACCCACTGATTAAAGCTTTGTTGCAACAGAAGAATGATAGTCACACTAGTTTCATGGGTATTCGATACATGAGTGATTGGCTCTAGTGCAAGTGGGAGATTGCCAGAGTTTGTGCCCTAGAGGCAATTTGTTTGATGTGAATAATAATAATAATAATAATAATAATAATGTTGGTATTATTTTTATTTGGAATAAAAGATCTTTTTATGTTATATTTACTACGTAATATAAATATTAACATAATATAAGTCCTTAGAATAATAATACATAGTTATATAGTTTCAAGTAAATGACTTAAACATAAGATTATATAATATATTAAGTATTATAATTCATAAATGTCCCTAGTCGAGTTTTATTGTTTATATATAGGACAACAATAAATCATTCAGACTAGTATGTTGATTGATTAATGCTCATATCTCATTGATCATTAATATTCGTGATATTAATGTCAATACATAAATATGTATTGGAGAATAACGTATGGGCTGACCATACATGAGAAAACTATATGGAATATAATTAACAGTATCATAAGTTATTCTCATAGTGACAGTGATGTATGGTCCTCAGACCTGAAATCATTATAATTTTATTCAAGGATATTTGTGTTTTGATATCATCGAAAGTTATCTTTAACCGAGTGGACGATAAAGGTGATTATTGGATACATCTCGAATTGAATGAAAATTATGAATGATCTAAATGGAATTTTACCCTACAATATATATGTATGTGTAAAGACATCCATGGGCCTCTTGATTGAGACTATAAAATGCATGGTCGTGCTTAAATATTGATTTGTTTTATATAGTCTACTCATCGATCAAAATAAAAAGATTAAATTATAAAGAGGATGATACGTTCCATGCCTCAAGTTTAATCCTGGATATATTGGTTAAAAGGATCAAATTACATTAAGGCAATAATCATAGAAAAGGTTGTATCAAATCATTGATCTTATTATAACTTGGGTAACAACGATGTATTACTAGATGTCGCTCATTGTTTATAATTTAAATATTGTTTAAATTATTGCCAACGTTAAGATAACCTATAGAGTCACACATACGAGCGTTGAATAGGGTGATAACCATTCTTAATAAAAGGAAATCAAAAGTTGAATGTTTCTTCTATTTTAAAAATGGTGAACGGGTTAACAGGCTTACCAAAATCTCGCATTGTTACATTATAAAAGAAAGGCTCGATCCTTTTTTTATTTCATTAAAAACAACATGAGATTCAGGAAACCCTAAATTCCTTATCTCGGCTAGTACCAAGCTCGCCCTCGATTATGTCTGACGATCTCGAGTTCACCGTTCGTGGACTCTGATAGAGACGCCCTTCAAGCGTTTGTGTTTGATTCAACTCAGATCTATCATCGTTCAGATTCACGATTTAGAAAAGTAGCAGGAAAATACAGGTTTTGATTCAATTTTGGATTCGAATATTAAACTAGGGTTGATAAAATTTATTGTTATCCGCGTATCGATCCTTCAAATCCTTCAGATATAATATCCAAAGAATGTTTTCAAAAGAACATGGGTAAGAAACTTGAATTTTTCTAAGGTATCCAAGTTGTTATAACTAGAAGTTTTCCCTATGAAACGAAAGATCTTATACTTGAATTTATCAATGACTTATCCCTTGTTGACTCACAAGAGACTCATAGCTTTTCTCCAAACTGCCAAGCTGAATGGTTTCTCTTATAACTGCTGGGTCATTTTGTCACTAAAGAGCTTTTCCGTTTAAACCACCCTAAATACTTTAGGAAGAAATCTTAGTTTTTGCCTGTTTCCTCTTTCTCTTAAACTAGTTTAATATTGCAAAGTCATTGCCACAACTAGATTTTAAAATTCTAGAGCCTACTCTTCCTTCCAAGTGGAGTCACTTCTACTAGATCCATATTCCATATTCAAGCCTTTACCTTTACGGTCTTGTATTCCTCTCTTTGTTCCACTTATATTGACCAATACCATAAGGATGTGCTTCCTTTTTTTTTTTGAACTTTATATATATGTGTATATATGTATATGTATATTTAAAAATTGATTCAAATCTTATTTGAAAAATCTCATTAAGAAGCCTTATTATTCATAGAGTAAATAATCATTTTCTTTTCAAATATATAGTTATTTTCATGAAATTCCCAAAAATACAAGTTTCATACCAAAACATACCAGCTTTTGAAAATTCTGTTTCCGAAACCACACACACATACATTTGTAGGGTTTAGACTCAAAGTGGACCTACAGATTTTGTTCTTCCTCCAAATATTCTTCTTCAAAAAAAATCTTGAAACACAATTATTCACCTTGTCATTAATCTGTTTGAATTCTTTGCACCCTTTCATATAAACATTTAACTGCTTATCTACTACCCAAACTTAATTTTTACTTCAATTTGGTGGTCATATAAAGATCTATTATATCAGTCTGATTCTTATAATTAAGTTTCAACTTATCCTTGCAAGTTACTTTTCTTCAAATGGAAATTCTGGGATCCTTGCCTCTTGGTCAAATGACATAACCTTAATGGACACCAAACTCTCGACAAGTGAGCTTAACTAATGGTGAACTTCATCCTTAGAACCTATCAAAATTTTAAGGCATACTTCTGAGTTAAATCTTTTTAAGGTCTAATTGCTATTCTTAGACTTAGTCTTTGTTCTTCCTTGTTCTTAGAGATCCTACCAAAAAACATTTTCCCTACAAGCTACATGTAGTCCCAATGCTTCTATCCTAAGAGTTCTTATACCAAAAGCCAAGAATTTAACGTTAACCAAATTCTTACGTTTACACTAAGCACAAGAAAAACCGAAAATTTTCAAACACTCAAACTTGATTAATCTTTATTGTCTTGAGTTCCAATTTTTTGCAGGGACAACAAATAAATAATCTATGGCCACTGAAGTTTCAAACCTTTCTCATAATAAGTAACACCCTCATGACCTATCATAAAATCCGATGGTATCTATTCTAACGTAACTTCTCTCATGGGTCCGCTTACTAATGTATTAATAAGAAATCTTTAAAAATAGTTTCCTAATTTGTGTCCACAAAAACTAAACTCTTTTCGGTGGGGTAAGTCAAGAAAATTTGTGTCGTGGTAAAACTTTCAATAACTTTCCCATAATAATCCACTAATCCAAGGAAATTCCTTACTTTCCAAAAGTGAACTTTATAGAACTTGTCTTGGGTTCATGTGCTTATAAGGTACTAAATTTCTTATCTAAATACAAAATTTATCCCTTTTTATCCTTTAGTCAGACCAACATGTCATCTACACAGACCCTTATCGCTTACTCCAAAACCTCACCAAACGCCCTATCCCACAAGTCAGTCATTAGACCTAGGCACAAGCTAGTCTAAAAGGTATGGAAACTTCTCTTAAAAATCTATTGGATGTTCTATGAATAACTTTTCTCTATCCTTTCCACTGCCATAAACTTTGTGGCAATCACTAGAAAAGAAATCTTGCCATGGGAAGGTCTGACTCGCTCTAAATAACCAAAAGATCATCCACATGAAGAGAAGAGTAATGGTTCTACCAAAACAATTTACTTACAATCACTACCAAACCAAAAGAACTATCTATCTTAGTAGCAAAGACGAGTGATGCCTCTCATCCAAGAATGCTTACTCATACAAATCTTTTTCAAAATTTCCTTAACTTGTTTTTCCAAAATCTTTCTACTGCGACAGAAGTCTAGTGACTCCTTCAAAATACATGTGGAAAGCTCCTATCACAGGTTCCAAACTCAACCTACCAAAGATAGCTCTAAGGAGAAAATTAATTCATTTCTAATAGTTCTACTAATGTGCAAATAATCAACTAGTTCTATTAATGCACACTCGCGGATTTACTATAGCTACAAAGGACAACTACATTAGGCCTACAATACATATTCCCAACATAGCATGTCTCATATCAGCGTGGCTATAGCTCCACGCAGCCCAACCAATGAATCAAAGATAATAGAATGAAATACTCCTAAATGAGATAAAATAGGAGAACTAGAAAGAACAAGAGATAAGTAACACCCCACTCACAAATCTTTACCCATTTCCATTACTCGATCCTTTTGGATCAACACCTTCCTTATAACGCTCTTGGCATATTTCCAACATCAACTGATTACTTTTGAAACCTAAAAATGTCTTCTTGAATCCTTATGGTAATGTTTTTAAGTCATCTCGCAATCCTTGGCCTCAAATGTTGCCTTATCCATAATAGGTCGTACTTAATATTTGTCAAGTGGCAAGTTTATCTCTGAACTCTGGTTTTACAAAATACTCACAAATTATGAATTAAACAAGTTTATCCACTAATAGAAACTCCAACCAATAAAAATTTAACATACGTAGGTAAGCTTAGATAGGTTGTTCTGTAGATAACTCAACGAAGAAAGGAGAGAATAAGACAAGGAAGTGAGATGGACTTGAAGGGAATTTGTAAAAAAATTATTTCAAAAATACTTTTGTTTTGAAAATCTACTTTCTTTTGAAAAAAAAAATTCTTTCAAAAATAAATGTATAGAAATCCTATAACCTTAGGCTCTGATACCAAATGAAACACCATGCACCCCGTATTATTCTCAATTAAGGTCATACGAAAGCATGTAGAGCGTTGTAGATATAAAGAAACAAATCACAGAAACTATAAGACATCAAATAAAAAACAACTAAAATAATTGTTTTTAATAACCTTTTATTACAAAATAATACTTTACACAAGATAAGTTTAATACAAAATACGTGTCTCACAAAATCTTAGTTAAAAATAGAGTATACAAATAAACTATTCCCCTCTCAAGTACAAATTCAAACTTACAAATAAGTTGTCACCAAATAGAAATAAATTAAGCATTATTCTTCCAAAGTTGCTAATACCAATCAATTCTCCACCATATGCCTACTGAGGGAAAGAAAAATGAAGAAAGATGAGAGAGTTAGACACATTTCATGATGAATTATGGAATCACTAGCATGATTGATTAATAAAGGAAGTTAGACTGAATAATCTGGTAGGTTAAGTGTTTATGCACAATTATGAAGGTGAACATATTGGAATAATATATAAAAATATATAGTTGAGTTGTATGAGTATAGGCTTGTTCAGTTTTTTATCCGACTTAACTAGTCATTTGATTGTTTCACTTTCTTAATTAACCAAACGATATAAACATGATTAGAATATATTCATAATTCTACCCATCGACCAGCTACTAATCTACCATCTTACATGGTAGCTTATGCCACTATGAGCCGCGGGATTTATCTGACCTGACCCATCACTAAAGACTTAACAAATCGCTATTGGTCATAGTAATAACATATTTTCCATCGTCGATGCACCTGCATGCTCATTGCACAGCTGGGATGCAACAACGTACAACCCTGTCTCTATTGATCCCTTATTTACACCAATCAGCATAAGCGTGCCTAGTCTCCACCATCATCCATCGTTTGTGAGACCATCAGTGACAAACCTGAAAGGAAACGTTGTCGGTATGGGTCCTAGCAAACAAACGTAGTAATTTTGCACCCCTTTCTAAATTCCCTATGATCGAGGGTTTTCTCTTTGGCCACTTATTTTCCACAATCAGCCTCATGCTGCCGGAATGGACCAACACTAATATATGCTTATTAACATAGGTCGCTTATTTTCCTGAATAAGCCTATTGCTATTGGAACGGACCATAACCAGTTTATATATGTCAACTTAACCTCTGTTTTAAGTTTATGTTAATAATAAGTATTTCCATCATTTCATTTCATTAAAACCTTCATGTTATAGTTATATTTGCAATTATGTCCAATCTGTCAATTATGATTTCCATGTGTGTCTGTACAAAGTATCATAATATTACTTTTTAAATATGTTCAGTCTTATAACCTGTGTCATAATTAAATAGAAAATCTTACTTAAATTTACCCATTTCAGTCCAATCCCTTTTTAAATTAGAGTTCCATATTTTATGTTCATTATCTGTAAATTTAGCCTCAATTCTTACTCTACATTTGTACAATTTTACTTTGATCTAATTTTCCATGTACACAAAATAAAAGAATTATAATTAGTCGTATTGTTAAATCATTCACTTTAAATCAGTCGTCGATATGTTATTATTTGCAGGTTAGAGTGCGTTTTGAACATAATTAAAAATAGACATAAAAACTGTGAAATTATTATCAGATGCAAAAGAGGGAATAAGACTGTGAAGATATCTTACAATATTTAAATATAAATTAAATAAAACTATAAGAAAAAGGCTAAAAAAACTATAGAAATATTTTACAGAAAGAAACTTACAAAAAATTATTAACTTATAGAAAATAAAAAAACTACATAAACTGTACAACTAATAGAGACCTTATTTTCCCTAAATTATCAAAAGTTTGAATAACTACAAAACTCATCGTGGTCCAAAGCATACCTTCGTGGATTCTGTAGATCCCGTTTCCCAAAAAGGAATGTATATGTATGTGTGAATATATGTATATATATAAATATTTATTTTAATAAATCTTTTTCCCAAAAAATTTAGGTTGCGTCCACCTTAAAATGTGAGAAACCAACAGGAAGAGACTTGTATTGTGAGGAATGAGTGTGGTCTATAGGTATATTTATTGGTTAGGCTAGGGATCTTAGGCCGTTGGATTTATTGATTAAATCTAGGTCATTTACATCAAACGACCAATAAAAACAAGATACGTCAGCAAATATTTAAGAAAAAACTAATCAAAAGAAGCCAACTCAGCAACGTTACGTGGAAAAATAACATTCGGCTTGCTACCTCGTGCCTGGGCATGATTTGCGCCCCATCAATAGGGTGGATTGACCAATATATCGCCTGGGTCGACCCATAGATCAACTTGGTTATGGGTTGGGTCAACCCGACCCTTATATATTTTTTAAAGTTTAATTCTAATTTTGTTTCTGTTATCTCTCTTACGCAAACTCGGATTTTAACAAATTATATATGAAAATGACATAGAAAATCATAATGGGCGCAACGGAAAATGATCCATAGTCAAATTTAGTCGTTTGCAGAAATTTTCTTTTTAGCTTCTCTTATAATCTAAAAATTAAACTTATAACTTGTCTATTTTATCAATTTTCATGTTAGCTTAAATTTTATATGTAAATTGATCAAAAAATTGCCATGGATATAATGGTGCAAGTCCCGTAGCCAAGTCTTCACAACCTCACAACTTATTATTTTATTTATTAACTTTTTAATTTATTATCGTGTCTTAAAAATTCAGGTTGTTACATTGAGGGCTCTGGATTGAGAATTCTTGACAGCCATAGGTAAATACCTAAACCTCGTCGAGTAAAGAGGTTGATTACTTCTTTTCATCCAGTCTTGCAAGATGAGTCGTCGGCTCCCGTACGTGCTCATGCACTTGAGTCGCGCATGTCACCAAGTCGAGTCAGAATTGTCTCGTGTGTCTTTGCACAGTTATTTCATTACCTTCCTTCCTCTTTTTTAAGGGGACTGGGTTGGTGTCTGACTCAGGACCATAATATTGGTGTTGACTTGGGTGGTCCTGTCAATTGGGTGGTGGGAAACATATAGTCTTCCTTTTTACACTATAAGAAGCGGGCCCATACTCCATTCTACTTCCACATTCCCACTTCTTCTTCATTTATACTTATCAAACCCAATAATGCACTGTTATCAAAATCAAACTTTACGATCACATCACCACTCCAAACTCCACCACACCGTTGATTCAAACATCACCAGTTATCACTCCAGCCCCAATTTGCAAGGTAGGTTTATACCTATCGACTGTTTATTTATGTGTAAAGATCCATGATCATATCTTTCGAGACCAACCGCGATAGAGATGGATGTTGGGTAGAGGTGATGTAGTGGAGAAGTGTAGCTTTAAAGTCAAGGCATGGAGGTAGGAAGGAGGAGTAGAAATGTAGCGAGGTAATTTGTAGTAGAGTCGACAAATGGAGGAGATCGATTGGGCATGAATCGGACTTAAGGAGAAGAGGATGGAGAAGCGAGGAGTGGAACTTTGGATGAGAAGATAGGAAAACATGTAGCGAGTAGGGGAGATGATCCTGGTCGGTTGATTTTGGTCAACAAGGTTCCTGGCCAATCCTAATTAGCTAATTGTGTTTGGGATCGGATGAGCACTACACATCATATCACTTACCCACCGTGTGATGCCTGAGTTTTGACATAAGTCTACTTTGGTTTGCAGGGTCAATTCCTAAGGTGACAACCCACCAAAATACTTTTCTTGTTTGAGCGATATCCTTAGGAAGATCATGAGAGAGAGGGAGAGAGAGAGGAGAGGGATAGGCGTCACTGGGATTACATCCAAGCTCTCGTTCTCCGATCCGTCGAGACTCCGATAGGGCTCCGAACTACTAAGGCAAGTTTCATAGCAATGAGAAATTACCAGTTAAAACCCCAATCCCCCTAAAGAACCAAAAGAGTGTACATCAACCAAAAAAGACCACAGAGCCAAAGGAGAAGGCGGTTGGTGTCTCGAGAAAACACAAGTAAAAAGCCCTTGAAGTTGCTGAGTCCAAAGTGCTAAAGCCTACAATCCAACAACACAAAAAATAACTTGAAACCTAATTCTGTAATTCTACTTCTCGAAGATGCCCTTCCTATCCCGAATCCATCCTATTTCCCGTAATCTTGACCACCAACTCAAGCCAAAACTAAAGGAGTTGTGTGAATAGTACCATTAAATGGTTAGAATTACCAATAAGCTTTTTGAGATTATTAGGTCATTAGAGCTTTACATCGGAAATATGAAACAAGTGTGGGATTGTAACAAGAATGCTTTGGTAGCTCAAAACAAAGAGCTCGTAGAATGTAAGGCCAATTTCACAGTGGTTCAGAAAAGTCAAAGTCGGCTTAAGACGAGCTCGTAACGGCTTGGGTACGGTTTCTGTCTGAACTCGACACCTAGTCCTTCAAAGCCTAATATATTGAGGATGAGTTGAATGTGGTGCTCAGAAAAAAGTTGAATTGGGAATCAGCAATGAAGCTTTGAAAATAGAAAGATATTCCTTTGCAAAGGAAGTTGAGGAATTGAAAGCTAAGCTTGCTAAAGCCGAGTTAGGCAAGAAAAAAGATGAATGAATCGCATAGGCAACTCTGGAGTTCGTTTCCAACTTGAAAATTCAGTATGATATGGATTTAAAAGAGTTTAAGGAGAAGTTGGAAGAGGAAAAGATGGTAGAAAAAGAGTTCAATCCCCTCTACCAAGCTTTTATGCCTAGTTTATCAGATATCGGGATTTGTCATAGGTCTAAGACTATCCCCAAACTCTCACAGACACATGAAATTACTTTTTGGAGGAAGAGTGGAGCGCCTCCTTGGATGGATCAGTTAAGAGAAGGATTTGATGAGGAGGTATCTGAGAGATAATGGCTCGAAATATTGGAGGCGGGTAAGCAACTATTGAAGAAGGAGAAGGATGTCGAGCGACTCTGGATGAAAGACTCCTACAAGGTCAAAGCCAGAGTTCTAAAGCTATTGAGAGTACAATCCATACGATCCGGCTCCTACAAGGTCGAATCCTTTGACTTCCATTCCTTAAGTTGATACCTCTGGACTCAGTGGCAGCGACTCCTCTAAAGGTATCTCTTTGTTTTCTCCACAGTTTGAAAAAAAAATCCTTACACATTTCAATGAGCTATGGAGGTGCAACTCGAGACAGCCATAGTTCAATGGAGACTAACTGTGTTGCTTTTCCTCATCTTCGACCGGTAAGTCGAAATAACCACAGATCCCAAGTGCCCCATGTCGATGCTCGAAAAGATGGGAAGACAATTGATGTCTTTAAATAATTTGATGGCAAAGGTCATAATTGAGTGTGAGAATTTGTATTTTATTAGAGAGAAGAAGGAAAGACCGGGAAGTTGAGTATGGAGGAGTTGGTGAAGCAGTAATAACAACAAATCTCCGTTAAGTTGAAGCCCGAGATAGCCGCGTCAGACCCTAGATAAGTGATCTCTCCTTCCACAATTGGTAGCAAACAATCAATGAGTATCCCGTCGGATGTTACTGCTAGGGAAGTTAAGTCATCCGAGGGTAAACGTGAAAAGAAAGGCAAGTCAGGGGAAGAGAAGCTTGGGAAAGAAGTTGACAAGTCTGGCGACGATAAGACCTCCAAACGCAAGCTTTTTTAGAAGTCAAACATAGGAAAGTAAAAAAATGGCGACAAGAACGAATGAATGTTTCCCGCATCTAGATTTTTTCTTGGTTGAGATTTGCGCGAGCATGGCCCTCGCCTTTTGTGTCGTGACTTATATTTACTCTTCACATGTGAATAAGGTATTTTTTTTTGTTTTTAGGTCATTGAGCACTTTTGGTTTCCATTCAACGTACTCATGAATATATAGACTAAACTTAACCCGTAAGCGATCTAACTTAGGGTAACTGGCACTTTGGAGGTATTCCTGTGTATTGCCATTAATTAACTTTAAGTCACACACCATCTCTAAGGCGTACTCGAAGTTAATTCTTAAGTCAAATTTATCATGTTTGTACTCATACCTATTGACTCGGTAAAGCCATGTCGATGGGCGTTGGGATTTCTCCCTTTATCCTCTCCAATGAGAATTCAGGTTAGTGTTATTAGACGCTAAGTCCTCGTTCTTTATTATCTTCTCTCGTTATTAAGGTTTGATTTACAGGTTAAGTGGTCTTAAGTCTTGGTGTCCTATTCACACTTACCTATTAGTTTATTCTCCTTCTCAAGTCATCTATACTTAGAGTTGGTTATACGAATGGTCATATCACATTATCTTTAGCGTTGTTCCTCTACCTTTAGTCTCAGGTGAAGATCAACACTCGAATGGTTGGGTCACGCTAAAGTTTAGCCAAATCTTTCTCGCTAAGTCGTGGGACCGAGTCTATGAACTCTTTGGGATAACCAATTAGTATACAGCTATTCCCAAATTCTATGTTCCTCGATCATCGAATCGTAAGAGGGGAAACATTAGTGGGTGTCATTCACATCCTTCGCATGGGCCATGGTGTTAGCTGGGCGGATCACAACATTTATCCATACAATTATATTAAGTCATAGAGAATTGGATAAGACTAAGAGTTTATATTGATGGTAAAAAAGGGAATCAACAAGTGGTTCTTTATTACATTATCTGAAATCATTGCTATTTACAAGATTAACTAGAAATAAAAGCTAAGTGAAATCCTGGAGATGCTTGATATTCCATGTTCTTGGTAGTAGGTCCTCATCAGCAGCCATTAACCTAAAAGCTCCATTTTTAAGTTTTTGTTAAATGATAGGAGCTTCTCACTAGGATGAGGTCACCAAGTTCGAAGGTTCTGGGTCGAACCTTCTTGTTGTTATACTGGGAGACTCGGTGTCAATACGTGTCATCTTGTGAGTCGGCCTCCTCTCTCTTTTCTCAATTATATCAAGGGGCTCCAAAAGGTGCTCTTTATTAGTCAAAGGTTCATAATAAATAGTTAGATAACGTCGGATTTTGAGTTCAACTAGAATGACGTCTTTGAAGCCATAACTTGTGGTTCGTTCGATATGCCCAATGGACTAATGATAGCTCATCGACCCACCTACCTCTAGACTTTTCTAGTCACTTTTTAATTATATTGTTCACGGCTTCAACCTGTACATTTGATTGCATGTGGACCACTGTTGTGTATCGCTTCTCGATACGATAACGTCGACAAAAACCCTTGAACTCCAAGCTATCAAATTGGGTCCCATTATATCACGGAAAGTCCAAAGGACAAATAATGTTTCAGACAACAAAGTTAACCAACCGTTTCATTAAGATTGTGGTCAGTGGTTCAGCTTCAACATATTTAGTAAAATAGCCTACTGCCACAATTGCATACTTCGCTCCACCTTTGGAAATTTGGAGATTACCGATGATATCCATTCCTCAGACTCCAATGGACGTGGAATAACCATTTTGGTGAGTTGGGTAAGTAGAGCTCTAGGAATCTTGACAAACCTTTAGCATTTGTCGCAGCATCACGAATAATCAGCTGCACATCGATTAACAGTAGGTCAAAAATAGTCGTACTGAAGTATCTTCTTAGCCAAAGTTTTCCCTTTAGTATGGTCGCCATACTCACCTTCGTGCACTTCTCACAGTACACGCTTAACATCATTGCGGGCTACATACCAAAGTAAAGGGATGGAGAATCCTTTACTACATATCGTGTCTCCCTGAATGATTCATCTCGTCACTTGATGCAGAAGGGCACACTTTTCACTTTTCCTTTTGGGCAGGGCTCCACGTAACATGAAGTTTTCTATAGGAGTCATCTAGGATTCCCATTCAAGCTTAATGGTTAACATCCAATCAAGTTCCATTTGATCTACGCCTGGGGTGCTCAAAGTTCTGATTGGAACCAACCCCATTTGCTTTGAGTTATCTAAGCTAGCCAACTTGGCCAATGAATTGGCCATCGTGTTTCGGTCATGAGGAATATGTGAAATGCAATAATATTCTAATCTGGCTAGCAGTCCATGTATTCAATTAATACAGGGAGCAAGTCATGCCCCTTTGCCTGGAATCCTTCCGAGCCTAGCTTAAAACGATCTAGGAATCACAACAAATTTGGATCTTTGAACTCCTTAGCAAGTTTAAGCCTGTCAATCAGGGCTTCATACTCGGCTTCTTTATTGATCGTCAGGAAATCCTAATTCAAGGCATAGTAAGTCGATCACTCCTCAGGAGTTACCCAAAAAGATCCAGTGCTCGAACATCGATGATTATGAGATTCATTTGTGAATAACTTCCACCGAGCAGTTGATTGTCAATGTCTTATGCAAGATAATCTAGAGCCATGAATTCGGGGATGAAGTCTGCGAGAGCTTCTCCCTGGATGGCCTTTCGAGGAATGTAAGCAATATTGAACATAATAAATTTGATATTCCACTTGAGCAACCTACCAAACGCCATAGGTCATTGAAGTACCAATCGTAGCGGTTGATTGGGGTAAACCTTGATAGGATCAAAAGGCAATAAGCTAACATTTTGATCTTCAAGTAAATCCTCTCATCCCCTATCAGCCTTTTACTTGCACAGTCTGCTAGTCGCTAGATCTGATTGTCCTCATATACAATTGCCGAAATGATGGCATGCAAGGACACTGCTAAATAGACGAATAAGTCTTCTTGATCCACTGATTTTGATAGTATGAGAGGTCTCTCTAGATGGACCAATAAGTTCTGAAATGCCCAACATAATCTGGAGTCCAAGCAAAGTTGTGTTTTCCATTCTTTATCAAATAAAAGAAAAGGATGCGTTTATCAATTTCTCTAGAAATGAAACAGCTTAGAGCGGCTACATTCCCATTCAGGCTTTGCACGTCTTTTATCTTAGTGGGTTCGTGAATTTCTGATTGGCTTCAATATGTTTGGGATTGATATCAACACCCCGAGAATGGACTATGAAACCCAAGAATTTTCCCGATGCAATACTGAACTAGCATTTCAGGAAATTGAGTTTCACGCCATATTTCCAGAGAACACTAAACATCTCCGTTAAGCCATCAATATGATTGACCAATAGTTGTGACTTTACGAGAATGTCATCCACGTTTCACGTAAACCTCCATCGACCTCCCAATATATTCCTTAAACATGTGGTTGACCAACCGCTTATATGTTGCTCTAGAGTTTTTCAAACCAAATGACATGACTATGTAATAGTACAGTCTGAGATCGATAATGAAACTCATATGTTCCTCGTCGGGTACATGCATTGGTATCAGTTGTATCTGGAGTGTACATACATAAATGACTCTAGAGTTTTTCAAACCAAATGACATTACCATGTAATAGTACAGTACGAGATCGATAATGAAACTCATATGTTCCTCGTCGGGTACAAGCATTGGTATCAGTTGTATCTGGGGTATACATCCACAAATGAGAGTAGCTCATGTCCAGCTGTTAAATCCACAAGTTTATCAGTTCTCATAACTCAGAAACTTTCCTTAGGTCATGCTTTATTTAGATCAGAAAATTGATGCACGTTTGCCACTTCCCATTAAATTTCTTTACGAGGACGGGATTCGATACCAGTCGGGATATAGCGAATCTCAAATGATACTGTTACTCTTAAGCTTCTTTGTTAAAAAGAGCAATTTCTTCCAAACCGCTGAATCAAATCCTTAATGTGACCACTTCCAATTAAATGAGTTAGGACATCTAATTACATCTTTAACAAAATTTATGGATAAAACGGTAAATCATAGGGGTAAAATGGGCATAAGAAATCCGGTAAAAATTATGGACATGTATCGCATCCCCATGAACAACATATTAAAATATTAGAATGGTATGACTACTAGGAAATTAAACAGAATTATTTTATGATCCTTCGATATGTAAAATACGGATTGTTACAAAATCTAATAGGAAAACTATTGATGAATTATTTAAGTTACTTAATATTTGCATCATTACATATACATCAAGTATTTGACATTGATAATCAAAATGAATTTATAAATTATCCTCTCCCTTAATGTCAACGGACTTTGTCACATTAAATAATAATTTTATTTGGATTCCAATTTTGATCCCCTATGATATTGCTACTAGTAAATATACCATATGTATCAATTATAAAATGATAATTCTTTTATTAATTGATAAGATGCATTCAATTAATACTGCTTATTTCTAACCAATATAAGGAATTTACTTACTGCGTAGGTCATTTGAATATATACATGACCTTAGGTGTAATGACCCGGATATTTCGTCAGTTAATTTTAAATATTTAATATGGATTTAAATATTGAGTTGATAATATAAATGAAATTTTATATTGAGTTATCGATTTACTATCGGAATATGACTTAATTTAGAATAAATCGAATTATCGTAATACAGAAATAATTGAATTCGAAATTCAATACTGAATCGAGACGATTTAGAGATAATCAATAAAATTTTATTAGAATAAAACGATAATAATATTAATTTATTATCAAGAGAATAAATTGTTTTGAAATTTAATTGATATTGGTTTAAATTAATATCTCCTTCAAATGATAAAATTAGACTTCGTACGTCATTCCAGTGTGTCCGGAATGGTAGTATTACCCAAAGAATGTCAGTTGTTGGGTTCAGAAAGGAGTTAGGTGCCACGAAGAAATTCAAAATTTAGGATACCAATTTTTACAAAATCAATTTAAAATAAAAATAAATCCTTTTGTTGTGTGGACCAAAACAAAACAACGGTGGCTCCTCCATCTCCACAAAACAAAACAACGGTGGCTTCTCTATCTCCACAAAAAAACAAAGGGGCGTGTATTCTCTACCTCGACAAATCCATGGCCTCGCTGCTTCATTTAAGACCGCCCCTTTTCCTATTAAAACCGCGAGCCCTCTTCTGAAACAAAATCGAATTCTTGCTTCCTCTAAGTAAAACCTTTCTCGCATAAAAAGAAAAAAAGACACTATAATTCCTAAAGTAATATGGCTCGAGGCCATGAGTGTTGAGTGTTGCTGTTTCATTTCAAGTTCAAAGTTAGAGTCACCACGATGATTGGGGTTAACGGATGTCGCGATTTCGTGTAACGCGATGGAAGAGGAAGCTCGATCTCGAGCAAAGGGATGTTCGAGCTAGGGTCATTGGGGTTTCTGGAATACCGATTTGGGGGTGCGACATCGAACAAGTGAGGAGTGCGAACTACAGTTTGTGGAGCTCGAGATTTGGAGCGATGATGGCATTCGAACTCGCGATGGTCAGAACTTCTAGGGCAATTCGAAGTCAACGCCAATAATAGGGTTCGGTGGCGTTACTGCTGTGAGCGCAGGCTAGGGGGTGCTGAGCCGATGAACTATGTACGGAGGGGATGGCGTTGAGTGGTTGTTCTGGCATTGAGTGTTTGATTTGGGAATGTCAAACTCTGAAAACGGATGGTAAGAAGTTTGGTTGGATATCAAATGGACTGATGGGTATTTAGAACTTTGTTGTAGTAATTGGATGAGGGGTTGGTCGATGCTTTGTTAAAAGAACTGTCTGGAGTTTGTTTTAGTTGTACAAGATGATGAATAACAGTGGAGAATTTATGCAGTAGGGATTGTTGAAAATGTCGGAGATGGGTGATCCTAGACGAACGATGTGTTGGTCCATTTTTTTGTTTCAAACAAGGTGCATGTTCCATAAATTTGAAAGTTCTTAGAATAATTCATTTATTTAATTAGTATTAATTTAGTTTAAGTATCGTTAATCGCTAATTAAAATAAATAATCTTAGGAAAAGATTTCATTCGAGATTCGTTCAAGTAGATAGAAAGGCGAGACGATAGAGAATGTTATATGAATATTCGACAATGGAAAATCACGGTGAGTAAATCTCACTCATCTGTTATTTAGAATTATTTTTATGTCATTAAAAATAATTATTGTTGCTTGTTTGAATGCTTTCTGGTTGATTTAAATATATTAGTTATTTAGGGTTGACTACTATATATATATATATATATATATATTGGGTTGATGATTGGATTGTTCCTGTAGTCTCATTAGCGGATGCCCGCAGTTTCATAGCGGATGATTTCCCTATGCGCCCCACAAATATATATTAGTGGATGACCTTCATACTGCGATATCCTGCCTCGAAGTAGGATGGGTATTACTAAGTTGACTAACGTCTGTAGATGCAAGGAAACAGGTTGGAGGAATCCGACAGGATTCCTCCAAAATATATTATCTGTTTGTTTATTTGTTTGCATATATACTGTCATATATGATATGTTAGAAAACCTGAAACAAATAATTGGTTGTTTGGTATTTAAATACCACTGGGCCTAAATATTGATATTTAAAAATATCGTGAAAAGGAATTTAGAGATTTAAAAGGGAAATTCTATTTTTCTAAAAATAGAATTTGAGTTTGGAATGGACTTGATATATTAAATTGTTTTGAAGAATAAAAACAAGTAGTTCATTTATAAACGAAGTTTATAAACTAAGTGAAATGAATTACCATTGGATAATTCAGAAAATAGAAATACAAATGTGACTTTGGGAAGGGAAATATATTTTTTCCAAAGAAGAAATATTTTATTTGAAAGCGAGACTTGTTTAATAATGGTGTTTGTAAATAGAAAGGTGAAAAAAATTTATCATTTGGATAGTTTAAACATTTAAATTCAAAAGTGAATTTAAAGTGAGAACTTAGAATCGGTTTAAATAATAAACAATTAACTTTATTCCGATATTCAGAATATAAATAAAGTAGAATAAATCCTTAGGATTTATGTTTAAATTCGACTATGTCGGATTTATAAAAATAGATTATTCCCCAAACGAGATATTTAAATTTAGTTTAAATAGAGACTGAGATAAGACATGAAAATAGATCTATATTTATATAGATAAGTTATAGGAAACAGAATACTCCAAAATAACGTTTTGGTTTAAAATAGATTTTGAAATGGAAAACTTGTTTTAAGTTTATAAATCAAGGAAGTTAAATTATAAACGAAGTTATAATTTAGTGAGATAAATTATCTATAGATAATTTAGAAGTTTAAATTTCACGTAGGAATTTGTAAACATGAATTGGGAATTTGTTTTAAAAAGGGGGACGACGGTTTATATTCCGGAATTCGGAATATAAAAAGATTTGATTTTTCAATTAGGTTTGAAATGAAAACTTGGTTCAAGATAAATAAATAAGCAAGTTAATTTATAAACGTAGTTATAAATTATCGTTAGATAATTTAGCAGTTTAAATTCAAATATGAAATTAAAAGTGGAACAGGAAAACGTATTGAAGTAGAACAATAGATTCATATTTCGGAATTCGAAATATAAAATGAATTAAGTTAAATCTAAGGATTTAAATTTTGAAATCGATTATATCGAACTTTATGTACAATTTATAAAGGAATTGGAATACAGTATAAAGGATAGAGTTATAAATGAAATTATAACTGAATACTGAAATAATCGACAAGTAAGAAAAAACAGAAATGTTAAGTTGGTTTGAAAACTAGATTTGAATATATATTTATATATTCGAACGAGATTGAAATATAAATTATAAATGACGTTTAACCGTTTTTTTTTTTTATATATATATATATATATATATATATATATAATTAAAACAAACTCGTCGCGGCGCGGTAGTTCGTAAATTGGCGTTTCGAACTTCAGTTGAGTTTATAGAACTCGATTGAAATCGGAATTCCTTGAAACAAGAATCGTCGAGACCAGTTGAATAATAGTTTTCTAATGAAAGAGAAAAATCTAGATTTCGTCGTATAGATTTTGAGTTATGTCAAAATCAATTTTTCAGAAAAACAGCGCCATAATCGTTATATAAATTATAACGGTTCATTTAAGTAAATATAAGAATTTTTAAGCAAATAAAAATCCGAATTTCCATTTGAAAAATCTAGACTTGAGTTATAAAATAAATGTGAACTCAAGTGAAATAATTGAAATGATTTTTGAAACAATATTCATATTTTTGTTTCTTGAATAGAATTAACTAAGTAGAAGAGCAATTAGTTAATCAAGTTTTGAATTGAAGTTGAACTTTGAAAGGTGAATTGGATTTGTAAATGTATATTCGAAATCGAATATGAGACTTGAATTGAAAATAGAATTCAATTAGTGTATAAACAAGTTAACATACATTCGAACAAGTTATATTCAAACAAAAAGGTGAAATAGGCAAAACGGTTAATTAGCAACTAGTTAATGGAAATTTTGAATTGAAGTTGGACCTTGAAAATTGAAGTGGATTTGTGGATTCATATTCGAAATCGAATATGAAACTTAAATTAAAAATTGAATTCAAAGAGTTTATAAGCGAGTTAGAATTATATTTGAACATGTTATGTTCGCATATAAAAGTAAACAGGAAAAGGAGTAGACTAGCAAGTTAATTAACGAGTTGAGTAAAAACGAGTGTATTGAGTTGAAATGAATTAGAAATGTATGGACATACATGAGACAGGTTTGGAATGAAGTGTTAGAAGAGATATAATTAGAATGCTTGACAAAAAGGTATGTATTTAATTCATATATGAGATTTTATGCGCCGTATCGGCAAGCCGCTTGGCAGTTTCTTTTTCTTTTTGAATGGAGAGGCCTGTGTGGCAAGGTTTGAATTTTTCCGGTAACCCCGTACAAAGAAGGTTATGGGGAATTTTTCTGGGAATTTAAAGAGTTAGAATATTTTTAAGAAGTTTGATAACTAGAAATCTATATATCGATATATATAGAAGTCAATAAGGAAACGAATTAAAAAATAGAATAGTATAATCGAAAAAGAAGTCTAAGAATAAAGTCTAGTAAGAATAGAAAGAGAAAGTGTACGTGTTTAAAAGTGAACAATTAGTGGTATGGTATTGATTATTCGAGTAAGTAGTCTTACCTGTTTTGACGTTATGAATGTTATTCAGTCAAGGTCTGAGAGGTAGTTATACCCCAACTTGATTGATTTCATTATTAACAAATAAATGGTAAGATTTCAGGCTCGAACATCAATGTTGAATAAGAGATAGTTGAATATAGTATTTGGGTTGTCGTAACGATGTTCTACACAACATCCGTTTTAACCCAAATAAGTGTAAGCTTGGAAATAGAACAATAAGTATTTCCTAAGTATAGAAATAAACAAGTTCAGGAAATAGATAAGTAATTGGAATATATTCCAATTATAAATAGAAGATATTTTCTAAGTACAGAAAATAAAAGAAGACGATATATGGAAATGTTTTCCAATTAACGTAAAAGGCCAAGATGATTATCGAAAATATTTGGTTAACAAATATTGATAAGGAAATGGAGAAGAGATTTAATTAATGAAATATTAATTAAAGAGCCCAGTGATTTGTCTGATATGTTGAATGAACACTTGTTTCTAGTCGATAGTTAAATCACAGACTATTGAAGTTTTGACCATCGTTGTTAATATGGAGAGACAGGTTGGATTATTATCCAAAGAACCGCTCTGTATTTGTAGTAGCGTTGTGAATCAGATTATATGAAGATAATCGAAGACAGAGTAGAGTGCAAGGACTTTTTCTATTAATAAAAATTGTGCCTTCGGTTTTGTTCAATACCAGAACGAATGTAAATGGACGAATGTCTGACAAAGTATTTCCAATGATCGCATGGGTTGGTCTGTATAAATATATATGGTTGCAACGGATTTATTCCCTTAGCATAACATCCATAATATTTGTGTAAACCAATTAATGAGTAACGGATCGGATAATGTGGCATTCAAAGTAATTGTGTTATCAAGGAGAGAAGTAATCGTAGCCTCAGGCCTCAACAACCGGGAAATGACAAAAATCGGGCAGGCAGGATGACTATGTGGGTAGCTTCCATTAGGGTGTATCATCACCCATCCAGGGATTCATTTAATTCCTTATTCTATTTGATGCTGTCCCATTCGGGAAACGGTTGCTGATCCCAACCGTTGGTGATATACATTTGATACACTCAAGCGAAATGAGTGGTTGGTCATGTGTGGCTGAGTTGTAAGATATTCTTGTTGAACCCAGTATATTCTCCTCTAGAGATACACTATCGGAAGGTGGTTCCATACCTTGTCATAGTTGGAAATTCTTTACCCAATAAGCGCTTGTGGTTTTGATTGTATATTATATACGTGGAACGTGAGATGCAAACGTTCCACTAGATTATTATTTACTTGATTTAGACACTATTATAATATCAAAAGAGTTTATATATAAAGATTATCGTTTTCTTTCAAAAGGATCTGAAAAGTGTTTGGATTCTCATAAGGAAAAAACCCGTTCCATGTTATACGGTGTAGTCTTATGAGATATCATTTAGTTTCTGAAACTATTTTGAATTGTTCACTCATACCAGTCCCATGACTAACCCGGAGTTTATTTGTTTTGTTTTACCTAAACTCTTAGGTGCCCAAATTTGTATGGCCAGTCAAGTGGTTCAGGATATTACAGATTTATCTGAAGGAGCTTGGAGCAGGAGGCTTCAGTATTAGTTATATAGAGTTTTATTCTGCTGTGTTGTAAGTACTGTACTCTGATAATGATATGTGTATGCAGTAAAAAAATTTGTATCTCAAAAGTTATGATATATGATATTTTGTTCCGTTGCGATGTGAGATTCTGTGTTGTTGTTTCTGTTCTTCTTCTACCTTTTTCTTCTAAAAAAAATGATTCGTATTTTCGTGATATTTGGGTTGGATGTATGGTGTATGTAGTCAACTCTTATATTACGGATTTGCGGGCCGTTACATTAGGTCATTAAATATTTGTGTTAAATCACTAAATGATACATATGCATAATGTATAAGATGAGCTCATAACAAACTTCAATTTGTTGGTTGAAAATTTACATCTATAGACTTATACATGCATCCAATTGTTACTTATGTATTATAGATTTGCACATTACTTCTCATTTGAGTTAGTGATTTTAATACAAACTATTATAAGGATCAATTATTAATTCTTGTTTATTAGTTAATGTCAATGTTAATCCTTTAAGGCTACATGACTTATAGACTACCTCTTCGAGAGAATATGTAAAGATATTTGTTCAAGAAATGGCTATGCATACAATATTTCTTATGAAATAATAACTAGGAATATGACGTTTCGGATATAATTAGACACGTGAACATATGACCTTTAGGAATATGACCTTCAAGAAATGGTTATGTTTCTCTTCAAGAGATACTTTATATCATTACTTTTATGCTAGCATAAAATATTTCCACCGGTGATTTATGTTGTAAACACTTTTGAAATGTTCTATCAAATTTTAAATACAATAACAAATATATGCATTAAATTAAAGTTAGATGCGAGAAATATAACCATTGCTTCTGCAGGGTAGGAGTACTATATAGTACTTCTTTTGAAGATGAATTATTATCAGTGTGGTATTACTATATAATATTTCTTTTGTAGATGAATTGTTTTCACTACCTCCAAAGTGTAGTACTGCTATATAATATCTCTTTTGAAGATGAATTAGTATCACTATTTTCGAAGTATAATATAATGTTCTTTCAAGGAATATAGCGCTTCTCTTGTAGAAACTACGTTTTAACAAAAGTAAATTTTACAGTATGAAGTTAAATAGAAATATAAAACGTCCCGTCAAGAGACTAATATATATATATATGTATATATATGTATATATATATGTATGTATGTATGTATATATATGGGAACAGCTATTAGGGCATAAAATTAATCACAGAAAAAAGAAACAAAATCTGGAGCGTAATATTTGTTTGTCTTTATGTGTGAGGTGTAATTCAGGGGGAGATCTTATGCTTGAGAATGCTTGTGTCTACATTTGTTTCAACATTTTGTGTCTAAATAAACTTTCATTATATATATATATATATGTATATATATATATATCTTTACTAATAATCGGAATAGGTTTGGTGTCACACTTTTTTGGTGTACACGCAAACTACCGAAAATGCCCTTTACTAAAAACAAACACATCTTTACTAATAATCGGAATAGGTTTGGTGTCACACTTTTTTGGTGTACACGCAAACTACCGAAAATGCCCTTTACTAAAAACAAACACATATGATAAAAGGAATTAAATCCAGAAAAAAACGGAAAGTAGTTAAAGTTAAATAGCAATGTTCCTTTAATTAGCCATGCGCGTCATTAATGACATTAATAGAGACGTAAATGGGAATAATGTTAAAATTTGAAAGCATAAAATTAAATCTAGAATGGTAACGTAAATGGAATTAAATCACGCGTATGTTCGAATTCGAAAATAAATGCGCATCGTAAATGGAATTAAATCACGCGTATGTGTGGAAATATTTATTTCAAGAGTATGTGCATGCGTATTAAGAATGGAACTTTTAAAATTAGAAATAAAAATAAATGTTTTGAATAGCGGCTATTAGGACATAAAATTAATCACAGAAAAAAGACACAAAATCTGGAGCGTAGAATTTGCTTGTCTTTATGTGTGAGGTGTAATTCAGGGGGAGATTCAGGGGGAGATCTTATGGTTGAGATTGCTTATGTCTAAATTTGCTTCAACATTTCGTGTCTAAATAGACTCTCCCTATATATATATATATATATATATATATATATATATATATATATGCACATCGACAAACATAGATACATGGGTTATCCGCTTTATATATTAAAGTGTATTTTTTCAACTAAATAGCTAAGCAAATGCACACTAAAATAATTTATCGAAACTACAGGTTTTAAAACATAATGTAATTAGTTATATATACACATATATATGTGGCATTCATTCAGAATTCAGGTTTGAGTTATATTGGAAATAAGAGAGCAACAGAATTAAATTAAAGCTGCATACAACATTGAAAGACTTCGTATTGTACAAAATATATAAATTCACCATTTATACTTTACCATAATTTGAAATAAACATTCAAGAGAAACAGTCTGAACTAATTTAAACGTATGAACCGAGAAGCAATTGAAGAGACACGGACCAAAGCATCATTTGATTTCATAATTTGTAAATATTGAATGCCTCATTCTGAGCCTGAAATGATAACAATAATAACAAATATTGTTTCCAAAATACAAATAATAAACCATATGTCTGTTCTTATACTAAACATAAAGAAGATGTATCATTAAATTTGTTATAACCAATGCACTTAGTAAAATTATACGAAGATAATTAGATTCATTACCATAAGACCGCATTTAATATATAAAAATGAACACAGTTAACTGTTATGTGGTCAAAAATCCTTTACAAAGATTATCAATTTATAGATATACGAATCAATTGAATAAATGTCATTGGTGTAATAAAATTTCATCCCAGATCTAGCTATAGTGTTACTCAATAATAAAATCAAAATGAACACCTCAAAAGAAACCATAATCATATAACAAAAATTTTATTCTTTTATGTGAACGATTCAAAATTATGTAGATTTTTTTTCATAAACTATATATATACCAAACACGAAGAAAAAATGCCTTTCTTCAGTGGCTTACAAAAAGAGTTCTGAAATGTGAAGATCGCACCCAGAACTGGATAATAGAACTGAGTTCTACAAATCGACCAAAATGCACCAAAATAGAGTAGAAATAGAGAACATCAGAGAGCTGGAACACAAAGTACCCAACAACCGCTCGTGAAGAAAACCAATACATCCGCCACAAGCAATACCAAGATTAATCCTGGAATCCGCTGCAGAAGGAAAACCAAGCTCTCATCCGGCAAATCCTGCCAACCCTGCTCTGACCCTATGGAGTCATCCAAGCATATAACAACAAAGCCACTATGGAAGCAACCCACAGGCAAACCCTACGAAAAAACCTCTCGGGATCAACTAATCCCCTCCTGAGATCTAGATACTAAGGTAATAGAAAGGGAGCGAGCAAGAGAAGTTGTAGCGGAGTTAAGGGAACCTGTAAAAGGTTTACCTTTGAATACAAAATGTATATCAGCTGACACCTTCCTAATGATAGTCCCCGGAACCACTGGCTATTTGTGACAACCGCGGGTCTCGAACCCCCGACCTCTCGAAAAGCAACACCACGCACTAACCACTGTGCTAAAAGATCTTTGTGTTAGCTTTTCGAGAGGGGTGTTACAGACTACCCCCCTTAAAGAGCCCAACGTCCTCGTTGGCTCATATCACTCACCACCCAGGTGTTGTGCATGGAACCCGCATCAGTACCAGATCGACTGACATCCGCAACATTACACACACAATTCCGGCTGGGTATAGGCTCTGATACCAAATGTGACAACCGCGGGTCTCGAACCCCCGACCTCTCGGAAAGCAACACCATGCACTAACCACACCGTGCTAAAAGATCTTTGTGTTAGCTTTTCGAGAGGGGTGTTACACTATTCATCAAAAACTGCATTGTTTCTAGTACACCAAATTTGTTAGCAAATAAGGTAAGGGATTAGGCGAAAAAGAATTGAGCAGAGATTTTTTTCTTGACCTTGGCCCACTAGGAGAAATGGGAATGAAGGAAAGTAGGATGAGAGCCCGAACCACCAATTAGTTTCCCAAAATGGGACCAGGCAGCGGTAGACGAGACACTATCCCAGAACAAATGGGGGATAGATTCAACTCCCCTGGATCCATAACATCGACAATGGGATACAAAAGGAATATCAATCCTCATAAGGTTTTCATCCAGCGGGAATCCGTTATAGAGGACTTCCCATATAAGAACGAAAACCTAAAGGGGAATGCGCTTTAACCAAATGAGGAGAAAGTCAGGAATTCTAACGGAGTTCCATGCCTCCCGGAGAGAAAAAGGGATACCATTCCAGGTGAAGCCCTACCGTGCTTGTCAGAGATAGTCTTAACTGACTGCATCCTTTTCCATGTCCCACTCGAATAAGATAGGGTTCCAGTGTAGTTAGAGGGAAACAACCACCTATCCTTAGCATGGAGGAAGGAAGCCCACAAATAGCCTTTATATCTGAAACGATCCCAAAACTTACAAGCATAAGTTTTCCCGTCTTGGGGCTTGCGCAAGCTAAGGTCGCCCTCGCGTCTAGGGAGACATACAGTGTTCTAGGAAACCCACTAGCGCCTCTTGGAATCAACACCGCTTCTCCTTAAAATTGACTAGGTCGATGACTTGTAAGATTGGAAGAAAGAAGCAGTGGATGTCATGGCAGTGAAGACATGAGACCCAAGCGAATCTAGCACAGATTTGATGAGAACGAACCTACCAGCCTGCGAAAGGAGAATAGAATTCCACTGGAGATTTTCCCTCGGCTTTGTTGGTTAGAGGGTCAAAAAAGGTGTTGCACTTGCATCCATGATAAAGCTCAATGCCAAGGTAAGGAAGAGGATGGGTGGTAACCCGAATGCCAAAAAAGGACGAGATCCATTATACCTTCCGGGGATCGATTGATCTGAAAGTAACAAAATAGCACTTTGTGACATTTATCAACTTCCTCGAACATTGTTCGTATAGATGAAGAAAAGACAAAAGTCAATGTATCGATTGACAATGATCATTAGTGGAAACCATGATGTCACTTGCAAAAGACAGGGACGAGATGATAGGACAATCGCTAGGAATACCAAATTTCTTAATTTGGCCAGTGATCGTGAGGCAGTAAAAACCACAAACTAGCACCTCAATCGCGATAACAAAGAGCTAAGGGGAAAGAGGATCTCCTTGGCGCAAGCCCTTTCCGGAAGAGAAGAAACTTTTGGCCATGTCGTTGATTAGGACCGAGAATCAGCAGTTAGAAACGAGGCGTCAGACAATATCAATAAAGGATTCAGGGAATCCAAATGCCCAAATAACACGAATGAGGAAAAACTAAGACATGTGATCATAAGCTTTAGTCATATTAAGCTTGATGACCACAATGGAACCTCGAATCTTCCTATCGATTTGGGAAATAAGCTCTTGAGCGAGAAGAATATTATCAACGATGAGTCTACTTTCGATAAAATCGACCTGGAACGAGGAGATAATGCAATCCAAAAAGGGCGCGAACCTAGAAGGCAGAATCTTAGAGATGACTTTATTAGAAAAGTTACAAAGACAAATAGGCTCAAAATCATAACAAAACCAAGGATTCTCGATCTTAGGAATCAGCATGAGGTTAGAAGTTCATCTCTTAGGGAGCAAACGAGCAGAGAAAAAAGATTGGATCACCAGGGAGAAGTCCTGATGGATGACCTCTTACGCACACCTGTAGAAAGCACCGTTGAAGCCATTCGACTAGCTCGCACTATCTTCATTAAGAGAGAAAACTGATGCTCGGGTTTACTCCATAAAAGGTTGCGAGGAAAGATCCACGACCTCGGAAGGAAGGATGAAACAAAGGAGAATTATATAAATACGTACATATAGCTCATAAATATAATCAAAATATCTATATGTCTGAGATCCGAATTATTTCCCTTGTAGGAAAATCAATTTCATATTTTTTTTGTACCAAATATACCAAAACAAACATGCAAATATTCAAATCAGCGCAAGTTACTTTTAAAATTTAGGAAATTAAGATTATCTTCTAAAACTAAAGCATTTCAGTCCTTTTTTCTGACAAAAACCATATACAAATCATTTAGATATGTCTCTATATTAATGTAAATATTTCAATATAGGTAACAGGACCTATGTAGTTAAGGCCCCGCCAAACCCCGCAAAATCTCTTCTCTAACACGTAGCGCTCTCTGACCGCTATGCTATTTCAATTTAGTGCTGATGAACAGTAGTTGCGAATCAAGCCTCAATATTTTCAGCTGCTCCCGCTAAATCAACGCAATTTAGCACCCACTTTAGCAATATTTATATACAGAGGACGATTTGATCAGTTCTCCTTTAAAATAAATTAAAAATTGTTAATGTAAAGAGCTAATTTTAAGCCATAAGTGCCTTATATAAGATAGAAATCTGTAGTAATCCTCGAATCTACTGTGCATAACCATGATATTCTTTGAATTTATTATATAATACTAATTAATATTCGTTCCTTCTACACAAATGATGCGAGAATGATAATTAATAAATTTTAATTATATTGTATTACATCTAATTAACATTTTGCACCTTCGTTATACCCTCCGTTTTATCCCCGCTATAGCTTTTTACACTTTTACCACTATAGAACCGCTAAACGCTTTAACTGCACAAGTAAAACCACTTTAGCATCAAGTCCAAAATTATAACACAAATAGTATTTTCCATAAGTAGATCAAGTAGATTTGTAATTTGAGCAGGGTAAGACATAAATTCGATGACTTAAAAAGAAAAGTCAGATCAAAACTTTTTTAAACAAAAGAAACTCCTAATGAAATCAATACTACTTGTTAGAAAATTCAAATCAATTCAATTTAAATTATTGCTCAAATACAGTTTTTCAAAGAATAAAAAAAATGATTTCCATTTAAAGGGGAGTAAAAGTAAGTAATTTCAAAAGTCATACCTAATTTCAATAATTAAGTAAGAGAAAGAGAGGGTTATGTATGAAAAAGAATAGACCTTGTAATTAAAATCTATATATCTCAAAAGAAGTATAATTTAAACATGATACTAAAATCTACCACAAATCTGAAAATCAAAATTAAACTTTAGAAAAAAAAAGATCAACAAAAGGAGATTTCAAATACAAAATAAAATTAATAATATGGACAGTTTTGCTCTAGTCACTATTAAGTTTAAAAATACAAAAAAATACTCTGTCCAAATTTTTTATAAATTAGGTCTTTTTTTTTTCAAAAATCGTCAAAAAAACAACGTGAAAATTAACAGATTTCAAAATTTAATTCAACACATAATCAGCATCGAATACATACATTAAAGCTACAAAAATAAACTAAAAAAATATGCATGCTTCAGAATTTTTTTGCAATTTTCCATAGAATTGCTGACATTGCAGCAATTATATTAAAAAAATGTAGAATTTCATGCAACTTTTGTTGATTTGCGTGAAAAATTCAAACTCAAAACCTATACTTATTAATATATTCCAAGTATTGCAGGAAAATCAGCATATAAATATAATAAAATTGCATACAAATGGAAAATATTTCATTTTCAGCAAATTGCTGCAAATGATGCAACTATTTGTAATATTTGCGGATATTTTAGCAACTTTTACATTTAGTTACATCAACTGCAAAATAATTGATGATATGTCAGCAAATATTGATAATAATTGCAGACGTTGCTGTAATTATTCATTCGCCTTTCAACGTCTACAAGTCATGTATGAATAATTAGAGCAATGTCTACAATTATTCACAAAAATTGCTGATATTTCAGCAATTTTTTTGGTGTAAAATTCTTCCATGAATATTTACAATTTTTAAATATTTTTTATACAACAGTGCAAAAAATCAAAAAAAAATACACATTGCTACAGGAAATAAGAACCCACTTTACATACAAACATACACAAGCATGCTCAATGAATAAACTTTAAAAATAAGGATGCGAGCCTACTGTAATGACCCGCATTTGCAGCGACATAATAATTAATTTATTTAATTATTTAAATGGTGATCAAGAGTATTTAATGGTCGTTTAATTAAATAATGGTGAATATTTAATTAAAATAATAAATTAAATAATATATTTAATTCTGAAATAATCAGAATTGGCTGAAATGACGATATGGTGTGAATTGGGAAATTCAAATTATATAATTCAGTTTAAAATTGAATTACGATAACGAATATATTTAATTAATGAAGTTTGAACGTATAAATTATAATATAATTATAATCAAGCTCGAAATGGCACGGCAGTTCGTGATTTGGCGATTCGAAATTTAAACGGGTATACAGAAGCCGTTTTAAATCGGATTTCTGTGAAATAAGAAACGTTAGGAGCTGGTGAAGTATATCTTTCTAGTGGAAGAGAAAAATCGGGATTTCGTCGTGTAGATTTTGATTTATGTGCATATCAGATTTTTAGAAAAGTCGTTGTGGATTTCCTTTATAATTTATAAAGGAATTACTTATATTTAAAAAAGGAATTTCAATATAAATCGAATATCGGGTTGACCAGATTTGAAATATCGAGCTAGAAATTCACATAGGAATATTCTAGAGCTGTATGGTATTCCACTATGAATATATACGATTATATCTATTTATAAATATTTAATTTAATTATATTTAAATATATTTATATATTTAAATGGGTCATTCAGAGCTGTAAAAATAAGCCACTTTTGCAAATGAAGTCGGAATTCGACGAAACTAATTTTGTTGGTTCCGCAACATCAAATTATTGTTAGATTCCAAGTTCCGTGATTTTTAGGGTCACTGTGTGGCCATACGGATTTTTAGAGTGAAAAACAGTCAGTATTTTGATGGTTAAAAATACACTGTGTGAGCAAACGGAGTCGGAATTCGACGAAACCAGTTTCGTTGGGACCGTAATGTCAAACTCTAGGGGCATTTCAATTTTCGTGATTTTTAGGTATCGTATGTGATCGTAGGGATTTTCAAGAGAATAAAATAAATAAATCAGAAATAAAATATCCCACCATTTTTCTTTGGTTTAACGACAAGCCACGTCCTCCCATTTTCAACCACAACCCTCATCTATAAACACAGGAACAAAATTCTCATTTTCACAAACCAAACGCAGAAAGAAAATCCAAAGAAAAATCAAGAACAAATACAATCAAATACTAGAAATCTTCAAACAAGGATTTTTGAGCTTCTTTGATCTCACTCTTCATTTCTATGTGAGTAATGTGTAGTTCGACGTCCATTCTGTATGTCGAGTTTTTTGACAGCGGCACTAGGGTTCCCTTTTTCGTCGAACTGAGGGGCTTTGAGCTCGATTGATGTGTGTTTTTGGGATTAGGAGGTAGTGTAGCATCTTGCGCTCGATTTTTGGGTGGTTCCGACGTTATTGATGTCGCGGTTTTTACGTACAGTAAGGAAGAGGGAGAGCGCCGGATTTTAAATCTTTGGTGTCGAGTTTGATACAAGGGGTATGGGTGTCGAGAGATTGTGATGGGAAAGAGAGTGGTGGTTGGTTTGCATTGATCGATGGTGCGTAGGAGGAGATGGAGATTGGCGAAGTAGTGGCGAGGGAGGAGGACACGTCTGTGTTTCGTATTTGGAGAAGAAGACTCTTAAGCGGGTTCGGGTCTGAAATGTTGAAAAGAGAATGGGCTTGTTTTAATGGTAAAGGCCCAAGATGAAATTTAATTGAGTTTAAATTTAAAATATAATAGTGTATTAACTTTAAATAGTCGTATCTTTCTCATACGATATCAGAATCAGACAAAACAAGATCCGACAGGATCGTAGGGACGGTGGCTACACCATAGAACTGACTGGAAGTGAAACAAAGCTCGTTTGAATTTACGGCGAATTAAATTGTTTGATTCAAATCAAACAACAGTTTACCGTTCTTTAACGATGAACTGCCAATGTGAGTAAATCTCACTAACTCTGAACAGTTTATATTTTCATGTTGTATTTTTAGAACTGTTAAAAATTGTCTAATTGAATGTGTGTTGAATGTTTGATTGAACTGCTAGTCAGTTAGTTGAATTTCGATATTGATTCTGTTTAACAGAATATATCATATGGAACTGAAAGTGATGTTGATATTATTGTGTAACATCTGTGGATGCAGGGAAACAGGTTGGAGGAATCCGACTGGATTCCTCAACAGCTATTTTATTATTTTAATATATTGTGATATATGACGTGGCATATAATATGTTGTTGATTATATGTGTATGGACGATATTTGACATCATGACTCAATATGTTAAACACTATAACATACCGGAATGTGAAAAAGGGGAATTTTCAAATGGCATTTGAAAATAAATTATTTATAAAATCAAAAGGGTTTTATAAATGAAATGTTTATAAATGAAATATTTATAAATAGAAATCTTTATAGGTGAAATTATATAGAAAGGGGAAATCATTATAAATGAATATTTATAAAGAAAAGGGAATATTTATAAAATCATGAGATTTTATAAGAGAGATATTTATTGGTTAAATAAATAGGAGATGTTAAACGAGATACTTATGTGTTAAGTAAATAAGTTATAAAAGAGATATTGACTTAGGAAACAGAATAAGTTATTAAAAGGATTATTTATTTGTTAAATAAATAGAAAAAAGGAGATATTTATTTGTTAAATAAATAAGATAAGATATAAGGAATATTTATTTAGAAAATAAATATGATATTAATAAAGGAAATACTTAGGATAAATAAATAAGGTTAATAAAGGAAATACTGGGAAATAGAACCATAAAAGGAAATATTTGCAAATCATTTGCAAATAGAATTTGAAAAGGAAATATTTGTAAACCATTTACAAATAGGATTAAAAAGGAAATATTGGTAAAGGCATTTAGAAACAAATAGATTATAAAGGAAATATTTATCTTTGATAAATAGATATATATAAGTCTGAACTTATATATGAAGAAGTAAACAGATAAAAGGAGCAGATTGATTTATAAATGATATTTATAAATTAAGTTAAAAATTTATCATTTGGATAAATAGAATATATAAGTCAGGACTTACATAAAGAAGTAAGAATCGATTTCAACATCGATGTTTGAAACTGAATAAGGACAAAGAGTTAATCAGTTAGAGTAAAACCATTAGGGTTAACCAGTTAGGTTAAACCGTAGAGTTAAACCAGTTAGAGTTAATCAGTTAGAGTAAAACCATTAGGGTTAACCAGTTAGGTTAAACCGTAGAGTTAAATCAGTTAGAGTTAATCAGTTAGAGTTAAACCAGTTAGAGTTAATCAGTTAGAGTTAAACCGTTAGAGTTAATCAGTTAGAGTTAATCAGTTAGAGTTAAACCGTTAGAGTTAATCAGTTAGAGTTAATCGATAGAGTTAAATCGAACTAGAGTTATTGAATAGAGTTAAATCAAATTAGAGTTACTGAATAGAGTTAAATCGAACTAGAGTTATTCAATTGGAGTTATTCAAATTTAGTTTATTCGAATAGAGTTGAAATGAGTTAATCGAATGTAGTTATTCGAAGAAGTAAATCGAATTAGAGACATTCGAAGTGAGATAATCGAATAGTAGATATTCGAAGTGAGATAATCAAATCGGAAATATTCGAAGTGAGTTGATCGAATCTAGTTATTCGACAGGAGTTAAATCAAATAAGATTTATTCGAAGAAAGAGATTATCGAATATAAGTATTCGAAAGTAAGCAAATCGAATATAAGTTATTCTAATAAGAGTTAATCCAATAAGAGTTATTAGGTTGGAGTTATTCAAATAAGAGTTATATATTAGAGTCAACTGAATAGGAATAAATAAATTAGTTGTCGTTATATTATTCGAGTTAGGAAATAAAAGTCATATTAAAGATAATATAATTCGGGTGCAGGAGATTATAACACCATTGTTATAATCACGTAAACTTGTAAAAGAAGGGGGTTCGTAAATAGAATCCGAGGGTTCGTAAGGAAGTGTTAAAGAGTTAAAAAGGTGAATCTTATCTATTTCGAGATTTGAAAGGTGGTTCAGTTAAGGTCTGAGAGGTAGCTATACCCCAACTTGATTGACGGCGTTTTTAATTAAGAAATGGTTACGGTTCGAGTGTGAAGTGGTTAAGTGGATTTAGTAATTTAGCATAGTGGTTTGAGTCGTCATCGCAATATAGTTTTAAGCATCTGTTTAAATCCCAATTAAGAAGTTTTGGAAATGTTTTCCAAACGAGAATCAGAAATGTTTTCTGATAATAGAAAATAAGAATTTAGAATATATGGAAACAGGAGATAAGTAAATTAATGAAATAAAGAGATAAATGTTGAATAATGATTGATCGATATAATTTCCTCCTGGAAATAATATCGTTATTTGCACACATGTTTTTCTTTGATGGTTAAATCACAGACTATCGAAGTTTTGACCATTTTAACGTTGTTAATATGGAGAGACCGGTTGGATTATTATCCAAAGAACTACATTGTATTGGCATAAGCGTTGCGAATCATATATGCCAAAGATAATTGAAGATGGAGTAAAGTGCAAGGGATATTGTATAAGTCTTAGATAACAGTGCCTAAGATGGATATACTGAATAGTACCTTCGGTTCATCCTGTTCCTGGATGACTTGTATGGATGAATGTCTGACAGAGTATTTCCAGAAAGGCCACGTACATTGATTTCTTCAACCGTACCAAGAGTGGAAGCGGAGAAGGAAACTTCTTTAGCTAACCCATAATGTACTGTTGTAGACGTCAATTAGTGATTTTCGATGGATCTGACAATGTGGCATTCGAAGTGAATCTGATGTGATGATAAAGCGTAACCTCAAGCCTCATCAATCGGTAAATGACAAAAATCGGGCAGACAGCATGGCTATGTAGGTCGCACCTATTAGGGTGTATAATCACCTGATCTAGAGTTTCATTTACTTCTAAAAATCTATTGTTGATGCTGTCCCATTCCGGAAACGGTTGCTGATCCCAACCGTTGGTGATATACATTCGATACACTCAAGCGAAATGATTGGTCGGTCATGTGTGGCCGGGTTGCAAGATGTTCTTGTTGAGCCCAGTGTATTCCTCTCTAGAGGTACACTAGCGAAAGGTGGTTCCGTACCTTGTCATAGTTGGAAATCCATTACCCAATACGTGCTTGCGGTTTTGATTGTATACTATATATGTAGAACGTGAGATGAAAGCGTTTCTGCTAGATGATTATTATATTGTGGTTGATAGACATTATTATAATATCAAAAGGTTTTTGATATAAAGATATTTTGGATTCTCATAAGGGAAAAACCCGTTCCGTTATACGGTGTGGTCTTTTGAGATATCGTTTAATGGCTCAAACTGTTTTTAAACTGTTTTACTCATACCAGTCTCATGATTGACCCGGAGTTTATTTTGTTTTGTTTTCCCTAAACTCTTGGGTGCCCAATTTTGTACGGGCAGTCAAGTAGTCAGGATTTACAGATACTTGAAGAGCTGGAGCAGGAGGCTTCAGGATCATATAGCTATAGTTTATTTCCGCTGTGTTGTAAGTGCTGTACTTGATGATGATATGTATATTCAATTATAATCTTTTATTTTAAAGATATGTTATCTATTATATGTTATTCGTTCCGCTGTGAGGTTCGTGTTACTCTGATGTTGTGTTCTTCTTCTTCTTCTATTCTAAGTTTCTATCTTATCTTTCCTCCCCCTCTAATTTCTTTCATTAACTTTCTGGTATTTTTTGATGTTTGGTTAGTCATCATTGAGTTTATGGCGATAACAATTTCCGGATCGTTACAGTTGGTATCAGAGCTTAAGTTAAGTGAATTACCTTGGCTCTGTGGCGTGACTCAATAGAGATGGGGTTAGTAATACCCTAGATTGAGTTGAGTGTATATATACGAGTGAACGTATTTGTTATTTGATATAAAAATTTGTTTTATATTGTGGAGATTTATTGATTGAGTGGCTCATGAATTTCTGGTCGATCGGTTTGATCCACTGTATCGATAGGAGTTACTAAACACTCGAATACGATGGGTCGACACAATATGTTTTGAAAAGAGGGTAAATGAAATAATTTTACCCAAAGTATATTTGTTATTATAATCGAGTAAGATTATAAAAGTGACATGGTTATGTAAATAACCAATTAAGATTCGTATAAATATTATGAATTGAATTAGATCTGAAATTTAAATCAGAATTGAAATTAAGAATCTGGAAATTTTGAATAAGTGTTTGTAAATGGATTTAGATTAAAAATAAGGAAAATTTAAGATCCTGGGAGATATTAAATTGTTTTACAAGCAGTGTGAATTGTATTTTGAAATGAATTTCAAAGTGGAAATGATGTTTAGAAATGGTTTTATAGTATTGAACTCACTTCGATCGCTGGAAAATAGATTCTGATGATGACAGCTGCATCATCAGTATTCATTTTCGAGTTGTAAGTGACGAATTACTACCAGAGGTACTGTTCTGAACTTGTTTTGGGAAAGAACAAGTTGTGTTGAATTTCAAAAAGGAAAATTTGATTTTTGAAAAGAGTAAACTGTTTAAAAACTCCCAGGGAAAGACTGTTTGAATTAAAAACAAATTTAACGGAAATTTGTGAAAGCAAATTTGAATTAAAGTAAAGCCAGTAAAGTGGTAACTGAGATTGAATTAGAATGATATCAAGACAAATTGGATTTGTGAGATTTGAATTTGAAATGTCATTGGATAATGGAGTTAAGAATTTGAAATCGAGAATGGAACTTTGATTTGAAATTGAATTCGACTTAGGTATAAGCGAATGATTGGATTTGTGGATAAAAACAAATTGGAATTTGATTGGGTTGACATTGGTATATGCTGAATTGACAGCAGGTGAAAGTGATAGAGTTGATATGTCCGACAAAAAGGTACAAGTTTATATTCGATATAAGCATGAGATTTATGAGCCGAATTAGCAAGCCGCTTGGCTATTTGATTTTCTTTTGGGTTGGAGATGGCCCAGAGAGGCGAGTTGGAGTTTGACCTATTAACCAGTACAAAGGAAGTGCTAGCGAAATTTTTCGAAAAGTTAAGGTGTTAGAAAATTTTCAGGATTTTTGAAATTTTCGTTGATAAGAATTGATAAATTTTTAATTGAAATTAAATTGGTTCAGTTGAAACTGAAGTTAAGAAGTGAACAATTATGTTCTAAACCAATCGGTAGGGTCGTCCTCTACCTTAGCAATTTCGAGGACAAAATTATTTTAAGTGGGGAAGAATGTAATGACCCGCATTTGCAGTGACATAATAATTAATTTATTTAATTATTTAAATGGTGATCAAGAGTATTTAATGGTCGTTTAATTAAATAATGGTGAATATTTAATTAAAATAATAAATTAAATAATATATTTAATTCTAAAATAATCAGAATTGGCTGAAATGACGATATGGTGTGAATTAGGAAATTCAAATTATACAATTCAGTTTAAAATTGAATTACGATAACAAATATATTTAATTAATGAAGTTTGAACGTATAAATTATAATATAATTATAATCAAGCTCGAAATGGCGCGGCAGTTCGCGATTTGGCGATTCGAAATTTAAACGAGTATACAGAAGCCGTTTTAAATCGAATATCTGTGAAACAAGAAACGTTAGGAGCTGGTGAAGTATATCTTTCTAGTGTAAGAGAAAAATCGGGATTTCGTCGTGTAGATTTTGATTTATGTCCAAATCAAATTTTAGAAAAGTCGCTGTGGAATTCCTTTATAATTTATAAAGGAATTATTTATATTTTAAAAAGGAATTTCAATATAAATCGAATATCGGGTTGACCCAGATTTGAAATATCGAGCTAGAAATTCACATAGGAATATTCTAGAGCTGTATGGTATTCCACTGTGAATATATACGACTATATTTATTTATAAATATTTAAATTAATTATATTTAAATATATTTATATATTTAAATGGGTCATTCAGAGCTGTAAAAATAAGCCACTTTTGCAAACGAAGCCGGAATTCGACGAAACTAATTTTTTTGGTTCCGCAACATCAAATTATTGTTAGATTCCAAGTTCCGTGATTTTTAGGGTCACTGTGTGGCCGTATGGATTTTTAGAGTGAAAAACAGTCAGTATTTTGACGGTTAAAAATACACTGTGTGAGCAAACGGAGTCGGAATTCGTTGAAACCAGTTTCGTTGGGACCGTAATGTTAAACTCAAGGGGCATGTCAATTTTCGTGATTTTTAGGTATAGTATGTGGTCGTAGGGATTTTTAAGGACCATAGACGAATATTAAATCAAGAGAATAAAATAAATAAATCAAAAATAAAATATCCCACCATTTTTCTTTGGTTTAATGACAAGCCACGTCCTCCTATTTTCAACCACAACCCTCAACAACCCTCATCTATAAACACAGGAACAAAATTCTCATTTTCACAAACCAAACGCAGAAAGAAAATCCAAAGAAAAATCAAGAACAAATACAATCAAATACTAGAAATCTTCAAACAAGGATTTTTGAGCTTCTTTGATCTCACTCTTCATTTCTATGTGAGTAATGTGTAGTTCGACCTCCATTCTGTATGTCGAGTTTTTTGACGGCCGCACTAGGGTTCCCTTTTTCGTCGAACTGAGGGGCTTTGAGCTCGACTGATGTGTGTTTTTGGGATTAGGAGGTAGTGTAGCATCTTGCGCTCGATTTTGGGTGGTTCCGGCGTTATTGATGTCGCGGTTTTTACGTATAGTAAGGAAGAGGGAGAGCGCCGGATTTTGAATCCTTGGTGTCGAGTTTGATACAAGGGGTATAGGTGTGGAGAGATTGTGATGGGGAAGAGAATGGTGGTGGGTTTGCATTGATCGGTGGTGTGTAGGAGGAAATGGAGATTGGCGAAGTAGTGGCGAGGGAGGAGGACACGTCTGTGTTTCGTATTTGGGGAAGAAGACTCTTAAGCGGGTTCGGGTCTGAAATGTTGAAAAGAGAATGGGCTTGTTTTAATGGTAAAGGCCCAAGATGAAATTTAATTGAGTTTAAATTTAAAACATAATAGTGTATTAACTTTAAATAGTCGTATCTTTCTCGTACAATATCAGAATCAGACAAAACAAGATCCGACAGGATCGTAGGGACGGTGGCTACACCATGGAACTGACTGGAAGTGAAACAAAGCTCGTTTGAATTTACGGCAAATTAAATTGTTTGATTCAAATCAAACAACAGTTTATCGTTCTTTAACGATGAACTGCCAATGTGAGTAAATCTCACTAACTCTGAACAGTTTATATTTTCATGTTGTATTTTTAGAACTGTTAAAAATTGTCTAATTGAATGTGTGTTGACTGTTTGATTGAACTGCTAGTCAGTTAGTTGAATTTCGATATTGATTCTGTTTAACAGAATATATCATATGGAACTGAAAGTGATGTTGATATTATTGTGTAACATCTGTGGATGCAGGGAAACAGGTTGGAGGAATCCGACTGGATTCCTCAACAACTATTTTATTATTTTCATATATTATGATATATGACGTGGTTTATAATATGTTGTTGATTATATGTGTATGGACGATATTTGACATCATGACTTGATATGTTAAACACCATAACATACCAGAATGTGAAAAAGGGGAATTTTCAAATGGCATTTGAAAATAAAATATTTATAAAATCAAAAGGGTTTTATAAATGAAATGTTTATAAATGAAATATTTATAAATAGAAATCTTTATAGGTGAAATTATATAGAAAGGGGAAATCATTATAAATGAATATTTATAAAGAAAAGGGAATATTTATAAAATCATGAGATTTTATAAGAGAGATATTTATTGGTTAAATAAATAGGAGATATTAAACGAGATACTTATGTGTTAAGTAAATAAGTTATAAAAGAGATATTGACTTAGGAAACTAAATAAGTTATTAAAAGGATTATTTATTTGTTAAATAAATAAAAAAGGAGATATTTATTTGTTAAATAAATAAGATAAGATATAAGGAATATTTATTTAGAAAATAAATAAGATATTAATAAAGGAAATACTTAGGATAAATAAATAAGGTTAATAAAGGAAATACTTGGAAATAGAACCATAAAAGGAAATATTTGCAAATCATTTGCAAATAGAATTTGAAAAGGAAATATTTGTAAACCATTTACAAATAGGATTAAAAAGGAAATATTGGTAAAGGCATTTAGAAACAAATAGATTGTAAAGGAAATATTTATCTTTGATAAATAGATATATATATATATAAGTCTGAACTTATATATGAAGAAGTAAACAGATAAAAGGAGCAGATTGATTTATAAATGATATTTATAAATGAAGTTAAAAATTTATCATTTGGATAAATAGAATATATAAGTCAGGACTTATATAAAGAAGTAAGAATCGATTTCAACATCGATGTTTGAAACTGAATAAGGACAAAGAGTTAATCAGTTAGAGTTAATCAGTTAGAGTAAAACCATTAGGGTTAACCAATTAGGTTAAACCGTAGAGTTAAACCAGTTAGAGTTAATCAGTTAGAGTAAAACCATTAGGGTTAACCAGTTAGGTTAAACCGTAGAGTTAAATCAGTTATAGTTAATCAGTTAGAGTTAAACCAGTTAGAGTTAATCAGTTAGAGTTGAACCGTTAGAGTTAACCAGTTAGAGTTAATCAGTTAGAGTTAAACCGTTAGAGTTAATCAGTTAGAGTTAATCGATAGAGGTAAATCGAACTGGAGTTATTGAATAGAGTTAAATCGAACTAGAGTTATTGAATAGAGTTAAATCGAACTAGAGTTATTCAAATGGAGTTAATTGAATTTAGTTTATTCGAATAGAGTTGAAATGAGTTAATCGAATGTAGTTATTCGAAGAAGTAAATCGAATCAGAGATATTCGAAGTGAGATAATCGAATAGTAGATATTCGAAGTGAGATAATCGAATCAGAAATATTCGAAGTGAGTTGATCGAATCTAGTTATTCGACAGGAGTTAAATCGAATAAGATTTATTCGAAGAAAGAGATTATCGAATATAAGTATTCGAAAGTAAGCAAATCGAATATAAGTTATTTGAATAAGAGTTAATCCAGTAAGAGTTATTAGGTTGGAGTTATTCAAATAAGAGTTATAGATTAGAGTTAACCGAATAGGAATAAATAAATTAGTTGTCGTTATATTATTCGAGTTAGGAAATAAAAGTCATATTAAAGATAATATAATTCGGGTGCAGGAGATTATAACACCATTGTTATAATCACGTAAACTTGTAAAAGAAGGGGGTTCGTAAATAGAATCCGAGGGTTCGTAAGGAAGTGTTAAAGAGTTAAAAAGGTGAATCTTATCTATTTCGAGATTTGAAAGGTGGTTCAGTTAAGGTCTGAGAGGTAGCTATACCCCAACTTGATTGACTGCATTTTTAATTAAGAAATGGTTACGGTTCGAGTGTGAAGTGGTTAAGTGGATTTAGTAATTTAGTATAGTGGTTTGAGTCGTCATCGCAATATAGTTTTAAACATCTGTTTAAATCCCAATTTAGAAGTTTTGGAAATGTTTTCCAAACGAGAACCAGAAATGTTTTCTGATAATAGAAAATAAGAATTTTGAATATATGGAAACAAGAGATAAGTAAATTAATGAAATAAAGAGATAAATGTTGAATAATGATTGATCGATATAATTTCCTCCTGGAAATAATATCGTTATTTGCACACATGTTTTTCTTTGATGGTTAAATCACAGACTATCGAAGTTTTGACCATTTTAACGTTGTTAATATGGAGAGACCGGTTGGATTATTATCCATAGAACCACTCTGTATTGGCATAAGCGTTGCGAATCATATATGCCAAAGATAATTGAAGACGGAGTAAAGTGCAAGGGCTATTGTATAAGTCTTAGATAACAGTGCCTAAGATAGATATACTGAATAGTACCTTCGGTTCATCCTGTTCCTGGATGACTTGTATGGATGAATGTCTGACAGAGTATTTCCAGAAAGGTCACACACATTGATTTCTTCAACCGTATCAAGAGTGGAAGCGGAGAAGGAAACTTCTTTAGCTAACACATAATGTACTGTTGTAGACGTCAATTAGTGATTTTCGATGGATCTGACAATGTGGCATTCGAAGTGAATCTGATGTGATGATAAAGCGTAACCTCAAGCATCATCAACCGGTAAATGACAGAAATCGGGCAGACAACATGGCTATGTAGGTCGCACCTATTAGGGTGTATAATCACCTGATATAGAATTTCATTTACTTCTAAAAATCTATTGTTGATGTTGTCCCATTCGGGAAACGGTTGCTGATCTCAACCGTTGGTGATATACATTCGATACACTCAAGCGAAATGAGTGGTCGGTCATGTGTGGCCGGGTTGCAAGATGTTCTTGTTGAACCCAGTGTATTCCTCTCTAGAGGTACACTAGCGAAAGGTGGTTCCATACCTTGTCATAGTTTGAAATCCATTACCCAATACGTGCTTGCGGTTTTGATTGTATACTATATATGTAGAACGTGAGATGAAAGCGTTTCTGCTAGATGATTATTATATTGTGGTTGATAGACATTATTATAATATCAAAAGGTTTTTGATATAAAGATATTTTGGATTCTCATAAGGGAAAAACCCGTTCCGTTATACGACGTGGTCTTATAAGATATCGTTTAATGGCTCAAACTGTTTTACTCATACCAGTCCCATGACTGACCCGGAGTTTATTTTGTTTTGTTTTCCCTAAACTCTTGGGTGCCCAATTTTATACGGGCAATCAAGTAGTCGGGATTTACAAATACTTGAAGAGCTGGAGCAGGAGGTTTCAGGATCATATAGCTATAATTTATTTCCGCTGTGTTGTAAGTGCTGTACTTGATGATGATAGTATATTCAATTACAATCTTTTATTTCAAAGATATGTTATCTATTATATGTTATTTGTTCCGCTGTGAGGTTCGTGTTACTCTGATGTTGTGTTCTTCTTCTTCTTCTTCTTCTTCTTCTATTCTAAGTTTCTATCTTATCTTTCCTCACCCTCTAATTTCTTTCATTAACTTTCTGGTATTTTTCGATGTTTGGTTAGTCATCATTGAGTTTATGGCGATAACCAAAGTCGACAAAATTTCCGAGTCGTTACACCTACTTACCACTTAATAATATGCACAAATAAAATCAAATCTAAAAAATTAAATCAATGATACAAAGAGATCTAAAAGAAATAAAATTAGTTGAATGAGATCTGAAAATTTTAATCAATCAAATTAGAAAAATTGCCAACATTTTGAAATCTTTAATTAAATCTTAAAAGATGATATTTTAGATTATCACAATCCTAGATTTTTAGTTTTTATCTAACGCTCATTACATATTTACATATTACAGAATAAACAAAAGCTTACAATATGAAAATAATAAAATATAAAAAGAAGATTTTTTTTATTCATTTTAGAAATATAAATGTTTTTGTGAGAACCATTTAGAAACTATAGTTTATCAACCCTAACATGATAATAATTAAATGTCTGTTCACCCTAAACGATTTTCAAGTTCATTTGCTAGTTCATTCTACTTTTTTTCCTCAGCACCGCATTTAAACCCATGCTCTTGGAGCAATTGAAATATTGAAAAATGTGGGGGGCCTTGCTATTTTGCCATCAATATTTACCCTATGGGAGACAACTCCAATCTACAAAATACAAACACGTACATAAAATTAAAGTTCACATGCCTAAAGACTAACTTACGGAAAAAACCCACCTAAGTCCTTTCTCTAGAAGAGCTTCTTCTGTCCTCAAATCTCATGCCACTAAACACTGAACTACAAGATACCATCAAAACAAATGAGCACCCAAAAGTAACACAGGTATGCTTTAATATGAAATTGTTTCACGTATTGAGATATAAGCCCCAAAACCCAGATTGCTTTCCCGCCACGACAATTGGAAAAAGAAGCTGATATTAGACTAACATAGAAATATAATTTGGATAGTGAACCACATTTATCTGAAAAGCTAAAGATGAAACATGGTGCTGAAAAAAGAAAGAAAAAAAATAATCTTAATTACAATTCCTGGTAAATGTACAGTAAGAAATGAAGAGGGTAAAAAATGACATCAGATCGCCAGCATTATCTAAAGGAACATGGTGTTGATTGAACAGGTACGAAACCATCGTCAAAATTGCTGAAGTAACTATCCAGATCATAGCCAAACCTCGCCTTATTATCGCATTTGCCTCTCAGTTTCTTCAATGTTCGCCTCAACTCAGATTGTAATTTTCCTGCCATCCGCCTGAGGAAAATAGTACAACACAAACTTTTATCCTCTTTTGTGTTGTGAGTATTCTGACACTTGCTAATCATTTTTCTCGTTGTAAAACACATTCTGGTATCTATCTTCTGCCTATTCTTCAATTAATCATACAGCAGTCTTATAGCAACTTAAAAGTTGAAAGCATAAAGCAGTATGGCCAGTTTCCTGAACCCATGTAAGCCCACATGTTAAATTAAAGGAAAAGCATCAAAAGACCCCTAATGCTTTTACATGCAAAGCATAATCGATCCATTTAGAAGGGACAAAATAAGATATACAATCACCACCACCACAACCATCGTCATCATCTAGTCAAAGTGCATAGGACTCGCTATAAAGTAATATCTAGAGTGAATATACACACAAACCGATAAATTTGGATTATGTATGTTCAAAGTAAATTATACCGCATATAATGGATATTTAACTATATACCAGTAAAGTGAGATGACCAGCTAATTGATATAGATTAGACATCAAACATGGAAAGAATGGTTTTGACTGTGCAAAGATGCTTTTATCTGGGCAAGAATTGATATAGAATATGAGGATATATCTAGACAACAATTTTATTCCAAAATAGACCAATTTATCTGGGCAAAGATACTTTTCGGTAAACACCGTGATTTTCAGAGTATGTCAGTATGATATTCTATCATTATTACTATATCTATAATAATAATTAATTAGGACAGAAAAGATTGTAAAATCTTGGTTCTTCAATGGTATATCAGTGATAACTAGGATTAGCTAATCGAAATATGTTCTCTTAGTGACATATAAAGAGCAAACTTTAAAATGCAAAAGCTAGCAATGTCAATCTAGAAAGCATGAGGTGTGACTCGATCTCTTTATATTAGCTTTCATCTACACAAGCATGTGTCATAGTCAAATTTGTTTTATTGGATTTTCTTACACCATGCAATAACAATACCCATTCAAGATTCTAGTGCTTTTCATATTACCTGCTAATCAAGTAGATACACCTTCTTCCCTTCTGTTGAATGAAAAATCAAGATATCCCAAGAATTTGTATTATACTGCAATGCTAGCTGTATTTTCTTATCAATTCACAAACATGCACTTTATTTTTCAAATCTTTTGCATGTTAGAAAGTGATACGAATCTAAAATTGGATGTCAAGGGCCACTCCCTTGAGTGGTAAGACTTCTGTTGAATTCCCAAAATATTTTAAACTCTCCAACAAAAATAGTGTAAGCCCCATTTTCATCCAGTTTCGGAATCATTACCAAGGAACAACAAAATTATATACCCGAAAAAAGAACTAACTCAATGTAACCATACATTAAATACACACTATAATTTGAGGACATACGCATATGGGAGTAAAACTCAAAACATTCAATTATATGTCAATCATTTTACTTTTAATTTGAGGACAAACGCGTATGGGCGTAAAACTCAAATCATTTTACTTTTACCCTGTTAGCTAAAGTCATAGGCATACTTGTTAATGCACAGCTTTAGTATATGAATATCTTTACCTTTTCTGAAAACTTTGAAGGGCATATTAGCACCTTCACAAAGGTGAAGGTTGAACGTGAAAGGTATATAAGCATCTAACCCGAGCTGACATCTCACCTGAAAATATGAGAATTTTTTAAGTAAACTGGATGATACAAAATTTCTACCATATGCCTGACATAATGTGACAATATAAATCAAACAGAAAGGATAAGCAGCAATCAATTAATGAAGAAAGGTCTGAGCAGAAGTAGGAACGTTTATTTTTTGCAAGAACTAATAAATCGTTGTTGATTTTCCTATAAATACAGAACATGATATTTTCAAACTATTGAACTAAATCTGTGATTAACTTACAGTTGTTATGATCTTTCTCCTCTTGAATGCAACTACAGCATCTGGGTTAAAAATAATCAAGAACAAATCATTTAATGTACAACAAGGAACATCCAACTGAAAAGTCGACGAAACAAGTCTTGTGGCATAACCTTAATGCTGAAGAAGCTCCATTGAAATGTTTTACTAAATCATCGAGATAGACTCTGAACAATATTGACCTGAAATCATCGATGAGTGTGAGTTTATATATACAACTGAGCAGCCATATATAATTGGTTGGTGTAGGTGTTTCTTAGCCTAAAATGGAATAACAAATGTTCTAATGTATTCAGTAAAGAAATAAAAAGTAAAAAAAAAAAACCTGAACTGAAGTATAGAAATCAAATGAATCGACGAAAAGTACAGGAAATGATAATGGATGAAAAGATACAGTTATGGAATTTGCACCTAACTTGACGTTCTTACGCACCTTGAACCATAGATTTTGAGGCAACTTAAATATCGCTCAAATAGCCTTCACAATTTTTGTCCAACATAGTGCCAGTTCTATTTCCAGATCAGAAACTATGCAGGCTATGTAGAACTCAAAGCATTTTTGGTGAAATGTTTTATTATAACTACAGAGAATTTAGCAAACAGAATGATATTGAAGCTCAAACCAAACAGTTTTAAGTTAATTATCCATACAGTAACAACCATAAAGTCCACAATCAAGGTCAGAATCCCAAGAATACCAAAGGAAAACCAACAGCTATTACAAAACAATTAGGAAGCACAATGTCCTTTTAAGTTGCCGCTCTTGATCAACATCTATTAGCAGTTTGCTGATAAGGAAACCATGAAATGTATAAATTGAAGATTATGTTTCCCTCCTATTGTAAAAGCAAACCCAACACCTGGAACGATTGTGTATTTTTTGCTTGCTTTTACAATACATATTTCAGTCAGTCACACTCAGTATCCCAAACAATAACCATATGAACCAACCCATTAGCAAAAGTCAATGAAAATAAGAATGCATAGCAGACGTTGTCAATGCCATTTGTACATAAAATTCCATGGGCTAATCAGGATCAGTGATGCCTTGGACTGCAATCCAAGATGCATAGACATCTTTAGTCCTACGTGAGAGAAATAAAACGAATTATCAATGCTGGTTATCTCACCTCTTTCCCTTTCAAATTTCGGCTTATTTTCTGTACTTGTAATTGGATTATTGTTTTAAAACTGTTTCACGTGAATTTTAATACAATTTATGTTATTTTAAAAGGTTTGGGTTATAATAATGTTCGGCTTCCTTGCTTATTTTGGTCCGCAGGTACAACTTCACTCAAATATTTGATAAATAAAATCACACAACAATTGATAGAAAATAAATGCTTGCACGATCTAACACAATAACATGTTGCAAAACTGCACTTGCATATTTTTCCAGTAATTTTTTCTGATTAATTAACGTGTCACTGTTGTTTGAAATCCACTTTCAATGACGGCTTAATGGAAAGTTATACTTCTGCAACTTTTTTTTTTCCGAACATGATCAGTGCTGAAATCTGAAATCCACTTTTGACATATTGTAGTACTCATATATCAGTATTGAACTATGAAACGCTTATGAAAATTTGAAGAAAAGAAACAATGTAACTTTAAAGTACTTTCAAAGCTATTAGACATACCACTGTTTACTGAATTCAATATTTCAGAAATCATAAATGTATTAACGCATGTATACACAAGCAAAGCAACTGCCCTTCGTTTTCATTACTATATTTGTTGAAGGGATATTGCAACTCGGATTATGAGGACATAAATGTTATAACCGATGTGATTAATTCAATTCTAGACCACTCGAATCGAATATCTAAAACAGAAGCGTCTTGCGGAAGACGGGGTCGCTGTTAGATTTGCAAAAACAAACAAACCAATAACTCAAGTCACCAAACAATTATCAACCAATCACGAACAATCCAATTCTCAATCACAAGCGATAAAATAACAACAGTAGCAGCAAAATTAAATCACATGCAGATTTATAGTGGTTTCACTAACAACTTGTTAATGTACGTCCACTTTGGAGAGACTATTTTATTACCACGATGAAAAGAATACAAGATATTGATACAATGATCACTATGTTTCAATATATAAAAAAGAGTTTGAGGAGAATAAAATTAAAGAATTGTAATTAGGTTATGAACCCTAATTTAACCCTTGAGAATTAAACCCTTGATTTGTTCCAGTCTACAAGCTCATCTTTTGAAAAACAGAAAATAGCTCATATAGGGATAGACAAATATTAGGCAATTCCCAAAATTGCCCTTGATATCTTCACAAATCAACCTGTTAAACCTTCAGTCCGAAATAACCGAAATACGCCTTCAGACGTCTGTTGTGTGGGGGGGACATGCGTCTGTCCATAATCTGGAATTATTCATGTTTCAGCTTAGACGTTTGTCAAAGTGGTAGACGTCTGTTGCAAGCCTTGGGATAATTTCTCTGACAACACAGACATCTGTCACACCCCATGACAGACGTTTGTCGCACCACCCTGCTGAAACCAAACACCTTTCTGCTCATAACTTCTACATAAAAGCTTCGATTTACGAACCGTCTTCTCCAATGCGAAGTTACCTTCATCCTCTTTAATCTAACATATAGTATCGCAAACTTCAACACTCCACCTCGATACTATATCCATTTCCATACACCAAACTCCAATACGTCCAAGCATTTTTTTCTACCTTCAAGCAATAATACGAATACTGTCCCAATAAGCTCCGACAAAGCCACCGCCCATTGCACTCTGTTAACGATCTCCGGTAAAGCCACTGCCCGCAAACGAAGCGTTGAAAGTATCCAAACCAAAACCATCTCACCAAAAGACAATGTACTCTAGAGTGAAAACAAGTATTTATCATGAAGATAGATTTCCAATCTCTCACCGACATTCCTTCTCATCAAAAACAAACAAACAATTCTCTCTAACAGTGCCAACCCGTGACACCTAGCAACTCAACAAGCGAATTAAGTTCGAGAATTGCTTGAACTTCTCAGCCGACAATGCTTTAGTAAACATATCTGCCGCATTATCCTTTATGTGCACCTTCTGAAGGTATGCTAGCTTACCATCATCCATGACTACTAGAAATGACTCTCTCACCTCAATGTGCTTAGTCCGTGAGTTAAACGCCAAATTCTCCGCCAAATGTATAGCACTTTGGCTATCACATCGTACATCGATACTCTCATGTTCAAAACTCAAGTCACACAATAATCGTTTCAAATAGTGTCTCCTTTGTCGTCTCCATTGTGGCAATCAACTCTGCCTCCATAGTGGATAAAGCAACTACGGTTTGTAACGTGATCTTCAACTAATGGCCAACCGCACTTGCGTATGGCATCTTTGCCATATAAGCCTTGTCTTTCTCCCCGATAGATGATCCATTGTCCAAAAGTTTCATATGCAAAGGTAAAGATGTATTCAACGCCTTTGCATTTTCCATGCTAAACCGGCAAAACACTTTCTTAATGTACTCCTTTTGATTCAATCTCAACTCAAAACGCTTTCGGTCCCTTTCAATTTCCATGCCCAAGATTTTCCTTGCTTCTCCAAAATCTTTCATTTCGAATTCCGATTTCAAAAGCATCTTCAACTTGTTGATTTCATTTTTGTCTTTGGAAGCAATGAGCATATCATCCACATACAAGAGTAAATACACCAACAATCATTTCTCAACCTCTTGAAATATACACAAGCATCTTTGATGCTTCGATGTAAGCCACATTCAAGCATGAAATGATCGAATCTCTTGTACTATTGTTCAGGTGATTGCTTCAAACCATATAGTGATTTCTTTAACTTGCAAACCAATTTTGACTTACCATATACAACAAACTCTTCCGGTTGCTGCATGTAGATGTCTTCATCCAAGTCACTATGCAAGAAAGCGATTTTCACATCAAGTTGCTCCAACTTCAAATCATGAATAACAACTATAACAAGTAAAACCTGGATAGAAGTATGGCGTACAGCCGGTGCAAAAACTTCATCATACTCTTTCTTTCCTTTGTGCAAACTCTTTTGCCACTAACTTTGCTTTGTATCTTACATCATTCTTCACCTTATGAATCCACTTGCACCCTATATAACGGTTTTCATTAGGAAGTGGAACTAATTCCCAAATTTGGTTCTTCATCAACGATTGCATCTCTTCCTCCATGGGGCAAACCCACTTTGAGCTATCACTCGAATCAATGACGTCATCAAGATCCATCGGCTCATCTTGGACTACATTGAGAGCATAATCCAAATTATCACAAAAGCTAAGGTAGTTCCAATCACCATATCTTTCGGGTGGCTTTATTGTGCATCGACCAACCCAAGTAGCAATGCTATCACCCAAACCCCTTTCGGCTCCACCTTGAGTCAAATTCTCTCTAGTATCATGGAATCCTGAGACATTTTACAACACCAGGAGATATAAGCGAAAGAAATAAAATAATGTGCTCCGGTTTAGCCTTCATTACATAAACCATACCTTTCGGGACAAATCATCAACGAAAGAAATAAAATAATGTGCTCCACCTAAAAAAGTAATTGGTGTCAATCCCCAAACATCCGAATGATCATACTCAAGAAACTCTTTCGAATCATGCTTCCCTTCATCGAATGATACCTTCGTTTGCTTCCCCATGACACATTCCTCGCAAAACTCTAGTTTGTTGAAACTCTCACCCTTGATCATCTCCTACTTCCGAAAAATATCCAAACTCCCTTCCAAGATATGACTCAATCTCAAATGCCACAACCGTGTCAAATCCAAGTCACGAGAACTATCAACACCCACACAAGTTTCACCTTCTACGGTCACACGTTAAAGCAAATATATACCATGAGTCCTATCACCTTACATAACCACAAGCGTCCCGTTCGAAACCCTCAAGCAATCTTCTCGATAGTGATATTGCATCCTAGAGAATCCAACTGCCTCATAGATATAAGCGACTTCCTAAGTTCCGGAACATAACGAACATTGGTAAGTGTGCGAACAACTCCATCAAACATCCTTATTTGCACGGAGCCAATACCCATTGACTTGCAAATAACATCATTTTCCATAACAATTCTATTTCCCTCTTTGACTTCATAAGACGAAAAACAATTCCTACTTGGCGTCATATGATACGACGCACCTGAATTGAGTATCCATTCGCTGCCCGAAACACCCAATGCTACAACCGTCAACACACTCTCATCTTCATAAGCAAGTCATCAAAGGCATTCAAGTGTGCCTTAAGCGAATTACCCTCCTTCATCTGGAAGGTAAAAAAACGTCCGCAACAAGATCAAACGGTTTGTCAGCGGCTTCATATATAATTCCACCAATTTGTCACAAATACCTTTAGCGGTTGTCTCACCACTAATTTCGGAGATCACATTCTCCCCCACAGCAAGTTGAAGAGTAATGTAAGCCCATTCTTTCATCTTCTCTCTCAACATCCGAGATATCACTTGGCAATAAGTGAGTATGAAATACCACTTGGTGCACTCGATTTTGACAAAGAAACGTTTTCATTTTCCATTGCCAATTTTCAAAGTCAATATCAACATTCCACTTGTCAATTACCAATTGAGAACCCGACGCTGCATACGAACCACGTATATAAGGCGTCACACTATTCGAACTTCCGATTGAAGGACTTACCAAGCTATTATCTGAATTCGGCATTTTCACACACCTAACAAGCACCAATTGCTTTGATACCAACTGTTGTAACCGATGTGATTAATTCAATTCAAGACCACCCGAATTGAATATCTAAACCACCAGCGCCTTACAGAAGGCATGATCGCAGTTAGATTTGCAAAAACAACCAAACCAATAACTCAAGTCACCAAACAATGATCAACCAATCACGAACAATCCAATCTCAATCACAAGCGATAAAATAACAACAATAGCAGCACAATTAAATCACATGCAGATTTATAGTGGTTCCACTAACAACTTATTAGTGTACACCCACTTTGGAGAGAGTGTTTTATTACCACGATGAAAAGAATCCTAATTTAACCCTTGAGAATTAAACCTTTGATTTGATCAAGCTCACCTTTTGAAAAACAGAAAATAGCTTATATAGGGATAGACAAATATTAGGCAATTCCCAAAACTGCCCCTGATATCTTCACAAATCAGCATGTTAAACTTTTAGCCCGAAATAACCGAAATTCGCCTTCAAACGTATGTCGTGTGGGGGACATACGTCTATTCATAACCTGGAATTATTCTTGCTTCAGCTCAGACGTCTGTCAAAGTGACAGACGTTTGTGGCAAGTCTCGGGATAATTTCCCTGATAACACAGACGTCTGTCACACCCCATGACAGACGTCTGTTGCGCCATCATGCTGAAACCAAACACCTTTCTGCTCATAACTCCTACATACAAGCTCCGATTTGTGAACCGTCTTCTCCGATGTGTAGCTACCTTCATCTTCTCCAATCTAACAGGTAGTATCACATACTTCAACAATAAAGGTAGGAGAGGTCACCATTTAGCTATATACTTACATCAGCACAAGGATAATTTCATGGAGACCAATGTTTATAGCCTCTAATGGTCTTGTCAACCACAAAAGCAACGCTTATTTTTATTATGAAAACAGCAAAGTACATTTTATATTATATATTACCATTGCCAAAAAAAAATATGTTCCGCAGAAGTGTAGAACACGACAGAGCGGTTAAAATCAAGCATGCAACTCCAAGATTAAACACACTGATGTAAGAGAGTTATGATGCTTCAAGAAGAATTCAAAAAGATAACACTTTAGAAGTGCACACAAAAGATAGTCTGATTGCAAAGTTGATTTTGAATGATAAGTTCGAAAATTGTAAGTATTATAGCATTATAAATGGATTGGTTCGAACTCAACAACCCATGTTTTGGTTCATGGTTAAGGCAGTATGCATATAAGATGGAATAATATATCTTAAGGTAGAACACCTGATGATATTAGGACAGAAAGCAGTTGACAAAGAAGTAGGGAAACACAACGTACATAACTTTTAGTCCTTTTGATTAAGGGTGAGCAATATTCGGTTCAAATCGAATTAACCGACCAAACCAGTTCATTTCGGTCAGTTCGGTTCGGTTTTAAAACTAAATCGGTTTAAATTCGGTTTATAAAATAAATTTTTTTGGTTATCGGTTTAACCGAATTAACCGAACTTTTAATTTATTATCTAATTTTATGGTGTTGTAGTACCTTAAATAATTATTTAATGATAATATACAAAGGCATGTGTTGCAAATATGTCAAAATTTTATTATAAACATAAAATTTATCCAAACATGAATTTATGTTTTACTTTGAGTGAATTCATCATTTAAATAATAACACATTCTTCTAGTTCGGTTAAATCGGTTACCGACCGAATTAACCGAAATTAATTTGGTTCGGTTCGGTTCGGTTTGAAAAAAAATTCGGTTTCAATTCGGTTTGAGCCTTTTTAGCTGCAAACCAACCGAACCGACCGAACGCTCACCCCTACTTTTGATGAAATTGTTGGTTCTATGGTAATATTCTAAAATTTAGACAAGAAAGTGTTACTCGTTGAAAAAACTGTATGTAGGAATTTTCTTGGCAAAGTATGGTTTACACAGGTTTGATGAATTTTAAAGCAAGTTAAAAACCTCAGATTGTATTTAAGGGGGATTTACACAACTTTGTATTAGGTTTATAAGCTGAGATTATGCAGATATGATTACCATTACACCACCACCATGAGAGAAATAAAGGAAGAACAACAAGAAGAAAGAACTACCTTCCAATGATTATTCCTTTTCTTCGATATTGTAGAATATTATTGTTAGTGCTTGTAAAGTAAATAAGGGTATTGGTGACATGTATAGTGGATATTATACGCTAGTACGGATATATACAAAGGGGCCCTCGGTTTTCGTGTAATTGTGTGAGAAACAAAAGAAATAAATAAACTTCTTCTACTCTTTCTTCTCATGATATCAGAGTTTGTGATACTTCAATTTTCTCCAAATTTTCTCAAACATCCCTAAATTTTAGGTTAAAATGCCTCAATTAAGTCATAAGTCAAAGTCTAATCCAGATAAATATGGAAATTCTATTCAAAATTCTACGATTAATTACAACCATCCTTACTCCCTTTCTCATGGCGACAATTTTAATTCTCAATTAGGTCAAATCATCTTCAATGGCGATAATTACCTCAACTGAAGCCACAGTGCTCGTTTGGCACTTGGAGCAAAGAAAACAATCAGTTTTAGCTATGGTTCTCTCCTTCAACCTTCTGATGACTCTCCATATTTGCATAAATGAATTCGCAATGATTACATTTACAGGTTGGATTCTGAATTCAATGGAAAATAAGATTTCTCAGAGTTTCATCTTTAATCCTTCTGCAAGACTAGGTTGAAACTCAAGAAAGGTGTGGTCACTCAATGCTCCTCGGATTTACGAGATTCAAATTCTTGACGAGTATCCAGTAAAACAATGATAACATAGCTACACATTATGTTAATCTGAAACAAGTTTGGGGTCAACTGCAAATTATAGAGCCATTTCCTGATTGTACTTGCGGAGCGATAGTTAATTGTTCATGTGGTTTGTTGAAGAAGAGATTCTAGAGGTTGACCCGCTTAGCAAACTTATTCAGTTTATTTCTAATTTAAACAAGTGTTATGATCAAGCTAAGATAAATTTGCTTAGCATGGACCCATTACCAAATGTAAATAGAGCTTACCATATGCTCCAACAAATTAAGAAGCAGAATGCTCTTAACATAACATACCAAACAACCGAGAGGTGTGCATTTTTTTAATGCTAAGAATGGTCAGGGATCTCATATTTTCAGGCCATCTTTTCTTCGATAGATTCTGTGACCATTGAAAAGTTAACGGACATACTAAGGATTGATGCTTTAAGATTGTTAGGTATCCAAATTGGCGGAAGAGTAAGATTAATCAGCAAGGCCGGCTTTAAGGTTAGACGTAGCAGGCGGCCGCCTAAGGCAACCCCCATGACAGGGACAACTGACGCAGAATAGGTAGAGATGAATATTATTTTATAAATATATAATTAATAATTCAAAGTTTTTAACTACTTGTGAGTTGGCCCAGTTGGGTGAGTGGTTGTGCATGAAAAATGATAGATACCTGGTCGTGTGTTTGATTCATGTTATCAGTTAGTTTGTTGCCCCACCCTTCCAAGTTTTTTTGCCCCTTTCCTTTGCATATAGCAGTGGTCTTTCTGCCCTACACTTCCAGTTTCTTTTTCTTTTTTTGCCTTCCTTTGCATGATTATATAACTCATGAAAAAACATCCCCGCCTAGCCCTGGAGCAACCATCACTAGTTCCAATGTTACTGTAATACTATTAGATTTAGTACTCAATCTTTTTCACCTCGCCTAGGGCAACCCAAACAACTGAGTCGACCATGTTAATCAGGCATCTCAATGATTTGCACCAAATGTTCAAGATACTCCTATTGACAATGGAACTCTTGGATCAGCTCTCATTCCTCCTTTGGAATTTGATCTTGATGCCACTAACTCCTCTACATCACATATGTTGATGATCGTATATTTTTTTCATCTCTTTACAAGGAATTTGTAAAGATAATGCAAGGCAACCAAGGATCTTGCTCTTCCGATATTTAAAATGCTACTGTGAATTTTGCATGTATTGTTTTTGCATCTAATATGTATTCTTCAATTCAACATGTCAATATTCATGCATTGATAATTGATACAAGAGCTAGTGATCATATGACATTTGACTTAAACATGTTTGACAAAACACAAACTCTAAAACAACCTATAAAAATAGCCTTATATGATGGAACCAACAAAATTGTCACTAACATTGGAATTATTACTATCAGTCCATATCGTACTCTTAAAAAAGGTTTTCTATTTTCAGAATCTAAATATAATCTGCTATTTGTTGGTAGGTTATTAGATCAAAATAATCTCATTGCTAAATTTGAGCAAAACTCTTGCCCTTTCCAGGACCTTACAGCTGAACAAGTGAAGGCTATTGGTTAAAGACAAGGAGGTTTGTATAGATTTCTTAAAGAATTTCCAAATAATTTTGATTCCACAAATAATGTTGTTTTTGGCCAGTTTGTTGTTGTCGTTACTTCCAATGCTAAAAATTTTATTGACATTTTTCATGTGAGACATGGGCGGCGTGCCTCTTTAGGCAAACTGAACCATGTACTTTTTTTTTCTTTCATCATTCAAAAATGATAATAATTTTCGTTGCAAAGCATCATAGAGCATCATAGATTACTTTTTCCTGTATCAAACTCCATTACAAATGCATGTTTTGAATTAATTCACATTGATTTATGGGAATCATATGGCATACCTTCTATATCTGGTGCTAGATATTTTTTAACCATAAGGAGATGTTCATTCTAGGACTACTTGGACTCGTTTAGTTCATCATAAAGGGATCAGGTTCCTCAGATTATAACTGCTTTCTTAGCATATGCTCAGACCCAATTTCAGAAGTTTGTTATGATAATTAGGTTTAATAATGAAACAGAAATAGTTCAAGAAACTTGTTTACGTTTATTTGCATCAAAGGAGATTATTCATCAAAAGAGCATTATGGAAGTGCCACAACAAAAGGAAAGAGTAAAACGTAAACACAAACATCTAACTGAAACAGCTAGAGTTCTTAGGCTTAATGCCAACCTACCTATTAAATTTTGAGGTGATCTTTTCCTAACGGCAACTTAACATATAGTTTTGCTTTTGCTTGGAAAACACCTACGAGGTTTTGATGAACAAAATTCCATATTATTCCCAATTCAGAGTTATAGGATGTTTATGTTATCCTGCTATCAAAACTCATGATAAAATGGCTTCTAGAATTAAAAAAATGCATTTTGCTCGAATATCCTTATGCTAAAAAAGGCTATAAACTTTATGACTTGGAAAATCACAAGGTGTTATTGAGCAGGGACGTAATCTTCAAAGAAGGTGTATTTCTTTTACTTTCAACTTCTCCTCCTCCAAATTCTGACAAACATATCCATTTTCCTCTTGTTAACTCAAGTTTGTCTCATTATTTCTATTCGTACATCTCCAATTGAAAATGTTATTCATCCACCTCAAAATAACCTTCAAAATATTCCTCCTTTCCCCAAAATCTTTTCTCCTTTCTCTACTTTGCTCTCTTCATCATCTAATGACCAAACAACAACAATTATCTTCTTCTCTTCAACGTCATTTTTCTATTAAAAATGCTTGTCTACCAATTAGAAAATCAACTATACCTACTCAATTGCGTAAAAAATTCGAACAGATTGTTCTAGACAAACATCACAAACCTCCTCTTACTTGTTCTTTTGTTCAACAAATTCTTTCTAACCTTGAACTGAATCATTTAGAATCAAAATATATTGCTAGCTTAGCAATTGTTTTATCTATTTATAAACCCAGTTCTTATTCTCAACCTAAGGATGATCCTAGTTAGAACGAGGTCATAGGGAAAAAGCTACAAGCTATTGAAGATAATGATACTTGGGAAATGACCACCCTTCCTCCTAAAAAGGCTGCCATTGAAAGTAAATAGGTATATAGAGCAGAATTTCATCCAGATGGAAGACTGAATTGTGGCAAGAGAAGCAAATTAAAGGTAAAAATGTAGAGCATACTTTCAGCCCTGTTGTAAAATTCATTACTGTTGAAATGATTATTGCTTTAGCTATTGCAAGAAATTGGGAACTTCTTTAACTTGACATAAACAATGCTTTCTTGCATGGTTATGTTGATGAAGAATTGTATACGCAACCTTCAGCTGGCTATACGAAAGTAGACAAGGGGAAGTATGTACGCTAAAGAAATCATTGCATGGGTTAAGATAAGCTGCAAGGCAATGGAATGTAGAAATTAGCAAGCAATTGATTTCTTTATAATATAAGCAGTCAAAACAAGACTATTCTCTCTTCATTAAATCTGATAATGATTCTTTTAGTCTTTTACCGCTATTGTTGCTTATATTGATGATTTGCTAGTTACTCGAAACTCTCCAATTGAAAATTAAGCTATTGAGAATTTCCTTCATTCTACTTTTACAATCAAAGACTTGGGTCAGTTGAAGTATTTCTTAGGGATAGACGCATATAGAACAAAAGAAGGTATCATCCTGTAGACACGCTTTTTTGGTCAAAGCCGTAACACGTAAAAAACATCGTCAGAAGACAGAAAGTGATTTGGTTGAAGTCGCATCACAAGCGTAGAATGACCCGGAACTCCTATCAAACGACTTCTTTTGGGCCCAAAATCATCAATTACGGTTCTTTGCATCGTAGCTCTTGTAGCTCTCTGAATAAGCTTCAGGTACAGCTTTCGTTTGACCAAAATGGACTTACGGTTTGAAAGTTACGTCCGTTTCCGTGAACGCGCGCAAAACTGGAATAACTTGGAAACTTGGACTTTAGCGTAGGCGAGACCCGGTTCAGGTCGGAGCTTTCGGATCGCCTTAATGGATAGGGACGGGTCTCGGTCCTGTGAGCACCTACAGATGGAACATTTGGGCTTGGCTTCAGATGGGAGCAGCACCGGTTCGGATTGGGGGAGGAGGACCCGACCCGTTGTGCACCAGCTGCTTAGAAGAGCACGGTGTCTTCGGTTCGAAGGCACCAGTTCAGGTCGGACCCGATCCGACCCGCCTAGACAGAGCTCCGCACAGCTTTGTTAACCAATTCTCAAGGCATAACCACCTCCTACTTGCATGGATCAACTTCCACCTGGCATAGCACGACTTGGAAATGATTTTTCCACGTTTTCCACTACTTTACGAGATCGCCTCCGGTCGTGACACGTGGCATCCGACCCGGAGCCTCTCCGCCTTAATAAATACAGCACTACATGGCGTTTTGAAGGGACTTTTAACATGAGAACTTCACAACATCCGCCACTGCTACAACACAAGGACTTTGTGCTTCTCAAACTAAATTAACAAAAGGATTTCGTGCATAAAATCATTCTCTTTTCTCCACTTCTTCATTAAAATACAAGGATGTTGTATGTGAATGAATCTTACGGATTGTAAGATGACATTGTACTTGTAATTTCTTAGGATTTAAGAAACTATAAAGTGGACGTAGACTTGGTTTGAGCCGAACCACTATAAAAACCTCGTGCGTCTCCTGTTATTTTCCGTTTTCTACATTCTGTGATCTGTGGTTTGTGATTGTGAGGACTTCACACTGCATTTGGGTGTTAGTGCCAATTTTTGGTATAACATTTTGGCGCACCAGGAAGGGGCGACACGGCACTACTTAGCTTAAAAGGAAGTAAATTGCTTGGTTATTGGATCAATGGTCAAAAGGAAGAAAGACGGAACCTTCTCTCGTACTGAGGACGTTGGTACAGAAAACACAAGGAACGAGGCAAGTCAGGATGTTTCCTCTCATGGAAATTCATCAGCATATTTGATTATAGAAGAGATGGACGACATTCTGGCTGAACTGAAAAGCCAAATGGCAAGGCAAGATGATCTCCTCCGAAAACAGCAGGGGATGATGGATGAGTTCTTCGCTCGGATGAACGGAAGGCCGAATAGCAGCGTACAACTCGCTGGAAATGGCACGGAAGTGGCTCAAGACGCTCCCCCCCCCCCAATCGGATTGGGTCGGGCGAAATCTGAACCACGAAGCTAATGGGAACAGGGGGCAACCCCGACCGGGTTGAGTCGGATCCGATCCGAGCAACGGAACATGCTGGAGTTGTGGGCACTCGCCTCCTTCTTGGTAATGATCAGCACATATCGCTCAACGTTTCGAATGGAAATGTCATTGGAAATTCAGGTCGAGCACAACTGCCATCAGCTCCAATTCAGATGGACACTCGGCCACGACAAAACACGCAGTATCAGCATGAAGTTCCCTGATTTGGGACAGGAGAACCGGGTTGGATCTACGATCCACGACCCGAGGGCATCTCCAACCCACATCATGCAGCTCGCCACGAGCTCCCTCGCTCTCTTGGAATCAATGCTAGGGGTATCAGCTCTGATCTTGGCAGCATGCAATAACTTTTCGAAGGCGATCGGCTCGCTAATTTGATTGAACGCCTCTCGAGAGGCCGCACTTATCAAAATAACGTGGATGACGTCAATCACAATCCATTCACATGGGAAATCAGAAATTCCCGCAATCTCCCGGATTTTAAGCTTCCAGTTCTGAAACCATACAACGGCAGGACGAATCCTACTGTGCATTCGATGCGTTACAAATGGCATATGTAAGTTCAATTCGACGTCGGGAAACGTCATGGCAAAATGTTTCCCTTTTTTTGACTGATTTTGCTGCTATGTAGATTCAGCAGTTTAAATCTGAATCGATCAACAGCTGGAACATGTTGGTCGCCCGCTTCATTGAACAATTTCGGGTCCACATCGCACGACCGAAGAACGTAATGCCGCTCATTACATAAGCAGAGGCCTAGAGAAACTCTGCGCACATTTCTGGAAAGATTCAACGTTGCAACAACATCGGTTGATCTACCTGAACCATCAATGGTACTGATAGCAGCAGTATCTGGTATCTTGGATAACTCAGAATTCAAAAAAACTTTGCATCGAGGCCCACTGCGAAACCTCGGCGAATTTTACCTTGATATAGACGGATTTATGCGGGATGAAGATGCAACTTCCGAGAAGAGCATTCTCATTGTCAATATGCTTAAAGACGGAGGACCGTCTGATTCTACAAAGGCAAGGGAAAAGCTACTGCTGTCAAGAATGACCGCAACACTCAGTCCCGGAGAGGGCCCAGATATGAAAAGTACACTAAACCCGGTGCTTCACTATTTGTCATCTACATGAACACAAATGGAACTATCTCCTACCCAAAGCCTCCCAGGAGGGAGCCAATGCAAAGGGAACGTAACTCTGGAAAACATTGCTTGTTTCATGATATGGACGATCATGACACAAATAACTGCAGACACTTGCGAGATCTGATTGAGGAACGGATCAGACGAGGAGAGCTATCCGAATATGTGAAACAACCAACAGCGCCTGCATTTGCACAACCACCTTCTGCTCCCCGAAGAGGGAATGATCATGATTCAACCTCTCGTGGCGCGACGCATTATTGACAAAAATCTTTAAATTCTACGATTTGAATCCCGTTTCAAATCGAATATATTCATTTACGATTCGATTTAAATTCCGATTCAAATCCAGCTATTACCGCAGTTTAGAAAGTCATTAAACCAATGAATATGTTGCATGATACTTGTTTGGATGTACAATTCCAATTCTAATAATTTCCAAAAAGAATAATTGGAACAAAAGATAAAACGATGCTATTATTGTTTAGAAATAGATGTTGAAACATCAAAATCAATTTTAAAATGCGTGCAAGCTTTGAAATACAATTTTTTTAAATCCACGATTTACGATTTAAATCTCGAGTCAATTTCAAGTTTGAATTTTGTGATTTACGATTTGAATTTAATTTTGAAAACCTCTAGCGCGACATTTGCATCATTTTTACTTGCGGCGCAGCTCATATGAAAAGGAGCTCCAAATGGCGCACGACGCGAAATGACGCGCTTTTTCTTTATTTTATTGTTTTTTTGCATTTCAAATTATAATAACTACTACTACAAGTGCTCTTACCATCACTACTATTACTATCGTAATGACATGAAATGTGAATAACTTTGTTAATATTTTTTTTTCAGTTATATGAAAATATAACTACATTATTATTTCCTATCCGATTATCACCAAAGATTTATCAACCTTATAATTATGTAATTGACTGACCTTAGCATGCTGACAATTAGAACTGACATGTGTTTTATTATCCAACATAGTTTAGATTCATTTTAATATTATCAAAAGTATATAATGTAATGTATAAAAATCATAAAATATTGCCTAATATAGATGCAAATGCAAAAGCAGATGAATGGGACTGAGAAACCGTAAACAGTAAATCAAGAGAAGCAGTTTTGGAGGAAGAGAAAGCATTCTCAGAAAATAAACATTTAAGCAGGTCTGAAAACATACCTTGGTTAGAGATTTTTTTTGTGCAAATGCAAATGCACCATCATAGGCGCGAGGACAACATGCACAAGTACAAAATGGCAAAGAAAACTACAAAGAGAGCGGTGAGTAAAGCAATGGGTCGAGCGTATGAAGATTTGTATCAAAGGATGAGTATGAAGGAGGGTGAAAGAGACGTTTACAGAATAGTCAAGCTACGCGAGAGAAGAACAAGAGACTTCAACCAAGTTAAATGCATTAAGGACGAGAACGACAGACTTTTGGTGAAGGACGACGAGATAAAAAATAGATGAAGAGCGTACTTCGATAAGCTTTTCAACGAAGAAAGCGATAGTTGCCTGATCGAGTTGGAAGACTTTGCCAACATCACCGATAGACATTTTGTTCGGAGAATTCAAGAGCCTGAGGTAAAAGAGGCGCTGAAACGGATGAAAACAGGCAAGTCGGTAGGGTCTGATGACATCCCTATTGAGGTGTGGAGATGCTTTGGAGATGCAGGGATAACCTGGCTAACTAAGTTAATAATATTTTCAAATCAAACAAGTTGCTAGATGAGTGGAGGAGAAACATTTTAGTTCCAATCTTCAAGAGTAAATGAGATATTCAAAGTTGCACAAACTACAGAGGAATTAAGCTTATAAGCCATAAAATGAAGCTTTGGGAGAGAATTTGCAAACAACGTTTGAGGGGGTTAACAAGAGTCCCTAGAAATCATCTTAGTTTCATGCCTGGAAGGTCAACCATTAAGGCGGTTTTCTTGATTAGACGGCTTATGAAGAGATGCAGGAAGCAAAAGAAAGATCTTCACATGGTTTTTATTGATTTGAAGAAAGCTTATGACAGAGTACCGAGGAATGTTACTTGGTGGGCGCTAGAAAGAAAGAGAGTGCGATCAAAGTACATTGCCTTTATCAAGGATATGTACGAAGAGGTTGTAACTAGCGTCAGGGTATGCGATGGTGAGACCAGTGACTTTCTCATTAACATAGGGTTACATCAAGGTTCAGCTTTGAACCCATATAATTGGCATTAGTGATAGATGAAATCACAAAAGACGTACAAGGGGAAATTCTTTGTTGTATGCTCTTTGCTGATGATGTTGTGCTGAATGATAAAAGTAGAATAAGGGTTAACAGACAACTGGAGTTGTTGAGAGAGACTTTGGAATCGAAGGATTCCAGGCTTGGTAGAACTAAAACGGAGTACATAATGTGTGAGTTCAACGGTGTCATGTCAGATGACGGAGAGGTCACCCTGGCCAGTTAAGTAGTACCTAAGAAGAAATCTTTTCGATATTTAGGATATATGTTGCAGTTTGATGGGGAGACTGATAGGGACATTAGGGTGTGTTTGGCTTAAGCAGAAGCGGAGTATTATCGTTAGCGGAGAATGTGTTTGGTGTTGTAAGCGGACCATTTAATCGGAGCACTTTAACGGGGTGTTAATAGAATAAAAAAATGATAAATTACTCAAATTTAGTTTAAACCAACTCCATTACATAGAGCAATTCGACACGATCGCAAGCAAAAAACCGCGTCTCAAACGAATCTCATTTGCACAAGTTATTAATTTTTAAAAAATTTAAAACACTAAAATTATTGATAACTTGATTAATTAAGCTAATTAACCAAAACGGATGTGTAGCGGATCAGAATCGGTTTGTTTGCAAAACGAGGCATTTTGCCAGTTTTGTAACGGACGTATCCGTTATTTTCTTTTTCCGTTTAGAGTGCCAAACGACTCCTTACTTTTAGAATTCAAGCAGGATGGGTGAAATGACGACTAGCATCTGGCATTCTTTGTAATAAGAAGATTCCTCTAAAGCTTAAAGGAAAGTTCTATAGAACATCAATCAGACCTGTGATGTTATATGGTGCAGAATGTCGGCCTACTAAAAGGCAACACGTCCAGAAGATAAGTATAGCAGAGAAGTGTGTGTTGCGTTGAAATTGTGGGCATACCAGACGAGATCGGACTAGAAATGATGATATTCGGGACAAACTTGGAGTTGCACCTGTTGAAGAGAAGTTAGTCCAACACCGCTTGAGATAGTTCGGACATCTCCAACGAAGACCGCACAATGCACATGTGCACGTTGGAATTATAGGACGCACTGAAGGCCCAAAAAAAGTTAGAGGTCGACCTAAAATGACATTGGAGGAGGTAGTAAAAAAAGACTTAAGAAATTGGAGTATATCTAAAGAGATGGTATTGGATAGGAGCGCATGGAAATTAGCAGTCCATGTACCAGAACCTTAGAGTTTTTTTAAAAACCTTTATAGCCACATTACAAACTACTGTTATTATATGTTTAATTTTTTTAATTTTATTTTACTTTTATGGAAGCTTTTAACCTTCTTTTTTTTGTTCCATCTCTATAACCAACCCCAACTTGTTTAGGATTTATAGCTTATTTGTTGTTGTGAACGTATCTAATATCTTTGTACGATTTGTCAGCAACATAAAAATATTTCATGATTTGGTCTTTATTAAATACAACCGAGCATTAAAAAGAAGGTATAATATTCTTAATACCGTTGATCCAATATCTTTGAATGATATTGATGATTGTAATGAACGATTAACTGAAAATATGAATGATGCATCTGATGTTGAAGACGAGCTTGTATTTAATGATGAGGATGACCTGACCTGCGGTGTTGTTGTTGGAACAGCAACAGAAAAAAGAAGCTAGATATCCAAGTAGAACATCCACATCGAGAGATTATTCAACACATGCTTCAACTTCTTTACATTTTCACGAAGAAAAAACAAATCTGAATGATATGGATGAGGTAGATGTTGAAGGTTATGAATCCGATGATACAATTGATTTGAAAAATATAATTGTTTAACCAGATTCAAATTTCTAGTTTATCAGTAATGTGTATTATTATTTTGGATTGTAAACTATCGTGCTTGAAATTTTATGCTTTATGTTTTTTTTTAAATGCATAAAAATCTTTGTTGCATATGTTTTAGCAAAAAATATTGATTTTATTTTTTTGCTAAAATATTAAATTTATTAGAAATAAAAAATATGCACAACAAATTAAAAAGACGTGCACCATTTGATGCGCGTCATGGCTCCAGAGAGGTTTTGCGCCATGCGCCATTAATAACACTAGTTGCACGGTCTACTTGAAGATTTGTATGTAAAGTCTCTCTTCCTATGAATCTTCTTTGTGACAACATTGCAGCAAAATATATTGCAGAAAATAAGGTCTTTTAAGAAAGAACCAAGCATTTGAAAGTTGGCTACCCTTTTGCGAGAGACAATGTAGATGCAAAATTTATCAATATCCTCCATAGCAAATCTTCTTTTCAGCTTGCAAATCTGCTTACTAAGCCTTTGAGAGTTCATCAACGTGCTTTTCTTTCTACCAAGCTTGGACTTGTTTCTCAACCACCAAGTCCAGGTTAAGAGGGGATGTAGAATATTATTGTTAGTTCTTATACAGTAAATAAGGGTATTAATGACATGTATAGTGGATATTATATGCTAGTGTGTGTATATATGTTTCATCACATTTTTGTTTCTCTCTCTTCCCACTACCCCCCCCAAAACATATTTTAATATAAATGAAAGGCTAAGGGTGTCATATAACCCCCTCATATATATATGTATATATATATATGTATATATATATATATATAAAGGGGGTCCTCGATTTCCATGTAATTATGTGAGAAACAAAAGAAATGAAATAAAACTTCTGCTCTTTTTCCCCAGATATTTTAGTATATCCAGTGTTTGTCCAGCAGGCTTTATTTTTCCAATTCACATAATTTGAACTATATCTTGAAATCTCTCGTTTATAAGAGAAATAATAAATAAGCGGATTTGCAGCAATTGATCTACTGATCGAAGTGGGATAAACTTCTTGTAATATTTCTAGTTACAAATATTGGATAGTTTAATCACTCGTTATCCATTTTCAATCCAATGAACTAGAGGGCTTTCTGCAAATAATTAACAGTAATAGTGGTATCAAAAATACTGCCTCTACCCACTCAGAGGCAAAACCAGCCACTAATTTAAGAAGGGAATGAAATATTTTACCACTAGCTCTGCTAAAATAGTTTTTGCAAGTGAGTACTTCCATTGGAGATGCAGATGCCTTATAACGTAAAACAAGATACTACCAGATCTAGCAAGGGATTAAATATTTACTCCCTTATGATCATTGCATAAAAAGAAACAAAAACAACATACCCAATAGGAAACGCTGCATCTCCAGTGGAAGCACTCACTTGCAAAATAGTTTTTGCAAGTGAGTACTTCCATTGGAGATGCAGATGCCTTATAACGTAAAACAAGATACTACCAGATCTAGCAAGGGATTAAATATTTACTCCCACATGATCATTGCATAAAAAGAAACAAAAACATACCCTATAGGAAATGCTGCTGCTACCAGAACAGGAGGAACCTCCCACAATTTATGAGGTTGAGCTTTCAACAGTTGCATCAGATATTCAAGAATGTCGTTATGCTATAACATTAAAATGGGAAATGGGATCAGTACTAACATACATGATATTTTCATTTATAAATGAATCTCTGTATGACTACAATAAGTTTGCACTATATGAGATTAGGCTTCTCACTCCAGACATTTGGACTATATAAGTTTCTACCAGTGTACCTCTGAACTAAAAGCTTCCTTTCCAGACTGCAAAGATTGATCATATTCCACAAGCAGCTGCTGCAGATTTGAAAACTGCTTGGAAATGGGAAGAAAGTTACAAGACTGAGAACTCATATGCTCAATTATCATACCCCATCGGCAAGAAGTCAAGCCCAGTAACAATACTTCCTGTTTCATCATATATATAATATGTTTACTGTCAGTAAATTGTAGTGAACGCTAGGCATAATCAATTAAATTATCCAAGTGCAATGTCTGTGAATTAATAAAAAGGCACTGCAAGAATACTTATGTCAACCCTAATGTGGCAAAATACCAAATATCTAAATAAAAGGGCCAATTTTGTAAGCAGCGGTTTTAAAGGATTGAAGGTAAAATGGCAAACTTTCATTTAGTAGTAGTGGAACAAGGGTGAAAAATCTTGGAACTCCTACACACACTTATGCATGTGGTTCCATGTCTAGTGCCACTAAGTGGAAAAAGGTTGTCGATGCTTGAGTACAACTCGAAAGAATTACATTAGGAGTCTGAAAAAAGCTGAAAGAGTCAAATACCACAACTTCGAGAAGATAGTCCACATTGCCATCAACTGATAGTTTCATGCATTCAAATATATGAATCCACTGGAGCTTAGGAGCACTAAATATCAATTTTGCACCTGATAGCAATTTAATCGTTCTTCCGTCCAACAAGTAAGAAAGGCACTTTGATTTCCACTGGTTCCAGCAGTAAAATTCTTCAGACATTTCTGCTTCCCTGATACGAAAGATAGAAATATTAATCAAGTTAACGATACTTCAAAGTAGGGCTGTTATGGCTATGGTAATTACCAAAACCAAACAAGTGGTACTCAATACTTGGCTACATTGATATACCAGTGCTATCAATACGGTAGCAACGAATCTGCCATTGTTAGCAATAAATTTAGCATTGATCCTTTTTTCCCCAAAAAATCATTGATAACTATAATTAAACCGGTCATTTTAATTTTGAATTTTCACTATTTTGCTTAATCCTAACCATGGACAATTTTAAAGGAATATCAGATTTAAGAAGGTATTTCTATTATTCAAGATAATGTTCCTTTTCTAGGTGTTTTTTTTTTTTACTTCAAAAGCCAATATTAACAATGCTATTGTTCCATACAATTGTTAATTCGTGATGAATCAAGAAAATTTTCTTTACCAACTACAAATCAAATTGTTAATATCATCATTGATGGGGGTTGAATCGGTAACAAAATAATTACCATTTTATCATTATCAAATTCTTAATGCAAAAATATTTTCATGTCTTTATGCATTGGTAAATTTGCCATTATCAAACAACGGTTATTAAGACCAACAGTCATTTAAATAACGGTAACGGCAAAGCATAGAATGTCATTTCGACTTATCATTAGTATTGATTGATACGGCACAATTTTCTCATATCAGACAATTATCATAACAACCCTGCTTTAAAGCGCAAGCTTGAAGCAAATTAGAATTTATCTTCTGTTTTTCTTTTTAGCGCACTTTTATATATTTGCCTTAAATAGTTTCATTAGAAAAAGACAGATTCTAAAAATAAGTTTATAAAATGAACTTTTTTCAAGAATAGCCTTCATCTGAAACTTACTATAAAAAAAAAATCTCATTTTCAGTTGAGTATATGCATCATTTGAAAATGAGCATGTGTATTATTTTTTTAAATGTAAATCTGAAAATAAGGCTTGTTTTTTGTAATATGTTTTCATAGAAACCAATTAAACAAGCAAGTTTTTTTTTTTGGAAGCATATTTCTACTATTTGTCCCTAGAAAACATGGTAAATATAAGATTACTGGCACTGGTTAAGAATTTTGTGCCAACACTTGTTTTGTTTTTGCTACCATAGAACAGAAAAACTGCAACACATTTACATTAGTTTAACCTCTGAAGACTGGACCTTGAAAACCAATTTAAATGTTACTTGTTCCTTGGTTAACTTCAAAAGTTCATCCATAGGTTATCATAAAAAAAAAAAAAAAAAAAAAAAAAAAAAAAAAAAACATAACATTCAAATAATTCAAGTTAAGACAACGTAACGGAAGAAACAGATAGTTAAATTATTGTATAAGAGGTGTCATCTTGAATATTCATGTTAGAGTTAAATATAGCGTGAATGAAAAGGCCAGTACTAAGTGGCACTGGCACTATGCCTTGAGCTTAAATAGGTCTCAAAACACCCGATTATATATCACGTAGAATTCAAATTAAATTATATATACTTGGGCAAGTCTACGATTTTATACCAATTTATTATGTGAAGCAAAGAATATTCTGAAACCAAGGACAACTTGTGACTAGTATGCTTGGCCATATTGGTTTGTTATACATAATAAAAGATCAAGCGAGATTGATCTGCTATACTAGCCAAAAAAATGTATAAGGCAGTAATTCTGAAAGAATAAATAGTAAGTTTGAATGTGAATTAAATCAAGAGTCAGCATGTAAGATTACACCAGTGTTTCACTTACTGTGACCATTTTCCTAATGGGTTATTTTCTGATTCAACAAAATCACTTCTCGTTGCAATTTTCAACAAATTTTCAAGGTTTGCCCCGAGTGAAGATAAGCATGATTCTGAAGCCTGTCTCCTCAAAATCTCTTGGGTGACAATCTGCAAGTTATCAACAAGGTTTGATGCATCTGAACTGTTGGCGCTATTCTTTGATACTGTTGAAGTTGAACAAACGAGAAACGACTGACGAGTTGAGCCATTTATATTATCATCTGTGGATGCCAAAGTTAAAGATTCTATCTTTGACTTCAATCTGTTGATATAAATTTGTGTGTCATCATCACAACTTTCATGGAGGTCATTCATATCAGTTTCAACAACTGCTGTAAAAATAGCAAGAATTTGGTCTTCTTTTAACGGATGAGCTTCAAGTAAACGTTCTAAACTAAATATCTTGCATTAGAAAGAGTTGCCGATGTAATGTGAATAAGACCCTGTAAGTTTAGGTAAGACTTAATATTTGTACTATTACTCAAATAACTTAAAATGTTACTCTCAATAAAACACTACCTGTGGAAATAATGGATTGGAGCTCAAACTCAGCAAAGCCTCATCAAGTTCGTTCCTGGAGTCTTCTAAGTAGTCAGTTTCGTGCAAACAATTAAGGACCTACAATGTTGTTGAAATATGTGTTACAAACGAGACATTACTACATATGGCTAGAATAAAACCGGCAATAATTAAAAATGAAATCAAAGTATAGGAAAGTTATCACAGCTTGGTAAAACGGTTTCAACAATATTAAGTGTATATAACATTTAATATGAGTTATTGAGTTGCATGTTCATATTGTATTTGTTTCAAAATTGCTTAAGTATCGACTATTTGTTTACTGCTTGCCAAAGTAAAAAGCTTATCATTCATGTTTTAACAAAAAGTATAAAGCTTGGAATGTCAAAATTAAAAATATTTTATATTAAAAAACAGTTAAACCAGCAATGCAAAGGCAGTATGAATTCCATTGTTTATCCAATCATGGCATCTGACAAACATGAAAATAAAGTATCCAACAAAAATAAGATTGTGAACAGCAATATCAAATTCCATTTTTTGTTCACATCTCCTTAGAGCATCCCCAACGCAATGTTGGTTGGGGATGAACCGACCCCCAACGGGGGGTCGGCACGTCTCTTCTGGGTTGCCTTGGCAACCCAGAAGGTTGGATCAAAAAGTAACCATATCCGGCTTTTTTAAAGCCGGATATGGCTACATGGCTTTATTAAAGCCGTATAAGTGGAATTTTATTTCCACTTATACGGCTTTAATAAAGCCGTATAAGGGGTGGAGAATTAATTTCACCCACCCCTTATACAGCTTTATTAAAGCCTTGTAAGGAGCAACGGCTATTTTTATAGCCGTTGCTCCTTACCCGCTCCATTCTCCCTACCCTTCCCTCCTCTGTATTTACATCAGTTTTTTACTTTCTATATCACTCCCTTATCTTCTATTTCACCAAAATCTATCACGTAAAATTATCTTTATCATCCAATTGTAATGTCGAATAAACCGAGCAGCAAGAATAACAAAGGAAAATCGAAGATGGCGTCACAAAGCAATTCAAGGCCATACAACTTTGATCAAGAGCAGCAAGATATTCCAATGCAAATTGCTCATCAACGCAACGAACATTTTAATTCAGGTACAATGCACAACACTTCTAATTGTTATCCTCCGCAGCAAAATCATAACTTCTACCAGTCACAACAAAATTCTAATCATTTTCAAAACACTCAAGTATCCGCCTATGGGCATAACTCGTCTTTTCAACAATCATATAGTAGTCAACCTTATTCATCTCCTAGCAGCCAACATGAAGCGACATTTCCAAATACTTCTCCCCAACTATGTAGAAACTTGAACATGTTATACGGTGATGATACTGTAGAAAACAACGAAATGCGAATTGATATCAATGAGATTCCCGATTCTGTTATGACTCGCCCGCTTGCGAAGGTTGCGAAAATGGTCAAATGGACACCTGATGAACAAGCTGAACTAGCGTTTTGTTGGGTTCGGTGTTCGAAAGATAACGTGAAAGGAACTAATCAAACTGAAAATTCTTTTTGGAGTTCGGTTTGTAAATTATTCAACGGTCGAAGTCCATATAAGCCTCCGAGATCGATTGACTCTTTGAAGCGGTCGTGGAAGAGAATCAATGCTTGTTGTCAACTTTGGAAAGGGATAATGAGTGGATTGGCGAGTAGACAGCAAAGTGGAGCAAACGACATGGACTTGGTACTAAATTAGAATACACCCATTTCATTTCTCTTGTTTTATGATATTTTCGTTTATGTTAATTACTGTAATGCAGCTTAGCAGAGCAAATGAAGTGTATATGGCCAAATCAAAGAACCAACCGTTCACTATGCACAATTGCTATGATATACTTTCGCAAGAAGATAAATGGAGCAATGTGCGGCAGGAGCATACAACACAGCGGTTCATGCCACTATGGCCGAGCGAAGATGTTAGTCGCGGGAGCATTAATGCAAACGAAGAAACCCCTTTTACAACCGGTTCAGGAGGAAGGCCACCTGGGAAGTACAAAGCGAATAAAAAGGCTACGAAAGATTACAGCCAGTATTACGAGCAACTCGATGGACGTATGGCAGCTGCGGAGGAATCAAACCAGCAGTACTTGGAAACTAAGGAAGCATCAAGAATAGAGAGAAGAGAGAGAGCAGAGGAAAAACAACGACGACATGAAGAGCTTCAACAAATGAGAATCAACGAATTGGAGTTACGAAGAGAAGAGTTAGCTCGACAACAAAGAATAGATGATTTTGCACTTATGAGTGTTAAGCTGGACGATCTAAATCCAATTCAAAGGAGGTACATGGAAAAGCGACTTGAAGAGTTCGAGAAACGTAACGCACTTTAGGCAATTTTAGTGTTATGTTCCAGTTTAAGTGTACTTGTGTTTAAGTGAATGGTGTTGTTTTAGTATTTTGAATTCAGGTCTTGTACTTTAAGTATATAATTAAATTGTATTGCCCTTTGAATTTTTACTACGTGAATGAGATATTAGTTGCAGAAATATTATAAATTGTCATAACAGAACGAGATTACGGATTAGAGTTGGCAATGAACGAAAGCATTCAAGCATTAATTTACAATAAAATAGAAATAACTAGTACGTAACCACACTAAATCTTACATAATAACGCATTCACTCCAATCATTAAGGCAGTAATTTACTATTGGTTTCCCGCATGCTCCCAATAGTGTTCAACAAGCTCTTCTCGTAATTCTAGATGAGCTTGTGGGTCTCGCACCTCTTCCAGTCGCTGCAAGTATTCTGCAAATGTATTTGGGTCCTTATATGGCTTTTTCCTAAATTCCACTGCAATGTCCGGGTAGTTTCGAAGCTGGAGTTCATATCCTCATCGTTCTTCTTCAACAATCATACTATGTAAAATAATGCAACAGTACATGATGTCAGCTATAACAGATTTATCATGGTAGTGCACTTCGTTTCGCAGTATGTGGAACCTACCTTAAAGTACTCCAAATGCCCTTTCAATATCTTTCCTCAAGCTCTCTTGATGTTTCGTGAATAAGGCTTCTTTTGCATTGTTCGGTTTTTTGTATGCTTGCACCAGCGTCTTCCATTTCAGATATATTCCATCTACAAGATAATAACCGACCGAATGTTCGTTGTCACCAATTTTGTAGTTGCAAGGGGGTAAAAGGTCATTGTACAAATCGTTAAACGCATATGATTGTCGTAATACATTAATATCGTTTAGAGATCCAGGAACGCCAAAAAAAGCATGTCATATATAAAGGTCAAACGATGCAACAGCTTCTAAAATCATCGTAGCCTTTTTCGTATGACCTCTGTATTGTCCTTGCAGTGCCACTGGACAGTTTTTCCATGTCCAGTGCATACAATTCAAGCTACCCAACATACCTGGAAATCCACGTTGATCCCCCATAAGTAATAATCTAGCAATGTCATGAGCTGTTGGCGATCTAAGATACTCTTCACCGAACTCACGTACAACGGTTTTGCAAAACTGCTTCATGCATTCTACTGTCGTTGACTCACCAATTCTGATTTTGTCGTCCAACGAATCAGCGGAACTTGCATAAGAAAGCATACGTAGTGCGGCTGTAACCTTTTGAAGTGGTGAAATGCCCAGTTCGTTGACGGCATTTCTTCTATGTGTGAAATATACGTTGGTTGCGGAAACTTTGGTAAGTACTCGAGTAAATATTGTTTTTGACATACGAAATCTTCGACGGAGATATACATCTCCGTATACGGGGCTTGCCATGAAATAATCCTTGACTAGTTGATTGTGTCCAGCGGGATAGTCGCGTCCGTATCGCAATTCTTTTCTACCTTCAACGCTTCCACCTTGGGTCGACGCTGAGCTTTCAGCAATATCTCGTTCTATCGCATATCTTGTTTCTTCATGAAAAGAATGTTGTTCTCTTTTACGATGCTCAAAATATTCATCCGACGTTGAGGACGAAGAAGAGCTAGAAGCACAGCACCATAAATTTTTTAAAACACTCATTGATCAGCGATGTTGAATTCCACTCTGTTTTGGTTGTATGAAATATAAGCAGATGACATCACTTGATATATATTGTATATGCACATTGGACATAATGACAAACACAGTGCTTGTCTTGTAGCGGAAGTGTGTTGTACATTACACGACCCTTTCAATTACAAGAAGTAGTGTCTGGTAGTGTGCATTAATGACAAACACACTGCTTGTCTTGTAGCGGAAGTATATTGTACGCTGCTTTACTTTTTTGCTTGATTCCTTTAATTATTTTCGGTTAGGGTATCACTGAACGTTGAGAGGACTACACATTTTTGTCATAGATGCTGCTGCTATCAATTATGTATCACGGGTATCCAAGCTAGCCCGTTAGCATTATCTCTTCATACGCCTGTTCATCTGAGTCTGTAGATGATGACCAAGAAGACATTTGCAATGAGTGCTAAGCGACGTGGTTAGTGTAATAATGGGATGAAAGATATTTGAGTGAGGTAAGTTGGTAGTTATTTAGAGATATATTTATAGGTGGATAGTTGTTACGAATGGGTAAAATAAATAATGCTCAAGTGGATGACCCATACCCTGTAATGGGGAATCCAATGTTGAAACAAGCAATTCAGACAAGGATACCCTCTTGCGCTGTTCACGCGTGATGCATAAGTCATATCACAAGAAACACTCAAAAAGCTGAGTAGTCAAATCTCGGATAAATGTGTACAGTTGCAAAGTAACATAGCTGAGGGAATCTGGTGCTTTTGAAATAATAGAGTATATGTCGGTAGCTTTCTTGCTTTTGAAAAGGGAATTATTTGACCCATCACTAGAGGATACTAATATATTGTAGCATGGATATGAAGATAGATTCGTTGATGTATTAATATGCCCAAGTATTTTGCTCTTTACGCTCAAAAAACATTAACTCCACATTTACAAATTGAGCTATGGATAAATGGGAAAATAACAATGGGGGTTACTCTAATCAACGACCTGAAAAAGAAATAGTACTTGAAAGGAAGGTTTCCGAACCACTGCGGACTATTGGAGCCAACCCTATCTGCCTATGTGGTCAAGAATCGATCGTGGCTGTCGCTGAGACTGAAAAAGATGCCGGTCGTCGGGTTTTTTGTTGTGAAGCATACGAGGGCCACAAGGTTTAGTTGGCATGTAGTATCATAACTAGAGCTGGACCTTTCCTAAGTCTGGATTTATGTAATTCTCGTTACCTTACAGAGTACGAGACTGATTTTGTTGGGTCCGAAGCCTACAAACTACGTTTTAGTTGGATAACCCGAAGACGGAGTTGAATAGGCAAATGATTTTGTTTATTGCTTGTATGTGCATCGTAATTTTTAGTACTTATTTCGTTTAACAAACACGTACGCATGATCACGTAGATTACATATAACGCACAAACAAGCAGATAACATAAAAAAACACAACGGTTACACATAAGGACGTACAAGCAGAGTACACTTACAGGCTAATACAAATACGAAACATACGGTTGAATAACCTACTACAAAAGGACAACACAATAAAACAAATATACAGGCAAATACAACATGAACGTCTATTAAATAAGATCCAACTAATCATCATCTAGATTCGCCGGCACCATCTCCACATCCTCAATATCGTCGTCGCGTGTGCCGAATGTCGGTCTATATCCGGACCGCTCCTCATCAGCGGTCCTCAGCTCGTTCATACGAACAGTCAACTCACCATACATTACCTGACGCAGACCTAGCGTCATCTGATAAAGATCCTGATAAGAAAAAACAGCTGGATTTGGATACTCCGTCACTTCTGGCCGTGGTATATCAATATACCTATCAGATCTGTATGTAGTTGGTACTGCAACAGTCCAACCGTAGTCTGGCACCTGGGAAGAGCGTGGGGAGGTGGATCCTGTGGAGCATGGTAAACCTGCGTGGACTGTGAAATATCAGCAACGAAAGGGAGCTCAAGGCCAGTACGGAGTGCAGAAGGCCCAACCAAGTCAACAGATGCAGCATGCACAAAACTCCCGGTCTGAGGTGGGGAGTAATACTGACGCCAGAAAGAAATATAATCCCTACCGGTAAGAATGAAATCATTGGCAGGCCACCACTCGTCTGCGTGCTCCTGTAAAGCACTAGTAGTATAAACCCTGGGAGTAGTTGTATGTGGGTGGGAATCATCAGGAACAGCATCCCCATCATATATCTGTCTCCAACAACGTTCCCCTAAGTACCAGAAGCAACCTAAACCAGGAGGGATGATACTAGTGGAAAGCGCCTCGACGATAGATAAAGAGCATGCACCGAGGGCGGGTCAGCAAGACCCCGTGAACCATCAAAGGGATGCCAGATAACTGCATCACGCGTCCTCCGCAACTCAATCTGATTGCGAGCTATAGCAGATACATGTCGTGCCTATCCTCCAGGCACTAGTCTACGGTTACCGACACTCCACGCTCGTACTCTAGGATAGAAAGTGGGTAATGATGGATCCACGGTGGGAAAAGACAAATTGTGGAAGTACTCAAAGTACCAGTACTGTAAAATCTCCCAAAAACCAGTAATCGAACCCACCCTGGTCCGAACGACACACTGAAGATCCAGTGATTTATACAGGTAAGCTAAAATAGGTGTTCCCCAATCATACACAGTCGGACTGCCATCAAATGAAAACGGTTCAACTACCGCCACATAACCACACGACACTGTGCTCGAAGCATTTGAGAAAAATAAATTTCCCATCATATACAAAACAAATAATCGGGCAATCTCCAAATGATGAACTTTGTGGGGCTCACTCAATAAATTCTGTATTGCTAGTTTAATGCTAGAGCATGTAATATGGAAATTAGTGGTGACGGCATCATTTAAATCAAGATGTGGAAATAAATTACGGAGAGTAACGTAGTTCTGGTACACCTCATCATACGGCAAGGTAGCCGCTTGGCCTATGGCAAGACCAGTAAGCATAGAAAAGTCCAGTGGAGTGATTCCCATCTCCCCAAAACCAAAGTGGAATGTATGAGTTGTTTTCCACCAACAAGCAACCAATGCACCACATAATTATTTAAAAGACGTTCGATACCTATTTAACGAATAATTAGTAAGTTACAACGAATGTAATGAAAACGGAAATAGTAAGTACATACGATGAGAATACGTACTCAAAAAGTCGCCAAAACCAATACTACTCAGAAATGTATGAATAGTAGCCTCTGTATCATACTCACGAATCTGACTATACAGACGAACAACACCAGCCCAAGACCCACGCGTTCGCTCGCGTCGAGCCTAATATTACGAATGAGAGTTACTTATTTTATGTCCGACATTACGAAGGTAATATTTAATAAATAAAACGTACCGATGTGTCAACTAACGTGCTGACGTGCTCCTCTTTATCCCCCAACTCACGAAAATCGGCCAATTGCTTATCCGGTCTTAAATTTGGGTCCCGGTGCGACTCCAAAACAACCTGGTCGTTTCTCCTAGCAACACGTCTTCTTCTAGCGGACGGTGATTCACGGTCTTCCGTACCCTCAGTCGGTACGTTCTCTTCTACCGGTACGTGCTCGTCACTCGGATCCACATTCCGGCTACCTCGAAGAGCCCTCATAACACGTTTCATAATAATAAAAAATTTGGTATACGCAACAATGGCGGGAAGCAAAGAAGAGGAGAGGAAGGAGATGGTGGGTGGCGGCGAGGGGTAGGGGGGATTTATCTCTCCTTCTTATCCGGCTTTTATAAAGCCGGATAAGGGTGTGGTGTGGATTGATCCCCACACCACACCACGGATTGCAATCGGACGGTTGTCCGATTGCAATCCATGCAATACTTTATCCGGCTTTATAAAAGCCGGATAAAGAGCATCCCAAACACAGCGTGTTGAGGGATGTCTAATCTACTCTAAATTGAAAGCAACTCACCCCAACGGGTGAGTTGCTTTTAATACTTTATCCGGCTTTTATAAAGCCGGATAAAGTATTGCATGGATTGCAATCGGACAACCGTCGGATTGCAATCCGTGGTGCGGTGTGGGGATCAATCCACACCACACCCTTATCCGGCTTTATAAAAGTCGGATAAGAAGGAGAGATAAATCCCCCTACCCCTCGCCGCCACCCACCATCTCCTTCCTCTCCTCTTCTTTGCTTCCCGCCATTGTTGCGTATACCAAAAAAATATATATTATGAAACGTGTTATGAGGGCTCTTCGAGATAGCGGTAGCCGTAGCCGGAATGTGGATCCGAGTGACGAGCACGTACCGGTAGAAGAGAACGTACCGACTGAGGGTACGAAAGACCGTGAATCACCGTCCGCTAGAAGAAGACGGGTTGCTAGGAGAAACGACCAGGCGGTTTTGGAGTCGCACCGGGACCCAAATTTAAGACCGGATAAGCAATTGGCCGATTTTCGTGAGTTGGGGGATAAAGAGGAGCACGTCAGCACGTTAGTTGACACATCGGTACGTTTTATTTATTAAATATTACCTTCGTAATGTCGGACATAAAATAAGTAACTCTCATTCGTAATATTAGGCTCGACGCGAGCGAACGCGTGGGTCTTGGGCTGGTGTTGTTCGTCTGTATAGTCAGATTCGTGAGTATGATACAGAGGCTACTATTCATACATTTCTGAGTAGTATTGATTTTGGCGACTTTTTGAGTATGTATTCTCGTCGTATGTACTTACTATTTCCGTTTTCATTACATTCGTTGTAACTTACTAATTATTCGTTATATAGGTATCGAACGTCTTTTAAATAATTAGGGCTGTAAATTTTGTTCGAATGTCCGACGTCCGTTCGTGTCCGTGACCGAAATACGTCCGTCCGAGTCCGTCCGATTTTCATTTAGGACACGAGTTAGGACAACAAAATTTGTACGAGAAAAAAATCATGTCCGGTCCGAGCTCGTCCGAATTCGTCCGAATCACTTGTAATTCGACATATAGTTGAGAGAAAATCTAGTAAAATGTACAAAATGTGATATAAATAGCCATGTCCGACCGAGTCCGATCGGTCCGAACATGTCCGTGTCCGACCGATTTTATTTAGGACACGAATTAGGACAACGAAATTTGTCCGAGAAATTTTTTGGTCCGGTCCGTGTTCGGTCCGATTTTTTTTAGGACAGAAACTGAACACACCTCCGTCCGGTCCGGTCCGACCGATTTACACCCATATAAATAATGATGTTCAATTATGTGGTGCATTGGCTGCTTATTGGTGGAAAACAACTCATAAATTCCACTTTGCTTTTGGGGAGATGGGAATCACTCCACTGGACTTTTCTACGCTTACTGATCTTGCCATAGGCCAAGCGGCTACCTTGCCGTATGATGAGGTGTACCAGAACTACGTTACTCTCCGTAATTTATTTTCACATCTTGATTTAAATGATGTCGTCACCACTAATTTTCATATTACATGCTCTAGCATTAAACTAGCAATACAGAATTTATTGAGTGAGCCCCACAAAGTTCATCATTTGAAGATTGCCCGATTATTTGTTTTGTATATGATGGCAATTTTATTTTTCTCAAATGCTTCGAGCACAGTGTCGTGTGGTTATGTGACGGTAGTTGAACCGTTTTCATTTGATGGCAGTCCGACTGTGTATGATTGGGGAACACCTATTTTAGTTTACCTGTATAAGTCATTGGATCTTCAATGTGTCGTTCGGATCAGGGTGGGTTCGATTACTGGTTTTTGGGAGATTTTACAGTACTGGTACTTTGAGTACTTCCACAATTTGTCTTTTCCCACCGTGGATCCATCATTACCTACTTTCTATCCTAGAGTACGAGCGTGGAGTGTCGGTAACCGTAGACTGGTGCCTGGAGGACAGGCACGACATGTATTTGCTATATAGCTCGCAATCAGATTGAGTTGCGGAGGACGCGTGATGCAGTTATCTGGCATCCCTTTGATGGTTCACGGGGTCTTGCTGACCCGCCCTCGGTGCATGCTCTTTATCTATCGTCGAGGCGCTTTCCACTAGTATCATCCCCCCCGGTTTAGGTTGCTTCTGGTACTTAGGGGAACGTTGTTGGAGACAGATATATGATGGGGATGTTGTTCCTGATGATCCCCACCCACATACAGCTACTCCCAGGGTTTATACTACTAGTGCTTTATACGAGCACGCAGACGAGTGGTAGCCTGCCAGTGATTTCATTCTTACCGGTAGGGATTATATTTCTTTCTGGCGTCGGTATTACTCCCCACCTCAGACCGGGAGTTTTGTGCATGCTGCATCCGTTGACTTGGTTGGGCCTTCTGCACTCCGTACTGGCCTTGAGCCCCCTTTCGTTGCTGATATTTCACAGTCCACGCAGGTTTACCATGCTCCACAGGATCCACCTCCTCCACGCTCTTCCCAGGTGCCAGACTACGGTTGGACTGTTGCAGTACCAACTACATACAGATCTGATAGGTATATTGATATACCACGGCCAGAAGTGACGGAGTATCCAGATCCAACTGTTTTTTCTTATTAGGATCTTTATCAGATGACGCTAGGTCTGCGTCAGGTAATGTATGGTGAGTTGACTGCTCGTATGAACGAGCTGAGGACCGCTGATGAGGAGCGGTCCGGATATAGACCGACATTCGGCACACGCGACGACGATATTGAGGATGTGGGGATGGTGCCTGCGGATCTAGATGATGATTAGTTGGATCTTATTTAGTAGACGTTCATGTTGTATTTGCCTGTATATTTGTTTTATTGTGTTGTCCCTTTGTAGTAGGTTATTCAACCGTATGTTTCGTATTTGTATTAGCCTGTAAGTGTACTCTGCTTGTACGTCCTTATGTGTAACCGTTGTGTTTTTTTATGTTATCTGATTGTTTGTGCGTTATATGTAATCTGCGTGATCGTGCGTACGTGTTTGTTAAACGAAATAAGTACTAAAAATTACGATGCACATACAAGCAATAAACAAAATCATTTGCCTATTCAACTCCGTCTTCGGGTTATCCAACTATAACGTAGTTTGTAGGCTTCGGACCCAACAAAATCAGTCCCGTACTCTGCAAGGTAACGAGAATTACATAAATCCAGACTTAAAAAAGGTCCAGCTCTAGTTATGATACTACATGCCAACTAAACCTTGTGGCCCTCGTATGCTTCACAACAACAAAACCGACGACCGGCATCTTTTTCAGTCTCAGCGACAGCCACGACCGATTCTTGACCACATAGGCAGATAGGGTTGGCTCCAATAGTCCGCAGTTGTTCGGAAATCTTCCCTTCAAGTACTATTTCTTTTCCAGTCGTTGATTAGAGTAACCCCCATTGTTATTTTCCCATTTATCCATAGCTCAATTTGTAAACGTGGAGTTAATGTTTTTTGAGCGTAAAGAGCAAAATACTTGGGCATATTAATACATCAATGAATCTATCTTCATGTCCATGCTACAGTATATTAGTATCCTCTAGTGATGGGTCAAATAATTCCCTTATCAAAAGCAGGAAAGCTACCGACATATACTCTATTATTTCAAAAGCACCAGATTCCCTCAGCTATATTACTTTGCAACTGTACACCTTTATCCGAGATTTGACTACTCAGCTTTTTGAGTGTTTCCTGTGATATGACTTATGCATCACGCGTGAACAACGCACGAGGGTATCCTTGTCTGAATTGCTTGTTTCAACATTAGATTCCCCATTACAGGGTATGGGTCATCCACTTGAGCATTATTTATTTTACCAATTCGTAACAACTATCCACCTATAAATATATCTCTAAATAACTACCAACTTACCTCACTCAAATATCTTTCATCCCATTATTACACTAACCACGTCGCTTAGCACTCATTGCAAATGTCTTCTTGGTCATCATCTACAGACTCAGATGAACATGCGTATGAAGAGATAAGGCTAACGGGCTAGCTTGGATACCCGTGATACATAATTGATAGCAGCAGCATCTATGACAAAAATGTGTAGTCCTCTCAACGTTCAGTGATACCCTAACTGACAATAATTAAAGGAATCAAGCAAAAAAGTAAAGCAGCGTACAATATACTTCCGCTACAAGACAAGCAGTGTGTGTGTCATTAATGCACACTACCAGACACTACATCTTGTAATTGAAAGGGTCGTGTAATGTACAACACACTTCCGCTACAAGACAAGCACTGTGTTTGTCATTATGTCCAATGTGCATATACAATTATATATAAAGTGATGTCATCTGCTCATATTCCATACAACCAAAACAGAGTGGAATTCAACATCGTTGATCAATGAGTGCTTTGAGAGAGTACATAGCTAAGGTCAAAAAGCTATGTGATCTACTAGGTGCTACAGGCAATAAAGTGCCTAATGGAGATCATGCCCTCTATCTACTAAATGGATTAAATGAAGAATACGAGGCAGTTGTTGCAGTCATCACTACTCAAAGAATTGTTCCTCCTATTGATGAAGTTCATGTTATCCTACTATCTCATGAATCAAGAATAAGTAGCAAAAGGATTCAAGAAATTGACCTTAATGCAAATCTAGCCACAGGAAGCAAGAACAAAAATCAAAACTCAAATAACAGGACTGAATCAACTTACCAAAGAGGTGGCAGTGCTAACAGAGGACGAGGCAGAGGCAGATGGAACAACAATAACAGACCCAAGTGTCAGATCTGCGAGAAAGTTGGTCATATTGCCCTAAAATGTTATTTCAGGTATTCCAACAATAATCAGATTCAGAAAAACAACAACAATCCTAATGTAAATGTTGCACAAATGGATCAAGAACCAAATAGTCAAAACAAAGGTAATGAAACTGCTAGAGTAGAACACTTGCAAGATGACAGCTGGTACCCTGATTCAGGAGCAACCAATCATCTCACAAGCAATTTGGACAATATGAATGTTCGGTGCAAGGACTATCGAGGTAATAAAACTGTTTCTACTGCTAATGGTAAACACATGCAGATCACACACATTGGAGATACTTACATTAGTGGCAGTAAACAATTACTCTTAAGTAATCTTTTAAAAGTACCAAGAATTACTAAAAATCTGATTAGTGTGTCCCAATGTGCTAAGGATAACAATGTTTATTTTGAATTTTTCCCAAAATATTGCCTAGTCAGAGATATTCTAATTAGAAAAATCATTTTACAGGGTGATCTAGCAAATGGCCTATACAAGTTTAAATCTGTTAAGTACAAGAATGATGTTAACCAAGAAAAATGCAATGCCACATGTAATTTGAGTGTTAAGGCTGATATCAGCATGAATGTATTTGATTTCTGGCATTGCAAGCTTGGGCACCCTAGTGTTAAAATTGTTCAAACAATATTGAATGACAATCATATCAAGTTTGATCCTGTATCCTTACCTTACATTTGTGAATTTTGTCAAATGGGAAAAAATCATAAACTGCCATTTACTGATTTCAATACTATATACACTAATCCATTACAATTAATTGCCATAGACCTATGGGGTCCATCGCCAATTTGTTCTGACTATGGTTATAAGTATTATGTGTCACTTGTTGATGCTTATACTAGATTCATATGGATATATTTCCTAAAAACCAAGTCAAAAACTCATAATGCTATCACCAATTTCATTACCATGGCTGAAAAACAATATGATCATAAGGTTAAGATTATTCAAACTGATGGTGGTAGTGAGTTTAAAATCCTACATAAATTCTTTTAGGAAAGGGGCATTATCCACAGAACTACTTGTCCATACACTTCACAACAAAATGGAATAGTAGAAAGAAAACACAGACACTTGGTTGAATTAGGCTTGACATTGCTTGCACAAGCAAATATGCCATTAAATTTCTGGCCAGATGCCTTTAATACAGTTGTTTATCAAATTAATAGACAACCAACTTCTGTATTAAAGGACATATATCTCCATATGAAAAATTATACAATATCAAACCTGATTACAAACAATTTAAAATGCTTGAATGTCTGTGTTTTCCATACTTAAGGCCCTTAACACAAATAAACTGAATTTCAGATCAAAACAGTGCACTTTTATAGGATATGCCACTAACCAAAAGGGATACAAGTGCATTGACAATACTGGTAGAATATATGTAAGTAGGCATGTGGTGTTTAATTAAAAGGTGTTTCCATATAGTACAACAGACATAAGCACTACATGTAAGGTTAGAAATCCAAAAATTTCCATACCTCCTGTACCCTATATCAATGAAAGTTGGCAGCAAATAGAGGATCTTCAACAACCTGATGCTCAAAGCTCACCAATCAACAATGACTATGAGAGCTTTGAACCACCCAGTGTGACATCTCATTCACCTGCACAAAGTCAAAATCAAGTAAGTGATGAGGCAAACAGTCATCAATCAACTTCAGAAAGGTCGGAAAGCAACAATGACTCACCACCAACTAGACAACCAGCTCCTACTGGCCATCCTATGATTACTAGATCTAAAAGTGGTATTTTTAAACCCAAAGCATTTGTTGTTACATCCAGTACTGATGAACCTAAAACTTTTGATCAGGCAATCAAAAATCAGCACTGGAAAACAGCAATGGATGAAGAGTATAATGCTCTAATGAAGAACAATACTTGGGACATTGTATGTCCACCTGCTAACAAAAACATAGTTGGCTGCAGGTGGACATATAAATTAAAAAGGAATCCTGACGGATCCATAAATAAATACAAAGCTAAACTTGTAGCTAAGGGTTTTACACAGGAGTATGGGTTTGACTTCAATCAAACTTTTTCTCCAGTAGTGAAACCCACAACTATAAGACTTGTTTTGACTATTGCTATAAGTAAGAACTGGCATATCAGACATTTAGATGTCAATAATGCCTTCCTAAATGAGGTACTCAAGGAGGAAATTTACATGAGTCAACCACCAGGGTATAATGTCAATCCTAACTATGTCTGTAAACTAAACAAGGCCATATATGGTCTGAAACAATCTCCTCGTGTATGGTTTGATAGGCTGAGAAAAACACCTTATGTAAATTGGGGTTTCAGTCAAACAAATCAGACAATTCTCTGTTTACAAAAGTTAATCAGTCATCCACAACATACATTTTGATATATGTAGATGACTTGATAATAACAGGTGACAACATTAAAGACATAGATGAATTGACATTATACTTAGACAGGCAATTCTCCATTAAAAACTTGGGTAACATCAAGTATTTCTTAGGCATAGAAATAACCAGATCTAACAATCAATTATTTTTATGTCAAAAAAAATACATAACTGAGCTACTCAGCAAAACAAATATGTTGAATGCCAACCCCCAACCAACCCCTATGATAAGCAGTCAGCAATATTCTAAGTTCAGGGGAGAGGCTATTTTCAACATTACAGAATATAGGATGGTTGTGGGGGCATTACAATATGCTACTATAACCAGGCCTGACATTGCTTATAGTGTCAATAAAGTATCTCAGTTTATGCAGAAACCATTGGACACACTGGAAAGCAGTCAAGAGAATATTAAGATATCTCAAGGGAACCATCAACTACGGCCTTACTCTAAGGAACGGCCAACATCTAAACATAGTGGGATATGCAGATGCTGACTGGGCCTCAGATCCAGATAATAGAAGATCCACAAGTGGATACTGTGTTTATGTTGGCCAAAGCCTAATCTCATGGAGTTCAAAGAAACAAATTACTATTTCAAGGTCAAGTACCGAATCTGAATACAGAAGCATAGCGAATGCAGCAACTGAAATAAAATGGGTTCAATCTACGCTAAAGGAACTTAAAGTTACAACTACAGCAAAGCCAATCCTATGGTGTGACAATAAAAGTGTTGTATATATGACAGAAAACCCAATCCAACACGCTAGAACAAAACATATTGAAATAGATCTACACTTTGTCAGAGAAATGGTGCAGAGGGGAGAAATTGAAGTCAACCACATACCTGGCACTTACCAGAAGGCAGACATACTGACAAAAGCAACGAGTATAAAGAACTTTACCAGATTTCGCTTGGAATTCAACGTCGATGAACTCAAGGACGAAACCAAACCAAGCCCCAACAATAACAGCAGATTGAACAAGCATAGCAACGGTGAACATACTTCCATACTCAAATCGAAAGTCAACAAAGCCAGAGAACCCTCGATGGAGCAAGCGCCGCCATCCATACTCAAATCGGAAGTCAATAAAGCCAGAGAACCCTCGATGGAGCAAGCGCCGCCATGATCAGTGTGAAAACTAGGGTTTGGGAAACCCTAGTTTCCAGAGGGGTATATTACAAATGAGATAAAAACACAAACCGATAGCATATGAAGAGTTATGTTGCATTACACGGATTGCATACATGGCACCCCTATCAACCGTTCATCTCAATTATCATCAGCCGCTCCTTTTACTCATCCAGAGCATTATTTTGTAACCAATTACCTCTCAGCCCAAAGCCCAACTATTTGTATATATATATTTTGGGCTTGTGCAACTTGTAACTGTGTGTAAAAAATCATTTTCCGTGCAATAAGAATTTCATTTTTCAGTTTCAAAACATTTCTGTAAAACTTTGATTTTTGTATGGACTTGTGAATTTGTATAGACTGTGTTGGTGTTGCATGTATATTAAGTTATTTGTTTGTCTTGAAATTAATACCAACCCCAACATGGAGTTTGGCATGTGAGTGTCCTCCCTGCGTGGAGTTTGTAAAATTTTGCAATCTAGAAGTAGTGTATAGCTCCAGTGTTGTACTCTTGATAGCATGGTGGTGGAAGGTCCACCTTAAAATTCGTTAGGAGTAAGATAATCTTCTAACTCCTGTAATAATGTTTTTATTATTTATTATAATAAAAAGTGTTTGCGGTCACTTTAAAAATCGGTCGGCTTTACCAAAAAGAAGAATGCAGAACACCTGAATTCAAGTATGAAAAAATTATTCTAACATATACTAAGATGTAACCATACTAGTGTAGAGGATGCTGCAATTCTGATACACAATTTCTTGGATGGCACTTAAAATTGAGATGGTTAGCTGCAACCGAGAAAGAGGCAAGTGAAGAGAGAATTGGCTTCTCTTTTAAGGGTGACACTTGTTCAGATGATGATAAACTTGATCTATCGATAAAGGGTGATTGCCCAGTCATTAAGTTGTAAGGATGACCCCCAAATGATGAACGGATTCTGATGGGAATTGTTGTGAAGCGACTTGCTTTGATACCAAGTCAGATTTCAACGTTGAAATGTAAACTGAATAGAACTAGTAGTTGAATTGATAATGAAAACCAGTCCAGCATTCACGGTATTACAATCATTTATATACAGATAGTAAAGCGGGCAATAGATGTGCGGCCCAATAAGTGTTACCTGAAGCGGTAATAGTACAGAGTTAATATTATGTCTCTATTTTAAATTGTATTAAATTCGAATGGTTACATGCCATTAGAAGTAGAAATACGATTAAACTTAAGAATAATTGGAAATAGATTTTGAATTTATGTATGTCAATAGTAAGTAGAGGAATGAGAAAAAAATAACAATTGAAAAGGAAATTTTATTGTGAAGGACAAATTTCATAAATTTTTAAGTTCAAGGACAGCCCATCAAAAATTTATTCTCAAGAACAATACACACTGTAAACTGATACCATACACACCCTAAAACTGATACTTAAAAACTGATAACTAAATTCTACTACCATACACACTGTAAATTAAACTGATACTTAAAAATTGGTAGTCAAATTCTGATATCATGCACACTGTACAACTGATACCTAAAATCTAACGTTTGTTCTTTAGAACAAAATTTCAACAATCCATTCTTACGGTTGAAAAACCATAAGTTTGTCTTTGACACTATTTTCCTAATATGAAAATTCATGGAAGCAAAAACCGTATAGTTTTGAACCAAAACGAAGTAATCGGTCTATCTTTTGGGAGTGGAAACTGATTTGGGTTCCATTCCCTTTACCTTTAATTTTTAGGAATAGTTTGGCTAAGATCCCTGTTAAATTTCAAAATACACAAAAACTCTATGTCTTAAAGACTTTTTATTTAGGTCCTAATTTTTCAAAAATCATTGAAAAACATCAAAAATCAGAATAAAAATTTACCAAACTTCAAAACTTATATTCACTATATAATCATATTCGTGTTCGTGTAAGAGAAATACAAAAAATACTTCAAAAACAAGCAAATACAAAAAAGATCACGCTTCGACATAAAACCCACAATTTCTCGAAAAATTACGAACATCGCAACATTATATCTAAATATTGCATTCTTTTATGTAATTTTTGCTGATTGCTTCAAAATTTAAAATTCAATGCTTATATTTATGCAAACATCATATTATTGCAGAAAAATCACAAAAAATGATGAATATTGTGTATAAATGAAAAAATACGACTTTTAGACAAATTGTAAAAGAAGAAGCTACCATGTTCAAAAATAGCTCACATGTTTGCAGTTATTTTTATACAGTGAAATATATTTGCAATGCACTGTAGAATAGCTGCAGATATGTATGTACTCACAATAAGCGCAGACATTTTTGCATTTGATTTTTTTTTATTATTGTTTGTAACACGCTTTGTGACTAGCTACAGATATGTCTGCATTTATTCACGATAACTGCAGATATTTCTGTAACTTTTTTCCCGTAATTTTCCATTGATATTTATAATTTTATGATTTTTTTAAAGTAGCAATTATATCTAAACACGAAAATATGTTGATACAATAAAACAACGATCCTTCTACATTGAAAGTTTGAGGAGAAACTGATTTGAATTATGTTTTGTGTAAGGGTTCCATCTCTAATACTCACTAATTTTTATGCCTATTTTTTAGATGCACTAACTTGGCTTCTAGTGTAACACGTTATGTTAGCATGTCAAAACATGTACATTACCATTTTGTTTCATTTACGTTAAGTACACCATGACTACCGTTTTGTTTCACGAAAGAAAATATAAAACATTCCATGTCATTATATACAGATATATAATCAGTATTCCATATTAAAAAGAAAGTCACGGTTGCTTGTTAAGAACTACTTTTGTATGGCAATAAATATGTTACATCGTAAATAGTGATACATTCACAGTTCACACCAATTATTCTTTGTTAAATACGGATTTTTTTCATGATATGCCCAACGTATCAATTTGCACGCCGACGTCAGCTATAGTTATTTATGTCAATATTCAATTCGTAATTTGTACTTAAAAGGAGATGTTTTAGCACAATATATTTTATTCAGAAACCATAAAATTATTCCATACGTAACAGAAGATGTGGCTTCCAGGGATGTTAAGTGCACAAATTTGTGTCTAAACGGTATGGAAATAAACTTAGACTGTAAATATAGCTGAAAGGTAAAGAACTGCAATTTTATGGATTCATCCCTTGCATAACGACAGTTGATGATGTTAATTCTTGAAACAGTTAAACACAGCAAACAAATAATATATTCTCCAATCTCCACAAATAATATATTTTACCAATTACTACACTGAACCTCAATATTAAACTAACAACAAAAACTATAAACAAATAAGAAAGAGTAGAAAAATATCACTCACATTTTCGAAGTAGCTTCCCCAGTAAATTAATTTCTTCATATTATCGACATCCCAAATCGCAGTTTGACCAGACGACCGGTAACCAGAAGCTAAGATCGACATGTCGACGAATCCTTTGATTAAACTAATTAGATCGTCGAGCGAAACATCGGGATGATTCCAGGCCATCTTTTATTTTAGGGTTTCGCTGGGTGTCATTTCTATTCCGCGCATTTTCATGCAGACGAAATATTTGAAGGCAAATTCTATTCTTACCAGACATTTGGCTGAATAGCCCCCCTAATTTTTAAAAAACTTTCGCATGACCAAAATAATCTTTACCTCGTAGAGTCACTACTAGGTTATGTTGCCTACCTCGTAAGGACTCTACGAGGTAATGTTGCTAACCTCGTAGGGCAACTACGAGGTAATGATATCAACCTCGTAGGGCTACTACGTGGATGAATCATAATCCCCACACCCGCACTGCGTGGTTAATGAAAACGTGTAAAAAAAAATTATTCAACGAAGGGTATTTTTGTCCAGCGAAATTTTAAAATAAAAAAGGGGGGCTACTCAGCAAATGCTTGGATCTGAATAGAATTTGCCATATTTGAAATAGATTTTTGGTGAAAAGCGCTAAAAAGGATAAAATATCATAATAATGAAGTGACATTCGGGGGCGGATGCTTCCCGGTCCAAAATGCGACCGTTAACGGCCCTATTGTGGAATATCAGGGCACCACTTCCTTTCCCTCTATAAATATATTTTTCTCCTTTCGTTTCTTCATCTAATTCATTTTTAATTCTCATCATTTTCAAATTTTTTCGATCAATTCGAGCTTATTTTCAGACAACTTTTTCCATCAATATATTTTAAAAGTTCATATGTACCAGCCATGTATCGTGATATTCTGAGTGGAGGGAATCCACCACCAGTTCAGTCTAAACGCAGACAGACATCGCACGGTACTTCTAGCGGACGTAGTATCGAACGCCCGTTAGTTCAAACGAAGCGTTTCACAGACGTAGTGGACCGTTGCTTTTCTCTTCTGTCTATCGTTACTAACGTTGATAAGTGGGAGATTATTGAGATTTTTTTGCGTTGATCCATCAGTCTTGAATGTGGTGGTTGTACTATGTGACCAAGACTTGCTTTGTTATATAAGTTATCAACTGAGAAATTTCCGTCATCGTTAGTAGTGTGTTGTATTTTTGCATTTTATTAGTTTCTGTAATATTATTATGTTGCGGACTGTTATGTTTGGTTTACTGTGTTATTTTATTTTAATGATATTGTTATGTTTTAAACGTAAATTAGTTAAATAAAAAAACAAAAATAAATTGGTCTACTTAAATGATCCGCTAAAACCAGCAAATGCATTCTCCGCTTAACTAAATGGTCCGCTAAAATTCTCTGATAAAATACGTCGCTTTCACTACACTCAAACGCACCTTGAGTGTTACTGTTGAAGGTTTATTATGGTACCGTGGATGCATTTGCATGTAACAAAAGAGAGATGATTAAGTATAAAATTTGGAAAGCAGAAGTTGGCATGCATTTGCGGCCTTAGATGGATTTTTAAGCAAAATATTTTAATTAATGACTTTTAATTTTATCAATGTATAACTAGTTAGTTATTTGTTTTTTATATGATATATGCATTTAATAATTACATAAAACAAAGAAAAATAACTTTGATATTTAATTTAATCACAATAGTACATTTTTTATTCAAATACTAGTAAAGCAATTGAACAACAAAAACAAACTAAATAAACTGAAAAATAATTTACAACAAACAATACAAAGTACAAATATACTACTAATGACTACTGCTGAGCCTCCTCAATGTATTACTAAGATACTCACGCAGCTCGTGGTCAGATAGCGCTTCAATCAAATCCAAGATGGATGGACTGATGTAAAATATCTCCATAATCTCTCGCCTCTCAACACCGATAATATGAGACATAAGAGTATAACATCGCGTCGCCGTCTCAGAGAAACAGTCTGTCACCACCAAAGGTCGTGGTCTGGCAGAATCACAAGTCTGCTGGAGGAGAGGCATCTGGGTTGAGCGGGTGAGATGCCACTAGTCATCCAATCACCATACAAAGATGTATCTACAGCAGTGGATGACCGAAGCTCGGATTGGGACGGTGGAATGCCTGGTATTTAATATTGGCAAGTGCCTCTTTCCATGCACTCACCATAAGCTCATTTTGCTCTCTAAATTTCAACGGAGCATTTATCTTAAATCTTCGGTACCTTCGCACAGCGTCGTTCCACCATTTCTCGGGTTCGTTAAGCAAATCATCTTTCACATCTCACTCACCCGTTGAAATCTCTAGCAGCATGTTTCAATTCTTCCGATGTTGCTTCAAGTTATCCCACTTATTCTTCATATGTATCTCGATCCAATTGTCGTTGAATCTACCATTAAAATCCATGGCTACAGCTGAAAAAAAACGAACTTGTGCTTCCACGTAGGCCTAGGCGACTGCCGCATATCTTTACTAATAATCGGAATAGGTTTGGTGTCACACTTTTTTGGTGTACACCTGAACTGACGAAAATGCCCTTTACTTAATTTGTATCATACATTTAACTCACATGTAGATAAGTATTTGAACGTTATTATTTATAATCCGCGTACATCAATTATAATTGTAACGTATATTAATTATCATTAATTCTTTGACCGTTTCTCTTTTTGTATGTATACATCTTTAATATCATTCGTTTCTATAATTAAATTTTGATGCATATATCAATTCCGCAAATTTGTTTCTACTTAATTATATTTTCAAATTTGAAATCCAAATATTTATATGTTTACATATTTTTTGCTTTATGTAGCTTTTTTTAAAATTTTATTTCCTACTTTACTTCGTATAATAGGTATACACCATTTTTTAATCACTTTATTTAGAAGCAGTCAATCCCTTGAAATTCACGTACGTTAATTATCATTAATTCTTTGATCATTTCTCTTCTTATATGTATATATTTTTAATATAATTTATTTCTATAATTAATTTCTGATACATATATCAATTCTGAAAATTTATTTCTAATATCATTTATATGTTTACATATTTTCTGCTTTATATAGCTTTTTTGTAATTTTTATTTCCTACTCGACTTTATAAAATACGTGTATGCCATTTTTTTAATTGCTTTATTTAGAAGCAGTCAATCCCTTGAAATTCATATACTTTAATTATCATTAATTCTTTGACCATTTCTCTTCTTATATGTAAATATTTTTAATATCATTTATTTCTATAATTAATTTCTGATACATATATCAATTCCGCAAATTTGTTTCTACTTAATCATATTTTCATATTTGAAATCCAAAAGTTTATATGTTTACTTAGTTTCTATTTTATGTGGCTTTTTTTTAAATTTTATTTCCTACTTTACTTTATATGATTTGCATATGTTAATTATAATTGTAATGAACATTAATTGTCATTAATTCTTTAACCATTTCTCCTTTTATGTGTATATATTTTAATCACTTTATCTAAAAGCAGTCAACCCCTTGAAATCCGCGTACATCAATTATAATTGTAACATATATTAGTTATCATTAATTCTTTGACCACTTCTCTTCCTATATACTATATATATGTATATATTAATATCATTCATTTCTATAGTTAATTTCTCATACGTATACCATGCCCCAAATACCCTTAAACATCTTCCTCCGATCTATAAATAGGATGCCATGTTGTATCCCTTTCACATGAATCAAGTTCTTCTCCACTTCGACCTTTCCAGGCATATTTACCAGTTTATACAATTTCATGTCTAAACCACCTCTACCACATCTATAAATTATAAGTTTATTCTTTACTCTATGCAAAGTTGTTTTTTTAGCATATCTTTACCCTATGCAAAGTTGATTTATAGCATGCGCGTGACCATGGTCACACGCGAAGCGCGTGCCATCACCACGCGCGAAGCGCGTGCCATCACCACGCGCGAAGCGCATGCCACCACAACGCGCGAAGCGCGTGCGTATACACTCGTGTTAATGAACGCTTTGGTACATTCACACAACCAGTTCGCAATTGGGGTGGACGAAGAAGCAGTTTTGCGTACACCATAGATGACATATCGCAACGAAAACCAATGATGTTGCTAGCTACAATGTTGCCATTGCTATGCTGTTTTTGTCTATTGCAACGCAAGCTTTAATGTGTTAGCATAGATATCAACATGTGTTAGCATAGATATCAACATGTGTTGCAGTAGCCGCATGAATAAAATTATCAATCTGCGTCAACATGATCCAACGGTTCAGGTTACTGATCCACGTCAATCTGATTCTCCTTCAACACCGCAACTTCTTTTCCCCAAATTTCCATTTTCCCGCTGAAAAATAATTCTCGTTGTTCTCACTTGAGAAAATTATGACTTGCTCTTTCCCCAAATTTTTATTTTCTCGTTGAAAAATTATTCTGGTTGTTTTCACTTGAAAAAATTATGGTCGGTTCCCACTTTCACAACCCTAAATCGTTCAAACCCTAAACTAAAATCTCAATCCTTATCGCAGGGAATCAGATCCGTCTATTAACTGAGTATATGATTATCTTCCTATAGATCGACCCACAAGTTGCAAAGTTGTCCAAAAAAAATCAAATCTGGAGTGATTTTCTCCTTTTGTGATGGTCCTTGACTTCAAATGGGTATGATTTTATCTTAAGTTTTTAGTCTTATTCTTCTCGGAATCCAAAAATCGATTAAACAAGAGGCTAAAACTCTAATTTGAAATCACTATGTCAGAACCCTTCAATCCTCCAACCCTAATTGGATACCGAAGATGAAGCTCCTGCCGGTACTCCTGGTGGAGACGAAGAGGAAGGAGAGGTAAAAAGAATCCGTTTTAGGGCTTTGTTCATAGCAATTATAAGTAATATTATTAATTTTCTGTTAGATATGTTAAAAAAAGGATCTGTTCGATCGTATTCTTAGATAGATAAATCATTCGTTTTTTTGTTTGAGGATATCACCAAGTTTAGAAATTGCTGGAATTTCATTGTTAGAAGAGGTGGTCGAAATGAAATCTTCAATAATTATATAGTCATTTTCTTAGGGTTTGGAATTAATATCAAAATTACATATTGAAAGCAGTGATATTTTAGCCAAGTAGTTCCTACAAAATTTGCATGATTATCCATTGAAATTAAACAAACGAAGAGAAACTGGAATTCCAACTATTGACTGAACCGGGACATTAAAAGATCAATAGTGATTTAAGTTTTCAAATTGTTCAACTAATAAAGTTATCGTATGAATAAATTTATGGCCTTATGTGTGATGTGTTAAAAGGACATTGTTGCTTACACTTCAAAAATGATTCCTCTCTGATCCTGCTATGGTATGTATAATAATATAATGCTTTGTCTTTTAAAAGACCTGATTAATTACATTTCATTAATGTTGTTATACCAAGTGTCGTTTACCAAAGATTAACTTAGTAATTAAGGATTTCGTTAAAAAATGTGACTTTTTCCCCCCACTTGTGATATGCAGCAGAAAGTTGGGAAAATGAGTCACTGGATAGGTTATGTTACTAAGACCAATAGAATGCATATATAGAAACTTCAGGTAATCACCATGAGGATAAACAAACTATGTGCTGAAAAGAGTCAATAGATTTGGTTAGCAGTTGATGCAACTTTTAAGATAATTTTGGATGAACAAACTATGTGCTGAAATGCTTTTAACTGCTAAAAAATTATAGTGTTGAATACCCATTCAGTAATCACAATAAGTTTGGTTAGTAGCTATTAAGTATGGCCGCAGTATAATGAATTAAGTTGACGCAGGTATTAACCTTGTTGATTCCAGAGTGGAAGGGGTTGGAGTTGAGACTGATCTAGTGGGTTTAGTCTTTGGTTTTTCTGATGGTATTTTGTGAGCAGTAGTTTTAGAAGATGGAACGATAGGAGTTTTAGGCTGACATAGTATCCTGAAATTTTGAATAGAGATTCAAATTAGCAGTTGATGCAACTTTTAAGCTAATTTTGGATGAACAAACTATGTGCTGAAATGCTTTTAACTGCTAAAAAATTATACTGTTGAGTACTTATTCAATATTCACCATGACTTTGGTTAGTAGATATTAAGTATAGCCACAGTATACTGAGTTAAGTTTATGCAGGTACGTAAACCATCGTTGTATTCTTCTTTAGTTACATTTGAAGTTAATGTCTGTTAATAAAAACTAATTTTGAATTTGTGCCTGTTTGTTCAAAGGATATTTTTCTAACTAATGGATCATTTGTTTCAGTGAACTCAAAAATAGTCCTAACAATAAATATCATAGTCAAAGAGAAAGTGCAGGACATATACAGTTGAATGGGGACTGTAATTTTCCATAAGGCTTACTGGACATACTCATATGAAAATTCAGGTAATAGGTTGGTGATTGTTTTGTTTACAATTAGTAGCAGATAACAAAATACAAAAAGGTAAATGATACCAGTGGTAAATGTGGTGTACTGATGTAATCTAGCATAGAGATCATGCCATGTGTTTGAATTTTGAACCCAATTTATATATTTTTAACAGAAGTTCACATTCAATCTGCTTTGTATCGCAGTTCATAACACAACAGACATTTTTTCCCTTAAATTTAGGTCTACAATGTCTTGTTCATTGGAATGAAGGACACTTCAATTTATAATGATGTACTGTGAATGCGGACTAGATAGGTTAACAACAGCAGCTAGTTTCAGGAGTGAAACTTGGTGGTGTCCGATGCAAATCTGGTGGTACTCCAATGCAAAATCATTGTCTTAATGGTCAACATCCCCAGCGCCCAGTTAGAAGATGTTCTATAAATCTTAAAAGGTAGGGATGGAGCAGGTCTTGCGGTGAAGATTGTATAGTATTTTCTTTAACTTATATTGATTTACCATGTTTCATTGTTTATTTATTTTAGTAACCATTGTTTTATCTTGTAGTGGATTGATAAAGACGGAAAACACCATTAACATTAGTTTGCATGAGGCCTAATTTGATCAATATTGCTAAAATGAGCTGGGTGCTAATGTCAGTGCTTATAGACATGGTAATTATGCTTTAACTAGTTTTTTTCTCATTTGTTATTGATAGATTTTCGATTCGTATTTGTAATTAGACATGTCCATGTTTAGCTTAAGTTGATTACCTTTATAGTTAAGAGATGTGAGACTATGATTCTCTTGTCAAGAATTTGGTTTACACTTATAGCACCTGCAAATTGTTTGGCCAAATGTTACTGTTACAAAAATTTAGCAAAACACTGAAGACTTTGTCATGCATTTACCCTGCATTTGTATATAACTTCACTTTCTTAGAATAAAATACTGAATACTCAGTTAGAGTTTGCACCACTGAACTCTCTTTCAATGCAACTTCCTCAAACGGCTTCTTCTCCTTGCGAACTTGCAACACAAATGCATACTTTGCTACTGTAATCAGAATGATGACCATGTTCTTTTAGATAATATTAGATTTGATGAATGAGTATATCCGTAACTTAAGACCGTTTGACAACTAGTACGCCTTTTTGTTTACCACTGGTATCAATCTTGGACTATTTTACTATATGACTTGTTCACATCAGTACACCACATTACACTAATTATGGGTTGGTGATTGTTCTGCTCTTTTGAAAATGTGAGCTGCTATATGAGTAATAGCTTTTTTCTTTACCTGAGTAATAGCGTTTTCTAGTGCATCATTTCCATATGGTGGCGTAGCGCTGGGGTCTACACTTGTTGTTTGGAAGGAGCAAAAGACAGGGACAACTTAAGTAGGCCAAATGGTATGACAATATTATGATAATTTGCATTAATCATTTTCGTGTATTTTTTCTTGCTTATGGTTGTACGTGTGAGTTTGTATATAAGTGAATCGAGTAAGAATGTAGTGAGGAATATATGTAAATATAAATGATTGTGTAATGTACCATTAAATGTTGAAATAAAATATTTATTTGAATAAAATACTGTGTTATAATAACATTTATTATAATATTATGAAAATTTGATTAATAGCGGTTGAGGTATAATTACTTTTTAACAGTTGCAAAACAAAATTTAACAACTGCTAGAAACAGTTGTAAAAAAGGTTGACTTTATACAATTGCAGATATAACTAGTGGTGCTTTCTAGTTGTTATAGACATATTACAACTGTTTTGGCAGTTGTGAAAGGGTATTTTTTGTTGTAGTCGTACCTGTGGCAACACCAGTACTGATGTTACCATAGAATCGCAAAGGTTGCCTTTGACTTTAAGGCAACGCTGCAAAAGGCAACCCCAAAAAAGTGTTACCACAGATCATTTTTTGCCTGTAGTAACACTTTTTGGCACCTACTGCGTCACTTCTCTGGGGTTGTCGTAGGCCATCTACGACATAGTGAGTAGATTTGAAGGCGAATGAGTGCCCCATAACACTAAAAAGGAAAAAATTAAAATTAGTTTAGAAAAAACCAGAGAAAATATATGTGATGAAGAACCAAAAAAATAAGCATATCACCGGAGACATTTACTAGAAAAAGTTATCATTATCAGGGCTGAAAAAATCAAAAAGGGGAGACAGAAAGACTGTTCTTGGGCTGTTGTAGGGAGAGGAAAGTGGAGGTCGACTTTTTTTGAATAAAAAAATTGAAATGTTAGCTTTCGACGGGTCAAACGCTAATGGTTCGTTCTAATCCTTAAAAAAATGAGGCAAAATGACTTGTTATCGACTTGGACCTATCCAACGTGTCCAAGTCGGTAATGGACCATTTTGAGCTTCTGAATAGTAACCTAGTTTCACAAAGTCATACTTTTATTACCATTGTTCAAGCATTCGCAATCAAAAAGAACAAAAAACCAATTGGCATTAGAGACCCGTTATTTCTACTATAATCTAATTCACTCAAACGCATAGACTTGGTAGTGGCGTCTTTAAAAAATCGAAGAAATCATCTCAAGCGATGCATCACAGTTGTAATAGCCCTGATTTTTGACCGTTCAAATCGACAATGATCCTCACATGTCGACTTAAACAAATCAAAAATACAGATAGTTATTGGGATTAATATAAGAAAAAGGAGAAAGAAGAAAACAATCACAAAATCTCGCAGCGGAAGGACAAAATATAATAAATAAATAACAGTTCATGAAGCTGTTAAAACATACATTTGATTTTATTTTACAACAATTATCAGAGTTAACAATCATAAACATACCAACATTTGCAGCGAAATAAATAATAATAAATACGTCTATTGAGCTTCATCTACAAAATGTCGTCTTCAATAACTGAAAACTCAGGCTGATTCGAGCACAAAAGAAAAGGCGAAAATACTCGGATCAGAACTAAAATATTCTCATATCATTTAAATCAAATTCAGGTGATAATATGAGTGCAATAACCTAAGAGATGTCACGAGAATTTCCATCTCCTAAGGATCTGTTAAGCTAGATACTATATAATACAATACACTATTATAATAGTGTATATGGTTAAATACAAAATATTAAAATAGAGTAAGCGGAATTACCATTATTATCCTTATACCGTTTATACTGTTGGCGTATAGTTTGAATATAACACACCGGTACGTCGATGGATAGGGATGCACCGTGATACGACAACGTTAAATCAAAATCGTAGGGGGCTTGATCAGGATAATATGACAAGGCACACGAGGAATGCCCAGAGTAGGAATATACTAGTTGCATACCCGGCCTGGTGGTAACGCATAGCCGCGGCTACCGCCCATCTCGAACAACACTCCCAAATCAAGGATGCGCATCAAAACAAATCAATCAAACCGAGGGACTATGGTAATAAAGGAAAAAGTGTTACCGATGGAGGTAGCTAACCCCACTTGGTCCGATATAGCCATGTTTTAGTCATTTTAATTATGATCCGAAAGTCAAGGACATCCACCATCGTTCTCTTACTTCATTCCAGTAGCGTTCGCCAAACCAACCTACTTCATTCTGGATTCTCCACCACGTACACAGTTGTTAAAGTGGTTTTCAGTAGTGGCAGAGAGTATGACAATATCCGATCCCGGTCTCTTCAACAACCAAACATTTACATTTTTCACACCGGTCAGTTCTTTTACATTTCAAAGAGGTTCATATCAAAATATCATATTTTCTTAATACCATTTCAATATTCAAGATAGAATATTATTCATGATAAAATCTCTATTTAAACCAATTTAAAATCTTGAAATGATACTAATCTTAAAATAATTTGAATATTTAAAATAGTTTAAAAATATATTAAAATAGTTTATATATATGTTTTTGAAAAGTTTGAAATAAATAGCTTGTATATAAAATAAATTTTATCAAAGTTTAGTTAAATCTATAGTAAATATAAATATGTATATATATATTAAAGTAGTTTGTAAAATAAATAATTGATTATTCAAATAGTTTATTAAAGACACTTAATATATATAAGTAAAATAATAGTAATAAAGTAAAATAGTTTGTAAAGTAAAATAGCTAACCACTAAAATAGTTTAAAATAATATAGTTGGAATTAGAATCGTTTCGACAAAAATTCAATTAGACTTGAAGTCATACTCCAATTTCAAATCAAACCAATTCAATTTCAATATTTCAATCTATTAAATTTCCATTTTAATTTATTTCAATTCAATCAATTTAATTCAAATAGTTAAATTCCATATTAGATTCTCATTTTCAATGATTTCTATTTATAACAAATATTGAGTTCACATTTCAGATATCATTTTAAATCAATGTTGATTTAAAATAAATTTCAAAGGTGGATAAAACAATTCAATTTCAATAGGTTCGATTCACATTCAATTTCATTTTTAGCTTCAGTTACAACATTAAATTATTTCCCTTTTTGTTTTTATATTTCAAAACTCAAAGTTCAAGTTCAAAAGAAATCAATTTATAAAAAATCGTTTATATTGTCTTTAAACAATACTCCAACGTTCAAAGTTAAAACAAATTGGATTTAACCAACTGGTGTCCATATACAATTTTCTATCCTATAGCCAAGTGATACTTAAAATTAAATTTCAGTATTTTGGGAAAGGATATATATCATTTCAATCCAAACCAGGGTCATAGGTATTTATCATTTCAACCTACGTTCTTTATTCATTTCAATGATTGATCCCGGCTTTATTTGATGCTCGTAGCATCTAGGGTAATTGTTGGGATTAATCAACATAATCAACAAGCATATATAAACAATGTCGATAACAAGATGAACTGCATATCGATACATTAAATATATAAATCCAAGGCATACATCAAAATCAATACATCTAAACAGTTCAATATAATATCAGTTTACTAGCTATCAAGTATAAGAGTTTTAAACAAGAAATTAATTTATAACTGTACAATTTAATTTTAACAGTTAAATTTAATTATACAGGCTATGCAGATTTAACATAAAAAATAAATTTAAACAGTCAAACAACAAACAATACAATCGTATCGTAACATGAATTTAATTTAACTAACAATCAAATATTTTAGTTAGGCGTGAGTGGGTTTAATCACTCGCCTTTGATTTCAAATGAGATTGAAATTCAAAACTTAAGCAAAAAATCAACAGTCTCATAATCTATTCAAACCAGCGGCATCGCGAAGAGCTTATCGATACGATTCTAATGCAAATTATTTCGTCCAAAACCGGCCTTGTAGCAGAAAGTTATAAACATTTAAACATATGGATTTTAAATTATATAAAATAATAAATAAAACTCCTTACCACACAATAATAGTCGCGTCAACAGCGTTGACCTCTTCCTTCTCCTTCCATCGCAAGTGATACCTGCTTCGAACAAAGAAAACGAACCTAATCCCTTGATTCTTGCGCCCTCCTATGACTGTGGAATGATGATCCGGCTCCACCAGTGGCTGCACCACCCTTGACTCCTCCAACGCCAACCGACCGGTCCCACATAGTCCCCTCTCGGCCCACAATCATCACAAACCCATGCCATCTTCGGAGACAAATTCTGGCGATTATACTCCAATCCACAACAAACCACCATACGGATTTGAAGATCTCCTTGAGCTCTACAATTTTGATTTTGAAAGTTTTTGATTTCATTGAACAGGTTGCAAGATATTAAGCATGAATGATTTGAACATTTTTGGCCTTCAAAAATAAACGGCGGCCATAGAAACAAATTAGGGTTTAGTAAATTTTTATTAATTAAATTCTCGATTTGTGTGTATTTAAGCCAAAATTTTGACTGTGTCCAAATCAGTCCTGCTTACAGCCTATCCATATGTTTTGATGCCTTCCGAACGCAATGGAATATGATTCAAAGCCCAATTCCAAAGTCTCCGGCTTTTCGTCTAAAACTCGATTATTTAATTAAACTGTACATACAAATTTATACATGCTTTAATTTCTTACGATCAAACGATAAATCCGATAGGCACGAAATTTTAGATCATACAATATTTTACAATTCCGGATCTAATAAAATTAATTTCATCGAATTCTGAGATCGTTTGAAAAATGACAATTTTAACCAGTTCATTAATGTATTAATGTGACGCCCTGCCTCGCACCAATCGACATTTACTCCAAAAGTGCGCTGTACACATGTCCAGTTAGCACGGGACGGTTGTCAGAAGGAAAGGAAGAAGACGAAGAATCAACAAGGAACCTGTAGAATGTCTCACAGCGCATAGAACAAAATATAATAACAACATATTTGACATAAAACAGGTGAGACAGTGCATAAGCTGAAAACAAACTATCATAGCAGCGGAAAATCCAAATAAAGCTCATGTTCCACATCATCATTATTACAACTTTTCAAACTGTCTCTAAAGGTAAAAGCAAGATAAGGGAGGTACACTACTAATGCCCAAGTAGTGACCACCAACGACACAGGGAGAATATATATATATATATATATATCATACGTGGAAGCCTCCTGCTCGCCTCCGGATCAGCTACTCATGCATCACCAGCTAACCTGTCTCTAGTCTGCTCGTTTAGGAGCACCCAGAGTAATAAGAAGTGACATAAAACTCTGGGTCAGACAAAAGTCTGGTGTGAGCGATAAGCAACTAAACAGAACAATAACAGGTATACTAAACCATACATGAACCTGGACCTGCAACCAAAGAGTTAACACTACATATTGTACAACACTCTAAGGTGCCACTAACATATGGTGTACAAGCATACGAGGGTGGGGGTGTGCATGTCATAGTGATGGAAAACAATCAAGCATAGAAACCATCCTCATATCTCTCACTCAGTGCGTAAAGCATACGATATCCACCACTTTGATCACCCAATACTTTGCTATGATCACTCTGCCCCATGAAGTCACAACGGCTTCACTGCACTGATCCATAGCCACTAATCCTTCGCTATGTCCACTTTGTCCCATGGAGTCGTACACACCCCCTCTGCACTGGCTCATAGCCTTACTAATCCTTTACTATGTCCACTCTGCCCCATGGAGTCACAACGACTCCACTGCACTGGCTCATAGTCTTGCTACGATCACTTTGCCCCTCGAGTCATGACGACTCTACTGCACTGATACGTAGCCTAACATTCATCTTTCAGTGGTGAATCGAAGTTATGAACGTCGGCAACTCCTTAGCACACGTCCCGCAACAAAGCTCAATCATGAAGTGAACTCATTGGTTCCCAACTGGATCCTGAGCTCTAACTCCGAATTTGGACTACCTTTGCATCTCGGGTTTTTGGTCATCACTGGATCGGTTCGGTTCTCAGCCCTTCTTCTCTGTCGGTTCGGATCAGTCTCTTCCAGGTGCTCCGGGTCGGGTCGTGGCCTCCAAGTCCCTTCGTAGTACGTTGGTTCGGTTCGGGTGCTCTCTGGCGGGTCGGGTCGGTGTACCCTTGCTCCATCGGTTCGGTTCGGGTTCCTGGTCACGGTCAGATCCACTTCCCCTTTCTCTTCCATTCTGATCCCCTTCCCTTCCCTTCAGTCGATCCAATCCCCCCTTCCTTAACTCGATCCGATCCCAGTTCCAACATTGTGGCCTTCCTTTTTGCCGTACTTCCCCTTGTGCCAAACCTCGGTTCGGTTCGGTGATCCCTTGCCTCGTCCACTATCCGGTCTGAGCCCATCCCTCCGATCCGATCCGAAACCTGCATCATTTTTCTGCAACTTTTTCCAAGGAGTGTTTTACGTCATTCGACAGTGTCTTCAACCATTCTAACTATTCTAATCAATCAAAAAGCATACCATACAGTCATAACAACAAGTAGAAGTGACCTCAAACACCAAAACATCAGTATGATAGGTTAAAATGGATCAAACATAGCCAAAACCCCATATTTTCCCTTAGGCATGTTTAAGCAAAACTAGTGACATGATTAGTAAAACTTAATCAAATTAACCCAAATTTCTAATAGAGGTCTAAAACATCATTTAAGAATTTATAAATATTTTTCCAGAATTTATTAGTGTATAAATTCGCTAATCATCACTAATTACCCTTAATTAACCATAATTAGTGAGGAACTATGCAAATCACTCACCTTAGCCACAAATAAACCTTAGATCTGAAATAAATCTCTGATATGGCGTGAATACCAATACTAAACAGCAGCTCTAATCTAGATTTGGTGAAGATCTCCCTTGATTTGATGTTGCTAAGCTTAATCCTTGATTAGAAAGTGATTTGGAGGTGATTTAGAGGTTGGAGGCCATTTTTAGGGTTCCTAAGAGGTAAGTGGAGGCTAGAAAACTGAAATGGAATGAAACCCTAACTCTTTTCAGCCTCCTCATAACCCTAATCCCGAAATGGGTTATGGGCCCATTCACTAATCACCCTATTTGGCCCGGTTAAGCAGTTTTTCACCTTTCAAACCTTATTTCAGCCATTTCTCCCAAACGGTAAGTCCGTTTTCCACATGTGACCACTCTACGGAAAGGTAAACATCATCCGAAGCCAATAGAAGTGGTTTCAGGTCAAAACTCCTTTCCAATCAAAAGTTATGGCCGAAACAAGATCAGCTAGGGGCAAAACGGTCATTTAAAAATCGACAAAAATCATGAACATGGGAAATGACCCCAATGGTCGTTTCTCAAAGCCACATGACCATACGACTTCATATAAGAAAGAAATAAATATTCTACGATCCTCCGATGCGTAGGATGCGGGTTGTTACATTCTCCCCTCCTTAAGAAATTTCGCCCCCGAAATTCCCTGACCAAAACACATAAAAGGTTCTGCATGCCTATCAGTCATAAAACAACAATCAAACATGCAAAACAAGCAAAACAAGTCTATCCTAGCATGCAGAATAACTAAATTGTAAAGTAAATCTTACCAGGCAAAGAGTTCTGGCTATGCTCTCCTCTGTCTCCCAAGTACAGTCATTCTCGTTCTCGCCCCACTGAACCTTGACTAGCTTCACCGCCTTCCTTCGAAGTTGCTTCGTATCGTGCTCGATAATACGAATCGGCTTGCGATTCCCAACCGCCTCGGGTTCCACTTCGAAGTCCTCTAACTGATCAGGTGAAATAGTCATATATGGGTCGTGCACGAACTTCCTTAGCTGGGAAACATGAAATACGTTGTGAACTCCAGCCATCTTCTCGGGTAATTCAACTCTATATGCCAAATTCCCAACTTTTTCGAGAACTGGGAACGGGCCAACAAATCTTGGTGCCAACTTGCCTCTCCTGCCATATCGTATCACGCTCTTCAACGGAGAAATCTTGACAAACACCAAGTCACCAACGGAGAATTTTAAGTCTCTTCTCCTCTTGTCAGCATAACACTTCTGCCTATCCTGGGCAGCCTTCATCCGTTATTGAATGATCTTAATCTTATCTGAAGTTTCCCTTACCACATCTGGTCTAAGCACAAACTTCTCACCGGTCTCTATCCAACATGATGGTGAGTTGCACGGTCTTCCGTACAAAGCTTCATATGGAGCCATATCGATACTGGATTGGTAGCTATTATTATATGCAAACTCTACTAGATGCAAATGGTCATCCCATGATCCACCAAAATCCAATATACAAGCTCTCAAGAGATCTTCCAATATACGATTCACCCTCTCTGTCTGACCGTCGGTTTGAGGATGATACGCGGTACTGAGATATAATTCCGACCCTAGATCCTCTTGTAAGCTCTTCCAAAACCCACTAGTGAACAACGGGTCTCGGTCACTCACAATGCTTTTAGGTACTCCATGAAATCTCACTACCCACTTCATATACAGTTCTGCTAACTTAGCTGTCGTTCTGGTCGATTTGACTGGTATAAATCTTGCACTCTTGGTCATTCGATCCACAATTACCCAAATGCTATCATGTCCCGATTTAGTCCTTGGTAAATCATCAATGAAATCCATCGAGACTTGCTCCCATTTCCATTCAGGAATTTCTAATGGTTGCAACAAACCACTAGGTTTCTTTTGCTCGGCTTTAACTAGCTGGCAATTCATGCACTTGGATATAAACTTCCCAACGTCTCTTTTCATCCCTTCCCAGTAGTAAGTCTGCTTCATGTCTCGATACATCTTATCACCACCGGGGTGTATAGTCAGTTTCGAGTGATGACATTCCCTAAGCACTTCACCTCTCAAACCATCCACGTTGGGTACAACTAGTCTTCCATTCTTTCGAAGCCATCTTTCTCGATCAAGCCCATACAAATTCATCTCCTTACCGTCGATATTCATCTCTAACTTGGAGATGATTTCCAATAGATTAGGATCGTCCCTCTGACTGAAACCAATCCGCTCAATCAAAGTGGGTCTGATCGTCAAACTAGCTAATATCTCTGGATCCAATTCGCACTTTGGTCTGAAATCATACCCTGCGATATACTCCAGTTGCTTCCATTCAAGAAACATAGCCTCTAAACTGGCATGTCTCCTACTCAAGGCATCGGCTACCGCATTGCCTTTCCCAGGTGTATATGCGATATCAAAATCATACGAAGCCAAGAACTCTAACCATCTCTGCTGACGGAGATTCAGATCCTTCTGAGAGAAGAGATACTTTAACGATTTATGATCGGTAAACAACTCAAATATCTCTCCCAAGAGATAATGTCTCCACATCTTCAACGCGAACACGATCGCTGCCAGTTCCAAATCATGGGTAGGATACTTTTTCTCATGCGGCTTTAGTTGCCGACTAGCATAAGCTACAACCCTACCTCCTTGCATCAATACAACACCTAGTCCGGTACCACAAGCATCCGTGTATACCGTCATCTCTTCATTCCCTTTAGGAATGACTAATACTGACGCACGCGTCAACTTTTCTTTTAGACTCTTGAATGTGTTCTCACACACTCCGTCTCGGACGGAGGCTTGATTCTTCTTAGTCAACTGAGTCAACGGTGCTGCTATCTTGGAGAAGTCCTGGATAAACTTACGATAATATTCAGCTAACCCCAAGAAGCTTCTCACGTCTGTTGCATTCTTGGGCGTAGACCAATCCTGTACTGTAGCCACCTTCGCAGGGTCCACGACAATACCATTCTCTGAAACAACATGGCCCAAGAATCTCATTTCCCTCCTCCAGAAGTGACACTTAGAAAATTTCGCTTTCAATTGGTGTTTTCTCAACACCTCCATCACTATCCTCAAATGTCCCTTGTGTTCTTCCTCTGTCCTCGAGTAAACAAGGATGTCGTCTACGAACACATGAACAAACTTATTCAACTGATCTCTGAATACCCGATTCATAAGATCCACGAAGTATGCTGGTGCATTGGTCAACCCAAATGGAATGACCAACCACTCATAGAATCCAGACGGCGTCCTAAATGTCGTTTTCGGAACACTCTCAGCCGCTACTCGGAGCTGATGAAATCCTGTCGCGAGGTCCAACTGGGAGAACACTCTTGCTCCTTCCAGTTGATCAAACAAATCATCTATCCGCGGCAGAGGATACTTATTCTTCCTCGTCACCTTATTCAACTCGCGATAGTCCACACACAAACGAAGGGAACCATTTGCCTTAGTGGCAAACACAACTGATGCTCCCCACTCGGAGAGACTTCTTCTAATAAACCCCTTCTTCAAAAGATCGCTTACTTGCACCTCGAGCTCTCGCTGCTCCCTTGGTGCCATACGACGAAGTGGCGTCACTATAGGTCTGGCATCTTTCACTAAATCAATACAAAACTCAATCTCTCGGTGTGGTGGAAGTCTGGTCACTTCCTCGAAGACGTCCGGATACTGGCCAACCACGGGCACATCTGACAACTCATCATGCGGGATGTCGAGGGAATTTATAAAACTAGCCATTACCCCATCGCTAGGTAGACTACCAAATATTACCCTTCGCCCATCATCCGCCCTAACTGTCACCAAAAAGCCCTCACAGTCTACCACCACCCTGTACCTTTGGAGCCAATCCCCCAATATAATGCCATACCCAGTAAAGCCCAAAACAAAGCAATCACAAACAAACATACATCCATGACTCGATAAGACCAAATTTCGGCAAATCATACTAAGGTTAGTCGAACCACCAATCGGGTTCGTCACAACCAATGGTCTATCGACTATCTCGGGTTCCAGTCCCAACCTATCTACCAGGTCACTAGATATGAAGGAACGGGAAGCCCCAGTATCAAACAAAACTCGAACAGGTACATCATGAATAGAAAGCATACCTTGAATGACGACATTCTTTCCTTTCTCCACCGCAATTGGGGCATTCGACGAAGAAGGAATAGCACCGATAGCATATGCTTTCACAATCTGCTTCTCCTTAAGAGGTTGTGGACATTTATCCTTATGATGTCCCACTTGGCCACAGTTGTAGCACTTCCTATCCGTTGGCTTAGCCCGACATTCTTTGGCATAATGGCCCTTCTTACCACAGCTGAAGCACTCAACGTCTTTCTTACTCTTTTTATGGCCATCCTTAGCTTGGTTTTGCTTCCTCTTGTTCTGAGTGTTATTCTTGCCTCCACCGCCTGCTTGCGGCTTCAGCCCTTCTGCAGATGCAACCTCAGTCTTTGACTTAGGGTAAAGACTCTCTGATCTCAAAGCTTTCCCCACAATTGATTCAAAAGTCTCATCGATGTGGTTGATAAGCCTTTCCCCCAAGTATCCATCCAAACTAGTAATGAACTTCTCATTCTTCTTCTCAGGAGTATCGATAAGGTATAATCCATACTTCGACAAAGTGTAGAACTCAGCAATATAGTCCGAGACTTCCCTACCATTCTGCTTAAGCTCCAAGAACTTCCTAAACAATTCCGACTTCTGAGCAGCTGGGATAAACTTGTCGCTAAAGCGAGCCTTAAATTGATCCCAAGTAACCTGATCCTCTGGAGTGGTTGTCTTAATAGCATTCCACCAATTCATCGCTCACCCTTGCAGCTGACGAGACACTAGCCTTCTCTTCATCGCATCCTCGATACCCAAATCGTCGAAGATACGATCACAGCTATCCAACCAATCCTGAACATCTGTGGCCGACTCCGTTCCGTGGAACGGCTTCCCACCAAGGTTAGTGTAATCCTTGCACAACTTGGCGAAATCGGCCCTAGGCGCCTGCACTATTGGACCACCACCATTACCGGCATTGGGAGCTGCCCCCTGCACATCCCTAAGCATTTCTCTCATGAGGTCAGTAAACATCGTCCTCATGTTAGTAGCGTTCCCATTATTGGCTCCTCTACCAGCACCTCTGGGTATCGGCTCATCGTTCAATCTGTAAAGAGAAAACGATTAACCATCTCCATAGTGGTGCTAGTGCAGTGCGACTTCATCCTTAGCTATACTAATAGTATATATATATATATATAGTTTTTGAAAACCAAAGTAATCACAAATACGCACTCTCTATACGTACTATCTCTCCCTAGTGTCTTTTCCTAGGTTAACTACGCAACCTAGAGCTCTGATACCAAATGTGATGGCCCGCCCTGCACCAACCGACATTTACTCCAAAAGTTCGTTGTACACATGTCCAGTTAGCACGGGACGGTCATCAGAAGGAAAGGAAGAAGACGAAGAATCAACAAGGAACCTGTAGAATGTCTCACAGCGCATAGAACAAAATATAATAACAACATACTTGACATAAAACAAGTGAGACAGTGCATAAGCTGAAACAAACTATCATAACAGCGGAAAATCCAAATACAGCTCATGTTCCACATCATCATTATTACAACTTTTCAAATTGTCTCTAAAGGTAAAAGCAAGATAAGGGAGGTACACTAATAATGCCCAAGTAGTGACCACCAACGAAACAGGGAGAATATCTATATATATATCATACGTGGAAGCCTCCTGCTCGCCTCCGGATCAGCTACTCGTGCATCACCAGCTAACCTGTCTCTAGTCTGCTCGTTTAGGAGCACCCAGAGTAATAAGAAGAGATATAATACTCTAGGTCAGACAAAAGTCTGGTGTGAGCGATAAGCAGCCAAACAGAACAATAATAGGTATATTAAACCATACCTGAACCTGGACCTGCAACCAAAGAGTTAGCACTACATACTGTACAACACTCTAAGGTGCCACTAACATATGGTGTACAAGCATACGGGGGTGGGGGTGTTGTCATAGTGATGGCAAACAATCAAGCATAGAAACCATCCTCACATCTCTCACTCGGTGCATAAACCATGGACGATATATATGTACTCCCCTCGTCCATAAACCATGGACGATATATATTGGTTGTGATTATTTGGATTTCGTTGATGTGAAATTTAGTGAATACTACGAATGGTTGATTTGATATGATTGATTGTGGTTGAAATCCCAATAGGATTAGTTTATGGGAAAATTCGTCTGTGTACGAACTAGGTATTGAAATCCCCATTATCAAAAGCTGCGAGGCTTTAAGGTAGAGCGACGAGCCGTACTTGGGACGGTGCCGGTTTTAACTACCCTGTCGTTATGCTGCCGAAATTTTCTAAAATATTCCTGTGTTTGATTTATATTCATGTATTGAAATATATTCATGTGTTTGAAAAATATTCATTTTTGAAATAAAATTGTTTGAATGATAAAAATAACATTTTTATCGAATGTGTAAAATAAAATGGTTCGAACGATAAAAATAACATTTTTATCGAATGTATAAAATAAAATGGTTTGAACGATAAAAATAACATTTTTATTATATATACGAAGTGTTAAAATATTCACGTTGGAAATAAATTGTTTTAACAATAAAAATCATATTTTTACAATATATATGAATCGCTAAAAATCTCATTTTTGAAATAAAATGTTTTAACAATAAAAATCACATTTTTATCATCTATATAAAGTATATAAATTAATCATGTTTGGAGTAAATTGTTTTGACAATAAAAATAACATTTTTATTATATATATGAAGTGTCAAAAATAGTCCTGTGTCGAAATGAATATTTGTTGGCTAAAAATATTATTTTATCAAATATATGAAATGAATATGGTTTGGAAATCGAAGAACGGATTATAATTATATATATATATATATAAATATAGTTAAAATAAGTCGAATAACGAAGCTGCAGTTCGTATTTTGAAACCGTGATTTCAAATGATTGTACCGGAGATCCGACCATCGGATTTTCCTGAAACCGAAACCGTTGGATTCGCTTTGGAAATATCTTTCCAACGATACCAACTTTGCAAAGATCCAATGGTTGGATTGTCTGAAATGTTTAATCAAATCTGAATGAAAACAATGCCAGAATGGAATATATATATATATATATATATAATTAAAATAAATCAAATAACGGCGTTGCAGTTCGTATTTTGAAATCGTAACTTTAAACGATTGTACCGGGAGATCCGACCGTCAGTTCTCCCCAAAACTGGAACCGTTCGATCCGTTTTGAAAATATCTTTCCAATGATATAAAATTTGTAAAGATCCAACGGTTATATTTTCAGATATGTGTAAATCAAATTTGGAGAAAAACAGCGCCATGACCGCGTTATGGCCTGAAGCGTCGTTTGAATAAATTGGCTATATTTAAATAAATAAAAATAGCGATAAATCGTGATAAAATATTATAAACGATATGGAATGGAAATAAACTAAATTTACCTGGTTTATTGGATAATTGATGGTTGAATGTGTTTGATGTGAAAATTACATTAATGAACTGAATTATGGATGTCAGATAATTTAACCATTGAAATGAATTGATTTGAAATTCTAAATATACGTGAATTATTTGAAAAGGCCGAGTTAATTCTCATTTCAAATAATTGGTCGACGGTCAGAAGTCGAAGATATAAAGACGATGCAAGACCGAGGATCTTCACATCGAATGGATGGCTACTGATGATTTTGATGGGAGTTGCTGCCCTAAAGGGGTTACAATGGTGGTTGTCCGGACGTACTTGTTGATCGTTCGGATGTGCAAGGGCCTCTCTCCTGTATTGGACATACGGGAGAGGAATAAGGTGTCTCCGGTTTCGTTCAAACCCAGAACGGACTTGTAAATGGATGTATGTCTGACGTTGTAGATTGAAAACGTGGCATACAGAGATGCTGTGATCAAGGCTTTTGTTGAAAAGAAGAGTCTTGTGGTTGATGGTCAAAGCTTAGTTTTAAATAGCTAGCTTTGTGTTTAGCGTTGATTCGCGAGCCTCACACCCCGGTATGAGCCAGAAACGGGAGAGGACCTCAGAGAGGACATGCGTTTCTTTCTAACTAGGAGTGGTGTTTTGGGTTTTACATGCCCGAGCATTTTACTTGTGTGGATGATGGATAGCGAGGTGCCTCGGTTATATCGGTCGCTCCGGGGATGATGGTTTGGTCAGCATATGACCAGTTTACGCCCCATAGGGCAGGGAAACGCAGTGTTCAGGCATTTTAATCCACTTCGTGTGGACCGGCCCTGACAATCCAAGGCTTGTCTGCACGCTTGCTTGAGGCTCGGGCTAGAGAGTCTCGAAGTGGTAAAGATGATCACTTGCCTTGGTTCATGACGGAAATCCAATTTCCAAATACGACATTGTGCGGTTTTTATTGCAAACCTATATTTGGCGACATGATATATGGTACCCATGCCGTCTATGATTGATACTTATGATTGAAATTGTTTTTGAAACATATAAACACTAGTAATATTATCAAATGCTTTTGTTTTATTCGTATCAAGCATCTTTTGGCCATTATAAGGTAAAACTCTATCCTCCGGTTTGCGTTGCATTGTGTGATGGGAACCGAGTCTTATAATGGCTTCATTTTTGTAAAAAGCATTACAATGTTTAAATGATTTACTTGTTTTTAAAGCACTGGCAATCCAATGGAGTAAACTCGTTCCGCGTTAGCGGCGTGGTCCTGTGATTGGCCTTATTGTAAAATAAGTTAAGTAGTAGATTTCTCATACCAGTCCCATGACTGACTCGTAGTTTGTTTCACTTGCAAACTCAGGTGCCCTATTTTCTGCACGGGCAGCCTTGTATTCAGGTTTTTGCAGGCTCTTTATGGATAGCTGTGGAGCTGAAGATGGATTCTATCACTTCTTTCTTTTTATGCTGTTCAGCTCCTGTTGTATATATTGTGTTTTGATTGCGCTGTAGGCATCTTATGTAAAGTTGAAACTGTATTTTGTACTAAGTATAATCCTGTATAATGTGTAACTCTGATGATTATGTTTATCCAGTGTATTCTGTTGTAAACTATCTAGTGTATTTATATATTTCTGTTCTGCTGTTATCTGTTTATGTTCAATATTCCAAAGATTACCCTTTCCACTAGGGAACGGGGGTTTCGGGTCGTCTCAATTTAGCTTGTCGACTAATTATCATCTGTCAAATCAATTAAAAATAATCACCAAACAAAACAAAATAGAAGAAGAGAAAAATACACAAAGATTTACCGTGGTTCGGCTATGCCTGTGCCTACAGATCCAATAATTATGTTTTATTTTACAGAAGAGAGTACAAAAGAGAACACAAGAGAGAAACTACAAAATTATAGGCAGTAGATGGAAGACTAACCTATAATTACAAATTGAATAATCAATTTCAACGAAGACTTGTATGTGCTCAAAACCACTAATTGATTGACCATAAAAATTCAGGTTTACTGAAGAAGAGGATAATGGCGGATGCTCTCTCACATTCACACTTCATTTATATGAAATTGAATTAACTTCATTTAAATAGACTTCAAGATGAAAGATTTCTTATGAACGAAGAGAATTAATTTTTTGATTTTCCTGAATCCTTTCCATATGTCAATAATTTGATTGCAGTGTAAATAGAAAGTGAAGATCATGGTTTCCATACGTTTCTTCACTTGATTGATTCTCCATTCCTAATCGTTTATTTCTTCATATTACAAAATCAATGAATTTATAAATATACTTCTTTCCTCATTCATAAATCCATTGATTGATTAATTAATTATATAATTAAATTGTTTCTTTCCAAAATATTTTCACAAATATTTCGACATATAGCATAATTGATTGAATGAATCAATTTCTCTCTTAAACAAATATTTGAATCGTATAAATTCCACACTTTACCTTGATTCAAATATAACCAATTCTCAACAAATATTTGAGTCTAACCATCAAGCTCAATGTGAAATACTTTGGGCAATATTGCCCAAACAGAGCTTTTCCAAACATAAGAAAGATAGTATGCACATCAACAAACAAAGTACATACAAGAAAATACCAAGTATCCTTTAAAAAATCGGATGAAGGAGACAAACTTGTAGATATAGAAATCTGAGAAACTAATGGAGACTTCATAGCGCGTTTCACCTTCTCTATCCTATATTGAGTGAGGACATATTCGGTATTATCTACTTCAATCTCCTTCTCAATAATTTTACTCGACTTCACCCAGTATGCTTTATCAAACTCAACACCAAGCTCTGCACAACGAATAGCATAAGAAGTTAAATTATCATATCTACTACGCTCACAAACAAGACCAACAGAGGCAAAAGGCCTTGACTGCGACTGAGCTCCACCTAGAGTATGATTATATGAAATTTTCTCATCGACCATGGTATCATTGGAAATACCACTTTCTCCCTGAATATGGAAACAATATGACTACTCTAAACATGTTTGGAAATTTTGTGTCCTCCTTACGTCATCACTTAATAGAGGCTCAACCTTCAATAAAAACCTCCCATCAAATATCACATGCCTGCTGATCATAATTTTCTTAGTTGTTTTGCACCACAACCTATACTTTTTCATTCCTTCTCAATAGACTAATAAAATGTTCTTGATTCCTTTAGGCTTCAACTTATCATGTCCCCTATCTTCTAAATAAGATGAACAACCAAACATCTTAAGGAATGAATAGTCAGTAGACTCCCTTTTCCATACTTCTTATGCGATCTTCATGTCTATGGCAATAGAACATGTATAGTTAATGAGAAATACTGTCATAGATATCGCTTCTGCCTAAAATATCATTTCTAGACCACCAGTCAGTCTCAAGCTCATAGATTTTTCCCATAATATCTGATGCATGCTCTCCGCCACTCCAAAGGAATGCGACTTAGTAGAAAAATCTCTAAATATATGCTCAGACGCACAATAGGTAGTGAATTCTTGTGACACAAATTTCGCTACTATTGCCAACTTTAAGAACTCTCATTTGCTTTTCCCACTTCTTTTCAAATAAGGTCTTCCACTTTTGAAAATGGAAAATATTTTAGATCTAGTCTTCATGAAAAAGACTCAGACCTTCCGTAAGAAATCATCAACAAATAAGACGAGAAAACTGTCTCACCAAAAGATGCAATTAGGGTGGGTCCCCATACATAAGGATGAACATACTTTAGAAACTCTATAGCCCTAAGTCTTCCAATATCAAATTTGACATGTTTCTTCTTTCCAAAAAACAATCTCCACAAGAGATAAGCTTTGATTGAGAATCACCAGTAATTAACCTGTGCTTATTTAATACTTCAAAACTCTCCTCATTAATGTGATTTAAACGAAGGTGCCATAACTGAGTAGAATATGGAATGCTAGAATCAGTAGAAACTATTGAATCTTCCAAGACTGTCTCTCCACGAAGCATATAGATATCATCGACTCGCACCCCTTTCATCACTACCAAGGAGCCATTCGTTGTTGGAGAATGGGGTTTTGATGACAACAACTTTATTTCAATATTAATTGATTATAAAATATATACTAACATCTCTATCTGGAATATATATATATATATATATATATATATATATATACACATACATATATGCAGGATTTGTATACAGGAATTAATATTGAAGACTGTATAGTTTAAGAGCTTTTAGAGATTCAGAATTCAGAGAAGATTCAAGACTCATGAGTATTCAAGAGTTCAAGATAAATATAATAATAGAGTCTAGTTTATGTAAGACTCTGAATAGCACTCCAAGTCCAAATTCAAATTCTGTTTTTCAAATTCTGATTCTCAAAATTCAAATTCTATTTCAAAATTCTAATTAAGTTTTTCTATTTTACTTTTGATTTTAAACTCAAATTTTAAAGATTATAAGATTATATATGTTTATATATAGTTATATACTTTATACTTTATATTTATATAGTTTTAAACTTTATAATTTTATAAATATGTTTATATAGTTTATATTTATGATTTCATATGATTTTCTACTTTGTAATACCTATTTATATCACTATGTTTTAATTCAAGAATTTCCAGAATTGTGTATATATATTAAAACATTTAAAAAATGCTCAAATTTCAATTTTGAACTAACGTATGTCGACATACATATGTTGGCATGTCGACATATAACTGTTACATTTTCAATTTTGAAAGGAAATATCTTTTCACTATTTGTAATGTTCTAGAAGCGTTGCAACCTTTCAAATTGTATAAATAGGGGATAATTTCGAATTTTTTCATCATTCTTCTTCTCCATCTTCATCTCCTTTCATTACACCATTAATATTTCATATTTTTATGATTTCTACACTTATACTCTGTCAATTTCAAGTCTAATTATATAAAACTTCTTCTCTTCTCACTCTCTACTAATTATACTCTGAATCGAAGTGATATTAAAGAGGTATAGGGCTGTTGTAATAATTTAGGAAAGTTTTGGGATAGTTTTGGAAATGGTGTGTTCCTTGTAGCCGTGAAATCAAGGAAGGAAACGGTGTTATACTTGCAACCGGGAAATCAGGGGGGGTATATTTGATCAAGGGCATTTGGAATCGGTGGTAACCTAGTGTCCGTGAAATCAATGGTGTTGTACTTGGATATTGATATAGTAATAAAACTCTGCGCAATTCAGCGTTCCATGGGACTGGACGTAGGAGTAATCTGAACCATTATAAAATCTGGTGTGTTCTTCCCTTTTCTGCATTTTATTTCTTTTTATTTTTTGTGTTTGATTCTATGTCTATGGTTATCTATGTGGTGTGTGATTCATATAGTAGATCATATAAGTTTTAGATTTTCTTAAATTCCTTAGAAACACTATTCACACCCCTCTAGTGTTAGTTTTTCCTTAACGATCAATTCTGCATTCCCTAACATTCTTTACTTTTAAATTTTATCCAATTAATAATATCCTCATACCAAGTCTACTCAAAGCTCCAGCTTACAACAAACTCTTATGCTGCATCGGAACATGTCTAACATCCATGATAGTTCTAACAACACCATCATGCATCTTATATCTCACACTTCCAACGCCCACTACATGACAAGATGTGTCATTCTCTAAAAGAACTTCTTCACCATAAGTCTTTTCATAACTGACAAAACAGCTCTTATCCGGAGTCATATGACAAGAGGCTGCAGATTCAATTACCGAACTTATGATATCTAAAAGTGAAATACTGGCGGAAAATATTGATATATAACTTCTATCTGCATTTGATCTAATTGCTGCCAAAATTGAAGCTGTCTTCTTCTCTCTCTTCTTTCTAAGAGCTAAACAATTTCGTATGAAATGCCCCTTCTTCTTACAATAATAGCATGCACCTCTTCTAGAGCTTCTAAAGTGAGATCTATGCATATCTACTCCAAGACGCCTCTGCATCTATGTTTTGCTCTAAGTTAATGAAGTTGTTGCCGAAGAACACCATCATTAGTCTTCACTTTGACCTTCCATGTTCCAAAAACTTATATTTTAACAAATTTGTTAATGTCATGATTTTTCATACTAGTACTAAAAGAATTAGGCATTGATAACTAATCCAGAACAAGGCAGCTAGCTCTGGTACCAATTTGTTGTGAGAATAATTGCATGGATTGCTTTGATATCGATCTGTTGTTCGAATAATTGCACAAATTGCTCGGATACTAATCTATTGAGCGATATATTGTTTTGATTTGCACAAACTCCAAAACTGCATAGCGGAGTACAAAAGGCATAGAAGCAATATAAAAATGAGGATCTAGCTTGTTGATTAACTATCAACCGCCAACTCAATGAAAAATAATCATCAAACAAAACAAAATATAATAAGAGAAAAAGATACAAAGATCTAACGTAGTTCGGATATGCCAACATCCACGGACCCAACAATTATTCTTTATTTCACTGAAGAGAGTACAAAAGAGAACACAAGAAAGAAATTACAAAATTATAGGTATTAGACGGAGAGACTAACCTATAATTACAAACTGAATAATCAATTTCAACAAAGACTCATATGCACTCAAAACCCCTAATTAATTGACTATAGAAATTAGAGTTTACTGAGGAAAAGGATAATGGTGCATGCTCTCTCACATTCACAGTCCACTTATATGAAGATAAACTTCCTTCATTTATATAGGCTTCAAGATGAAAGGTTGCTTGGAGATGAAGATAACTAATTTCCTGATTTCCTTGAAACCTTTCCAAATGTCCATATTTGATTGCAGTGTAAATAAAAAGTGAAGAACTTGGTTTCCATACGTTTTCTCGCTTGCTTGATTCTCCAAAGCCTACTCATTTATTTCTTTATATTACAAAATCAATGGATTTGTAAATATACTTCTTTCCTCATATATAAACCCATCAATTAATTAATTGATTATGTAATCAATTTGTTTCCTCCTAAAATATCTTCTCAAATATTTCTACATATAGCAAATTGATTGAATGAATCATTTAATTAATTAATTATTTTCTCTCTTAATTAAATATTTGAATCACATAACTTCAACATAATAATGATCTAGGATGCATGAATTGAATAATATTAAAATGACATGATGTTGCCAAGTAAATCATTATTAGTTATCACATGATACTACTATTTGATGAATATTTTTATCATTTGAACTAAGGCATGTTTTACCTAAGATTGATAATCAGAAAGATATTATACAAATATAATGTTGGCAAACTTCTCAGATATGGTTAGGTTCATCGAATATGACAAAATATATGCAACTATAATGTCTGTGAAGTTTGGTACAACCTCTTCTATTCCACTATTTTAAAGCAGAATTGAGATGAAACAGTGGTTTATTATTGAAGAATTGTAATGCAAGATGATACAAATTATATAGAGGAGTCCACTATTTATAATACAAGAAATAAATGTAAATGGCATGAATAATGGGCATGTGACCGTTGCTTGAATAATGGGCATGTGATTGTTGCTTGAATAATGGTCATGTGATCGTTGCTTTATTATATGCAGAAGTGTACAGCTGGATATGGATATAATACCATATACAAAAATGTACAACTGGATATGGATATAATAGCATATACAAAAATGTATAGTTGGATATGGATATAATACCATATACGAAAACTTTCTCATTATTCTTTCTTTCCTTTATTACTGCCCTTCAAATTAGGGTTAGGGTTTGCAACCCTAATTTCCCATTTTAAAGATTAAGCAATTTCAATCCTTCATCATACTAGTGAAGATACAGGTAAGGTCTAGTTATGAAAGTTACATCTTTTACTTGGTAATTGTTTGTAACTCTTCGATTCCATGTGCATCTCTGAATCTGTGGAATTTTTGGCTTAGAGTGATTTTGTAAGCATGTTGGCCCTCTGATAGTAAGATGGAATATGGTTCACTTGTAAAATTTTCTTTTGAACTTGCTCTCGAACAAAATAGATATCGATTTCTATGTGTTTGGTTCGATTATGCTGAATAGGATTTGTTGTCATGCAGATTGTGCCCAAATTGTCACACCAAATTATAGGGTTTCTGTTAGATGATAGTTTTAGCTCCTTTAACAATGATTGTAGCCATATAATTTCAGCTATAGTACTAGCAACACTCCTGTATTCCGCTTCCGTGCTTGATCTCAAGACGGTTGTTTGCTTTTTAGAGCACCAAGAAATAAGACTTTCTCCTATACAAATGCAATAACCAGAAATTGATTTTCTATCATTTATGTATGTAGCCCAGTCTGCATCTGAATAAGATGTAATGTTTAAGTCTCTGTTGCCTTTTAATGATATGCCAAAGTTGATTGTTGCTTTCAAGTATCTGAGTATTCTTTTCACTGTTGTCCAATGCTCACTTATGGGTTGCTACGAAAATTGAGATACTTTATTAACACTGAAAGAAATATCAGGTCGTGTAATAGTAGCATATTGTTATGCTCCTGCAATACTCCTGTATTGTTTAATATTCGAGATAGCCTTCCCCCTGTTCTTTGACAAGTGTTGTTTGATATAACAGGAGCTGGTTGGCCATTTGCTTCAATCATGTTTGTCTTGTTTAGAAGCTCTGTAATATACTTTCTTTGGAAAAGATGGATTTCTTTATCTAATTTTATTTTAACTTCTATTCCTAGGAAATAAGATTATTCACCCAAATCTTTTATTGAGAACTGATTGTTCAAATAATCTGCCAATTTTCTGATTTCAGTTTCACTGCTGCTTGTGATGATTAAATCATCCACATATATTAATATATAAGTGGTAGATGTTTCACTGGTTATTGTGAATAAGGATGTGTAAGATATGGTAAGTGAATAGCCTTGTGTTGTCAAACTTGCTTTAAGTCTTTCAAACCATACTCTGGGTGCTTGCTTCAGACCAGAGATTGCTTTATTCAGTTTACATACCAATGTTAGGTCTTGTGTATAGCCTTGTGGTTGTTGCATGAATATTTCTTCATGTAGATTCCCACTTAAGAATGCATTGTTGACATCTAACTGCTTGATCTTCCAATTATTGCTTAATGCTATAGTCAATATAAGTCTAATAGTTGAGGGTTTTACCATTGGTGAGAAAGTTTCATTGCAATCAAAACCAAATTCTTGTGTGAATCCATTTGCAACAAGTCTTGCTTTATATGTATTAATGGATCCATTTGATTCTTTTTCAGTCTGTATACCCACTTTCATCCAATTATATTTTTGTCGTTTGGTGGACTCACTAGTTCCCATGTATAATTGTTCATCAACACTTGATATTCTTCATCCATTGTCTTTCTCCATTCTTTGTGTTTGACTGCTTGTTGATAACTATTTGGCTCTTCTTCAGTAATGACTGCAGTATAAGTCTTTAGTTTTAATATGCTTCTTTTTGATCTGGTTATCATTGGATGTCCAGTTTGATGCTGTGATGGTTGAGTTGATGAGTCATTTTGTCTGCTGCTAGAGTTTTGATTGCTATCATTACTGATTTCTTCTCTTATTTCTTCTGATTGTCTGCAACTTGATTTTGTAGGTGATTGAATGACATAGCTAGTTTTCTCTGACAGATCATCATTAGTTTTATTATCACTGTGGTGTGGTCTTTAGAGTTACTAGCAGTCTTGTCACCATTCTCTTGATGCCATGTTTCAGCAATGTTGTGCAGATCAGGTATACTAACCTTTGGATTATATATTTTGGCTGTGGTTTGTATATCTGATCTGTTATAAGGGAAAATATTTTCTTCAAAAATGACATGTCTGCTTGTAAATATTCTACCAGACTTGTGTATACATCTAAACCCTTTTTTATTATTGCAATAACCTATGAAAGTGCGAGGTTTAGATCTATAGTCAAGTTTATGGTTATTATAAGGTCTTAAGTAAGGGAAACACAGGCAACCAAATGTTTTTAGACTGTTGTAATCAGGTTCGACATTAATTTGCTTTTCTAGAGGTGTTATGTCCTTCAGTACATTAGTGGGCATTCTATTTATTAGATGCACAACAGTACTGAAAGCATCAGGCCAAAATTTAAGTGGCAAAGATGCTTGAGCTAACAAAGTTAAACATGATTCAACTATGTGTCTATGTTTCCTCTCAACAATACCATTCTATTCATAAGTATAGGGAGATGTTACTCTATGTATAATACCCTTGCTTTTAAAATAATCTGTCAGGGTTTGTATTTTAATCCTTCATCAGATTGCATGACTTTAATTTGACAGTTTATTTGGTTTTCAAACATATTGATAAAACTGATGACCACACTTTTAGTATTAGATTTAGCTTTTAAGAAGTATATATATCCAAGTAATATAGTGTAAACATCAACAAATGATATGTAGTATTTATATCCATAATCAGAAAATATAAGAGACGGACCCCAAATATGAGTGGTAATTAATTGACCAGGTTTGGAATACACAGTTAATGAATTAGAGACTGGTAATTTGTGATTTTTTCCCATCTGGCAATAAGTACATACATAAGGTAATTTTGTAGGAATAAATTTTATTTTATTATCATCAAGAATTTTTATTACAATGCTAGCATTAGCATATCCTAACTTATAATGCCATAAGTCAAAAGTATTGCTAGTTTGAACTCCATTAGTTATATCACTCAGATTACAATGTGGGGGTGATCATTGATAGTAGCATTGTGGTTGCTGAGATTGAATTCACATAATCCCTTCGCAGCATTACCCTGTAGAAGAATTTTCCTAGTTATTATGTCTCTAACTATAGAGTATTTAGGAAAAAATTCAAAGTATACATTTTTATCTTTAGCAAATTGAGACATACTAATTTGGTTTTTCTTAATAGTGGGTACTCTTAGTAAATTATGCAAAAATAACTGCCTATTACCAATGATACTACCAGTGCCAGTATGAGAGATTTTAACACACTTACCATTGCACGTGCTTATAGTTTGATTACCTTTGTATTCTTTGTTCCCAAGATTCAGGTTGTTCATATTGTTAGTGATATAATGGCTGGCTCCTGAGTCTAGATACCATGATTCATTTTGAATATGATCAGCTCTGGCTTGTTCATTGTGATTCCTTGTGTTGCCATTATGATTAGTTGCATCTCCCTGTCCTTGTGCTAAATTGGCATTGAAATTGGTGTTTCGTTGACTGTTGTTGCTGGCTTGGCCTGCTAAGTAGTTTGAATTGTATCTGAAATAACACTTGATAGCAGTATGGCCATTCTTCTCACATATTTGACACTTTGGTCGACTGTTGTTGTTACTCCAACATCCTCTTCCTCTACCACCTCTGCCTCTGGTGATGGGTTTCCCCTTTGAAAGGCTTGCTCATTTCTATAATTATTACTTATCTTATTTATGTTATTGTCATTACTTTTATTAACAACATAGTTAATAGGGAAGTCATTTTCTTGAGTTTTCATGCCTTCAAGCCTAGATTCATGTGCTAATAAAATAGAGTGGACATCATCAAGAGATGAGAATTTCTTTCATGAAGAAATTATGGCTTATACAGCCTCATATTCTTCACTTAAGCCATTGAGAATAGTTAAGATTTGTTCAGAATCTTGCACTTTATGGCCAGTAGCTTCTAACATATCACAAACATATTTAATTTTGCTCAAGTACTCTCTCTTGATAATGTTGTCCTTCTTTATTTTTTGCAATTGTCTTTATAAAACATGACTTTAGCAGCTGACTGGTTGTTGAAGGATTTTTCTATTGTTGTCCATATCTCGTTAGCACTTTTGCAGCCAATCAATTGTGGTGATAAGCTTTGATTGATAGAGGATAGTAGCCATGAACTGATTAAACGATCTTGTCTATGGTATTTCATGTATTCTTCATTACTGACTATTTTATTCTCTTAATCAGTGATGAATTTGGTGGAACTGATAAAGTCCCTATGATGAAGCCCTCAAGGCCATAACCTTGGATTGCAGTCTCGATCTAAAGTTTCCAAAGCAAGTAACTATTTTTGTCCAATTGCATTGTAATTAATTGTGATTGAGGAATAATTACAGTTTTGGTGAGTTTATCAGCAACAATAAGGCTTTCAATCATTCCAATAGCATTGTCAGAAGCTGATGAAGCAGTATCATTAGCCATGATGGCCAAACGATGAATATGGATGGATGGTTGTTAAGCCTTAATGATGCTCTGATACCATGATAGAAAAGCAGAATTGAGATGAAACAACAGTTTATTTTTGAAGAATTGTAATACAAGATTATACAAATTGTATAGAGGAGCCCTCCATTTATAGTATAAGAAATAAATGTAAATGACTTGAATAATAGGCATGTGACCGTTGCTTGAATAATGAGCATGTGATCGTTGCTTTGTTATATGCGGAAGTGTACAACTAGATATGTATATAATACCATATACAAAAACTTTTCAATTATTCTTTCCTTTCCGTTATTCTTTCTTTCCTTTATTAGACTATATTGTTTTACCTAAGTTTGGGATTTGACAGTTTTTTTTAATATGCAAGTAAATAGTTTTAGCACATATTAAGATATTTCATAGACCTTAGTGATGTTTTGTACAACATAATAATGTTTTTTCATTTCGACATTGTTTTATCTAATACTGATATTTTACTTTATAATTTTGTAGGTCCTATGATGGCCTCACATGAGGGCACGTAAAGTGAACAGAGAAAAAAGTAAATTAACTGAAGAGTGTAGCGATGATCCAATGGATGATCGCTCTTCATCGCAGTTAAATCTTGATTGTGAAGAAGAAACATTTGACGAAATTCATTTTATACACATTGATTTTTCTAGCACTCTAGCTGCAATTATTGAAAGCGAATATAATGGACAAGGTTTATCAATTTTACAATATTTCATATTTCATACATGTTGAATATAATGGATTATGATTTTTGTTGATTTCATATGATGAAATAAATATTTTATTCGAAATGTCATTTTTCATTCAAATAAATATTTTATTTCAATTCAATTTTCAAATAGTACATCAAGCTCCTACTATATTTACATTTTCAAGTATGATACAAATTTCACTATACACTATCTGCTTATATATATACAACAATATTTATCACATTCTGATACTGTCACTCAATTCACTCATTCACTCACTTGATTTTGATTTTTTATTTAGCTCTAACTTATGTCCAATCATATGCTATATCTGCCAAATAATCATTGCATTAAAATGGAAAAGGAAACAAACCAAAAATTGAAAAAAAAAGAATGAATATTGATATTATCTTATTTTGCTAGTTTGTTTGTTTTCATATTTTAAAGAATGACAAATGTGCAAGAGCATCTCATGATATGTACAGTGTACCACAGTGAATATCACAAGGCGTAGCATCGATTAAATTTCAAGTATAATTGCAAAAGTCAAGGTCGAAAGTTCAACATAGTGAAAGTGAACCATCAATTAATATAACATCATGGGAAACACTCATACACACATATGGATACAGATCAAACAAGCATGCAAACGTACAAGCGCATGTGCATGGATATATTAAATGCAACATCACATAAGCATAGATATGCACATAAGGGAATAACCAAACCTGACCAGTATGCAACAACAACACAACATGTTCTATTTATGCAACACATAATTAGGTACACACACATAGCAGGGTGCATAGCTACCCATGCACACATGTATACCACTCGAACATGAACTCACACATACATATGGTGCATGACTAATAGCAACCATAGCAAGATTAGTCTGGTTCAGACACATATACAAGTGGGCACAAGGTTTCATACAAGTATCAAGGCATAATGCAATCAGTGCGGAGATGAAAAACACAACTCATAAAATATAAAAAAAGAATTTAAAACCGTAAGGCATATGTTACTACAACATCTACACAAAAGGCATATGAGAATGTTTTGATTCCATATAATACAATGTCTAGCCAATATGTTAATGGTGAGGAGAATACAAGTGCAAGCTCTCCTGATGTAAACTTGTTAGGAAATCTAAGCATGATAATAATCAAGTAAAAAATGGAACAAAAAATGAATTAGTAGTAAGAAAAACGAACAATGTGACAAAAACGATAATATCAATTATTGAAAGGTTGAATCATAAATTCAAATAACAGAGAACAACAGGGTATGAAGCTCAAGACATACACCCACATATAGGCACAACAACATGATTCAAACATGAACAAATTTAGGTAAGAAGCGGATCACAAATGTTCTAATCAAAGGAAACAAAACATTAGCAATATCAAAGACGAAGTCGACTAAAGTCCAGGCCAAAAGTGAATTCAATCTTACATTGAAATATACACATCAGTATATTTGTACTTACATCATAATGAAGAACAAGTCAAGCACCAAATAATCATACGATTATGAATCGAACGTAGAAATAAAATCTCTGAAGATAATATAGGAAACTAATTCACATACACACACAGTGTGTGTATGTGTCATTGGCCGAGAATGCTAAAATCGAAAAAGGAAAAAAAATCATACCGAATAATTAATCTTAGGCACTCTCGACAACAAATGAAATCACATAATTAATTGTTGCTAAATTGAAGAATATAAGCATCAAATAAGAAGAAGCATGATTAAAATATTAGTTTAAAGCGATAGCTTTCACTAACCATACTTTCGAAATCAAAGATAATGACGACCAGGCAAATGTTTTATATTTTCAGTTAGGTTATTATTCTTACTTTTAGCTCAATTGTATTAGTGTTTGTAATTTAGGGTTTAAATTTTACTTTAATTGTATTTATTTTTATTTTGTAAAGCTCTAGTTTTCAACTAGGTATGAACTATGCGACGTAATTGAAGAGTTCACAACATGAGGCTGAATTGATGCAGGGATTTGAGCATTGGGCTAAAACAATCAGGTCAACGAAAGTCACAAGTTTATACAGTCTATAAGCCTTAGATCGTTTAGTTACTAGTAAAAACCTCGAGATCAACGGTAGGAAACAGTAGGCAAAAACTATGTGTCCTTTGATTTCCACATTTACTCTTATTTTATCTACATTGCAAGTTTTATTATATTGTGAATTTTTTTCATAAACCCATTCGCTCAGCCATGGTAAATTCGATTATGCCACCAGCATTATAGTTTGTTACTAGAATAAATGCCTATCCTAGTTGTAGATTTAGCAAGAATCGATCTACTATTAGCCCTCTATTGTGGATGGAATGAGTTTTTCAATCTGAAAAATTAAAATGGAATTTTATTTGAAATATGTTAATTTTTAAATGTTGGGTTATGGTACGATAAGTAAGAAAATATCTTGATTAATGCCCTTATTATGCATGTACACTACTCATGAACTAGTCGAGATGAATTTAACAATATCTCTCATTGTTTAACTGCACAAAAAACCCAAGAACACTCTCAGTGCAATAAATGATAGAAAAGTCAACAATGGTGGTAAACTCTCCAATATAAGATTAGCTAAAGAAATTTCCAGTACAAAATTTGTAAATGATAACGATGATATTGAAATGAAAATCTAAATTGCATTTAAAAATGATGATTTGGAAAATAAGTTTAAATATATTAAGAATTCTAAAAATTCGAATGGTAAAAATAACTCAATTTATAAAAAAGAAGTTACTTGTTTTCATGAAAAAATCAAAAACAAGAATAGAAAATTTTGATTTTCATGGAAAAGCAGAAATGACATTTTACAAGAGAAGCTAAAAAGCTCTAAAAAACAGAAAATTCCAAATGTGTGATTTTTGAAAGAGAATTAAATAAGATGAAAGGAGATTTCAAAAACCTTGAAAATGAAAACGTGATTTGAAAAATAATGAAATTGAAATTCTTCATATAAACGATGAACTTAAAAAGGAGATCGAAAAACTTAAGGATTTTGAAAAACTAGAATTTGAAAATCGTAAATATTTTTGAAACTGTGAAGCTTATAACTAAGACCAAAATAAAAAAGCTGCAAAATGAAAACTCGATCTTAAAAAAATTGATTTTGATAAGAGTGAATATGAGAACTGTCGTTATTGTAAGCCAATAATAAATGAGAATGAACTTCTAAAATTCAAAGCAAATAAACTCAAGTTAATTACTCAAAAAAGGTCAACAAGAGAAAAATCATTTAGGAGAAAAATCATTTAGTATGCTATTAGAAATCAACCTTTTTGTGAATAAAAAAAATTGAATTTGAGAAAGCATCAATACATAGCGATAATAAATGTTGGAGTAGAAACAAAAAGCACCCATTAAACAAATTTGGTTGTCAAAATGTATAAAGGTGAATTCTCTTAAATTTAAACAAGGTTAGGACCCAAAGAATACTATAGTTAAAATTATCATTTTGCCATATAAATAAAATTGTATACTAAAGATATCAATTGAAAATGAAAGTGGCCCTTCATCCTTCGTTAGTCCGCTCGCATCCTCCAAAATTTAGGTAAAAAGGCAAGCAAAGGAACAACTTCGATAGATACATATTTGAAGTTGTTCTATATCATTAATAAGCAAAATTCTAATGTTCCTGTAATGTCCTGAATTTTTGGTCATTTAATATTGAACATTTAATTTTATTTCAAATGTTGAATTGGAATAATAAATGGATCTTTATATTAAATTTATCGATTTAATAATCGATATACGATTTAATATCGAAGATATTGAATTATCATAATATGAAACCGACATTAATTGAATTCAGAGTTAAAACTGAATCGAAATAATTCTATTGATTAATATAAATTATATTTGAATTAGAACGATTTATTTATTATCGATGAATTTAATTGTTTTTAAATTGATTTATATTTTAATCGAATTAATTTAAGACTTAGAAACAGTGATTTTTCTAACAGTCTCAGAATTCAACGAAACCAATTTCATTGGATCCATAATGGTATATTTTTATCGAGTTTCAAATTTCATAACAATTGGATTTATCGTTTGATTGTATGTTTAGAAAACACTCAGAATAATTAAATCGAATATAATCTTTAATGGTCTATTCAAATTGATATCTTTTCCATACAATCGAATTAGACTTCGAAACCTATTCTATTGTGTCTAAAATAGTGTTATAACCCTAGGGATGTCGGTTGCTATGCTAGAATCAGAGTTCGGATCAACGAGATATTTCGAATTAAATGAATTCACATCAGTTCACATCAACATAAAAATCAAAATATAAAAATGTTTGAGGCTGACCTAACTTTTACATCGCAGACCTATCTATATTTTTACGCAGTCCTATTTCTAGGTAGCTTCTACTTCTTTAATTCTCGTCCATAATGTTCCTTATCTTAACTACAAAGTTAAACATCGATTATTGGCTTCGTAACTTATGTTTCCCCAGTTTGCTCTATAAATTAAACTCCTGGCCTTCGTTCATTTCCATTTTTCAAGTCATTCCCTCTGCCTTTGGTTCTTTTTCTGGGTAGACAAAACCAAATCGATCCATCAAATAAAAAACAAACGAAAATGAAAATCGCGATCGAGACCCTCGGATCCCTGAAGCTCAGCGTCGATGTTGGGGAGGCTCGCAATGTAAGGAAAATCAGGGTAACTGTCAATTGTTTGTTCAGATGTTTTTGTGTGGATTACGACCCTTGTGAGGAGTGCGATGTCAGAAGAGGCGACGTGGAAGGATGGACGGGGATTCGACAGTGGAATTTGGGGTGTGCAGTAGTGTGGTAATGTGGGAGTCGATCTGATTTTTGGTTGTCGGATAAGGTTTGATGTTTGTATTGTGGATAGTTTGTGGTTGATGAACGAAAGGGGTATGATGAAATGGAAAAATGGAGTTTCGAGGGGTGCTTTGGGGGTGTTGGCTGGATGGAAGCAATTGCGAACAATGTAGAAGCAGATAATGATGTAGATCGGCCATGAGTAATGAAGGAAGCAGGCTGTTAAAGGGTGTTTAAGGTAAAATGTTAAGTTAATTAAATTAATTATAGTTCAAATTGATGAATAATAATTTAATGAATTATAGGTGAAAATAAAATTCATTCGAGGCGCCTCGAGTAAATTCGTGGCTGCGACGGTATGGGAATTTGATTGGATATTTGGAAAATAAAAATCAAGGTGAGTAAACTCACTCTCTGGAATTCGTTTATAATTTTATTATAAACGAATTTTAATTTAAAATAATTTTAAATTCTTTTTGTTGATTGATAAGATGCATTAAATAACTGTTGATGAATTTATGGCTATTATATATGATATATATTAGTTATATTTAGGTTTGGTGGTTGTAGCTATTATATATATATATGATATTTCCACAATACCATTAGAGGATGACCCTACGTGCCCTACAATATATACAGTGGATGACCTTATATACCGCGATATCCTGGCTTGAAGCAGGATTGGTATTATTATTGTTGTCTAACATTTGTGGATGCAAGGAAATAGGTTGGAGGAATCCAACTAGATTCCTCAAAATTTATTGTTGTTTACATATTTATATACGTGTGATGTGAATTGATGGTTTGTGTATTTGGATGTTTGAATATCATTGGCCCTTGATATTGATATTTAAAAATATCATAAAAAGGGATTTTTAGATTTAAAAAGGAAAAATTTATTTATCGAAATAGAAATTGAATTTTGAATGAGTTATAAAATATTAGCTTGTTTTCAGTAATAAAAACAAGTAATTGAATTTATAAACAATGTTTATAAATGGAGAGAAAATTTATTGCTTGATAATATTAAATTTTAAATTTTAAATTCAAATATGAATTTATAAAGGGAATTTATTTTCCAAAGTAGAAATTGGATTTCAAATGGAATTTGAAACAGAAACTTCTTTTGATAAACAAAACAAGAAGTGTGATTTATAAACGATGTTTATAAATAAAGGGGAGAAATTATCATTGGATAATTTATGAATTTAAATTCAAGTAAGAATTTAAAAAGGGGGTTGGGAACCATTTTCAAGGGAAACGATGGATTTATTCCGATGTTCGGAATATAAATTTAATTGGAATGATATGTGTGGATTTATAAGTAGAATTCGACTATGTCGAATTTATAAAAATAAATATATTCCAGAAAGGATATTGGAATTGTATTTTGAATTTAATCTGAAATAACTTCTATGCATATATAATATATATAAGTTTATAAAAATAAAATATTCCAAAATAGGAATTTGATTTCAAATGGACTTTGAAAAGGAAAACTTTTTTATCATATACAAACAAGGAAATTATTTATAAACGATGTTATAAATGTAATAAAGAAATTATCATAGGATAATTTAGAGATTTAAATTCAAACGTGAATATAAAAGTGAATTGGGAATCGTTTCGAACCAGAACGGTAGATCTTATTTCGGAACTCAGAATATAAACTAACGAAGATAAAACCAAAGGATTTATAAGTGGGAACTCGATTATATCAAAGTTTATAAATAATTTATTTACATAGGAAATGGGAATTTAATATAGAAATTGAGTTGCAAATATAAGTTATAACTGACTTGTGAATTTAATAATCGACGATTCTGAATAATCGAAGACAGTTTAATTTATATTAATTTATCGAAGAAGTAGAGTTGAAATTTATTAATAAAAGAAATTTAAACGTTTATATTTAATTTAATTAAACTGAACTCGCCGCAGCGCGGTAGTTCGTAATTTGATGATTCGAACTTCAATTGAGTATTCAAAACTCAATATAAATCGGAATTCGATGAAACAAAAATCACCTGAACCTATTAAATGATAGTTTTCAAATGGAAGAGAAAACTTTTGATTTCGTATTATACATTTTTAGGTATGTCAAAATCAAATTTCCAGAAAAATAGCGCTATAATCGATTAAAAAAACTATAATGATTTATTTAATAAAATCAAAGGATTTTAAGTGAATGATAGTTGAATTGTCGTTATAAAAATCCAGATTTGAGTTATAAAATAAATATGAACTCAAATGGAGTAAATGGATTGATTTCTGGAACAAAAATCAGATTTTTAATTATCGAATGAAGTTTATTAATTTCAAAGGAAATTAGTTAATAGAGTTTGGATCGAACTTAACTTTTTTTAAGTGAATTGAAATTTTAAATTGAAATTGGGAATTCAAATATGAAACTTGGATTAGAATTTAGAGGCGAGCAAGGAGTTTGAATTTGATTTGTGTTCAAATAAATACAAATATATTTGAACGTGATATGTTCAGATTGAAGATAGATTAAGTAAAGAAGCTAATTAGAAAATTAATTAGAGAATGGAAAGCGATTAAAGAAAAAGTGTTGAATTTATTTGTAACAATTTAGAATGGGCGTATATATGTTAAACAAGTACAGAATGAAGGAATCGAAGAATATAAAGTGAATGCACAACAAAAAGGTACATGTGTAAATTCCATATGAGATTTTATGGGCCTATTGGGCAAGCCGCTTGGCCTTTTGACTTTCTTTTTGAATGGAAAAGGCCTAGAGAGGCGAGTTGTAGTTGTACCGATTGATCCGTACAAAGAAGATTTTGGCGAAATTTTTTGAAAATTTAAGGAGTTATGCAACGACCTGGGAAAAAAATTCGATGCCTGAATTTTCGACAATAATACATAAACCTATATACTTGCCCAAAAACCCAAGTATCGAATCCCAGATTGTTAATAGAAAGAAATTAGGGGATGAGTAAAGAAAGAAAGAATATTAGAATAGAAGAAAGAAGAAGAATATCACATCAGAATCTCACAGCGGAACAGATAAAATATAACAAATCTCTTTATACAAAAAAAAAACTATATATATAAATATATATATACATACCAATCATCAGAGTACAACGTATATCAGTCAAAGCGAAAAATAACTTTAACAACTAATGGTGAGGACTCCTGCTTCTAGCTCCTGAACTCCAAGGGAAACCTAACCTGGAAATATACTCGATTTGAACAGAGCACATTTGAAGCAAAGCAAAATTCACTGGGTCAGTCTGGAATACTTTCAGTGATTAATTCATAGCACAACAATTTTGTTTAACTTTGCAAAATCCTTTTTGAAATAAAAGATAATCGTAAGACCAGCCCACACATAAACACGAACGGTTTTTACCTTACTATAACCCAAAACATTTTTGAAATCATAACTTATTCTGATATTATAATAGTGTCTAAATACAAATAAATAGCAATTGAGCGGAACGCTTGCATCTCACGCTCCACATATTGAGCATACAATCAAAACCGCAGGAGCTTATTAGAGATTGGATTCTGACTATGACAAGGTATGGAACCACCTTCTGATAGTGTATCTCTAGAGGCGAATGCACTGGGTTCAACAAGAACGTCTTGCAACCCGACCCACACATGACCGACCACTCATTTCGCTTGAGTGTATCAATGTATATCACCAACGGTTAGGATCAGCAACCGTTTCCCGAAAAAGGATAGCATCGACATAGATTAAAGAAGCAAATGGAATTTCTTTAGATAGGTGATTATACACCCTAATGGGAGCGACCCACATAGCCATGCTGCCTGCCCGATTTTTGTCATTTCCCTGTTGATGAGGCTTGAGGTTAGAATTTATCTTTATAACATCTGGTCATCATTCACTTTGAATCCCACAATGTCAGATCCGTCAATTCACTAATTGACGTCCACAAATATACTCTGGGTATAAAGAAGTGCCCCTCTTCGCACCAACTCGGTTTATTTGTAAAAATCAACGTATGTGGTTTTTAGGAAATACTCTGTCAGACATTCGTCCATACAAGTCATTCAGGAACAGGATGAACCGAAGGCACCCTCCTACTGCATCCTTATATAGGAATCACCCCAAGTAGTCCTTGCAATCCGTAAAATCTCAACCACGACCGAATCACGTCATAATATCTCTGCGTTGCAACACATAGAATATTCGACAAGTAATCCTTCCGCTTATGAAGATCCACGGTCTTTAATTGCTCCACCTTCAATCAGCATCTTCACGTATTTGCGGGTCGGAATGGTTTTTGAATATAAATTCGATCCCGATTTTTCCGTACCAACAACCGTATGGTCAGGTTTGATAGTCGGTGATTTAACTATCAAATAACGATCGTGTAAATAAAGTGAGTTTATTGATCCAGTAATTGGCATTACTTGGCCTATTTTAAAAATAATTAACAAAATGGTTAATCAACTTCTAATCTTCCAATATTTTTAAGACATTATATTTATTCTTAATCTTATTATAACAAAATTGTTTTATCTGCTTTAGAGTATGTAAATATATGCCTAACTTTCCATTTTCTTTACCATAGAAAATGTCGTTATGTTCTTTAAAACCTTTTCCCCTTTTTTCTTGAATTCAACATATATATATATATATATATATTACACCTAATGGGGTTAAACAAATTACCAATTCTGATACGGTAAAGCTAATGTCGAATTATATAATTTAAACCAAATATTTGTATTTACATTGTAACTAATCATTTTAGCATTATTCATTCCAAAATAACGCATTCATGTTCAATATTCTTTGTATGGGACAATAACCCAATTCCAATACCTATAACTCATTCCAAACTAGTACCATTCCCCGATAATAGCGAAGCCGTTCAAGTTGGGGTATTTTATTTACCTCTCAGACCTTGATCGACAACGTTCTTATCTCAGAATAAATACCAGTTTGTCACTTAACCACTGATATTAAAATCTCATTTATCACCTTGATTTCAAGTCTAGTTTTACAAACCGTTTCTTATATTTGAAATCCTCATTCAATAATCTTTTTATTTAATTCCTTTGGTTAAGTAAATATCCACTAAAACACAACTATTAATCTAAAACATAATTTCATTTATAATTTTTGGATTTAATTTAAAATCCCACATCAAATAATCTGCTTCCATATATTCAGGCATTCTTATAATAACTTTTATCTTGGATTGTATAACTAAATCTGTTTACCACCTTCTTTACGATAAGGCCTTGTTAACTTGGATTTTATTTCCAAAATCCATTTACCAATATTTAACACAACCTAATTGTACGTATTTTCCTTTACATTTGAATTCCTTATTTCAATTACCTTATTTCGCTTAATTTAATTCTTTAAATTTGAGTCATCGCTTTGGTTTAAAAACCCCTTTCTAAACCTCGCTTGGATTTCTTCCTAAATACTGGTAATAATCCATTTACCATCCTTTCACAACTTCTTAGATTTTATTCCAAATCATGCCTCTTACTAATCACGTTTCTGTCCCTTACTAACCTTATAACCTAGCCTTATTTAAAGACCCCTTTTTAATAATCACATTTCAGACCATTACTAATTCTATAAATCATTTCACTTGGAAGTTTCATTCCATTTGAATTCACTTTACTTAATTAACAAGTAAGTAAGATCTTATTTAAATTCTCTGCATTTACTTACACATATCATTTGCCAATCTCGTTTGAAACTTGGATTTTTAAATCTCTTTATAAACACTTATCGATCCTTTGATCGAACTATACCGCCATTTAATTGCTTTTTAATTGAATTCCAATTAAAAGTCACTGTTTTAATTATTATTAATTAAAATAATAATTAACATTAATATTTACTATATTAAAAATAGTTAATTTCGCTATTAATTAAAAACATGATAATTATCATTTTGAAAAGCTTATTAAATAAGAATTAACTTTATTAACACTATACAATTCAATAATTTCCTTAATTTATAGTTAATCGAAGATTAACTAACATTTAACACTATTCGTTAATTTTAACGAATATTCAGGAAATTTAAATCAATTTAATTCAATTATCAATTTCAATTAAAAACGATAGATTTTGCCAACCGTACATATCAGTTAACTATTAACTGATTTTCATTGCCGTTACCCCTTTTAAATTAATTAAATAACTTAATTAATTTAAAAACACTATTTAATTGTTTTAAAAACGATTATTCCATTTTACTAATCCGTATATAAATTCTTTGGTTTTCTGCTTTTAGAACTTGTTTAGATCATAAGATTTTATTACATAAACCATTTAAATAATTTCCTTTATAAACTCGATTTAAAATATTTATTTATAAATTTCTACTTTAATTATTTATATAAAATAATCGAAGAACTTCAATTTAGTTGAAAACTACGCCAATTTACCTAACGGTAGAACGACGTCTAAAACAATGCATTTTAGGCCATTCACTGCCAACCACTCAATCAGTAATGTTGATTGATTATAATCAAAACAATGATGAATATCCATTCAACCATCAATATTAAAACGGGTTTTTGTGTCAGTCAGGGTGAATAATTCATATATGAATAATATGCACTACAAATAAAATACAGTTTATTTGAGGAATCCGGTCGGATCCTTCCGACCTGTCCTACCCTGCATCACAAATAACATTTTGATAATAATATACGAATTAAATTCCAATAATACAATGCATTTAAAATGATGAAATAAAAATAGCGGTAATCAAACAGTAAATGACCAATAGCATCCATAGCAGCCAATCATCCAATTTATATTGCTAACATTAAATTATATTTTTCGTTGAATTTAACACATCACAAGATTCCAAAAGGCGTGGGAATTAACTCACCAGTTTTATTCGGTTGACGGTCGACATTTGGTTCCATTTAATTTTAAACAACCGTTTAAAATTATCAGAAATCTCAAGTAGCTCCGATTGATTCCAAATTAGCTCATACACATAGTGCTCGTCACCACGATCCCGACGAGTCCTGTTTCGCACAATTCCGTTAACGTATGTCAAAGTTATACTAATTATAAGATTTAAATTAGATTAGAAATATAAATTAATTAACTATCTAACTAATAAATAACTAATTACCTTAATTATCCTAATCCCTTGCCACGTCATTAGTCAACTCCCAGTTCCACTCATTTTCGTTTGTCCCAATTTCTCAATCCCGATCTGCTTTGATTCCTGAAACATCCTATTTCCATTAATAAATTAATCCATTTTTCTTTAACTAAGTAATTATAGTTTAATTAATTCCTTTATATTACCTTATTAAACAATAATCCATGTCAGCCTCCATTTATTACTCACGCGTTTTGGATCCAGTGGGTTACTGAAGCCCGATGGCTTCTCCTTAACGAATGAACTCGCCCTGAACACGATCCCAACTTTCGACCGCTGCTCCTCCTCCGATGATCACGACGCCGACCTAGGTACTCTGCCAGAACCGCACTACCGTGAGCCTCAACCGCCCACCGGCCCTGACCTCCAACGTTGCCTGGATCTCTGGTTATTGTGCCATGATCGGATTCCGTTTCTCAGTCAAATCCGCTGCCTCCAAGGCGTCGCAACCCACCAGACCACCACCATCCTCTTCGTTGACCTCCCCCGCATCTTTTTGCTTCTGACGCCATCCAATAATTAACTACCAATCGCCGTGATTTTCCCCAAAACCCATCACCACTTCAAACAAAAACACCCAAAAACAGTTCCCCGTTCATCTAACCACCGCGGCCACCTTGTGGCGTTTAAGACTTCCGACCAAAAAGGAATTTGCAGCCCTCCTCACGCTCTTCAACATTGCTTTAAACTCCACTAACAAACGACAACTCAAATCACCCCAAATCCAAAAAATTCGAAACTCAGATCTCGCAGTTAACTGCGATTTCCGGTCACCTCAGGCGACCATTGGCCTTGAAATTTTAGGTGAAGCTCGGCCTTGATAGGATCTCAATCTTCTCTTCAGATTACCTCAACTGATTCATTACAGATTATGAGAAATAAATTGATTTGTATTTAGGGACTTTTCTGCAAATATATTTGCTGGTGGACGATTTGGGGACTAGGCATCTAGTTAACACAATATCATTTCAAGTCGTGTGTGTCGGTGTGTCATATTTGCATATAGAGTGCTAACATTTCAATTACAGTTAATTCACTTCCAAAAAAATATTAGTCAGGTGTGAGTTGAACAACTCACCTTTTGTGAAGTGTAGGTGCTATTTATAAGGGGCAATAATATTATTATATGCCGACGTGGCTAACGATATTATTTTTCGTGTCTATTGGAATAAACATCATAGTATAATTTGGCGTTATGGTCCCAATGATACTTGTTTCGTCGAATTCCGAGCCCGTTTGCTCAAACGACGCTCGATCACGTCCAATTGATTTGTTTTATTTGCATTTTATTTTGCCATGCTCATAGAATAGCTCCGATTTATGTGCAACTTGAAATCTAGCAATAATTAGTTATTACGGTCTCAACAAAATTTGTTTCGCCGAAAATGGAGGTCGTTTGAACAATGACCCTTTTTAACTGCCCAATTCAAATTAAAATAAACCAATTTTAAAATACCTCAATATGATATTAAAAAAATATTGTAATCGGCCATACACAAGCAGAATTTCATAGACTACCAAAATAAAATATCCCGGGTTGAATTCCAAGCCAAATCGATATTCAGAAAAATAAAAAACCCTTTATTTAATATAAATAAACGTTATAATTTATAAAGCAATTCCATGGCGACTATTTTAAAATTTGATTTGGATATAAAAAAAAATCTACATTATGAAAACTAGATTTTTCTCTTCCATTGGAAAAATATTATCCAACATATTTGGACGTTTCTTGTTTCGAGAAATTCCGAGTTATATTGGATCCTATACAACCTTTTAAAGATCAAAACGCAATATTACGAACTACCGCGCCGCTTCAGCTCGTTTTGTAATATAATTATAAATTATACGTTCTAACATCGATTAATAAACGAATATATTAATTTAATTCAATATAAACCACATTAAAACCATTTTAAAATTTTAAATAAACGGTTAAAATTTTGGCATGTTACAAGTTAGAATATTTTCAAGAAAATTTGATAACTAGAAATCAATATATCAAAATATATAGAATTCGATGAGGAAATGAACTTATATTTTAACAAAAATTGAAATCTATAAATTTAAATTTGGTAAGAATAGAAAGAGAACGTATACACATTTTAAAAATATATAATTGGTTTCATATGATGTTGATTATTCGACATAAGTAGTCTTGGCTGTTTTAAAATTAAGAATGTTATTCAGTCAAGGTCTGAGAGGTAATTATACCCCAACTTGATTGATTTCATTAGTAACCGATAAATAGAAAGATTCAATCTTAAAGATCGATGTTTAAATAGATTTAGTTGAATGTAGTATTTTGGGTTGTTGTAACGATGTTTTACATAACATTCATCTTAACCCAAGTAAGTGGAATTTTGGAAATATAATAATAAATATTTCCCAAGTACAGAAATGGATGGTTGTGAAAGGAAAGGGTAATTGAAAATGAATTCCAATCATAAACAAAGAAATTTTCTAAGTATAGAAAATAAAAGAAGATTGGATATGGAACATTTTCAAAATATCATAAGAGGCTAAAGTTTGAAAATATCAGAGTAAAGATATTGGAAGGAATATGGGAAATGATTGAATTTATGAAATATTATAAAGGGATAGTGATTGTTTGATGCTTAGTCAAAAATATTTCCAGTGGGAAATTTGTATGGATGTTTGTTTTTCTTCGATATTTAGATAACCGACTATGGAAGTTTTTTTGGCCATCGTTGTCAATACGGAGAGACCGTTTGGATTTATTATTCGAAAACCACTACGTATAGGTATAAGGATTGCGAATTTGATTATGCTGAAGATAATTAAAGATGGAGTAAATGCAAGGGCTATTATGTTTACAGGATATTGCCTTTGGTTTGTACAATCCCATGACAAATTGTATGGAGGAATGTCCGACATATGGATAAGTTAAGACTTTCGCAATTTGAATTCGAGGTTTAAAGATTTGAATTTAAATAACGATATTTGATTTAGCTATTGAACTCATATTTAAATATGAATTTGAATTCGAAATGATTTGAACTTATAAGAGACGAACTTGAATTGTGAAATTGTTTTTGAATTTGAATTTCCAAATTTAAGGAACGAATTTGATTATAAATCAATTGAATGCAAATATTAATTGGTTTGAATATTGAAGAAACGAACTTGAATAGCATAAATTGATGTTTAATTCTTGATATGAATTGAATTCGATTTTAAGTGACCGAACGTGAATTCGAATATATAAGTTTTATATATGGAATTGATTTTATAAATTGAATGGTTTAAAAATTCTATGAACAGTTTGAATTCAAATATAAGGTTTGATTTGAATTTATAATAATGATTTTGAATTCTACGACTTGGGTTATAAAATATGATATGTTATGTTAAATTTGAAAGATATGATTTGTTTTGAATTATATAAAATGGAATTTGAACCTAAGTGTTGGATTTTATAAATCGACTAAAACAAATGCTTTAAAGGGTAAAACCAAATTTTATGAATTGGTTGAATTTATAAATAACGATTTCGAATTTTATGACCTAAATTACAAAGCATGGTATGATTTGGTTAAACTGAAAATGTAAGTTTTGACTTGAATTGTAAATTTTGAATTCGAACCAAAATGTTGGATTTTCTTGAATCGACCTAATGAGCTCTTATAAAGATAAAATTGTATCACTTGATTGTTTGAACTTTAGTTTTGATGAATAAATCAAACTAAAATATCCTCGAAGTTAAAAAATTTAGTATTGATTTAAATGATAATCGAGACATTTAAGATATGATTTTATATAAGTCGATTTTGAATTGAAAATCGTTATGTGGATATTTTGGGAAATGGAATATAATCGAAGTTAAATAGTATAGTTATGGTTTGTACTATATTTCATGACCTTGACGATATGATTTTCTAAATCGATTTGATTAAAGCGATTTAAGTGAGTGTTTTCAAAATTTGATGTAATCGAAGTTAGATATTAGATTTTGATTTCAACTTCGAATATGAGATTTCGTATATGCGATTTTATAAAGTGATTTATAAAATAGTGACCTTGGTGTGAAAAATATAAACATTTGGTTGTTAATGAGATCGGGATCGGCTATTGTCATACTCTCTGCCAATACCGAAAACCAGTTTGACAACTGTGTACGCGGTGGAGATCCAGAATGAAGTAGGATGATTTGACGAATGACTCTATTTTCTGTTTCATATTAATTACGACACCTTGACTACGTTGAGTCAGCTTGATGTGACTAAAACAGGAGCTACGCCGAGACCAACTGAGGTTATACCTCCTATCGAGCGCACTTCTTCGATACTATTTTATTACTATTGAGATTCGATTGGGCCCTTTCGATTATGGGAGTGTGTCTCGAGGTGGGTGGTAGTTGCTGCTATGCGTTACCACCAGTCCAACTCTACAAACGGAGGAATTACGATACTATATAAACTATGGAAATATATAAATGGTGTGAGGGTAATCATGGTAATCCCGCTTACGCTATTTTGATATTTTTACTTTACTGATAGACACTATTGTATGTAGTGTATTACACAATATAGTATTAGTATTAGTTTGACGGATCCTTAGAGGATGGTGATCCAAAGCATCCTTTAGGTTACTGATTGTATTTCATCGAACATTTCATTTGAGTTGATTTACTTCCATGAGAATGTTAGTTCTGATCTGAGTTATTTTGTTTTGCATTATTGCTCGGGTCAGATCGAGTATTGCTGCTTTCGAGATTCACCTTTTGGAGTAAGGAGCTTATTTTGGGTTTTTCTCATCTGTATCTACTTATTGATCAGTTAATCCTATTTTAGCTATTATTGTTATCTCTGTTACTCTATGTATTTGAAATTCAGTGTATTGGACTTCCGTTGCATTTATGTAAACTCTATTGTAAAATTTTATTTAGTATCTTCATGAACTACTATTGTATTATTTATTTTTCAACTGCGAGATATTATATTTCTCTGTATCTGTGTCTGTGATCTATGATTCTGTGATTTATTCTATTTACCCCATAAGCTAATAACAATCTGTTGTTTAGACGCTTCGAGTTGGCATGTTTTGTCGATTTGGCACGATCAAAAAGGCGAGTCGTTACAGTTGGTATTTGAGCTTTGGTTTATCAAAGTTTTAGCCTGTGGGAGTAAAAACTCATTAGAGACAGGGTAGTGATACCCTAGAATAAGTGGGATAAATTGTAGAATCCATCTTGAGAGAGAGCGTATTTTGAAAGTATAACTGGTTTTAAAAATGGTTTTGAAATGTTTTTAAAACAAATATTTTCAGATATAAAATTTTGGTTTAATAGTTAAATCTTTTTCTGAAATTTCTTTTCCATTTGAATCTATTCTCCTTCTTAGTTTCTCTTTGATTAGGTTCTTTCGTTCGTTCAGCTTTTTACTCGAATTCTATAACTTATTCTTATCCATAACAAGGTAAGAAGTAGAAGGAGAGTATAATTCTTCTAGCGAGTTCATTCCTATCTAAATATTGGTTAGAAATATGTATTATAATTCTCTTGATATAGTATTGAAATTCTGATATATATTTTTAGAAGATGTATATTTGAAAATAACATTATGCTTTTGTAATATCAATATTTTGAAAAGATTTGATGTTTATACTTTGAGATTTTATATTTTATAAATTATATATTTTGTATAAGATATAAAGGTATAGATTTTGTAAGAAAATGATTTTATCTTGGTTGAAACCTATAATGGTATAATTTATAAACGTATGTATATATAGGAATTTATAAAAATTAAACTGGTTTATAAAGATTTTAATTTGTGATGTATATATATGTTAAACTTATGTTTAGTTTTATTAGTTCTAAATATAGTTAACATGGATTTGAAAATATTTAGGTATAATATATGATAATATTGTTATGTATTTGATTTAATAATATTATTATTTGTACATTTATTAAGGATTGAGGTTAAAATATAATAAATAAATGAGTGGGGGAGAGATATAATTTTTCCCCACTTAAATTTTTTAGTGATTTGAAATATAATATTTATAATATATGATTTGGAATTTGGTATACATTCTGTTTAAATATAAAAATGTTTTGAGTATTCACTTGACGTTAAAATTGGCATATCGAATACTTAGTGATTTGAGTATACGTCTGATCAATGTATATATTAGATCCTATGTGTATTATATAGATATAGAGTCACACTCTAGTTGCTTGAAGATGATTTTGTTGATAACCGCGACATCATCAATATCTATTTTTAGGTTTCGAAAGTGGGATAGATATATATCGCCAATCGAGACGTCGAGTGGATACTTTAAACTATTTTGAAGTGTTTGAAAATATTTTAACTTCTGACTTATATATATATTTTCCAAATCATATATATATGTTTGAGAATAAATATGAACCATTGGTTTAAATATATAAATTATTTAATCACTACTTCCCTACCTCGTTCCTTTTCGGGAGCGAAAATTTTAGAGTAGGGGAGAGTGTAACAACCCACTATTTTTAGCGATTTAAATTCCGATTTATATCGAATTTTTATTTTGATAATATTCTATGGTTTTTCATAATGGAAATTTGGAATTTGAAATACGTACAGTGAGACGTAGCAGCTGTGAAAGTTTTGTCAAAACATTTGAATGTTTGTCGGTCGTGCAATTTTCAGTGCAAAGCTACGCATAATAGTTCAAATTTTAGAGATTTTACAATCTCTTCGAAAACAATTCGGACAAACATGAAAAATATTCTACTTGTTGTCACGAGTCCAACGGCGAAATTCGTTTCATGAAAATCAAACAATTTGACCTCCGTTTAATTGTTTTCCTATCCGATTTTTATGTTTAAAAGGGTCCATAATGCGTTTTTGGTCGGAGCATCCTGACACTGCAAATTATATACCATTGTGTCCATCTCATCATGCTGATTTCCACAATATAATTATCTGTCGATTTGGTTGCTCATTTGTGCTGGAATTGCGAAAAGGCTTGCGTAGTTCATTTTTGAAACCAATCCATTTGAGTTTGATGTGTCCCTATTCGGGTCTCCTGTATTTTTTTTTCCATTTTGAGTCTGCAAACCCAGCTCGAAAAGACGCTAATGCCTATAAACAATTTTTTGTTTCCAAAACCAAGCATTACATGTTTCACTTTCCATGCATGCGTTAGTTCATGCATCATTTTGGCACGAACGCACATTATTCCTAAAGATTCAAGCATGCATATTTAAGTGTTCACGTTCCAAATTCACTTTGATTTATTCCAGTAAGCCATCCATGCATAGCGCATGTCTTTCCACCTTCTTGCCAACTTTTATGTGAATATTGGAAACAAACACGCTGTTCCTTATTCCATCCTTTCAAGTGACAACCCATTGGTTCTAGCAACTTTCGCATATATAAAAAAAAACAATCTTGCCTTCATATCACTTCGTAGAAGCAGATAAAATGAAAAGGCACAGTGGCGCGACAATTGGGTCACATATGTAAAATAAAATGTGTTATGCTATTTGATGTAAAGCCTAATTAAAGTGATCTAATTTTAGATTAGAATTAATAGGCTTAAAGCTTAACTTATCATGGGCCTAATGCGTAGATATTGGGGCATTTTTTATTTTGTTGAAGGGCCAAATTATAAAATGCCAACTTTATAAATAAGGGGTTATGGTCCCTGAATTACACAATCCTTAGCAATTATCTAACCTCTTCTACGGTGAGCTAATCCAGATCTAGGGTTTGTGTCAATTTGGAAGACCAAACTAAATTCTATCTTCTTAGCAACCGATTATAGGCATTGCTATGATTAATCATGGATTCAGTACATTTGAATCTGCATCAATCTTATTGGGCTAGTTCAGCACTTTGGTAATTAGAAGAGAAATTGAAGCTTATAAGATTAAAGGTACTCATTTGATATACATTGTAAATAAATGTATGAATAAGGATTAGGAAGTCGCTAAGGATCTAGAAGAAAAGAAATAACACACAGATATTTTTATAGTTGTTTCTTTAATGAAGTATAGATGCTCCATTCCCATTGCCTCATGTTCCTCTCTCCAAAACCATTGCCTCCTATATTGCGCCCAATCGAACCCATTTGAGGCCAGAAGCTCTGCAGTGTCTAGAAGCCGACCTCCTCACTACGCCCTGCATCCCCTCTTGTCTATCCTCTTGCCTAGCCTGCTTCGCTCGTTACCCTCTACGTCTGAACCTGCCAACCCAAGCACCGTTGTAACCCTATCTAAACCCGCATCTGAACTCGCCTATGTCACCAGCCCCAACCGAACCCAACAGCCTAACCCAGCTGTCGAGTCTAGTCCGAGCTAGTCTCTGAACCAGTGTCGAACTTGACCCGTGCGTGTTTTGCTTGGTGTGCATGAATATGTGAACGTGTCGAATGATGGTGTGTGTTATATATGTATGTTTTGTGATCGTGTGTGAGTATTATATGTGTGTATATATTTTAGTTCAACTGTGTTTCTTTTCCTGCATATATTTATATGTGTTGTATTTGCAATGGGTGTTGGAGTGTTTAAGTGTGTACTTATATAATGTATATGTATATATAAAATTATTTTTGTAGTGTGTGTATATATGAGTTATAAAATATTTATTGATTAAGTATATATATATTGTTTTGGGTGCGTTATATAATTTATACATATGTATACGTTTATACGGTTTTTATTGTGTGTGTTACGTTAAGTGTTTACATATAATGTAACAACCCGCATTCTACGTATCTAGGATCGTAGAATATTTATTTCTTTTTCTTATGAAGTCGTATGGTCGTGTAACTTTGGGAGACAACTATTGGGGTCATTTCCCATGTTCATGATTTTTGCCGATTTTTAATTGACCATTTTGCCCCTAGCCAATATTGTTTTGGCCATAACTTTTGATTGGAAAGGAATTTTGACCTGAAACCACTTCCATTAGATTCGTTTGATGGTTTACCTTTCCGTAGAGTGGTCACATTAGCCAAACGGACTCACCGTTTGGGAGATATGGCTGAAACAAGTTTCAGATAGTGAAAAACAGCTTAATTGGGCTTAACCGGGTGATTAACAGCTATGCCCAAAGGGGAATTTCGGGATTAGGGTTATGAGAGGGCTGGAAGGGTTAGGAAAATCATTTCATTTCTGTTTTCTCAGCCGCCACAAACTTTCCTTAAGCTCTAACAATGGCCTCCATCTTCTAAAACACTCCAAAACACCTTTTTGTCATCTCTAATCACATATTAGCCTAATCTACATCAAATCAAGGCGGTTTAGCATAAGGATTGGGATAGAGCTGCTGGAACACATAGAGATTGGATCCAAATCAGAGATTATTTCAGATCTATAGTTTACTTTGTGGCAAAGGTGAGTGATTAACTTGCTTTTTCACTAATTATGGCTAGTTATGGTAATTAGCGAAAATTAGCGAAATTATGGCTCAGAAAAATCTGGAAAAATATTCTAAAATTCTGAAATATTGTTTTAGACCTCTGTTAGAAAATTTGGTTAATTTGGTTAAGTTTTGCTAATCCTATCATTAATTATGCTTGAACATGCTTAAGGGAAAATATGGGGTTTTGGCTATGTTTGATCCATTTTAACCTATCATATTGATGTTTTGGTGTTTGAGGTCACTTCTATGTGTTGCTATGACTGTATGGTATGCTTGGTGATTGTTTAGAATAGTTAGAATGGTCGAAAACGCCGTCGAGAGGCATATAAACTGTCGTTGGAAGTTGCAGGAAAATGCAGGAAACCGGACCGGATCGTGTAGTCCGACCCGACCCGATCGTGGGTAGTCCATCCGAACTGATCCATCCATGGATGGTGACCAAGAACCCGAACCGATGCAGTGCCACACCCCGAATTGAAGATGGTCCACGATCCGACCTGCCCATCTGAAGGACCCCCGCGAACAAGAAGCTCACGATCCGAATCGAAGTTCCGAAGGGGAAAGAGCATCACGACCGAAGGGGAGCGCCACGAGCCATGGGGCACGACCCGATCCGATAGGGTTTCCACGACCCGATCCGCGTGGGTATTCTGATCCGACCCAGTGTGGGGGTATTGAAGGCCGAACCGAACCATGTGATGATGGGGAGCTGGAGACCGAACCGAACTGATGGCTAAGAGGGGATCCGAACCGATCTGGTGATGACCAATAACCCGAGATGCAAAGGTAGTCCAAATGGAAGTTAGAGCTCGGGATCCAGTTGGGAACCAATGAGTTCCCTTCATGATTGGGCTTTGCTGCGGGACGTGTGCAAAGGGGTTGTCGGTATTCATAACTTTGGTTCACCACTGAGAGATGGATAGTGGGCTTGTAGTGATAGTTGTACGAGATTGGATTCCGTCATGGCCCAAAGGATTAGGTGACCAAGGTAGTGGGTATCGTATGCTTTACGCACTAAGTGAGAGATGTGAGGATGGTTGCTATGCTTGATTGTTTGCCATCACTTTGACATGCACACCCCCACCCCGTATTATTCACACCATGTATTAGTGTCACCTTAGAGTATTGTACAGTATGTAGTGCTAACTCTTTGGTTGCAGGTTCAGGTATGATTGGATTATACCTGTTATTGTTCTGTTTTGTTGCTTATCGCTCATACCAGACTTTTGTCTGACCCAGAGTTTTATGTCTCTTCTTATTACTCTGGGTGCTCCACGAGCAGACTAGAGACAGGTTTGCTGGTTGTGCACGAGTAGCTGTCCGGAGACGAGCAGGAGGCTTGCACGTATTATCTCCTATTATTCTCCCTGTGTCGCTGTTGGTATCTACTTTGGGCATTAGTAGTATACCTATCTTATTTGCTTTAGAGACAGTTTTGAAAAGTTGTAATAATGGTAGTTTAGAACATAAGCTATACTTGGATTTTCCGCTGCTATGATGGTTTAGTTTTCAGCTTATGCACTGTCTCGCCTGTTTTATGTCAAGTTATATTATTATTATATTTTATTCCATGCGCTGTGAGACATTCTACAGGTTCTTTGTTAGTTCATTCATCTTCTTTCTTTTTCTTTGGCGACCGTTTCATGCTAGTCGAGCATGTGTACAGCGCACGTTCGGAGGAAATGCCGGTTGGTGCGGGGCGGGCCGTCACATTTGGTATCAGAGCTCTAGGTTGCGTAGTTAACCTAGGAAAGTCATCAAGGAGAGATAGTTTACATATATGAGAGCGCGTATTTGTGATTATTTTGGTTTTCGAAAGCTATATATGTATATATATATATACTATTAGTAGTATAAGGATGAAGTCGTACTGCACTAGCACCACTATGGAGATGGTTAATCGTTTTTTCTTTAAAGATTGAACGATGAGCCGATACGTAAGAGGTGCCGGTAGGGGAGCCAATAATGGGAATGCTGCTGACATGAGGGCGATGTTTACTGACCTCGTGAGGGAGATGCTTAGGGATGTGCAGAGGGCAGCTCCCAATGCCGGTAATGGTGGTGGTCGAGTAGTGCAAGCGCCTAGGGCCGATTTCGCCAAGCTGAATAAGGATTATACTAGTCTTGGTGGGAAGCCATTCCACGGAACGGAGTCGGCCACGGATGTTCAGGATTGGTTGGATAGCTGTGATCGTATCTTCGACAACTTGGGTATCGAGGATGCGATGAAGAGAAAGCTAGTGTCTCGTCAGCTGCAAGGACGAGCGATGAATTGGTGGAATGCTATTAAGACAGCCACTCCAGAGGATCAGGTTATTTGGGATCAGTTTAAGGCTCGCTTTAGCGATAAGTTTATCCCAGCTGCTCAGAAGTCGGAATTGTTTAGGAAGTTCTTGGAGCTTAAGCAGAATGGTAGGGCAGTCTCGGACTATATTGCTGAGTTCGATACCTTGTCGAAGTATGGGTTATCCCTTATCGATACTCCTGAGAAGAAGAATGAGAAGTTCATTACTGGTTTGGATGGATACTTGGGGGAAAAGCTTATTAACCACATCGATGAGACGTTTGAATCGATTGTGGGGAAAGCATTAAGGTCAGAGAGTCTTTAGCCTAAGCTAAAGACTGAGATTGCTATTGCATCTGCAGAGGAGCCAAAGCCGCAAGCAGGCGGTGGAGGCAAGAATAATTCCTAGAATAAGAGGAAACAAGACCAAACCATGGACGGTTAGAATAAGAAAAATAAGAAAGATGGTGAGTGCTTTAGCCGTGGTAAGAAGGGCCACTATGCCAGAGATTGTCGGGAAAAGCCTGGGGAAAGGAAGTGCTTTAATTGTGGCCAAGTGGGACATCACAAGAACGAATGTCCACAACCTCCTAGGGAGAAGCAGATCGTGAAAGCATATGCTATCAACGCTGTTCCTTCTTTGTCGAATGCCCCAACTGCGGCGCAGAAGGAAAAATGTGTCGTTATTCGAGGTATGCTTTCTATTTAAGATGTTTTGATCGGGTTTTGTTTGACAAACCTGAGTTAGTCGATAGACCTTTAGTAGTGACGAACCCGATTGGTGGTTCGACTAGCCTCAGTATGATTTACCGTAACGTGGTCTTATCGAGTCATGGATGTAGGCTTGTTTGTGATTACTTTGTTTTGGGCTTTACTAGGTTTAGCATTATTTGGGGAGTCGATCTACTCTAAAGGAATGGGGGTGGTATTAGGTACCTACCTAGTGATGGCGATAGTAACCGGAGTCAAGGAAGCTAAGAGGTTATCGTTGTATTAAGTCCTAGTTGTCTCTGGGAGGCAAATGAGTGCTCTAGTGCTTAGTTGTTTCGCTAGTATCACTTCACGTGGATTGTCCGAATTCGGAGGAGATGTTCCTTAGGTGCTTGTCTGATATTGGTTTAGGCCTTTGGGGCTTGTTCTTAGGGAATGTCGAGTTTGACTAGGATGGTTTGCGTGAGGGATAAGTAGTCGTTGTGATTTTCATTGGATGATACCTTGGTTTACTCGAGGAGTGATGGGCAGCTGTGACAGGATAAGACTATTCGATGGTATGGACTGCCCCGAGCTGGACTCGATAAGGTTATGAGATGACTCGACTGGGACTCGAGAAAGATGCAAAGTAATGGATTGTTTAGGACCCTATGCTAATGTTCTCTTTGGATAGTAGAACTTTGAAGGAATAGGATGAGTTCGTTGATCATGGAAGATGCAACGAAGGTTAGGACGATTCAAGTTGGACTTGAACTCGTAAAAGAAAATAGGTATTCGTTGATCTAGGAGCTGCAACGAATAGGGGGACGACTCATGTTGGACTAGGGCTGGTAGGTAATGGATACTCAAGACTGGGTCTGAGTTTATGGGTAATAGATTGACTCGAGTTGGACTCGAGAAGGTTGCAAGGAATTGGATTGACTCGAGTTGGACTCGAGAGGGCAGCAAGATAATGGATAGACTTGGGTGGGACTCAAGTATTTCAGGCGGACTAAAAGCAGGGGTATCTGGGGACGCCCACTTACCTTGGATCCGTTGGACGTGATCTAGTTATCCTTGGAGGATAAACGTACGTTGGACGTACGGTAGTCCATTTGGAGGCAGAGTTTCCATTAGTTATTGATGTTGGTTGGACCAGACATATAGGTATTGACGTATTCATGGCTTTAGCAGGTGATAGATAGGATTTGTTTGATGGATGCTATAGTTGTTGTGTTTGTTCTTACCTTTCTTCTCTTGAGTATCACCTGTAGGATCCTGTTGAATGGAAAAAGGGTAAGTTCGTTGATCATGGTGATATGACGAGTGTAAGATACTTTACGTTAGACTTGAAGTATGTTGGGCATTGTGAAGCGTCCGTTGTCTTGGAGATTCAACAGATATAGGAGTTTCAGTTGGACTTGGACTCATAGGTAGAGTACCTAGATTCATTGGATGAGTCTAGTTCATCTTTGGAAGGTGAATGTACGTTGGACGTACAGTACGGATATAGGTAGAGTACCTAGATTCATTGGATGAGTCTAGTTCACCTTTGGAAGGTGAATGTACGTTGGACGTGCAGTATGAATATGGGTAGGGTACCTGGGTTCATTGGATGAATCTAGTTCACCTTTGGAAGGTGAATGTACGTTAGATGTACAATGCAGATGTTGGTGTAGTGCTTAGGGTCATTGGATGGGTCTAGTCTGCCTCTAGGAAGTGAATGTACGTTGGACGTGCAATACAAATGTAAGACGGACTCAAGTTGGACTTGAAAGGACATTTGGAATGTAGTTAAAAATTTGGCATATAGGTTTGGATTACCTAAGAAAATGACAGTATAGACGAAGGCCATAGTATCGGACTGGGTGCGATAGCTGATGCATTGAGTAAGAGACGTGCCAGTTTAGAGGCTATTTTTCTAGAATGGAAGCAACTAGAGTATATCAAGGGATATGACTTCAGACCTAAGTGTGATTTGGATTTAGAAACACTAGTAAGCTTGACAATTAGATCGATCTTGACTAAGTGGATCGGTTCCAGTTAGAGGGACGATCCCAACCTATTAGAAGTTACCTCTAGGGTAGAGATGGGAATCGATGGCGAGAGAACGACTGTACTTGGGAAGTAGAGAATGACATAAGAAAGTCGTATCCAAAGCTCTTTGCCTGGTAAGATTTTAGCGGCGATGATTCTTCGCTTGTTAGTAAACCGCATGTTAGGGCAGAATGGTTCTGTTTGTTTTGCATGTTTGATTGTTGTATATGGTTGGTAGGCATGCGGGATCCTTTGTATGTTTTGGGTTAAGGAATTTCGGGGACGAAATTTCTTAAGGGGGGAGAATGTAACAACCCGCATTCTACGTATCTAGGATCGTAGAATATTTTTTTTTGTATGAAGTCGTATGGTCGTGTAACTTTGGGAGACAACTATTGGGTTCATTTCCCATGTTCATGATTTTTGCCGATTTTTAAATGACCATTTTGCACCTAGCCAATATTGTTTTGTCCATAACTTTTGATTGGAAAGGAATTTTGACCTGAAACCACTTCCATTAGATTCGTTTGATGGTTTACCTTTCCGTAGAGTGGTCACATTAGCCAAACGGACTCAACGTTTGGGAGATATGGCTGAAACAAGTTTCAGATAGTGAAAAACAGCTTAATTGGGCTTAACCGGGTGATTAACAGCTAGGCCCAAAGGGGAATTTCGGGATTAGAGTTATGAGAGGGCTGGAAGGGTTAGGAAAATCATTTCATTTATGTTTTCTCAGCCGCCACAAACCTTCCTTAAGCTCTAGCAACGGCCTCCATCTTCTAAAACACCCCAAAACACATTTTTGTCATCTCTAATAACATATTAGCCTAATCTACATCAAAATCAAGGCGGATTAGCATAAGGATTGGGATAGAGCTGCTGGAACACATAGAGATTGGATCCAAATCAGAGATTATTTCAGATCTATAGTTTACTTTGTGGCAAAGGTGAGTGATTAACTTGCTTTTTCACTAATTATGGCTAGTTATGGTAATTAGCGAAATTATGGCTCAGAAAAATCTGGAAAAATATTCTAAAATTCTGAAATATTGTTTTAGACCTCTGTTAGAAAATTTGGTTAGTTTGGTTAAGTTTTGCTAATCCTATCATTAATTATGCTTGAACATGCTTAAGGGAAAATATGGGGTTTGGCTACGTTTGATCCATTTTAACCTATCATATTGATGTTTTGGTGTTTGAGGTCACTTCTATGTGTTGCTATGACTGTATGGTATGCTTAGCGATTGTTTAGAATAGTTAGAATGGTCGAAAACGCCGTCGAGAGGCGTATAAACTGTCGCTGGAAGTTGCAAGAAAATGCAGGAAACCGGACCGGATCGTGTAGTCCGACCCGACCCGATCGTGGGTAGTCCATCCGAACCGATCCGTCCATGGATGGTGACCACGAACCCGGACCGATGTAGCGCCACACCCCAAATTGAAGATGGTCCACGATCCGACCTGCCCATCTGAAGGACCCCCGCGAACCAGAAGCTCACGATCCGAATCGAAGTTCCGAAGGGGAAAGAGCATCACGACCGAAGGGGAGCGCCACGAGCCATGGGGCACGACCCGATCTAATAGGGTTTCCACGACCCGATCCGCGTGGGTATTCCGATCTGACCCAGTGTGGGGTATTGAAGGCCGAACCGAACCGTGTGACGATGGGGAGCTGGAGACCGAACCGAACTGATGGCTAAGAGGGGATCCGAACCGATCTGATGATGACCAATAACCCGAGATGCAAAGGTAGTCCAAATGGAAGTTAGAGCTCAGGATCCAGTTGGTAACCAATGAGTTTACTTCATGATTGGGCTTTGCTGCGGGACGTGTGCAAAGGGGTTGTCGGTATTCATAACTTTGGTTCACCACTGAGAGATGGATAGTGGGCTTGTAGTGATAGTTGTACGGGATTGGATTCCGTCATGGCCCAAAGGATTAGGTGACCAAGGTAGTGGGTATCGTATGCTTTACGCACTAAGTGAGAGATGTGAGGATGGTTGCTATGCTTGATTGTTTGCCATCACTTTGACATGCACACCCCCACCCCGTATTATTCACACCATGTATTAGTGTCACCTTAGAGTATTGTACAGTATGTAGTGCTAACTCTTTGGTTGCAGGTCCAGGTTCAGGTATGATTGGATTATACCTATTATTGTTCTGTTTTGTTGCTTATCGCTCATACCAGACTTTTGTCTGACCCAGAGTTTTATGTCTCTTCTTATTACTCTGGGTGCTCACACGAGCAGACTAGAGACAGGTTTGTTGGTTGTGCACGAGTAGCTGTCCGGAGACGAGCAAGAGGCTTGCACGTATTATATCCTATTATTCTCCCTGTGTCGCTGTTGGTATCTACTTTGGGCATTAGTAGTATACCTATCTTATTTGCTTTAGAGACAGTTTTGAAAAGTTGTAATAATGGTAGTTTAGAACATAAGCTGTACTTGGATTTTCCGCTGCTATGATGGTTTAATTTTTAGCTTATGCACTGTCTCGCCTGTTTTATGTCAAGTTATATTATTATTATATTTTATTCCATGCGCTGTGAGACATTCTACAGGTTCTTTGTTAGTTCATTCATCTTCTTTCTTTTTCTTTGGCGACCGTTCCATGCTAGTCGAGCATGTGTACAGCGCACGTTCGGAGGAAATGTCGGCTGGTGTGGGGCGGGCCGTCACATATAATTTATAATATTTAATTAATTTTGGTGTGCGTTGAATTTCAATTATATATATATATTATAAATTTACTATGTGTTTACATATATAGAAATATTTATACAATATTTTATAAAAGATTTTTTTCGTTTATTTTTGCTAAATTAAATTTGGTATTGAGTTTTGAAACCGTTCCAAAACCCAATAGCCGTACCAGCCCGTTGAGAAATTTCCTAGCCTCCTCTCATAGATATAAATAAATACTGAGTTGATTATCAAATTTGAATCCATCTTGAGTCGTGCTTGGAATTCGTCGTCTCATTATATGTCAATTTGTTTGCTGTCTCCGTTTCTGTTTCACAAAAGGTGAGCTTATCTCACACTTGACCTACATTGTTTCATGGATGTTGGATTAGCATAAATGAACTGTTATGAAATGTATAGGGCTGCTAGTAAAAATTGTTTTATATGTATACACCTTTCATATATGACACGATATTCATATGACACGTAGGTGCACAAATGGTATTTGACTTATGATGTGTTTGATGCTATGTGGTGATTGTTATGTTGTTGATACCCCTAGTTTAAGAAAAATCACTAAGGGTTGAAATGATACATACCCGAACGTACATTGGATTAGGGAAAAATAGTTGTGGGTCAAATGATAGAGCTGAACGATTTTTACTAAATTTGGGATTGTGGGTTGAAATGATATACCCGTGGAAATTTTAAACCACGGATTGAAATGATAAATATCCATATCACTTGACAACAGGGTAAAAAACTATATACGGACACCGTTGGTCATGTTTTCGAAGTAAAATGATTCGGAAAATCTAATTTTAAAATAATAACTTAAGATTTTATATTCATATATTTATATTTTAAAGATTTTAAATTTAAATTCTGTAAATTTTAAATTATATGTTTTAAATGATTTATATGAGTTAATATAGATTTAAATACTTATTAAATATTTTACTTATAGTTTTATTTATTTTAAACCAAATAATTTAATTATATAAGTATTTTAATTTTCTATAATAAATAATTATTTTAAATCTATTTCTACATTATTTTAAATTTATATATGTTTATAATCTATTTTCTAATTAATTTTAGAATTTTATAAACATGTGTATATATATATATATAATTTTTCAAAGTTAAATTTCTTTTTATAAATATTTTATAAACTTTAAAAATAAACTCAATATGGATAAGTTAAGACTTTTGCGATAAATAATGATATTTGATTTAACGATTGAACTCATATTTAAATATTAATTTTAACTTATAAGAGATAAACTTGAATTGTGAAATTGTTTTCGAATTTCCAAATTTAAGGAATGAATTTGATTAGAAATCAATTGAATGCAAATTTGAATCGGTTGGAAGGTTAAAGAAACGAACTTGAATGCGTAAATTGATGTTTAATTCTTGATATGAATTGAATTCGATTTTAAGTGACCGAATGTGAATTTGAATATATAAGTTTTATATATGGAGTTGATTTTATAAATTGAATAGTTTTAAAATTGTATGAATTGTTTGAATTCAAATATGAGGTTGATTTGAATTTATAATAATGATTTTGAATTATACGACTTGGGTTATAGAATATGGTATGTTTTGTTAAATTTGAAAGAAATGATTTGTTTTGAATTATATAAAATGGAATTTGAACCTAAGTCTGGATTTTTAAATCGACTAAAACGAATGCTTTAAAGGGTAAAACCAGATTTTTTGAACTGGTTGAATTTATAAACAACGATTTCAAATTATTATATGACCTAAATTACAAAGCATGATATGATTTGGTTAAATTGAAAATGTAAGTTTTGACTTGAATTGTATGTTTTGAATTCGAACCAAAATGTTGGGTTTTCTTGAATCGACTTAATGAGTTCTTATAAAGACAAAATTGATTCATTTGAATTGTTTGAACTTGAGTTTTGATGAATAAACCAAACTAAAATATCCTTGAAGTTAAATATTTTAGTATTGACTTAAATGGTAACCGAGACTTTTAAGATATGATTTTATGTAAGTCGATTTTGAATTGAAAGTCGTTATGTGAATATTTTGGGAACTTGAATATAATCGAAGTTAAATAGTATAGTAATGGTTTATACTATATTTTGAGACCTTTGCGATAAGATTTTCTAAATCGATTTGATTAAAGCGATTTAAGTGAGTCTTTTCAAAAATTAATATAATTGAAGTTAGATATTAGATTTTGATTTCAAATTCGAATATGAGATTTCGTATATGCGATTTTATAAAGTGATTTATAAAATAATGACCACGGTGTGAAGAATGTAAACGTTTGGTTGTTAAAGAGACCGGGATCGACTATTGTCATACTCTATCCCAATACCGAAAACCACTTTAACAACTTTGTACGTGGTGTAGATCGAGAATGAAGTAGGGTGGTTTGGCGAACAACTCTATTTTCTATTTTATATTAATTATGAGACCCTGACTACGTTGAGTCAGCTTGATGTGACTAAAACATGAGCTATGCCGAGACCAAGTGAGGTCATACCTCCTATCGAGCGCACTTCTTCGATACTATTCTATTACTGTTGAGATTCGATTGGGCTCTTTTGACTATGGGAGTGTGTCTCGAGGTGGGTAGTAGTCGCTGCTATGCGTTACCACTAGTTCGACTCTACAAACGGTGTATCCACCCCGGTATTCCTTGCGTACCTTGTCACATGCCATACACAAGCCCACTACGACTTTGTTTTGAACTGTTTTATATGGAGTGCCCTCTGATAGCCCTCCAGTTTACGGAGGAATTGCAGTACTGTATATACTATGGGAATATGTAAACGGTGTAAGGGTAATAATGGTAATCCCGCTTACGATATTTTGATATTTTTACTTTACTAATGGACACTATTATATGCAGCGTATTATACTATATAGTATTAGTTTGACGGATCCTTAGAGGATGGTGATCCCAAACGTCCTTTAAGTTACCAATTGCATTTCATCAAACATTTCATATGAGTTAACGTACTTCCATGAGAATGTTAGTCCTGATCCGAGTTGCTTTGTTTTGCATTATTGCTCGGGTCAGATCGAGTATTGCAACTTTCGAGATTCACCTTTGGAGTTGGGAGCTTATTTTGGGTTTTGCTCATTTGTGTCTACTATTGATCATTTGATCCTATTTTAGTTATTATTGTTATCTCTGTTACTATCTTGTATTTGAAATTCAGTGTATTAGACTTCCGCTGCCTTTATATAAACTCCATTGTAAAATTTTATTTAGTAGCTTCATGAACTGCTATTATATTATTTATTTTTCCCCTGCAAGATATTATACTTCTCTATATCTGTGTCTATAATCTGTAATTCTGTGATTTATTCTATATACACCCATAAGCCAATAATAATCTGTCGTTTGGACGGTTCGAGTTGACATGTTTTGTCGATTCGGCGCGGTCAAAAAGACGGGTCGTTACAGTAGAAATTGGATTTCAAATGGAATTTGAAATAAAAGTTGTTTTAATATTTAAAACAAGAAGTGAAATTTATAAAAGCGGTTTATAAATAAAAGATAGATTTTATCATTGGATAATTTATAAATTTAAATTGAAGTATGAATTTAAAAAGGGGGTTGGGAACCACTTTCAAGGTAAACGATGAATTTATTTCGATGTTCGAAATGTAAATTAAGTTGGAATAATCCATATGGATTTATAAGTAGAATTCGATTATGTAACGATTAGGGATTTTCGACCCCGAAAATCGACACAAAACCATGTCAAACATTCAAGCATCGAAAACAACGGAATGTTATTAGAAAGAAATTAGAAGGTGAGATAAGAAAGAAAGAAAGTTAGAATAGAAGAACAAGAAGAACCAATAACACAGAGTCTCACATCGCACGGAACAAACTATAATATAAAAATAAAGTTTATTGAGAGCTTGAAATAATACTTACAACATCAGAGTACATCAATACATCTGGATAGTTATAATAGTCTGTCCTCACATAACACACAGCGGAATAAAAACTCGATAGATATCACTCGTTTGAACTCCTTCAGCTCGTCTTTGGACTTCACAGCATCCGATAACATGATCCTGTACAACCCGGTCTAACCCGAGCATTTACAAAAACCGGGTCAGTATGGTGAACCAGAGTGAGAAAAACTCGCTAAGTTTAAATAACACCCATATTGATTTTAAGGTTCAAAATCCTTTTGAAAGGAAAGGATAATAGAAAGACCAGCCCACACATAAACACAGACAGTTTTTACCTTACTATAACAAAAAACATTTCTAAAAAAAACAAATATATCTTCTGATATTATAATAGTGTCTAAATACAAATAAATAGAATCTAGCGGAATGCTTGCATCTCACGCTCCACATATATAGTATACAAACAAAACCAGGACGCTTATTGGAGATTGGATTCTGACTAGGACAAGGTATGGAACCCCTGCCGATAGTGTATCTCTAGAGGCGAATACACTGGGTTCAACAAGAACGTCTTGCAACCCGACCCATACATGACCGACCACTCATTTCGCTTGAGTGTATCGAATGTATATCACCAACGGTTGGGTGTGACCCACCGTTTCCTGAAAAGGGACAGCATCGCTAGATTTAAGAAGCAAAAAGAATTTCTCTAGATAGGTGATTATACACCCTAATGGGTGCGACCCAAATAGTCATGTTGCCTGCCCGATTTTTGTCATTTCCCGATTGATGAGGCATGAAATTTTGAACCTTCTTTTCGGAATATCTGGGCACCATTCACTTTGAATGTCACATCGTCAAATCCGCCAGATACCACTAATTGACGTCCACAAAAGTACTCTTGTTGTTAAGAAGAAGTTTCCCTTCTATGCCAACAGCTTGGTACATTTGAAGAAATCAATGTACGTGATTCCTTTGGAAATACTCTGTCAGTCATCCGTCCATACAAGTTGTCCTGGGACTGGACAAACCGAAGGCACTCTCCTACCACATCCTAGGAATCACCCTATAGATCAGTAGCGAGTAGTCCTTGCAATCCGTAGATTCCAATCACGACAGAATCATTGTTAAGTCCAGGGATCAGCCAGAGATATTTAACAATTATTCTTCCGCTCATGAAGATTTACGGTCTTCAAATACTCCATCTTCAATCGGCACCTTCCACGCATTCGTATTTATTGGTCGGAATGGTTTTCGAATATAAATTCAATCCCGGTCTTTCCGTACCAATAATCGTATGGGTAAAATTTTGATAGTCGGTTATTTAACTATCAAAATGAACAACCATAGAAATAAAATAGATTCATTGGTTGAGTACACAGCGTCACTTGGCCACTAAAAATAATATATCAGTTTATATATTCAAATCATTTAATACTTAGAAAAATATCTTAAATTATATCCAATTTTTCTTTTTACTATCACTTTGAACCATTTGTTACAACATCATTTATTATCTAAAATTTGGAAATCGATTCAACTTATCGTCGTAAACAATCATTACGAAATTTCCTTTTTGTTTTGTTAAAAATAATCGTCACTTATCCTCATTCTACATCTCATCGCCTTACTTTTGAAAATATCATTATATTTTCACAAATCCCTTTTTCTCTCTTTTATTTTGAAAATATCATTCCATATTCTCAAGCCCTCCTTTACTTCCTTTTATTTCGGAATCCCATCTTATATACATATATCCCAAATTCTTTAAATAATGTTCACTAATACTTCCCCAAAGTAATTTATTTAAAATCACCACTATTACAACTCATATCATCCTTGGATAATCCTGAAATTGTTCAAGTTAGGGTATTTTAATTACCTCTCAGACCTTGATCAACAACGTTCTTATCTTAAGATAAATATGAATTGTAATTCAAAGACCCATATTCATTTTAATGCCACTACACTATTGTATTAAAATACGGTTTTATCAACCTTCTTGCTTTTGAAATCTCCTTTCTAAACATATGGTTATTACTAAATCTATTGACTAGTAAATGATTAATACACATTAACCTTTAAACTTTTAACTCCTTTAAAACTACTTATCCCATGTCTGGATTTCTATTTCAAATCTTATTACCAAACATTTTAACCAAATTCAGTTACATAAATCTCTTTTCTAATTCTTTAAATCTTTTCCTTCGGGAAATCTCACTTCAATCTCATCTATTACACTTAACGTTAGTTTACAATTTAACGCTTTAGCGCCCCCATCTCCTTATTCACAACTCGTTTACACATCTCTGGTTTAATATAAAGACCTTTTCCATTTCGATTTCCTTAACTTAATCCAACATTTATTTTAAGCTTACAGTATTCGCTTAAAATCACTTTATAACTTCATTTACCAAATTCGGTTTAAATATAAACCCGTTCATAAACTTTCTTTGAAACTCAATTATATTTCATTTCTAGCTTCAACTACTTACTTAAATGAACTTTATTTAAGAAATAATTTCTTAAATTAAATAAGAAATTTTAATTTACTTCATCATTAACTGGAATTAAATTCCCTTTTTATAATCTCATTAAGTTAGACCACTATTCGCTAAATTATTTCATTAGATTAATCGAAAACTAACTAATTAAATTTAATAATCAATTTTCGTTAAATCAGTTGGCTTGATCAATCTTAAAACAAGACTAACCCATTGATCAACTCGAACTTGCCTTTCCATTTAAATTAGTAAATAATATTTTTAATTTAAAGAATCTTATTTGCTTCGATTATTATTAAACAATAATTTATTTTTAAATAATATCATTTACTATTAAATAAATAATAATCTGTTTCTAAATAATTTCACTTTAATTGTTCAATAAATCCCGGTTATTAATTGTCGCTAATTCCTGTCCACTTGCTTATCAATCCTATTAATAAAAAAAATCATTTTATAAGATTATTTAGTAATTACGATGAAGCACGTGCTTCACACACGGTAGATTTTGGTACAAAAATTGCGATTAAAACAAACGATATATATATGTGGTTGGTTTATTTCCTTTTTAACTTTATATAAAAATATATTCAACAAGCTATATTCATTTATAAACTAAATTTCATAACTTCATTATTATCAATTCACCTGACGATAAATAGAACTTTATAAAAACAGTTCGTATTTTGGCCATCCGCTATAAATTCCTCAACCAATATTAACCACTGGTTAATAACAAATGTTGCATTTGGATTTGACAATCAATGATCAATTCAATAACCCAATCACATGGGTTCAACAGCTCATATAATGATTATACCGATAAACAACCACTTCAATTGATTGCGGTCAACCAATAATTCAAGCATCCAATAATTTTATATTATTATAAGCGTAACCAACAAGGTAAGTTACCTTAATTGGAAATAATCGTTAAAATAACGATGTAATTTTATTTAAATTAAACAATGTTTAATTTAAATAATCAATATAACAATATAACAACATCTAAACAATCATCAAATCAAACAACAATTGGCAAACATTATATACAAATAATAAAACCCAACTTATAATAATTATAAGTGGGAGAACTGAGTGAGTTTAACTCACCTTGGGTCTTCATATGACGTTAAAACGATTTGTTTTAATTGAATTAAACAAGGTTTAATTTAATTAAACATCCAACTGCGCCCAATTCCATTCAAACCGGCTCCTTATGTCATGTTCACTGAAATGGTTCCAACGCTGACCGATCTTGTCGAATCCTGATAACATACGAGCATGTTACAGAGTTTCTACATATTGGTTTAAATTAAATTAACTAAAAAGAAATTAATAAATGTCATTTAAGTTATTAAAATAAAAAGTTGGCCATGATAAATCTTTATTAGGCATCTTAAAACATAGTTAAAGCCCCTTTTTAAATGTAAACATGCTAATGCAAAAGTTGTTGGCCACGTAACTGTACTTGGTGGTATATAAATGGGTTATCATTTTGTCTTCAACTTGCTATATGCATTACTGGCCACTTTAAAATGGTTAGTGAACAAAAATACAATTGGGACATAACACTCCTACCGGTTTCATAACGTGATATATATATATATATATTATGATTAGGAATATGGACTTCATTACTAGGCATAAAATACTAAAATTTTTCACATTACTTACATTAGATGATCTCCACGTCCATCCTTCATTCTGCCACACGCCTAGCTGGACTACAGTTCAGAACATTATCAAAACAGAACCCACCGCTTGGTCTTTTTTTTAGATAGAGTGGCCCATCCCAATACTCCTTTGAGCCCACGTCCTCTGTATGAGCCATACCGCACCCATTTACATAGTTCTTTCCCATTCCATCCACGCAAGAAATTTGGCCACAAGTAAACATCATCTTCTCCACATATTGCCTCACCACGCATGCTCTTCCTTCCCCATCCCATGCAAACACCACTCTTCAATATTCTGCTTCATGCTCCACACACCCTTGCTCCTCCACTTCTTCTCAATATGCATCTCCTCCCACATTCCCACCGTACATCATAACCCCGACTCCGACCAACCACCGCACCCCATAACTTCACTCGAACTGTACCATGCCTAGCCCACAAGAGCACCACCAGCAACCGCATATAACCCCTTCCATCTCTCCTGCTCCTCATCGCTTTCCATCTCAACTTCGTTAATACTTTTTTTAATTTTAAGGAAGCTTTGGTATTTTACTCTTCACTGTGTTTTTGTTTTGTGGAGTAACCAGTTTGGCCAGTATTTATAGAACGCGAAGCCTTGGGTGGCACGGTAGATATTTGCTTGGCAATCACGGAAATGGTTTGGTCACCACGACATTGAGTTTTGGGAGGCAAGGCAGGTGGCTGTGTTCTTCCATGTGCGCATTCTGTGTGTTGTTGATTATTTGGGGGTAGGTCTGCAGATGTAGTATGCAGGGTAGGCTACTGTTCTTTGTATAGCATGTGCAAGCAAGAGAAAGGACCTGGCGTATACAAGCTAGGGGAGAAATAAGGGAGCTGTAGGGGATGACTTCGAAAGTAGGCATATGCAACTTTATTTTAGGTTAGGGTAAGTCTGTAAAGAAATTGGAATAGGGTAGTATGTCTATCAATTGGCATGTCAAAAATATAGGCCAGCATTCATATTTTAGTTAGTATAGGATAAGGCTGTTTCATTGGTGCAAAGTTGAAGCAAATATATTTTTGCCTGTGCGTGGATTTACGTATGTTCACTAAGTAGGGTAGATGTTGTTTGAAGAAAAACATAGGGTGTCTATGTGTTTTCACTTCAATAGCCAGTAGACTTTAGGTTATTGGCTGTCTGTTAGGAGAGTACGTGAAAAGATGGGATGTAATTTCATTTTGTTAAGGGTGACAACGTATTTGCTTTGCCTGAAAGGAATTGTCGGGGTAGGTGTAGGTCTCATACTCAAAGCTTAAGCATGTATATTTATGTTTTATTTGTTTGTAGATTTATCGGATGGCATGTTGATATCGAGAACTGACTGTCTAGCAATTTAAAAAGTATACAATCAATTCTACAGCAACCGACTCTTAAGGGATGATCTAAAAGGCCTTTATCATCTGGTTACACCTTACGCTTGCCATTGTGCATGAATACACGGTGCACGATAAGATAAAAAGGACTGTCTAGTATATTAGATTAGCTTGGCGCAAGATAACAAATAGGTCGGCTCAATTTATTTGATGAGGCGTTTTGTTTATATATGATTATTAGGTCCTACCGTTATTTGTTGTTGAGCACTCTATATTCATACCGATATATATGAACTCCCACGGCGTATTGAGTTCGATTTAAATTAAATTTAAATTTAAATGTTTAATCGTCGTTTAATTAACGAATTCGATATAAAAATCCATAAATATAATATTTAAACCAATTAAATATTCGAATTCAAATAGGTGAAAATCTAGGTCGTTACATTCTTCTCCCCTTAAAAGAATTTCGTCCCCGAAATTACTAAGTAAAGAAAAATGGTCCAAACCAAGGTTATTTCCAAAATTATTATTAAAACATTATAAAAAATATTCCGAAGTTTAAAAGATTTTCGGAAAATTCGTCAGCGCTTCCTTTGTACTGTTCGACCCAAACAACTACAACTTACCACTCCGGGCCTCGCTTCGACCAAAAGAAAATAAAAACCAAGCGACTAACCAACTCAGGGTATAAAATCAATCACCAAATCAATTATATTTAGCTTTACCTATTTGTCGGCAATCAAACTCTAATCACGAAGCAAGACTCTAACAGCTCTTCATTCTCTTCCAACCTGTACTAACTCAATATCCAATGCCAATAACAAATACATGGTTAAATTATTTCAGTTCAATTTCACATTGATTTTATTTGATTTTATTATACAAAAATTTTACTCTTAATTTCCAATTTATTCAACTGTTGATGAATTTTATTATTAACCAACCCATTATTTAATCAACAAACAATACACAATCAACAACTCAATCATTCCACATTTAACTTACTCTTAAGTTAAATTCGGATTCATTTAAATTCATATATTTAAATTTTTATTCCCAAATTTCATATTTTAAATTCTCTTCCGGTTTTAATAAACTATTCAAATTTACAATCATATTTGAATTACTATTCAAATCAATCAACAACCCACTATTCCTGTAACTTGATAAAATTATTTCTTTTATATACGAAGATATAAGTTGGGAAAAATTATTTCATTTACCCTTTTTATAAAATAATATTGTATTAATCTGTCAGTTCAACCTGAACAGATCAAACAACACAATACAAAACATTTGTATATAAAATTTACAAATACGCTCTCATATATATATATATATATATATATATATATATATATATATATATATAAACACAATCTCGATCTAGGGTATTACCAACCCCATCTCTATCGAGTTACACCACATAGCCAAGGTTATTCCTAAACCATTGCTCTGATATCACTGTAACGAACAGGGATTTTCGACCCCGAAAATCGACACAAAAACCATGTCAAACATTCAAGCATCCAAAACACTGGAACGTTATTAGAAATAAATTAGAAGGTGAGATAAGAAAGAATGTTAGAATAGAAGAACAAGAAGAACCAATAACACTGAGTCTCACATCGCAGCGGAACAAAATATAATATAGAAATAAAGTTTATTGAGAGCTTGAAATAATACTTACAACATTAGAGTATATCAATACATCTGGACAGTTATAATAGTCTGTCCTCATATAACACACAACAGAATAAAAACTAGATAGATATCACACGTTTGAACTCCTTCAGCTCGTCTTTGGACTTCACAGCATCCGATAACCTGATCTTGTATAACCCGGTCTAACCCGAGCATTTACAAACACCGGGTCAGTCTAGTGAACCAGAGTGAGAAAAACTCGCTAAGTTTAAATAACACCCATATTTATTTTAAGGTTCAAAATCCTTTTGAAAGGAAAGGATAATAGAAAGATCAGCCCATACATAAACACGGACGGTTTTTACCTTACTATAACCCATAACATTTTTGAAAAAAACATATATATCTTCTGATATTATAATAGTGTCTAAATACAAATAAATAGAATCAAGCAGAACGCTTGCATCTCACGCTCCACATATATAGTATACAAGCAAAACCGCGACGCTTATTGGAGATTGGATTCCGACTATGACAAGGTATGGAACCACCTGCCGATAGTGTATCTCTAGAGGCGAATACACTGGGTTCAACAAGAACGTCTTGCAACCCAGCCCACACATGACCGACCACTCATTTCGCTTGAGTGTATCGAATGTATATCACCAACGTTTGGGTGCGACCCACCGTTGCCCAAAAAGGGACAACATCGATAGATTTAAGAAGCAAAAAGAATTTCTCTAGATAGGTGATTATACACCCTAATGGGTGCGACCCACATAGTCATGTTGCCTGCCCGATTTTTGTCATTTCCAGATTGATGAGGCATGAGGTTCTGAATCTTCTTTCTGGAATATATGGGCACCATTCACTTTGAATGTCACATCGTTAAATCCGCCAGATACCACTAATTGACGTCCACAAAAATACTTTTGTTGTTAAGCTAAAGAAATTTCCCTTCTATGCCAACAGCTTGGTACATTTGAAGAAATCAACATACGTGATTCCTTTGGAAATACTCTGTCAGACATCCGTCCATACAAGTTGTCTTAGGACTGGACAAATCGAAGGCACTCTCCTACCATATCCTAGGAATCACCCTATAGATCAGTAGCAAGTAGTCCTTGCAATCCATAGATTCCAATCACGACAGAATCGTTGTTAACTCTAGGGATCAGCCAGAGATATTTAACAATTCTTCTTCCACTCATGAAGATTTACGGTCTTCAAATACTCCATCTTCAGTCGGCACCTTCCACGCATTCGTATTTATTGGTCGGAATGGTTTTCAAATATGAATTCGATCCCGGTCTTTCCGTACCAATAATCGTATGGGTAAAATTTTGATAGTCGGTTATTTAACTATCAAAATGAACAACCATAGAAATAAAATAGATTCATTGGTTGAGTACACAACGTCACATGGCCACTAAAAATAATATATCAGTTTATATATTCAAATCATTTAATACTTAGAAAAATATCTTAAATTATATTCAATTTTTCTTTTTTACTATCGCTTTGAAACATTTGTTACAACAACATTTATTATCTAAAATTTGGAAATCGGTTCAGCTTATCGTCATAAACAATCATTACGAAAATTCCTTTTTGTTTTATTAAAAAATAATCGTCACTTATCCTCATTCTACATCTCATCACCTTACTTTTGAAAATATCATTATATTTTCACAAATCCCTTTTTCTCTCTTTTATTTTGAAAATATCATTCCATATTCTCAAGCCCTCCTTTACTTCCTTTTATTTCGGAATCCCATCTTATATATATATATATCCCAAATTCTTTAAATAATGTTCACTAATACTTCCCCAAAGTAATTTATTTTAACATCACCACTATTACAACTCATATCATCCTTGGATAATCCTGAAATTGTTCAAGTTGGGGTATTTTAATTACCTCTCAGACCTTGATCAACAACGTTCTTATCTTAAGATAAATATGAATTGTAATTCAAAGACCCATATTCATTTTAATGCCACTACACTATTGTATTAAAATACGGTTTTATCAACCTTCTTGCTTTTGAAATCTCCTTTTTAAACATACGGTTATTAATCATCGCTAATTCCTGCCCACTTGCTTATCAATCCTATTAATTAAAAAAAAAATCATTTTATAAGATTATTTAGTAATTACGATGAAGCACGTGCTTCGCACAAGGTAGACTTTGGTGCAAAAATAGCGATTAAAACAAACGATATATATATGGTTGGTTTATTTCCTTTTTAACTTTATATATAAAAAATATTCAACAATCTATATTCATTTATAAACTAAATTTCATAACTTCATTATTATCGATTCACCTGACGATAAATCGAATTTATAAAAATAGTTTGTATTTTGGCCATCCATTATAAATTCCTCAACCAATATTAACCACTGGTTAATTACAAATGTTGCATTTGGATTTGACAATCAATGATCAATTTAATAACCCAATCATATGGGTTCAACAGCTCATATAATGATTATACCGATAAATAACCACTTCAATTGATTGCGGTCAACCAATAATTCAAGCATCCAATACGTTTATATTATTATAAACGTAACCAACAAGGTAAGTTACCTTGATTGGAAATAATCGTTAAAAACAACGATGTCATTTTATTTAAATTAAACAACGTTTAATTTAAATAATCAATATAACAATATATAACCACATCTAAACAATCATCAAATCAAACAACAATTGGCAAACATGACATACAAATAATAAAATCCAACTTATAATAATTATAAGTGGGAGAACTGAGCGAGTTTAACTCACCTTGGGTCTTCATATGATGTTAAAACGATTTTAATTGAATTAACAAGGTTTAATTTAATTAAACTTCCAGCTGCGCCCAATTCCGTTCAAACCAACTCCTTATGCCGTGTTCACTGAAACGGTTCCAACGCTGACCAATTTTGTCGAATCCTGATAACATACGAGCGCATTAAAGAGTTTCTACATATTGGTTTAAATTAAATTAAATATAAAGAAATTAATAAATGTCATTTAAGTTATTAAAATAAAACATTGGCCATGATAAGTCTTTATTAGGCATCTTAAAACATAGTTAAACCCCCTTTTAAATGTAAACATGCTAGTGCAAAAGTTGTTGGCCACGTAAATATACATGGTGGTATATAAATGGGTTATCATTTTGTCTTCAACTTGCTATATGCATTACTGGCCACTTCAAAATGGTTAGTGACCAAAAATACAATTGGGACATAACACTCCTAACGGTTTCATAACTCGATATATATATATATATATATATATATATATAAATTATGATTTGGAATATGGACTTCATTACTAGGCATAAAATACTAAAAAATTTCACGTTACTTACATTAGATGATCCCCACGTCCATCCTTCATTCTGCCACATGCCTAGCTGGACTACACTTCAGAACATTATCAAAACAGAACCCACCACTTGGTCTTTTTTTTAGATAGAGTGGCCCAACCCAATACTCCTTCGAGCCCATGTCCTCTGTATGAGCCAGATCGCACCCATTTACATAGTTCTTTTCCATTCCTTCCACGCAAGAAATTTGGCTACAGGTAAACATCATCTTCTCCACATATTGCCTCAGCACGCATGCTCTTCCTTCCCCATCCCATGGAAACACCACTCTTCAATATTCTTCTACATGCTCCACACGCCCTTGCTCCTCCACTTCTTCTCAATATGCATCTCCTCCCACATTCCCACCGTACATAATAACCCCAACTCCGGCCAACCACCGCACCCCATCACTTCACTCGAACTGTACCATGCCTGGCCCACAAGAGCACCACCAGCAACCGCATATAACCCCTGCCATCTCTCCTGCTCCTCACCGCTTCCCATCTCAACTTCGTTAATACTTTTATTTATTTATTTAAAGGAAGCTTTGGTATTTTATTCCTCACTATGTTTTTGTTTTGTGGAGTAACCGAGTTTGGCCAGTATTTATAGAATGCGAAGCCTTGGGTGGCACGATAGATATTTGCTTGGCGATCACGGAAATCGTTTGGTCACCACGACACTGAGTTTTGGGAGGCAAGGCAGGTGGCTGTGTTCTTCCATGTGCGCATTCTGTGTGTTGTTGATTATTTGGGGGAAGGTCTGCAGATGTAATATGTAGGGTAGGCTACTATTATATGTATAACATGTGCAAGCAAGAGAAAGGACCTTGCGTATACAAGCTAGGGCAGAAATAGGGGAGTTGTGGGGGATGACTTCGAAAGTAGGCATATGCAACTTTATTTTGGGTTAGGGTAAGTCAATAAAGAAATTGGAATAGTGTAGTATGTCTATCAATTGGCATGTCAAAAATATAGGCCAGAATTCATATTTTAGTTAGCATAGGATAAGGCTATTTCATTGGTGCAAAGTTGAAGCAGATATATTTTTGCCTGTGCGTGGATTTACATACGTTCACTAAGTAGGGTAGATGTTGTTTGAAGAAAAACATAGGGTGTCTATGTGTTTTCATTTCAATAGCCAGTAGACTTTAGGTTAATGGCTGTCAGTTAGGAGAGTACGGAGAGTACGTGGAAAGATGGTATGTAATTTCATTTTGTTTAGGGTGACAACAAATTTGTTTTGGCTGAAAGGAATTGTCGGGGTAGGTGTAGGTCTCATACTCAAAGCTTAAGCATGTATATTTATGTTTTATTTGTTTGTAGATTTATCAGATGGCTTGTTGATATCGAGAACCGACTGTCTAGCAATTTAAAAAGTATATAATCAATTCTACAGCAACCGAATCTTAAGGGTTGATCTAAAAGGCCTTTATCATCTGGTTACACCTTACGCTTTCCATTGTGCATGAATACACGGTGCATGATAAGATAAAAAGGACTGTCTAGTATATTAGATTAGCTTGGCGCAAGATAACAAATTGGTCGGCCCAATTTATTTGATGAGGCCTTTTGTTTATATATGATTATTAGGTCCTACTGTTATTTGTCGTTGAGCACTCTATATTCATACCGATGTATATGAACTCCCATGGCGTTTGAGTTCGATTTAAATTAAATTTAAATTTAAATGTTTAATCGTTGTTTAATTAACGAATTCGATATTAAAATCCATAAATATAATATTTAAACCAATTAAATATTCGAATTCAAATAGGTGAAAAATTCGGGTCGTTACATTCTTCCCCCCTTAAAAGAATTCCGTCCCCGAAATTATTAAGTAAAGAAAAATGGTCCAAACCAAGTTTATTTCCAAAATTATTATTAAAACATTATCAAAAATATTCTGAAGTTAAAAAGATTTTTGGAAAATTTCGTCCTCGAAATTACTAAGTAAAAAAATACAGAACCCACCGCCTTGTCTTTTTTTTAGATAGAGTGGCCCAACCCAATACACCTTCGAGGCCACGTCCTCTGTATGAGCTAGACCGCTCCCATTTACACAGTTCTTTCCCATTCCTTCCACGCGAGAAATTTGGCTACAGGTAAACATCATCTTCTCCACATATTGCCTCACCACGCATGCTTTTCCTTCCCCATCCCATGCAAACAGCACTCTTCAGTATTCTGCTTCATGCTCCACACGTCCTTGCTCCTCCATTTCTTCTCAGTATGCATCTCCTCCCACATTCCCACCGTACATCATAACCCCGACTCCGGCCAACCACCGCACCCCATCACTTCACTCAAACTGTACCATGCCTGGCCCACAAGAGCACCGCCATCAACCGCATATAACCCCTGCCATCTCTCCTGCTCCTCAACGCTTCCCATCTCAACTTCGTTAATACTTTTATTTATTTATTTAAAGGAAGCTTTGATATTTTATTCTTCACTGTGTTTTTGTTTTGTAGAGTAACCGAGTTTGGCCAGTATTTATAGAATGCGAAGCCTTGGGTGGCACGGTAGATATTTGCTTGGCAATCACGGAAATGGTTTGGTCACCACGGCATTGAGTTTTGGGACGCAAGGCAGGTGGCTGTGTTCTTCCATGTGCGCATTCTATGTGTTGTCGATTATTTGGGGGTAGGTCTGCAGATGTAATATGCAGGGTAGGCTACTGTTCTATGTATAGCATGTGCAAGCAAGAGAAAGGAACTGGCGTATACAAGTTAGGGGAGAAATAGGGGAGCTGTAGGGGATGACTTCGAAAGTAGGCATATGCAACTTTATTTTGGGTTAGGGTAAGTCTGTAAAGAAATTGGAATAGGGTAGTATGTCTATCAATTGGTATGTCAAAAATATAGGCCAGAATTCATATTTTAGTTAGTATAGGATAAGGCTGTTTCATTGGTGCAAAGTTGAAGCAGATATATTTTTGCCTGTGCGTGGATTTACGTACGTTCACTAAGTAGGGTAGATGCTGTTTGAAGAAAAACATAGGGTGCCTATGTTTTTTCACTTCATTAGCCAGTAGACTTTAGGTTAATGGCTGTCAGTTAGGAGAGTACGGAGAGTACGTGAAAAGATGGTATGTAATTTCATTTTGTTTAGGTGACAACAAATTTGCTTTCGCTGAAAGGAATTGTCGGGGTAGGTGTAGGTCTCATACTCAAAGCTTAAGCATGTATATTTATGTTTTATTTGTTTGTAGATTTATCGGATGGCATGTTGATATCGAGAACCGACTGTCTAGCAATTTAAAAAGTATACAATCAATTCTACAGCAAACGAATCTTAAGGGATGATCTAAAAGGCCTTTATCATCTGGTTACACCTTATGCTTGCCATTGTGCATGAATACACAATGCATGATAAGATAAAAAGGACTGTCTAGTATATTAGATTAGCTTGGCGCAAGATAACAAATAGGTCGGCCCAATTTATTTGATGAGGCCTTTTGTTTATATACGATTATTAGGTCCTACTGTTATTTGTCGTTGAGCACTCTATATTCATACCGATATATATGAACTCCCACGGCGTTTTGAGTTCGATTTAAATTAAATTTAAATTTAAATGTTTAATCGTTGTTTAATTAACGAATTCGATATTAAAATCCATAAATACAATATTTAAACCAATTAAATATTCGAATTCAAATAGGTGAAAAATTCGGGTCGTTACATTCTTCCCCCCTTAAAAGAATTTCGTCACCGAAATTATTAAGTAAAGAAAAATGGTCCAAACTAAGTTTATTTCCAAAAAATTTATTAAAACATTATCAAAAATATTCTGAAGTTAAAAAGATTTTCGGAAAATTTCGTCCCCGAAATTACTAAGTAAAAAAATACAGAACCCACCGCTTGGTCTTTTTTTTTAGATAGAGTGGCCCAACCCAATACTCCTTCGAGGCCACGTCCTCTATATGAGACAGACCGCTCCCATTTACACAGTTCTTTCCCATTCCTTCCACGCAAGAAATTTGGCTATAGGTAAACATCATCTTCTCCACATATTACCTCACCACGCATGCTCTTCCTTCCCCATCCCATGCAAACACCACTCTTCAGTATTCTGCTTCATGCTCCACACGTACTTGCTCCTCCACTACTTCTCAGTATGCATCTCCTCCCACATTCCCACCGTATATCATAACCCCGACTCCGGCCAACCACCGCACCCCATCACTTCACTCAAACTGTACCATGCTTGGCCCACAAGAGCACCGCCAACAACCGCATATAACCCCTGCCATCTCTCCTGCTCCTCACCGCTTCCCATCTCAACTTCGTTAATACTTTTTTTTTATTTAAAGGAAGCTTTGATATTTTATTCTTCACTGTGTTTTTGTTTTGTGGAGTAACCGAGTTTGGCCAGTATTTATAGAATGCGAAGCCTTGGGTGGCACGGTAGATATTTGCTTGGCAATCACGGAAATGGTTTGGTCACCACGGCATTGAGTTTTGGGACGCAAGGCAGGTGGATGTGTTCATCCATGTGCGCATTCTGTGTGTTGTTGATTATTTGGGGGTAGGTCTGCAGATGTAATATGCAGGGTAGGCTACTGTTCTATGTATAGCATGTGCAAGCAAGAGAAAGGAACTGGCGTATACAAGTTAGGGGAGAAATAGGGGAGCTGTAGGGGATGACTTCGAAAGTAGGCATATGCAACTTTATTTTGGGTTAGGGTAAGTCTGTAAAGAAATTGGAATAGGGTAGTATGTCTATCAATTGGCATGTCAAAAATATAGGCCAGAATTCATATTTTAGTTAGTATAGGATAAGGCTGTTTCATTGGTGCAAAGTTGAAGCAGATACATTTTTGCCTGTGCGTGGATTTACGTACGTTCACTAAGTAGGGTAGATATTGTTTGAAGAAAAACATTGGGTGTCTATTTGTTTTCACTTCAATAGCCAGTAGACATTAGGTTAATGGCTGTCTGTTAGGAGAGAATGGAGAGTACGTGAAAAGATGGGATGTAATTTCATTTTGTTAAGGGTGACAGCAAATTTGCTTTGGCTGAAAGGAATTGTCGGGGTAGGTGTAGGTCTCATACTCAAAGCTTAAGCATGTATATTTATGTTTTATTTGTTTGTAGATTTATCGGATGGCATGTTGATATCGAGAACCGACTGTCTAGCAATTTAAAAAGTATATAATCAATTCTACAACAACCGACTCTTAAGGGATGATCTAAAAGGCCTTTATCATCTGTTTACACCTTACGCTTGCCATTGTGCATGAATACACGGTGCATGATAAGATAAAAAGGACTGTCTAGTATATTAGATTAGCTTGGCGCAAGATAACAAATAGGTCAGCCCAAATTATTTGATGAGGCGTTTTGTTTATATATGATTATTAGGTCCTATCGTTATTTGTCGTTGAGCACTCTATATTCATACCGATATATATGAACTCCCACGGCGTTTTGAGTTCGATTTAATTAAATTTAAATTTAAATGTTTAGTCGTCGTTTAATTAATGAATTCAATATTTAAATCCATAAATATAATATTTAAACCAATTAAATATTCGAATTCAAATAGGTGAAAAATCCGGGTCGTTACATTCTTCCCCCCCATAAAAGAATTTCGTCCCCAAAATTACGAAGTAAAGAAAAATGGTCCAAACCAAGTTTATTTCCAAAATTATTATTAAAACATTGTCATAAATATTCCGAAGTTTAAAAGATTTTTGGAAAATTCGTCAGCACTTCCTTTGTATTGTTCGACCCAAACAACTACAACTTGCCACTTCGGGCCTCGCTTCGACCAATAGAAAATAAAAACCAAGCGACTACCCAACTCATGGGTATAAAATCAATCACCAAATCAATTATATTTAGGTTTACCTATTTGTCAGCAATCAAACTCTAATCACGAAGCAAGACTCTAACAACTCTTCATTCTCTTCTAACCTGTACTGACTCAATTTCCAATGCCAATAACAGATACAGGGTTAAATTATTTCAGTTCCATTTCACATTGATTTTATTTGATTTTATTATACCGAAATTTTACTCTTAATTTCTAATTTATTCAACTGTTGATGAATTTTATTATTAACCAACCCATTATTTAATCAACAAACAATACACAATCAACAACTCAATCATTCCACATTTAACTTACTCTTAAGTTAAATTCGGATTCATTTAAATTCATATATTTAAATTTTTATTCCCAAATTTCATATTTTAAATTCTCTTCCGGTTTTAATAAACTATTCAAATTTACAATCATATTTGAATTACTATTCAAATAGATCAACAACCACTATTCCAATAACTTGATAAAATTATTTCTTTTATATACGAAGACATAAGTTGGGCAAAATTAATTCATTTACCCTTTTTATAAAACAATATTGTATTAATCTGTCAGTTCAACCTGAACAGATCAAACAACACAATACAAAACATTTGTATATAAAATTTACAAATACGCTCTCATATATATATACACACACAATCTCGATCTAGGGTATCTCTTTCGAGTTACACCACAGGGCCAAGGTTATTCCTAAACCATTGCTCTGATGCCACTGTAACGAATAGGGATTTTCGACCCCGAAAATCGACACAAAAACCATGTCAAACATTCAAGCATCGAAAACACCGGAACGCTATTATAAAGAAATTAGAAGGTGAGATAAGAAAGAAAGAAAGTTAGAATAGAAGAACAAGAAGAACCAATAACACAGAGTCTCACATCGCAGTGGAACAAAATATAATATAGAAATAAAGTTTATTGAGAGCTTGAAATAATACTTACAACATCAGAGTACATAAATACATCTAGACAGTTATAATAGTCTGTCCTCATATAACACACAACGGAATAAAAATGTAACAACCCGGAAAATCTGAACCAGTTTAAAAATTTTAAATTGGCTATTTTAGTGAATTTTAAATATTTAAAATAAATATTTTAGATAACAAGGAGGAAAAAGTAGTTTGAATCGATGTTTGAAATTGAATATAATCACTTTGAATTATAAACATGGCCCGAAATGGCGTGGCAGTTTCAAAAATTGAATTCAAACTTTGACTGACTGTACCGGGTGCAAAATAAAACGGATTTTAGTGAAACCAAAAATATTTAAATCTGTTAGTGAATATCTTTCCAACGAATCTGAAAAATTGAAGTTTCATAGCGGGAATCAAAAGTTATGGCCAAATGAATTTTCAGAAAGGTCGCTATAGAGAATATATCGCCCTTGAAAATAGACATTTTGCAAACGACCTCGGAATTCGACGAAACCGCTTTTGTTGGATCCAGGATGTGAAGTTATTGCTAGGTTTCAAATTTCATAATTTCTGAAGCTAGTATGTGAGCGTGGAAAAGGAAAATGTGTTTGGTCGATTTCTATTAAATTGGGTCGACCAGAAATAAGCCATTTTTCAAACGGTCTCAGAATTCGATGAAACTAGTTTTGTTGGGACCGTAGCATCAAAAAAAGCTAGATTTATTTTTTTGGAATTTTTCGAATCAGTATGTGGCCCCGGCAAATTGAAATGTACGTTCAAATTGAATATTGAATGTTTTATATTTTAATTTGAGGAAAAACTGACTGAAACAGTCGAATGGGCCTACGAAACATATCCCATTATGTTCGGAATGGTGGTAAAACGCTAGGGACGACAGTCGTTGGGTTTGGATAGGAGTTCGTACGAGATAGGGGGTATTTTCGGATTTTTGAAATTAATAAATACAGAAAAAGGGGCTTGGACCAAGCATTTTCTTCCACGCCGCTTTCTCTCTCCCCGATCCACCAATCGCGCACGCGGAAACCCCTTCTCCCCTTCTCTCTTCGATAACTCCTCCACCGCGCCACGATAAACCCTGCCACCACCCACGTTCGAAAGCCCTCTCCTTCCTCCTCCGATCCATACCAGCATCGCCCCCTATCGCTTTGCCTCCCCCGAGAACCGCGCCCTCAAAGTCGCCGTGTTTCAAGCTCCGCCACCGCCACCAGGGTGCACCGCGCCTGACCCCACCACCACGCGTGCAAAGCTCTCTCCTCCCCCTTCGACGCTACACCGCCCGATCCTCACATCGTTGCTCGGATTTGCCGCAAATCTGAAACCTAGTTTTGAACAGTGAAATAAGAGACAGTGGACTCGTGTGGACGTCTTCTACATTCTAGAAGAGACCGGATATTTTTTTGAGCCTTCTGCAATTTTTGGTGGAGTGGAACCCAGTGTGAGATTTTTAATATTATAAACGATATGGAAAACAACGATGTATAAATTATATAGTCGATGTATGAGTTATATAAGCGTTGTACACCTCATGTATAAGCGTTGTATAAGTTGTATGTTCGATGTATAAGTTATATATGCGTTGTAAAAATTATATGTGCGTTGAAATGAATCGAAATATATTTATATACGAATATATATATATATATATATACTCCCCTCGTCCACAGACCATGGACGATATTTATTGTTTGTGATTGTTGTGAAAATTGGTTGATAGCGAATGGTCGATTAGAATTGTTTGTGGTTGAAATTGATTGGTTGTGGTTGAAAAATACCCATTGGTTATTGAAACAAAATTAGAATAGATTGTGGAAATGAAAATAAAACATGCCGTCTGCGTGCGAACTAGATGCATGAATCCCCATTGTCAAAAGCTGCGAGGCTTTAAGGTAGAGCGAGGAGCCGTACTAGGGACGACCCCGGTTTTAACTACCCTGCCGTTATGCTGCCGAAATTTTCAATAATATTCATGTGTTAGAATTATTTTCATGTGTTGAAACTATATTCCTGTGTTGGATATAAATTCATGTGTTGAAAAATAGTCGTGTTTTGAAATAAATTGTTTTATAATAATAAAAATCATATTTTTATCATCTATATGAACTATATAATATAGTCGTGTTTTGAAATAAATTGTTTTATAATAAAAATCATATTTTTATCATCTATATGAACTATATAAAATATTTGTGTTTTGAAATAAATTATTTTACAATAAAAATCACATTTTTATTATATACATGAATTGCTAAAAATAGTGAAGTGTTGAAATAAACGTCTGTTGGATAAAAATATCATTTTTATCAAATCTATAAAGTGAATAGGGTTTTGAAACCGATGAAAGCATTATATTTATATATATTTATATAAATACCATCAAAATATGGTGAATAACGAAGCTGTAGTTCGTATTTTGAAATCGTAACTTCAAACGATTAGTGCGGGAGATCCGACCATCGGATTTTTCCGAAACCACAACCGTTGGGTTCGCCTTGGAAATATCTTTCCAACGGCACCAACTTTGTAGGATTGTCTGGAATGTTTAATTCAAATCTAAAGAAAAACAGCGCCAAAATCAATTATATATATATATAATTAAATTAAATCGAATAACGACGCTGTAGTTCGTAATTTGGAATCGTAACTTCAAACGATTAGTGCGGGAGATCCGACCGTCGGATTTTCCCAAAACTGAAACCGTTGGATTCGTTTAGAAAAGATCTTTCTAATGATATAAATTTTGTGAAGATCCAACGGTTAGATTTTCAGATATGTGTAAATCAAATCTGGAGAAAAACAGCACCACGACCGCATTATGGCCTGAAGCGTCGTTTAAAAGAATTGGCTATTTTTAAATAAATAAAAATAGCGATAAATCATGGTAAAATATTATAAACGATATGGAATCGAAATAAACTGAATTTGCTCAATTTATGTGATATTTGATGGTTGAATGTGTTTGGGGTGAAAATTACATTAAAGAACAAAATTGGTGATGTCGAATAATTTAACCATTGAAATGAGTTGATTTGAAATTCTAGATATACGTGAATTATTTGAAAAGGCCGAGTTAATTCTCATTTCAAATAATTGATCGATGAGTGAAAGTCGAAGATAAGAAGACGGTGCAAGACCGATGATCTTCACGTCGAATGAAAGGGTTGCTACTGATGCTCATGATAGGAGTAGCTACCTTGACGGGGTTGAAGTAGTAGCCACCCGGTCGTACTTGTTGATTGTACGGATATGCGAGGTACTGAGTGCCTCTAGTTTCGTTCAGACCTAGAGAGAACGTGTAAATGGACTGTGTGCCTGACATTGGATTTTGTTCTGTGCTGATTGATCTCTATTAAATATATATCTGTTTGGCGGCGGAGAATTTATTCTCTTGCTTAACGCCCTTCTCTGAGACATACGAGCCCATAGGTTATATATCGATAGAAATCAGTCGTACGGAGTGAATTGCCTGTGTGGCACGCCTAAGTGATAGATGATCAAGGCTTCTGTTGAAAAGCAAAGTCTTGTGGTTGATGATCAAAGCATGGCCTGTGCGGCGTAGCTTTGTGTATAGCGTTGTTTCGCGAGCCTCACACCCCGGTATGAGTCAGAAACGGGAGAAGGACTTCAGGAAGGACATGCGTTTTCTTCTAGCTAGGAGTGGTGCTTTGGGTTTTAAACGCCCGGGTATTTTACTTATGTGGATGATGGAAAGCGAGGCCTCGGTTTGCTTCGGTCTCTTCGGAGCCGATGGTGTGGTCAAAGATGACCAGTTTACGCCCCATAGGGCGGGGAAACGCAGTGTTCAGGAATTTTAATCCACATCGGTGGATCGGCCCTGACGATCCAAGGGCCCACCTGAGTCTGGGTCCTGAGACTCGGGCTAGACAGTCTCGAAGTGGTGAGGACGATCCCTGGCCTCGGTTCATGACGGAAATCCAATTTCCAAATACGACATCGTGCAGTTTTGATTGTATACTTATATATGGCGACATAGTGGTATGGGGCATTAATGCCGCCTATGATTGATAGTTATGATTGAAATTGTTTTTGAAACATATATACACTAGCAATAATATCAAATGATTTGTTTTCCTTGTATCAAGCATATTTGGCCATTATAAGGTAAAACTCTATACTTCGGTTTGTGTTTCATTGTGTGATGGGAACCGAGTCTTATAATGGCTTCATTTTTATAAAAAGAATTGCGAAGTTTAAAAGATTTCTTTGTTTTAAAGCACTGGCAATCCAATGGAGTAAACCCGTTCCGCGAAAGTGGCATGGCCCTGTGATTAGCCATATATGAAAATGTGTTAAGTAGATTTCTCATACCAGTCCCATGACTGACTCGTAGTTTGTTTCACATGCAAACTCGGGTGCCCCTTTTTCTACACGGGTAGCCTTGTATTCAGGTTTTAGCAGGCTCTTTCTGGATAGCTGGAGCTGAAGATGGATTCCATCATTTATCTCTTTTTATGTTGTTCAGCTCCTGTTGTACATATTATGTTTTCTTTTCCGCAGTAGACTTTTATGTATAGCTGAACTGTATTTTGTACTAAGTATGATCCTATATGCTGTGTAACTCTGATGATTATATTTATCCAGTGTATTCTATTGTACATTATCTGGTGTATTTATCTATTTCTGTTCTGCTGTTATCTGTTTATGTGTTATATTCCAAAGATTACCCTTGCCGCCGTCTTATCGGGAATGGGGTTGTCACAAAAAACTAGATAGATATCACATGTTTGAACTCCTTCAGCTCGTCTTTGGACTTCACAACATCCGATAACCTGATCTTGTACAACCTGGTCTAACCCGAGCATTTACAAGCACCGGGTCAGTCTGGTGAAACAGAGTGAGAAAAACTCGCTAAGTTTAAATAACACCCATATTGATTTTAAGGTTCAAAATCATTTCGAAAGGAAAGGATAATAGAAAGACCAGCCCACACATAAACATGGACGGTTTACCTTACTATAACCCATAACATTTTTGAAAAAAAACATATATATCTTCTGATATTATAATAGTGTCTAAATACAAATAAATAGAATCTAGCAGAACGCTTGCATCTCACGCTCCACATATATAGTATACAAACAAAACCGCGACGCTTATTGGAGATTGGATTCCGACTATGACAAGGTATGGAACCACCTGCCGATAGTGTATCTCTAGAGGCGAATACACTAGGTTCAACAAGAACGTCTTGCAACCCGACCCACACATGACCGACCACTCATTTCGCTTGAGTGTATCGAATGTATATCACCAACGGTTGGGTGTGACCCACCGTTTCCGGAAAAGGGACAGCATCGATAGATTTAAGAAGCAAAAATAATTTCTCTAGATAGGTGATTATACACCCTAATGGGTGCGACCCACATAGTCATGTTGCCTGCCCGATTTTTGTCATTTCCCGATTGATGAGGCATGAGGTTTTGAATCTTCTTTCCGGAATATCTGGGCACCATTCACTTTGAATGTCACATCCTCAAATCCGCCAGATACCACTAATTGACGTCCACAAAAATACTCTTGTTGTTAAGCTAAAGAAGTTTCCCTTCTATGCCAATAGCTTGGTACATTTGAAGAAATCAACATACGTGATTCCTTTGGAAATACTCTGTCAGACATCCGTCCATACAAGTTGTCCTAGGACTGGACAAACCGAAGGCACTCTCCTACCACATCCAAGGAATCACCCTATAGATCAGTAGCGAGTAGTCCTTGCAATCCATAGATTCCAATCACGACAGAATCATTGTTAACTCTAGGGATCAACCAGAGATATTTAACGATGGTTCTTCCGCTCATGAACATTTACGTTCTTCAAATACTCCATCTTCAATCGACACCTTCCACGCATTCGTATTTATTGGTCGGAATGGTTTTCGAATATAAATTCGATCACGGTCTTTCCGTACCAATAATCGTATGAGTAAAATTTTGATAGTCGTTATTTAACTATCAAAATGAACAACCATAGAAATAAAATAGATTCATTAGTTGAGTACACAGTGTCACTTGGCCACCAAAAATAATATACAGTTTATATATTCAAATCATTTAATACTTAAAAAATATCTTAAATTATATCCAATTTTTCTTTTTACTATCACTTTGAAACACTTGTTACAACATCATTTATTATCTAAAATTTGGAAATCAATTCAACTTATCGTCATAAATAATCATTACGAAAATTCCTTTTTGTTTTGTTAAAAATAACCGTCACTTATCCTCATTCTACATCTCATAGCCTTACTTTTGAAGATATCATTATATTTTCACAAATCCCTTTTTCTCTCTTTTATTTTGAAAATATCATTCCATATTCTCAAGCCCTCCTTTACTTCCTTTTATTTCGGAATCCCATCTTATATATATATATCCCAAATTCTTTAAATAATGTTCACTAATACTTCCCCAAAATAATTTATTTTAACATCACCACTATTACAACTCATATCATCCTTGGATAATCCTGAAATTGTTCAAGTTGGGGTATTTTAATTACCTCTCAGACCTTGATCAACAACGTTCTTATCTTAAGATAAATATGAATTGTAATTCAAAGACCCATATTCATTTTAATGTACTACACTATTGTATTAAAATACGGTTTTATCAAGCTACTTGCTTTTGAAATCTCCTTTTTAAACATACGGTTATTAATCATCGCTAATTCCTGCCCACTTGCTTATCAATCCTATTAATAAAAAAAATCATTTTATAAGATTATTACGTAATTGTGATGAAGCACGTGCTTTACACATGGTAGATTTTTGTACAAAAATAGCGATTAAAAAAACGATATATATATGGTTGGTTAATTTCCTTTTTAAATTTATATATAAAAATATTCAACAAGCTATACTCATTTATAAACTAAATTTCATAACTTCATTATTATCGATTCACCTGACGATAAATCGAACTTTATAAAAACAGTTCGTATTTTGGCCATCCGCTATAAATTCCTCAACCAATATTAACCACTAGTTAATAACAAATGTTGCATTTGGATTTGACAATCAATGATCAATTCAATAACCCAATCATATGGGTTCAACAGCTCATATAATGATTATACCAATAAATAACCACTTCAATTGATTGCGATCAACCAATAATTCAAGCATCTAATACGTTTATATTATTATAAATGTAACCAACAAGGTAAGTTACCTTGATTGGAAATAATCGTTAAAAATAACGATGTCATTTTATTTAAATTAAACAACGTTTAATTTAAATAATCAATATAACAATATATAACAACATCTAAACAATCATCAAATCAAACAACAATTGGCAAACATGACATACAAATAATAAAACCCAACTTATAATAATTATAAGTGGGAGAACTGAGTGAGTTTAACTCACCTTGGGTCTTCATATGACGTTAAAACGATTTGTTTTAATTGAATTAAACAAGGTTTAATTTAATTAAACTTCCAGCTGCGCCCAATTCCGTTCAAACCAGCTCCTTATGTCATGTTCATTGAAACGGTTCCAACGCTGACCGATCTTGTCGAATCCTGATAACATACGAGCACGTCACAGAGTTTCTACATATTGGTTTAAATTAAATTAACTAAAAAGAAATTAATAAATGTCATTTAAGTTATTAAAATAAAAAGTTGGCCATGATAAATCTTTATTAGGCATCTTAAAACATAGTTAAAGCCCCTTTTAAAATGTAAACATGCTAGTGCAAAAGTTGTTGGCCACGTAACTATACATGGTGGTATATAAATGGATTATCATTTTGTCTTCAACTTGCTATATTCATTACTGGCCACTTCAAAATGGTTAGTGACCAAAAATACAATTGGGACATAACACTCCTACCGGTTTCATAACGTGATACACACATACACACACACACACACACACACACATATATATATAATGATTAGGAATATGGACTTCATTACTAGGCATAAAATACAAAAGTTTTTCACGTTACTTACATTAGATGATCCCCACATCCATCCTTCATTCTTCCATACGCCTAGCTGGACTACACTTCGGAACATTATCAAAACAGAACCCACCACTTGGTCTTTTTTTAGATAGATGGCCCAACCCAATACTCCTTCGAGCCCACATCCTCTGTATGAGCTAGACCACACCCATTTACACAGTTCTTTCCCATTCCTTCCACGTAAGAAATTTGGCTACAGGTAAACATCATCTTCTCCACATATTGCCTCACCACGCATGCTCTTCCTTCCCCATCCCATGCAAACACCACTCTTCAGTATTCTGCTTCATGCTCCACACACCCTTGCTTCTTCACTTCTTCTCAGTATGCATCTCCTCCCACATTCCCACCGTACATCATAACCCCGACTCCAGCCAACCACCGCACTCCATCACTTCACTCGAACTGTACCATGCCTGGCCTACAAGAGCACCACCAGCAACCGCATATAACCCCTGCCATCTCTCTTGCTCCTCACCGCTTCCCATCTCAACTTAATTAATACTTTTATTTATTTATTTAAAGGAAGCTTTGGTATTTTATTCTTCACTGTGTTTTTGTTTTGTGGAGTAACCGAGTTTGGCCAGTATTTATAGAATGCGAAGCCTTGGGCGGCACGGTAGATATTTGCTTGGCAATCACGGAAATGGTTTGGTCACCACGGCATTGAATTTTTGGGACGCAAGGAAGGTGGCTGTGTTCTTCCATGTGTGCATTCTGTGTGCTATTGATTATTCGGGGGTAGGTCTGCAGATGTAGTATGCAGGGTAGGCTATTATTCTATGTATAGCATGTGCAAGCAAGATAAAGGACCTGGCATATACAAGCTAGGGGAGAAATAGGGGAGCTGCTGGGGATGACTTCGAAAGTAGGCATATGCAACTTTATTTTGGGTTAGGGTAAGTCTATAAAGAAATTGGAATAGGGTAGTATGTCTATCAATTGGCATGTCAAAAATATAGGCCAAAATTCACATTTTAGTTAGTATAGGATAAGGCTATTTCATTGGTGCAAAGTTGAAGCAGATATTTTTTTTCCTGTGCATGGATTTACGTACGTTCACTAAGTAGGGTATATGTTGTTTGAAGAAAAACATAGGATGTCTATGTGTTTTCACTTCAATAGCCAGTAGACTTCAGGTTAATGGCTGTCAGTTAGGAGAGTTCGGAGAGTACATGAAAAGATGGGATGTAATTCATTTTGTTTAGGGTGACAGCAAATTTGCTTTGGCTGAAAGGAATTGTAGGGGTAGGTGTAGGTCTCATACTCAAAGCTTAAGCATGTATATTTATGTTTTATTTGTTTGTAGATTTATCGGATGGCATGTTGATATCGAGAACCGACTGTCTAACAATTTAAAAAGTATACAATCAATTCTATAGCAACCGACTCTTAAGGGATGATCTAAAAGGCCTTTATCATCTGGTTACACCTTATGCTTTCCATTGTGCATGAATACATGGTGCACGATAAGATAAAAAGGACTGTCTAGTATACAAGATTAGCTTGGCGTAAGATAACAAATAGGTCGGCCCAATTTATTTGATGAGGCGTTTTGTTTATATATGATTATTAAGTCCTACCGTTATTTGTCGTTGAGCACTCTTTATTCATACCGATTTATATGAACTCCCACGGCGTTTTGAGTTCGATTCAAATTAAATATAAATTTAAATGTTTAATCGTCTTTTAATTAACTAATTCGATATTAAAATCCATAAATATAATATTTAAACCAATTAAATATTCGAATGCAAATAGGTGAAAAATCCGGGTCGTTACAGACTATGTCGAATTTATAAAAATAAAATTATTCCAGAAAGGTTATTGGAATTGTATTTTAAATTTAATATGAAATATATTCTTTGTATATATTGATAAGTTTATAAAAATAAAATATTCCAAAGTAGGATTTTGATTTCAAATGGACTTTGAAAAGGAAAACTTGGTTATTGTATATAAACAAGGAAATTATTTATAACAATGTTATAAATGTAAACTTCAGAATATAAACGAAAGGAGATAAAACCAAGGAATTTATAAGTAGGAATTCAATTATTTTGAATTTTATAAATAATTTATTTACATAGGAAATGGGAATTTAATATAGAAATTGAGTTGTAAAAATTAATTACAACTGATTTGTGAATTTAATAATCGACGATTTTGAATAATTGGAGTTTTAAGTTAGATTTGGAAGAACTGTTTAATTTATATTAATTTATCGAAGAAGTAGAGTTGAAATTTATTAATAAATAAAGTTTAATCATTTATATTTAATTAAAACGAACTCGTTGCAGCATAGTAGTTCATAATTTGACGATTCAAACTTCAATTGCGTATATAAAACTCAGTATAAGTCGGAATTTGATGAAACAAAAATCACCCGGACCTATTCAAATGGAAGAGAAAAATATTGATTTCATCTTATAGATTTTTAATTATGTCAAAATCAAATTTCCAGAAAAACAATGCTATAATCATTTATAAAATTATATCGATTTATTCAATAAAATCAAAGGATTTTAAGTGAACGAAAATTGAATTATCATTATAAAAATCCAGATTTGAGTTATAAAATAGATATGAACTCAAGTGGAGTAAGTGGACTGATTTTTGGAACAAAATTCAGATTTTTATTTATTGAATGAAGTTAACTAATTTCAAAGGAAATTAGTTAATAGAGTTTTGGACCGAACTTAACTTTGTTTAAGTGAATTGAAATTGGGAATTCAAATATGAAACTTGGATTAGAATTTGGAGGTGAGCAAGGAGTTTGAGTTTGATTTGTGTTTAAGTAAATACAAATATATTTGAACGTGATATGTTCAAATTAAAGATAGATTAAGCAAGAAGCTAATTAGAAAATTAATTAGCGAATGAAAAGCGATTAAAGTAAAAAGCGTTGAATTGATTTGAAATTTGGAATGGGCATATATATGTTAAACAGGTATGGAATGAAGGAATTGAAAAATATAAAGTGAATGCTCCACAAAAAAGTACATGTTTAAATTCCATATGAGATTATATGAGCCTATTAGGTAAGCTGCTTGGCTTTTGTATTTTTTTTTGAATTGAAAGGGCCTAGAGAGGCGAGTTGTAGTTGTACCGATTGAGCCGTACAAAGAAGACGCTGGCGAAATTTTGTGAAAATTTAAGGAGTTAGAATATTTTAAAGAAAATTTGATAAATAGAAATCAATATATCAAAATATATAGAATTCGATGAGGAAATGAACTTATATTTTAACAAAAAAGGAAATCTATAAATTTAAATCTGATAAGAATAGAAAGAGAACAAATACACGTTTTAAAAATAAATAATTGGTTTTATACAATGTTGATTATTCAGGATAAGTAGTCTTGTCCATTTTTAAGTTAAGGATGTTATTTAGTCCAGGTCTGAGCGGTAATTATACCCTAACTTGATTGATTTCATTATTAACCGATAAATAACAAGATTTTGTCTCGAAGATCAATGTTTAAATAGATTTAGTTGAATGCAGTATTTTGGGTTGTTGTAACGATGTTTTACACAACATTCGTCTTAACCCAAGTACGTGGAATTTTGGAAATTTTATTAATAAATATTTCCTAAGTACAGAAATGAATGGTCGTGAAAGGGAAAGGTAATTGGAAATGAATTCCAATCATAAATAGAAGATATTTTCTAAGTATAGAAATAAAAGAAGATGGGATGCGGAATGTTTTCCAAATATCATAAGAGACTAAAGCATTTTGAAAGTATTAGAGTAAAGATATTGGAAGGAATATGAGAAATGATTGAATTAATGAAATATTATAAAGTGCCAGTGATTGTTTGATGCTTAGTCAAAAATCTTTCCAGTGGGAAATTTGGATGGATGTTTGTTTTTCTTCAATAGTTAAATAACCGACTATTGATGTTTCTTTTACTATCGTTGTCATTCCAGAGAGACCATTTGGATTTATTATACGAAGACCACTCCGTATAGGCATATGCATTGCGAATTTGATTAAGTTGAAGATAATTAAAGACCGAGTAAATGGAAGGGGTTTTCTATTTACAGGATAGTACCTTCGGTTTGTCCAGTCCTAGGACAACTTGTATGGATGAATGTTCGATAGAGTATTTCCTGAAACTCACGTACGTTGATTTTTACAAATATACCAAGTTTGGTGGCAAAGAAGTACTCTCAAATTAACACCCAAAGTATATATTTTGACATCAATTAGTGACTTGACAGATCTGACGATGTGACATTCAAAGTTATGAGATGTTCTCTAAAAGAAAAATCGTGACCTCAAGCCTCACAACTGGGAAATGACAAAAATTGGGCAGGCAGCATAGCTAGTTGGGTCGCACCCAAGCACGGTGTACTATCATCAATCTAGAGAAAAATTCATTTGTTCTTCTTTTGATTATGTATCTTACAGATTATGGTTGGATGGCCAACAACCGTGGGTGATAATACATTCGATCGACTCAAGCTAAATGAGTGACTGGTCATGTGTGGCCAGGTTGCAAGATGTTCTTGTTGAACCCCCGTGTATCCCCTCTAGAGTACACTGATTGGAAGGTGGTCCGATACTTTTTCATAGTTGGAATCCAATCTCTAATAAGCGCCCTGCGGTTTTTGATTTTATACTATGTATGTGGAGCATGAGATGCAAGCGTTCTGCTAGATGGTTATTTATTTAATTTAGACATTATTATAATATCACTGGATTTTGATATCAAAAATGTTTTGGTTAACGTAAGGTAAAAACCGTCCATATTTATGTGTGGATCGACCTTACGGTTACCTTTTCTTTCAATTTTTTTTTCAAAGTTAAACAAAATGGTTGGAGTTTACTCACACCAATCCCATGACTGACCCAGAGTTTATTTTGTTTGTTTACCCTAAACTCTAGGGTGCCTAAATTTGTATAGACAGTCAAGTGTTTTAGTCTTTTACAGATACACTTGAAGGAGTTTGAAGCAGGAGGCTTCACCGTTAGTAATTTAAAGTTATTTCCACTATAATGTATATGTGTTGCATTATAATATGGTATGTATATACAATACAGATTTGTATTTCAAAGTTATAACGTATGACATTATATTTTGTCCGTTCCTCTATGAGATTCTGATGTTCTTTTTTTTCTATCTTCTATCTATTTCTATTTCATTAACCCTAATGATTCGTATTTCTGTGCAATTTAGGTTGGATGTGCGTTGTTTTAGTCAACTCAGATGGTATGGATTTGCGGGCTATTACAGTTCCTTAGCCCAGGAAGATGAGGTGAAGATCTACGTAGTTTGGATATCACAACAAGGTAAGTAGAGGTATAATCTTTAAACCTACTTTTCTCCTCTACCGTTAATTTTGTTTATGGTGATATTATTATTATATTTTTTTTTCACATCTTGAGCTTCTTAACACTAATTTGTAAAATTATATATGTTACGTAAAATAGATTGAAAGCCCTATAGGTTTTCTTTATTTTGATTTTCCAAAATCCAAACTTAGATATGTGAAAAATTGCAAATCATTTATAGCATTGTTCAAAAACAGTTTCGAATATTCTTACCATAGTTGTCATTATCAAATCGTATCTTGAACATTTTGTTACAAATATATTTTAACAAGATATTTAAGAATATTAGATAGGCTTGATTTATGGTTATTGATATATCTTTTGGTATCTTTTAGTTATTTCCTTAAACTAAAGATTTGCCAAGATATTTGAGAATATTAGATAGGCTTGATTGATAGATATATTTCCTATTTGTGGTTACCTGATTGACTGATATATTTCTTTCGTATCTTATTCGTGGTCACCATAAGTTTAGGGTCTTGATTGATTGCCTAACAACTTGTATATATATTGCTTTGCTGAATCCATAAAAGGTATAACATTTTCCCTATCTTTTCATAGTATCAGATCCATTTCTTCATTTATTTTTTTCTTTAGACGTCAAACCATGGTGGGCGGGGGCAAAACACTATCACCACATTCAAAAATCGAGTCTAATTCTCCTTTTTACCTTGGACCGCAAGATTGACCAGGGGATTTTATTGCCTCCCAAAGGCTCAAATTTGACAATTTTAATGACTGGTCACATGCAATTTACTAGCTCTATCATCTAGGAGGAACGGATTGTATAGGACCTATGAGCAAGTTTTGAGTTTCAAGTTTTAAGTTTCATGTCTCTCCATCACATGTTTCAACATCTTCACAATTGGTGGATATTTTTACTAAGTCACTCGACAAGTCATAGTTTGATTTTCTTCTTTCCAAGCTGGGAATTTTTGAACCCCATGCTCCAACTTGAGGGGGTATTATAGATATATTTTGCTAAGATATTTAAGAATATTAGACATGCTTGATTTATGGTTATTGATATATCTTTTGATATCTTTTAGTTATTTCCTAAAACTGTAATAACCCGCAAATTCTGGGCCAGTTTAAAAATTTTATTTTGGCGATTTTAGCGAATTTTGATTATTTAAAATGAATTATTTTAAATAATATCGAAGAGAAATTTATTTTGAATATAATTCGATCGTATATATTATACGCGTCGTCGTTAGAATATAAATATTTATATATAATTATAAATAGAATTGAAAATGGCGCGGTAGTTCGATAATTCGATTTCAAACTTCAATTGAATGTACCGGGTGCAAAACAATCCGGATTTTAGTAAAACCAAAAATAATGGAATCTAATAGTGAATATCTTTCCAACGAATCCGAATAATCGAGATTTCATCTTAGAAATGATAAGATATGTCCAGTTTAAAATTAGAAATAGTCGCTGTGGAATTTATATATATTTTTATATATATAAGGCCCTTAAAAATAGCAATTTTGCAAACGACCTCGGATTCCGACGAAACCAGTTTTGTTGGGTCCGCAGTGTCGAGTTATTGCTAGATTCCAAATTTCATAATTTTTCGAATCAATATGTGAGCGTGGCAAAGGAAAACGCGTTTGATCGGTTTCAGTTGATTTTAATCGACTGGAAATTGGCCATCTTTCAAACGGTCTCAGAATTCGACGAAACTAGTTTTATTAGGACCGTATCGTCAATACGAAGCTAGAAAATATTTTTCTGGAATTTTTCTAGTTAGTATGTGACCCCGGTAATTTGAAATGTACGTTTAAAATTCAATATAGTGATTTAAATGTTAATTCAACGAAAACTGATTGTAACGTTCGAATCAACTTGCGATACATATCCCATTGTGTTCGGAATGGGGGTAAAACGCTATGGACGACAGGCGGTGGGCCTCGGTTCGAGGTCGTATGTGAAAGTCAACTCTTTAGGTTAAAATAAATTAATTAATTAATAAAAAAAAATATATTCTCTTTCCCTATAACCTTTGGCCCCCCCCGTTTTCGTTTAACAGAAAGAAAAAAAAAAAAAAAACGATGGACGCTCTGCCCTAGGCGCCGCCGCGCCCTAGCCATCGCACCCCTCCCCTCCGTTCTCCTCCATCCCGCCTCCCAGCTCCGGCGTCGCTCGACGCCACATCTCCCCACCCCCTGCCCTCCTCGACGAAGACGAGACGCCCCCCCAGATTCGAATAGAACGCCGCCGCCAGCCCTAGGGGGGCCCAACGCCGACAGCGCCGCCTGCGCCTGGGCAACTCCGACCCTCCAACGTCGAACTCACCCACCCCTCTGTAAGTTCACTGATTGATTTTTTTATTTTACTTTAAAATTGATTTTTTTGTTTGTTTACTTTAAAAACTGATTTGAAAAGAGAAAATAAAAACTGATTTAATAGGATATTTTAAAACTGAAATTTTTAGAAAAGATTTTAAAACTAAAATTTTTAGAGAAGATTTTAAAACTGAAATTTTTAGAAAAGATTTTAAAACTGAAATTTTTAGAAAAGATTTTAAAACTGAAATGATTTTTAGAAAAGTTAAAACCTGATTTATAAAAGAAAAATAAAAACTGATTTCTTTAAAAAGAAAAATCATATCTTTATATATAGAAAAACGATGTAAAAATAGAATTTTTATCTATATAGTAGCGGTGTAAAAATAGCATTTTTATTCATATAGCGTGAAAGTAAAAATATGATTTTTATATATTGAACTTCGATAGTAAAAATATATGATTTTTATATATTGAATAGCGAAGTAAAAATTCTATTTTTATATATTGAACTTCGAAATAAAAATTCGATTTTTATATATTGAATAGCGAAGTAAAAATTCGATTTTTATATATTGAATAGGGAAGTAAAAATTCGATTTTTATATATGTAGAGAATACGGGCAACGAAGGTGACAAAAAGGCGATAGCGATGAAGATTTCTATCAATGAAGTGCCGTGGAGCTTGGATAGCTATAAGTGAGAACTTCTCACCTTTCAATTTAATTATTCTAGTTATATATATATACTAGGATGCAGGCGGTGCTTAGTAGCACCCGACACAACCGTCCACAGACCATGGACTTGTTTGTTTGGCTGTTTGTTGATTGATTGCGGTATTGGTTTGAATGTGGTTTGTGGTATGAAAAATCGAATCGATAAATTGGTTAGGATTAGACGTGTGCCGTTATAAGGCGAAGGAGTAAGGCTAGGTTAGACTCTTACTCCAAATTTTGTGGTTTGCATAATGAAATTGATTTGATTGATGTGTGAATGGCGTGGGCCTTCACTAGACCGGGGATAAGGCTAGGCCTTGTCCCGTTTCTAGTATCGTGCCGTTATGCCGCCGAAATTTTCTAAAATATGTTAGAAAATAAAAATATCATTTTATTGTGTAAATGAATAATAGAAATTCATATGTTGGAATAAAATGTTTTATCGTTAAAAATATAATTTTTAACGTGAATGTGAATAAATAAATATTCATTTACAAACCAGACGGTTTGTTTATGTACACTTATTTGAATGACATTGATTGGGACGATAAATTTTACACATCGCCCAACTGCACAACTAAAATCTGTGTTTGATTGTTTGAAACCCCACACGGGTGTTGGGATGAAATATGAATTTCACTCATCCTGATTGATTAAATATGTCGATCGATTGATTGACAGGCTGTTATAAGCGTTGAATATCTATATTTGATGCTTATACAGTGTAGTGCACTTTGGTTGATGGTTGATTATTTTCAATGTTATTATATACATGTGTTGTATGAAAATCCATATAATTAATTTTATATGGTAATTGATTGGGCCTCATTCCAATCGTGAAAATAAAGAATATTTTGATAATAACAAATATTTTGATAATAGGAAATATTTGAAATAGAATATTTGAAAATAGAAATTTATGAAGCCGTGTTGATTAGATTGACGCCATTTTGACGTGAACGATATTTATATCAATTTTAAGTGATTTCGAAATGAATTGAATTGAAAACGAATTCGAATTGAATTGAAAGTGATTTCGAAATGAATTGAATTGAAAACGAATTCAAAGTGAATTGAATTGAAAGTGATTTCGAAATGAATTGAATTGAAAACGAATTCAAAGTGAATTGAATTGAAAGTGATTTCGAAATGAATTGAATTGAAAACGAATTCAAAGTGAATTGAATTGAAAGTGATTTCGAAATGAATTGAATTGAAAACGAATTCAAAGTGAATTGAATTGAAAGTGATTTCGAAGTGAATTGAATTGAAAACGAATTCAAAGTGAATTGAATTGAAAACGATTTCGAAATGAATTGAATTGAAAGTGATTTCGAAATGAATTGAATTGAAAACGAATTCGAATTGAATTGAAAGTGATTTCGAAATGAATTGAATTGAAAACGAATTCGAATTGAATTGAAAACGATTTCGAAATGAATTGAATTGAAAACGATTTCGAAGTGAATTGAATTGAAAGTGAATTGAAATGAATTCAAATTGAATTGAAATTTGAATTGAATAGAAATGAATTTTGAAACGAATCTATAAAGAAGAATTCAATTTTGTTTTGAATTGAAATGGAAGTTGAAATAGATTTTTGAAACGAATTCAAAACTATTTATATAATTCGTTTTAAATAGAAATCGACGAAGTATATATTATATATATTATATATATAATATAATGGCCTGAATAGAACGCGCCGCGCCGCGGCAGTTCGTGAATTTCGACCATTTATTTCAAACGGACATTACGGGAGATCCGACCGTCGGATTCTCCTAAAACCGGAACCGTTGGGTTCGTATCGAAAAGAGCTTTCTAACGAATATTAGAAATTTGAAATCTAACGGTTGGATTTGGAATTATGTCCAAATCAAATTTGGAAAAGGTCGCTGTAAGTGCAGTTCGATGGCCATTAATGGAAATCGACTGTACGGGCCTTGATAAAATGATTAAAAATAGTAATAATTTGTGTAAAATCATAAGAAATGATTTGTGAAGATTTGGGATGAAAAACTCCATATTTGAAAGGATAAAAATAGATTTTTTATCGAAATGAACTAGTTTTGAACTAGAATGATAATTCTATTTATTTTTAAGTAAATAAATTGAATTTGAAAAGGGTTTTAAAAATAACCCGAATTTCCAATGATTGCATTGGAGTGGATTTGAATCGAAATTGTCTTTGGAATATTTCGATGCTGGAATTCGTGATTATACAGGTGTTGTTATGGAAATTTGAAAGATATATATTTATATCGTTATTTCCAATACGACATTTGTTAGTCGTAGAATTTGATATTGAATATAAGCCGATATATTTTCTATTCAGAGCCTTGTATTGAATATCGAATGTGATTTGGGTTTGTCGTGAATGGTGTCTTCACTAACACTCTTCTTGAACCCAGTTGAGAAAAGATTAAATCTTTTTAGTTAGATTTAATGAAGTGTACTAATTAAATGATATTTAATTGGAATTGAATTGGTATTGATTTTTGGGTTTATCGTGAACAGTGTTTTAAATAACACTTGTTCTTTAACCCGATAATTAATGGAAGGTGATTTTGGGTTTATCGTGAACCGTGTTTTAAATGACACTGATTCTTTAACCCAGTTAAAGATTAAAACTAAGTGGAGTTTTAATGAATCTTTAAATAGGTTGAAAAGATCGAGAATGGAGTATCACCAGTTTTACTCCAAGCGATAGTTAAATCTTTAATTAGATTTGAACGTGAAATGGTAATTGAATTACCGATAACACTGTGGTGTTAGATATGAAGTACTACCAGTTTTACTTCATGGGATGAATAGGTTGGGATTGGGAAATAAAATAAATGATTACTTCGGTGTGGTTCGCTAATCCCGACTAGTCTGAATTGATATTCAAAGGAGATTAAAGAATAAATTTAAAGAATTTATCTTGGATAAAATTAATGGGAACTTTTCCCAAAGTAGTAGGAATATTTGAATAAAAGAATATTCTGAATTGGAATGAGGCGTATGTTGTGTTTGTGTAACACTTTTATAATATATACGCGAGTTATTCAGAAAGACCGGGTTTATCCCATTCTGAATAACTGATTCGACGTGGTGTCGAAGATGAAGACGGTGGTCGAAGACCGGAAGTCTTCACGTCGTTTGGGTGATTACTGATAATCTTGATTGGGTTGTACACCCAAGAAGATGGAAACAGTTGGTGATCGTCCAGACGTACTTGGAGATCGATGGATATGCGGGGTACTAGGTGCCTCCGGTTTCGTTCAGACCCAGAACGGACTTGTAAATGGACTGTGTGTCTGACATTGGATTTTAGTCTGTGTGTTTGAAATTATTAAATATATATCTGTTTGGCGGCGGAGAATTTATTCTCTTGCTTAACGCCCTTCTCTGAGACGTACGAGCTCAGGGGTTATATATTGATGGATATCAAACGCATGGAGTGAATTGCCTGTGTGGCATGCCTAAGTGGCAATTGATCGAGGCTTCTGTTGAAAAGCAAGGTCTTGTGGTGATGATCAAAGCACGGCCTTTGTGGCGTAGCTTTGTGTAACGTTTACTTCGCGAGTTTCGCACCCCGGTTGTGAACCAAAAACGGGAGGAAGGACCTCAGGGAGGGCATGCGTTTCTTCCTAGCTAGGGTGGTGTCAGTGACCTTCCAGCCCTGACATTTATATACTTTTCACCTGTGTGGTTGTTGCTGTTGCGAGGCGCCTCGGTTTGATCGGACGATCCGGGTCCGATGGAGTCATTCGTTGGCTCATTTACGCCCCAAAGGGCGGGGAAACGCAGTGTTCAGGCATTTTAATCCACATCGGTGGACCGGCCCTGTCGCTCCTAGGGCCCACCTGAGTCTGGGTCCTGAGGCTCGGGCTAGGCAGTCTCGAATTGGTTGAGGACTATCTTTTGCCTCGGTTCATAGATGGAAATCCAATTTCCAAATACGTGACTTTGCGATTTTGATTGTAAACTTATATATGGCGACATAGTGTTATGGGCCATTCATGCCGCCTATGATTGATACTTATGATTTGAAGTTGTTTTATACACTAAGCACTTATAGTAGTATCAAATGATTTGTTTTAAACGTACTAAGCATGTTTGGCTATTATAAGGGAAAACCCTATCCTCGGCTGCGTTGCATTGTGTGATGGGACCTGGGTCTTATAATAGCTTCATTTTTAGAAAAGCATTGCGTTGTTTGCTTATATGCACTGGTATTCTTGGGAGGAAACCCGTTCCGTGTTATACGGCGTGGTCCCTTGATTTACCTGACTTTAAAAGCAAAGATTAATAACTGTTTTAGTTCTCACACCAGTCACATGACTGACCTGGAGTTTATTGTTTTAACCTAAACTCTGGGTGCCCCTATTTTCGACACGGGCAGCTAGTAGTTTTGGTTTTGCAGATTTAAATTCACAGGATCCTGGGTTACAGCTGGACGATATCCGGAAAGCTTTGTATCCGTATATCTCTTCTAGTTGTGTATCTTATTATTTTCCGCTGCGATGTATTTAAATGTAATTTAAAATCTCTGATATTTATTTCTGTGTAATATTCATTTTATACTCTGTATATTCTTGTATTCTGATGCATTGTTGTAATATACAGTGAAATGTTCTTTTATATGCGTTCTGATTTGTCGTGTTCTCAAACGATAGGGCGTTTTGAGCGGCCTGAATCGGTTTAGCGACTGGTTCGGACCGAGCGAAATTCCCGTTCGTCACAGTTGGTATCAGAGCTTTGGTTTACAAAGCTCAGAGAACAAGGCACATTAGAACCATACGAAAGAATTCATCAGATATTGGATTAGTAATATCCAATGAGAATGACTCGTTAGAGATGGGATCAGTAGTATCCTAGAACGAGTGTGAAGAGGATATTTTTCAAATGAAAACAATTTTGGTTTTGAAAATTTAAATCAACTATTCGTATTTGATTATTTGTTTATATTGATTTGGACAATGCAGTATATAAAGATTTTGGGTATACGTCTGATCCACGTGTATTCGAAGTTTTAATATACTGGATAGATATAGATTCACACTCTAGTCGCCCGAAGATGATTCTGATGATTGTAGCTACATCATCAGAATTAGTGTTCGAGTGTTGAAGGTGTGATTTTCTATATATTTCCATTAGGCTGGTGTGAGAACCAAAACTTATATATAGTTAGAACACATTGTTGTGAATTGGCATCAAAAATATGATTTTTGTTTATGTACCAAAGTTATGAATTTGAAACTCTAATTCACTAATTGATTGATGTTTGTGTTGTTTGTTTATTCGTTTGCTAATTTTTAGCCATTTAGCCTAATTGCATCAAATATTGAATTATATTGAAAATTGGTCGCATTTACTTGCATATACATATACTTACATTGAACAGGTCATAGCAAGGAGGCTAGAGCCAGAGAATAAAATTTGTTTGCCCGACAAATAGGTACATGTTTACTACATAATTTCCTGTTTTGTTTGGGTGATGATGATTTTGTGAGCCTATTGGCTAGCCGCTTGGCTTTTTCTTTTTGAGATCTGAAGGACCGGGGAAGCTATTTGAAATTCCCCGATACTCCCATTGCAGGGGAGGTTATGGCGAAATTTTTCAAAAATTTAGGGTGTTAGCCAAATTTTTGAAATTTTGAAGATTCTCAGAAGCTGAAAAGTTGGAGAATGAAAGCCAGATCGAACGTAGTGTTGATTAATCAAACCACTTTCGACTTTGTTCCTTTTCGGGGACGAAAAGTTTTAAGTGGGGGAGATTGTAATAACCCGCAAATTCTGGGCCAGTTTAAAATTTTTATTTTGGCGATTTTAGCGAATTTTGATTATTTAAAATGAATTATTTTAAATAATATCGAAGAGAAATTTATTTTGAATATAATTCGATCGTATATATTATACGCGTCGTCGTTAGAATATAAATATTTATATATAATTATAAATAGAATTGAAAATGGCGCGGTAGTTCGATAATTCGATTTCAAACTTCAATTGAATGTACCGGGTGCAAAACAATCCGGATTTTAGTAAAACCAAAAATAATGGAATCTAATAGTGAATATCTTTCCAACGAATCCGAATAATCGAGATTTCATCTTAGAAATGATAAGATATGTCCAGTTTAAAATTAGAAATAGTCGCTGTGGAATTTATATATATTTTTATATATATAAGGCCCTTAAAAATAGCAATTTTGCAAACGACCTCGGATTCCGACGAAACCAGTTTTGTTGGGTCCGCAGTGTCGAGTTATTGCTAGATTCCAAATTTCATAATTTTTCGAATCAATATGTGAGCGTGGCAAAGGAAAACGCGTTTGATCGGTTTCAGTTGATTTTAATCGACTGGAAATTGGCCATCTTTCAAACGGTCTCAGAATTCGACGAAACTAGTTTTATTAGGACCGTATCGTCAATACGAAGCTAGAAAATATTTTTCTGGAATTTTTCTAGTTAGTATGTGACCCCGGTAATTTGAAATGTACGTTTAAAATTCAATATAGTGATTTAAATGTTAATTCAACGAAAACTGATTGTAACGTTCGAATCAACTTGCGATACATATCCCATTGTGTTCGGAATGGGGGTAAAACGCTATGGACGACAGGCGGTGGGCCTCAGTTCGAGGTCGTATGTGAAAGTCAACTCTTTAGGTTAAAATAAATTAATTAATTAATAAAAAAAATATATTCTCTTTCCCTATAACCTTTGGCCCCCCCCGTTTTCGTTTAACAGAAAGAAAAGAAAAAAAAAACGATGGACGCTCTGCCCTAGGCGCCGCCGCGCCCTAGCCATCGCACCCCTCCCCTCCGTTCTCCTCCATCCCGCCTCCCAGCTCCGGCGTCGCTCGACGCCACATCTCCCCACCCCCTGCCCTCCTCGACGAAGACGAGACGCCCCCCCAGATTCGAATAGAACGCCGCCGCCAGCCCTAGGGGGGCCCAACGCCGACAGCGCCGCCTGCGCCTGGGCAACTCCGACCCTCCAACGTCGAACTCACCCACCCCTCTGTAAGTTCACTGATTGATTTTTTTATTTTACTTTAAAATTGATTTTTTTGTTTGTTTACTTTAAAAACTGATTTGAAAAGAGAAAATAAAAACTGATTTAATAGGATATTTTAAAACTGAAATTTTTAGAAAAGATTTTAAAACTAAAATTTTTAGAGAAGATTTTAAAACTGAAATTTTTAGAAAAGATTTTAAAACTGAAATTTTTAGAAAAGATTTTAAAACTGAAATGATTTTTAGAAAAGTTAAAACCTGATTTATAAAAGAAAAATAAAAACTGATTTCTTTAAAAAGAAAAATCATATCTTTATATATAGAAAAACGATGTAAAAATAGAATTTTTATCTATATAGTAGCGGTGTAAAAATAGCATTTTTATTCATATAGCGTGAAAGTAAAAATATGATTTTTATATATTGAACTTCGATAGTAAAAATATATGATTTTTATATATTGAATAGCGAAGTAAAAATTCTATTTTTATATATTGAACTTTGAAATAAAAATTTGATTTTTATATATTGAATAGCGAAGTAAAAATTCGATTTTTATATATTGAATAGGGAAGTAAAAATTCGATTTTTATATATGTAGAGAATACGGGCAACGAAGGTGACAAAAAGGCGATAGCGATGAAGATTTCTATCAATGAAGTGCCGTGGAGCTTGGATAGCTATAAGTGAGAACTTCTCACCTTTCAATTTAATTATTCTAGTTATATATATATACTAGGATGCAGACGGTGCTTAGTAGCACCCGACACAACCGTCCACAGACCATGGACTTGTTTGTTTGGCTGTTTGTTGATTGATTGCGGTATTGGTTTGAATGTGGTTTGTGGTATGAAAAATCGAATCGATAAATTGGTTAGGATTAGACGTGCGCCGTTATAAGGCGAAGGAGTAAGGCTAGGTTAGACTCTTACTCCAAATTTTGTGGTTTGCATAATGAAATTGATTTGATTGATGTGTGAATGGCGTGGGCCTTCACTAGACCGGGGATAAGGCTAGGCCTTGTCCCGTTTCTAGTATCGTGCCGTTATGCCGCCGAAATTTTCTAAAATATGTTAGAAAATAAAAATATCATTTTATTGTGTAAATGAATAATAGAAATTCATATGTTGGAATAAAATGTTTTATCGTTAAAAATATAATTTTTAACGTGAATGTGAATAAATAAATATTCATTTACAAACCAGACGGTTTGTTTATGTACACTTATTTGAATGACATTGATTGGGACGATAAATTTTACACATCGCCCAACTGCACAACTAAAATCTGTGTTTGATTGTTTGAAACCCCACACGGGTGTTGGGATGAAATATGAATTTCACTCATCCTGATTGATTAAATATGTCGATCGATTGATTGACAGGCTGTTATAAGCGTTGAATATCTATATTTGATGCTTATACAGTGTAGTGCACTTTGGTTGATGGTTGATTATTTTCAATGTTATTATATACATGTGTTGTATGAAAATCCATATAATTAATTTTATATGGTAATTGATTGGGCCTCATTCCAATCGTGAAAATAAAGAATATTTTGATAATAACAAATATTTTGATAATAGGAAATATTTGAAATAGAATATTTGAAAATAGAAATTTATGAAGCCGTGTTGATTAGATTGACGCCATTTTGACGTGAACGATATTTATATCAATTTTAAGTGATTTCGAAATGAATTGAATTGAAAACGAATTCGAATTGAATTGAAAGTGATTTCGAAATGAATTGAATTGAAAACGAATTCAAAGTGAATTGAATTGAAAGTGATTTCGAAATGAATTGAATTGAAAACGAATTCAAAGTGAATTGAATTGAAAGTGATTTCGAAATGAATTGAATTGAAAACGAATTCAAAGTGAATTGAATTGAAAGTGATTTCGAAATGAATTGAATTGAAAACGAATTCAAAGTGAATTGAATTGAAAGTGATTTCGAAGTGAATTGAATTGAAAACGAATTCAAAGTGAATTGAATTGAAAACGATTTCGAAATGAATTGAATTGAAAGTGATTTCGAAATGAATTGAATTGAAAACGAATTCGAATTGAATTGAAAGTGATTTCGAAATGAATTGAATTGAAAACGAATTCGAATTGAATTGAAAACGATTTCGAAATGAATTGAATTGAAAACGATTTCGAAGTGAATTGAATTGAAAGTGAATTGAAATGAATTCAAATTGAATTGAAATTTGAATTGAATAGAAATGAATTTTGAAACGAATCTATAAAGAAGAATTCAATTTTGTTTTGAATTGAAATGGAAGTTGAAATAGATTTTTGAAACGAATTCAAAACTATTTATATAATTCGTTTTAAATAGAAATCGACGAAGTATATATTATATATATTATATATATAATATAATGGCCTGAATAGAACGCGCCGCGCCGCGGCAGTTCGTGAATTTCGACCATTTATTTCAAACGGACATTACGGGAGATCCGACCGTCGGATTCTCCTAAAACCGGAACCGTTGGGTTCGTATCGAAAAGAGCTTTCTAACGAATATTAGAAATTTGAAATCTAACGGTTGGATTTGGAATTATGTCCAAATCAAATTTGAAAAAGGTCGCTGTAAGTGCAGTTCGATGGCCATTAATGGAAATCGACTGTACGGGCCTTGATAAAATTATTAAAAATAGTAATAATTTGTGTAAAATCATAAGAAATGATTTGTGAAGATTTGGGATGAAAAACTCCATATTTGAAAGGATAAAAATAGATTTTTTATCGAAATGAACTAGTTTTGAACTAGAATGATAATTCTATTTATTTTTAAGTAAATAAATTGAATTTGAAAAGGGTTTTAAAAATAACCAGAATTTCCAATGATTGCATTGGAGTGGATTTGAATCGAAATTGTCTTTGGAATATTTCGATGCTGGAATTCGTGATTATACAGGTGTTGTTATGGAAATTTGAAAGATATATATTTATATCGTTATTTCCAATACGACATTTGTTAGTCGTAGAATTTGATATTGAATATAAGCCGATATATTTTCTATTCAGAGCCTTGTATTGAATATCGAATGTGATTTGGGTTTGTCGTGAATGGTGTCTTCACTAACACTCTTCTTGAACCCAGTTGAGAAAAGATTAAATCTTTTTAGTTAGATTTAATGAAGTGTACTAATTAAATGATATTTAATTGGAATTGAATTGGTATTGATTTTTGGGTTTATCGTGAACAGTGTTTTAAATAACACTTGTTCTTTAACCCGATAATTAATGGAAGGTGATTTTGGGTTTATCGTGAACCGTGTTTTAAATGACACTGATTCTTTAACCCAGTTAAATTAAAACTAAGTGGAGTTTTAATGAATCTTTAAATAGGTTGAAAAGATCGAGAATGGAGTATCACCAGTTTTACTCCAAGCGATAGTTAAATCTTTAATTAGATTTGAACGTGAAATGGTAATTGAATTACCGATAACACTGTGGTGTTAGATATGAAGTACTACCAGTTTTACTTCATGGGATGAATAGGTTGGGATTGGGAAATAAAATAAATGATTACTTCGGTGTGGTTCGCTAATCCCGACTAGTCTGAATTGATATTCAAAGGAGATTAAAGAATAAATTTAAAGAATTTATCTTGGATAAAATTAATGGGAACTTTTCCCAAAGTAGTAGGAATATTTGAATAAAAGAATATTCTGAATTGGAATGAGGCGTATGTTGTGTTTGTGTAACACTTTTATAATATATACGCGAGTTATTCAGAAAGACCGGGTTTATCCCATTCTGAATAACTGATTCGACGTGGTGTCGAAGATGAAGACGGTGGTCGAAGACCGGAAGTCTTCACGTCGTTTGGGTGATTACTGATAATCTTGATTGGGTTGTACACCCAAGAAGATGGAAACAGTTGGTGATCGTCCAGACGTACTTGGAGATCGATGGATATGCGGGGTACTAGGTGCCTCCGGTTTCGTTCAGACCCAGAACGGACTTGTAAATGGACTGTGTGTCTGACATTGGATTTTAGTCTGTGTGTTTGAAATTATTAAATATATATCTGTTTGGCGGCGGAGAATTTATTCTCTTGCTTAACGCCCTTCTCTGAGACGTACGAGCTCAGGGGTTATATATTGATGGATATCAAACGCATGGAGTGAATTGCCTGTGTGGCATGCCTAAGTGGCAATTGATCGAGGCTTCTGTTGAAAAGCAAGGTCTTGTGGTGATGATCAAAGCACGGCCTTTGTGGCGTAGCTTTGTGTAACGTTTACTTCGCGAGTTTCGCACCCCGGTTGTGAACCAAAAACGGGAGGAAGGACCTCAGGGAGGGCATGCGTTTCTTCCTAGCTAGGGTGGTGTCAGTGACCTTCCAGCCCTGACATTTATATACTTTTCACCTGTGTGGTTGTTGCTGTTGCGAGGCGCCTCGGTTTGATCGGACGATCCGGGTCCGATGGAGTCATTCGTTGGCTCATTTACGCCCCAAAGGGCGGGGAAACGCAGTGTTCAGGCATTTTAATCCACATCGGTGGACCGGCCCTGTCGCTCCTAGGGCCCACCTGAGTCTGGGTCCTGAGGCTCGGGCTAGGCAGTCTCGAATCGGTTGAGGACTATCTTTTGCCTCGGTTCATAGATGGAAATCCAATTTCCAAATACGTGACTTTGCGATTTTGATTGTAAACTTATATATGGCGACATAGTGTTATAGGCCATTCATGCCGCCTATGATTGATACTTATGATTTGAAGTTGTTTTATACACTAAGCACTTATAGTAGTATCAAATGATTTGTTTTAAACGTACTAAGCATGTTTGGCTATTATAAGGGAAAACCCTATCCTCGGCTGCGTTGCATTGTGTGATGGGACCTGGGTCTTATAATAGCTTCATTTTTAGAAAAGCATTGCGTTGTTTGCTTATATGCACTGGTATTCTTGGGAGGAAACCCGTTCCGTGTTATACGGCGTGGTCCCTTGATTTACCTGACTTTAAAAGCAAAGATTAATAACTGTTTTAGTTCTCACACCAGTCACATGACTGACCTGGAGTTTATTGTTTTAACCTAAACTCTGGGTGCCCCTATTTTCGACACGGGCAGCTAGTAGTTTTGGTTTTGCAGATTTAAATTCACAGGATCCTGGGTTACAGCTGGACGATATCCGGAAAGCTTTGTATCCGTATATCTCTTCTAGTTGTGTATCTTATTATTTTCCGCTGCGATGTATTTAAATGTAATTTAAAATCTCTGATATTTATTTCTGTGTAATATTCATTTTATACTCTGTATATTCTTGTATTCTGATGCATTGTTGTAATATACAGTGAAATGTTCTTTTATATGCGTTCTGATTTGTCGTGTTCTCAAACGATAGGGCGTCTTGAGCGGCCTGAATCGGTTTAGCGACTGGTTCGGACCGAGCGAAATTCCCGTTCGTCACAAAAACTAAAAAAATTGCCAAGATATTTGAGAATATTTGATATGCTTGATTGATTGATATATTTCCTATTTATGGCCACCTGATTGATTGATATATTTCTTTCCTATCTTATTTGTGGCCAACCGTAGGTTTATGGATCTTGATTGATTATCTAACAACTTGTATATATATTGTTTTGATGAATCAATAAAAGATATAACATTATGTCTATATTTTCACATTTTTACTCTAAATTTTGAATTTCTTAAAGTTCTAGAAAGTTAATTGATAATGGTATAACTTTACTATTACCGACTAACTTCGTAAAATCTTGAAATTCTACAATCTTTTCAGTCTATTACTTGAAAAGCATCAACATTTTACACAAACATGTTGTAGTATTTCAATCATATCTTTTTATTAATATATCTAGTTGATTTGAAACTAATCTTGGTAAGTAGCGTGTTTGAATATTTAGAACTTCCATGTTTTGGGTAGATTCTAATTTCAAACTTCAAGTTTCTAAATAAAGGTTTCAAATGGATTGAAATTTTGAAACAAGGATTGTCGACTGCTTTGGAACACCAAATACTTTTATTGCCCTTTCATGATGGCCAAAACAATATTTCTATGGTTGGAGAAATTTGGCATGCTTTTCTAGTGAATGATCTTATCTTCTCTTGATATTAATGGATTTAGTTAAGATTAAAAAAAAACAATTCTAGTGATTTTCAAGGAGTACACAGTTTGCTTATTTTCCTATATATCACTATATATGTAACCTTAAGCATTCCAAGTACCAGCGGTATCAGAGATGATCTTATTGTTTAAATCATGTTTGCATTTGATTGATTATTTTAACTAATTTTCAACTACCAAACATTTTAAAAAAATGTAGAAAATTAATTTTCACATATTCTAATTTTTTAAGCAACTCAATTTCTTATTTGATGAAAATAGTATTATCTATTTTGGTAAGGGATTTACTATAGAAAAAATGATTTCTGATTAATTGGACCCTTTCCGAAATTTATCAAAATCGTTAATAGTGTCAGAGATACAGATGGGTAGTGATTAAATTATATTCCAAAATGAGAGGACGTATAATTTAAAATTTTCATGAAAACTGAACAAATTTTTATAATGATTTTAATTATTAATTATTTCTTGATCATTTTTATCACTAACATCTTTCTTCGAACCTGTACGCCATAATTTAATATAGTGTGCAAATTGTTGGAATTTCAAAACAAGGAAATGTTTTTTTGTAAAATATAATTATATCTCAAATTATTCACTTTCATTTAAAATACCTTGCGGTTATGCATGGGTAAATCATTTTCTCTTTATATTTGTGCTTTCATTCTCATTTAAATGTCCTAATAATTATGTACAAATGAGACTCATATAAGAGGAACAAATATTCAAGTATATTTTAGTATCATTTAAAAGTTCTCACGGTTATGGATGGTTAGAAAATACTTAACATTCATTTTTAACACTACTAGAAAAGCTTACTATTCCAGTAGGGGGACGAGGACTTCCAATGGTCATTTTCCAACGGCTTCCGGTGGGTCGTCAACGGCCGTCGAAAATCGTCGGAATATTCATTCAGCACGAAAATTATTTCCCAAAACTATCTTTTCCCCTGATTCAAAGATCCCAACCTAATTTTGAGCTATAGCATCTTCCCGAGCACAAAATACATCATTAGCATCCTCTTATTATAGGTATATCCTCTTATTTTCATTAAAAATCAAGTTTTTACCCTAACCCTAAAATTGCACAAATTGATAAATGAGGGTTAATTACTGATTACAATTGTTTACAACAATGTAGTAATGATATATACCATTCCCTTATGTATAAATTTCATGAGTTATCGTCAAATTATAAATTATATGTAAAATTATGGATGTTTGTGTATATATATAAACCACTGTATACATGTATCGGTCCTATCGTATTGCATCAGTTGAAATAAGATAAATTGAATACACGAGCTACTAGTATTATATTATGCATGTCTTGACTTACGGAACAACAAAAAATGCACGAGTCTAAAAATCTAATTAAGTGTTTTGAAAATGACAACAATGCTAAACAAGCTTTTAGTTGATGTAGTACGTCGAACAAATGTGCTATTTTTTTTAAATGTGAACAATTATTAAAACTGTATTTTTCTCGTAAAATGCGCACATCTAATTGGATAATGTCCCTTAGAAAGTTTTTGGCCCTGTCGGACGAGTGTTGTACATGATCATTATATAAATAATCGTTTTTGTAGAAAATAACCATTTATATTCATCTGGTACAACGTTTGTTGGATTTGTCTCTGTATTAGATAAGTTATTAGCACAGTAAACATTTACATTTTATATACCACTTCGTCTCAAATGGTTCACAAAGTTTCGGTCTAACTTTTCCTTTTTGCTTCTTGTGTACACGCATTTGTGTATAATGCAAGGAATAAAACATAAATGCTATCGAAATTTTGTTGAATCATTTCAGATGAAGTAATATACGAAATGTGAATGCTTACTGTGTTTGTAATGGGAAGTAGGATGGTTGACCATGGAAAAATAATATGTGCCGTATTTAAAAATATTTTTAAATTTGTGAAATAGTTATTTTTGAAAATAAAAAATTATACATTTGTAATATGACCATGAAAATAAGCTTTTATAATTAGTATTCTTGAAAATAAATATTATTTTTTGAACATGTGACTCATTTTCTCAAATAGGAAAAATGATTGATTATTTTTTCTGATCAAAGGAGATGGATGTGTCAAAGAAGAGGACCGAGAGGCTCAATAAAAGAAGACTATTATAATGGTATAAACATTTTTGTTGAATTTGCTTTAAGTAATAATTGAAATGATCCAGAAATTCATTGTCCATGTAGTGAGTGCAGACATTTGAAGTATTTCTTACCCGATATTGTGAAAGTCAATTTAGGCAAAACGGATTTGTACCTGAGTATTATGTTTGGGATCGTCATGGAGAAGTTGTAGCAAATACTTCTGTAGAGTTTGAGGTAGAAAGTATTGTCAATGAAAATGTTAATATGACCCGTATTGAAAATATGGTCGAAGATGCAACAAGATCAATGTTTCTTATGGTTGAAGTTGACAACGATGATGAAAATGTTGAAGAACCGAATTTTGAACCAATTTTTTTATATGATTTACTGGATGCTGCTAAGAAACCTTTTTAGGATGATTGTAAAAGCAACACTCAACTGTTACTAATCACATAATACATTGCGATGAAGTCAAAATACAACATCATTGAAGCTTAGTTTATGGCTATTGTGCAAGTTGCTAGAGGACACATGTCGCTTGATATGTGTGAAAATCACTATAAAGCTAAAAAACATATGTCGACTTTTGATTTAACTTGAAAATAGATATATGTTTAAATGGTTGTATGCTGCTTTTGAAAGAAGACGTGAACCTTAGAAATTGTAAAAAATGTAATCAGGAAAGATACAAACTAAGAGAAAAGAAGTTCCATACAAGCGTATGCATTACTTACCCATCACTCCAAGGCTTCGAAGATTGAATGCATCTTCTGTAACTGCACCCCATATGAGATGTCATAGTGTGAGATGGAGGAAGAGGATAAATTGACCCATCCGACTGATAGAGAAACACAGAAGCATTTCGATAAAACTTATCCCAATTTTGTAGCGGAGAGTCGTAAAGTTAGACTATGATTATGTACGGATGGTTTTTCATCATTTTCTCAATTTGGTGCTAAATATTCATCATGACCCATTATTATCACACCGTATAATTACCTCTATGGATGTGTATGAAAACACCATATATATTTCTTACTAGTGGAAAATAGGGAGAAGGACAAACTTAACAAAATTTTTGGTGAAAAGTACGTAAAGTTTAGAATTTAGTGAGAAGACCAAATGATGGTGTAGATGGGGAAAGGTTAGTGGACCCTATGAATTCCACCTTTAGTGTAAATGTGTCCTTCTCCCTAATTTTGAAACTTCCTATACTTTTCACCAAAATATTTCCAAAGTTTGTCCTTTAAAAGAAAATCCTCTTCTTACTATTGTCCTTCCTGGTCCCAACGATTCGACATTAGGAATTGATGTTTATTTAAACGTTGATTGAGAAATTAAAAACACTATGGAACGAAGGAGTAGAAACATGCGATGTTTTAAAGAAGAATTTTTTTTCGTATGTTTACTTCTTTATTGTGGACTATAAGTGATTTTCCTGCCTATGCAATGCTTTCTGGACAGAGTACTGCCAGTCATCTAGCATGTCCATATTGCATGAAAGAAACACAAACATTTTCTTTACCGCATGGTAAAAAAAATTCATGGTTTGACTGTCATTGATGTTTTCTCCATGTAAATCATCCTTTCAAAGGAGACAAGAAATTTTTTTTAGCTAATAGAGTAGAAACCGGACAACCACCAACGATATGGTTAAGCGAAGACATATACGAACTGGTTTGGGACTATCGAAAGATATACGAAACTGGAGTGCAAACAGAAATTGAAGGCAAATCGACTGTTCATAATTGGTGCAAACAGTCTATTTTTTGAGAGTTTTTGTATTGGAAACATATTCCGCTTCATCATAATATTGATGTGATGCACAATGATAAAAATGTATTTGATAATGTGTTTAACACAATTTTGAATGTCAAAGAAAAGTCTAAAGATGATTTGAAATCAAGACGTGATATATAGAAGAATTATGCAAACGCCTTGAGCTTCATACGAAACCAAATGACAGTAAATAAATCGAAGGCATGTTACGAAGTAGATAGTAATCAAGTTAAAGCTGTATTAAAACAGGTGGAACAGTTAAGATTTCCTGATGGGATTTCATCAAATTTTCGTAGATGTGTTGACTTTAAAAAGGTAGATTGAGCGGAATGAAAAGCCATGACTGTCACATAAAGATGGAAAATTTATTACCCGTTATGTTAAAAAAACCATTGTCGTTAAAAGTTTGGAAGGTAGTAACGGAGCTTCGACCATTTTAAAAGTGCAACATTTACGTAAACCTGAAGTAGATATTCCTATATTACTCTGCAAATTAGAGAAAATATTTCTGCCAGATTTTTTAATGTAATAAAGCATTTACCTGTTCATCTCTTATATGAAGCATGAATTCGAGGTCCTGTCCAATATGGATGGATGTATCCAGTTGAGAGGTATATAACATGTTACCTAGTAATTTACTTGCCTTTAAAATATGAAATTAATATAAACTAATTTTGCATAGATATCTGAATCATCTAAAGAAAAAAGTGAGACAAAAGCACAAGTTGAAGGTTCGATATGTGAATCTTATATCGAAGAAGAAGCTTCATTCTTTTTCTCTTACTATTTTAGTGACTGTGTGAATATATCATTTGAAACTGTTCCTTATAAAAAGAAGGTGACTAACGAGAGTCCTCTCAAACAATGTTATCTATTTCTAGACAACATGGTCGGCCTTTTGGGAAATGCGTAGAAATATGGCTAGACGATAGAGATCTTCATGTTGCACACACTTAATTCTTCTAAATTAAGCTGAGGTTGCATCATTTGTTAGGTAATCTAAAATAATAATTTTTGTTTATTCATTTCTGCAATGCATGCGCTTGTAGAGTCTAATGTAATATTTTATTGATGTATACAGTGTTTATGAACGTGAACACCCGAATGGAGATCTCAGTAAAGAATTTTCCAGTTGGTTTCAAAATACGTTTACAAGTCAAAAAATTGTGTTATTGACGAAGAGTTGAAACATCTTGCGATGGGAGCAAAAAGAGTAGTGAAGACATATCCAATATATTTCATTAATGGATGTAAATTTAACACCAAAGAATACGATGCATAAAAATTAACTAATAATACTGGTGTATTTGTTAAAAGTAGCGACGATCCAAAAAATCACGTAAATGATTTTTATGGCGTTTTAACCCAAATTTTGTAGCTGACATATTTCTCACGCCCCACGGAGGAAGTGTTTCTATTTAGATGCAATTGGTTTGGCAAAGCTCCAGGTTTTGGAATTAATGTGCACAAGGTTTTTAATCCTATGAAATAAAGCACACATCGCATTATCACAAGTATGATCCTTTTGTGCTAGTCAAAAAAAACATTGCTAGTTTATTATGCTCCTTACCCGTCTCTAAAAAGTGATAAAGTAGATTGGTTGGTAGTTTATAAAACAAAGGCCAAATTTAATTTCGATGGGAAGAATACTCCAAACGAACAAGTTTATCTGGCAGATCTTAAGAACAATGAAATAATAACTACAGACAATCATACATATTTTGGACCTTTGATCGATGAATCAAATTTTCTGGTGGAAGCCTTTGACATGTGAGAGGAAATTAATGTAGAAAATAAGACCGAATCTGAATTAGAAGACGATGATGATTGATATAAAATGAGTAGTATGAGTTTGATAATTATGTTACCATGTTTATTTTTCAAATGATGTCACTATGTTGAATTCTTATTATGTTATGAAATTGATGCAACTATGAAACATAATATGTTTACTATTGTTTACATCTTTTATGATATTCCCATTTGTCATTTATTTAGCAATTTTTATTAAAAATGCAATGTAATCTGCTTATCATTGGAACATGAGACCCAATATGGATCATTTGTATATAATTCCATTTCTATTTTCATTTCATTCCTAAGGGAGCAATTTATATCGTTTAGATATGAAATATATTTCATTATCACGTTTTTATTCTCTTTTGAAATGATGTGTATATATGTAACAGGTATAGATATGTCACCTAGGGGTAGGAGTTCATCTTGATCATTCAAGAGGCAGTGGCACTAGTCCATCACTATCGTCACGGTGCACTATCTTACGTTAGTACTAGAGCCGAGGGGTAAAAAATAAACTTTATTCAACATCTTAAATTATTTCTAATGATATATGTACTTATGTGAATCGTATTAAAAATTAGGTAATTCAATTTACAACCATCATGGATTGTATAGATGTTTCTATAGTAGCTTATCGAAGCAGGATGTTGGCTTGTTAGCCGAAGTGGGACACCATCCTACCCCACATAATACAGTGCATTTCGAAGGACGTGCTTGTAATATATATTTTTTTCTTCTATTTTTAATTTTTAATTTTTTTGTCGCTTTTGTACTATTTATCGTTTACAATGTAATGTTTTTTTGTGTGAAATATAGGCTGGGTTAAACTTCCAGACAAACGATATGCAGATCGCACGAGATTACTGGATGCGAAAAATGTGAAAGAACTATAAGGATTTAATGTATAAAGTGAAAAAACAAGCAAAGAAACAAATTTGATGGGGGCGAATGTATGGGAAGGCTGGTTGAAATACTGGAATAGTGAGGAGGCAAAGGTAAGTATACTAAACTTTTTTTCAAATATTTGATTGATAGATAATTATATATTGAAAAATACTTGAACGATAACTAATGTATCCAATCTTGAATGTATAGGCAGAGTCAGAAAGAAACTCTGCAAATAAAAATGAAAATTCCGTCACCCATCGAGGAGGATCAAAGCCATTCCAGCAATATCGACAAGAGTTAGTAAACTTATTGAATGTGAATTGTAAATATTTGTCATACCATATCATTTTGAATGTACAATAATTATATAAAATAATCAATTTTTGGAAGTAAAGGCGTAGGGTCCCCTGTCATATATGGACGTGTTTACCCATACACATGTCGTCGAGCATGTAAATTTGGACGAGGCGGTTTCATCTACATGGCACGATCAGAAATCCAGCAAGAGCCATGTAAGCATATTTTAATTTATATACTATTAGTAATTGTTTTACTTATTAAACTGTATATAATGAAATATGATATGGTACTAAATTTAGATACATATTTATTTGTTCATGCAGGAAAAGTTTCCGGAGCAGCGGTAGAAGAGGTTGGCTAAGACGGGTCGAGAGCAGCTAATGGCAGATGAGGAAGATGTTATATTCAAGTCCATTATGAATTCATCGTCATGGAGCAGATGATATGGATTTGTCAATCAAGTGGTAAGTAAATAATATATTAGAAGGTAACAATTTAATAATATTTTAAATTATTGTAAATTGCTTTATTTTTCGTCTTATGTAAATAATATATTAAAGAAAAACATTAAGGATTAGGAAAAATTACATATTTATTTCATGTTTTGAGTTCAAGTTTGTGTAGAAACTAAATTATATAATTATTATAGGCTAGTAGCCAGAGATGAGGCCGACAGACCCGAGCCAATATCGATCTTGCGGAGATCGATGATTTGAGGGCTAGAGTGGCGCAGCTTGAGGATCATAATTGTTGCTAGTCCATATAGATGATGCAACTGCTGGATTAGTGTATTGCTGAGTTCATGCAGTAGTATGGTGGTTGCTTCCCTTCCTTTGCTGGCTCTGGAGGTTCTATAGACGAGTGACTGCTTTGAGAGGCATGTTTTTTTGTGACTTGGTGGGTAACAAACTTGTTTGAGCGTTGGTTGTATGATAGACTTGATGCTATATTATGTAATGGTAGATTTGGTTAGTTGGAAGGTTGCATGATTATTGACTTGACATCGTGGTTGTATTGGATATTTTGTAATGTATTGTACGGTTGTTTGACTAGTATGACTTGATTTTATATATTTTTTCGTTTAGTGAATTGTGTGTAGCTTGATTTTTGTTGGAATAGTGTAAATTGGGTATTGCATAATAGTAGTGGAAAAGTGTTTGTAAGTGAAATATGACCGGAAGGCTAAAGCGCAGGAGAAATACAAAAAAATCACAGCAGATTTTCTGATGGCTCCCGACGGCTTTAGATAATTCATATCTAGCAGCTTCCGACACATGCCAGAAGCTGCCGGAAAAGTATCCGATGGAGGTTGCCGGAAACCGTCAGAAACACTGCTCCCAGACGCCTTTATTTGCGGTGTCTTATTCCGACGGCTTCCAGTGGCTTCCAATGGTCGCCGACGGTTTCTAGCCATCGGAATAACCACCCTTCCATCAGTGTAAGTAACAACTAACCTCATTTAAAAGTCCTAACCATATTGCACAGTTAAAACGTGGTTAATATTTTTGTATGATATTTATTAGGATAATTTATTAATACTTTTCCTTTATTATAAAATATCAAACTCTTGCCACTGTATATAATTTCTCTAAACCATAATTCTATCATTACTATAAAGAGGAATTTGTTTCAAATAAATAGACTATCATGATTTTGTTTTATCAATTGGAATTTGCGATATATCTCTCTCTTTTGATTTGATTTTATAATTTTAATCAAAATTCATTACTATTTTAGTTACTATTATTATTTTTGATGATAATAAAAGGGGGAAAGCGTCAAGATTTTGTTGACCGAGTAACAACCTTAATGATAATCAGTATTATTTTTATTATTCAAAAGTTGTTTCAAAATTATTTTTCGAAAAATCAAGTTTTTAGTTTCAAAGGTGTAACACCCCGAATTTTAGTTAATACTAAAATTCACTAATTACAAGATAAATAAACTCAGATGTGGGAATTAGGAGAAACGGGCTGCGTCATTACGTTCGTCTCGGAAAAATACGCGAAATAGAGTCCGAGTTTTCGAAAATCGGAGTCCGTATGGCCCAGTTATGGCCCGATGAAGTTTGCAGAAAATTCAAAACTAAAACAGATTTAAATTTAAATTTAAATATTCAGATGGGGAATGGGCCAGGCGGGGTCAGGCGGGAAGCTTCCCGCCCAACCCATGTCGACAGGGCTGTCGACAGGCCTGTCGACTTGCCTGTCGACAGGGTGGCACCGTTCTGTGAACCTGGGTGCACCAGGTTGCACCAGGTTGGGTTTCAGGCTGGCTAGGAGGGCTGGTTCTAGAGATTTCCTAAATCTAAGGGTCCTAAATCAATCTAGGGTTAATCTAAGGGCCTAAAATGCAACCTAATCCTATAAATAAGACCCTAACCCTATCCTAATTCATTCATAATTAGGTTTTGTAACTAAACTATGGCAAAATGAAACTTGGTCATGGCCTCCACAAATCAAATGAAGAGAGTTGCAAGCTAATCAACCCCTAATCACCTTCTTCTTCATATTTGGCAACTAGTTTTACTCCATTGATTTGCTAATCTTGGTTTTGGTGAGTTTCTATGGCTTTAATAATCAATTGTTAAATTGATTATGGTAGGATGTGATAAGACATGGCTATGTTTGTGGATAAATGTATTTATGCAAGTTTGTATGATATGTGATTTGCAAGTTTTATGTTAAATGCAAGTTAAGGCCATGTTTTATGATGCAAAACACCATGTTAAACATTTATGCATATGTGACATGTTATGCAAACTATATGTGAGAATATATGCAAGTTATATGTAACATGATATGCAAGTTATGCATGTGATTTTATGCATGCTAAGTAGTTGGTGTTATGCATGTTAAGTATTTGATATATGCATGTTTAATAAGTGGATTTATGCATATTTACTAAGTGGAATTATGCATGTTTAGCAAAGTGAGTTATGCAAGTTGAAAGTGATATGCAAGTTAAGTATATGTTTAAATGCAAGTTGAAAGTGATATGCAAGTTATGCATGCTTATGCAAGTGAATGGATGCTTATGCAAGTCATGTATATGTTTAAATGCAAGATCTATGTGATATGCAAGTTATGCATGCTTATGCGAGTATATGAATGCTTTTGCAAGATATGTATATGCTTAAATGACATGATATGCAAGTTATGCAAGTATGTGAATGCTTATGCAAGTATGTGGATGCTTATGCAAGTATGTGAATGCTTATGCAAGTTATGTGTATGCTTACATGCATGTTTAACATGTTATGCAAGTTATGAGAATGCCTATATGCAAGTTCAACATGTTATGCAAGATAGGTGTATGATAATATGCAAGTTCATATGCAACATGTTATGCAAATCATGTGTATGATAATATGCAAGTTTGGGTTATATGTAGTTGGGTTAATATATGTTCATATATGCAAGTTGACATCCTCTTAACCCATGACAAAGTTGTATGTTAAACCCATGATATTTGTGATGATCTTCCCCTTATTATGTCATGTAACGAGAACGATTTACGTGGGGAACGATGGGGTTGGTAAATATGTTAATAAATGAATGTTTGGGTATGATTAAGCATACCATAAAAATAAATTACCATAAGTGGGAATTTACCTATTGAGTTAGGTCTACCCCATGGGAATTTACCTATTGAGTTAGGTCTACCCATGTTATGCAAACTTGATATTAATTAGGGATAATTAATATGGGGGTGATTAATTAGGTGAAATTAATCGACTAAGACACGAGGTTGGACTCATTTGTAGTGTAAAACTGCCCGGACCCGACCGGCTTAACCAGTTGCTACAAATGTCAGCCCAATGTGAGAGGTCTTAGCCATAAATTAAATACGTGATTAAGGTAAAGACACGAGGTTAGACTCTGTTATGACGTAAGACTGCCCGGACTCTACCGGCTTAACCAGGCGGTCATAACAGCCAGTCTAATGTGGGAGGTCTTTATGGGAGATCACGGTCTTAATTAATTAAGAAACACTTAACCATATTAGCATGTAGTGGGACATGAGGGGTTAAGTGGGTGCCTTGGGTGGCATGTGGTAACTAGTGGGGGTGCCTCGGGTGGCACGAGGAAACTAGTGGGTTGCCTTGGGTGGCAATAGAAAATACGATTAGAATACTTAACCAAAGTGGAACATGTAATTAAACATGATTAAAGGGTTAAGTAAGTGCCTTGGGTGGCATGTGGGAATCAAGTAAGTGCTTTGGGTGGCATGTGGAAATCTAGTGGGTGCCCTTAGGGGCAATTGAAATATGATTAGATGACTTAACCAAAACTTAACATGTAAGTGGGCATGATTTTAAAGAGGGGTTAAGTGGGATGCACTAGATTAAACGACAAGCTTAAGTAGTAGCTTGTGGGGGCCCATTTCAACCAATATCCCAAACGTATCTTTGTAGGCTCGACTCAAGTCGAGTGACGGGACACGCATATTGGGCTTGACTATAAGAGGCCAAAACGGGTTAGCGGTGGCAACACGGGACCAACGGGTTTCATATGCGTGTGTGGGCCCGGGCTGGTTGGTAAGTCGTTGTTGCATCGTGTAGATATAAAGCCGTGCACCGTGATGTTATCTGGTAGCCACTTTAGGGGAATGATACACCCCAATCGTGGGACCAGCACGGGTATCTACGATAGGGAGCCGATCGATGGGGAGTAGTGGGTACACCTAGTAAAGATAGGGGCAGACGGCACCTGTGTAGGGGTACACGAAACTACTGGGTAAGATTACTAGGTACACCTAGTGGACGTAGGGGCAGACGGCACCTACGTGGTCAGTTATACACCTAATGGATGTAGGGGCAGACGGCACCTACGTGGTCAGCTAGAAGTACCAGAAACTACTAGTTATATTTTCGAAGACTTTAGATGGGATCAACCTTTAAGTAGGAATTACTCTTGGTGGGTAGAACTGGTGTGGTGCAGTGTAGGAATTACTCTTGGGTGGGTAGGCCTGGGGTGGTGTAAGCTAGTAATTATCCTTGGGTGGATAAATACGTTGTTGCGGTTATCGTAGTACATCCTGTGTTTTGTGGGCTACTTAATGTAGTCATTATCCCCGGAGGTACCGTACCTTATTTATGTCATACCCTAATTACTTTAATGGTTGTATTGTTAGGGTTATAGGACTCACTCAGACTTATGTCTGACCCCGTTGTTTTTATCTTTTTTCCCAACCCTCAGGTTATCAGAGTGGGCCTAGCACTAGTGGGCTTGGATCAGACCGCTATATCTATCTTTTGGGCTTGGATCGTGGAAGTAAAGCTCGGTTCATCTATCCTTTTATGGCTATTGTTTACTTAGTGGGATTATGTACTTATTTTTGTCAGGATGGATATTATGTACTTGACTCTTGTTATGGTTTTGTGATGTAACCAAACATGTTTTACTTTCCGCTGAAATGAAATGATGATTTAAATTTTCAAGTATTACTTATATCTGTCTTGTTGTAATTTTTCTGTTCTATATTCACTTAAAATACTCCACCAATGTTATGGCATTCCCTAAGTGAGTGACCGTAGCGGGTGTGGGGTGTTACACGTGGTATCAGAGCTTAAGGTTACCAGAACAGATAAAATTTTTAGAAAAATTATTTTCTAAAGAATATTTTTGGGAAGGAGTATTTTCAAAAACATGTCTTTTAAGAGAAAAGTTTTTGAAAGAAAAGCATAATCCCCAATAGCCATATTTATATCTTTCGAATTCTCCATTTTGAATCTCTTCCTTTCTCTCGTTTTGAGTTTCCCCTCCGCGTATAAATGATCTTTCTAAGATAGATAAGGATGGAAAACCACTTCAAGGGACTTAGACGTTAGTCGGATTAGAAGTTGGTTCAAGAAGGAGGAGGACTGGTAGGTATCTATTGGATAGACGGTGGAAGGAAGGCTCAAATAGTTGTTTGGTTAATGAAGGATGAGACCTCATGGGTGGGAGGTTACGAGTGGAGAATAGGGAAGAAGAAGGCAAGTGGTTAGCCTTTTGAGAGGAATAGGACACCTTATTAGGATTGTCCAAAGAAGCAAGGGCAAGGTATGGAATCTTCTTGGGGGTAGTTGTATTCCCTCACGACTAGGGTACCAGATGGGGATAAGACCGTCTAGATTGGAGGTTGGATTTCTTTATTATCCGATTCGAACTTATTTGATTCTGACGCATCAAGTTCGTTTATCTCATCATTATTAGTTGAGTCACTGCACTAAGACACCAGTTTGGTAGATGATCCCTTAGTTGTCTCAAACCCAATTGGGCTCCATGATGTGTTTGGGTTTGAAAGTTTCTATACTTAGCGTTGAGTTTAGGTGTGATGCTTGTTGGGCTTCACGGGCTATGGGCTAGTTTTGGGCATGGACTGGTTATCCAGTAGAGGTGCCGTTCTTGATTTTGAAGGGAGAGTTGTTAGGCTTATGACCCGCTTGGGTAACACTCTCGAGATCTCTTGTAATCCCATAGAATCTGTTATGCTAAGTTATCTAGAATCGCTTGACACGTCGGTCTAGAGTTTGCGATCTGTTAGAGTGGTCCGGAAATACTCGGATGTGTTTTGAGGAGGTGAAGGGCTTACCTCCGGAGCGGGAGATTGACTTCCAAATATATCTGGTAGACAATGCTAAACCAGTATCTTGGCCAGTGTGCCACATGGCTCCTCGTGAGAGGAGGGAACTCCATAAGTAAGTAGGCGATTTGCTTGAGAAGGGGTTCATAAGACGAAGTGTATCGGAGTGAGGTGCTCCAGTAGTTTTTGTCACAAAGGCGGGTGGGTCCCTCAGACTTTGTGTAGACTGAAGAGAACTAAATAAACTCACAAAGAAGAATAGATACCCATTGCCGAGGATTGATGATCTCTTTGATCAGTTGGTTGGCGCCTCAGTGTTTTAGTAGTGGACTCAGCCACGGAAGTTCATCAGTTGAGAGTGACTGAGGATAGCATAAAGAAGACTGCCTTTAGGACTCCGGATGATTTCTTTTATGAGTGGCTGGTGATGCCATTGGGTTTGACGAACGCCCCCGCATACTTTGTTGATTTGATGAGAAGGGTGTTCTGGGAGTACCTAAATAAGTTCGTGATGGTCTTTGTAGATGACATCTGGGTCTTTTCTAGGAGCGAAATAAGTTTTCGTATGTGCTCAATAGGCTGAGCGGAGCCAGTGTAGGATAAACGACGGTTTTGGAGCGAGACGGGCGAGAACATCCAGAATTGGCCAAGGGCTTAATTATTTAGACATTTTTATTAGTATCATCTCACGTAGGTCGTCTGAATTCGAAGGAGGTATCCCTTGGGTGTTTGTCTGATATTGGTTTAGGCCTTTGGGGCTTGCATTTGGGGGATGCCGAATTCGACTAGGGTGGTCTGCGTGGGAGACAGTTGTGATAATTTTGGATGATATCCTGGTGGAGAAGAGCATGCCCTACATCTTAGGGAAGCGTTGGAGACTCTTCGAGCTCATAGTCTTAGGACAGCAAAAGTGGATGGGATCCTTAGCATCCTATGAGTAAGGGTAACATGGTAGCGGACGCCTTAGGTAGAAAAAGGTTGTCCTTGAGTTCATTGTTCGTTGAACGACGGAGCTTAGAGTTTATTTCTAAGTTTGACTTTGGACCTTCCGTTGACTTTGTACCCGGTTTGCTAGCCTCCTTGGAGGTTAGACCTACTCTTTTGGGGCAAATTGGAAGAGCACAGAGGGACGACCCACAGTTGGTTGAGTTGGTAGAGAAGCTCATAAGGGGGGGAGGTCGTCCAGCCATTTGAGTAGGAACACCCTAGACGATAGGGGTGTTTGCGTAGAGACGGTAGACTTTGTGTACCGCAAGACGAGGGTTTGAGGAAGGCTATTCTTGATGACGCACACCGTTCTAGGATGACCATTCATCCCGGTGGGGACAAGATGTACCAAGACATGAAGAGGGTTTTCTTCTGGGCCGGTATGAAGAAAGATGTGGCCGAGTATGTCGCTCGATGTTTGGTGTGCCAGCAAGTGAAGGCGGAGCGAAGGAAACCAGGTGGGTTGCTTCACCCATTGGAGGTTCCGCAATGGAAGTAGGATAACGTCTCGATGGATTACCCAGGTCGAGGAAGGGTAATACAGGAATTTGGGTGGTGGTAGATAGACTTACTGGGAGCACCCATTTCATACCTGTGAAGAGCAAGAGGACTGCTCCATGGCTAGCTTCAGTATATCTTCGAGAAATAGTTCGATTACATGGGGTACCCTCTAGCATAGTAAGTGATCGAGATCCTATCTTCACTAGCGAGTTCTGGAAGAGTTTGCAAGAGGCGGTAGGGACTCAGTTGTGTTTGAGTACCGCATATCATCCTCAGACGGACGGCCAGACCGAGAGGGTGAATCATGTCCTAGAAGACCTTTTGAGGCTTTGTATCTTAAATTTTGGAGGAACATGGGAAGAGCATCTTCCATTGGTGGAGTTCGCGTATAGTAACAGCTTTCAGTCCAGTATTGGTATGGCACCTTTCGAAGCTCTTTATGGAAGGCCTTGTCGATCACCTACACGTTGGTGGGAATCTACGGATGAGATCTTGCTTGAGCCGATAAGGTTAGAAAGTACGAAGGGGAAAAGATTGATTTGGTTCAAAGAAGGATGAAAGCGACGCAAGATAAACAGAAATCTTATGCGGACAAGAGGAGAACAGAGCTTGAGTTTGATATTAGGACATGCTTTTTATTAAGATATCTCCGTTACGGAATATGGTTCACTTTGGATCTGTTGGGAAGTGAGTACCAAGGTTTGTTGGACCGTTTCCTATTAAGGAAAGGATTAGACAGATGTCAGATAGAGTGGAGTTGCCCGACAGGCTTAGTACATGATATATTCCATGTGTTATATTGGAGGAAGTTCCTACATGAGACCGCAGAGGCGGTAGAGACGAGCCTGCTTAGAGAAGTGGAAGTAGAGCGTGATGCGACGATTTGACGAGCTCCTACTTGCATCCTTGGGTCAGAGATTTGGAAGTTGAGAAACAGAGAGGTTCAACTAATCAAAGTACAAAGGGGAGATGAAGAGAGTGACGCTACCTGGGAGACGGAAGCGAAGATGCGTTCGAGGTACCCTTTTCTTTCGGAGGGTATGTCCTTTTGCTTCTCCTTCATCGCATATCTTGTGCTTATCTTATCTGTAGTATGTCCTCTCGTTAGTACCTTTGACCTTTAGATAGGGTAAACCTATGGTTGAAACATGTGTTTGAGACATGTTATGGTTGATGGATGCAAGTGGATGCAAGTGTTTGCTAGTGGTTGCTCGTGGATGCATATACACACACTCTAGGCACTAGATCGGCTCAGTCACTTCATATTGCATATTGCATAAATTTGTGTGTAGGAAAATATATTTATGGATGTATAATGGTTGTGTTATCACATGGATGATGCATTTTGGTGAATGATTGTGCACTCATGTAGATATTGTATGTGTCGATAGGGTTCTCTCGCATACATAATGGACGCATGGCACTATCATGGGTTGCATATGTTCATACGTTAGATAAGGAACATATACACACACTTTTTGCATATGCTCATACATCATTAGAAATTGTTTTAAGGACAATGGATGCCCGTGGATGATGGCTTGAGTAGATGGTTGTTGGATGGTAGGATATGCATTCTCCTTAGCTTAGAGATTTCGGGGACGAAATCCTTTAAGGAGGGGAGAATGTAACACCCCGAATTTTAGTTAATACTAAAATTCACTAATTACAAGATAAATAAACTCAGATGTGGGAATTAGGAGAAACGGGCTGCGTCATTACGTTCGTCTCGGAAAAATACGCGAAATAGAGTCCGAGTTTTCGAAAATCGGAGTCCGTATGGCCCAGTTATGGCCCGATGAAGTTTGCAGAAAATTCAAAACTAAAACAGATTTAAATTTAAATTTAAATATTCAGATGGGGAATGGGCCAGGCGGGGTCAGGCGGGAAGCTTCCCGCCCAACCCATGTCGACAGGGCTGTCGACAGGCCTGTCGACAGGGGTGTCGACATGCCTGTCGACTTGCCTGTCGACAGGGTGGCACCGTTCTGTGAACCTGGGTGCACCAGGTTGCACCAGGTTGGGTTTCAGGCTGGCTAGGAGGGCTGGTTCTAGAGATTTCCTAAATCTAAGGGTCCTAAATCAATCTAGGGTTAATCTAAGGGCCTAAAATGCAACCTAATCCTATAAATAAGACCCTAACCCTATCCTAATTCATTCATAATTAGGTTTTGTAACTAAACTATGGCAAAATGAAACTTGGTCATGGCCTCCACAAATCAAATGAAGAGAGTTGCAAGCTAATCAACCCCTAATCACCTTCTTCTTCATATTTGGCAACTAGTTTTACTCCATTGATTTGCTAATCTTGGTTTTGGTGAGTTTCTATGGCTTTAATAATCAATTGTTAAATTGATTATGGTAGGATGTGATAAGACATGGCTATGTTTGTGGATAAATGTATTTATGCAAGTTTGTATGATATGTGATTTGCAAGTTTTATGTTAAATGCAAGTTAAGGCCATGTTTTATGATGCAAAACACCATGTTAAACATTTATGCATATGTGACATGTTATGCAAACTATATGTGAGAATATATGCAAGTTATATGTAACATGATATGCAAGTTATGCATGTGATTTTATGCATGCTAAGTAGTTGGTGTTATGCATGTTAAGTATTTGATATATGCATGTTTAATAAGTGGATTTATGCATATTTACTAAGTGGAATTATGCATGTTTAGCAAAGTGAGTTATGCAAGTTGAAAGTGATATGCAAGTTAAGTATATGTTTAAATGCAAGTTGAAAGTGATATGCAAGTTATGCATGCTTATGCAAGTGAATGGATGCTTATGCAAGTCATATATATGTTTAAATGCAAGATCTATGTGATATGCAAGTTATGCATGCTTATGCGAGTATATGAATGCTTTTGCAAGATATGTATATGCTTAAATGACATGATATGCAAGTTATGCAAGTATGTGAATGCTTATGCAAGTATGTGGATGCTTATGCAAGTATGTGAATGCTTATGCAAGTTATGTGTATGCTTACATGCATGTTTAACATGTTATGCAAGTTATGAGAATGCCTATATGCAAGTTCAACATGTTATGCAAGATAGGTGTATGATAATATGCAAGTTCATATGCAACATGTTATGCAAATCATGTGTATGATAATATGCAAGTTTGGGTTATATGTAGTTGGGTTAATATATGTTCATATATGCAAGTTGACATCCTCTTAACCCATGACAAAGTTGTATGTTAAACCCATGATATTTGTGATGATCTTCCCCTTATTATGTCATGTAACGAGAACGATTTACGTGGGGAACGATGGGGTTGGTAAATATGTTAATAAATGAATGTTTGGGTATGATTAAGCATACCATAAAAATAAATTACCATAAGTGGGAATTTACCTATTGAGTTAGGTCTACCCCATGGGAATTTACCTATTGAGTTAGGTCTACCCATGTTATGCAAACTTGATATTAATTAGGGATAATTAATATGGGGGTGATTAATTAGGTGAAATTAATCGACTAAGACACGAGGTTGGACTCATTTGTAGTGTAAAACTGCCCGGACCCGACCGGCTTAACCAGTTGCTACAAATGTCAGCCCAATGTGAGAGGTCTTAGCCATAAATTAAATACGTGATTAAGGTAAAGACACGAGGTTAGACTCTGTTATGACGTAAGACTGCCCGGACTCTACCGGCTTAACCAGGCGGTCATAACAGCCAGTCTAATGTGGGAGGTCTTTATGGGAGATCACGGTCTTAATTAATTAAGAAACACTTAACCATATTAGCATGTAGTGGGACATGAGGGGTTAAGTGGGTGCCTTGGGTGGCATGTGGTAACTAGTGGGGGTGCCTCGGGTGGCACGAGGAAACTAGTGGGTTGCCTTGGGTGGCAATATAAAATACGATTAGAATACTTAACCAAAGTGGAACATGTAATTAAACATGATTAAAGGGTCAAGTAAGTGCCTTGGGTGGCATGTGGGAATCAAGTAAGTGCTTTGGGTGGCATGTGGAAATCTAGTGGGTGCCCTTAGGGGCAATTGAAATATGATTAGATGACTTAACCAAAACTTAACATGTAAGTGGGCATGATTTTAAAGAGGGGTTAAGTGGGATGCACTAGATTAAACGACAAGCTTAAGTAGTAGCTTGTGGGGGCCCATTTCAACCAATATCCCAAACGTATCTTTGTAGGCTCGACTCAAGTCGAGTGACGGGACACGCATATTGGGCTTGACTATAAGAGGCCAAAACGGGTTAGCGGTGGCAACGCGGGACCAACGGGTTTCATATGCGTGTGTGGGCCCGGGCTGGTTGGTAAGTCGTTGTTGCATCGTGTAGATATAAAGCCGTGCACCGTGATGTTATCTGGTAGCCACTTTAGGGGAATGATACACCCCAATCGTGGGACCAGCACGGGTATCTACGATAGGGAGCCGATCGATGGGGAGTAGTGGGTACACCTAGTAAAGATAGGGGCAGACGGCACCTGTGTAGGGGTACACGAAACTACTGGGTAAGATTACTAGGTACACCTAGTGGACGTAGGGGCAGACGGCACCTACGTGGTCAGTTATACACCTAATGGATGTAGGGGCAGACGGCACCTACGTGGTCAGCTAGAAGTACCAGAAACTACTAGTTATATTTTCGAAGACTTTAGATGGGATCAACCTTTAAGTAGGAATTACTCTTGGTGGGTAGAACTGGTGTGGTGCAGTGTAGGAATTACTCTTGGGTGGGTAGGCCTGGGGTGGTGTAAGCTAGTAATTATCCTTGGGTGGATAAATACGTTGTTGCGGTTATCGTAGTACATCCTGTGTTTTGTGGGCTACTTAATGTAGTCATTATCCCCGGAGGTACCGTACCTTATTTATGTCATACCCTAATTACTTTAATGGTTGTATTGTTAGGGTTATAGGACTCACTCAGACTTATGTCTGACCCCGTTGTTTTTATCTTTTTTCCCAACCCTCAGGTTATCAGAGTGGGCCTAGCACTAGTGGGCTTGGATCAGACCGCTATATCTATCTTTTGGGCTTGGATCGTAGAAGTAAAGCTCGGTTCATCTATCCTTTTATGGCTATTGTTTACTTAGTGGGATTATGTACTTATTTTTGTCAGGATGGATATTATGTACTTGACTCTTGTTATGGTTTTGTGATGTAACCAAACATGTTTTACTTTCCGCTGAAATGAAATGATGATTTAAATTTTCAAGTATTACTTATATCTGTCTTGTTGTAATTTTTCTGTTCTATATTCACTTAAAATACTCCACCAATGTTATGGCATTCCCTAAGTGAGTGACCGTAGCGGGTGTGGGGTGTTACAAAAGGGACTACATCTGTGTAATTAGAGTTTAATTGTCTAGGGAGGATTTAAATAAGTGAACATGAACAAATCATAGCAAACATATTTACTTAAATCTAAAATATTGTTATTGTCAAAAGGAAGGCATTATTAACTATAAAAGTTTATAATTTTTGTTTTAGTATAACCGTTGACACCGAAATTGGCTCAACACCCCAAATTAACTGTGTAGCGAATAAAAGTGAAGAAACGTAAAGAAAATAAGGAAAATGGACAACAACACGATTTATAGTGGTTCAACTTAAAATGCTTATGTCCACTTTCTTTATTTTATCTTTATCAAAAAAACTTAAAAGATTACAAGCTTAGGGTCGAAATGACCTTGAGTACAATGATAAAAATGTTAGAGAGTTTTCAAAGAGACAAAAGATATTTCCCTCATTAAGGGTCTTCTATTTAAAGGCTGCAGAGTGCTTGGGTCAACGTGATATCGTGGAGAAAAAACTGAAGATGTGGGTAAACTTATTCTCTAAAATAGCATGCTCATCCCCAAAAGTTGGATTACAGGGATGCCGACCCGGGGCGATCTGGGTCATGGCCGACCCGGATTTTCCCTCCTTATGGAGTTGCTTCATTGTTAGTCTTCGAACTCGTGTCGTCACTTGGCTTGTTTACACCTGGGTCGAGTCATATAGCTCGAATTTCCTTCAAGTTTACCAACTTGATTTTAAATGTGTGTAGGCCATTAGGTACATCTATAACTAGGTAGCCTTCAAGTTTACCACCACACCCTCGATATAGCATCACCGGCTATCACTCCAACCCTAATTTTCAAGGTGGGATTCTATCTTTCGATTGTTTGCTTATATGCAAAGATCCATGATCAGATCTTGTGTAGCCAACTGCGATGGAGATGAGTGTCAAGGAGATGGATTGGGCATGGAGTGGACTTAAGCAGAAGAGGATGGAGAAGGGAGGAGAGAAGTTTATAGGAGGAGATAGGAAAAAAATATGGAGTTATAAGAGGAGACGACTGGAATCGGTATGATTTAGGTCAGCAAGGGTACTGGCCAATCCTTATTACCCAATTTGGATCGAAATCGGGTGAGCATTACACATCATATAACTTACTCACTGCCTGATGACCGAGTTCTAACGTAAGTCACTTTTGGTTTGTAGATTTGATGCCTTGGAGACACAATTATCATCAGCACTTCGCCTCTAGTCTCTCAAAAGGCAATGTCCTACTTATATGCTCTTCTGATTAAGAACGCAATCGTCAAAAGGATCGTGAGAGATGGAGAGGAGAGGGAGAGGCATCACCGTGACTACATCCAATGATCTCGTTCTTCGATCGGTCGATACTCCAATAAGGCTCCTTGCCACCGAGGCGAGTCTCATGGCAGTGATCAATTAGAAGTTAATACCCTTAATCCCCAAAGGGCCAAAAGAGTGACCTCGCCCCAAAACAGACCATGGAGCCAAAGGAGAAGACAGTCATCATCCCAAGCAAGCACAATCAAAAAGTGCCCGAAATCGTTGGATTAAAAAAGCTAGAGCCTATAATCCAAAAGTGGAAAAAAGAACTTGAAACCCATTTCTACAATTCTACTTCTTGAAGATGCGCTTCAAATCTTGAATCCATCCTATTTCCGTGATCTTGACCACTAACTCAAATCAGGAGTGAAGGAGTTATGCGAATAGTACCGAGAAATGATCAAGTATGCCAAGAAGCTTTTTGAGATTATCTGTTCATTGGAGTTTGGCATTGAAAATATGAAATAAGCATGGGATTGAGATAAGAATGCTTTAGCAATTAAGGACAAGGAGGCCAAAATGGAGATGGTGGAGAATGAGGTAAGTCTGCTAAATACTACCTCGTAGAAGCTTGGGCACGATTTTAGTCTGGACTTGATACCTAGTCCTTCAAGACCAAATCTGTTGAGGATGAGTTGAAGGTGGTGCTTAGGGAAAAGTCGACCTGGCAATCAGCAATGAAGCTTTGAAAAGAGAAAGAGATTCCTTTGCAAAGGAAGTTGAGGAATTAAAATCTAAGCCGACTAAAGCAGAGTTAGGCAAGAAAAAAGATGAAGAGATTGCCTAGGTAGTAGGTAGCTCTTGAGTTTGCTTCCAACTCGAAAATTCAATTTGACATGAGTTTAAAAGAGCTCAAGAAGAAGTTGGAAGAGGTGAATAAGGCAGATGAAGAGCTCAACCCCTCATACCAAGCTTGTATGCCTGATTTATAAAATATTGCGATTTTCCATAGGTCAATGACTATCCCCAAACTCTCGCAGATGCATGAAATTATTTCTTGGAGGAAGAGAGACGTGCCTCCTCGGATGGGTCTGTTGACGAGAAGGAGTTGATGAGGAGGTATCTTGTAAAGCGATTGACATGTAAAAGTATTTATTTGATGCTCTTATATTTTATATTTTGTGTATAAATAAATATTACTTGGGTATTATTTTGTCACTTTTACTGTTATGACCTAGATTTTTTATCAACTAATTTTAAACAATTAATATTGTTCTAAATGTTGAGTTGATAATATAAATGGATTTTATATGTAATGTATTGATCAATAATCAAATATGATTTAATTTCGATGTATATTGAATTATCGTAATACGGAAACGAAAATAGTTGATTTCGAAGTTAAAACTGAATCAAAACGATTCAGATGATAAATATAAATTCTATTTGAACATTAACGATAATAACAATAATTTATTATCGAGAAATTGACTATATCTAAATTTAAATTATATTATATCAAACTAATAAGGTTATTTTATATATACATTCGAATTAAATTTAAGAATCTATTCCGTTGAGTTCAGAATAGCGTTATAACATTGGAACGTCGATCGTTACGTTAAAATAGTGGTTCATGATTTCATGTTATGATCCCTGAGATATTTGATTATAAAATTAGTGGATAATCTCAAAATCAAATCAGAATCTATTTAAATAACATAAAAATCTCTTTAAATCAAATCAAGTTAATTATAAATTAAGTCATGTTAAAAAGAAAATCTTTTTAAAATAAAAAAGATTAGTTTGTACGTTGGTTAGCATGAATTAAATGGTAGTGTACGTATTGTTCCTACTCGTTCATCTATAAATCGCGCATATCCCCCTCCCCATTTTCTTTCTTATGCAAAACCAAAATCATATGCTTCAACAAACATAAAATAAAAATGTCGCTCCTCGTTTATATTATTTTCAATTTGAAAAGCTTCACAATAGGAAATAAAAAGCTTCAAATTAAAATTGCACGTTCCCCCACTTTTCCTCCTTTCAATTTTGTTCCTCCTACAAATCAAAATTTCGAGACTAAATCAAGCCATTTCCATCATTCATTTTCCAGTATTTCGAAATCAAATACTCCGATAAAAAATATATATTTAGAAATCATGATAGGAATTTGGTCGATTTTTTGAAGCTTGAAGACGACCGGAGCATTCACGAATCAGGGAGGCGCTCACGCATAGGATAAGGGGTTGTCATGGGTTTGCTTAGGGAATCTTGATCGCTGTGAGGTGGATGACTGGAAAAAGGGAACGATGATTTCAAAGGAGGCCAAGTCGATGTTTAGTGGAGTTCATATTGGGTGATTTAGGTTGCGACAATGGGAAGTTTAGGAATATGGGATCTATTGTTCTAGAGTTGGGGAGTGTGTGTATAATATGAGAAGATGGATGGCTGGTGTGGACAGTGTGGAGTTCGAATGCAGCGTAGTGATGAACGGGGAATTTTGCTCAATAGTTTGGGGTTTGGTAGTAGGAGAAATGGGAGTTCGGTCCTTGTTTATTTGGTGATAGTGTGATGCAGGAGCTGGTAGTAATTAAGAGGCAACGTTGTGACTGGGTTGAGCATTATAGTGGCATGCAGTGATGATCGACTTGCAGAAGGCTGGACCGATGGTAATACTATTTGGAGGTGATCGAAGTGCCTTGGAATGGGATATGCAGCAATGATGGACCAATGTTTGTTGATGTGGCTTCGTGGTTGGTCAAGGCAAGCGAGGTATACATTGTTTAAATTTTAAATACATAAGAAGAATTTATTTATTTATTTTAGTAGTTAATTTAAATTAGTAATAGACTAATCGTTAAATAAAAAAAAATTGTAGGTATAAATTCATTCGAGATGGCTTGAGTAGAGTTGTAGACGAGATGATTTTGAATTTAAATGGATATTTGGCAATAAAAATCAATGTAAATAAACTCATTCTCTAGATTCATTTATAATTTATTATAAGCGAACATTTATTTAATAAAATGTTATATGTTGTTTGTTGGTTGTTTGGATGCATTGAAATATTATTGTTGCTATTATACATATATTAGTTATATTTTGGCTTGGTGATTGAATATATATATATATATATATATATATATATAGTGATTGGACGTTTCCCATAGTACCATTAGCAGACGATCCTATGCGCCCTACAATATATATACAGTTGATGACCTATACCGCGATATCCTGCCTTGAAGCAGGATGGGTATTGTTTATATTGTCTAACCTCTATGGATGCAGGGAAAAACAGGTTGGAGGGATCCATCTGGATTCCTCAAATTTATTTATTGTTTGTTTCCACATATATATATATTATGTTATATGATGTGTTAGAAAATCTGTGGTTGATGATTATGTACTTTGAATTTTACAATATCACTGACCCTGAGTATTGATATACGAAGATATAGTGAAACGAAATTTGAGATTTTAAAAGGATTTTTTTTTTCAAAATCGAATTTGAATTTCGAATTGGCTAGTAAATATTAACTTGTTTGAATAATTAAATCAAGTAGTGAATTTATATACGATGTTTATAAATGAAATGGAATAGTTATCATTGGATAATTTAGGAATTTAAATTCAAATGTGAATTTGGAATCATTTTGAAAAGGGAATGACGGATTTTATTCCAGAATTCAAGAATATAAACTGAATTGAGATAATCCAAAGGATTCATAATTAGAATTCGATTATATCGAATTTTATAAAATAATTTATTTCTACGGGAACTGAAATTTAATATAGAAGATTAAGTGGTAAATAAATTTGTAATTGAGTTATAAAAGAATCGACAATTTAAGATAATCGAGAATTTTAAGTTAGATTTAGAAATCCAGTTAAATTTATACTTAACTATATAAGTATGGAAACGTATATGATAAATGAAGTTTAAACTGTTTATATTTAAATTAGTTCGTAATTTGACATTTCGAACTTCAATTGAGTATATAAAACTCAATTTAAGTCAGAGTTCTTTGAAACAAGAATCGTCAAGACCTATTGGATGATAGTTTTCTAATGTAAGAAAAATAATATGGATTTTGTCTTATAGATTTTGAGTTTATCAAAATCAAATTTCTAGAAAAAATATGGATTTTGTCTTATAGATTTTGAGTGAATAAAATTTGGATTTCCATTAGAAAATTCCAGACTTGAGTTATAAAATAAATACAAACTCAAGTAGAGTAAATGGATTGATTTTTGAAACAAAAAACGGATTTTTAATTATTGAATAAAATCAACTAATTAGAAGAATAATTAGTTAATTAAGTTTTGCATTGAATTTGACTTTGGATAAGTGAATGAGATTTGTGAAATCATATTCGGAATTGAATATGAAACTTAAATTAAAATTGGAATTCGATTGGTTTATAACAAATTTATATATATATACACACACACAAACGTGATATGTTCAAATAAAAAGTGAAATAGGTAAAAGAGCTAATTAGAGAACAAATTAGTGAATTAAGTTAAAAACGATTGGACTGAGTTGGAATAAAATTGGGAACGGTTGGATATGTGTTAAACAAGTATGGAATGAAGTAATGGAAAGAATATAAATTGAATGCCCGACAAAAGAGGTACATATTTAAATTGAATATGAGATTTTATGAGCCTATTTAGCCAACCACTTGGCTTTTTGATTTCTTTTTGAATGGAAAGGGACCAGAGAGGCGATCTGTAGTTGTACCAATTGAGCCGTACAACAGAGACACTGGCAAAATTTTCGAAAATTTAAGGAGATAGAAAAATTTAAGAAAATTGGATAACTGGAAATCGACTTATCAATTATATATGAAATTTAATAAGTGAGTAAACATATAATGGAATTTTATAAGATAAAAAAGAATTTATAAAATTAAATCTTGAGAGATTGGAATTGGAAACGTATACATGTTTTAAAGTATGATAATTTAAAAGCAAACATTTTGCATATTGAAATGATTTTGTTGATAAGACGTTAAGAAATGGAGTTAAGGAAATTAGAAACTAACTTGAGATTAGTCGAGTTGAATGACTTCCTGAGTGTCGATCTGATGTTGGTTTCGGCCTTCGGGGTTGATACTTTGGGAGTTGTTCTCTTACTAGTTTATGGTTATGGACTGATGAATGTGGAAGAATAGCGATTTGTGAATATATGGAAATGTTTTATGATGTTAAAAACAGATATTTTCTGGAATATAGAAAATTAATAGTTATGATAGATGCAAATGTTTTTCCAATAATCGTGAGAGGCTAAATGGGTTTGGAGAAATATCTGGGTAAATATATCGAAGGGAAATCGGGAAATGATAAATTTAATCAAATATTAATTAGAAAAGGGCTCGGTGATTGTTTGGTGTTAATCAATAATATTTCCATTTGGGAATAAGATCTTTGGATGTATGTTTGCTTCTTCAGTAGTTAAATAACCGACAATCGAAGTATTGTCCAATTTAAATACCATCGTTGTCAATACGGAGAGACCGATTTAGTTCATTATTTGAAAAACCACTCCATATAGGCATAAGCATTGCGAATCAGATTATGCTGAAGATATTTGAAGACGGAGTAAAGTGCAAGGGCTGTTTCGTTAATCCTAGGTAGAAATTGCCTAAGATGGATTAATGGGATAGCGCCTTCGGTTTGTCAAGTCCCAGAACAACTTGTATAGATGACTATTTGACAAAGTAAGCCTAACAGATCATATACATTGATCTCTTCAAACATATTTACATTGGCAGCGAAGGAATTCGTTTCTCTAAGCTTTATGCCCATGACATTTTTTGGGAAAATCAATAAATGATTTTGGTGGGTTTGACGATGTGACATTTAATGTAAATGACTGTTGTGGTATCAAAAAGATAAGTGTGGCTTCAAGCCTCACAACTGGGAAATGGTATAAAATCGGGTAGGTCGCATGGCTGAGTGGGTAGCTCCTAATTAGGGTATATTGTCACCCGATCTAGAGAAAATCCATTTACTTCTTTATTCTTTCGATGTTGTCCCTTTCGGGAAATGGTTTCTGGTCCTAACATTGGTGATAATACATTTGATACAATCAAGTGAAGTGAGCAGTCGATCATGTTTAGACTGGGTTGCAAGATGTTCTTGTTGAACCCTATGTATTCCTTTCTAGAGATACATTGTCGGAAGGTGGTCCCTTACCTTACCAGTTGGAATCCATTCTCCAATAAGAGCCCGTAGTTTTGATTGTATACTATGTATGTGGAGCGTGAGATGCAAGCGTTCTGCTAGATTGATATTTACTTGATGTAGACACTTTTATAATATCAGAATAGTATTGATTTCAATGAATGTTTTGGGTTATCATAAGGTAAAAACCGTTTATGTGTGGATCGGTCTTATGATTATCCTTTCTTTTAAAAAGGATTTTTAAAAGTTAAACAAAGTGGTTGAAGTTTACTCACACCAGTCTCATGACTGAACCAGAGCTTATTTTGTTTTGTTTTACCCTAAAATCTTAGGTGCCCAAAATTTGTACGGGCAGTCAAGTAGTTCAGTTGTTTACATTCACCCTTGGAGGAGCTTAGAGCAGTAGGGTTCAACATTTGGTATTTACTGTTATTTTCCACCTTGTTTCAAATGTTATACTCTGATGATGGTATGTATATATAGTTAGAAATTTTGTATTCCAAAAGCTATTATATATATATTATATTATATTCTGCTGCGATTGTGAGATTCTGTGTTGTTATTCTATTCTTCTTCTATCTTTTTTTCTTATTTCATAATGATTCGTAATTCCATGCAATTTGGTTTGGACGTGTGGTGTATTTAGTCAACTCAGAGGGTACGGATTTGCGGGCCATTACAGCTAGTATTAGAGCTTAGGTTGAGCGAATACCTAGGATTTGGTGGGGTTTACTCATTAGGGATAGGGTTAGTAGTACCCTAGAATGAGTTGAGTGTATATATATGAGAGTGCATATTTGTTATTTGATATAAAAACTATTTTATATTGTGTTGATTGGTTTGGCGAGTGGTTTATGAATTCTGGTTGGTACAAGAAGTACAATTGTATCGATAGGTGTTTCTAAACACTTGACCAAGTCAACAAAGCAATTCGACATAGTATTGTTTTAAAATGGGTAAATGAAATAATTTTACCCAAAACAATATTTTGGTAGAAAAGCAATAATTTTTTTGAAATTATTATAGTATATGGATGTGTTGATTGGTATAATTATAATCAAAAGAGATTATAGAATTTAAATGGTTATATATAACCAAGTATAATATGTATATGAATATACAAATGAGATAAATAAAAATTGAATTCAAACAAGAATTTGGAATTTAATGCCCGGGAAGTTGGAAAATATTTTTGAAAGTATATTAAATAATATAGCTTTGTTTTGGAAAAAAAATTTTTGGAATAAAAATCATATTAGATCATTTTTTAAGTGATAAATCACTGAACTCACTTCAGTAGCCGGAAAATAATTTTGATGATGACTACAACTTCATTAGTGTTCAATTTTGAGTTTCTAAGCGACGAATTGCTACTTAGAAAAGTTTTGGATGAAAATTTGTTTGAAAGAAAACAAGTTGGTTTGAAAAATTCAAATGTTTTAAATTTGGGATGGAAATAAAAATATGCATAAATTTATGTGATTTCTAACGAGATTTGAAATAAATACCTGGGAATTTGAATGTTGGAATTTAAATTTACTTAAGCAAGTTAAATGGATTGAAGTGAATAAATTGATTAGAATCAATTTGAGTAAATTGGAATGAATATGAGTTGGATGTGTATGTTTCGTAAATACTTCGAATTAAATGGATGAAAACCAAAAGTTTATGGGAACCAAATTTTGTAGAAATACGAAATGTTGGTTTTCAACATAAGTGGAATTTTGTAAAATTAACGGGTTTGTAGCATTTTTCCTACCTTAGTAATTTCGGGGACGAAATTCTTTTAAGGGGGGAAGAATGTAACGATCCAAATTTTTGGTCAGTTAATTTTAAATATTTAATATTGTTTTAAAGGTTGCTTTGATGATATAAATGGATTTTATATGGAATTTATCGATTAATAATCAGTTATGATTTACTTTCGATGTATTTGGATTATTATAATACAGAAACGAAAATAGTTGAATTCGATGTTAAAACCGAATCGAAACGATTCAGATGATAAATATTAGTTCTATTTGAACGTAAACGATAATACTAATAATTTATTATCGAGGAATTGACTGTTTCTGAATTTAAATTATATTATATCAAATTAATATGGTTATTTTATATATACGTTCGAATTAAATTTCAGAATCTATTCTGTTGAGTTCAGAATAGCGTTATAACATTGGAATGTCGGTCGTTACGTTAAAATAGGGGTTTGTGATTTCATGTTATGATCCCCAAGATATTTGATTATAAAATTAGTGGATAATATCAAAATTATATCGAAATCTATTTAAATAAAATAAATATCTCTTTAAATCAAATCACATTAAATATAAATCAAATCATATAAAAAGGAATATATTTTTAAAATAAAAAAGATTTGTTTGTGCATTGGTTAGCATGAATTAAATGGAAGTGTAGGTATTGTTCCTACCCGATCATCTGTAAATCACGCATATCCCCTCCCCGTTTTCTTTCTTCTGTAAAACAGAAATCATATGCTTCAGCAAACAGAAAATCAAAATGTCGCTCCTCGCTTATATTATTTGCAAATTGAAAAGTTTCACAACAAGAAATGGAAAGCTTCAAATTAAAATCGCACGTAGCTCCTCTATTCCTCCTTTCAATTTCGTTCCCCATGCAAATCAAAATTTCGAAACCTAATCGAGCCATTTCCTTCATTCCTTTTCCAGTGTTTCGAAAACCAAATACTCCGATAAAAAATATATATTTAAAAATTGTGATAGGTATCCGATCGATTTTTTGAAGCTTGAAGAGACTAAAGCAATCGCGAATAAGGGAGGCACTCGCGTGCAGGGTAAGGTGTTGTCATGGGTTTGCTGAGGGAATTTCGATCACTGCGAGGTGGGCAATTGGAAGAAGGATGTGACGATTTCAAAGGAGGCCAAGTCGATGTTGATTGCGAGTTGAGTGGAGTTCGTACTGGGTGCTTTAGGTTGCGAAAATGGGAAGTCTGGGGAACATGGGATCTGTAGTTCTAGAGTTGGGGAATGCGTATGCAAAGATGGATGGTTGGTGTGGACGGTGTGGAGTTCAAATGCAGTGTAGTGATGAACAGGGAATTTTTCTCTGTAAATTTGGGGTTTGGCAGTAGGAGACGTGGGAGTTTGGTCCTTATTTATTTGGTGATAGTGTGATGCAGGAGCTGGTAATAATTAAGAGGCAGCGTAGTGACTTGGTTGAGCATTGTAGTGGCGTGTAGTGATGATCGACTTGCAGAAGGCTGGACCGATGGTAATACTATTAGGAGGTGATCGAAGTACCGTGGACTGGGATAGGCAGCAACGATGGATCAGTGTTGGTTGATGTAGCTTAGTGGTCGGTCATGGCAAGCAAGGTATATGTTGTTTAAAATTTAAATATATAAGAAGAATTTATTTATTTATTTTAGTAGTTAATTTGAATTAATAATAGCTTAATAGTTAAATAAAACAAATAATCGTAGGTATAAATTCATTCGAGATGACTTGAGCAGACTCGTAGCCCAGACAATTTGGAATTTAAATGGATATTTGGCAATAAAAATCAATGTAAGTAAACTCACTCTCTAGATTTGTCTATAATTTATTATAAATGAACATTAATTCAATAAAATGTCATATGTTGTTTGTTGGTTGTTTGGATGCATCGAAATATTTGCATCGATATATTATTGTGGCTATTAGACATATATTAGTTATATTTAGACTTTGTGCTTGAATATATATATAAATAAATATATATAGTGATTGGATATTTTCCGCAGTACCATTAGCGGATGACCCTATGCGCCCCACAATATATATAGTGGATGAACTTCTATATCGCGATATCCTGCCTCGAAGCAGGATGGGTATTATTTATGTTGTCTAACATCTGTGGATGCAGGGAAAAACAGGTTGGAGGGATCCATCTGGATTCCTCAAGTTTATTTACTATTTGTTTCCATATAAATATTATGTTATATGATGTGTTAGAAAATATGTAATTGATGATTGTGTATTTTGGATATTATAATATCACTGAGCCTAAATATTAATATATAAAGATATAGTGAAACAGAATTTGAGATTTTTAAAAGGAAAATTTATTTTTTCAAAAAAGAATATGAATTTCGAATGGGCTAGGAAATATTAACTTGTTTGAATAATAAAAACAAGTATGAATTTATAAACGATGTTTATAAATGAAATGGAATAATTATCATTGGATAAATTGGGAATTTAAGTTCAAATGTGAATTTGGACTTGTTACGACAAGGAAACGACGTATTTTATTCTGGAATTCAGAATATAAACTGAACTGGGATAATCCAAAGGATTTATAACTAGAATTTGATTATATAAATTTTATAAAATAATTTATTTCAAGGGGAATTGGAATTTAATATAGAAGATTAAGTTGTAAATAAATTTGTAACTGAGTTATAAAATAATCGACGATTTAAGATAATCGAGAATTTTAAGTTAGATTTAGAAAATAAGTTAAATTTATATTCAAATATATAAGTATGGAGTTGAAATGTGTATGATAAACGAAGTTTAAAACGTGTATATTGAAATTTAATTAAAACGAACTTGTCGTAGCACGGTAGTTCGTAATTTGACATTTCGAACTTCAATTGAGTATGCAGAACTCACTTTAAGTCAAAATTCTTTGAAAAAAGAATCGTCAGGACCAAATGAATTATAATTTTCAAATGAAAGAGAAAAACATGGATTTTGTCTTACAGATTTTGAGTTATATCAAAATCAAATTTATGTCGGATTTATGTGAAACAAGAAACAAGAAACATTCGGAGCTGATGAAGTATAATTTTCTAATGGAAGAGAAAAATTGAGATTTCGTCGTGTAGATTGTGAGTTATATCCAAATCAAATTTTCGAAAAGTCACTATGGAATTCCTTTATAATTTATAATGGATTAATTATATTATAAAAGGATTTTTAATATAAATTGGAGATCGATTTAATCAGGATTTGAAATATCGAGTTATAAATTCAGATAGGAATATTTTGGAGTTGTATGATATTCTATTGTGAATATATACGATAATATTAATTTATTAATATTAAATTTAATTATTTTTAAATACATTAATATTTGAATGAGTTTATCTAGAGCTTTAAAAATAGCCACTTTTGCAACCGACCTCCGTTTTTGACGAATCTAATTTTGTTGGATCTGGAATATTAAATTATTGTTAGATTTCAATTTTCGAGATTTTTGGAGTTAGTATGTGGCTATACGGGATTTTAATGTGAAAAACAGTCAATAATTTTACTTTAAAAATAAATTGTGTGAGCAAACGGATTCGGAATTCGACGAAACAAGTTTTGTTGGGTCCGTAATGTCGAACTGTAGCTCCAGGTCCATTTTTATTGAATTTGGATATTGTATGTGATCATAGGAATTTTTAATGAAAAATACAAACAACGGTTGATTAAAAATGAATATTAAATTGAATATTAAAATATTAAAATTTATCCTATAAATACAATACACATCCTAACCCTAATTTATTTCATCTGATAGTCAACTAATTTCAAGCCGTCGGGTTTTTCTCTCTTCCAAACCTAATATTGAGCTTCCCAAATTTTCTACAAAATCAAATAAAACCCTACAAATGGAAGTACATATATATTCGAGATCTTGGTGTTCCTCTCCTCACGTTGGTATGGTTTCCGAAGTGTGCGATCCTAGTTCTCAAGATTGAAGTTTTTACAGTGTAACTAGGGTTCGAGTCTAGCCGAAATAAAGAAGTGATGGTTCGATTAGAGTATTGATTTGAGTTCGGTGTTGGATTTAACATCAAACTTGTGTTTTTGGTGAAGTGCGGTACTGATTTGGGTTGGCCGACGTTGTACAGTATACTGAGGTACCTGGAGTCGGTGCGAGAAGATGAATTTCGAGTTGGATGAATTTGGTGTGGAAGTGATGAGCTTTTGATGGTGATTATCTCGATAATTTTAGTTCGATTTTTAAGGGATTGTGGAGGGAGCAGTTGAAATCAAAAGTTTGAGTAATGGCGTTGAATTACTGTAGGTCGCAAGAGGACCTGATCGACGATCTCCGATGAGGCAGTCGAGTATTACATATGTGATATGGGAAGTACGAGATTTCAAGAAGGGAAGTTTTGGTATTTTCTTGGTGAATTATCGTGACGTATAGATGGAGCATGGATGGTGAGAACGGCGGCTATGGTGGTTCGAATTTTGCTGGAGCGACATATTTCCTTTTCGGGGAAGAAGGGTATGTGCGGTGGGGGCTTCAACAGGAGTAGATGGGCCATTTAATGTAGGTGAGGCCTAAGTATTTAAATGAAGTTTAAATAAAAATATATACACAACTTGTAATATTTATATCTTGTGCGTACGTGATCAGAAATTGACGAAACAAGATCCGTGGGATCGTATGACAGCGTCTACACAATGGAACTAACCGGGGTTGAATTGGAGCTCGTTACAATTTATAGCGAAATAAATTGTCTGTCTGAATCAACTGACAATTATCGTTATTTAACGATGATCATCCAATGTGAGTAAATCCCACTAACTCTGTACAGTCATATTTTTATAAAGTATAGCATTGATAAATGATGGTTGATTGCTGTGTGTTGATTGTTTGGTTGAATTGCTGATTTATTAGGTGAAATTATAGATAACTATATTTGTATAAATCGTTAATCAAATATTGATTCTGTTTATCAGAATATTTCATATTGAAATGAAATTGATGTTATTTATATTGTTTAACATCTGTGGATGCAGGGAAACAGGTTGGAGGGATCCAACTGGATTCCTCAAAATTTATAATACTATTTGTTTTCATATATTGTGATATGTGATGTGATATAAAACGTATGATTGATTATGACGACACCGGTCTGTTTAATTGGTATTTTAAATACCATAAGAAATACTGGAATGTAAAAAGGGAATTTTCAAAGTATATTTTGAAAAAGAAACATTTATAGGAAATAAATATGATATTATAAATGAAATATTTATTAGAAATAAATAGGATATTATACATGAAATATTTATTTGGAAAATAAATATAATTATAAAAGGAATATTTATTTAGAAAATAAATATAAAAGGAATATTTATTTAGAAAATAAATAGAATTATATAAAAGGAATATTTATTTAGAAAATATATAGAATTATATAAAAGGAATATTTGTTTGGAAAATAAATAAAATTATATAAAGGGAATATTTGGAAAACAAATAGAATAAAAAGGAAAATTGGCAGGATATAAAAGAATTATAGGAAATTGATTTAAAGTAAATATTTAATAGAAATCTGTTTTAATAGATAAATTGAGGAGAATAATTTATAAACGATGTTTATAAATTAAGGAAATATTTATCATTTGATAAACTGAATATATAAATCTGAATTTATATGGAGAAGTAAAATTGGTTAACACCGATAATTAAAATGGAATGTGAATGTAGTAGTTAAAAAAAAATCGCAATGAGATTATAAATGTTGGAAATGAAATAAGATTTGTATGAATAATTCTGCAAATAAAATATAAATAGAATTTGGGTTTGAGATATTGTTTTTAAATACGAAATCAAATTGTTTTGATTATATAAAGAAATATTTTTCACATTCTATGTGAAAAATTAGATTAAAGTAAATATTTTGCAAATAAAATATTATAGAGGAATTTGGAGTTTGAATTAGGAATTTAAATGGAATTACTGAAATTAGAAACTGATTGGAAATTAGTTGAGTTGGATGGCTTATTGGGTATCGATCTGATGTTGGTTTCGGCCTTCGGGGTTTATACTTGGGAAGTTGTTCTCTTACTAGTTTACAGTTAGAGCCTGATAGAGTTGGGAAGATATTGATGCGTGAATCAGAAATGGAAACGTTTTCCAAAGTTAATAACGTATATTTTCTAACTTTAGAAAATAAGGAATTTATGAATATATGGAAACGATTAATAGGAAATTGGAAAATGAAATGATGATTGATCGGTAAGATTTCCATTTGAAGATACGACCGTTGTTTGTACACATGTTTTCCTTTGATAGTTAAATCACCGACTATCAAAGATTTTGACCATTTCCGTTGTCAATAACGAGAGACCGGGTTCAGATATATTATTTGAAAACCACTTCGTATGGCATTAGCATTGCGAATCAAATATGATGAAGATAATTGAAGACGGAGTTATGCAAGGGCTATTCAGTAAATCCTAGGTAGAAATTGCTTAAGATGGATTTACAGAATAGTGCCTTCGGGTTGTCCAGTCCCCGGACAACTTAAATGGACGAATGTATAACAGAGTATATCTGGTAGATTACGCAAGTTGATCGTTTCAAATGTATTTACGTTGGTGGCGGCGGAATTCGTTTCTCTTAGCTTATACCCGTGGTATTATTAGGGAAATCAATTTGTGATTTGATAGGTATGACGATGTGGCATTCAAAGTAAATGAAGGAGTGATCTATTAAAAGATACGTTATGACCTCAAGCCTCATCAATTGGGAAATGATAGAAATCGGGCAGACAACATGGCTAAGTGGGTCGCACCCAAGTAGGGTATATTGTCACCATCTAGAGAATATTCATATTTGCTACTTCTTTCAATTCTGTATCTTCCGGGAACGGTTATGTTGGTATACCAACCGTAAGGTGACAATATATTCGGAACATTCAAGCGAAATGAATGGCCGGTCACGTGTGGCTGAGTTATAAGATGTTCTTGTTGAACTCCAGTGTATCGCTTCTAGAGTACACTGATCGGAAGGTGGTTCCATACCTTATCATAGTTGGAATCCATTACCCAATAAGAGCCCATGGTTTATTGATTGTATATTATACATGTAAAGCGTGAGATGAAAGTGTTCTACTAGATTGCTATCTACTTGATTTAGATATTATTATAATATCAGAAAAATATTGATCTTAAGAAATATTTTGGGTTATCGTAAGGTAAAAACCATTTGTATTTATGTATGGATCGGTCTTATGATTATCATTGCTTTTGAAAAGGATTTGGAAAAGTTAAACCAAGTGTTTGGAGTTTACTCACGCCAGTCACATGACTGACCCAGAATTTATTTTGTTTTGTTTTACCTAAACTCTTGGGTTCCCAATTTCGTATGGGCAGTCCAGTAGTCGGGATTTTACAGATACTTGGAGAGCTGGGGCAGGAGGCTTCAGGATTATATAGCTATTGTTATTTTCGCTGTGTTGTAAGTGTTGTACTCTGATTATAGTATTGTATACTGATACTGTTTTATTCCAAAGTTATGTTATATAATATTCATTCCGCTATGAGATTCGTGTTACTCTGATGTAGTTGTAGTTGTGTTCTTCTTCTATTCTAATTCTCTATCTTATCTATTCTCACCCTCTAATTTCTTTTTGTTAACGTTCTGGAAATTTTGATTCTTGAATAGTCGACATGGTGTTATATGTCGAAAACCGAAGATCACAAATCCCCCGGGTCGTTACAGTGGTATCAGAGTTGAAGGTTAATTAATTACCTTGGCTCTGTGGAATGAATCAATAGAGATGGGGTTAGTAATGCCTTAGATTGAGTTTGAGTGTATATATATGAGCACGTATTTGTTATTTGATATAAAAATGGTTTTATATTGTGGAGATTTATTGGTTGAGTTGTTTATGGGTTCTGGTCGATCAGTTTGATCCACTGTATTGGTAGGAGTTTATAAACACTCGAATACGATGAACCGACACTGTATGTTTTGAAAAGAGGGTAAATGAAATAATTTTATCAAAATTATATTTTGATATAAAAGAACGATTATTATTTGTTGTATTTTAGTATAGGGGATGTGTTGGTTGTAATTATAATCAAAAGAGATTATAAAAGTAATGTGGTTATGTAAATAGCCAGTCAGGGTTCATATGAATGTAATATATGAAATCGGATGAATTAAATTTGAAATTAAAATCAGAATTGGAATTAAAATTCCTAAAATTTGGAAAAGTGTTTGTAAATGGACCTGGATTAAGTATATGGAAATTTATAAATCCTGGGAGATTTTAGAAATGTTTTACAACCATTGTGAAGGATATCTTGAAATAATCTCAAAATGTAAATGTTTAAATATGAGTTTTGAAAAGTGATACAGTATTGAACTCACTTCGGTCGCTGGAAAATAATTCTGATGATGACTGCGCAACATCATTGCTGTTCATTTTCGGGTTTCTAAGTGACGGATTACTACCAAAGAAATTGTTTTTGAATTGTTTTGAGAAAAACAAGTTGTTTTGATTCCGAAAGGGAATATTTGATTTTTGAAAAGGGTAAGTTGTTTATAACTCCCAGGAAGAGGTTGTTTGAATTAAATACAAATTTAACCAGAAATTTGTGAAAGAAAATTGGAATTGAATGGAAGCCAATTATGTGGAAATGGAATTGAAATAGAATGATATCGATTAAAACTGGATTGTTGGAATAAGAATCTGAAATGGTATTGGATTGGTGAGTTAAGAGTTCGGAATCGAGAATGGAATTTGAGTTGAGACTGAAATTTGACTTGGGTATAAGCGAATATCTATATGGAGGATAAATTGATCGGAGTTTGATTGGGATGACGTTGGTATATGCTGAATTGGTAACAGATGGAAATGATATAATGATATGCCTGACAAAAAGTTACAAGTTTATTTTTATATGAGTTTGGTGATTTATGAGCCTGTTTGGCAAGCTGCTTGGCTGTTTGATTTTCTTTTGGATTGGAGAATGTGTAAAGAGGCAAGTTGTAGTTGTACTGATTAAGCCGTACAAAGGAGGTGCTGGAGAAATTTTCCGAAAATTTAAGGTGTTAGAAAATTTTCAGGATTTTTGAAAATTTTCGTTAGTAGGAGTAAAGTAATATTTTAATTGGAATTAATTGGTACAGTGAAACTGAAGTTGATAAGTAAAACAAATAATTTTTAACCCAGTTAATAGGGCTTGTTTTCTACCTTAGCAATTTCGAGGACGAAATTATTTTAAAGGGGTAAGAATGCAACGACCCGTATTTTTATGGTATAATAGTTAATTTATTTAATTATTTAAATATGATTTAGATATTTAAATGGTCGTTTAATTAAATAATATTGAACATTTAATTAATATAAATAATAGAATAATATATTTAAATCCCGAAATAGTCGGAAATAACAGAATTCACAATATTGTGTGAATTGGACAATTTAAAATATATACTTCAGTTTAGAACTGAATTATAATAATGAATTTAGTTATAATAATGAATTTGAATGTATTAATTATATTATAATTATAATCGAGCATGAAATGGCGCGACAGTTCATATTTTGGCGATTCGAACTTTAAACGAATATATAGAATCTTTTTTAAGTCGGATTTCTGTGAAACAAGAAACGTTCGGAGCTAGTGAAGTATATTTTTCTAATAGAAGAGAAAAATCTAGATTTCGTCGTGTAGGTTATGAGTTATGTCCAAATCAAATTTTCGAAAAGTCGCTATGGAATTCCTTTATAATTTACAACGATTTAATTATATTATAAAAGGATTTTTAATGTAAATTGGATATCGATTTAATCAGGATTTGAAATATCGAGTTATAAATTCAGATAGGAATATTTTGGTGCTGTATGATATTTATTGTGAATATATACGATAATATTAATTTATTAATATAAAATTTAATTATTTTTGAATGTATTAATATTTAAATGAGTTTATTTAGAGCTTTAAAAGTAGACAATTTTGCAAATGATCTCCGTTTTCGACGAAACTAATTTTGTTGGATCCAGAATATTAAATTATTGTTAGATTTCAATTTTCGTGATTTGTGGAGTCAGTATGTGGCCGTACGGGATTTTATGTGAAAAACAGTCAATAATTTGACTTTAAAAATACACTATGTGAGCAAACGGACTCGGAATTCGACGAAATAAGTTTCGTTGTGTCCGTAATGTCGAACTGTAGTTGCATGTCCATTTCTATCAAATTTGAATATTGTATGTGATCATAGGAATTTTTAATGATAAATATAAATAGCGGTTGATTAAAGATGAATATTAAATCGAATATTAAAATATTAAAATTTATCCTATAAATACACTACACATCCTAACCCAAATTTATATCATCTGATAGTCAACCAATTTCAAGCCGTCGGGTTTTTCTCTCTTCCAAACCTAATAAGTGAGCTTCAAAAATTTGCTACAAAATCAAATAAAATCCTACAAATGGAAGTACATATATATTTGGGATCTTAGAGTTCCTCTCCTCTGGTTGGTATGGTTTCCGAAGCATGCAATCCTAGTCCTCAAGATTGAAGATTTTATAGTGTAACTAGGGTTTGAGTCTAGCCGAAATAAAGAATTGATGGTTCGATTGGAGTATTGATTTGAGTTCGGTGTTGGATTTAATATCAACCTTGTGTTTTTGTTGAAGTGTGGTACTGATTTGGGTTGGCCGACGTTGTATAGTATACTGAGGTACCTGGAGTCAGTGCGAGAAGATGAACTTCGAGTTGGATGAATTTGGTATGGAAGTGATGAGCTTTTGATGAGGATTATCTCGATAATTTTAATTTGATTTTTAAGGGATTGTGGAGGGACGGGTTGAGATCGAAAGTTTGAGTTATGGCATTGAATTACTATAGTTCACAAGAGGACCTGATCGACGATCTCCAATGAGGCAGTCGAGTATTACATATGTGATATGGGAAGGACAAGATTTCAAGAAGGGAAGTTTTGGTATTTTCTTGGTGAATTATCGTGAAGTATAGATGGAGCGTGGATGGTGAGAACGACAGCTATGGTGATTCGAATCTTGCTGGAGCGACAGATTTCCTTTTCGGGGAAGAAGGGTATGTGCGGTATGGGCTTCAATAAGAGTAGATGGGCCATTTAATGTTGGTAAGGCCCAAGTATTTAAATGAAGTTTAATTTTAAATAAAAATATATACACAACTTGTAATATTTATATCTTGTGCATACGTGATCAGAAATTGACGAAACAAGATCCGTTGAGATCGTATGGACGACGTCAACACAATGGAACTGACTGGGCGTGAATTGGAGCTCGTTACAATTTATAGCGAAATAAATTGTCTATTTGAATCAGCTGACAGCTATCGTTATTTAACGATGATCGTCCAATGTGAGTAAATCTCACTAACTCTGTACAGTCATATTTTTATAACGTATTTTTAGCCTTGATAAATGATGGTTGAATGCTGTGTGTTGATTGTTTGGTTGAATTGCTAATTTATTGGTTGAAATTATAGATAGCGATATATATAAATCGTTAATCAAATATTGATTCTGTTTATCAGAATATTTCATATTAAAATGAAATTGATGTTATTTATATTGTTTAACATCTGTGGATGCAGGGAAACATGTTGGAGGGATCCAACTGGATTCATCAATATTTATAGTACTGTTTGTTTTCATATATTGTGATATATGATGTGATATAAAACCCGTGATTGATTATGATGACACTGGTCTATTTAATTGGTATTTTAAATACCATAAGAAATACTAGAATGTAAAAAGGGAATTTTCAAAGTGTATTTTGAAAATGAAACATTTATAGGAAATAAATATGATATTGTAAATGAAATATTTATAGGAAATAAATAGGATACTATACATGAAATATTTATTTGGAAAATAAATATAATTATAAAAGGAATTTTATTTAGAAAATAAATATAATTATAAAAGGAATATTTATTTAGAAAATAAATAGAATTATATAAAAGGAATATTTTTTAGAAAATAAATAGAATTATATAAAAGGAATATTTGTTTGGAATATAAATAGAATTATATAAAGGGAACATTTGGAAAACATATAGAATATAAAGGAAAATTAGCAGGATATAAAAGAATTATAGGAAATTGATTTAAAGTAAATATTTAATAGAAATCTGTTTTAACAGATAAATTGAGGAGAAAATTAAGGAAATATTTATCATTTGATAAATTGAATATATAAATCTGAATTTATATAGAGAAGTAAAATCGGTTTTTAACACCGATAATTGAATGGAATGTGAACGTATTAGTTATAAAGGAAATTTGCAATGAGATTATAAATGTTGGAAATGAAAAAAGATTTGTATGAATAATTCTGCAAATAAAAATATAAATAGAACTTGGGTTTGAGATATTGTTTTTAAATACGAAATCAAACTGTTTTGATTATATTAAGAAATATTTTTCACATTCTATGTGAAAAATTAGATTAAAGTAAATATTTTGCAAATAAAATATTATAAAGGAATTTGGTGTTTGAATTAGGAATTTAAATGGAATTGCTGAAATTAGAAACTAACTGGAAATTAGTTGAGTTGAATGGCTTTTTGGGTATCGATCTGATGTTGGTTTCGGCCTTCGAGGTTTATACTTGGGAAGTTGTTCTCTTACTAGTTTACAATTAGAGCCTGATAGAGGTGGGAAGATATTGATGCGTGAATCGGAAATGGAAACGTTTTCCTAAGTTAATAAAGTATATTTTCTAATTTTAGAAAATAAGGAATTTATGAATGTATAGAAACAATAAATGGGAAATTGGGAAATGAAATGATGATTGATCAGTAAGATTTCCATTTGGAAATACGACCGTTGTTTGTACACATGTTTTCCTTTGATAGTTAAATCACCGACTCTCAAAGATTTTGACCATTTCCATTGTCAATACGGAGAGACCAGGATTAGATATATTATCTGAAATCCACTCTGTATGGCATTAGCGTTGCGAATCAAATCTGATGAAGATAGTTGAAGACGGAGTTATGCAACGGCTGTTCAGTAAATCCTAGGTAGAAATTGCCTAAGATGGATTTACAGAATAGTGCCTTCGGGTTGTCCAGTCCTAAGACAACTTGAATGGACGAATGTCTAACAGAGTATATCGGGTAGATCACGTAAGTTGATCGTTACAAACGTATTTACGTTGGTGGTGGAGGAATTCGTTTCTCTTAGCTTATACCCGTGGTATTTTTGGGGAAATCAATTTGTGATTTGATGGGTATGACGATGTGGCATTCAAAGTAAATGAAGGAGTGATCTGTTAAAAGATACGTTATGACCTCAAGCCTCATCAACCGGGAAATGACAGAAATCGGGCTGGCAGCATGGCTAAGTGGGTCGCACCCAAGTAGGGTATATTGTCACCATCTAGAGAATATTCATATTTGTTACTTCTTTCAATTCTGTATCTCCCGGGAACAGTTATGTTGGTATACCAACTGTAAGGTGACAATATATTCAAAACATTCAAGCAAAATGAATGGCCGGTCATGTGTGGCCGAGTTACAAGATGTTCTTGTTGAACTCCAGTGTATCGCTTCTAGAGTACACTGATTGGAAGGTGGTTCCATACCTTGTCATAGTTGTACTCCATTACCCAATAAAAGCCCGCGGTTTTTTGATTGTATATTATATATGTAGAGCGTGAGATGAAAGCGTTCTACTAGATTGCTATCTACTTGATTTAGACATTGTTATAATATCAAAAAAAATTGATCTTAAGAAATATTTTGGATTGTCATATGGCAAAAACCATCTGTATTTATGTGTGGATTGGTCTTGCGATTATCATTTCTTTTGAAAAGGATATGGAAAATGCTGACCTTCCTTTTGGCAAGGCCGTCAATGCATGGACCCGTCACAGGATCGCTCAGGACTCGAGCACGGACAATCTTGGCTTGAGGCTCCTTGACTCGAGGGCTCTTGGATAGAAGCAATTCAGCCCAAAAGACCTAGGCTAGATGGTCTTTAGATCAGTTTACACTATAGCGATGACTTGGTCATGAGATCTATTTCATAGCCTACTTAATTGGTCCAACTATCTATTCTAAAGCATATAAACTTGGATCAAGCTATACTTATGCTGCCACATATTGGAGTGGACCTCTCCACGTAATCAAGACTCAGATCCATCATCTGCTACCCACATGGATCAACTGGCACATGGCAACTCGAATTGTTGAAACCTACCGCCTATAAATACACCATGCTGCATAACAAAGAGGAGGACTTTTGGCTGAGATCTGAACCTGGCTTCAGGGCAATGGCAGCCATCCACATCAATTCCTCAAAATACTTGCTATGTTCATCAGAAATGACTATGTAATGGAGATTTCGACAATCTCATTTATTGTATCTCCAACTTTATGACATTATTATAAGATTATAAAGTGGACGTAGGCTCGTTAATGCCGAACCACTATAAAAACGTTGTTGTCTTGCTTTTTATCGCTTTTTCAGATATTTCTTCATAAATCACGCTCAAATTTGACTTTCGGCCGTTGATGCCCACTTTTTGGTGTCAACAATTTGGTGCTTTCACTGAAAATGAATTCTCAACGTCTTAAGGGTTTTGCTCAACTTTTGGATCACCAAGTCCAAGATGAAATCCTAGTTTCATTCATCTTTAGCAGCCCTTGTTTCCAATACTTCTGCACATGCTTTGGAAAGCAGAAGTAGCAACATCCGCATCGCCAGCAAACACCAATTCTGTCACAGTTCTGGGTTCAACCCTGGTTGAGTCGATCCTTCCTGAGTCGACATCGACCTGACCAAACGACCAGCCAGTGGAAATTGCACTTCGGAAAGGCTCCTAGTATGCAGCTTGGCCCAAAGCAGGTATTGGGTCGGGGTGAGATTGGTTCGAACAACCATCGTCATGATGATGTTCAAGCCCAGGTCGACCAACTATAGATCGACTGACTCTTATGAAACTCTCCAGGTCGACCAACTCTTCCAGATATACCAACCTGAATTACTAGCCATTTCTAAACCCCTGCACATCGACCCTAGACAGGGTCTTTTAGAAAAAAATGCATTTTTCTGATCGTAAAAAAAAGGCTCGATCTTCCGAAATCGAATGAATCGGGCGGTGCCCACCTATTCAACCTAATTGGTTAGGTCAATCGCTGCCAAGACTGTGGGGCCCCGGACTCCCATCGGCGTTGTGCTCGGACCCGCCTTCAGCTCGGCACTCGGCTCGCCTTCGGCTCGGCATATATTTTGGCCAACGATAATCATAAAGACTTATCATTCAAGATTTGACGGATGGTCCGAGAATATTAACAGTAATATGGCAACGACTGGGAATCTTCCAAGAGCCATCACCCCCATTTACCAATCCTGGTCGAGTTCTTCAGTCTTGCTGGAAGATCGGTGAGTTAAAAGTTTGAAATACTCAAGCTATGAGGCTGATTAATCATTTATACATGAGCTCTCATTCCCCGAAGTGGGATCAAAGACATAGCGGCGGATAGACGAGACATGTCTACATTCCTAGCCTCCGTATCCCACTTCCTGCATGGAAAAGGCAAAGCTTCTATAAGCATGGATTCATTGTTCTCCTGCCGATCACCATATTAGCACCGACAGGATAAGATGTCACCGTTAGCGGTTCTGATCTGACTACCTAACCCTTACCCTTGCCCTTGGCGTAGGGGGAATAAGGTGATTCTAAGGAAACAAAACCTCATCATTCATCCACAAGGACCGCCTGACCGCCTTTATTATCCAAAAACCCGGATCAAGATTTGATCGTTCTAGGCATTGTTGCCTCCATGAGGATTTGAAAAGAATTCCTTCATCAACTAAAACTTCAGTGGTCATCGCTGTGCAAGATTGGATAAAGCGGGATTGGTTGGCAAAGGATATGCGATACCATTCTCATTCTGAATAATACTCATTCCATTAATAGGTTTATTTTTTACCTATATCTCTTATCTTTGCATGCTCTATGAGTTATTGATGCGACTAACTCATATGAATTTATGTGTGGATGATGTAGATACCCAAAGTCTGGTACCGATCAGACCTCCAACACTTGCATGCAGAACTGCAGAGCATTGCCATAATGAGCCCGACTGAACCTCTTGTTCACAAAACGATGCCCTCTGTCCGGGAGAAGATATACAACTCAAGATGGATCTGATATGACCATCCACTCCTTGGCTCACGCGTGGCAGACCGACAATTATGCATCGATCTTTGTGTTTCAAAGTCAGAATCCGACTACAGATGGACGCAATTCGACTGTCCATATGGTTGGATCATGTGCTCGACGCCATCAGATTACATCAATCCAAATAGAAGGTTTGGTACCAATCGCTCCTTTCATAGTTTGATCGGAGGAACGTAAAGCCTTGATGAACGTGATTCGATATTCACCCACTTACCCTTGGCCTGACGCCAACAATCTGACATAAATGAATTTCGACCATTCATTCACTGACTTTATTCCCTTGAAGTAAGGGGAAAATGAGTTTTGCGTGAATAATCTATTAAGCCTTCTCAGCCTCTGTCCTTTGATTCACCAATTAAGACAGAGAGATGTATTCAGGTGTGACATAACCACCCAGTAGATCGATGACTCCATCTCTTGATCTGACAAGAAGAGCCTAACAATGACAGGGCACGATCCCATGAATAACATAGTAACTTTTTTCGTCGACGTGGGGGCAAAAGAGAAATGTTAAGACAAGGATGAGTACGACTCAACCGCTCTCCAATGACGTCTTTAACTCTTTCCCATGCTTCCGACGGGAGGAGTATAAACTCAATAAGGACGTGAACCGACCATCCCCTAATGGCGACCTTTGCCCTTGACGTGGGAGCAAAGGGACGATGCCAAGGCAAATATGATCTGACTGTTTGCCCGACTAACTCTAACCTCAGAGCTTGGATATGAGTATAAACTTAGGACGAGTGTGACAGGCGCGCCAAGATTTAAGACCACTCGATCCACAACTCTAACCCAAATTGACTTTGGGAGAGTATAAAGGATGAGCCATGACGTCCATAACTCTAACTCTCATGACTTGAGAGAGAGTATAAATCTGTTGGGTTAGTGTGAATTGTGCACCACGAATTAAGACCACTAAACACATAACTCTAACTCTCGCGACTTGGGAGAGAGTATGAAGGACAATGCTGCGATGTGCATGCAATCTCCCTCGCCCTCTGATCGAATACAGGATTATAAAGGACTTACGGACCAGACATTTGAACAACTTAACCCGGTTCCCACCAACGCTGGGGGCACGGGCATAGGCTTCTGAATTAACTTCAAACACGCTTCGGACGCGACCCGTGTTTCAAAGTTAAATGGAGGCTACAGGCACTATACCTCCAAAATATGACCTCTGACACTTTGACATTTAATAGTTTTACGCTAGATAGCTTAGCACTTAACACATTTTCATTTTAAGCTAGACTTGCTTGTGACATAAAGGTTGACTTAGTAACTTGCAAATTAAATGAATTATTCTATTCAAATTGCAGGATTATGTACAGATACAAAGCAAAGACACGAGGAACACACTCACATATAATAATAAACGGGTCGTGTTCGAAGGACTGACGGACTTCTAATGCTAAACTTCCCATACGACTCAATGCAACAACTAAAAGGAGACCTTGAGAGTGGGATGTACAATAACACATCACACAACTTATGGCAACAACTGAAAGAGGGCATTGAGAGCGATATCTAGAATCGACATACATGCCCATATGTGACTGATTATAGCCTAAGAGCAACGACGAGTTTCACATGGCCGCATGTGGACCATGAAAGGGGTGCAGAGTGACCATCCATTGACTGATCCCAACCTACTTCCCAATTGGAAGGGGAAGAATGAGAGCATTCCAAGTGACTACAGTCTAACCTCTCGCAGACCAACTCCGATCCTCAGAGCTTGGATGGGAGAGCAGAAACCAGTACGGGTTAAGTACCAACAAATCATTTTGCATCCAACTCTAACTCATGACATGATGGAGAAGTATGAATCCTGAGAAGACATGGATTTAAAGTTCACTACTCAGTCAATCCCCCAATGACTAGGGATAAAGAGTGTGAGTCATGAAAAGCGTGAATCTACTACTCGACTGCTCTATGCACTTTTCCAACTCCTTAAAGTTTTGCAGGATCCAAAATTGTAGCAAAAAATGATGCTCCTCGAGATTAGCGCGCATATATCTGAGCAACAGATTTGATTAATGGCTATTGCATGCGCAGAATAGAAATGCCCAACACTCCACAACTTAGAAGGAGAGCAGGAGAATGACTAGGACAATGACCATCTCAAATGATATAAATATGAGGTTCTGAAGAGAACCAATTTGAGTGATCGATTCTACAATTTAATTTGTTAAACTCAATGGAACCAAGCATGAAGAACAAACTCAACAAATGTGTGATGATTATTTTGGACTATGACGAAACATGTACAAAGGGAGGTTGACTAACTCCCTAATGACGTTCATTCGCTCGTATTTTTGACGAGCTTACTAAACTCTGTGACTAATCATAACAAAGTAACTAAGTTCACTAACACTCTATGAGGTGATCCTCACTTTCCGACTAAAGTGAAGGAACAATGCCTAGACAAATGTGACAAAACTGCTTGCGTGTTCAACTCTAACTCTCTCTAACTAGAGAGAGAGTATAAAACAACTTGGGTTGGCTAAGATCGCCAAACCCGCAAGTCTAACCTGAAACAATGACGAAAAGTACAAAGGCTTAAGGAATGGACGTCCGACTGACTTAGCTCGACTTCCACTGACGCTGGGGGCATGAGCACTGGCTTCATTTGTCACCCATTGATGATATGGGCATGAGCGTCAGCTTATGGACGACTTTGTACACGTCCTTGACTTGACACATGATTCAAAGGATATATACTATACCTTTGGACCATGACACGACTTGTCTTATTCATCCAAGCGAGACAACTTATGAGCTAAACATGGCTTGGAAGACTCAAATCACAAGTACATTAAGTGGAGAGCGAGACTAACTTTTCTAATGCCTTATGATTTTGACAATCATACTAGACATCGGCTCACAAGATTTCAACATCTCGTACTGACTCGTACGTGATCATAGGACCATGAAAATGATCCGGAGCGATCATGGATTTCTTTAAATATGGTTTGAAGTGACCATGGATTTCTAGCCTTCTATTAATACGATCCAGAATAACCATGATTTTCTAGCTTTATATTGGTAAGATACGACGCGATCATGAATTCCTAGACTACTATTCCAACGACTCGGGAAGTAAAAAGCCATATGTGATGTCAAGTTTATATGCCATTTCTGATTTTTTACATTATCTCATGACTTTGATAACCAAACCATGCACTGACTTGTGTGTGACTAATTGTCTTACTTGACCTTACACTTGACCATGCTCTCGACTTGCATAAGAAGATGACACCATTTGGCGAAGACTCTTTATGAATGACTATGTGCAGAAGCTAGCGGCCCAGCTTGACTTAGGATGATATCATTCGACTTCTTGACTCGATGAGGTGTAAGTGATTGCCTGTTCATCTCAACTACTCTAGCCTTGAACTTAGCTTGACAGGTACCATAGATGGCGGTGTGATACATGAATAATGTTTGCACAGAGAAAAGAAAAAAGAATTCAAGCTTCAGGACTACTCACAAAGACATGACAATTCAACGTTGCTTTCCCTAAGATGAATGACATTCCAAATAGATGCAGTCGACTTATTCAAAGTACATCCTGTCTGCCACAAGATGTACTTTGGGGGGCAAAGTGTTGACCCGCCTTTTGGCAAGGCCGTCAACCCATGGACCCGTCACAGGATCGCTCAGGACTTGAGCATGGACTTGGACAAGCCCGAACATTCTTGGCTTGAGGCTCCTTGGCTCGAGAGCTCATGGATAGAAGTACTTCAGCCCAAAAGACCTGGGATAGATGGTCTTTAGATCAGCTTACACTACAGCGATGACTTGGTCATGAGATCTATTTCATAGCCTACTTACTTGGTCCAACTATCTATTCTAAAGCATATAAACTTGGATCAAGCTATACTTATGCTGCCACATATTGGAGTGGACCTCTCCACGTAATCAAGACTCAGCTCCATCATCTGCTATTCACATGGATCAACCGACACATGGCAACTCGAATTGTTGAAACCTATCGCCCGTAAATACACCATGATACATAACAAAGAGGAGGACTTTTGGCTGAGATCCGAACCTGACTTCAGGGCCATGGCAGCCATCCACATCCATTCCTCAAAATACTTGCTATATTCATCAAAAACGACTATATAATGGAGATTTCGACAATCTCATTTATTATATCTCCAACTTTATGACATTATTGTAAGATTATAAAGTGGACGTAGGCTCGTTAACGCTGAACTACTATAAAAACGTTGTTGTCTTGCTTTTTATTGCTTTTTTAGATATTTCTTCATAAATCACGCTCAAATTCGACTTTTGACCGTTGATGCTATTGTATATAACGTAGTTGTATACACAATTATATGATTTTTGTTTGATGTTAACAACCAAATAAATATTATTTTAAATGTGTTTGTTACTGTACTGTTCTATATATGCATCACAGATAGTAATATAATATTTATATTTAAATAGAATACGACTGTACAGACATTCATATATTCATACAATATTTTATTTAAATTGAATATTATACTTCAAATATTGAAATAGTACAACTATTTTTAACTCCACTATTTAAACATTTCACAGGAATTTGTACTTGTAATTAAACTGAATAAAATAGACAAGTTTGTTTGACAACAATAAAATAATATTTTATTTCAAACAAATTTGTTTATTACAAATACCAGTACAATTCTCTCATTATACATTCACACACTGGTCCTCACTATGACACTGTCACTCAGTTATAAAATTTTATATATACATTCAGTTGCACTCATATACAGATGCTTTTGTATATTTTTAACTGTCTTCTGTCTTCAGTCTCCTGTCTTCACAGCATCTTTACTGTCAGTCCAGTCATCATCTTCATACCTGTTATATACAGAAACACACACACAGAGAGTATATGGAACAGAAATAATGTTCAAAATTCATGTGAATATAAATTTTATTTTTAAAATTTATATTTGCCTCAGATTTTTGGTATGTTTCCCATCATTTTTTTCATGACTTGATCTGATCTGTGTCTAGTTAGTTTGTATATTTATAGTACGAGGATAGAAAATCTTGTCTGATAGCTGCATATACACACGTGTATAAATATACACGTGTGAACTGCCTCGCCAATAAGCGAGCAACTGAGGAGTAGCTACATGGACCGTCCCGACTCAATGCAACACATGTAAATATGGTGCAAATACAAGGATTCAAGTTTCAGCATGGTCGAGAATGGTACATGCAAGTACAAGTGGACAACAGAAACATGAATAGAGAAAGCAACATACATATATAATGGTGAGACAAGCAGAAGGCTAGCTCAAAGTTAACACTGTCATGAGCAAGTCAAGATAGATCAATACAGACAGCAAGTTAAGGCTCCAACTACAAATACACAAGTATATATGATAACATAAATGAAGCAGTTTGCATAGCTTTTGAGTCGAGTCAACATGGTCAAACTGAATGAACACTGCATGATGGTGCAACAACAAAAGTATACATACATATGCAAGCATGATGGAACATGATCAAGATGTGAACAGCAAAATGATTCAGGCAAGACATGGTGTAGATCAATTTAGTAGTGCTAGCATGAAGCAAAGGAACTCAAGCGTAAGGGTGTACACAGCATTTCCGTGTCAAGTGCAGTCCAAGTGATCAAGGAGCAAAGCAGCATACACATGCAACATCACAAGTCTACCAGTATTGAAGTTCAATGCAACATGAAAGCACAGAGCAATTCAGTGATGGATATATATGTCAATGTGGAGTAGTTTAAGTGGCCAGGGGCACGTGTGCAAGTGGTGTTAACTACACAGCAATACAATGGAGCATGCACAAACAAATGGTGGTGTGCAAATCAGCTCAACAACGCAAACTCAAATGAAACAGCAAATGCATTGTAATCAATATAGCATGTAATGCTTCAGGTTCACACAGCATGAACAATTTCTTTCTCAAGTTTCTTTTTATATGAAGTGAATACTAGAAGCTACAAGTCATCTTCAGCATGAATCCAGAATTTCATATATGCATGGGGAAGATAAAATAAATCTGCATGGATCATGTTCACATCCAGTTTCAGACAGAATACCAGCAAGACAGTGTACAACATTTCAAGGCAAATTTTTTTTAACATGCATGTGTTCAACAACAAGTTCAAGACAAAAGTAGAAATACAAGCAACAAATCAGGGATTAAAGACAACAGACAAATCATGTATGGTATGCTCAATCAAGGCTTTCATATTTTTATATAGCAGTGAACAACATAGTTGGCAAAATCAGCGATAATCTTACTGTCATGGGTTTAATTCAGAGTTGGACTAATTTGAATATTTCCCGACAAAGTCTTTGTTGCCAAAAGAAAGACAAATTTGTAAATTATGTTTCCAGAAATGACAGGTTGAATTCAAGGCAGTTTCAAATTGATTTTTGTATGCATTTTAAAATTAAGCATTCACAAATCACATATGGAAAAATGTGTTTTGGCAAGAATATTTTTTTGAATGTATCGAGCAAAAGAGGAAAGCAGTTTTCCTTTGGAAATTCACAGCAAGAATTATATGGGACAAATCAGTGAGTAATCCTCAAAATCATGGCATTCTTTTATTCAAGGAATTAATTCCATTCAAAGCCGATGCAGCAACAAAAGAGGAAACACGAGACAAATTAGTCAAGCCATTATCGAGTGAAATCAGAGGCTAGGGTTTTCTGTACCCTATATTATTCACACCAATTCTTCATCGGAAACATAGAAGAATCGAATCCACAAAAATTCAAAAGAATTTCAAAGAAATAATACAAATAACTCACAATTTTTCATGAGTGATTCGATCGCAAATTCCAAATCGAGTTGACCGAAAGCAAGACAACACTCAAGCCATCAGAGAATAAATCCCATCAATTCCAAAAATCACGATTTGGAAGAAGAAGCTGAAACGCTAGCAATATTCCCAATAGTCCGGCCGCCAATATTTTTCATAGAGGAAAAGGATTGGGTCAAAGAATGAAAGGGTGGAACCCTTCTAAAGTGGGCCGGCGCATTTTCTAAGAGGACGACCCCTTAGTTTATATCCTAGGGTTTTTCTAGTTTATTTTATCTTTGTTTTGTTTTTGTTCTTAATTTGTGTTGTTTATCTATAAAACAAACGATCAGTTCTAGAGTCTATAAAATCTAGGGGGATTTAGTTAGGGTGTTGACTGACAGTTGACAGAGTCTGTAAAATCCGGGTTACTGGTTACGGGATCGTAATCAGGGGAAATCTGATCGAGGGGATATCGGTCATTCTAGGGTTTTAGGCATAGGGTTAGTACATAAGTAGGGAGTGCGAATTTTCATGGTCTTGTAAGAGGGATTTGTTCTATCACCTAGTAGAAATCTTAGTAATGCAGCAGTAGGCAGGTTTTTGCCGAAGCTGGGTATATCTTGTGTCATTTATTTTCTGCTTTTCTGTTTCTGTTATATTCTGTGATCTGTTTATTATTATATATATCCCATTAGATTTTTAATTCAGCTAAAAACTGTGATAAACCCTATTCACCCCCTCTCTCTAGGGTTAATCTAGATCCAGCAAGTGGTATCAGAGCAGGTATTTTTAACTCTAGAGTCATTGGTAACCCTAGTTGTCTGTCTAGCGAGAGTCAGTCCAGTCGTATTCCATTTATTTTTAATGGTACACATTTTTTAAATTGGAAATCAGAAATGAAATCCTATTTAAAATCTGTTGATATTAAATTTTGGAATAGTATTACAAATGGGTACGCTATTGTAAATAAGTTTGATATTGAATTTAACTCTCGCGCTACTCATATTTTATATTCTTATATGGATGATGACCAATATTGCCTTATCTCCCATTGTTTAACTGCGCAGGAAATCTGGAGGGCTCTAAATGTGCTGCATGGAAAATCTGACGACTGCTTAAAACCGCAGAATGTCAACTCAGATTCAGATCTATGCTTAACAGGTCTTACAGATGATAATTCAGATGGATCAGCTGATGAAGATTCAACAGACAATGAAATAGAAAATTTCTCTTATGAAGATCTTGTTTACATGTGTCTTGATTTAACGAAATCTATTGATAAACTCCAACTGAACAATAAGTCTTTGAAACCTAAGAATTCTGAGTTGACCAGCAAAATGAATGATTTGGAATTACAACTAGAACATTTTAAAAATTCTTCAAATTCAGATTGCAAAAATTGTTTGAAATTGAGAACCAATCTTGTTCATCTCAATAAAAATATTCAAAAGTTTGAAAAAGAAATTTTGATCTTAAAAGAAAACAAGATTGAGTTATCAAGTTTGAATAATTCTTTACAAAAGGAATTTGAAAATTTTAAGACTGATATATATTCTAAATTTGAAATTGCTGAAAAGAAGAATTTGTTGAAATCCGATTTGATTTTGGAAGAAGTGGAAAACGAGATTGAAAAATCCAAGAAATTTGAGTTTGAACAACAAAAACTTTTTGAATCTTAGATTGTTGAGTCCCAAACCAAAATTAATTTGCTTAAAAATAAAAATTTGGTTTTAAAATCTGATTTTGAAAGATGTAAGATCACTATAAATCATTGTTCAGACCTATTGAAAGAAAACGATGATCTTAAAACTGAAATTCAACAACTTGAAACAATTTTGGCTAAATTTTCAAACAGTGAAAAATCTTTGAATATGTTGTTGAAAAACCAATTTTCTGTTGGAAATAAACGTGGTCTTGGTTTTGGTAAAACAAATGATTTTGAACAGCTAAATTCTTTCGATTTTGAAAATTCCTTAAACTACTTCAAGAAGGATCATTTTGGAAATTTGAACTCTAAAAATTCCAAAGATTTTTAAATCACAAACGAAATCAGAATCTTTTTATAACAGTCCATTTAAACAATCCTGGACCCCAAAAGAAGATAAAACATCTTTGACTAAATTCAAACAAATCTAGATTCCTAAGGGTACTAAGGTAAATTTTGATGGTTTGTTGTACAAACAGATTTGGGTACCAAAACTTGTGAACAAAGCTGTGAGTGGTTTTACAAATTTTGTTAGACCACTTGATCCCCTGAATTGTTAGGTACCAAAGGAGGCTAAGGAACTGTTGTGCAAAATAAATTGTGAAGCAAAGCTGTTTATACTTCTATATCATTCACAGTTCCTTTAGCCCAGATTTGTTGAGTTAGAGATTCTAGTTTACATCGACTTCAGGTATGATCTCTAAACTCACCTTTGTAAATATTTTTTTCTTGTTTATTTCTCCTTCTACCTCCTTCGGTTTTTTTGTTTTCAATTTGTCACTGCTATATTTTTCTTCTTTAGGCTTCTTTAACTTTGAGGTGCAGAATTCTTGGTTTTCTGGATATCTGCTTCACTTGAAAGAAATTCAGATGTTTTAAATCTTATCCAGACCTTTAATCTAAACTTGTATGTATCAATAATTGTTTTGGAGTTCATTTTTTGTTTTCTGAATTCCTAACAGTATTGTTCTATTCTTGTTGTTTCTTGAACACTGTTAATATGAATTCTAAATTTTTGAAGATTTGAAATTTTAATGGAATTTCACACAACATTGCTGTTTTGAGTTTTTCTTCTAATTCATTTTAGAAAAACTTAAAATGTTATACTCATTACAGCACACTGCTATTTATCAGTTGTGATAATTTCATTGATTTTCAGATTGGCTTGGAAATTTTAATCTGCCTTAAATCTCAGAGATACAACTTGAAAATCAACGTTATTCATGATCATTATGGCTAGAATTTGTTTATTTGAAGTCATCTGAAATTATTGATATTTTGAATAATCACACACCTACTAAAACTTGAAATTATCAACCTTGTGTGACTGATTCATTATATTCCAAAATTTGACATTGATTTAAGTGATTTCAAATGAATTATTTTGGATCAAGAATATCTATCAAACCTGATGTAAATGATCTGAACCTTCTTGAGTACTTTTCAGTAAATTCTTGTGAAAATTCTTTGAAAATCTGGTCCTAAAATTCTCTGCTTTTTCATGATTATTTGAATTAAATATTGGTTTGTTTAAAATCATTTGAATTTATTGATTTATTGAATCACACACATATCTTGGATCTGAAATTTATAATCTGGTGTGATTGATTCACTGAATCTTAAGATCTTTATATTTTCTCAAATGATTTCAAATAAACTGTATTGTTAATCTTGAATCATCTTATGTGACCGTCATCTTGATAAGTATAATTTGAAAATATTCAAATACTCGAATCTAGGGTATTTCTGACCCCATATATTAAATAATTTTATATTCAAATACAAATACGCGCTCTCAATATATATGCACTCAACTCAATCTAGGGTATTTCTGACCCCATCTCTATTGAGTTACACCATAGAGCCAAGGTTATCACTAAACCAACAGCTCTGATACCAACTGTAACGGCCCGGGAAAATTCGACACTCGAATTTTTGATAATAGTACATAATTCCGTATCACTTGCCAAAAACCCAAGTATCGAACCCCGACTGTTAATAGAAAGAAGTTAGAGGGTGAGAAAAGAAAGAAAGAAATGTTAGAATAGAAGAAAAAAATAAGAAGAACAATTCAGAATCTCACAGCGGAACGAATCAAACATAATATCTCAAATACCTTTATAAAGGAAACTGCATATATACAGATACATACCAATCATCAGAGTACATCATATATCAGATACAGCGGAAAATAACTTTGAATAACTATCGGTGAAGCCTTCTGCTTCCAGCTCCGGAACTCCAAGCGAAATCTGACCTGGAAACATACTCGGTTTGACCCGAGCACATTTGGTTTAAAACAAAATTCACCGGGTCTGTCTGGAATACTTTCAGTGATAAATTCATAGCACAAACAACTTGTTTAACTTTGGAAATCCTTTTGAAATAAAAGGATAATAGTAAGACCAGTCCACACATAAACACGGACGGTTTTTACCTTACTATAACCCAAAATACTTTGTGGAATTAATATCTTTTCTGATATTATCATAGTGTCTATCAACCCACAAATAAATAACAAATTAGCAGAACGCTTGCATCTCACGCTCTACATATATAGTATACAATCAAAAACCCCGGGCGCTTATTGGAAATTGGATTCCGACTATGACAAGGTATGGGACCACCTGCTGATAGTGTATCTCTAGAGGCGAATACACTGGGTTCAACAAGAACGTCTTGCAACCCGGCCCTCACATAACCGACCACTCATTTCGCTTGAGTGTATCGAATGTATATCACCAACGGTTGGGCGCGACCCACCGTTTCCCGAAATGGGACAGCATCGATAGATTTTAAGAAGCAAAAGGAATTTCTCTAGATAGGTGATCATACATCCTAATGGGAGCAAACCACATAGCCATGCTGCCTGCCCGATTTCTGTCATTTCCCGGTTGATGAGGCTTGAGGCTACGCTTTATCATCACATCAGATTTACTTTGAATGTCACATTGTCAGATCCATCGAAATCACGAATTGACGTCTTCAACAATACATTACGTGTCAGCTAAAGAAGTTTCCTTCCTTGCTTCCACTCTTGGTATAGTTGGAGAAATCAATATACTTGACCTCTTCGGAAATACTCTGTCAGACATCCGTCCATACAAGTCATCTAGGAACAGGATGAACCGAAGGCACTCTCCTACTGCATCCAATATAGGAATCACCTCAAGGATCAGTAGCGAGAAGTCCTTGCAATCCATAGATTCCAACCATGACAGAACCCCAGTATATCTCTGCGTCGACTCAGAGATTGTTAGTGGTTCTTCCACTTATGAAGATCTATGGTCTTCAATGCTCCATCTTTATCGTCTTCACGTTAATCATGACCGCACAGTTGATTCGAAGTGGTTTTGGGTCTAGTTCCCATCCCGGTCTCTTCGAACACAACTCGTCAAAAGGTGAACCGAATATTCTATTTGATAGTCGGTTGTTTAACTATCAAATCATAACAAAAATGTTAAGTTCATTGGCAGCTCAGTGGTTTATATTTAACACTTCATTGATCGATTTCATAAATCTGTTCTCGACAAACTCTTTTGGATCATTTACTTTGATAACATTTATCAATACTCATTTTCGAATAACGAAATTGCTTTTACCTCCCTTGTTCGGACATATCCTTATATTTCATAAACACATTGTTTATTTCTCATAGTTTGGAAAGAACATCAAATTTTACTTTAAACCCCTTTTGGTATTCTCTTATTTTTTCATATCGCTATCGCTTCATAACTCCTTTCAGTTTCATTAATCACTAGGAATACCATTACGTATATACTTAACCAAAATGTATAATTTCAATTAAACTAAGGTATATCAACTTATTTCTTTTAAACCAATGCGCTTACCCAAAATATACTATTAATTACTTTAGAAATATAGTTATCTTTTTAATCACATTATATAGTTAAAATCATATTTCAATGTCTGACCCAATTTATACACTTCTTATCTTAACCCAAATGATTTGATTATATTTCCAACCCTTTCAAATTTATATTCTAATAATTTCCCTCGATAATTTACTTCAACATCCTCTACCATTGCAAACAAATATCGTCTTTTGATAATAGTGACATCGTCCAAGTTGGGGTATTTTAATTACCTCTCAAACCTTGGTCGACCCCATTCTTATTTCCAGACAATAAAGGTTTACAATTCAAAATCCCATATTCCGTTTCCCATTCCCATTACCATGGTTTGCCAAACCATTTTCTTTTGATCAGAAACCCATTTTACACATTAATTTCCATAGAATATCTATACTTAATCTTTTTAAGTAAATATACCAAACCCCTTTTAAGCCTTATCTTGACCAACCTATCTTACTTAATTAAGTAACTTTTATAGTACCTCTCGTATTGAATTACAAGTCATTTCCAACCTCGGTTAGTAAAACCAGATTAAAAATCCTTTTATATAACTTAACTAAATCTAAATCAAAACTTATTTCCCTTTGGTGATTACTTTAATTATCATTATTTAAAATGATAATTAACTTTAACATTAACCCCTTTTCGTGGTTAATTCCATTATGAACTAGAAATAAAATAATTTATCTTTAATTTAACTGGCATAAACATTTAATCATAATTAACCACATTTGAAATCATTACTTGATAATTATCCAAAATATAGTCAATCCAATGTTAACTAATTTGAACAGCCTTCATTAAGTTTTAGCGAATATTTGAAAAAAAACGATTTGATTAATTAAAACCCAATTAGCCCAATTGTCAGCTTCGATTAAACCAGTCTCCTTTGTCAACCGTCAACATCAGTTGATTCTTAACTGATATAAACCGTTTCCCTTTTCTCAAACCAATCGTTTAATTATTTTTATAAAAACAACTATTTAAAAATACCAATACGTGTATTGGTTTTTGTCCTTCTGACAAAATATTCATTATATAAAATATTTAATCAAATTCTTGATAACCTGATTATGAATATAAATATATTTATAATTTCTATTTAATTAACTTGTATAAATCAGTTTAAATCCCATTTCAGTTATAAAAATAAATTTTTAACTTTAAACTTCGTCAGTTTGCCCAGTGGCAAAACGACGCCATCTGATGGAATTTACACCATCACTGCCAATGACTTAATCAATCTTGTTGATTGACTAAAAACACAACACAACCAGCATTTATCCAATCCGAACAGATTTCGTATTGTTTTTGGTGTCAATCCATGTAGATGAAAAATATGATCAACAAATAAAATAAATTTGAGGAATTCGATTTGATTCCTCCTACCTGTTCATTTCTGCATCACATACGAAATGATTTCGTTAAATATAACACACCACAATGATGGATAAATACGGTCAACCAATCAAACAATAACAACCAATAACAACCATCGCATCCAATCGACCAATTTAACCGATATGTTAAATTATATGGATTTATCGCATCACAGTAGTCCAGAGAAGTGTGAGAATTAACTCACCAATGTTTACGGTTGACGATGGACGTGTTTGTTCTTTTTAATTTCAGTCGGACGTTCAAAATTTGCTGAATTTTCAACTGTCTCAAATCAGTGCCTAGTCAGTGCCATCGTCTAGATCTCGTCCCTGCGATCCCAACGGATCCAGTTTCGTCAGATTTTGTTAAAGTATGAAGAAGTTACCGCATGTTGAAGTTTATACAAGTTTAACGATTTAATTAATTAAATAAATTAAATACTAATTACCTTTTCTATATAAATTCTGCCACATCAACGTCAGTTAAGGAATTAACGCGTTTTCTTCGATCTGGCTTTCCCAAACCCGATCCCTCCTCCAACCTTCTTCACACACGAAGTTCCATCCCCAAACGGTCACGCCGCTGACACCTCAAACCGCTGGAGGTCACCTCCGCCCCACCACCAGCTGCGCCTGTCAGAGCAGCGCCTCCATCCTTGACCCCGGCCTCCCACATCTCCTCGTCCACCTGAAAAACCCATTTGCCCCTTTTCCGTTCATCCTCAAAATCCGACCGCCACCATCCACGTGGCTCCATCAGACCACCACCAATCGAACCGCCATTCAAGCTTCTAACACCTTCAACCCTCGACCACCACGACGCCTCCAGCCACCGTAAATTGACCAAAACCGACCATGACTTTCAAAACCAACCCAAAAACATCACCAGCGTTCATCCTCGATTTCCGATCACTACAGTCCACTTCAACACCTCCGACCCAAAGCAAAAACAAAGGCCACCCTGTCCTCTACAACTTCCCCTTTGGTCCCTCGTCAAACGCCAACCAAAACTCCACCAAAAAGGACAAAAACGAAAATGATTTTCTGCCGTTCATCGCGAATTCCGGCCACCACCAAGCTCCGATCATTCCCAACTTTTTGCTGTAGCTTCCTTTCCTCCCGATCTACAACTTTTCTTCAGAACCCCTTAGCGATTTATTCCCGGATTGGTAGATATAATTGTTTTTGTAACCGGGGTTTTATTTGCAAAATTGATGGAGGAATTTTCTGGTTGGCTGAAAATTTGATGAGGGAAGGGTTTATATAAGGGAATTTTATTATATTTTAACGTGACGTGATGACTGACAGTGACCGACGATTTTTATTTCGTGTCTATCGCCATTTTGAATATTGTTTATTGGCTACTACGCTCACATACAAGCTCTGTTCATGACGCAACTGGACGACATAATATAATTTGACGATACGGTCCTAACGAATCTTGTTTCGTCGAATTCCGAGTTCGTTTGCTCAAACAACGCATGTTAACGCCCAAATAGTTGCTTTTATCTTGCATTTTATTTTGCCACGTTCACAGTATAACACTGATTGACGTACAACTTGAAAATCTAGCAATAATTCGTCATTACGGTCTCAACAAAATTTGTTTTGTTGAAAACAGAGGTCGTTTGAAGAAAGTCCCTTTTTAATGGCCCAATTTGAATTAAAATAAATTAATTTTAAAATACTTCAATATAATCAAAATAAAATATCCCGATTAGTCATACCCAACCAGAATTGTATGTAGATTCAAGATAAAACAACTTGGGTTGATTTCCAGGCCAATTCGATATTCAAAATATTTTAAAAACCCTTAAATCTATAGAATAAATCGATATAAATATATAAAGGAATTCCATAGCGTTTTTTTTCAAAATTTAATTTGGACATAAAAAAATTTACACGATGAAAACTCGATTTTTATCTGCCATTAGAAAGATATTGTCCAACCGGTCCCGACGTTTCTTATTTCGAGGAAATCCGACTTATTTTGAACCCGATACGGCCAATTGAAGTTCAATACTCAAATTTACGAACTGCCGCGCCGCTGCAGCTCGTTATTTAATTAAATTATAAACCATATGCTCGACAGTCGTTAAATAGGCGATATTGTCAATATATTTTCAACATAGACGATATTAACCCTCTATATTTCGCCGATTGACTTTATACAACAGATTCAACATTTCCAAATATTTTGGAATTAAAATATTATTTTATTTATTTATTATTTAAATTAAATATCCAAAATAGTTAAATTCGATCATTTAAATTCAAACTGCCATTTAAATAAATTAAAATAATTTAAATAATTGGTCAGAAAATGCGGGTCGTTACAGGTCTTGTAAGCGGGATCTGTTCTATCACCTAGTAGAAACCTTAAGAATGCAGTAGTAGGCAGGTTTTTGCCGAAGCTGGGTATATCTTGTGTCACTTACTTTCTGCATTTCTGTTTCTGTTATATTCTGTGATCTGTTTATTATTATTATATATATCCTGTTAGATTTTTAATTCAACTAAAAACTGTGATAAACCCTATTCATCCCCGCTCTAAGGTTAATCTAGATCCAACAGATGCCCACTTTTTGGAGTCAATAGAAAAGTTAAACCAAGTGTTTTGAATTTACTCACACCAGTCACATGATTGACCCAGAGTTTATTTTGTTTTGTTTTCCCTGAACATTTGGGTGCCCAATTTTGTACGGGCAGTCAAGTAGTCGGGATTTTACAGATACTTGGAGAGCCGGTGCAGGATGCTTCAGGATTATATAGCGATTGGTATTTCCACTATGTTGTAAGTGTTGTACCCTGATAATAGTATTGTATATCGATACTGTTTAATTCCAAATTTATGTTATGTAATATATGTTACTCGTTCCGCTGTGAGATTCGTGTTACTCTGATGTTGTTGTATTTGTGTTTTTATTCTATTTTAATTTTCTATCTTATCTATTCTCACCCTCTAATTTCTTTCTATTAACATTCTGGAAATTTCGATTCTTGAATAGTTGACATGGTGTTATATGTCGATTACCGAAGATCGCAAATACCCCGGGTCATTACAGTTATAAAATGAATACAAACTCAAGTGGAGTAAATGGATTTATTTTTGAAACAAAAATCATATTTTTAATCATTGAATAGAATCAACTAATTAGAAGAATAATTAGTTAATTGAGTTTTGGATTGAATTTGACTTTGGATAAGTGAATGAGATTTGTGAATTCGTAATCGAAATAGAATATGAAACTTAATTTAAAAATGGAATTCGATTGGTTTATAAGCAAATTAAAATAATATGAACGTGATATGTTCAAATAAAAAATGAAATTGGTAAAATAGCTAATTAGAGAGCAAATCAGCGAATTGAGTTAAAAACGATTAGATTGAGTTGGAATAAAATTAGGAATGGTTGGATATGTGTTAAATAAGTATGGGATGAATTAGTGGAAGGAATATAAATTGAATGCCCGATAAAAGAGGTACGTATTTAAATTAAATATGAGATTTTATGAGCCTATTTGGCAAGCCACTTGGCTATCTGATTTTCTTTTTGAATGAAAAGGGCCCAGAGAGGCGATTTGTAGTTGTACCGATTGAGCCTACAAAGGAGACGCTGATGAAATTTTCCGGAAATTTAAGGAGATAGAAAAGTTAAAGAAAGTTGGATAACTAGAAATCAACTTATCAATTATATATGAAATTTAATAAGTGAATAAACGTATAATGGAATTTTATAAGAGAAAAAAAGAATTTATAAAATTAAATCTTGAGATATTGGAAGGAGAAACGTATACACGTTTTAAAGTATGATGATTTAAAGCAAACGTTTTGCAAATTGAAATGATTTTGTTGATAAGAAGTTAAGAAATGGAGTTAAGGAAATTAGAGACTAACTGGAGACTAGTCGAGTGGAATGACTTCCTGAGTGTCGATCTAATGTTGGTTTCGGCCTTTGGGGTTGATACTTAGGGAGTTGTTCTCTTACCAGTTTAGGTTATGGACTGATGAATGTGGAAGAATAGTGATTTGTGAATATATGAAAATGTTTTCTAGTGTTATAAAGGGACATTTTATGGAATATAGAAAATAAATAGTTATGATAGATGAAAAAGTTTTTCTAAGAATTGTGAGATGCTAAACGGGTTTGGAGAAATATCCGGGTAATGATATTGAAGATAAATCGAGAAATGATAAATTTAATTAATTAAATATTAATTAAAAAAGGCTCGGTGATTATTTAGTGTTAACCATATTATTTCCATTTGGAAATAAGACCTTTGGATGTATGTTTGTTTCTTCGATAGTTAAATAACCGACTATCGAAGTATTGTCTAATTTAAATACCATCGTTGCCAATACGGAGTGACTAGTTGAATTTATTATCCGAAAAACCACTCCGTATAGGCATAAGCGTTGCGAATCAGATTATGCTGAAGATAATTGAAGATGGAGTAAAGTGCAAGGGCTGTTTCGTTAATCCTAGGTAGAAATTGCCTAAGATGGATTAATGGGATAGTGCCTTCAGTTTGTCCAGTTCCAAGACAACTTGTATGGACGAATGTCTAACAAAGTAAGCCTAACAAATCATACACATTGATCTCTTCAAACATATTTACGTTGGCGATAGATGAATTTGTTTCTCTTAGCTTTATTCTCGTGATATTTTTGGGAAAATCAATAAATGATTATGGTGGGTTTGACGATGTGACATTCAAAGTAAATGATTGTTGTGGTATTAAAAAGATAAACGTGGCCTCAAGCCTCACAACTGGGAAATCTTATAAAATCGGGTAGGTCGAATGGATAAATGGGTAGCTCCTAATTATTGTGTATTGTCACATGATCTAGAGAAAATCCATTTGCTTATTTATTCTTTCGATGCCGTCCTTTTCGTGAAACGGTTGGTGATCCCAACTGTTGATGATAATATATTCGGTACACTCTAGCGAAGTGATTGGTTGGTCATGTTTAGCCCGGGTTGCAAGATGTTATTGTTGAACCCGGTATATTCCTCTCTAGAGATACATTGTCGGAAGGTGGTCCCATACCTTGCTAGTTGTAATCCATTCTCCAATAAGAGCCCATAGTTTTGATTGTATACTATGTATGTGGAGCGTGAGATGCAAGCGTTCTGCTAGATTGATATGTACTTGATTTAGATGCTATTATAATATCGGAATAGTATTGATTTTAAAGCATGTTTTGGGTTATCGTAAGGTTAAAACCATCTGTGTTTATACGTGGATCGGTCTTACGATTATCCTTTCTTTTAAAAAGGATTTTTAAAAGTTAAACGAAGTGGTTGGAGTTTACTCACACCAGTCCCATGACTGGCCCAGAGTTTATTTTGTTTTGTTTTACCCTAAACTCTTGGGTACCCAAAGTTTGTACGGGCAGTCAAGTAGTTTAGGTGTTTATAGATACCCTTAGAGAAGCTTGGAGCAGAAGGCTTCAACATTAGATATTTACTGTTATTTTCCGCTGTGTTGTAGATGTTATACTATGATAACGATATGTATATACAGTTAGAAATTTTGTATTCCAAAAGCTGTTATATATATAGTATAATTTATTCCGTTGCGATGTGAGATTCTGTGTTGTTATTTCTATTCTTCTTCTATCGTTTTCTTCTTATTTCATAATGATTCATATTTCTGTGCAATTTGGGTTGGATGTGTGGTGTATTTAGTCAACTCAGAGGGGACGGATTTGCGGGCCATTACATTTACAGATATGCTAACTAATCCACATACAATAAGAAAAATATAAAATAAAGATCAAAATGTTGTGTGTGTATATACATACATACATACATATATATATATATATATATGAAGACTTGCAGATGAATATCTCACATCAAATTCCTTTTTGGACAAGAAAATAATTGGTAGAAAGGAATATGCATAGCACAAATCAAGGAAGCAAGAGGAAAAGAGGAAAGGGAAAAAGCTTACTAGACTTAGTTAAGGTCCTTTTGTGATTGTATTAGTGTTTAGGTTGGCTAATCTATCCTATAAATAACCATGTATTCTCATTTAATCTTCATCCAAGAATTGAGAGTTTTTCTTTTCTTTTCTACACTCCTCTTGGGTCGAGTAAATTTGTGTTGTCTATTCAATTAGATTGGTAGAGCACAATTTACTATTGCAATTTACTTTTTTCATTAGTGATTGACCATCTGATTAGATTCAATGTTAATTCTAATTTTTATTTCTATTTGTTTATTTCCTTTCTGCAGTTTTTATTTCAATAACCTATTTATTTTTCTATCATTGAATTTGTTATAAATCTGATTAGATTCGAATCTGTAGTAATTCAGTTGCAGTTTTATTTGTTTTCATTAATAATTGTAATTTGGTTTTCAGTTCAATTAGATTTGTTCTGAACCAATTTGTAATTTCAAATTTTATTTTAATCAAATCCTTCAAATTCGTCTAACTCGCCCACGAAATTATATATATAATAAAGTTTATTTTTCCTCCCTATGTTTGACCTGCATACTACACACACCTATGCACTTGTAGTAATTTATAATAAATTTGCGCTTTTCTATTCTATAGGAATGTGTCAAACAAGTTTTTTGGCACCGTTGCCGAGAAGGTAAACATTGAATTTTATTATTTATTTAATTTTTGATTTGTGTTAGTTTTTATTTTTTCCTTTTTGTTTTCTTTTATATATAGAAAAAAAATCTTGATTAGTTGATTGGGTAGTACATATTGTTACTACAATCTCTAAACCAAGAGGAAAAATATTCTTGCCACTTATTCTTTTAATTTTTTTCCTGTTTTCATCTAATTCTTTCCCTTTTTCAATCTCCTTTCAATTTTTACAATTACTTTCCTTTTTTCAAAAATAAAAAAAACAAAAAAAATAAAAAAATCTTTTCAAATATTCTTCTCCTTGCTGCAAAAAAATCCCCACCGTTCACACAGCCCTTCTGATCATCCACAATACCCTCTCTCTTCCACAGTCCATCATACAGACTCCAGCACCCGGTCACAATAGCCTCCATTGCATCAAATTCACCATAACCAAGGGTAGCTGCTCATACCACATCCAAAACCCCACAAAACAACCTCTGCCTCAACACAAACCCAAACTCCAATCACCATCACGTAACAAACATCACCAAATCATCACATCGACTTTCCCGTTTAACCTTCAACACCCGATCACCATCACCAAAACCTACTTTCCTCCAACCTAAACCTACTGCCCACCAGCAAAGCTGAACCTCCTCTGTCCATCATCCATCGAGTCCGATCAGCAAGAACAAACACTGATCATCGAATTCAAACCCTTATCAAAACTGCAATATTCGAACTACTCATCCATCATCAAATAAGAACATTTGTACACATCTGTACACAATTCTCTACTAAATCTTCATCAAATTGTAGCCGCATACATCTACCCCCATAATTCATCAAGACAAACCACTACCTTTGTCACGTCTTTGAAAACTACAAATCGGCTTCACATCACCACAGCTCCACAATCATGTCATCAACAGGTTCAACCAAGCCGATCACCTCCTTATAATACGCTGAAACCACAACCACATACTGCGCCAATTCTGAAACGAAAAAAAATTCACAATTTGAACTACCGAACAAACCCCAAACACGAGTCACAAACATAGTTTGATTGTTTGGTGGTAAGATTCCTGAACAAAGGAAAAAAGAAATCAAGCTGACTCTCAATTCGAATTTTCGATTCGCAAATCTAAGATAATGACTACACAAGATACGAATCTAATTCGAACCGAAAATAAAGCCGAGAAAAAAGAAAAAATCTGAATGATTTAGTGTGAGATCGGATTCCTGAACAAAGGAAAAAAGGCATGATTTTTTATGTTGAATGTTTCTTTTTGGGTTGTGAGACAAACCATTTGCATTGTTAAGTATATAGAACGGTGGCTTGTCCGTTTGTACTACGTGAACATTTGTGCGCGTGCTTGACCCTTGGTTGAGTGGCTTGAGTTATGAGTTTTGTTGAACCTAGTTTCTTGTTTTAGTTTTTTTGAACTAGGTTTCTTGTTTTAGTTAGGCCTAGTTCTTTTGTTTTTTAGCTTAGCTCTAATCTTTGTTGAATTTAATTCCTTTTAGTTTAGTTATTTTATTTCAACTCCAATTTAGTCCTTTTCTTTTCTGTTTTTTTTGCTTTCTTCAAAAAAAGGAAAAGAAAAATCAAAATAAAAAACCAAAGTGAAAAAGGACCAAAATACGAGCTAATAGAAAAATAGCTATATTTGAAAAGGCGTGCTTTGTGAACTCGACTGTCTATTATAATTGGATCGCAGATATATAGTAGTTCAATTTATTGAAATATTAGCAAAAGAGATTGCATGCTACCCGTAAAACATTGGTTGCATCCCTTAGTATTTATACCATACGTGAATGGCCATAAGACCCTCTTCTCCCTTCTAATTGAGATCATCTACTCATATAATACAACTGAGTATTTTATACTAATTTTAAGATGGATGCCACTTCTATTTTTTCTTTGAAATGAATGAAAGCCATTATAATTCTCCTATCTCAATAGACGTATCCTCTATGTCTTTTGAAGAGTTATTTGTGGACGAGCTTAAATTTTTAAATGATGAATTGGGAGTAAACCTCGAAGATAACCTTAATTCCATATCAATAAAAGAAATTATGGTTAAATGCTCAAGTGTATGGGATTATGGTAATTTAATTTTCTTCTACATGGCATGAATCATTGTCATGAAAAACTTCTCATTGGAAAGATTTTGATTTCTAAACTCATTGACATGCCTATTATACTTCGAAAATCAGATACGAAATCATCATACGTCATTTTCGATAGAGGCAAGTGTGGGGAAAAAAGGAAATTTCATTCTTCACATAACATTCATCATCATCATAGATTTCATTTTGAATATGATTTTCATTCGCATATAGTTGTCAAACTTCATTTCATTTTACAAATCATTTTGCATCTCATTCACCTTTAGGTACTATCTTTTAAATTTAAGAAATGTGTTTACAGTGTGGACACTGTTTTGACCAAGTGTGGGGGGGGGGGGGGGGGAAGGGGGTCTGCATTGCATCTTTTTTTTGATTTAATTTTTTCCTTTTCATTTTCATGCATTTAGATAGAACCATCGTGCATTTTAGGTCATAGTAACATGCCAAATTTATTTTTATGGAAATACGACTCATTTAGATTAGTACAACGAAGCAAGTTAACATTTTTTGGTAAGTTGGTAGTTTTTTTTTCTCACAAGTAAGATCGAATAAGAAATATAATAAAAAGTTGAATTACAAGCAATAATAGTGTAACTGATACATAGGAAGATTCTTAGGTGTTGACCATGAAGTTTATTATAAATTGTAGTCTTCGTTTAATGAGTGGAGGACTTAAAATACTTATATTGGCTTTTCGAATTTTTAAATATAAGTTGTGTGAAGCTGAAATTGCATAACTCTCTCTTCTTCTAATATTCAATAATAATAGTAATCCAAGGGTATCAACATTACTTGTAAATCTAATGTTGGTATGCAAACCCGGCAAGCTCTTTCCCAACTCTCACGTTAGCCCGAAAGGCACTGCACGAGTGGTATACCTTGGTTTCATTTTATGAGTTGGACACCTAAGGATTACCGACTTCTTGTTGGAAAATTCAGCATCGGTCTGCACAATCCACCAAGCTCTGTCCTAAACTCTCACGTTAGTCTGTAAGGTAGTGCTTGGGCAGTATACCTTGGTCAATTTAGATAGGTGTGTGTGATCAATTATAAATTTTAATTTTTATAGGGATATAGAATAAGCAATGATGCCCAAGTACTTCTTGACCTTATTGATTTGACTAGCCATACACAAGGAAATGAGAATCCCATTTTGTAAACTGTGACAAACAAACTAAGAATTCATTTCATGGCTACACTATGTTATCAACCGAACCAACTGGCCAAACTAGAGTTTAACGTTTGAAAAATTGAATTATGTTGAAAAGTTGTGAAGAGTTGAGGAACCAAAAATCTCTATTGATTGGTTTCAAATTGTATACTGCTATGTTGTAAGTTCTTTGAAACTAGTCGTGTTTTCATTTGCATATGTTTGTTGCATTCATGTAGTTGCATTAGAACCATAGCATATTGTATTTTAATTTTGTTGGTAGTATCCGCTGAAAACCCTCATGAGACATCACTCGTCCTACTAGGGATACCTAGAGGTTTCTCGACTTGTTGCATACACTCAATGCAATAGTGTTTCCTATAAAAGTGTGACTTACCTAGTTTAGTTTTTCATTTCTATTTTATTCGAGGACGAGTAAAAGATAAGTGTGGGGGTATTTGGTCAAGATATAAATGTTTTTATTTGATGCTCTTATATTTTATCTTTTGTGTATAAACAAATATTACTTGGGTATTATTTTGTCGCTTTTACAGATATGCCAACTAAGCCACATATAGTCAGAAAAATTGAAAATAAAGATCAAAATGCTGTGTGTGTGTGTATATATATATGAAGACTTGCAGATGAAGATCTCACATAAAATTCCTTTTTGCATAAGAAAATAATTGGTAGAAATGAATATGCATAGCACAAATCAAGGGAGGCTTGTCAAGGAAGCAAGAGGAAAAGAGGAAAGGGCAAATGCTTACTAGACTTAATTAAGGCCCGTTTGTTATTGTATTAGTGTTTAGGTTGGCTAATCTATCCTATAAATACCATGTATTATCATTGTAAACTTCATCCAAGAATTGAGAGTTTTTCTTTTCTTTTCTACACTCCTCTTGGGTCATGTAAATTTGTGTTGTTTATTCAATTAGATTTGGTAGAGCACAATTTACTATTGCAATTTACTTTTTTCATTAGTGACTGTCAGATTAGATTCAACGGTAATCCTAATTTTTTTTCTATTTGATTATTTCCTTTCCGCAGTTTTTATTTCAGCATTTTGTTTATTTTTCTATCATTGAATTTATTATAGATCCGATTAAATTCGAATCTGCAGTAAATTCGATTGCAGTTTTAATTTGTTTTCATTAATAATTGTAATTTGGTTGCCGATTCAATTAGATTTTTTCGGAACCAATTTGCAATTTCAATTTTTATTTCAATCAAAACCTCCAAATTCATCTAATTTGCCCATGAAATTATATAAATAATAAATTTTAATTTTCCTCCTTGTGTTCGACCTGCATACTACACACCTATGCGCTTACAGTATAAATAATAAATTTGCGTTTTTCTGTTCCATAGGAAAGTGTCAAACATAAAGACCCCACTTTATACCTATACTATCTAAGAGTATACTATCAGATAATATGAAGAATGAGGTTGTAGGGGCACACACGTATAATTCTCTTGTACCAACATTGGTGCGCATTAAAATTTTCTGAAATATATCTTACTCTAATTACATATGCAGTATCGGTACAAAACAGTATCATGTGTGCCTCCAAGATAGAATAATACAAAATATATAGAAATACAAAGATCACAGTGTCAATCGTAGCGATATAATATATATAATATTTAACATTTTCGCACGATTTAACATATTACACATCAATGTATACATCAATCTAAACAACACGAGATAGTAAATAATATATCAAGTAATTATTTTCCACTAAGCCCAACAAAATACAACCTGGTCTTAATGTCTTGGTCTGACTCGAGTATTATGTAAATAATAAACGGATCAGTATATGTTTAAATCCATTATAGTTAGTATAAAACATTTGGGTTTTCTAAATAATAATAACAGAAAGATGTCTCATCTCAACCAATCCAAAATCAACATTTATAAAATCCATCCAAATAGAAATTTGTAGATTCAATACAAGAGACCGGTATTATAAATTCAAATCTCAACCAAATTCAAGAATCATCACCAAGAAAGAATTCGCTATGTATAAATAACCAATAAATAAATAAATCCAAATATCATCCAATCACTGTAAATATAGCATCCTCCATATACATAAACAAATATTATTAGATAAAACCACAGAAAAGCCATCGAGTGCCAGTGAAGGATATAAGAAGCCACAGGAACTCCAAGTATCTCAAAGTTTATATAACAATACTTGGAAATATGCTAAACAACAGCAATACAACACATAAATTTATAATCAATGGCGATATGCCTAAAGAAGGAAACAAGGATGGATCATACTTAGGATCTTATGTACTGACTATACATTAAACCAGAGCTAGAAAGGGAGACTAGTGAATGCATCTGCTCCAGGAGACTCAGACTCACATCTCCTTCAGTCATCGGTTAACACTACCTCTAATCTACTAGTATCATGAAAATGATCCACCATTTGTACGTGAATGCGTAACACCTTCAATCAAGATACTCACATCAGCCACTATGGTAACTAACTATTGGCCTAGGTGACACTGGGGGCACTTCATATACTAATAACGATAATAAAATACTATTATGTCATGGATCTAGGGCGCGAACTTGCGATCTGACCCCCGGGGTGGATACTGTCCATTCTAGCTCACTCTCGCCATATGTAGAAAGATGGTCAGTGATAATCCGGTACAACTAACTAAACACACACACACACTCTTATATGTATACATACTGTAACAACCCGAATTCCAACAAACCGATTTTTTTCCTCGAAATTCCAGTCTATCAAATCTCATGTTAGTTTGCTCTGGTATCCTGCAGAATAGAAAGAGACATAAAATATGTTAGAGCTTAGAAAATATCTCACAGCGGAATGGGTAAAATATAATGTAATCAAAATATAGCCTTACCGTATTAATAATACTGGCTAACCAGTATCCAAAGCTATCATGTCTCTGCCACAAATCTAACCTGAGAGTATGTTATGAGGAGGGGGTCAGAATACAAGTTCTGGAGACTGGATTTAAAATATACACTTTAGATAATTCTACATATACCGTTCAATCGCATTTTCTTATTTATTAGGTTACCTGGGTTTATAGCACTCAAGGCTTACACACACGTCGCACCCATTTACTTCCCATGGATTAACCTAATACGGTATATATGTAGCTACCCCTAACATTAAGGTACACCCTTTGGTACCCCACTCGCACGGTTTCCACCGTAATGCCATAGAAATGTGCGCAGTCCCACATCCTACGCCAGAGTGATGTACGGATCTCTATATAACAATGTTACGTTCCGCATATATTTGTCATTACTACGCTACGTAAACGTACGGACTGTCAACGTCAATCGATTCGGATTTCATACCAGAGTAATGCCCTCAAGTCTACGATACACTACCCAGAGCTGACACGTGTGTATCTAGACTGTCCCGTATATGCATCGTCAATCGTATTCGATGCCTTAACCGCACATAATGTGCACCGAGTTCCGCGGCAAGGCTATACAAGAAACACAGAACTTGGTTGGGAGCTTTTCCATATCTGTACAGGCCCGTCTTTAAGAGCCTCAAAATACAGATATTCTAAGGGTCTGTTTTTCATGGTGGCCATGGCCCCACCTCGGCCCCTCCCTCAACTAGTAAAGACTACAAGAGCTAAACAACTTGCCCCTAACAAACAATCTAGACATCCAGTTGGAGTCTTCCCCGACCATTGTACCTCGATAGTGAAAGGTGAATAATCTATTGGTTTTAGCTCTAGCCTTTCCGCATCCCACTGGCTGCCGATGACGGGTACCCGATGATCTAGTATCTCTATTGGTCCTGAACTCTGCCTCCCCGTTAAGGCGTCCGCCAAATCACCCTAGTGTCACCACATCACAACATTCTGACTGCAGATCTACTTTTGCAGTCAAGGCCCACCCTCCTAGTAGTTACGCGCAGACCCAACCTCTGCGAGCACAGCCTAAACATCTTCCACTGCACAGAGGACTACCAGGAGCACCTTACGTACCTTAGGAAGCCGCGTGCTTCCCCTTCCAGTCCTTCGAAGCCGACGAAATAATCAGATGAGCGTGCACTCCTCTTGTGCCTTACTACACCATGATGATCTACCCCATTGGGTTATTCACCCTCAAACGTGCGGACTAGTCCAAGCGCCTCACTTTAATGTGTCATTAGACCCTATGTCTAAACATTCTTTTATGTGCTTGCTTTACCTTACCAGGTTTTCATTTAACTTGGTTATCCCCGTTAACATTGAATTCTTATTCAAGTTACCAAGTTTCTCTTGCTTATTAATTTCAGTCATATAACTTAACCCATTTAAGTTAATTAATAAGCCTATAACATGTTATTCTCTAGATTGTGATCTAAGGTCTGTAATCCACAATCCCTTTATATTCTTGTTTGATTTCATCGTTACAATAACATGTGTCTACTTAATATGTAATTAAGTATATCTCAATTCACATGTTTTCTGTTTAACATGTTAGTCATTATTTATGATTAAATATAACTTAATTCATATATGTTTGTCTCACTCTTTCCTATTTAATCATAATTCCATCTTATATTGTTACCACAACTTATCGTTGTTTACTTATTAACTTAGTTCTCCTAACTAAGGTCCACTAATAAGTTTCTCTTCACATAAATATAACTTACGTTGTCCTCGTTCGTAGATTTCAGATTCTTGTTCTTATAAGTAGCTTAATCTACAATTAAGTACATCTTATCTCCTTACATAAGTCATTCCATCCCCTTTATCGTTTATTATAACTGTTACTACCAAAATTCTCTTAGCATAAGATGGTAGTGAAGGGATGTTGAATGAGTATAAGCATGGAAGGAAGAACCTAAGAGCAACATAGACAAGCACCTTTCAAGAAGAAAGGAGTTCAAGACCTTCGGAACGACAACAAAGTTCACCTGATAGCGTCCATACGACGGGGACTATCCAAAGGAGGGTTCCGTGATGAGAAATAACCTAAGACAAGGATCAGTAACGAGGAAAGAACAGGCTTCGCTTATTGAAACCCCGAAGGACTACCGGGATCAACCTACTTAACGCCGACACACCGGAGAAAGAAGAGTATTAGACCAATACATAAAGATTGTCCAAGGCCAACTTCTAAGAATCGACTTCATGTATAACGTAAGGCTACCTTCACAAGCAATAGAAATATCACCGGAAGCCACCTTCCAGGAAACCAAACCACCTCGAAAGTTTCACTGAAGGGTTGAACCAAGACCCAAGTAGGGATACAGGCTACATGTACTAATCTACCTAGTACCTAAAACAATATTGGTTTCAAACCGACAGATATCTACGTACATCAGGAGGATGGGATCCTCTAAGTACTCACGATAAAGCTGAAGGCCTACATCTGGAAGCTTACATCTGAAAACAAACACCCGGAAGCCACTGTTGGAGGATCAAACATCGTCCGTAAATCATCTCGACAACAAACCCGTGTCAGTCTCGGGGAAGCCCAAGTCATCCATAACCTCCACTCTGAAGGCCGTAATAGACACCACAAGGACGACCGAGAGCCAAATGACGGAGACCAGGAGGAAAAAGAAGCTAACAGAGGCCCGTGCATCCCCAATAATCTAATAGTGAAAGGATTCCAGATTCTCTATAAATAGGACCCCAGAAGTCACATAAAGGGGGACAAACTTTTTATTCCAAAAATCACTTATTCTCTCTTAAGGAGGAGGAAATCATCAATTCTTGTAATATATCTACAATTTATGAACGGAGAATTTCCGGGTCTTAAGCGTCTTGCGATCCGATGATCTTTTTGTGCCATTATGATGAAACAGGGAGTTAACACTAACTTTACTGATGAGAAGATCAATCGAGATACCTCAGCAATAGAGAAAGAACTCTGTAAAATACAGACTCTCTTTCCCCTTGCCTCAAGGGTTTTCCATGATTCATCGACACTCTCACGATGAGCCTAAAATTTTCTAACCCTTGTAAACAAAGGAGGTCATCTGTCGGTTTATAACTTGACCTTCGACGCGATTTTGACCCCTCTCTGGGGTAGGTCAGATGCGGGATGATCCTCGAGGTTAACGAACGACACATGACCTTCTTCCCCAAGGTCAAGGGAAGTGTTAGCCTGTTTTCTTCTTATTTACAGTACATCACGCTATCTTCATGACTCAAGGGCTATCAATTTCACAAATCTCAGTATTAATAGGCTAGACAACCTCCCCAATGATCAATTCGGGATACCCTCACACAATACGTACGGTATCCATCGCTTGGGAATAAGATAATTACTCATTAGAGTCGATATTCTTATGCACAGGGGAAGGCAATCTCGCTTAGATTCACAGGTTTCAAAACGTATTTCGGTAACTCTGAGTCATGATGGTGTAAGATCCCACAGACACGCGTCTTACATCTCATAATTTGGCTGTTGACGGAAAATATCGTTAACATTTTGGCGCTAGAAGTAGGGCTTGAACCTTTATGCTTATGGTTAATTTGCTAAAACTGATTTGGTGAATTTATTGCTCCATGGCAGGAAAGATGAAATTGAAAAGATTGGAGGACCGAAACAAAGAGTTGGATCCCAATGCCACCCTTGAAGGAAATGAGGGTCCATCGCTTAACCCAAATAATAATGAGAAGGGAACCACGTCCAATCCACAACAACCACCAGACTCAAACGCCATGGAAGATAATGTTGCAAGAATCTTGGTCTTGGAAAAGCCAATTCTAGAGGTGCAGGCTCAGATCAACGCCGTCCAGGCACAAAAGTCCTCAAGGCTAACTAGATCTAGTTAGAGAAAGACGAATGCATCTACTAAAAGCAAAGCTCCCATTCAATAGTCGGAAGCGAAAGAGAGGCTTAAAGTAATCTCTTCCAATAAAAAGAGGACCCATATGACGCGGATAGATCGTCAAGGGAATCAGTGCAAGCAGGAACAGTCTGGGAGCTCTACCTCCAAAGGCTATGATCCCGAGAGAGCAAATTATGACAACACGGAGGCTTACATCAAAGATCTCACTCATAAGACCATCAAGGACTTGTTGGGAAGCATAGGGAAAAGGATCCGAGATGACAGGGTGAATGACAGCGAAAGGGTAGCTCCATTCATCGATGAAATTAAGAATCCATAATACCATTGAGAGTGAAAGTTCCAACCATAAACTATCTTGGGACGACTGACTCCAAAGATCATTTGATGGCTTTCGACAACCAGATGGATCTTTACAACGCTTTCGGAGCCGTCAGATGTTGTCTTTTCCTGGTCACCTTTCAAAGGGCAGCAGCGAAATGGTATCGCCAGTATAGGGAAAACACCATTTACTCATGGAAACAATTCTCTTAAGAATTTTCCGCGTAGTTCTGCATATGCAAAGATCCAACCATGGATTATACGTTCATTGCCAACATCAAGCAGAGGCAAGGGGAGTCCCTCGGGGATTATTTGAAAAGGTTTAACGTCAAGGCCTTAAAACCCAAGGATATGAACGACCGTGACAAGCTAATTGCCGTACACTCAGGGTTAACTGAAAATACTCCCTTTTGGAAGGAGTTATATATCCACGGCTGCAAAGACTTGCAAGATTTCCATTTCCAAGCGACAAGTTTATTCACATGGACAAATTGTACTTCACAAAAAGGAAGTTCGGGCCTCGAGGGGAAGGAGGAAGGCCGAACTTTGGACAAAAACCCCTGGAAGGAAATCAAAAGAGGTCAAGGTGGGAATATTATAATACCAACTCGATTGCCCTGAACAAGCCCATCTCGTATGTGTATGCTGTCGCAAAAGAAAGGGTCAGTAATTTCCCCATCTCGTTCAAAGCCAAAAATTGCCCCGAACCTCATTCTGGTGGTATATATTGCGAATTCCACAAAACCGACGGACACAAGACTGACGAGTGCAAGGTGTTAGACAAGATCATCTAGAAGCTAATTCGAGAGGGATACCTGAAGGAATTTGTTTTAGACAAGACAACATCAGCTCGGCACATAAATGGACAACAAAAGGTGTTGGTAAATGCGATAGGGATTGCCACAGGGGAGAGCAACCTAGATTTGGGCCACCCATAAACCGAATCAATGTGATTCACAGAGGACCACACCTATCGGAAGTTGTCCGAAAGTCAGAAACCAGTACATGAAAGAAGCCATGGAGGGGACCTTCTCCATTCAAGAAGAGTAATCGTTGAAGAATGCGTGTTATGCTCTCAAAATGAACTACCTAGTTGTTTCCCCGGAAGAAAAGAAGAAAGGGGTCCGCCACCCTCACAACGACCCTCTTATGATAACAGCGCAAATAGGATCTCAGTGGTTTCAAGGTTTCTTGTGGATACTGGGAGTGTCATCAATGTCATATTTAAGCATGCTTTCGATCAGATGGTAATTCCCAAGAAGAAGCTGGGGCCTAGCAATGAACCAATCTTCAGATTCAACAATAAGGAGTTGACTCCGGTGGGTCAAATCAATATGTTGGTTCAAGTGGGACTATCCCCGCTTCACAGAACTTTTGAAACTCTCTTCATTGTAATCGATCAACCGTCCTATTACAACGCCTTCTTTAGGATATCGGCTTTAGAGGAGATGGACGCCTTCGTCTCTTCCAAATATCTCATGTTAAAATTCCTAACCAAACAGGGCTGGGGTACCATCAGGGGAGAATAGTTTAGCTCCTGCGAGTTGTACTTCACAACGTTTGAAAAATACAAAAGGGAGTGTTCTTCGTACTTTGATTCTTCTATTGTTTTTATGCCTTCAGATAGGGGATTCTTACATCCCTCCCTCGAATCTATGGTAAAAATAAATAAGACTGACAAACACACTAATGGTAGGTACGCTTCTTTGAAAAGGAAAAGGAAAGGATCAGATGAAGTGAACTCGGCTGAGGAAGGAGAAATCATTATAGATTTGGATTATAGGGGAGACATTGAAAGAATAAAACCAACAGAAGAAAAGGAAGAAGTAAACTTGGATCCAAAGGATGAATCAAAGGTCGTCAGCTTAGGGAAAAAGCTAACGGAGCCCCTCAGAAGCGACTTAACCTGGTTCCTACAGCTTAACAAAGATGTTCTTGCTCGGACCCATTCAGACATGATTGGTATCAACCCTTCAATTATGAGCCATGCTCAAACGTTGACCCTTCGATAACCCTGGTCTGACAAAAGAAGAGGCAATACAACAGAGGCCGGATAGAGGCCCTGAAGGAGCAAGTCAGAAGGTTGGAAACTAACGGGTTTATCCGAGAGGTTATTTACCCGAAATGGTTAGACTATCTCGTGCTAGTGAAGAAGTCCAATGGGAAGTGGAGGACATGTATTGATTTCACGAATTTAAACAAAGCTTGCTCGAAGGATTGCTACCCTCTTCCGCTGATCGATCAATTGTTTAATTCCACGTGCGGTCATAAAGTACTATCCCTCATGGCTGCTTACTCAGGATACAACCAAATTCTGATGCAGAAACCTGACGAGGAACATACAAGCTTTATCACCAACTGGCGAACTTTTTGTTATAAGGTGATGCCCTTCGGTTTGAGAAACACAGGGGAAACATACCAAAGACTAGTAAACAAGATGTTTCAAGGGCGAAGAGGGCGCAATATGGAAGTATACGTGGATGACATGCTGGTGAAGTCCACCAAACAGAGAATCATCTCAAGGATCTGGAGGAGATGTTCGAAGTCCTAAGAAGTTACCAAATGAAGCTAAACCCTCAAATATTCGTTTGGAGTTCAATCCGCGAATTTTTTGTGGGTATGTAGTAAGTGAACAGGGAATTGAACTTAACCGTGAGAAAATAAAAGCTGTTAAAGATATGGAAGAGCCAAAAACAGGCAAAGAAGTCATGAGTCTAAACGGGATAGTGGCAGCCCTTAGTAGGTTCATTTCCAAAGCCACCGAAAAATGTGTTCATTTCTTCGATGTTATAAAGAAAAAGAGGAATTTCGGATGGAATGAAGAGTGTAGGAAGGCATTCCAGGAATTAGAAGTCTATATGGAACACCCCCAATTTAATCCAGTTCCCGAGAGGGGAGAAGATCTATACCTATACATGGCTGTTTCGGGACATGCAGTGAGCTCAGTCCTGCTAAGAGAGAATGGTGGAACTCAACACCCCATCTACTACGTCAGCTGAAGGCTAAAGGACACAGAAAACCGATACCCTATTATAGAGAAACTAGTGTATTGCTTAATCTTTACCGCCCGAAAGCTAAGAGGTTATTTCCAGGCTCACCCTATTAAAGTTTTAACTAGCTTTCTGCTCAAGCAAGTGTTTAGCAAATCGGAAACCTCGGGGAGGCTAATTAAATAGGGTGTCGAGCTTAGCTAATACGAGATTGAATTCCGTCCTCGAGCAGCAATTAAAGGACAAGCTCTCGCAAATTTCGTGAATGAATGCACGAACTTCATTTCAGAACAATCGACTAAAGAAAACGACTTAAAGACTAAATGGAAGCTGTTTCTAGATGGAGCCTCCAACGAGCAGGGATCAGGGGCAGGTTATGTTATAATTACCCCATATGGACACCGCTTGCACTATTCCATGAAGTTAGGATTTTCGAAAACCAATAACGTAGCTGAGTATGAATCAACGGTAGCTTGCTTGAATTTGGCACTACAGTTGAAGATACCAAGGATAGAAATCTTTAGCGATTCATAATTAATGGTAAACCAAATAAAACAAACATATAAAACCAAGGATAAGCGGTCCTATACATGAAGAGGGTACTGAAGATGCTTTCCCTATTTGAGGACTTCTCAGTTCATCAGATACCCTATGGGGAGAACGCCCAAGAAGATTCGTTAGCCAAATTGGCCAGTTCCCGTGGGGGCCCCGAAACTCGAATAGTGCCGGTAGGGTATTAGGAAACTCCCAACATCGAACAAGAAGAATTGGAAGTGGGGAGAGAGTTATTAGTCTTAACCAGATCCCGAGCCTCAAGAAGGTGAGACAAAGAAAACCAGGAAAGAAACTTCAAAAGGGAACCCCCTATAACAGAAACGAACCACATGCAGGAGACCACATGGATGACTCCCATAGTAGACTACCTCCTAAGAGGAACCTTACCCCTTAGTAAGCAAGATGTGAGAAAGATAAAACACCAAGCTCCTACATTCGCGATTGCAAATGACATACTTTATAAAAAGGGACACTCACTTCCTTACATGAGGTGTGTAAATTCCAAAATGAACTTAGCCTGTTAAAAGAAGCTCATGAAGGTTGGTGCGGGGACCATTCCAGTGGAGTTAAGCTGGACAAAAGGGTCACGCGGCAAGGTTATTACTTGCCACGGATGGTTAGTCAAGCAGTTGACTACGTTAAGAGATGTGAAAAATGTCAAAAGTACTCAAAGGTGCCACGACTACCTCCCACTAAACTAACCACTATATCAAGCCCCTAGCCATTCGATGTATGGGGAATAGATTTAATTGGGCCCTTATCACTTGCCACGGGTGGAGCTAAATATGCTGTAGTAGCTATCAACTACTTCACCAAGTGGGTGGAGGCAGAACCCCTTACGATTATCACGTCTAAAAAGGTATTAAGATTCGTAATAAAAAATATTATTATCCACTTCGAAATTCCTCACAAGATCATATCGGACAATGGAACACAGTTTGAAAGCGAAGAATTTACCCTTTTTGCGAGAAAAACAGAATCATCAAGAATTTCTCCTCAGTAGCCCATCCGAAAGCTAACGGAGCTGTGGAAGCCGCCAACAAGACCATTAAGACAATCCTTAAGAAACGCCTAAATCAAGCCAAAGGAAATTGAGCAGAAGAGCTGCCTTTAGTGCTTGTACATAACCTCTACCAAAACAGCCACGGGACATACCCCTTTCTCCCTAACATATGGATGTGAAGCTATGCTTCCAGTCGAGGTTGAAATCCTGTCACATAGAATGATAGCATATGCGTACAACCCCAACCAAGAGTTAAGGAAGGAATCACTAGACTTAATACAAGGACTAAGGGATGATGCTGCAATCGGGACCGCTAAATATCTAAGAAGGATTAAGAAATACTACAATTCCAAAGTCAAAACGAGAACCTTCTCTAAAGGCGAATTAGTGCTACGAAGAGTGATGGCTAACACTAAAAACCTAGCGGATGGCCCTCTCGGTCCAATTGGGAAGGACCCCTAATCATCCATCAAGAAGTCATGCCCGAAACATATCGACTATGCAGGTCTAACGATAATCTTGTTCCAAGAACATGGAACTTGGAACTTGGAACATTTAAGACCATATTTCTCGACGGTAAAGGAATAGGAAACATGATCTCCCCCCAAAGATAGATACACAGTTAAGGGAATGGAAACCCTTTCGATGGCTCAAAAGAGACCCAAAAAGGGCCGAGCTAAAAAAAAGGATTAAATCCCTCGTCATCGCCAAATTGGCCGGGGAAAGGCACCCCCCGAAGGGGGATGATGTGTTAGTCTTTCTCCGTGCCCAAATCAGAGGGGGCAGGGTTAAAGCATCTAAAGAGTAAGCCTCCATTTCACCCCAGAAATGGTCGTAGCGGTGCATGTAACTTCAGCACGCCCTGCCTCTGCTTGCAGAAGAGTATGCCCTGCCTCTACTAGAACTAAGCACGTCCTACCTCTGCTCACAGAAGAGCATGTCCTACCTCTACTTATGTTTCGCGTTACCCGTAAAAGGGGACGCAAACCCCTATAATCACCTACGATGGTCAGGATAGGGCACCCCTTGGAGGGGGGTGGTGTTTAAGGCTCTATCAGAGCCTACGATGGTATAGAGTGTCAAAAGAGCAAACCTTAGTTCTCTTTCTACAATGGCCCTGTTTAAGTCTCTAAGAGCTTATCATCGCCTACAACGGTCAGGGCAAGGCGCCTCCTGGAGGGAGGTCGGGTAAGTCCTTGGGCCCTGCTTGTGGATAAACTAGCCAAGCGCTCCGGACGCACAGGCCCAGAGAGTGGCCAACAAAGCATGTACATCCTCTGCTTTGACATCAAAAGCCCAAGGAGAGGCTCAAGAAGCACGTACAACCTCTGCTTCGTCAATCGAATCCAAAAGGGATACCGAAACCACAAATATCAGAGGGGGTTCTGGTCCTCTATTATCAAATTCCCGAATCTGGGTTGATTCGACACTCTACAAATACCAGAGGCGGTTCTGGTCTTCTATTATCACATACCTGAATCTGGGTTGATTCGATACTCCACGAATATCGGAGGGGGTTCCAGTCTTCTATTATTAAGTACTCGAATCTGGGTCAATTCGGCACTCTACAAATAACGGAGGGGGTTCCGGTCTTCTATTATCAAATACCCGAATCTGGGTGGATTCGACGCTCCACGAATACCCAAGGGGGTTCCGGTCTTTTATTATTAAGTACTCAAATCTGGTTCAATTCGGCATTCTACAAATACCGGAGGGGGTTCCGGTCTTCTATTATCAAACACCCAAATCTGGGTCGATTCAGCGTCTCACAAACCCCGGATCTCAATCTTTAAAATACCAGATCTGGATGGATTCGGCCCTTCGTTAATACCGGAAGTGTTCCTGGTCTTCTATTTATGTAAACATCCAAGTCTAGGTCAGTTCATTTCTCCACAAATGCCAAAAATGAATCTCTTTGCCGAGATCCATGTTGTAACCCAACATTGAGAGGCAATGGGCGACCAAATGGGAGAGAGCTTGGAAGGAGAAAGTTGACTTGGAAAGTCGAAGACACCCCTTCACTAAAGGGGGGGGGGAATGTTACTACCAAAATTCTCTTAGCATAAGATGGTAGTGAAGGATGTTGAAGAAGTATAAGCATGGAAGGAAGAACCTAAGAGCAACATAGACCAGCACCTTTCAAGAAGAAAGGAGTTTAACACCTTCAGAACGACAGCAAAGTTCACTCGACAGGGTCCATCTGACGAGGACTACCCAAAGGAGGGTTCAATGACGAGAAATAACCTAAGACAAGGATTAGGAAAGAGGAAAGCACAGGCTCCGCTTATCGAAACACCGAAGGACTACCGAGATCAACCCGTATAATGCCGTCACACCAGAGAAAGAAGAGTATCGGACTAATACATAAGGATTGTCCAAGGCTGACTTCTAAGAATCGACTTCATGTATAACGAAAGGCTACCTTCACAAGTAACAGAAATATCACCGGAGGCCACCTTTCGGGAAACCAAACCACCTCGAAAGTTTCACCGAAAGTAAAACCAAGACCCAAGCAGGGATACAAGCTACCCGTACTAATCTACCTAGTACCTAAACTAGCAACGGTTTCAAACCGGCAGATATCTACGTACATCAGGAGGATGGGCTCCTCTAAGTACTCATGATAAAGCCGAAGGCCTACATCCAGAAGCTTACATCTAAAAACCAGCACCCGGAAGCCGCTACCGGAGGATCAAACATCATCCGCAAATTGCCTTGACAACAAACCCGTGTCTGTCTCGGGGAAGACCAATTCGTCTGGAGCCCCCACTCCGAAGGCCGTAATCGGCACCACAAGGACGATCGAGAGCTAGACGCCCGAGACTAAGAGGAAAAAGTAGCTAACAAGGGCCCGTGCAGGCCCAATAATCTAACAGCGAAAGGACTCCGGATTCTCTATAAATAGGACCCCAGGAGTCACATAAAGAGGGATGGACATTTTATTCCAAAAATCACTTATTCTCTCTTGAGGAGGAGGATATCGTCAATTCTTATAATATATCTACAATTTATGAAAGGAGAATTTCCGAGTCTTAAGTGTCTTGCGATTTGATGATCTTTTTGTGCCATCATGATGAAACAGGGAGTTAACACTAACTTTACTGATGAGAAGATCAATCGGGATACCTCAGCAATGGAGAAAGAACTCTGTAAAATACGGATTCTCTTTCCCCTTGCCTCAAGAGTTTGCCATGATTGATCAACACTCTCACGATGAGCCTAACATTTCTTGACCCTTATAAACAAAGGAGGTCATCTGTGGGTTCATAACTTGACCTTCGACGCGATTCTTACCCTTCTCTGGGGTAGGTCAGACGCGAGATGATCCTTGAGGTTAATGAACGACATATGACCTTCTTCCCCAAGGTCATGGGAAGTGTTAGCCTATTTTCTTCTTATTTACAGTACATCACGCCATCTTCATGACTCTGGGCTATCAATTTCACAAATCTCATTATCAATAAGCTAGACAACCTCCCCAAGGATCAATTCAGAATACCCTCACACAATACATATGTATCCATCACTTGGGAATAAGATAATTACTAATTAGAGTCGATATTCTTATACCCAAGGGAAGGCAATTAGCTTAGATTCACAGGTTTCAAAACGTATTTTGGTAAGTCTGAGTCATGATGGTGTTAGATCCCGTGGACATGCGTCTTGCATCTCTTAATTTGGATGTTAACGGAAAATATCGTTAACAATAACCTAAGTTATAATTTCCGCTTGTCACTAGGACAAGCCTAAACATGTTATTCTTATTAGCAGATCTCATACTTCCAAGTTTATAGATTACTTAATTTATAATTAACTATAACTTCTTACATTTAATAAACTTTCCACATTTCTCTACTTAGTACAAATAACTGGTTTCAATTTTCCCCATTTACTGATTACTTAATTTATAATTAAGTGCCACTTATCTCATTTCACTAGTTATCTCATGTCCTTACTAGTTTATTATAACCTAAGTTATAATCTTCACTTGCCCCTATGACAAGTCTACCTATTATACAACATTCTTATTAATGTAATTTATTTATAATAGGTAATTATCATTCCCCATTCATTCCATTCCTTTTACTATTGTATCTTTCTTTCAATTCCACTTATTTCCATTAATTACAATTAATGGTGTTTATCAGTCCTACCATTTACATATATTTATATATATGTTTAGACCTCTCACATTAAGCCTACACTTGTGGATGCTGGATTTGCCGAGCGGTTCCGGGCAGACTTCTTCCACAAGTTGACTAAACCTCATGTCTTAGCACCGTTACATGTTTTATTTATGCACTTAGCCCCTCACATTAGATTTACCACTTGTGGATGCTGGATATGTTGGGCGGTTCCGGGCAAACTTCTACCACAAGTGTAATCTAATCTCGTGTTTAAGCGCGGTTACAGTTTCTTATTTACTGTAAATCTTCTATATAATCTAGGCATATCTATTCTTTCAAAATTCCACTGTAATTTATATTTTACATGTCATCATATAATGCCTATTTTATTTCATACATTCTTTCTAACATATAATTAATTCTATTCCATCATGTAATCAATTAATCAGAAAATTGTTCAAATTTAACAATAACATGTGATTCCCAAATCATGTAATTTTTCTCATTTTCTACCGTTAATGGTCTAGGTACATAAATGTCACAAGTTAACATGGAATTGAAGCAACAATAATCGCTATGCATATTTTGGCAAAATTTCCAACATATTAATATCTTAGCATATTAATATTCCAACATGTCATATTCGTCACTTTAATTGAAGCGACCCGAACTTCCCCGGTCTCCGAAGAGATGAGAAAGAACGAATTACTGTGAGGACAAGACAAATCAGAACGCAAACGGAAGAACATTTCATTATTATTACAACAATTCCATCAGATACAAGAATATACAGAGTATAAATGAATAAACTACATTCGATAAATATCAGAGATTACAATAAATTACATAGCAGCGGAAAATAATACAAAGCACAACTGAAGGTGATACACGGATACAGAGCTTTCCGGATATCATTCCAGCTGTAAACCAGGATCCTGTGAATATAAATCTGCAAAACCGAAACTACTAGCTGCCCGTGCGGAAAATAGGGGCACCCAGAGTTTAGGTTAAAACAATAAACTCCATGTCAGTCATGTAACTGGTGTGAGAACTAAATCAGTTATTAATATTGGTTTTAAAGTTTGGAAAATCAAGGGACCACGCCGTATAACACGGAACGGGTTTCCTCCCAAGGATACCAGTGCATAGAACAAACAGCGCAATGCTAAATAAAGAAAAATGAAGCTGTTATAAGACCCAGGTCCCATCACACAATGCAACGCAAGCCGGAGGATAGGGTTTTCCCTTATAACAGCCAAAGCATGCTTGATACGTTTAAAAACACATTATTTGATACTATTATAGGTGTATAGTGTCAAAACAATTTCAATCATAAATATCAATCATAGGCGGCATAGCTACCATCTACTATGTCGCCATACTAGTTCTACAATTAAAATCGCAATATCACGTATTGGAAATTAGATTCCGTCATGAGCCGAGGCAAGGGCCAAGCTCCTCTCCGCTTCGAGACACTCTAGCAAATGCCTCGGGACTACACACTCTGGGCAACCCCGGATGCGGCTGGGCCGGTCCTCTCTTACGTTTGAGGATTGGCAATTCCTGAACACACGTTTCCCGGTCCTTACAGACCTAATATCGAGGCACCTCATTCCAACAACCACAAAGGTGAAAAGTATATAAATGTCAGGGCTGGTAAGTCACTGACACCACCAAAGCTAGAAAGAAACGTCGTGCTCTCCCAGCGGTCCGTATCCCGTTTTTAACTCATACCGAGGTGTGAGGCTCGCAAATTCACGTTATACACAAAGCTACGCCACAAAGGCCGTGCTTTGATCATCAACCACAAGACTTTGCTTTTCAACAAAAGCCTTGATCCATGCAACTCAGCGTGCCACACGGGCAATTCATGCCATGCGATTGATATCTATCGATATATAACCTCTAAGCTCGTATGTCTCAGAGAAGGGCGTTAAGCAAGAGAATAAATTCTCCGCCGCCAAACAGATATATATTTAATAGAAATCAATCAACACAGAATAAAATCCAATGTCAGACACACAATCCATTTACAAGTTCGTTCTGGGTCTGAACGAAACCGGAGGCACTTTCCTCGCATATCCATCCATCTCCAAGTACGTCTGGACGACCACCAACTATTTCCATCCTCTTGGGTGTACAGCCCAATCAGGATCGTCAGTAATTATCCAAACGATGTGAAGACTTCCAGTCTTCAACCACCATCTTCATCTTCGACTTATCGTCGAATCGGTTATTCAGAATGGGTATAAACCCGGCCTTTCCGAACAACCCGCGTATATTTAAAACAAATGTTACACAAACACAACATACGCCTCATTCCAATGCAGAATATCCTTTTTATTCACGAAATCACTTCTTAGGGAAAGGTTCCCATTAATTTTATCAAAGATAAATTCTTTAAAATTTATCCTTTAATCTTCCTTTGGATGTCGTTCAAACCAAATTATGGTTTTTTAAACTAGTCGAGATTAGCGAACCACACCGAAGTAATTATTTATTTTATTTCCCAATCCCAACCTATTCATCCCACGAAGCAAAACTGGTAGTACTTCACATCTAACACCACAGTGTTATCGGTAAAATTAATTACCATCTCACGTTCAAATCTAATTAAAGACTTAACTATCGCTTTGGAGCAAAACTGGTGATACTCTATTCTCGCTTATTTGTCAAATTTGATAATTTAGATTATCAATTCGAATTTCAATCTAATTGCAGATTCATTAAAACTCCTTTTACTGGGTTAAAGAACTGATGTTATTTAAAACACAGTTCACGACAAACCCAAATCACATTCTATTTATTATCGGGTTAAAGAACTAGTGTTATTTAAAACACAGTTCACGATAAACCCATTTCAAATCCAATCAAATATATTAGAAATTCCGATTATTTAAAACCCCTTTTTAAATCCAATTTATTTATTTAAAAATAATTGGGTTTTAAATTTAGTTCAAAACTAGTTCATTTCGATAAAAATCTATTTTTATCTTTTCAAATATGGAGTTTTTCATCCCAATTTTTCCCAAATCATTTCTTATGATTTTACACAAATTATTGATATTTTTAATAATTTTATCAAGGCCCGTACAATCGATTTCCATCAACGGCCATCGAACTGCACTTACAGCGACCTTTTCCAAATTTGATTTGGACATATCTCCAAATCCAACTGTTAGATTTCAAATTTCTAATATTCGTTAGAAAGCTCTTTTCGATACGAACCCAATGGTTCCGGTTCTAGGAGAATCCGACGGTCGGATCTCCCGTAATGTCCGTTTGAAATAAATGGTCGAAATTCACGAACTGCCGCGGCGCGGCGCGTTCTATTCAGGCCATTATATTATATATATAATATATATAATAAATATTTCGTCGATTTCTATTTAAAACGAATTTTATAAATAGTTTTGAATTCATTTCAAAAACATTTCAACTTCCATTTCAATTCAAATCAAAATTGAATTTTTCCTTATAAATTCGTTTTAAAATTCATTTCTATTCAATTCAAATTTCAATTGAATTTGAATTCATTTCAATTCGTTTTCAATTCAATTCGAATTCGTTTTCAATTCAATTCGAATTGGTTTTCTATTCGATTCAATTCAAATTGGTTTTCTATTCGATTCAATTCAAATTGGTTTTCTATTCGATTCAATTCAAATTGGTTTTCTATTCGATTCAATTCAAATTGGTTTTCTATTCGATTCAATTCAAATTGGTTTTCTATTCGATTCAACTCAAATTGGTTTTCTATTCGATTCAATTCAAATTGGTTTTCTATTCGATTCAATTCAAATTGGTTTTCTATTCGATTCAATTCAAATTGGTTTTCTATTCGATTCAATTCAAATTGGTTTTCTATTAGATTCAATTCAAATTGGTTTTCTATTCGATTCAATTCAAATTGGTTTTCTATTCGATTCAATTCAAATTGGTTTTCTATTCGATTCAATTCAAATTGGTTTTCTATTCGATTCATTTCGAAATTGTTTCATATTCAATTCATTTCGAATTCCATTTCAAAATATTCGATTTCGAAATCACTTTTCAATATTCATTTTAAAATGAATAAAATCGATATAAGTATTGTTCACGTCAAAATGGCGTCAATCTAATCAACACGGCTTCATATATTTCTATTTTCAAATATTCTATTTCAAATATTTCCATTATTAAAATATTTCGTTCAACACATGACTAATCTCAACGGATGAGTACAGTCAACACATGAACCTTTATTTTATATTGATAAAGATGTAAATTTTATTATTAAAATATTTCGTTCAACACATGACTAATCTCAACGGATGAGTACAGTCAACACATGAACCTTTATTTTATATTGATAAAGATGTAAATTTTATTATTAAAATATTTCGTTCAACACATGACTAATCTCAACGGATGAGTACAGTCAACACATGAACCTTTATTTTATAATATTCTTTATCTTCTAAATTGGAATGAGGCCCAATCAATTACCATACAAAGTTAATTATATGGATTCCGTACAACACATGTATATAGTAGCAACAATAAATAATCAACCATCAACCAACGTGCACTACATTGTATAAGCATCAAATATAGATATCTAACGCTTATAACAGCCTGTCAATCAATCGATCGACATATTTAATCAATCAGGATGAGTGAACTTCAAATTTCATCCCAACACCCGTGTGGGGTTTCAAATCAACAAACACAGATTTTTATTTGTGCAGCTGGGCGATGTGTAAAATTTATCGTCCCAATCAATGTCAGTCAAATCAGTGTACATAAACAAACCGTCCGGTTTGTAAATGAATATTTTATTTCATTCACTTCTACGTTAAAAATTATATTTTTAACGATAAAATATTTTATTTACACATGAATTTCTATTCAGTTCATTTACACAATAAAAATGATATTTTTATTTTTCTAACATATTTTAGAAAATTTCTGCGGCATAACGGCACGATACTAGAAACGGGACGAGGCCTAGCCTTATCCCCGGTCTAGTGAAGGCCCACGCCATTCACACATCAATCAATCCATTCCATTTCAGCAAACAACTCAAATTTCAATCAAATAATCTAACTAATTTTTGCAATCAAACAAACAAGTCCATGGTATGTGGACAATTGTGTCGGGTGCTACTAAGCACCGTCTGCATCCTAGTATATATATATATATATATAACTAGAAAAGAAATTGAAAGGTGAGAAATTCTCACCGATAGCTATCCAATCATCTTGACTCTTCTTTGATAGAAATCTTCATCGTTATCGCATTCTTGTCATCTTCGTTGCTGTAGCCACTACATATGTAAAAATTGAATTTTTACTTCGCTATTCAATATATAAAAATCGAATTTTTATTATACTATTCAATATATAAAAATCAAATTTTTACCTCGCTATTCAATATATAAAAATCGAATTTTTATTATGCCATTCAATATATAAAAATCAAATTTTTATTATGCTATTCAATATATAAAAATCGAATTTTTATTATGCCATTCAATATATAAAAATCGAATTTTTATTACCTCGCTATATGGATAAAAATTCCATTTCCACACCGCTACTATATAGATAAAAATTCTATTTTTACCTCGCTATTCTCTATATAAAGATCTCGCCTTTTCAACCATAAAGATTTCGCCTTTTCAAATATATCATTACAAAAATCACATTTTTATTTTTCTACACATATAAAGATGATATTTCTAATATTCCTATCATGTAAAAATTATATTTTTAATTCTACATAAACAAAAATCATATTTTTATATCTTCTACATAATAAAGATTATATTTTTAATACTTTAAAAATATAAAAATCATATTTTTAACCTACTACTAATATAAAAATCAAATCTTTATATTCGCTACTAAAAAAAAATTATATCTTTAACATTTCTATAATGTAAAAATCGAGTCCTTTTTAATTTTTAAAATCTACCCTTTTCTATCTTATTATTTATTTTAAAATCAAAAAATAAAACAAGGTATATAATTTAAATTAAAAGAAAACAACACAAAATTAAACTTACAGCGTTCAGTCGGAAGAAGGGGGTTCGGATTTGCGGTTGGAGGAGGGTCTGGAGGCGACGCGGCGGTTGCGGTGGCGGGCGGAGCAGGCGAAGGGGGGGTCTGGGCATTGCGGTCGACATCAGGGGGGGGGGGGGGTGGGTGGGGGTTGGATCTGGGCGGCGGCAGCGATCATCATGGGGGGGGGGGGCGCGATGCGGTGCGGCATCGATCGGAGGTGGCGGCGCTCCTCTCTGCGTCCGACCATTTTTTCTGATTTTTTTCTTTCTTTTTGTTTTTATGAGTTAGGTTTTTAACGCGAGGGGGGGGGGCAGAGTGAATATAGAGGGGAGAGAGAATTTTTAATTTTTAATTTATTTAATTATTTTATTTTCACCAAAAAGCAACTTTTATTTTCGACCTCAAAACGAGGCCCACCGCCTGTCATCCATAGCGTTTTACCCCCATTCTGAACACAATGGGATATGTATCGTAAGCTGATTCGATCGTTTGAATCAGTTTCCGTTAAAATCTACATATAACTCTATATATTGAATTTGAACGCGCATTTCAATTTACCGGGGTCACATACTAACTAGAAAAATTCCCAAAAAATATTTTCTAGCTTTGTATTGACGATACGGTCCTAACAAAACTTGTTTCGTCGAATTCTGAGGCCGTTGGAAAAATGGCCATTTTCCAGTTGATTAAAATCAACTGAAACTGGTCAAACGCATTTTCCTTTTCCACGATCACATACTGATTCGGAAAATTATGAAATTTGGAATCTAGCAAAAATTTGACATCACGGACCCAACAAAAGTGGTTTCGTCGAAATCCGAGGTCGTTTGCAAAATGCCAATTTTTAAGGGCCTGAATTCCATAGCGACTATTCAGAATTTTCAACTGGACATATCTTTTGATTCCCGCTATGAAATCTTGATTTTTCGGATTCGTTGGAAAGATATTCACAAATAGATCCTATTGTTTTTGGTTTCTCTAAAATCCGGTTTGTTTTGCACCCGGTACATTCAATTGAAGTTTGGAATCGAATTATCGAACTACCGCGCCATTTTCAATTCTATTTATAATTATATATATATTTATATTCTAACGACGACGCGTATAAATATATACGTTCGAATTATATTCAAAATAAATTTCTCGTCGATATTATTTAATCTATTTTAAATATTCAAAATTCGTCAAAATTGCCAAAATAAAAATTTTAAACTGGTTCAGATTTTCCGGGTTATTACAATCTCCCACACTTAAAACTTTTCGTCCCCGAAAAGGAACAAAGTCGAAAGTGGTTTGATTAATCAACTCTACGTTCGATCTGGCTTCCATTCTCCAACTCTTCAGTTTCTGAGAATTTTCAAATTCTTCAAAAATTTGGCTAACACCCTAAATTTTCGAAAAATTTCGCCATAACCTCCCCTGCACCGGGAGCCACGGGAAAATCCCGAAATTGCCATATAGGCCTTCTGATCTCAAAAAGAAAAAGAAAAAGCCAAGCGGCTAGCCAATAGGCTCATAAAATCATCATCACCCAAACAAAACAGTAAATTATAGTAAACATGTACCTATTTGTCGGGCAAACAAATTTTATTCTTCGGCTCTAGCCTCCTTGCTATGACCTGTTCAATGTAAGTATATGTATATGCAAGCAAATATGACCAATTTTCAATACAGTTCTATATTTGATTCAATTAGGCTAAATGGTTCAAAATTATCAAACAAATAAACAAACAACACAAACATCAATCAATTAGTGGATTAGAGTTTTCAAATTGATAATTTTGATACATATACAGAAATCATGTTTTTGATGCCAATTCACAACAATGTGTTCTATCTATATTGGTTTTGGTTCTCACACCAGTCTAATGGAAATATATAGATATCACACCTTCGTCACTCGAAAATAAATGCTGATGATGTTTCGAACCACCATCAGAACATCTCCGGGCTACTAGAGTGCGGTTCCATATCTATCTAATATATTAAAACTTCGAATATACGTTCATGACGCGTATACGCGAAATCTATATATACTCGATTGTCCATATTCAAAATAAACAAATATTCAAATACGTATAAAACGATTTAAATTTTAAAACAAAATTGTTTTCATTTGAAAAATCTACTCTTCACACTCGTTCTAGGATACTACTGATCCTATCTCTAACGAGTCATTCTAATTGGATATTACTAATCCAATATCTGATGAATTCTTTCGTATGGTTCTAATGTGTCTTGTTCTCGAGCTCTGTAAACCAAAGCTCTGATACCAAATGAAGCGACCCGAACTTCCCCGGTCTTCGAAGAGATGAGAAAGAACGAATTACTGTGAGGACAAGACAAATCAGAACGCAAACGGAAGAACATTTCGTTGTTATTACAACAATTCCATCAGATACAAGAATATACAGAGTATAAATGAATAAATTACATTCGATAAATATCAGAGATTACAATAAATTACATAGCAGTGGAAAATAATACAAAGCACAACTGAAGGTGATACACGGATACAGAGCTTTCCGGATATCATTCCAGCTGTAAACCAGGATCCTGTGAATATAAATCTGCAAAACCGAAACTACTAGCTGCCCGTGCGGAAAATAGGGGCACCCAGAGTTTAGGTTAAAACAATAAACTCCAGGTCAGTCATGTGACTGGTGTGAGAACTAAAACAGTTATTAATATTGGTTTTAAAGTTTGGCAAATCAAGGGACCACGCCGTATAACACGGAACGGGTTTCCTCCCAAGGATACCAGTGCATAGAACAAACAGCGCGATGCTAAATAAAGAAAAATGAAGCTGTTATACGACCCAGGTCCCATCACACAATGCAACGCAAGCCGGAGGATAGGGTTTTCCCTTATAACAGCCAAAGCATGCTTGATACGTTTAAAAACACATTATTTGATACTATTATAGGTGTATAGTGTCAAAACAATTTCAATCATAAATATCAATCATAGGCGGCATAGCTACCATCTACTATGTCGCCATACTAGTTCTACAATTAAAACCGCAATATCACGTATTGGAAATTGGATTCCGTCATGAGCCGAGGCAAGGGCCAAGCTCCTCTCCGCTTCGAGACACTCTAGCAAATGCCTCGGGACTACACACTCTGGGCAACCCCGGATGCGGCTGGGCCGGTCCTCTCTTACGTTTGAGGATTGGCAATTCCTGAACACACGTTTCCCGGTCCTTACAGACCTAATATCGAGGCGCCTCATTCCAACAACCACAAAGCTGAAAAGTATATAAATGTCAGGGTTGGTAAGTCATTGACACCACCAAAGCTAGAAAGAAACGTCGTGCTCTCCCAGCGGTCCGTATCCCGTTTTTAACTCATACCGAGGTGTGAGACTCGCGAATTCACGTTATACACAAAGCTACGCCACAAAGGCCGTGCTTTGATCATCAACCACAAGACTTTGCTTTTCAACAGAAGCCTTGATCCATGCAACTCAGCATGCCACACAGGCAATTCATGCCATGCGATTGATATCTATCGATATATAACCTCTAAGCTCGTACGTCTCAGAGAAGGGCGTTAAGCAAGAGAATAAATTCTCCGCCGCCAAACAGATATATATTTAATAGAAATCAATCAACACAGAATAGAATCCAATGTCAGACACACAATCCATTTACAAGTTCGTTCTGGGTCTGAATGAAACCGGAGGCACTTTCCTCGCATATCCATCCATCTCCAAGTACGTCTGGACGACCACCAACTATTTCCATCCTCTTGGGTGTATAGCCCAATCAGGATCGTCAGTAATTATCCAAACGATGTGAAGACTTCCGATCTTCAACCACTGTCTTCATCTTCGACTTATCGTCGAATCGGTTATTCAGAATGGGTATAAACCCGGCCTTTTCGAACAACCCGCGTATATTTAAAACAAATGTTACACAAACACAACATACGCCTCATTCCAATGCATAATATCCTTTCTATTCACGAAATCACTTCTTAGGGAAAGGTTCCCATTAATTTTATCAAAGATAAATTCTTTAAAATTTATCCTTTAATCTTCCTTTGGATGTCGTTCAAACCAAATTATGGTTTTCTAAACTAGTCGAGATTAGCGAACCACACCGAAGTAATTGTTTATTTTATTTTCCAATCCCAACCTATTCATCCCATGAAGCAAAACTGGTAGTACTTCACATCTAACACCACAATGTTATCAGTAAAATTAATTACCATCTCACGTTCAAATCTAATTAAAGACTTAACTATCGCTTTGGAGCAAAACTGGTGATACTCCATTCTCGCTTATTTGTCAAATTTGATAATTTAGATTATCAATTCGAATTTCAATCTAATTGCAGATTCATTAAAACTCCTTTTACTGGGTTAAATAACTGATGTTATTTAAAACACAGTTCACGACAAACCCAAATCACATTCTATTTATTATCGGGTTAAAGAACTAGTGTTATTTAAAACACAGTTCACGATAAACCCATTTCAAATCCAATCAAATATATTAGAAATTCCGATTATTTAAAACCACTTTTTAAATCCAATTTATTTATTTAAAAATAATTGGGTTTTAAATTTAGTTCAAAACTAGTTCATTTCGATAAAAATCTATTTTTATCTTTTCAAATATGGAGTTTTTCATCCTAATTTTTCCCAAATCATTTCTTATGATTTTACACAAATTATTGATATTTTAATTAATTTTATCTAGGCCCGTACAATCGATTTCCATCAACGGCCATCGAACTGCACTTACAGCGACCTTTTCCAAATTTGATTTGGACATATCTCCAAATCCAACCGTTAGATTTCAAATTTCTAATATTCGTTAGAAAGCTCTTTTCGATACGAACCCAACGGTTCCGGTTTTAGGAGAATCCGACTGTCGGATCTCCCGTAATGTCCGTTTGAAATAAATGGTCGAAATTCACGAACTGCCGCGGCGCGGCGCGTTCTATTCAGGCCATTATATTATATATATAATATATATATATAATAAATATTTCGTCGATTTCTATTTAAAACGAATTTTATAAATAGTTTTGAATTCGTTTCAAAAACATTTCAACTTCCATTTCAATTCAAATCAAAATTGAATTTTTCCTTATAAATACGTTTTAAAATTCATTTCTATTCAATTCAAATTTCAATTGAATTTAAATTCATTTCAATTCGTTTTCAATTCAATTCGAATTCGTTTTCAATTCAATTCGAATTGGTTTTCTATTCGATTCAATTCAAATTGGTTTTCTATTCGATTCAATTCAAATTGGTTTTCTATTCGATTCAATTCAAATTGGTTTTCTATTCGATTCAACTCAAATTGGTTTTCTATTCGATTCAATTCAAATTGGTTTTCTATTCGATTCAATTCAAATTGGTTTTCTATTCGATTCAATTCAAATTGGTTTTCTATTCGATTCAATTCAAATTGGTTTTCTATTCGATTCAATTCAAATTGGTTTTCTATTCGATTCAATTCAAATTGGTTTTCTATTCGATTCAATTCAAATTGGTTTTCTATTCGATTCATTTCGAAATTGTTTCATATTCAATTCATTTCGAATTCCATTTCAAAATATTCGATTTCGAAATCACTTTTCAATATTCATTTTAAAATGAATAAAATCGATATAAGTATTGTTCACGTCAAAATGGCGTCAATCTAATCAACACGGCTTCATATATTTCTATTTTCAAATATTCTATTTCAAATATTTCCATTATTAAAATATTTCGTTCAACACATGACTAATCTCAACGGATGAGTACAGTCAACACATGAACCTTTATTTTATATTGATAAAGATGTAAATTTTATTATTAAAATATTTCGTTCAACACATGACTAATCTCAACGGATGAGTACAGTCAACACATGAACCTTTATTTTATATTGATAAAGATGTAAATTTTGTTATTAAAATATTTCGTTCAACACATGACTAATCTCAACGGATGAGTACAGTCAACACATGAACCTTTATTTTATATTGATAAAGATGTAATTTTTATTATTAAAATATTTCGTTCAACACATGACTAATCTCAACGGATGAGTACAGTCAACACATGAACCTTTATTTTATAATATTCTTTATCTTCTAAATTGGAATGAGGCCCAATCAATTACCATACAAAGTTAATTATATGGATTCCATACAACACATGTATATAGTAGCAACGATAAATAATCAACCATCAACCAAAGTGCACTACACTGTATAAGCATCAAATATAGATATCTAACGCTTATAACAGCCTGTCAATCAATCGATCGACATATTTAATCAATCAGGATGAGTGAACTTCAAATTTCATCCCAACACCCGTGTGGGGTTTCAAATCAACAAACACAGATTTTTATTTGTGCAGCTGGGCGATGTGTAAAATTTATCGTCCCAATCAATGTCAGTCAAATCAGTGTACATAAACAAACCGTCCGGTTTGTAAATGAATATTTTATTTCATTCACTTCTACGTTAAAAATTATATTTTTAACGATAAAATATTTTATTTACACATGAATTTCTATTCAGTTCATTTACACAATAAAAATGATATTTTTATTTTTCTAACATATTTTAGAAAATTTCTGCGGCATAACGGCACGATACTAGAAACGGGACGAGGTCTAGCCTTATCCCCGGTCTAGTGAAGGCCCACGCCATTCACACATCAATCAATCCATTCCATTTCACCAAACAACTCAAATTTCAATCAAATAATCTAACTAATTTTTGCAATCAAACAAACAAGTCCATGGTCTGTGGACGATTGTGTCGGGTGCTACTAAGCACCGTCTGCATCCTAGTATATATATATAACTAGAAAAGAAATTGAAAGGTGAGAAATTCTCACCGATAGCTATCCAATCATCTTGACTCTTCTTTGATAGAAATCTTCATCGTTATCGCATTCTTGTCATCTTCGTTGCTGTAGCCACTACATATGTAAAAATCGAATTTTTACTTCGCTATTCAATATATAAAAATCGAATTTTTATTATACCATTCAATATATAAAAATCAAATTTTTACCTCGCTATTCGATATATAAAAATCGAATTTTTATTATGCCATTCAATATATAAAAATCAAAATTTTATTATGCTATTCAATATATAAAAATCGAATTTTTATTATGCCATTCAATATATAAAAATCGAATTTTTATTACCTCGCTATATGGATAAAAATTCCATTTCCACACCGCTACTATATAGATAAAAATTCTATTTTTACCTCGCTATTCTCTATATAAAGATCTCGCCTTTTCAACCATAAAGATTTCGCCTTTTCAAATATATCATTATAAAAATCACATTTTTATTTTTCTACACATATAAAGATGATATTTCTAATATTCCTATCATGTAAAAATTATATTTTTAATTCTCTACATAAACAAAAATCATATTTTTATATCTTCTACATAATAAAGATTATATTTTTAATACTTTAAAAATATAAAAATCATATTTTTAACCTACTACTAATATAAAAATCAAATCTTTATATTCGCTACTAAAAAAATTTATATCTTTAACACTTCTATAATGTAAAAATCGAGTCCTTTTTAATTTTATAAATCTACCCTTTTCTATCTTATTATTTATTTTAAAATCAAAAAATAAAACAAGGTATATAATTTAAATTAAAAGAAAACAACACAAAATTAAACTTACAGCGTTCAGTCGGAAGAAGGGGGATCAGATTTGCGGTTGGAGGAGGGTCTGGAGGCGACGCGGCGGTGCAGGCGGTTGCGGTGGCGGGCGGAGCAGGCGAAGGGGGGGGGTCTGGGCGTTGCGGTCGACATCGGGGGGGGGGGGGGGTTGGATCTGGGCGGCGGCAGCGATCATCGGGGGGGGGATGCGGTGTGGCATCGATCGGAGGGGGCGGCGCTCCTCTCTGCGTCCGACCATTTTTTTCTTTCTTTTTGTTTTTCTGAGTTAGGTTTTTAACGGGGGGGGGGGGGGGGGCAGAGTGAATATAGAGGGGAGAGAGAATTTTAAATTTTTAATTTATTTAATTATTTTATTTTCACCAAAAAGCAACTTTTATTTTCGACCTCAAAACGAGGCCCACCGCCTGTCGTCCATAGCGTTTTACCCCCATTCCGAACACAATGGGATATGTATCGTAAGCTGATTCGATCGTTTGAATCGGTTTCTGTTAAAATCTACATATAACTCTATATATTGAATTTGAACGCGCATTTCAATTTACCGGGGTCACATACTAACTAGAAAAATTCCCGAAAAATATTTTCTAGCTTCGTATTGACGATACGGTCCTAACAAAACTAGTTTCGTCGAATTCTGAGGCCGTTGGAAAAATGGCCATTTTCCAGTCGATTAAAATCAACTGAAACTGGTCAAACGTATTTTCCTTTGCCACGCTCACATACTGATTCGGAAAATTATGAAATTTGGAATCTAGCAATAATTTGACATCACGGACCCAACAAAAGTGGTTTCGTCGAAATCCGAGGTCGTTTGCAAAATGCCAATTTTTAAGGGCCTGAATTCCATAACGACTATTCAGAATTTTCAACTGGACATATCTTTTGATTCCCGCTATGAAATCTTGATTTTTCGGATTCGTTGGAAAGATATTCACAAATAGATCCTATTGTTTTTGGTTTCTCTAAAATCCGGTTTGTTTTGCACCCGGTACATTCAATTGAAGTTTGAAATCGAATTATCGAACTACCGCGCCATTTTCAATTCTATTTATAATTATATATATATTTATATTCTAACGACGACGCGTATAAATATATACGTTCGAATTATATTCAAAATAAATTTCTCGTCGATATTATTTAAAATAATCTATTTTAAATATTCAAAATTCGTCAAAATTGCCAAAATAAAAATTTTAAACTGGTTCAGATTTTCCGGGTTATTACATTAATCCTTTTAACATATGTTTAAACATTCCAACATATCATATTTAAACATGTCATAATAACATTTCAATACTTTTAGTTATTTTAGCTAATTCACATTGTACAATAACGGGGAATGTTAAACGATAATATATCATTATCTAAAATGATATAACTTAAATCCACTCACCTCAGATGCTTTCCAAATCCTGGATCTGGTCCAGATTCATCATTCCATGGTTTTTCCCCTAATTGGATTCAGAACCTAACAACCATGGATTCATAATTTTTACTAAAAGAAAGAAAGAAAAAGAGGAAAGAGAAGAGAATGGAAAATGGGCCAGATCTAGGAATTGCCTCATTTTGATAAAAGATCTGAATATCCATTTACAAACATACGTTCCTTTCCTTCAGATCGGGATTCAGAATTATTCCTAAACTAATAACCTAATTTTCTGAATAGATTTGAGGAGGGAGAGGAATGGCAGAGTTTCTGCGTTGTCTCAGAAATATGTGACTTAGGGTAGGCTCTATAGGCTTATTTATTGGTGTTCAGCTGCGTATTTGGTAAAAGAAATAGTCTACATTCGTGCAGAAATAATCTTCCCAGATCTGCCGTAGGGGGTCGACCCATGGGTCGACACCTTCCTTATGGGGTCAACCCAAGGGTCGACACCCCTGAGAGGGAATTTTCCCAATCCCCTTTTCTGCATGAACTTGAACTGTTTTGAATTTCTGGACTCATTTTATTCATATATACTCTTCTTATGCGTATATAAAGTACAAACCTTAATAACTTCTTCATACGGTGTCCATTTTAGGCAAACTAGGTGTCTATTTTGACCAAAATTCTTAGACGAACGCAATTGTGCAGTCCGTTTCACTTAATTACAAATATTTAATTAAGTTATTCTTATTTTACTACCTTGAGTTAAAAATGCGGGGTGTTACATTCTCCCACCCTTAGGAAATTTCGTCCCCGAAACTTGATAAGGGTAAAAATTCAATAATCCCTCGCATAATATACATCCATCATGTGTGCGTCCAATTTTTGCAAACATTGTGCACTTGTGCAAAGTGAAATACAACGTAATAATACATGTATGCCTAAGTGGTACCTACTATGTGTATGCAAGTTTTTCAAAAAAAAATCCTTTTTAAAATATGATGCTCACATCCTAAATATACCGGCAGTTCTATATGAATGTAATATTTTAAAAATCAAAGTGCTTTTTCATCCAAATTTTCCCACACTCTTACTTAGTTCATTCAATTGTTGCATCCATAATCCTACCAACCAACTTTATTTTTCGAATTTAAAAAAAATCTATTTTTCTAAACTCGATTTCTTATGTTACAAAAAGGTGGAAAACGGAAAATTTCACATCTTCTGTTTTTCTTTTATGTACCTTTTTCCAACAGTACTTAGATTTTATGTAACTATTGTAAAGATTCCCTTATTTTCTAATCCAAGCATAGCCCACATAAGAAAATTTTCTTTGTTAATGACTTTCTTTTTCATCTTATCTTGGAATTTTTTATCTATATCCATCTTTTCTCATAATTTATCCTGTTTGTTGCTTTACTGAATTTGCTGTTTCCTTTTTTAGTTGTACCATCTCTCTTTTCTTAGCTTATTTAATCATCTGATTTATTTTCAAATAAACCTTCTAGTCTTCCAACTAAAACATGAAAACAGACACTCTACACAACTACTACTAAGGGCCAAGAATCTCGAGACTATGTCCCCATCAAATAAATCATAGGATCCATGACAGGTTTAGGTGTTACCCCAACTACCCAACAAGAACAAAATAACAGAACGATCCCAATAGAAATGTAGTAACGGGTTTTACCCCTAACATGAAAATTAGAAACAGGATCTGAAAACTTACTTGCCCTTTACTATCTAGTGGTCACTACTAATTCTAGCTGTGTACTAGCACTCATTTCAAGCAACACCCTAGGCTTTTCAATGCTTACGCATTCTACGGGAATTTACCATTTTTTCCAAGATAATTCTCGCTATTTACTTCATATCCTCAAAACTTTTCCTGTCTTCCCTAGGCACTAATCCTTTCCTACTCCATACTTTTAAAACACAATTTAGCCTTTTCATTTAATTTTTTTTCCCCTAAAATTAGAAGTGTCAAAATTATTTTTTTCCTCATGAATACTTACTTTTGCCAAACCATAAAAACACATCATCTTAAAAAAATACAAGTCATCATTTTTTTTTCAAATCACAAAACTGGAGTAGATACGGACAACTATTTCTCAATCGGTTTTACGACTCGTTCTTGCCTATAAGGTCAGTTCAATTTCTTACTACAAGGTGCAAACATCTACTCTATTATAAATTTCGACAATTTATTTTGTCCACCCAACAAAATTTTCTCTTGTTAAAACAATTTATCAAAAATGATTGTTAAAAGAATAGAGACTTCAAGACTTTTTTATTAAAAATTCTTGTATGAAATATAATTAAAAAAACTAGTGAGTTATACATGCTCTATAATATGCACCTTTTACTGAGAGAATTTTACCTTAGACAAAATTTTCATGAGAAATCATTGCTTCCAAAATATACTCCATTTTACTTTAAAACCCAATATGCACTTCTTTACATATTTTAAAACTATGACTTTTAAGATTAAAACTTGAAAACACCATAAACCCTTTTCCTAAAACTTTTACAATTTCTAGTTCTTAAAAGTTAACAATGGGGTTAGACTTAAAGCGGGTTTTCAATTTTCTAGGCTTTCCTAGACACTTCCCAAGGTCAATTCTCTCAACTATATTGTTAGACCAAAATCTGGGCCTAACACCCAAATGCAGATCACAGATCACAGAATGCAGAAAAAGCAGTAAAAATGGGGAACACACAAAGTTTTAATAGTGGTTCGGCTCAAACCAAGTCTACGTCCACTTTATCTCTTCTTAAATCCTAAGAAGTTACAAGTACAATTCTCTTGGTTTATACACGAAATCCTCGTGTTTACAATGAAAAGAAGTGAGGAAAATGAAGATTATACATGAAATCCTCGTGCTGTAGTGTGGAATTTGGCTCCTTTGCTGCTGAAAATGTTTTGCAGAGAGCAATGGTGGAAGGTGTGAGGAGTTAGAGCCAAAAAAGATCCTTGAAAATGCCTTCAAATGGTGTATTTATAGCTGTAGGAGAGGTTCTGGGAAGACCGGTTCGTGATGGGGTACGTGGCAACCGATCCAGAAAAGTAGGAGCAGGAGTAGCCTTAAGAATAGGTCAAAACAGTGCGCGTATCTGCAGGTCTGGAGATCGGCTCGTGGTCATGGATCGGATCGTGGGTCGTGATGGCGAGTCGGAGGTGGATCGTGATGGAGTTGGTGGTGCAAGAGCCAGGGTGCTTCATGAGACGAGGTGCATCACGAGACGAGGTGCTTCATGAGGCGAGGTGCATCATGAGACGAGGGGGCGATCCGATGGTGCATGATCCATACTCCGATCGTATGACGCTTCGTTGCTTTATCCAGGAAATTGCCAGATTACACCAGTTTAAGGAAATGGGCATAACTTTCAAACCGTAAGTCCGATTGAGCCAAACCAAAGCTCAAACTGAAGCTAATTCAGAGATCTACAAAAGTAATAAAGCTCATCTCCGTAATTGCTGTTTTCGGGCCCAAAAAGGTCATCTGATAGTAGTTTTGGGCCTTTCTTTATTCGTGATGGACCAAATCGCTGCCTGTCTTCTGACGATATTCTCCATATCCGAGCGCGATGCTATCCAGATATTCAGTGTGACAGCTTTTACCAAAAATTGTGTCAACAAGTTTGCCCCCCAGAACATATCTTGCTAGTTAAAGGAAGATGTGTTCTGGATAGTCCAGGAAATCTATAAGCCATAGAAATTCGATAATGCCATGACCTTGCCGGGACTGCCAGCTACAGATATAATCCATACCAATAAAGAGATAAAGGAGAAACAAACGTGCCAAATCCTAGCGATATTGTTCAAATTTTCTGAGCATAAACCATGCTTCGGCGTCTAATGAGCATAAACCATACTCAAGGGACGTTTGAGTCATCCTGCCAAATCCTGGCAAGGGCCAACATTTCCAGGCATAATCCATACCCAGAAGTCCAAATCGAGTATAATCCATACCCGATTTCTTTTGTCACATCCTGACAAGACTGTTTGCAGGGCATAATCCATACCCTGGAGTTCAAACCGAGTATAATCCATACCCGATTTCTTTTGTCACGTCCTGACAAGACCATTTGTCGTTCCTAAGTATAATCCATACTTAGGATTCCAAAGTGAGTATAAACCATACTCATACCTGAAGTAGAGCTACGCTTGCCACAGCCTGACAAGATAGTCCATCCCTATGCATAATCCACACCTAGAGTTCTATAATAAGTATAAGCCATACTTTAACCGAAGTTAAGGATCCTGCCACATCCTGACAAGATACTTAAATTCTCCAAACATAATCCATGCTTGGAGAGTCCTTATTCAATTAAAAATGCAAAACCAAATCAAATCCTGATTGGTTTGACACCGAGTCCAGAGCACGCTTTTGGGGCTACATCCTAACCCCATACATGTGTACTCCGATTCAACCAATTGGAAAACCTAACGAAAGCAAAAACAAATCTTAAAGCCTAAGAAATGCAAAAAATGAAAGCTGATCTCATCCAGATCAGTTGATGATGAGCCCGCGAGAGCTCGATCCAGGGTCATTCCCTCTCCGGGGAGTAGGAGGTGGCAGCGCAGGTGCGGGCGCTGTTGGTGGTATCACATACTCGGGTAGCTCTCCACGTCTAACCCGTTCCTCAATCAAATCGCGAAGATGCATGCAGTCATTTGTGTCATGTCCGTCCATATCGTGGAATATGCAGTGCTTTCCAGAATCGTGTTCTCTTTGTGATGGCTCCCTCCTGGGAGGCTTTGAGTAGAAGATAGCACCGTTCATGTCCAGGTAGATGTCTGAGAGTGGGACATTGAGTTTAGTGTACTTTTCGTATCTGGGCCCTCTCCAGGGCTGAGTGTTGCAGTCATTCTTGACGGCAGCTTTTCCTTTGCCATTTCCAGAATCAGACGGTTCTCTGTCTTTAAGCATGTTGACGTCGAGAACGTTCTTCTCGGAGGTTGCATCTTCTTCCCGCAGAAATCTATCTGCTTCAAGGTAGAATTCGCCGAGATTTCGCGGTGGATCTCGGCACAAAGATTTTTTGAATTCCGTGTTATCCAAGACACCGGATACTGCTGCCATCAGTACCATCGACGGTTCAAGGCGATCAACTGATGCTGCTGCAACATTTAATCTTTCTAGAAATGAGCGGAGAGTTTCTCTAGGCCTCTGCTTGATTGTGGTGAGTGACATGGCGTTCTTGGGTCGTGCGATGTGGACCCGAAACTGTTCAAGGAAGCGAGCGACCAACATATCCCAGCTGTTAATTGATTCCGTTTCTAGCTGCCGAATCCACATGCTGCTATATTAGTCAGAAAGAGGGGAAACCACTTAGCCATGATGTTTTCCGACGTCGATTGAACTTCCATATGCCGTTTGTAGCGCATCAGGTGCACGGTAGGATCCGTCCTGCCATTGTATGGCTCCAGTTGTGGGAGTACGAAATCTGGGGGATTGCGAGAATTCCTGATTTCCTGAGTGAACGGGTTGTGGTTGACGTCATCCACATCATTATGATAGGTGCGGCCTCTCGAGAGGCGTTGAATCAGATCAGCGAGTCGATTGCCCTCGAAAAGTTGTTTTAAATTGCCAAGATCAGAGCTGGTGCCTCCAGCATTGAATGCAAGAGAGGATGGAAGCTGTTGGTGAGCTATTTCCTGGGGATCATGGCTCGCGGATCGAGGGTAGCGATCTGATCCGGTTCGATGGGGTCGGTTCGTGAGGCAGGTTGGTGAAGGCTGGATCGTGGTTCGTGGGGAGAGAGCTGAGGAGGGGCGATCCGACCCGGCGCTGGAGGCCTATCACGAGCTGATCCCTGATGCAGTTGAGTGAGAGTTTGCGCTCCGGTATCCATCCGATCTGGAGCTGAAGTCGGTCACTATGCATTTCCAATAACGAAGGGGTTGCCCCGAGTCCATGTGATGCCCGAGCCGCTTCTGTGGCTTCTTTTCCAATGACTTGAGCGTTGCTCAGCCTTCCATCCATCCGAGCGAAGAATTGGTTGATCATTTCCTGTTGTTTCCTGATGAGATCATCTTGTCGTGCCATCTGATCTCTCAGTTTAGTGAGAACTCCGTCCATCTCGTCTCTGGTCAAGTATGCAGAAGGATCTCCATGAGAGGAAGCTTCCTGACTTGCCTCGTTCCATGTGTCTTCAGCATCAGCATCATCTGCATGAGCAGAAGTTCCAGTCTTCTTTCTTTTGATTGCCATTTATCCAATAGCCAAAAAATCCAAGCAGAAGTTGAAGTTGTCGTGTGCCCCCCTTCCTGGCGCGCCAAAATGTTAGACCAAAATCTGGGCCTAACACCCAAATGCAGATCACAGAATGCAGAAAAAGCAGTAAAAATGGGGAACACACAAAGTTTTTATAGTGGTTCGGCTCAAACCAAGCCTACGTCCACTTTATCTCTTCTTAAATCCTAAGAAGTTACAAGTACAATTCTCTCGGTTTATACACGAAATCCTCGTGTTTACAATGAAAAGAAGCGAGGAAAATGAAGATTATACACGAAATCCTCGTGCTGTAGTGTGGAATTTGGCTCCTTTGCTGTTGAAAATGTTTTGCAGAGAGCAATGGTGGAAGGTGTGAGGAGTTAGAGCCAAAAAAGATCCTTGAAAATGTCTTCAAATGGTGTATTTATAGTTATAGGAGAGGTTCTGGGAAGACCAGTTCGTGATGGGGTACGTGGCACCCGATCCAGAAAAGTAGAAGCAGGAGTAGCCTTAAGAATAGGCCAAAACAGTGCACGTATCTGCAGGTCTGGAGATCGGTTTGTGGTCATGGGTCGGATCGCGGGTCGTGTGGCGAGTCGGAGGTGGATCGTGATGGAGTTGGTGGTCCAAGAGCCAGGGTGCTTCACGAGACGAGGTGCATCACGAGACGAGGTGCATCACGAGACGAGGTGCTTCACGAGATGAGTGCATCATGAGACAAGGGGGCGATCCGATGGTGCATGAGCCATACTCCGATCGTATGACGCTTCGTTGCTTTATCCAGGAAATTGCCAGATTACACCAGTTTATGGGAACGGGCATAACTTTCAAACTGTAAGTTTGATTGAGCCAAACCAAAGCTCAAACTGAAGCTAATTTAGAGATCTACAAGAGTTATAAAGCTCAGCTCTGTAATCGCTGTTTTCGGGTCCAAAAAAGGTCATCTGATATGAGTTTTGGGCCTTTCTTTGTTCGTGATGGACCAAATCGCTGCCTGTCTTCTGACTATGTTCTCCATATCCGAGCGCGATGCTATCCAGATATTCAGTGTGACAGCTTTTACCAAAAAGTGTGTCAACATATATATTTTCCTAATCCATTTTTCTCTTTTTAACCTTTTCCAATTAATAAGGTTTTACTGCCAAGCCCACTAATCTGAAATACTAACATATAGGATCCTCCTTTCTTTATTTCAAAATATATTGTACACTTCCCACCCAAATTTCCTAAGGTCTCAGATTTCCGTATTCATTCCTTTAGTATACAAAACAAACATCCCATTTCTTATTATATTATACTCTTTCTATTAAGTGGGTTTCACTATGGATCTAGGTACACATATATATAATATTTATATTTTTTAAAATATAAATATGTTCACTCATTATCTATACAAGAATCCTAAACCTAATCTCTGATACCAGATGTAACAACCCAAATTTAGACAGACCGAATTATTTTCAAAATTCCAATCTATCGAAACTCGTGTTGTTTTGCCCTGGTATCCTGTAGAAAAGATAGAGACATAAAATATATCAAAGCTTAGAAAATATCTCACAGCGGAATGGATAAAATATAATGTAATCAAAATATAGCCTTACCGTATTAATAATACTGCTTAACCATTATCCAAAGCTATCGTGTCTCTGCCACAAATATAACTGGCAAGTATGTTAAGTGGAGGGGGTCAGAACACAAGTTCTAGTGACTGGATTTAAACTATAAACTTTAGATAATCCTACATATATCGTTCAATCACATTTTCTTATTTATTAGGTTACTTGAGTTGACAACACTCAAGGCTTACACGCACGTCGTACCCATTTACTTCCCAGTGGATTAACTTAATACAATATATATGTAGCTACCCCCAATATTAAGGTACACCTCATGGTACCCCACTTGCATGGTCTCCACCGTAATGCAACAGAAATGTGCGCAGTCCCACATCCTACGCCGGAGTGACGTACGGATCTCAATATAACAATGTTACGTTCCGCATATATTTGTCATAACTACGCTACGTAAACGTACGGATTGTCACCTTCAATTGAATCAGATTTCATACAGGAGTAATGCCCTCAAGTCTACGATACACCACCTAAAGCCGACATGCGTGTATCTAGACTGTCCCATGTACGTATCGTCAATCGTAATCGATGCCTTAACCAAACATAATGTGCACCGAGTTTCGTGGCAGGGCAATACAAGAAACACAGAACTTGGTCGGGTGCTTTTCCATATCTATACAGGCCCGTCTTTAGGGGCCTCAAAATACAGATATTCCTTGGGTATGTTTTTCATGGTGGCTATGACCCCACCTCGGCCCCTCCCTCAACTAGTAAAGACTAAAAGAGCTAAATGACTTGTCTCTAACAGACAATCTAAACATCCAGTTGATGTCTACCCTCAACCACCGTACCTCTATAGTGAAAGGTGAATGGTCTATTGGTTTTAGCTCTAGTCTTTCCGCATCCTACTGGCTGCCGATGACGGGTACCCGATGATCTACTATCTCTGTTGATCCTGACTTTTGCCTTCCCGTTGAGGCGACCGCCGAATTACCCTAGTTTCACCACATCACAACGATCTAACTGCAGATCTACTTTTGCAGTCAAGGCCCACCCACCTAGTAGTTATGCGCAGACCCAACCTCTGCGAGCACAGCCTAAACATCTGCCACCACACAGAGGACTACCAGGAGCACCTAACGTATCTCAAGAAGCCGCTTACTTCCCCTTCCAGTCCTTCGGAGACGACAGAATAATCAGATGAACGTGCGCACCCCTCGTGCCTTATGACACCATAATGATCTACCCATTGGGTTATTCACCCTCAAACGTGCGGACTAATCCAAGCGCCTCATTTTAATGTGTCATTAGACCCTATGTCTAAATATTCTTTTACGCACTTGCTTTACCTTACATGTTTCCATTTAACTTGGTAATCCCTGTTCACATTGAATTCTTATTCAAGTTACCAAGTTTCTCTTGCTTATTAATTTCAGTCATATAACTTAACCCATTTAAGTTTATTAATAAGCCCACAACATGTTATTCACTAGATTATGATCCAAGGTCTGTAATCCAAAATCTCTTTATATTCTTGTTTGATTTCATCGTTACAATAACATGTTCTACTTAATATGTAATTAAGTATATCTCAATTCACATGTTTTCTGTTTAACATGTCAGTGATTATTTATGATAAAATATAACTTATTTTATATATGTTTGACTCACTCTTTCCTATTTAATCATAATTCCATCTTACATTGTCACTACAACTTTTCGTTGTTTACTTATTAACTTAGTTCTCTTAACTAAGGTCCACTAATAAGTTTCTGTTCCTATAAATATAACTTATGTTGCCCTCGTCCGTAGATTTCAAATTCTTGTTCTTATAAATATCTTAATTTACAATTAAGTACATCTTATCTCCTTACATAAGTTATTCCATCCCCTTTATCATTTATTATAACCTAAGTTATAATTTCCACTTGTCCCTAGGACAAACCTAAACATGTTATTCTTATCAGCATATCTCATACTTCCAAGTTTACAGATTACTTAATTTATAATTAAGTACAACTTCCTACATTTCATAAACTTCCCCCCTTTTCTCTACTTATTACAAACAACTGGTTTTAGTTTTCCCCATTTATTGGTTACTTAATTTATAATTAAGTGCCACTTATCTCATTTCACTAGTTATCTCATGTCCTTACTAGTTTATTATAACCTAAGTTATAATCTTCACTTATCCCTAGGACAAGTCTACCTATTATACAACATTCTTGTTAATGTAATTTATTTATAATAGGTCATTATCATTCCCCGTTCATTCCATTCCTTTTACTGATGTATCTTTCTATCAATTCCACTTATTTCCATTAATTACAATTAATGATGTTTATGAGTCCTTCCATTTACATATATATATATATGTTTATGTACTAGACCTCTCACATTAAGCCTACACTTGTGGATGCTGGATTTGTCGGGCGGTTCCGGGCAGACTTCTTCGATAAGTTGACTTAACCTCGTGTCTTAGCACCATTCCATGTTTTATTTATGCACTTAGACCCCTCACATTAGATTTACCACTTGTGAATGCTGGACATGTCGGGTGGTTCCGGGTAGACTTCTACACAAGTGTAATCTAACCTCATGTCTAAGTGCGGTTACAGTTTCTTATTTATTGTAAATCTTTTATATAATCTAGGCATGTCTATTCTTTCAAAATTCCACTGTAATTTATATTTTACATGTCATCATATTATGCCTATTTTATGTCATACGTTCTTTCTAACATATAATCAATTCCATTCCATCATGTAATCAATTAATTGGATAATTGTTCAAATTTAACAATAACATGTGATTGCCAAATCATGTAATTTTTCTCAATTTCTACCGTTAATGGTCCAGGTACACAAATGTCACAAATTAACATGGAATTGAAACAACAGTAATCGCTACGCATATTTTGGCAAATTTTCCAACATATTTTAGCATATTAATATTCCAACATGTCATATTCGTCACTTTAATCCTTTTATCATATGTTTAAACATTTCAACATATCATATTTAAACATGTCATAATAACATTTCAATATTTTTAATTATTCTAGCTAATTCACATTGTACAATAATGGGGAATGTTAAACGATAATATATCATTATATAAAATGATATAACTTAGATCCACTCACCTCAGATGCTTTCCAAATCTTGGATCTGGTCCAGATCTATCATTCCAGGGTTTTCCCCCTAATTGGACTCAGAACCTAACAGCAATGGATTCATAATTTTTACTTAAAGAAAGAAAGAAAAAGAAGAAAGAGAAGAGAATGGAAAATAGACCAGATCTAGGAATTACTTCACTTCGATAAGATATCTGAACACCCATTTACAAACATACATTCCTTTCCTTCAGATCCGGGTTCAGAATTATTCCTAAACTAATAATCTTAATTTTCTGAATAGATTTGAGGAGGAAGAGGAATGGCAGTGATTCTGCGTTGTCTCAGAAATATGAGAATTAAGGTAGGCTCTAAAGGCTTATTTATATGTGTTCAGCAACATATTTGGTAAAAGAAATAGTCCATGTTCACGTAGAAATAAACTACCCAGATCTGTCGTAGGGGGGTCGACACCCCCTTAATGGGGTCGACACCCCTGGGCGGGAATTTTGAATTTCTGTACTTATTTTATTCATATATACTCTTCTTATGCATACAAAAACTTCAAATCTTAATAACTTCTTCATACGGTGTCTGCTATACGCAAACCAGGTGTCTATTTTGACCAGAATTCCGAGAAGGACGCAATGGCGCAGTCCGTTTTACTTAATTCTAAATATTTATTTAAGTTATTCTTATTTTATTATCATGAGTTAAAAATGCGGGGTGTTACACATACATACATACATATATACACACACATAATAAAATAGCAAGTGCATAGCAGCGCAAAAGAGTATGAAAATACTGATCTATTACAAAATATCCAACCAATATACAGTATAATATGTATAGCCGACGCATGGCAAAATATAATCATAGATCAGTAAAAGTATACTACACACACACACACACACACACACACATATATATATATATATTCACCGCAGCGAATACCACGCCATTAATTCCAGTATTAAGTTTTATGCACAAGCAAAAGATCACCAGATAAATAATTCGTCGATGACCCATATCACCGCATTTACTAATCTGTTTGTTTGATTCTCGCACACTACACTTATGCTTCAATTCTCTATACAAAAAGTCCAATGAATAACCAGAATAGTGATACCAAAAGTCTTATACCTGACGGTTCTACTAGACCATTTATTCAAATTTCTTATGACATAGAATATAAATATTATAAAATCATATAAAGATGTCATCACTTAACCATATTCAAACCATCAGTTAAATTAAATCATTAGGAATCATTCAAAATATAAGAATTCACACATGAATTGAAAAATCGAAAATTATACAAGTAACGAACAAATTCAGGAATTATTTAAGGAATACATGAAATTCCAATATAATTGACAAATAAAACATAATAAACTAACAATACTCAAAGAATAATTCAAATATTTGAAAAATATAAGCACTCGTTACAAATTTGTAATAATCTGCAAGCAAACATATTATGTACAAAATAAACACAACAACATGCAAAATATTATCTAAAACTATTTCATATTATAATGGAAATAGAAACTTCTCAAATGACTTATTCAAATAAATATATTTCAAGGATCTAAAAAAACTAAATAGAATTGTTCTAAATTATTGTAATCTAATAAAAGGAGATAAGCTTGATAAAATACATATAATCAAATTAAATTTATTATATAATTATCCATAATGTAAATTAATATTAATATTTATTTAAATATATATACACACACACATTGTTAAATTCAAACTATTTATAATTTGAACTATAAACTAATATTTAAAAATACCTTGTATACTATAATTTATAATTCATAATCTAGAACATTATAGTATTGTTATCTATATATATATGTATATAAGCTTTCTTAAATTATATAAGATTATAAAATTGATCAATTGTCAAAATGAACAATTTATATACTATAAATTCCAAAAATAACAATGGACAACACCCTTCTAAATTTCAACATCCAACAAACTCAAAATTAAGCAATCTGTCACAATTCAAAAATAATAGCACAACAAACAAATTAATATCCAATGACAATCACTCAAATCAAGCAACCAATTTAATCGTTACAATTTAAATCCAACAATCTAAATATCCATGCAATTTGATCCTAATCAGATAATGATATATATAAATATATCTAACCATATTGGATAAAGATATAGATGTGAGTGAGGGGAAAATTCACCTTATCGACACTCATTCGAAGCAATTGATTTCAATAACCTCAAGCCACTATATCTTCATCAACTGTCAACACTGCTCCAAAAATCAAGCTTTAAATACTGAACCCCAAACCACCTGAACGCCACCTCCACCCCATCACCTGCAATGACTATAACCGCTTCAATCACCAACGTCGACTTCCACTCCACGACCCAACATGCTCGGCCAAACTCACCAGCAAAACCACGATGTCCCCAAAACCCTCGCGCTTTCCACTGTTGTTGCTTCTCTCCACGGCGCCCGATTTCACCAATTTGATCGCACCTAAAATTGAATCATCGCCACATCTACTCGCGCCTAGAGCCTATGCTCACGTCGTGGTTCCTAATTTCACATCGGCCATTAATGCTTGGTTCAGTGATGAAAGTGACTAGCATGGTTTTTTTTCTTCCAATTTGAGGGATGGTAGAATGGAATAAGGGCCAACTCATTTTAACTTTCGGCATGAAGTAGATAAGGGAGGTGGCATCAAGAGAAAAGAGATATTTAAAAGGTTTGGAATTGGGCGTTTAGTTATTAAGTTAATGTAGCATGGTTTACTTTCCAATATTATTATTATCAATATTATTGTTTCCATATAATATTTAGTTAGCTTTTTGTATACTCGAATTTAAATTTAAAACTCCAAAATGGCTTTCAATCATATATATATATATATATATATACAAGTTGATTCATCTCCCATGGAATAATCTTACAATTTAGTACTCGTCAGTTATACTTAATTCAATGCTTGTCTATTTTATTCGTTAGTTCTACATTCACTTAAAACAAATTTTGTTTTTCAACTATTTCAAATATATATAATAAAATTATTCTATGTCACGGACGATTATATATTTAATGTTATCCATTTCTTTCGACTAATAAATTACCATTGATTCAGACTTAAATCCATCGAATTTATTTAATATGTGTATAATTACAACGCCAAAATCAGGGTTGTTACAGACTTCCCCATTAACAAAATTGCATCCTCGCAATTTCTTAGATGAAAGCAGTTAAATGTGGTACATGCACTAATGTCTTGTGCATTTGATCTATCGACCATGCATCATCATTATTATTATTATTATTATTTTATGGGTAAGTTTGGCTCAGGTCTCTATTAAGTTTCAAAATACAAAAAACTTCCCTGTCTAAAAACTTTATACATTAGGTCCTTATTTTTCGAAAATCAACAAAAAACAACGTATTTTTTTTTCCAAACTTCAAAATTAGATTCAACACATAATTGTCATCGTGTTCATGCATTAAAACTACAAAAAAGGATTTAAAACAAAAAAATCATGCTATAGATTTTTTATGCAAAATTTCATATAATTGCTGACATTGCAGCAATTAATTTGAATAGTTGCTGAATTTCATGCAACTTTTGCTTAATGAAAATAATTCAAATCTACATTATTGTTGTAAATGCTGCAACTATTTGCAATATTTGCTGATATTTCAATAATTAATCATCCGTCTTTCAACTATATATTTTGTGAATAATTGCAGAAATATAACTAAAATTGCTGGTATTTCAACAACTTTTTAATTTTTTTTGCATCTACTATTTAAAAGTTACCGATATATCAGCAACTTTATATGTATAATAGCTGATATATTAGCAATTATTCATGCGCCCTTCAATTAAATGTTAAAAAGTTGCTGATATATCAGCAATTATACATGTATAATTGCTAATATATTAGCAATTATTCATCTGCCTTTCAACTAAAATCTGGGTGAATAATTGTTGAAATATCAGCAATTATTTACTAAAATGACTGACATTTCAGATTTTTTTCCAGAATACTTCCTGTAATATTTTCAATTTTTTTATACAGCAGCGCAAAAAACATTAAAACACATTATTATAGTAAAAAAAGACCTGCTTTACATTAAACTTTGGACAAGGAGTCGCTTTACATTAAGTTTCAAAATGAGGATACCGCACAAATTTTCACTTATTTTATACTATACCCCTTTTATCGTATGCAACAAATTTTAATACACAAGTTTTAACATATTCCGTTTTCTACCAACAATGAGATTTGTATTAAAAAAAATCCAACTCTCTAAATTTTGAAAAACTTCGGCAGAGTCTCCTTTGTACGGAGGACATTCCAAAAAATCGAATACAGTATAATTACTAAATATACATCTACGAAGAGACATCCCAACCCAGAACATTCTGAAGCATGAGAAAACAAAATAACAACACAATATGTTAATATTTCGCGGTATTTAATATGAAAATGTACCTTTGTTTCAGATTTAAAAGCAATTTAACTTATTATTTAGCGCTCAACGGCCTACAACTTCACTGAGTAGTCCAACGTGCTTCAGGTGTACCTGAACTTATCTCAACGCAACCATTAGTCACTTATAAAAAGAGGGATAGAATATATATGCTTTCGTATGCAATAGAAAAACACAGCGATATAGTAACATAAATCACCACTAATGCTCAAATCACACACACTCAACCTAGACACACACATTCATTGACAAAGTCCAGCACTGTTGGACATGTCCTGACTAGCCTGCACCAGTCAAGTGAGCTTTAGGGTGGCCAAGCTAGTGGCCTGCCCCATACTGCTTCGTAGTAGCCCCAAGCTGCTGTAATCCCTAAAAGAATACAAAGCTATTACAACGACTCATAGCCGTTGGTGGCCGTTTGAAGCCATTGGAATAGTGTTAACGCTTTCCAATGGATCCAACAGACCATTTCCCATGGCTGTTCCAACGGCTTCGAGCGGTATATTGTCATTGGAAACCGTTTAAAAATAAGATCATGTATGCCATTGGAAAAACTGGGGTATTTTTTTATAACAGAAAGCATATATCCTTCCATCTATCCCATTTCCAATCAATTTTCAATCCAATTCCACATATATATAACACATATATACCAATAACAATATAAACAACCAAAATAAATCAAAGAAACATCGATATGTACAAAACAAACCATCCAAACATCACAAAAACCAACACATCAATGTTACATGTCCATAAATCAAATACAACGTTACATGTCCACAAACCATAAAAATATATCAAAAGTATCATCCTTACCCACTCTGTGCCAATATATACAATATTCAAACAAAATCCTCAGCATCTCCGAGGCATAAAAAACACATACCTCAAGCATCATCTTCGTCGTCTCCGGGACCACCAGACGACGAAGGAAAAGTACTGTGATTGTGCACATACTCCACAAGCTTCTGATTTAGCTGCTCCATTTACATGGCTTGCAGACGATTCTACTCCTATAGCTGCTCAATCATGGTTCTAGCTATTTAATTTCTTCTTTGTCTTAGGCCTTCTTAGCTTGTCGAGCTTGCAAGTAGAATGAATATCAAAAAGGTTATGTCAGCATATAAAATATTATAACATTATATATTTAAATGTTAATTTATTGTATGTATGCAAAAGGATTAATTACTTTTAGATTAGCGAGGCCATAATGTTAGCTCCGTTGCGACGGATCCATAATAGCATCAAATATGTTATCTTCCTCCTCCGGTGTTGTTGACGTCAAAAGTTGGTCACTTGTGACAGCCGGCCTACGATCGTGCATAGAACACACGAGTAACAATCACAAAGTATGGAAAAGAAAGTAAAAGTGGGGAACACATACAGAATTTTTATAGTGGTTCGACAAAATCGATGCCTATATATTTACTGATTTTTGAGGATTACAAAGTACAATTGATTTTTTCTCGTTAGAAGAGAAGAAAAGATTACAATCTCTTTGTAATATTTGAAGTGCACGGTTGGAAGTTTTCCATTATACCGAGTGTGGGTTGGAAGTGAAGAATTCAACATGCCTTTCCATTTCTAGCGATGGGGTATTTATAGTTAAATGAGTAGGATGAACTATGGGCCATGTGGCTTACCTCTTTTTCAGAGCCTGGGCACGTGGAGCTTGATCCACTGGAATAGTTGCAGTGGTGGGACCTGGTCTACTACTGAGTAATTGTTCTTTCGAGAATTGCGGCTTGCGTGACACTTGAACTATGGTGTATCAAAAGTAGATCTTTGGCGGGACGTGCTTTGACCACTTTAGTTAATTGCCTTGAAAATAGGGCTTGGAGACTAAATGAGCTATCCGAATATTTCTAAGTAAATCTGATCGATCTGAGTTTTGAGGAGAGCTCGACTCAGTCGGTTGGAAGACCAGTTACGCGAGATGTAGATATCTCGTTGTTTGAAGCTAACTGTGCTGAGCTTTGCTTGGACTTTCTAGAATTGAGGGCCATTAGCTAGAGTCGGTTGGCATGGGATGGTTTGACATTGGGCTTCGATCCGTTGAATCGTGGTAGCTTTTTTCCAAAAAATTGGTCAACACTTTGCCCCCTACAATACATCTTTCTGGGTAAAGGAAGGTGTGTTTTGGAAGTTGTATCGGAGCTCAATGTGCTGATAGTTTAAGGTTACGCCGAACCATATTAAGGCCAGAAATCCGATAATCCTGATGGTTGAATTAAGGCCAGTAGTCCGACGATCGGTGCAAATCGTATTCAGGCCGGAAACCGGCAACCACTAAGGACCGTATTAAGGCTGAGATCTTGTGGATGCCAGAGGAGAAATCGATCCTCCTGAGCTGATAACATCAGTAAAGAACAAGAGTGGGAACATTGAGTTAGGTTCAGTTCCTTTTGGTAAGACAATATAGTCTGAGGGATGAGCTATGTTCCTTTTATAGAGGTGGCGAGTATAAACCATACTCAACTTATGGAGTTGGCGAGTATCAACCATACTCAGCTTATGGAGGTGGTGAGTATTAACCATATTCGGCTTATGGAGGTGGTGAGTACTAACCATACTTTGCTTATGGAGGTGGCGAGTACTATCCATACTCATCTTTTGGAGGTGGCGAGTACTATCCATACTCGACTTATGGAGGTGGCGAGTATTAACCATACTCGGCTTATGGAATGTTAACCATACTCGGCATGTGGAGTTGGTTTAGATATAGTGGCAGACATCGACCACATCTTAAAAACGGTGGCTTAGCACTGACCATATTCGGGTGGGCGAATGTCAGTCATGCTCTGCCTAAATTGTTCAAACATAATCCATGTTCAAAAAAGAAAGTTTATTGCTGCTAAAGAGCTATTACTTGGGAAAAATAAATTCTAATTGGGTGATAGTTGAATCCAGAGCATGCCTAGAAGCTACATCCTAACCCCGTACGTGTGTACTTCAACATAGCCATGTTATTGAAAGGAATAAAAATACATCCTTTTAAAAAGAAAAATCTAAATTTTATTAACTGTGTCGTGATTGTTGGGCTTAGGGTCCTTTCCATTTCTAGGAGCTCGAGGACCGGTCTGAGAAGTTTGGGCAGAAGATTGTGGCAGCAAGGCCTATATAGGATTCTTGATGTACTCGAGTAGTTCTCCATGTCTTACCCTACCCTTGATGAGATCACCCAAGTGCCTGCATTCACTAGTGTTGTGGCATGCCAGGTTGTGGTACATGCAGTGATTTCGAGAGTCGAGTTCTTTTTGGGTCGGCTCCCTTCGAAGAGATTTCGGGAAGGGTAGAGATCCTCATACGTCAAGATATATATCGAGTAGGGAGGAGTTTAGCTCGGTGTATTGATCATACTTGTTCTCTCTCCGGAGTCATATGTTGCGATCATTCTTTTCCGAGACTTTTCCTTTTCCTTTATTCTGGTCATTGGTGTTAGATGGACCTCCATCTTTGGTGGTAAGCACCTCGAAGAACTCCATCTCAATGTTGGTGTCTTCCTGATGGAGGAACCTATCGGCTTTGGAATAGAAATCTTCAATGTCTTTAGTGGGATCTCTAGTTAAAGAGATGCTGAATTCTGATCAGTTTTGGTCACCTGCAATGGAGACTATGAGCATCATCGATGGCTCAGGTCGATCGACTGACGCTACGACCACATTGAATCTTTCTAGGAAGGATCTGAGGTCTCGCCGGACCGATACTTGATAGAGGTTAGGAACATGACACTCTTTGGTTGGGCGATGTGGACTCTGAATTGCTCGATGAAGCGAGTGACCAACATATTCAAACTGTTGATCGACTCAGATGTTAACTGCCGGAACCACATGCCAACTATATCGATGAGGAAGAGGGGGAAGCATTTGGTTATGACGTTGGTCGATGCCGAGAGTACTTCCATATGGCGCATGTATCGCATGAGATGAATGGATGGGTTGGTCCATTGTAGGGCTCCAGGACCGGAAGCTTAAAGTCTAGAGGATTTCAGGAGTTTCTAATTTCTTTGGTTAATGGACTGCGATGAATGTCATCCACGTCCTGTTGAGAAGAAGTCACCTGAGTGAAGCCTCTGTTGATACTTGCAAGCTGGCTACCTTCTCCGAGGAGTTGTTGCCACGAATCCAATTCGACACTGGGACATTGGTGAAAATTCTAGGATTGGGATCCGCCAAAAGCTTGCTCAAAAGGGGAGCGGTTTGTTGGTCTCGACCTCCGAGAGCTGAGTGAAGGTGAGGGAGAGGGTGTGTCCTAGCCTCTGAACCTGGTTCAGCTGATGCTGGAGTCGCTCGGTTATTATTGGACTGAGCCATACCCATTACTGTTGGGAGTAATGGGCTCAGGCAAGTGGTACCCGTCTAGAATTCGGCATTGCCCTGGTCGGGGATATGTTAGAAGGGTTTACGGTAGTGTTTCCCTCCATCATGCTGCAGATGGTATGGTGAGTGGTCTTGGTGACACGGAGGGTTACCGTCACTAGCTCTTCGTTGAAGGAGAGGTGGCATAGGATGGGTTTGTATGTTGGGTCGGACCGGATGTAGAAACGTTTCTGGTTCTGGTCGACCCACCAGTTGGGCTTGTTCTGGAGCTAGTTGTCCAGGGAGTTGCATTATTTCCTGGATTGGAGGAAGATCGGTCGATTAGTTTTGAGCTTGGTCAGGGTCACCCTATGTGTCTGCAGCTACCAAAGCTCCAGTTGAAGCTGGAAGTGATGTTCCTGGTTGTAACCGATCAGGCAATGTAGATGAGCCAGGAGGAAGCAAAAGTGTGGTCCGATCTGGGCTTGGGTTTTCGTAGACCGAAGATCAGTTGTTACCTCAGTCTACCCCGTTGGAGGAAATGATACTGAAATGTGAGGTCCCTTTTCCATCCGAGCGAGGAGGTCGTTCATCGCTTCCTGCTGACGTTTGAGAAGTTTACCCTGAGATCCCATCAAATTTCTGAATTCGGATAAGATTTTATCCATGTCATCCCTGGTGAGGTATAGGGACATGTCTTCGTGGGAGGAAGCCTCATGGCTTTCCCCCGCTGTTGTTCCTGCTGCATCGGCATGTAAAGGATGAGAAGTCGAAGATCCTTCTTCCGCTTGTTTTCCATGGT